>OX451738.1:261713255-262986991 GCA_948472305.1 Vicia faba
CTTCTATAATCTACTCCCCGAACCCAAGAAAAAAATCTCAAAGGTTTTTGCTGTGCTTTTTAAACCTTTCCTTAGGATAAAATAAAAAGTCGGTGGCGACTCTTGCTCAACCGAAACATTTGCGAAAACAAACGCAAAACCCTAGTCAGTTCTCCCACCGTATCACACCTAGCAAAAATTAGGGCTTCCTGGCGAACCAAAAGGGTTCGGGAAAAATGAAGGGATGAAATGAAAAAAATCTGTACACCCGGCAAGTCGAAAACCTGAAAAGGCGGCTTGGGCAAAAATGGGTATCCCGGTGGACTGAAAACCCGAAAGGGCGGTCCAGGCAAAAGTTAGGGATAAAGCGTAATACTATGTATCATTGGATCACCTTGCATCCAGAATCCGGTATCTACATCAAGTTCAGACGGCATTGATCAGTCAGCTTCGTCTTCAACCAAGATCATCAAGTGATGAGACGCTCGGAGTTATAAAGGCAATAGCTGAATTGAAACCCAGTGGGATCGTTCATTTCACACAGCTGTTTATTTTCTCTTGTACAAATTTGTATAAACTCTTCTGTCCGGCGGCGTTCTCTTACTAGGACGTCAGCCTCTTGTACATAAACGCCTATTTTCAGGCCATTCAAAAATCAATACAAATATACTTTGCAGTTAAAAAGTGCCAATTGTTTTTCCTTTTCTGTTTTGTCTTGCGAAGAACGTCCAAGGTTCAATTTGTGATATATGCATTGACAATAATTTGCTAACTCATAAATATTTGCATACGAAACAAAGGATTAATTACAGGTAACATTAGAAACAGGGGCAATAAAAGAGTTGTCTAAGTAATCTAATTGTTCTGTCCTCCAAGGTATCAAGATAGGTTCAGCTAAAGAACATAACCGGCATATCCTAATTCCCCAGAGAGTACGTCAGCAAGTCAATACACTCTCCTCAAGCGAAGCTACTATCAAACTTAAGGAAGTTGAGTATCCTCCAGCAGATCTCAACATTCCCCAGCAGCATATATATTCTTAACAAGCATCCCCGGCAGTCTGGGTCTAAAGATTGTTCCCCGGCGGTATATCAAGCATTCAGTGGAGTCACTTCCAATACAGTTCAAAACTTCCCCAGGAGAGTCCAATCTAGTTCCCCAGGAAAGTTGGAATCCATCTCCCTAAGCAGTAAGCTTATCCCCAGTAGATTCTGGAAGCTTATCCTCACAGAGCACGAACGCGTCGTCCGGCTTTATTCAAAGAGTTACTTCCTTACCAGGATATAACTGGGTTATCCTCAGCAAAAAGCCACGGAAAGATCGTCGTCGGCACGGCTCTCTTATCCCCAGCGAAGTCTGTTAACACTTCCAAAAGAACAAAGGTATCCCCAGCAAGTTATTATCAACACTCAGTAAAGTATCTCTATCCCCACAGAGTATTGCTTCCCAGCAAGATCGTTAGAGTACTTTTCTCCCTGCAAAGTGTTCCATTCGCCAAGATTATTCCACAACGGAGTCATCTTCTCCTACTGGTATTCTTGCAACTATCATCCCTAGCGGAAGCAAAGAGCTATTCTCCAATATCAGCCCAGGAGTGACTTCCCGGCACCCGTCAAGGATTTACTTTCCTAGACGAAAACATATATTCCTAAACATCACATACATCATTATAGCATGCATATACGCATCATATCTTACAAATCTCATTTATGTTGAGAACATCATTGCTTGATCCATATCATGCATTGCATATGACTGACCTTTACCTTTCAGGAAAGATTCAGTTAAGTTCTAAGCTATTTCAAGACCTAGACCGGTTCAGTTAAATCGACTCCAAAGATTTCTCTGTTTCTTAACCAGTCAAAGGCCTTCTCTGGTTCAGTCAGATCGACTCCAAAGATCTCCCTGTTTCTTGTCCAGTTGAAGACATTTCAAGACCTAGACCGGTTCAGTTAAGTCGACTCCAAAGATTTCTCTGTTTCTTATCCAGTCCAAGGCCTTCTCTAGTCCAGTTAAATCGACCCCAAACAGATTTTCCTGATAAAGACTTAGCAGAAGTTATCCATGGTTCTCTCCCCGATACTGCGGAGGTGGTAATCCCAGATTTCGCTCAATGATTGCTGTTGAAGTGAAGTTATCCAAGGTTTTCTCAATGATTGCTATTGAGGTTGTAATCGCCTATGGTTCTCTCCCCGATACTGCGGAGATGATAATTCCATCCAAGGTTTTCTCAATGATTGCTATTGAGGTTGTAATCGCCTATGGTTCTCTCCCCCGATACTGCGGAGATGATAATTCCATCCAAGGTTTTCTCAATGATTGCTATTGAGGTTGTAATCGCCTATGGTTCTCTCCCCGATACTGCGGAGATGATAATTCCATCCAAGATTCTCTCAATGATTGCTATTGAGGTTGTAGTCGCCTATGGTTCTCTCCCCGATCCTGCGGAGGTAGTAATCATCCTAAGATTTTCTCAACGATTGCTGTTGAAGTTAAAGTCACCCAAGGTTCTCTCACCGTTCCTGTTGAGGTAGTAACCATCCCTGGTTCATTCATCACCGTTTGAAGCTCCAGACCCAGCTCCTGTAACCAGTCAGGACACATCTACACAAAGAATTTGAAAACCAGCTCCCGTAACAGGTCAGGTACTCATTTTTCTCTTGCAGGTACGCAAGTTCTCGCTAAGGAATCTCTTATGCGATTGACATCCAGATGGCATCTATAAGTCCATCACCCTATCCATCAATCTCCAAATGGCATCTATAAGCCCATTCACCATCACACTGCTACTATGTGAGCGTAAATTTCTGGGCACTCTAGTGTTCAATCATCTTCCACCCTCGGATTACGAAAGGCACGTCATCCAATCTGCATCCTCAGGTTTAAGAAGATTGAACAGGGGCAACTGTTGTACCCCAAAATTTTCCCTCCCATATTCTTCAAGGATTTGTCAAAAGCATGCTTCAAAGTTCCCCAAGGGTTGCACAGTTCAAGGGCCTCCTAACAGTCAAAATTAGGGTTGTGGTTCTGACAAAGAAAAAGAAGTTTCCAAGGGTCCAATCAAGTCCCACATGCCTATAAATATGGTCAAGCATCCTCATACCAAGTTTCAAGACTTTCAGCACAAAATTGCACAGTCAAAAACCCTAATTGCACTACAGTCAACTGTAGGGGCAAAATGGTCATTTGACAGTCAAAAGTTCAAATTTTTGGTAAGCATCTCATTTTAAAGCCAAAAACATCATTTGATCAATGCTTGATCATGATTCTCAAAGCTTGGCTCAAAAATCATCAAGATGCAAAAGTTTCCATATTTGGACAGTTGAAAAAGTCAACTGTAAATTGACCAGGGCATAACTTTCACATGGATTATCAGAAAAATTCCATCCAAAGCACATTTTTAAGATAAAGACATTTCCTACAACTCCTCTTCATACTTCAAGTCCAAGAAATGCTCTCACAAAAAGTTATCAATTTCAACATTATAGGTCATTTTCAAAAGTCAACAAAAAGGGACTTTAAGTCAAAGGCCATAACTTGAGATTGGTAAATCAAAATGACATGGGACCAAAGGCATTGGTTAGAGGACTCAAAGACCTTTCCAAAATGTTAAAGAACATGAGCAAAGCTTAAAAATTGAGCAAGTTATGCCTTGTGGAAGTTGGGAAATTTTTGGATATTTTGAAAAGTCAACATTGCTTCAAATGACCTAAAATTGCTAATGGGCCTCTTTTTCTTCCACAATTCATTATCCAAGGCATGTGCACGACCATTTGGCCCAAAGGGAAGTTTTTTATTTTTATTTATTTATTTGGATTTTTTATTATTAATAATTCATTTAATTAAATAAAATACATGAAAAATACTAAACCTAATTTTCTAAATCTTTTTGTGCATAAAATAATCTCAATATTTCGTGTACAATCAAATATGGAAGGAATTATGATGATTGGATATGATTGAGACCAAAAAGCATGAAAAAGATTTGGAAAATTATGGTTTGCAAATCAAATATTTTTTCACATCAATGCATGGATTTTTGATCAAATTCTTAACCTAAATCATTCACCTATACATACTAATGCTAACCCTCGTGCCCATTACCTGAAAGCTGCGCCATAGACCAAGAACCACACTTGAATTTTTGCCTAAAATTTGAAAACTGATAACTAGGTTTTAGTTTGATTCAAGCCAAAAGAACCATTCCATCACCTTCCTGGGATATCAAGGAAGGTTTTCAAATCAAGAACATCAACTCTAACGCCTTGAATCGGGTTTTGCAAGCTTTGAATTGGGCGTTTCCAGATAGGGTAAAATTAGCACACCATAATGCCGTGAACGAAACAAGCGTGCTTGGACGATCAAAACGGAACCCTCGCGCCTAAATTATGAGGCCCCAGGGGCTAATCGCTATTTTCCAATAGGGTGTCTATAGGGACGGTTCAAAACCGTTGCTAATTGTGTTTTTGTTTCAGGAAAAAAATAAAGCCATGAAGAAGATGACTATGTGGCTAGCAGCGATTGGTCTATTTGAAATTTCGCGCTAATTCTCCACTAACGCGTTTGTTTCATTTTATAAATATTGTTTGTTATTTAATATACAGAAAACGTGAATAGAGCAGTTGGCAAGGCGTGTACATTGGTGAACCACAGGACCTGGGTTCGATCCCAGGTCCCCTCCCTTTCCATATTATTATTTTTCTAACGTTGCTTGTGTGTAGCTCGTTCCCAGAATCCCAGCGTACACTCTATAGTCCGAGTGCGCCACATGTCCACCAAGATCAAACCCAAGGCCAGGATTCAGGGCATATGGTGTGCCTCAGTCAAAGGTGTCACACGCTGGCATGAGAAGTCAGACAAGGCCTTAAACAAATGGGCCCAAATTGCTAAGCAAAACCTCCTATTTGGGGACTGAACCCCTTAGGTTTGCAATACTTTTTTTCATTCTTTTTTATTTCAATTATTATTCTTTTTTATTAATTCTTGTAATTTAAATATTTTCATAAAAAATATAAAAACAATATAAAAATCAGAAAAAGACAAAAATAAATATTTTTATTTAATATTTTAATATTTTGTAAATAAACATCCTTAATTGATTTTAGTGTTAAAATAGGTTTAAATCTTAATGTTTTTTTTAATAAAACCTAAAATTGGTAGAATTAGGGTTTCAAGCATTTTTCATCCTTTTTTTTATTTTACTATATTAATTATTAATTCTTAATTAGTTATTTTTATAAATCAAGTTGCAATTAATTAATTAGACTTAATTTTAGATAATTGTCATATTTTTCTTAATAAATAAAAAAAGATTGTAGAATTAGGTTTTTAATTTCATTAAATTCTCATAAATACCAAAATCTCAAAAAATAACTTCCTTTCATTTTAATTTTAATTAGTTTAATAATTTAATTTAATTTCATTAAAAAGGGTCCAACGCCCTCGTTCCTAATTTTAATTTAATTCGCATATTTATTTCTTTTTCTTGTAAATATTTATGTAATTCTCCCAAAGCCATGTAAACTCGGACATTTTATTTCTCGCACTTTACTTTAATTCTTTATTTTTCTGTCAAATCGGGTCCTGGAAATTTTGGCGATGTGGACCCGCGCCTTTTGTAATAGCTTAGAACTTTACTTTTCTCGCACTTTTTTAACTGTTAAATAAATTCATGCAAGAATGAATGACAAAAAAATAAAAACAAACGCATAGATCACTTTGACATGACAAGACAAAAATAAATGAATCTGACACACAAATCACACACCACCCCTAGGGTACGCCTCACTGTTGCCTTGCCTCGAAAGGTGATCGTCGAGTAGAGGATGTCTTAGTAAGTCCTCATGATCCGGGAACCTGGCATGAGGGTAGCTTCTAAGGTGTCTTCCCATTGCTCTGGTGATCACCATGTCCCGAACCTCGAATTGACCCGAACACCTCCAACGGTGGTGCTACCTATCTCTCAATGGTGGGATGGCACTACTTTAAAGGACATTTACACAGAAGAATTCCTTAGGGTAGGTAGACGACTCTAGATACTTGCTCTAAATTTCAAAGCAAATCAAAAATACTTTTCACACCGACACCTTTTCAAAAAGCTTTCGAAAGCAATTTTTCAAACACTCTTGAGGACCGATACAAGAGTCGAACTGGAATTTTCAAAGAAACTTTTTTAAAACCCACAGTTGAAAAGCAAACAAACCTTTTTGAAAACACAAATGAGCAAGTATCTAAGAGCCCATGGATAACCATGGATAGAAAGGGTGCTAACACCTTCCCTTTCTATAACCTACCTCTCGAACCGAGAGCAATCTCTATAAGGAATTTTTCTGTGCTTTTGTCCTTTCCATTTGGAGAAAATAAAAGACGGTGGCGACTCTTGCTTCCGCGACATTTCGCGAACCAGCGTTAAACAGTCAGTTCCAGATCCACCAATCACAATCATCATCGAACCTGAGATCACCTCTTGGCTAGGTTCTCCCATAGAAAAGGCATTTTGCTTTTATCTGGCTTATGCATCTCGCACTTTTTTCATCTGCATATCCTCCATTAGGTCAATTAACACCCCATGCATCATTAACTAATAAATTTAGCACGAGATCAAGGATGTTGAAGAATTAAGGTTGTTGTATGGCTTTAAGGTTCTCATTTTCACTCAAGCTTGAACCAACTGATTCTTTCATCAACTAGAGTTTGTTTGAAGCTAGGGTTTTAATTCATGAACCCCTTTATCACCAAGCCACAGGGACATCTCCATCATGGGCTTTTAAACCATAAAGGTTCATCTCAAGGTGCTTAGGGTTTTGTGATCACCATCATTCATATGCTTCTGATTGTTCCTATCTACAATGTTTTCCTCAAGACATTTGCTTCAAGATCGTTATCGAAATGAGGTGCCTTTGTGAAGTGACCAAGGCATTGTTATTTGTTACTTCGATTACAAAAGATGGGGCTAAGAGGGAAATTAAAATTTGTTGCGAGGAGGCGAGATTGACTTGGTTTGAATTTTATGGAATCGTTATTTAGAGTCATTTGAAGTGCTACCTAACGTCATGGATTAGATTTGTTTGGATTTTTCGAAATAATAAGGGCATTTAGATTTCTTAAAGCACAAGTGAAATTATAAAAGCATTCACGAAGTATGGTCTTGATATTAAGCTAGGTTCAAGTTGAATATAAAATGGTTATAGTCAAACAAGGTTTATTCAAAGGGGATCCATAATTCTCATTACGAGCTTGTAAAATCAAACAACTTTGCCATTCAAGTTCCCGAAGCATACGAGGTCATTCACGTTTTCAATTGCATGCTAAGACTAATTTTCAAGTTGCAAGGCATAATTCAAGAAAGCAAGGTTCAAATCCAAATTTCAAATATCCGATATTCAAGATTAGGTTCTATTTAAGTTCTAACTTCTCCACATAAAAACCATTTAACATTGTCATTACATCGAAAATCCAACATTTCAAAGAAACATTACAAAAAGTACAAATTTCTATTAGGAAAAATTGATTCCTTGTTTCATCTCATTCCAAAAACAGCCCATCTATCCATTCGTTCATCAATTCATCATGAAACAAAAGCAGAACACAAAATACTGGCAGCTGCCGCTTGCCCTACTCTACTACCATTCTGAAGCAAGTTGTAGTCACACTTAATTTCCCAGAATCAATCATCGTAGGGAGCACAAACTAGCTTGCTGCAGTGACATTTGTGTTGGAGCAATTGCTTTCCGATTTGAGAAGAATGAAGGGGGTCCCGAGTTCAGGTTTACATAATGACTTTAGGGGTTTTAGTGCTTTACTACAGACTTGGTGTTGGAACGAAGCTGCTGGATCACGTTCTCAATCTTTTCTCCAAGCAGAACATTTCCGAGGTTTACCTGTACGTGTAGACAAACAATGAAGAAGACATTAACTTCTATAGGAAGTTTGAGTTTGAAATAACATAATCACGAAAAATAATTAATTCCAATTTCCTGACTTCTTAGCTGTAAAAAAAATCAACTTCTAAAGAACTCTAACAAATCCAAGTTAACAAAAAGCCAGCTTACCTAAATCCTACTAACCACCTGCTATTGCTTCATCCCTCTGCATCTTCAATCAATATATGTAACACCTTCAACCACAATCATGCATCTTGATCTTGCATCATACACCTAAATACCCTGCAAAACAGAATTTCAACTAACCTTTTAACAACCAACAAAGATAAGTTTTAACCTCCAAACCT
Source organism: Vicia faba (assembly GCA_948472305.1). Lineage (NCBI taxonomy): Eukaryota > Viridiplantae > Streptophyta > Magnoliopsida > Fabales > Fabaceae > Vicia > Vicia faba. The sequence goes on from OX451738.1 coordinate 261,721,465, forward strand.
CATTCACCCAAACCTGTAACTAACAGAGCTCTAACATCAAACCGTCACCAAGAACAAAAACTAACTTCACAAACTGTCTTGTAACTGTTTCATAACGATCTTTAAACAAGAGCTTACAACAGAAAAAATGATAACAGAATTTTCGCTAATTCCATGAATGCCAATTCAAAATCTTCTAAACCCCTAACTATTTTTTAACAGTTTCCAACTTCTAACCAACCTAACCAATATCTTACAAACTAACCACTCATAACCATAAAATGACACCCTGTAGTCAGTCTTCCAGTTCCCAACAAAATTTCTAATTTCTAACCTCACTAACAGAATCTAAAACCAGAAACATTTTCCAACTTTTCATAACCATTTCCTAACTGAATCTGTAACTAACCCTCACTCTCTCAAGTATCAAATAACCGCAACAATCTTCTAATAAACCTACATAACTAACTCCTAACAACTTCCCAACAGAACTACAAAAAAGATATAACAGAAAGTTCATAACAGATTGCAGAGGGAGGATTGAGACAAAGACAATGATTTATGATAGATTATCAGAAATTCACAGAGAGAACTAACCTTCATTCAATTCATTCTTGATTCTCCTGAGAAGAATCACCAAACACCTTCCACCATATTCTCTCTGATTCATTCACTGAAAACCTTCCATAATTCTTCATTCTATGAAAAATCTCTATAAAAACCTTCATCGTATTCTTAGCTTACTCTTCATCACGATAACCAAATCCACTTTATTATCTTCCTCAATATGTTTCTTCTGATATCATCTTCAATCACCATCATCGATTCTTCTTAAGGCTTTATCAACAACCTCATCTTCTTCATTCATCACTTCCACGACATCACCATAACAGCTTATCTGCAACAATCACACGTGGAACTTCAACGTCAACACAACCCTAGCGAGTAGAAACAAACAGAACGGGAAGAAGAAAAAGGAACAGAAGCGAGAAAAGTGACCAGACAAGTACCTGAACACAAAGACCCTCGTCGGAGCACCGTTGGTTCCATCGCCATTATGATGTAGGCGATAACTCTTTTGTTTTCGTCAAATTCTTGATACCACTAAGCAGGGAAATATCTCGGAACTACTTCCCCTAAGGTTCAAGGCTGAGATCATATGCCATCATCATCGAATTTTGATTTCATCGCTGCAGTAATGGTTTTCGATTTTTAGTGGTAGAACAGAGTAGAATTGATGATGATCAGAGAAGAATCACGCTACATACCTTTGGAGGGAGGATGACTGAGTAAAGGCACGACAGCGCATGAATCAGAGAGAAGAAGAAATCCTCTAGTGCATTGCGGAGAAGAGTGAGACACAATCAAAGAAGATTGAGATGGAGGCGTGATAAGAAAGTGATGGCGGCGAGGTGCTGATTTTCGACCACGGGTTCGACCAGAAGAGGAATTAGGCAGAAGTAATTCCAATGTTGTTAGAAGAGATAAAGATTATCTCTTTGGTTCACGTGAAGCATCACCATTTTCTTTCTTACCCTAACTTTACTAGACACGGGCCTTTCGATTCTTCTCAGGCCTGAATGTTTTTTGGTAGCTGTTGGGTCATGCACAAAAAAAGCTTATTGGATTCATTCTCAGTGGGCTTAACCATACCCTCATGCCTATCCCTCTACAACTTTTTGGAGATTTGAGGAGATTTGAGGGGTTTGAACCAAAATAAATATGTGGACTCTGCCAGCATGGGCCTAGCGCCCAGTTTTTGGATATACCCATGGTTTGACACCCCCTTTGAGCTTAATGTTCTCCTTAAATTTTCATGATATTTTTATTATCTTTTTATTATAGATTATTGATAAAAAATTAAAAAAATCGATAAGACTTGTTAGTTTTTGTTAGAACTAATTCTCTAGTTTTTTATAGTTTTTTTTGCCCATAATAAAAATAATTAAAAAATAGTGGAATTTTATAGAGTTTCTTTTGTAGAAGTTTGTTTAGAATTTTCTATTATCAATTATGTTAGTAATCATTTTGTTACTCGAAATTTGTGAGTTCACCTTTGCTTGTTGAGATTTGAGTTTTATGCAGGATATGCGGATGTGCTTGAGATTCCGATTATGATTTATTTTCACATCACCGATATTTTGACACTTATCCCGAGCATTTGATTTATGACTCTTTTCTTTGCTTCGTGAAGCGTACTCGAAGTTTTCCAGGTTTCTTTGTTTTGATCGGCTTTGCTACAAATTGATACCCGTTTGGTATTTTCCCTTGTTTATCTCATTTCAGTACTTTACTATTTTTTAGATATCATGAGAAGTAGGAAATAAAGAGCGTGCGCTCGAAGTCGCTGTTTAAAGACCTGTAGCAGGCATTCCGCACTTCATTTGCTATATGTGTTGTGCTTATGTTTGTTTCCTTGGTTGTTGATCGATGAGTCAATCAATTTAGAAATTGAGATCATGACTTCGCTCTCAGTGCATGCTCCCTATAGGATTTTATCACTTTCCTTTATTTCTTGTTGATGGATGAGTCACTCAATTTAGAAATTGAGATCACGACTTTTCTCTCATTTCATGTTCCCTATAGGATAGTTTTGTTAGACTTTCTTTAGCATTCTAACCTAGATAAGATCTCTTCAGGTGTGCTCTCTTGAGCTTATTGGCTTACTTACTTTATCCTTGTACATACCATGTTCCCTTAGGATGTGCTTGCTCCATTCGGATGCAAGTTAGACCTTAGGTTGTAAGCCATGCATGGTAACATTAGGTAGAAACTTCCCCTTTCATCCTTGACGTAGGGCTACCATTGTATGATAACATTAGGTTAAAAATAGGTTAGTCTCCATTAGACTCTTTTCTTCCCTTTTTGCATCCTCGCATCTAAAACTAAAACTTCTTTTCTTAGAAAATAAAAAACATGCTAATCACACTTAAACCCCTTTTTCAAGGTAACAAAATACAAACCAACTCAAATCGTTTTTGTGCGTCCAAGCACCATTTCTCTAAAACCCTTTTCAGGTAAGGACATGATTAATTTACTTCTGTGCCAACGCATAAGTCTCCAAAGGTCGAGCTGCGGCAGAAGGCGGAATTAACATCGTCCATAAAAAATACAAACAAACAAAAACATGTGAGCCGAACTACGGTAGCTCTGATTCCTCAAAAAAGATACGTAGGCATTGGGGTAGGGCCCAAGCAAGCACAATTTTATTTTCCCTACATTATTTTCTCATTTCTTTTGCATGCATTCTCCCTTCAGTAGTATAGTAAATAGTAAGCATAGATTAAACACACCCATAAGATAGATAACAAGAGTGGATACCATAGAGTACTACGGGCGTGTGGGGTGCTAATACCTTCCCCTCGCGTAACAGACTCCCTTACCCGATCTCTCGGTCGTAAGACCGTGATTTCTCCCTTCTCAGGTTTTCTCGATGTTTACCTTTCCCTTCATGTGGGATAAAAGATGTTCGATGGCGAATTCATTGTTTGATGATTTTCAGCCGGTTGTTTCAGTTGTGTGTGACAAACAACCTGCATTGTATTGTGACTCTCAAAGTTCCATTCATATATATTCTAACCCCGTGTTTCATGAAAGGACAAAGCATCTAGAAATATATTTCCATTTTGTTCGTGAAAAGGTTTAAAATAATGTTCTTAAACTTCTGCCAGTATCCACTCAAGAGCAACTTGTGGATTTTCTAGCAAAAGCCCTTGCTCCATCATACTTTAGAGAATTCATATCCAAGCTTGGGATGATTGATATATATCATGGTCAAGCTTGTGGGAGTGCGTTGAATGATGATATATTGAAGACTGAAATACATGTGGAGAGAGCTCATTTCATGTTCAAATAGTTAAGCTAGCTTACTTGTAATATAAGTTAGTATAGTTGTTAGTAGGTTACATCTTTGTAATTGCCATAACAGTTTTTTGTTATGTCTATTGTGTGCATGCTAGCGTTGGATTCTTACCATACATATTCTCTTATTGAATATATAGCTTCTAGCAACTATTGTAAATAATTAAGTGATTCAATAATAATTTTCACTTCTTCTTCTTTCCAAGCTCTCACCATGATGAATTCATGGAGTTTTGATTCTTTCAACACTAGAGATAAAATCTCCCATAATGACAAATTTGAATGAGTCATTTCACTCATGTATGAGATTATACCAATTTATGAGTTACGAACAAATTTGTGATGAGTTAAACCCCTACGACTGGTTCTCTCATTCTATAAATCAAATTCTTCTTTGTATAACTTGATTTTTCTTTATAAAACTTGATTCTTATTTGTTGAACGTGGTTTACGTTTGAAAACTATTTCCCCATTTTTCTCAAACTTTCAATTAAACATATAAACTTTTAGTTAAAAAAACTCCAACTTTCAACTTATTTGCATCTCAACTGTAATACTATTTCAGGTTCTTCTCTTTTCAAAGGGTTTTAGCTTATCAACATGTTAGTAGAGATTTTTTTTAAAACAATAAATTATGATGAAAATGTCAAATGTATGTTCTGTTTGAGATTTCGTTTGATTAAATAAGTTAGTAGAGGTTTCCTCTTACGCACTTTAAACATACTTTGTAGGTTAGAAATAAGGGAGAGTTTTTACCCCTTACAACGTACAACTAATCCCTAAAAAAGTTGATAGACGTTTTATCTCTGAAATAAAAGTTACGATGACCATTTTAATGCGGGGTATTGTTGCACCCTAAAATTTGCCCTCTTCAGTTTTAACCCTAACTGGCTTATTTTCTCTAACATAAGAATGAATACATATCATCGATTCCATGGTTACGAGATCAAGGCATTTATCCGCGTTAGGCTACAAAAGAACAATTCTTCTGACAAGCATTACAACAAAACAGAAACTCAGGGTTTTCAAGATTCAAGTGCACTCGGCATATTTTTTCGAGCTACTCAATCAGAAATTAATCAAGGCATCATCATGCCAAGCTCTCACGTGTTCCATCATTCTTTGAATTGCAGAGAAAGTCAAGTGTTCTAGTTGATTTGAGACAGTTCAAGTGGAAAATCAACATTTTTGCGGTTCGAGGTTAAAAATTTGTAACTTCTGACCGAAAAGTTTTGGGAATGGTTCTTCAGGAATTAGGACCATTTTGTTATCTTCTCAAATTCATCTTTTCAGGTCGAAGGCTAGTATTGTAAGGAAGATCTTCAAAAGCACAAATACCTGAAATCATGTTATATAGTGTATCTGCTAGGTCGCTGGTTTTTAGACATTCAAAATTCCTAATTTCTGACCGGTGAATCACTTTTGATTGTATCTTGGGGCATTTGAATCGTTTATATATTTTCATAAATTCTTTTGTTTGGGTTGGAAGCTGATTCGGTGATGAAGACTTCCAAAAATTCAAATTACCTGAGAGTGGTACCCTGAAACAGTATGTTGATCAACTGTTTATCGAATGTTAAAAATTCATAACTTTCGCTCGGTTTAATATTTTTGAATGGTTCTTTGGGCATAACATTCGTTTTGATATTATCCTCAATTCATATGTTCGGGTCAGAATTTAATTTTTTGAAGAAGATCTCTGAAAATGTGAATAACCTGAGAGAATTTCACTCCACAATGGTTATTTTTTGAATGTGTCACCGATATTACAAAATTGTAACTTTCTCAATTTTCATCATATCGAGACGATTCTTGTGGCACGGTGTCACAAATTGGGTTAGCTACAAGTTTGCTTCAGGTCCCGAGTTCATATTATGCTCAGAAGACTTTGGTTTATGGCTTGTTTCCAAAGTTGAACACCGAAATAAGCTGAAAAATCTGCATAACCCAAAACTGAGAGTCTTCTGTCTCAATTTTCTCGCCATTGTGAAATTCATAACTTTCTCAATTTTTATCGTATCATAGAGATTCTTTCGGCACTGCGTCATAAATTTCGTCATCGATATTTTTGTTTTAGGGTTCACGCCAGAATTATGCACCGAAAGTGACGAGCTTGTGGTTTGTTCTCGCACCGTACACCGAAATAAGTTGAAAATTCTACACTACTAAAAAAACAAGGGAATTTGGTCATTTTATATCATTTTCCAAACAATACTTAGGGGATTTCCTATATATTTTTAAAACTAAAATTAGAATGACTTTGGCTCATTCTATTAAATAAATCACTCAAATACTCTCAAGTTCTCTCAACTCTCTCAGGCAAGAAGAACTCAAGCTTTTTCCTCCTCTTCCTTCTCTCCTTGACTGAGCTTCCTCGTCCCTCTCTCCTTGACCGAGCTTCCTCGTCCCTCTCTCCTCAACCAAGCTCCATCCTCCCTCCCTCACTGTGCACCACCACCTCCCGCTTTGGCGACCACTACTCCGACCACCGGCCAATTTTCTCCCTACGTCGCCTTCCAAGTCCAATCGCACTTCTCCCTCCGGTCTACTCGTCCTTGCTTTAGCATCGCTTCAGTAATAATTTCTTGATTCCATTTCTTGATTCATTTGTTTCATGAGATTTAATACGTGAATTTTGATGTTAATTGATTTTTACTCATGAACTAATTTTTGGATCTTGAAATGAGTGCTTATTTGTTCATGACACTTGATTATGGATAGTTGTGGAATCAGTTGATTAATTGATTACTTCGTGTAGATCTTGCAAATCCGATTAATAATTGATGATGAGTTTTTGTGTCTAAATGTGATCTAATTTACTTGATTGTGGTGTTTTATTGAGAATTAATGTTGAATTCATGTGTTGATTTAATTTCTTTTTCGACGTTGAAAACTTTGATCTGATTAATTTCATAAACACTTGAATATTGTTGTTCAACACTTGGAAATCAATGCTTTGATGTGAATTAATTATTTGCAATGCCTTTGTAATTTCTTAGCAATGTTACTTGAATCGATAAATGTTTTTTATGTGTTCGATTATGAGTTTTAAACTCGATTTTGATTAATATTTGTTCATTTACATGTTTCAGCCTGGAAAATGCAAATGTATTGTAAATTACTCTTTAATTGTTGTTTCATGCATACTTGGTCATAATTGAGCATTTTTTGAACATCTATGTTGGATTTTATCGGTTTCGACGCAATTCTTCGAGTAATTTTGTGATTGAGTATGGTGCTTCTCGGGGTCGATAAGTATGTATAAATGCATGACTTAATCATTAGTTAATGCATAGGTAAGCTTGCCTTGGTATTTTTTTGGAATTGGCATTGAGTTTTGATAATTTTAGATCGGCTTTTTGCTCGGTTCATGAGATGGTGATGTTGCTGCCAGGTTTTTAATGTCCATGTTCCGATGCTTATTTGGACTTGATTTCTTGGCAATACAGTGTCACTTTTAAGTTGTGACTTGATGCTTGAGCTACACTTCTGATTCCTTGTTATTTCTAACTTGTTTGTTGAGTTTGTGAAAGCTTCCGAAGGAGTATTCGCGTGATGTGCGATTTATGGATTATTTTGTGCTTGTGTAGAATTGTTTTGTGCAGGGAAATTATCTTGATGTGATGTGTTTTCCGCATATGATCTATTCTCACACGACGATGTATTAATTCTTATATTGGATAAATTTTCTTATTATTTCTCTTTTTCTTGGTGAAGCTTCCCCATGAAGACCTTCAGGTTTCTTTGCTTTGATTGTGCTTTGCTACGAATATTATTGTTCATTTGGTATTGTTTCTGATTCTTGTTTTGATTCCACATTGTATTTTATTTTCTATGCCATGAGAAGTAGGAATAGAGATGCATGACTGGGAGTCCCTACTTTATGTGGTCAAATCTGTTTAAAGACTTTTAGAAGGCAATTTTGTTTGTGAATATTGTTTTTGTTTGAAAGTCCTCAAAAGAGGCAATGTTTGTGTTAGTTTGTGTGCTAAAGTCCTCAAAGAAGACAATTCCCCTCCCCTTTTACTTTGTCCTTGCTATCGAGCCATTAAGTGGAGTAAGGGGCTGCAATCGGCCTTTGCAATTTCAAGTCCATTGGTCGTTCTTAGCTCGCATTATACATTGTTGCTTTGAACCGTGATTATTCCTGTCCATTGAGTCAAATAAAGTGGAAAAGGGTATGTAACTAACCCCCACACTTTGTCATTCATTTTGACAATGTTAGCTCACATTTCTTTAAACATTGACGGTTCGAGTTGTTACTCGATATCAGTGCTTGAGAAAACCAAGTGAAAAGAGTTCCTTACTCCCACTTTGAAATCCATTGGGTTCATTGTTTGTTACCATCCCGTACTTGATTTTTGTTATGATTTTGGTTCGACTTTGTTCGATTGCACTTGTGCTTAAATTTTTCTTTAGATCTTTGCATGTTAGGATTTCTTGTTTCATTTTCGATTCAAGTTGGACATTAGGATTGTAAATCCATGCATGCTAACATAGGTAGATATTTCCATTTATTATCCAAACCTTAGGTCCACCATTGCATGATAACACTAGGATTGTTAGTCTCCCTTAGACTTTTTCATTCCCCTTTTTCATTATTAAAACAAAAACTTCTTTCTTTAAAAGAACTCAAAACACTTAATAAAGGAAGATGTGAATCGTATGCAGTTGAGTCTTGTGGGGTACAGCGAATCGACTTAGACTGAATCTTGCTCTATTTTCATTTCCGGACTTTATTACGGTTCAAACCGCAAACTCTTTCGCAAACAAAAAATACCAACCAATGCAAATATTTTTATCTTCGGAGTTTTCCTTTTAAAACCTTTTCAATAAGGATGTGTTGTTTCAAGTTCGAGCAACCTGGAAATGCTAGGTATGCGAGTGGACGAGTATGAGTCTCTTTACGAGCTGCAATGCCAAGCATGAGGTACAATCCCAACCGTAAGGATGCGAACATGGCATTATCCATTAAAAAAATTACAACCAACCAAAACTTTTGAGGTGAACTACGAGTGCCTTGATCCCCATTGCATGAGTAGTGGTACATAGGCACAAAGGTTTGCAACCAAGCCAGGAACGACTAATAAAACCTTTTTCTTGTATATACACTATGCATTCATGCATTCTCCCCTTAGCTCGTAAGCTTTAGATAGAACAAACCATTTGTTTAGAACAACAAGAGTGGATCCCATGGAGTACCACAGACGTGAGGGGTGCTAATACCTTTCCCTTGCGTAATTGACTCCCTTACCCGATCTCTCGGTCACAAGATCTTGATTTCTCTATTGTCAGGTTTTCATTTGATGATTTTCCTTTCCCTTCCTGTGGGATAAATAAATACTCGATGGCAACTTCATTAATTTTCTCTCGATAATTTTTTCTGCCGGTTGTTTCAACTGGCGATTTCACTAAGGACAGATTGACCAATTGCTTGTCCATATCAGATTCAGTCCTAGATTTTGTTGTTTTGTTTTCATTGGATGTTTATCTTTATGCTTTATAGCTTTTTCATTTGTATATATTTGAGCATATGTATGCATTTCATTTTATTGCTTTCCATATATTGGTTATTGTTGTTGTGCTGGATCTTCTGTGTTTCTTGATGGGTGGGTTTTACTATTGAGGTAAAAGGACCAGTACCCAGGCCAGAGTTGTAAACTCTTAGGAACACATAGGAATATAATGGAGACATGACGGCTAATGGACCTTAGTCCTACTAGTGCGGTCATGTGTGTCATGCTCAGACGAGGTTCAAATGAGTTACTACCGTTATCATGTAGGTGTAACAATGATAGTATTTCCAAGAGAACTCAAGACTATGGGTTACCTTTGACTTTACCCTGACCTAGATTTCACTCGTGAGTGGGGAGGGATTGATATTATAGGTATTGTTGGTGACTTTATGGTTCTTTTGGTCATGTTCTAGATTTCTGTTGGTGACTATGTGTTTCTTGTGGTTTATGTTCCGGACCTTTGATTCTGGTACTCTTAGCATATTTAGAAACAACACATCAAGTATCCAGTGTTATGGAAGCTTTGATCCCATATCATGTCACTTTCATCATAGAAATTTTATTTTTCTCGTTGTAAAAAAATAAGAAAGTATATGAAAAAAAGAGCTAACTTCCATATGCATATCATTTCCGGGATATTCGGAGGTTGTAATTTTCATCGGGAATGGATAGCAACACAAATATGGGAAAAGAGCTGCTTAGGAAGATATCTCGTTATCAGTTTCATGGCTTTGCTTTAGCTATGCTGAGGTATGTGGGGGCTCTTGCGGATGGTCCGAATGAGAAGATCTTTATAGATAGTTATGGGAATCTATTGACATTGCTGAATGTTGATTATGAGAAGTGGGATATGGTGTCACTTTTGCAGTTTTATGATCCGCAATTGCGTTGTTTCACTTTCCAGGACTATCATCTAGCACCAACACTTGAAAGTGTGCTTACATCCTTGACGTTGAGATCACTAGTCGTATTCCCTTCGTCTGTATGCCCAAGGTTCCTGATTATAAAAGCTACCGCTAAGGCTCTTAATTTGAACCTTAGTGATGTGAAAGGTAATTGGACATAAAAGAGAAACATGTGTAGCCTTCCTCTAAAGTTATTGATCATCAAGGCTAAAAAGTTTGCAAAGAACAAAGGTTTGGTTGCGTTTAATGCGTTATTGACCTCCATGATCTATGGTATAATCACGTTGCCTAATATGGAGAATTTTGTAGAATTGGATGCAATCTGTGTTTTCATGAATGGAAACCCGGTGCCAACAATACTTGCTGACACGTATGATGCTATTCACTCCAGACATGGAAATAAGGGAAGTGTCATTTGCAACATTCCTCTGTTGTATAAATGGTTCATGTTGTAATTGCCCGCAAAGGGACTGTTTGTAGACTCCAAAGATTCGCTCTTATGGTCTCAAAGGATCATGGCTCTTACTTCTTATGATATTGTTTGGCATAACATAAGATGTGGAAAGGAAATTATCGCAAAAGTTACGTAGAATCACCTAATGTTCCTGTTGTACCCCAAAATGTGTCCTCCCATTTTACTCAAGACATGCTCATTGAGGTTCCCAATTTCTCAAGGATGACCAAGAATTGACCAGACAAATTCTCCTCCTAAGGCAATGAACCTCTAATTAGGGTTTCAATTTTCATCAATATTTTTGAGCTTCAAAGGTATCAAATGTTTTCCAGGGTCCTAATATGTCTTCAATATTGTCCATGCCAAATTTCATACCTTGCACTACAAGTTTGCTCAGTCAATTGCCCAAATGTTTGAAAATCAACTGTACTAGGTCAAAAGTCAACTATGGCCTATCTACAGTCAAACTTCAAGGTTTTTGTTCAACCTCAACATTTTGAAGTGATATCCATCATTTGATCAAGGGCTGATAATGATTCCTCAAGAAATGCTCCTAATTCATCAAAAGTCAAGAATTGCTAATTAGGATTTCTATAGGAAAAGTCAACAAAACTTTGACCAAGCATAACTTTCACATACCTCATCCATTTTTCCCCAACCAAGACTCATTTTGAAGATAATTCAATTCCCTACAACTTTTCTTCATCCCACAAGTTCAAGATATGCACCATTTGAAAGATACAAACTTATACATTACGGGTCATTTTCAAAAGTCAACAAAAGGAACTTTTTGTCAAGACCATTTACATCAAGATAAAATCTTCAAATGCAAAACTTATTAAATGAGGAATTGAAGTAGACATCTTGGGATTAACAAAAAGTCCAAGATCATTAACATGGGATAATAATTGAGCAAGTTATGGCTTTCTCAAGTTGGGAAAATTTGGGAATTTTCAAGAATTATGCATTAAGCAAATTTGAAATTTTAAGGCAAGGGATTAATTTCTTGGATTTCAAACATCTTCTTAAGATTATAGAGTACCTCCAAAAACACTCTTACCATGCCTTACATTTTTTACTTATTTTGTACACATTTATTTTAATTTATTTCAAATAAATATAAAATAAAGTGTATAAAGTAATTGGAAATAGGTTTTGGCATTTGGGCTGGTGTTTTAGCTTGCCTTGAAGCCCGAGATTTCGTGCAGCCATGCCCACATTCATTCAAATTCAAAAAATGACAAGTTTCCTTGCTTTTGGGCAAAGTTACAAATTTCATTCATGGCTTTGAAACGTTTATTTTAAGGTTGTTTAAACCTTTGTTTTCTTGTCTCCTCATTCCTATCTATATAAACAAGCATCTAGCAAGCATTTCAACAGGCCTATACAGCCTAGAGAGAGCTCTACCATTTTTGCAAAATTATCAAAAGTGGTAAAAATTCGAAACCCACTTTGCAGGTACTTTTGGTCCGAACTAGTAATCATACATTGCTCTTGAGGTTCCCAGGGACTTGTTCCAATCATCCTGAAAGCTTGCAAGGTCCCAGATCACCGGATCTAAGCTATCACCATTTTGGTATAATCTCAAATTTGAATCTCTACTTTTATTAATTGTTGAATATTCTAATGTGTGCATATGAGTTCCTGGATATCCTTAGAGCAGGTTAGGGGAATTACATGGAATGCATGACGTCTAGAACATGAGATATCATGTATCATCAAGTACTGACCACACTGGATCTAAGGATGAACCTGAGCTTCACAATCCGGGCTTAGCGAAATTTCAATTGCAACCCCCATTCTACCTCAGCCATCAAGCCCAATCTCTTTTCTTTTTGTTTTATTTAGTTATTTCATTTCTTAATCTTTTTTAATAATAATAATAAAAACTCACAAAAAAATTAGGCATAGATTTTTTTTTAATTAAATAATTAATTTCTTTAATTAATTAATTAACTAAATTTTAACTATTTTCTTAATTTAAAATGAACTAGAATTTAGGACTTAATTTAGATTTAATATTTCTTTTCATAAATATAAAAAACCACAAAAAGAGTTTAGTTTATTTTTCTTAAGTTAATTTTTTAAATATACTTTAGAATAATTAATTTAGTTATTTTCTTAAATTAAAAACAACACAAAAAAGATTTTTCTCACTAGGTTTTAGAACGTATTTTCATTCTTTCGGGCATTATTCATTTTTCGCATTTTTTTATATATTCATGTAACTGTTATTTGGGATGTAATAGTTTTAAATAGGACTTTTCATTGCTTTCTTTATTTTTTCCCCAATTGTTTGTACATTGTAAATATCCCATCCCTGAAGCCATGTAATAGTGTAGGTTTATATTTTCGCAGTTTATTTTTCTGTACAATATTACTGCTAGTAGTTAGGCATGTATAATAAGACTGAAATTAAAATGCTAGCAAACCTTAATGCAAAAGATAAATAATTGAACATAACACACTTGCACATATACACCTCTAGGATACCCCATTTTGGTTGCCTTCAGAAATAAAACAGTCATGAGGCAGGAATGTTTTAGCAAAGACCCATAAATTAAAATATCATAGTCCCTCGATGACCCTACAGTTGCCTTCTCAGTAAATGATCTAGTCCCTAAACAAAATTGCTAAAGCGCCTCCACAAGTTGCCTTCGTGACTGTAAATGTCCCTTCGAATGTCCCTTATACATCCAACGATAGGGTTACCTACTTACTAATAGTAGGATAGCGCTGTCTAAAGGATAGGAGGAAAAGAACGCCCTTTTTCGAGTATAAAAGTAGATAGCTGTTAGAAGTTTGCTCAAAAAACATTTTTGCACTTACACAAATATTACTTTTCGAAAGCAATTTTCAAAACATTTGCTTTATTAACATTCTTGAGGACTGATACAAGAATTAACACAAAGCAAATCGCCGCACTAAGGAATTTTCAAAATATTTTAAAACACACAAAGCACAAAGGTATTTTAAAATGAGCAAACCTCTAAGAGCCCGTAGATAACTACGGATGGAAAGGGTTCTAACACCTTCCCTTTCCATAATCTACCCTCCTTACTCAAAATCTTGAAAAGGTATTTTTCTGTTCTTTTCACCCTTTCCTTAATTTGGATAAAAGAAAAGTCGGTGGCGACTCTTGCTTACCGCAACATTTCTGAACGAAAAATGCAAAACCAGTATTAACAATCGGTTTTGCCACCGTATCACAGAACTAGAGACTCTGCTGGGGAAAAATAAAAAGTGGGGTTACCTTAGAGCTTAGTTCATCTTTAAAATTACTTTCATTTGCTTTGTATGCTTTACTTTTGAGGGCTTGTTTGGGTTGTTACTATAGATCCTACACCCAGATCTGGGGCACCTTATTAGGTAAGTAGCATTAAATCTTGGAAGTTTTACGGTGTAGACCGATATGGACAAAATGATAGCTACGTTAGCGTGATGCTTTGGTTTGTACTAATGTTCCTTGAGTCATTCAAGGATAACATTAGGCTTCCTTAGTGTCATTAAGAGCTAACTGACCTTTAGAACCTTTAATTGACTCATCCTAATCCATTAGAAAGTAGTGAGATGGTCGGCTTTGGTTCCGACGAAAGATTGGTTGATACTCGATGCTACACTCATTGAGATTTGACTCCCGAGTTTTGTTTGGTGGCAAGTCAGTTGCCGATCAAAATGAAACTTGTGGGAAAAATCAGTGATATTGAGATCCCTTAGAACCCAGTTACTATTACTAAGATAGGTTGAGCCAACTAAACTTCAAGAGGGTACTTACCTACAAAACCCATGCAAGCCTAAACCTAATGCTGCTTGTGTGACTTATTTGCTTTCAACTTGAACTACTTGCAGGGTTTTATTATCTAACAACATTATTTCCTTACAGGATTTGTTCACATCCATTATCCAGTAACCTGGACTTCTTAGACTCACTTATCTTCATCACCTTACATTTTCTGATTAACGCATAGCATACACATCATAAACATCATACCATAGCAAGGATCTCAAGGGTCTGTGAGGCAGGTTATGATGAACCACATGTCTAAACAAGGGGCAATGTGATTTATTTTCCTCTAACCAAATGCCTTCAAAAGACCAGAACACGATAACTTGGGTCAGGGGCTATGATCCACTCGATATGGTGAGCTTGACTCTCATATAAGGACTTTCAACGATGCCAAGTTCTTCAATCAAAGCTGCAAAATTCAACTTCTGACATTTTCTTGTTTAACCCGCGAGATCCTTGAAAACATTTGCATATCATACATGTCATTACATAACAGGTATTCCCCAAGCAGGTTTCTTATCTTTTTGCTGTTTATTTCAGCAAAACGAAATGGCTCTTGAACAAACAGTTAAGGAACTTCAGGCACACAATGCTCAATTCCAAGAAATGTTCCTAAATTTGGCTATGGGACAAGAAGATCTGAAGGATCTTGTTCTCAAAGACCATAAGAAAAAGGAAAAGAAACCAGTTTGTGTTTTGAGTATGGGAATAAGAAGACCAGCTAACCGAGCTCTATATTTCGCAACCCCATCAAATGGAGGGGATAATCAAGAGGAAGATGACGAGGAATCAGAGGAAGGAGACAACAATCCAGTGTCTGAAGAGATGAACCTGACTATTCTGAGGAGCAATATTCTCCTGTTGACGATAAATACAAACGGTTGGAGGATCATCTCAATACCATGGATATCCAAAGGGTGCACGGTCTGGATTTTGAAGAATTAGGTTTGGTTCCAGGGGTGGTCATCCCACCTAAGTTCAAGGTCCCTATATTTGCAAAATATGACGGTGTTTCCTATCCCAAGCTTCACTTGAGGTCATATGTCAGAAAGATCCAGCCTCACACTGCTGACCGGAAGCTATGGGTCCATTTCTTCCAAGAAAGTTTGGTTACTTAATTGGATTGGTTCTATCAACTAGAAGGAACTGACATCTATACCTCGGAAGACTTGGCTGCTGCTTTCTACAAGCAGTACCAATACAATACTGACCTGGCACCCAACTCGAGTGCAACTGTAGAATATGTTCATAAGCTCAAGAGAAGGGTTCAAGGAATATGCGCAGAAATAGAGAGATCTAGCTGGAAGGGTACAACCTCCTCTGTATGATCAGGAAATGGTAGACATGTTCATGGGCACTCTGACAGGCCCATTCTTTAATCTGCTGATTGGGAGTTCCTTATCCGGGTTCACAGAGATGGTTCTGACTGGAGAAAGGATCGAAAGTGGTATCAAGAGTGGGAAGAGCCTGATGGCTATATCTTTTAATGCTGAGAAGAAGCCATTTGCTGGTAAGAGGGAAGCCAATAATGTGTATGGCTAGAAGGGTCGTAATAACGCAGACTACCACCAATTTGTAAGGGCAGTGCTGGTCTCTAATTCGGCACGCGTTCAACGACCACAAAAATAGGGTAATCAGCGAAGGAAAGACGATCCTAAGAGACAATTTACCGTGATCAACATGCCGCTATCTCAAGCATTACAACATGTGTTAAGGATGAATTTGATTACGTTGATAGGACCTCATCCAAACCCTAATACTTCTTCTCCTAACTACAATCCTGATGTAATGTGTGCCTATCATTTTGGAAGTCCTAGGCACGATACAAGCGATTGTTGGGCACTGAAATACAATATTGAAAATATGATTAACGCCAAGGAGATTGAGTTTGACCCTCCTGAGACTCCCAACGTGATCACTGCTCCCATGCCAAATCATGGCCAGGATTGAGAGCATTTTTGTTCATTTGAATTCTCAAGTTGTATTTTCTTTGTTTGTTCAAACAATTATTATCATGTCAAACTTTGTTATTTCATAAATGCATTGCACATGTTTGTCTTGAATTAAGTTATTTTCATTATGCTTAAACTGATTTCTTACTTCTTTTTTGTGATATTCAACTCTTGGTTAAAAGATCTAAGCCTTTAGAGGGAAGATGACGAAAATGATCCCACAATCTCTACAGTATGCTTTTGAACAGACCCCGCTGACGATGTACAGGCATTGTTTCAAATCCTAAAAAGTGGAGTTATAAGGAAGATAATCCCTAGTCAACCCCTTTGAGCCTAAGGAGTAGGAGTTTTTTCTTTTCACACAAATTAAAACCCTCAATCATAAACTGGGGCAGAGTAGTTTCTCAGGTAAAAGGTGCATTCAATCGCAAGCTCTACCTTCGTACATAACAAAGAGTGTAGAAGATGCTCTCCAAAAAGATGGTGATGGTTCCACATAATCATTAAGAACATGCACTCATTATCTCTCAAAATAAAATCCCATTAAGTCAAAACCTATGAAGGAGACTTAAGGAAAAAAAACGGGGGCATCCCGCTGGCTGTAATCACAAAAGAAACAGTTCAGGAAAATGACAGGGATAGCAAAATCAAAAAAGAAAGAGGTCCTACAAATCCTCAACAAAAATAAAAGGTCACAAAAATGTCTGCCTTCTCAAACAAACATTCAATTTCCGAACCATCACCAGAATATCGAGGCCAATATTCCATAACTCAACTGGGATTCGAAATGCACAATTAACTGAGCATAGGACTGAAGAACATCATGAAGAACGGGTGGGTACAAATAAATTTTGAGCCTCTATCCTTTGTTTCTTAAACCGTGAACCAGGCCATGTTACAACCCTTAAAAGTCCTAGCTGAAGCATGGGTTAGTTTGGAAGCATACTGTTGCAAAAGGTATCCTGACTCCTGTTGGACTTGCTACAAATCCTGGGTTGATATCACACTCTTACAAAATTTGTTTGTTTTACTAAAAAAAGAATTTTCAAACTTGAAGACAGACATAATTTTTGCATTCTTTAAATGACATTGTTTGCACGTGGCTAATTGTTCAAATAGTAGAGAAATTCGCACAACGGATATTTGATGAACGAAAATCCTCTCAATGGAAAAAATCACCTCAGACGGAAAAAACATTCCCAATAACAAGCCTTTCATAATCAAGGGGCATGACATGGTGTCTAATTAATCTGGGGCAGTCAAGCCAATATGCAAAGAATCTCTCCAAAAAATGGTGAATAGCCAGGTGCTGATCTCCATTTGAATCACTCAGGGGCTGTTACATTGATCGGGGATTCCAGCAGAAAATCACTGTGAAATTTGAATCTTTGGTACCACCAAATTACTTGTCTGTGCCAGTAATATCAGATGGTGTCAATATCATGTCTTTGAATCCTTCCATGACAGTTCTTAGAAAAGATACCTAGGAAATTCAAGACTATCAGAAACTTGATCAAACATCAGGTGCACCAGATTCATCCTGAAGTAGCCCAACACAGGCTCGCGTGTATGGAAGGGCACATGCAATCACATAAACATTTTCTGGCATTTCTACAACACTTGTTGTCATTGACGGTGACAACTCTCCACATCCTATGAGCGCGGACATAGTCAGAAAATACTACGCATGAAAAAGATCCGCTAGGTTGACAGGCCTAGGAAAAATTAAGGGCATCCCGACGAACCAAAAGAGTTCGGGCAAAAATCAGGGATATATACAAAAATTTGTACACCCGGCAAGTCGAAAACCTGAAAAGGCGGCTTGAGCAAAAAGGGTATCTCGGTGGACTGAAAACCTGAAAGGGCGGTCCAAGCAAAAGTTAGGGATTAAAAACGTACAACTTTGTCCGAACATCTTGTCACCTATTTATCAGTAGAAGACTTATCATCCTGATCAACATTTACCAAGCACCCCAGGAGTTGGGATGTCATTCAAACCATCCACAAAGTCTCTGCGGGTACTTTCTCCTGCAGGTACAGAGGCAGAGGCATCTTACTAAAAAGTCGTTGTCATATCCTCAGTTTACAACCTAGTGATGTCAGGTGTTCTTGTATCCCCGGAAGAACGGGAATTTCCAACTACTGCTCCGACATCAGGTTTTCCCCAGTAAAGTCGTCAAACTTCTCAAGATTCCCCAATAGGATTTCACAAAATCCTCAGGCGGTACACATAACTTTCCTTCTCCAGGAGAGTTTATTTCTCTAACAACGAAAGATAATCTCCCAACAATTCAGCTTCAAAAAAATCTGAAGACCTACATTCTTCATCACCAACTGCAATTAGGGATTTATTTTCCCTAATTCAACAGCGCTACAATAGAACAACTAATACATTCACATATTGCATTCGTACATCATTCTACAAACGTCATAGCATCTGCAGTACAAATGCATACATCCCAATCTCATTTATTTTGAGAACACCATTAGACAATGCATTTCATACATCATGACATTGTATACAACTAACTCTTTACCTTTTCAAGAAAGATCAATCAACAGATATTTATCAACAACAATTTTCAACAGGCCCAGGATTAGCTCCTGAAACAAAACAGAGTAATTATCTGTGCAACCAAATATAGCTTTACACGGGCTCATCATGAAGTAATCTTACACGGGTTTCTTCTGACTTCCAAATACAGCTTTACACGGGCTCATCATGAAGCAATCTTACACGGGTTTCTTCTGACTTCCAAATACATCTTTACACGTGCTCAACATGAAGAAATCTTACATGGGTTTATTCTGACTTCCAAATGCAGCTTTACACTGGCTCATCATGAAGCAATCTTACACGGGTTTCTTCTGACTTCCAAATACAGCTTTACACGGGCTCAACATGAATCAATCTTACACGGGTTCCTTCTGACTTCCAAATACAGCTTTACACGGGCTCAACATGAAGCAATCTTACACGGGTTTCTTCTAACTTCCAAATACAGCTTTACACGGGCTCATCATGAAGCAATCTTACACGGGTTTCTTCTGACTTCCAAATACAACTTTACACGGGCTCAACATGAAGCAATCTTACACGGGTTCCTTCTGACTTCCAAATACAACTTTACACGGGCTCATCATGAAGCAATCTTACACGGGTTTCTTCTGAATTCCAAATACAGTTTTACACGGGCTCAACATGAAGCAATCTTACACGAGTTCCTTCTGACTTCCAAATACAGCTTTACACAGGCTCTTCATGAAGTAATCTTATACGAGTTCCTTCTCCTTCTGAAATACAGCTTTACACGGGCTCTTCATGAAGCAATCTTACACGGGTTCCTTCTCCTTCTGAATATAACAGCTAACTTTCATCTCTCCAGTCAAGAGACAACTCCTCAGCAGAGTAACGGACCATTGAAGCTCCTAGACTCTATTCCACAGAACAGAGACCAACATTCCTCAGCTGAATCCTCCTCAAATGACAGGAACAATAACCCCCATAAAGGAATCTCTTATCAACATATACTCTAGATGGCATCTTTAAGCCCATCCCCGATGACTCTTCATTATTTTCCCTCGATGGCATATTTAAGCCCATCTCCGACAACCTTCGGTCCTCTATTCCATATGGCATCTTTAATCCCGTTCCTTACACAATCAACCATCACATCATCATGTGCAAATTTCTGGGCTAAGGAGGATGTATATCTTCATGTTTAAGAAGATTGAACAGTTCCACTCATGGGGACAAAAGGATGTATATATTATAACCCTATCATGGCAGGACGTCAGCTAGGATATGTTAGGACTGATAAACCCACATATCCGGAAGTGGAAGAAACCGTTTATTTTAGCAAAGGTGAATATCCTGTCTTGCTAGAAAGGGTAAGAGTTACTTGGAGCCATATTCACAAGAAATGAACAGTTTTCTTCGGTCAGAGAGGATGTTTGGCTCTCGATCCATATGTGTAGTGGGTCAAAAACCGAGAAAAAGTAATGTTGTTTCCCTATAATAGAGAAGAGCCTTTGTATCTGTAACCTACCTTTGATCCATTAGTCGACGGTCAGTTGCCACTAGATGCAGTTATCAACCAATCATTCTCCAAAGAATCATATCTTCAGCAACCTATTCCAGTTTTGTCAAAGTTTGTGCCTATGGAGTACTATAAGCAGGTTAAAGCTGAGAGTCTCAAGCTGCAATCAAAAAAGGAATGGAGAAGTTTATAGCTTTCTTTTGCTTCGTAGGAGAAGAGTAAAATGCTTCATGAAGCTAGAATGAAATAAAAATTGTTGGAAGAGCATGGTTTGCTTGAAAAACTGAAGAAGCCAAGAGTTGAAACATCCCGTACTACTCAAGTAGAAGTTGTAGGAAAAGCTCAGGCAGATCTTGTGAAGAGTCAGTAGTAGGTTGAAAGACTTCGGTTGTCCAAGGATAAGCTAAAAGTTCACTGAGAAGAAGTTAAGGCTTTGAAGAAATAGCTCCGAGAGGAGGAAGCCAAGACTAAGAATATTTGGGAACATCGAGAGGTTTTCTAGCTGCAAGTCTAAAGCCAACAGGTGTAGATTTATAAGTTGACTAATCAAGTTGAAGAGCTCAAGATTCAACTCAAAGAGAAGGATGATTAAAGGCTAGTAGCCGAAGCCCAGCTGAAGGGAAGATGTGTCCAGTTGGCTCAAGCTGTGGAAGAATTGGCAAGGCTCAAAGTTCGACTTGGAGTCTGACAACAGTTCTCAGTTTGTTGATCTTTTTGTCTTTTGTTATGATCACTGCCAGACTTATTGGACAGTATGATACGGTGGGAGAACTGACTTGAGGTTTTTCGTTTGTGTTCGCAAATGTTGCGGTTAGCAAGAGTCGCCACCGACTTTTCTTTTATCCAAAAGGAAAGGTAAAAAAGCATAGGAAAGACCTTTGAGATGTTTTCTTGAGTTCGGGGGGTAGATTATGAAAAGGGAAGGTGTTAGCACCCTTTTCATCCATGGTTTTCCATGGGCTCTTAGTTACTTGTTTAGATCACTTGCTTTGCTTTTGAAATTGTTTGAAATGGTGCTTTGTGTGGTTTTGAAAGTGTTTTGAAAAGAGGCCATCGTTTAGGCAATCTTTGTAATGATTCTCGTTCGTAAGAATGTATACAAAGATGTTTATCTTTTGAAAAATGTTTCAATGTTTTATAAGATGTTTGGAAATGTTTTTGAAACGTGTATGTGTTTGTTTTTGAAAATAGCAAGGATTGTTTTGAAATGATCAAGTAACTAGAAGCTATCTACCTACTCAAAAGTCTTTCTTATGCATTTTTATTCCTTTGATATTGTTGATTTACCATTGGTTTGGTAAACAACCCTATCTTTGGATGTTAAACGGAACGGGCGTGGGTCATCGTATGACCATGATAGCAATGTTTCCAAGTATCTTAGCATGTTTGAGGGACCAAGATCATTTTTTTAGGCAACCTTTTGATAGCGTCATCGAGGGACTATGATCTTATATTGTTTTGTTTTGCTAAGATACTTCGCGTGCATACCATGGCCATTTTGTTTAGGCAACCAAGTGGGTGAAACCCTAAGGGTGCTTGTGTGCAATGTGTGTCATTTTACATGCATTTTATTTGTCTTGGATTTGGTCATTCTATTTGTTTGGTTTTGGTCCTATCATGCAAAATCCTAATTTACTACACATGGTATAAATGCGATAAATTGCGTAAAAGTAAACTAAGCTATTACAACAATTATTATGGGAGGGGGGATACAAGTTTTTGAATGGGGATATTGCACAAATATAAACCCTAAAATACTATTACAACCCAATTGAATTATGTGCAAATTAAATAAATGTACAAATATTAAAATATGCAATAAAAATGTATTTATGCAAAATGTTTTGTATTTGATTTTTTGTATGAGAAAAAATGATTTATTAAACCCTAGAAAAAGAGAAAAATAATATTATTATTTTTGAAAAGGGTGAAACCCTAATTTTTGATTTAAAAGAAAATAATTCTTTCTATTATTATTTTGTCCATTCTTTTTGTACAAGAAAATAATAAGTAATATTATTAACAAATATTAAAAATCAAAATATGTATGAAAATAATATTTTATGTGAAAAATAATAAAATGTATAGTATTTATTAAATATATTTGCAATTTATTTAAGAAAATAAAGCATATTATCCTAATAAACTATTATTTTTATGCAAAAAATAAAATAAAAAATAAAATAAAATGCAAAAAATAAAGAAAATATTTTTAGTGATTTTTTATGGTTCAGAAAAATAAATAAAAGTTATAAATATAAAAATGAAAAGAAAATATGAAAAATATACAAAATAAAGCCAGGGGGTGCAAATATCAAGTCAGGGGGTATGGAAAGTAAAAACAGAAGGCCCAATGCGCCAATGCCCAGATCATCAGCTTCGTCCCTGTCCTTGGCTTCTTCCCTGCGTGCACGTTTCTACCTTCAAACTGTAACTTACTATTGCTTGCATAAAATCAAAAAGCCATAACATAAAACATGTAGCTTGTAATCTCACGATTCCAATAATATAAAATTTGTATCCTAACTCTAAAAGATCAGGGAGAATTTTAATGACCCTAATTTATGACCTAATTTTTTCAACATGTTCAACATTCAAATTCTCATGGCACAGTTAATATAAATGGCAAGTATGCATATGTACAGCTTCACCAAGTTAAGGACTACATTTTTGCTTCACAAATCGTGGCTTGAGGATGCCTAAATAGAGAGATAGTTTTGAAAAATACCTCATTCAGCTGGATTTGGATATGGTAATATGGGGACTTTGAGTGAGGCCTGAGGATCGTGTGAGCTTCCTTGAAGTTCCTTCAACCTATTCCAATGCTCAGCTTGCCTTGCAGATGGCTGGAACTCTTTGTAGAAGTCAAACTGCAACCTTCCAAAGTGAAAATGGTGATGGCTGAAACAAAGCTTACAACAACAATGTAAAGGCTTGGATAGCTTGGATATGATGTGGATGAAATGTTTCAAAGGTTAAAAGGCAAAATGCACGAGCAAATATTGAGCTTGTAATGATTTTGCAGAACTGCTGTATGTTGGGCAGAAATTTGGAGTTTTGGAGTTTTGGAGTGTTTCAGAGGTCAAACATTCGTGTATTGGCTTGTGATAAGTTTGTCCATATGTCTAGAATGATACAAAGTCCACCCTTTATCAGCTTGTACAAGTTCTCTACCTTTTGGCCACTTTTCTTGTTTTTGAAGAAAGGTGAAGTGACTATGCTAACAGTCTTGTACTTGCTTGCTTGCTAGCTGCAGAGAGTTGGTAAACAAAGCTTGAAAACTGTGGAAATTTTTTGTACCAAAGAAACAAGTCCAAGGCTCAAGGCTGATAAAGTTGGAAAAACTTGCTTTATGAAAATGGGAATGTGCCCTTTATGCCATTAATGGATTTAGTTCTTGTACAATGTTCCAAAAGTGAAAACAAAGCCTTTATCCATTGTGTTAGCATTTAATTATGGAGTGTAGAATGAGTTTAGGACCTGTAATGCAAGCTACAAGCATGCTAGGATCTGATTTGCAACTTGATCTCATGTAAAAATGGCTTGAACAAAAGTGACAAAATGCCAACTTCCCTTCTTCGATTCTCCCTAACCACAAATGATCTTGGAGAGTTCTTGGACATTTTGGAAAGCTTGCAACATGATCTACAATCCATCTTTGAAATTAATTTTGATATACCTCTTAGAAATAGGTGAAAATGTCCATGAAGTTGGGCCAAAAACCTGCCTAAATTAGGGCAAATTTTCACTAAGTTATTTAGTTCATTGACCCCTATTCACAAATTCATAACTTGAGATACATGCATCTTTTGGAAAAAGTTTGTGAAGAAAAGTTGTATATTTCATGGAGGACTACAACTTTCATGTTGGAAGTTTTCTTTGAATCAAATTTCATCATGGTGAAAAAATGCTGGAAAGTTGGGAAAAAATAAGAAAATTTCCATACTTAGAAAAATTCTAAGTTATGAAAATTTTCAAATTCAAAACCCTAATTTGCAATTTTGAGTTTCTTGGTGAACAATTTTCATATTTTGACATATGTTGATGAATTATGACCCTTGGCACTTGATTTTGACCAAAAAGTCAAAGTTTGACTTTTCAGTGTACCGTTGATTTTTGATCAGTTGACTGGGAAATTCATCTGTCCATCCAATGAACTTGAGATCTTTTGAACTATGTGATTAGGTCAAGATGATGCAATTGAGTCCTTGAAACCATGTTTGAACCCAATTGGTCATTGGCTAGGTTAAAAATCAGAAATTGCCCTTTCTCAATCAAAACCCTAATTTTGACCATTTTGCCCTTTTGATGATTTGATCAAATTTCTTGAGGAGTTGTGACCCAAACTTGATCAAATGGTACATAGAGCCTAAAATGTTGATGTGGATCAAAAACTATTAAGTTTGACTGTAAATTGGCCATGGTTGACTTTTCCCTAATACAGTTGATTTTTAGGTCAACTATCCAATTGACTGGTCAAAAATGTGATTCAAGGCTTGAAACTTGGTATGAGCAATCTTAAGGGTCCAACATGATGTATGAAAGCCACATGAAGCATTGGTGGTCCAAAAATCCTTGTGCAAACTCAAACCCTAATTTTGGGTTATCAGTGCAAGATGAGATGTCCTGAGTTGAGCAAGCCCTAATCCTGTCTTGAGTCCAAGAAGTCTTGTGAGGAAAATCTTGATAAATGAGAGGGAAAATTTTGGGGTATAATAGCTTCCCCTGTTCAATCTTCTGGAACCTGAAGAGTTAGATTGGCGAGTTTTGTCGTTCGTGACTCGAAGGTAAAAGATGATTGGACACTAGAGTGCCCATAAATTTGCACTCGTCAAAGTGTAGTTGAGGGAATGGGCTTAAAGATGCCATTTGGAGATGTGATAGAATCTTGTAGGAGATGGGCTTAAAGATGCCATCCAATAATGTTTGTTGTAAGTCAAAAGAATGAGCATTAGAATGGTATCTGTGTCTGGAACGTATCTGAGTTGTATCTGGAGGCTTGAAATCTAAAGGAGAAACATAATAGCATTCGTGTCTGGAGAATTTCCGAGCTTGAATCTGAATAAGTAACAGAATGACTTATGTGTCTGGAGTGTATCTGTACCGTAATCTGAATAAGTGACAGAATGACTTCCATGTCTGGAGTGTATCTGATAGTTGAATCTGAATTTGGTATTTGAATAAGTGATAGAATGGCAACCGTGTCTAGAGCGTATCTGTACTGTGAGAATCTGAATAAGTGATCTGAATGAGTGACATAATGGCTTCCGTGTCTGGAGCGTATCTAAGTTGGGGAAAATCAGAATAAGTGACAGAATAGCAACCGTGTCTAGAGTGTATTTGGACTGTATCTTGAAGTTGAGGTCAGAATGAGTAATAGAATAACATCCGCGTCTGGAGCGTATCTAAACTGTATCTGAACTTGAAATATGAATATGGGCCAGAATGGCATCCGTGTCTGGAGCGTATCTGAACTTGAAATTTGAATGAGTATCAGGATGGCATCCGTGTCTAGAGCGTATCTGAACTGTATCTGATAGTTGAGGTCTGAATGAGTAATATAATAGCTTATGTGTCTGAAGCGTATCTAAACTGTATCTGAGATCTGAATAAGGGCCAGAATGGCATTCGTGTTTGGAGCGTATCTGAACTCGAAATCTGAATGAGTAGCAGAATGACTTCCGTGTCTGGAGTGTATCTGAATTGTATCATGATTGTATACTATTAATGGTAGCTTGTTAATCTTATCCTGAAAAGGGTAAAATGTTAGCTAAAACACAAAGTTATGCTACATGAAATGTATGATGCAATATATGTGTTTTATCAATGTTTATGATATATGGATGTAATACATGCGCATGTAAGCTGATGTGCTGTTTTACTGAGGAAAATAAATCCTTGACTGCTGCCGGGGAAAATAAATCCTTGACTGTCGAGGATAAGAAATCCTTTGCGACTGTTGGGGATATAGGGATCCTTCATGTCTTGAAGTTGGAGTATTGACAAAAATTCTGTTGCGAGCAATGTCATACTTGTGATCGGTAGAAATAGAACTGACTGTTTTTGAAATGCTGGTTCGCGTTTGCGTTTCGCAAAATGTCGCGGTAAGCAAGAGTCGCCACCGTCTTTTATTTTTTCCAACAAGGGAAGGACAAAAGCACAGCAAAATTCCTTTACGAGATGTTTCTCGGGTTCGGGAGGTACATTATAGAAAGGGAAGGTTGTGATCGGTGGATCTGGAACTGACTGTTTAACGCTGGTTCGCGAAATGTCGCGGAAGCAAGAGTCGCCACCGTCTTTTATTTTCTCCAAATGGAAAGGACAAAAGCACAGAAAAATTCCTTATAGAGATTGCTCTCGGTTCGGGAGGTAGGTTATAGAAAGGGAAGGTATTAGCACCCTTTCTATCCATGGTTATCCATGGGCTCTTAGATACTTGCTCATTTGTGTTTTCAAAAATGGTTTGTTTGCTTTTCAATTGTGGGTTTTAAAAAGTTTCTTTGAAAGTTCCAGTTCGACTCTTGTATCGGTCCTCAAGAGTGTTTGAAAAATTGCTTTCGAAAGCTTTTTGAAAAGGTGTCGGTGTGAAAAGTATTTTTGATTTGTTTTGAAATTAGAGCAAGTATCTAGAGTCGTCTACCTACCCTAAGGAATTCGTCTGTGTAAATGTCCTTTAAAGTAGTGTCATCCCACCATTGAGAGGTAGGTAGCACCACCGTTGGAGGTGTTCGGGTCAATTCGAGGTTCGGAACATGGTGATCACCAGAGCAATAGGAAGACACCTTAGAAGCTACCCTCATGCCAGCTTCCCGGATCATGAGGACTTACTAAGACATCCTCTACTCGACGATCACCTTTCGAGGCAAGGCAACAGTGAGGCGTACCCTAGGGGTGGTGTGTGACTTGTGTGTCAGATTCATTTGCATTTATCTTGTCATGTCAAAGTGATCTATGCGTTTGTTTTTTATTTAATCATTCATTCTTGCATGCATTTATTTAACAGTTAAAAAAAGATGCAGAAATTAAAAGTTCTAAACTATTACAAAAGGCGCGGGTCCACATCGCCAAAATTTCTTGAACCCGATTTGACAGAAAAATAAAGAATTAATGAAAAGTAAAGTGCGAGAAATTAATTACACGGCTTTGGGAGAGGTACATAAATATTACACGAGAAAGAAATAAACACGCGAATTAAATAAAAATTAAAAACGAGGGCGTTGGACCCTTCTTGCAAAATTAAATTAAATGATGAAATTAATTAATTAAAAAAGAAAAGAAATTGTTTTTGGTATTTTTTGGTATTTTATGATTTTAATGCAATTAAACCTAATTCTACAATTTTTTATTTTATTATGAAAACATATTAAAGTTTAACCTAAAATTAACCCTAATTATTTTACATGCAATTTAATTACAAAAATGAGTAATAGTAAATATTTAATTATTATGAAAGAAAACAAAAAAGGATAAAAAATTAATTAAACCCTAAGTCTACCCATTTTAGATTTTTATTATGAAAATATTACAATTAAACCTAATTTAATAACTAAAATTAATTAATGCAATTTATTTACAAAAATACTAAAATAAAATTTTTTTTCCATCTTTTCTGATTTTTTATGTGTTTTTTATATATTATGAAAATATTAAATTAATTAATAAAAAAATAATTAAAAGAAAGTAAAAATAATGAAAAATAAAGAAAGTAAAAAAATTTGCAAACCTAGGGGGGGTCTGCCCCCAATTGTGAGGTGAAGCCCAGTAATTCTAGCCCATTACTAGAGGCCTTGTTGACTTTTTCAGGCAACGTGTGGGAGCATTGACTAGAGTTCACCATATCCTTCAGATCCTGGCCCTTGATTGAATCCAGTGGGACGCGTGGACGTTTGGTAGCGTGAGCGCATGGCATGCTTTAGTATTGACGCTGCATAGGAACATTAGTTGAAAAATAATAGGGAAAGAGTGAGGACCTGGGGCTCGAACCCAGGTCCTGAACGTTACCAATGCTTAAGCCTGCCAGTTGATCCAAACGCACTTTCTGTATGTTAAATATCAAACAAATATTATAAAATAAATCCACGCGTTAGTGATTCTTTTAGCGCGAATTTTTGAACCAGCCAATTACTGATGGCCACGCATCCTTCTTCTTCCTTGGCTTATTTTTCCTGAAAATATAAAAAACATTGGCAACGGTTTTTACACCGTTCCAGAAAGTACCTTTACAAAAAGTAGTGAACAGGCCGTCCGGCCACATAAATTAGGCGCGATGGTCTCATTCTCTTCGTCCAAGCGTGCTGAATTGAATGGCCTAGGTTTCAAGCTCCAATTTTTCCATATTCAAAAACCCCTAATTCGAAAACTTAAGAACCCTAAAAAGCAACAATGGTAGATTCGCATACAGTGTATAAAAATGCAAT
Source organism: Vicia faba (assembly GCA_948472305.1). Classification (NCBI taxonomy): domain Eukaryota; kingdom Viridiplantae; phylum Streptophyta; class Magnoliopsida; order Fabales; family Fabaceae; genus Vicia; species Vicia faba. The sequence goes on from OX451738.1 coordinate 261,750,376, forward strand.
TAACCCATGTGGTTAGCTTCAGAATGCATCATTTAGTAAGAAGACATAAACAAAATGCCATGAAAATGCCTCAAAATTAAAATACGAATATGCATTTTTATGAGAAAAATTCGATTTATGTACAATGATTTAAGGCTGTAGGGTTGGTGTTCTTGATCCAGGTACGTTGCTTGATGTCCCAGGGATGCAATGGAATGAATTTCTTGGCTTCAATCGACCTGCAAAAGTGTTTTCAGATTTGAGTTTTCTTTGAAAAAATTCCAAGTTTTTGTAAGGATTTCTGGTGCAGCTTTTTGGTCAGGAAGCATTAGGTCTTGATCAAGCTTATGTATGGAACCAATTAGGTCAAAAATCTGATCAAAAGAATCAAGGAATTGATTATGCAATATTTGATTTTCAAGCCATGATATTTTCTAATCTTTTTCATGCAATTTGATATCAAATCATGACAAAACCTTCCAAAAATGATTATGCACGAATCTTGAGTGTCCAATGAGAGTATTTTCTACACAAAAAGATTTGATTTCATTAGTTTAGTATTTTTTCATATTTTATTTAGTTTAAATGAATTAATTGTAATAAAAAATTCAAATAAATAAATAAAAATAATAAAAAACTTCCCTTTGGGCCAAATGGTCGTGCACATGCCTTGGATGATGAATTGTGGAAGAAAAAGAGGCCCATTAGCAATTTTAGGTCATTTGAATCAATGTTGACTTTTCAAAATATCCAAAAATTTCCCAACTTCCACAAGGCATAACTTGCTCAATTTTTAAGCTTTGCTCATGTTCTTGGACATTTTGGAAAGGTCTTTGAGTCCTATAACCAATGCCTTTGGTCCCATGTCATTTTGATTTACCAATCTCAAGTTATGGCCTTTGACTTAAAGTCCCTTTTTGTTTACTTTTGAAAATGACCTATAATGTTGAAATTGATAACTTTTTGTGAGAGCATTTCTTGGACTTGAAGTATGAAGATGAGTTGTAGGAAATGTCTTTCTCTTCAAAATGAGCTTTGGATGGAATTTTTCTGATAATCCATGTGAAAGTTATGCCCTGGTCAATTTACAGTTGACTTTTTCAGCTATCCAAATAAGGAAACTTTTGCATCTTGATGATTTTTGAGCCTAGCTTTGAGAATCATGATCAAGCATTGATCAAATGATGTTTGTGGCTTCAAAATGAGATGTTGACCAAAAATTTGAACTTTTGACTGTCAAATGACCATTTTGCCCCTACAGTTGACTGTAGTGCAATTAGGGTTTTTGACTGTGCCATTTTGTGCTGAAAGTCTTGAAACTTGGTATGAGGATGCTTGACCATATTTATAGGCATGTGGGACTTGATTGGACCCTTGGAAACTTCATTTTCTTGATCAGAACCAAAACCCTAATCTTGACTGTTTAGGAGGCCCTTGAACTGTGCAACCCTTGGGGAGATTTTGAAGCTTGACTTGGAAATTTCTTGAAGAATATGGGAGGGAAAATTTTGGGGTACAACAGTTGCCCCTGTTCAATCTTCTTAGACTTGAGGATGCAGATTGGCTGACGTGCCTTTCGTAATCCGAGGGTGGAAGATGATTGAACACTAGAGTGCCCAGAAATTTGCGCTCACATAGTAGCAGTGATGGTGGAAATGGGCTTATGGATGCCATTTAGAGGTTGATGAATAGGATGATGGGCTTATAGATTCCATTTGGATGTTTATCGCGTAAGAGATTCCTTAGCGAGAACTTGCGTACCTGTAAAAGAAAAAATGAGTACCTGACATGTTGCAGGAGCTGGTCTTCAGATGCTTTATGTAGATATGTCCTGACTGGTTACAGGAATCGGATCTTGAAACTCTTCAGACGTGCCCTGGCGAGATACAGGAATCGAGTCTGGTAATGTTAGTCTTCAACGGATACACCCTGGCAAGATTCAGGCATCGGATCCTCGAACTCTTCAGACACACCCTGGCAAGATACAGGAATCGGATCTGGTAATGTTAGTCTTCAACGGACACACCCTGGCAAGATTCAGGTATCGAATCCTCGAACTCTTCAGACACACCCTGGCAAGATACAGGAATCGGATCTGGTAATGTTAGTCTTCAACGGATACACCCTGGCAAGATTCAGGTATCGGATCCTCGAATTCTTCAGACACACCCTGGCAAGATACAGGAATCGGATCTGGTAATGCTAGTCTTCAACGGATACACCCTGGCAAGATTCAGGTATCGGATCCTCGAACTCTTCAGACACACCCTGGAAAGATACAGGAATCGGATCTGGTAATGTTAGTCTTCAACGGATACACCCTGGAAAGATTCAGGCATCGGATCCTCGAACTCTTCAGACACACCCTGGCAAGATACAGGAATCGGATATGGTAATGCTAGTCTTCAACGGATACACCCTGGCAAGATTCAGGTATCGGATCCTCGAACTCTTCAGACACACCCTGGCAAGATACAGGAATCGGATCTGGTAATGTTAGTCTTCAACGGATACACCCTGGCAAGATTCAGGTATCGGATCCTCGAACTCTTCAGACACACCCTGGCAAGATACAGGAATCGGATCTGGTAATGCTAGTCTTCAACGGATACACCCTGGCAAGATTCAGGTATCGGATCCTCGAACTCTTCAGACACACCCTGGCAAGATACAGGAATCGGATCTGGTAATGCTAGTCTTCAACGGATACACCCTGGCAAGATTCAGGTATCGGATCCTCGAACTCTTCAGACACACCCTGGCAAGATACAGGAATCGGATCTGGTAATGCTAGTCTTCAACGGATACACCCTGGCAAGATTCAGGTATCGGATCCTCGAACTCTTCAGACACACCCTGGCAAGATACAGGAATCGGATATGGTAATGCTAGTCTTCAACGGATACACCCTGGCAAGATTCAGGTATCGGATCCTCGAACTCTTCAGACACACCCTGGCAAGATACAGGAATCGGATCTGTTAATGCTAGTCTTCAACGGATACACCCTGGCAAGATTCAGGTATCGGATCCTCGAACTCTTCAGACACACCCTGGCAAGATACAGGAATCGGATCTGGTAATGCTAGTCTTCAACGGATACACCCTGGCAAGATTCAGGCATCGGATCCTCGAACTCTTCAGACACACCCTGGCAAGATACAGGAATCGGATCTGGTAATTGGTCATCAACAGATACACCCTGGCAAGATTCAGGAATCGGATCTTTAGTTGCGACCATTGATGGTAATCATTTTTGTACTTTTGTCCTGAAAAGACAAGCGTTAATTGTATGCGATGTCATGTTGTATGACATGCGGAATGCTCTCTGAATAAGTGAGATTGTATGTTCATGATGCGTATATGCATGCTATAATGTATGAAGATGTTTATGAATGTATTTTTCGTCTAGGAAAGTAAATCCTTGACGGGTGCCGGGAAGTCAGTCCTGGGCTGATGTTGGAGAATAGATTTTGCTTCCGCTGGGGATGATAATTGCAGGAATACCGGTAGGAGAAGATGACTCTGTTGGGGAATGAACTTGGCGAATGGATTACTCTGCGGGGAGAAAAGTACTCTAGTAATCTTGCTGGGGAGCAATACTCTGTGGGGAGAGAGATACTTTGCTGAGTTGTTGAGAATAACTTGCTGGGGATACCCTTGTTGTGTTGGAAGTGCTGATAGACTTCGCTGGGGATAAGAAAGAATTGCGTTGACGACGACCTTTCCGTGGCTTTTGGCTGAGGATAACCCAGTTATATCCTGGCGAGGAAATAACTCTTTGAATAAAGCCGGACGACGCGTCCGTGCTCTGTGGGGATAAGCTTCCAGAATCTACTGGGGATAAGCTTACTGCTTGGGGAGATGAATTCCAACTTTCCTGGGGAACTGGATTGGACTCTCTTGGGGAAGTCTTGAACTGTATCGGGAGGATGACTCCATTGAATGCTGGTATACCACCGGGGAACAATCTTTAGACCAAGACTTCCGGGGATGCTTGTTAAGAATACATATGATGCTGGGGAGATGTTGAGATCCACTGGAGGATACCCAACTTCCTTGAGATTTGATAACTTTGCTTGGAGAAGAGTGCACTGACTGGCTGGCTCACTCTCTGGGGAATTAAGATGTACTGGTTATGTTTTTTAGCTGAACCTACCTTGGTACCTTCGAGGACAGAACAATTAGATTGCTCAGACAACTCTAATTGCCCCTGTTTCTAATGTTACCTGTAATTAATCCTTTGTTTCGTATGCAAATATTCATGAGTTAGCAAATTATTGTCAATGCATATATCACAAATTGAACCTTGGACGTTCTTCGCAAAACAAAACAGAAAAAGAAAAACAATTGGCACTTTTAACTGAAAAGTATATTTGTATTGATTTTTGAATGGCCTGAAAATAGGCGTTTTGTGTACAAGAGGCTGACGTCCCAGTAAGAAAACACCGCCGAACAAAAGAGTTTATATAAATTTGTACAAAAGAAAATAAAACAGCTGTGTGAAATGAATGATCCCACTGGGTTTCAATTCTACTATCGCCTTTATATCCCCGAGCGTCTCATCACTTGATGACCTAAACGAAGATGAAGCTGACTGATCGATGTCGTCTGAGCTTGATGTAGATACCGGATTCTGGATGCAAAGTGATCAATGAGACATAGTATTACGCTTTATCCCTAATTTTTGCCTGGACCGCCCTTTCGGGTTTTCAGTCCACCGGGATACCCATTTTTGCCCAAGCCGCCTTTTCAGGTTTTCGACTTGCCGGGTGTACAGATTTTTTTTTTTATTTCATCCCTTCATTTTGCCCGAACCATTTTGGTTCGCCGGGAAGCCCTAATTTTTTCCTAGGCATGTCAGCCTAGCGGGTCTTTTTTCATGCGTAGTATCTTTTTACTATGTCTGCATTGGCGGGGTGAGGAAGGTCGTCACCATCCATGTTGGTTAGAATCATGGCTCCTCCTGAGAACACATGCTTAACCATAAATAGCCCTTCGTACGTAGGGGTCCATTTGCCCCTTGGATCACTCTGAGGAAGGATGATTCGCTTGATTACCAGATCCCCAACTTGATATTCCTGTGGTCTGACCTTTTTGTTAAATGCCCTGATTATCCGCTTCTGATACGTCTGACCATGGTAAATAGCAGCAAGTCTCTTTTCATCAATGAGGTTTAGTTGATCAAGTCGTGTCTGGATCCAATCATCTTCGTTCAGATTTGCATCCTTCATTATCCGGAGAGAGGGTATTTGCACTTCGATCGGTAAGACTGCCTCCATACCATAAACCAAGGAGAAAGGAGTTGCCCCGGTTGACATCCTTGCTGAGGTACGGTACCCATGAAGAGCGAACGGTAACATCTCGTGCCAATCTTTATAAGTCACTGTCATCTTCTGCACGATTTTCTTGATGTTCTTATTTGCTGCTTCGACAGCCTCATTCATCTTCGGTCTGTAAGGAGAAGAATTGTGGTGCTGTATCTTGAACTGCTCGCTGAGCTCAGTGATCATCTTGTTATTCAGATTGGTACCGTTATCTGTAATAATTCTTTCAGGGACGCCGTACCGACAGATCAGGTTATGTCGAATGAACCGTGCCACAACAGTCTTGGTTACCGTAGCGTAGGAAGCTGCCTCAACCCACTTTGTAAAATAATCAATCGCTACCAGGATGAAGCGATGCCCATTAGATGTCGTAGGTTTAATCTCACCGATCATATCTATGCCCCACATTGCGAACGGCCAAGGCGCAGTCAGAACATTCAGGGGGACTGGAGGAACATGCACTTTGTCTGCATAAATCTGGCACTTATGGCATGTCCTAGCATGTTGGTAGCAGTCAGCTTCCATTGTGGACCAGTAATACCCTGCCCGAAGGATCTTTTTAGCCATAGTGTGTCCACTGGAATGTGTACCAAAGGTCCCTTCATGTAGCTCTTCCATGATCCTTTCTGCTTCAGTTTTATCCACACAACGCAGTAAGGTTGAATCATGGTTTCGCTTGTATAAGATGCCATTGCTAAGGAAGAACTTTGCTGCGAATCTTCTCAAGAACTTCTTATCGTTGACAGATGCACCTTCAGGGTATTCCTGAGCTTCTAAATATCTCTTCACCTCATGGTACCAAGGCTTCTCAGTCACCAATTCAGTCCCGAGATCACAACAGTATGCCGGTTCGTCCAGTTTCCAGATGATGATCTGGGGAGCCTCATTATCCCATTTAACCTTAAACATATAAGACATTGTAGCTAACGCGTCCGCCAGCTGATTCTCTTCTCTCGGAAAGTGTTCAAAGGTTATCTTCGTGAAGTGGGGGATCAAGGTCAACACACATTCTCTGTAAGGGATAAGATTCGGATGTTTCGTATCCCACTCTCCTTTGATCTGATTGATCACAAGAGCGGAATCTCCGAAGACACTCAGAAACTTAATCCTTAGATCGATCGCAGCTTGAAGACCCATGATGCACGCCTCATACTCTGCCATGTTGTTGGTACAGTTGAAACATAGCCGGGCAGTAAGTGGAGTATGAGTGCCTTGAGGGGATATGATTATGGCGCTGATACCGTTACCCAAAGCATTGGAGGCTCCGTCAAAGTGCATAGACCATCGGGATCCTTCCTCAGGTCCTTCATCCGGTCCAGGTACTTCACAATCAGTCACTATCATGATGCTCTCGTCTGGAAACTCGAAGTTCATTGACTGATAGTCATCTACGGCCTGATGTGCCAAGTGGTCTGCCAATAAACTTCCCTTGATGGCTTTCTGGGTTGTATACTGAATGTCGTATTCCGTAAAGATCATTTGCCATCTTGCAATTCTCCCAGACAGAGCAGGCTTTTCAAATATGTACTTTATAGGATCCATCTTTGAGATCAACAAGGTAGTGTGAGTCAGCATATACTGTCTCAGCCGGCGAGCAGCCCATACCAAAGCGCAGCAAGTTTTCTCAAGCAGTGAGTATCGGGTCTCACAGTCGGTAAACTTTTTGCTAAGGTAATAAATGGCATGCTCTTTTCGGCCAGACTCGTCATGCTGCCCCAGCACACACCCCATTGGGTTGTCATGTACTGTCAGGTATAGTATCAGAGGTCTCCCTTCAACCGGTGGCATAAGGATAGGTGCTTCTTGGAGATACTCCTTGATTCTGTCAAAAGCATCCTGACATTCATCATTCGAACGTACTACCTGATCTTTCTTCAGCAGCCTGAAGATTGGTTCACAAGTAGCAGTTAGGTGTGAGATGAATCGAGCAATGTAATTCAGGCGTCCTAAAAAGCCTCTGACTTCCTTCTCTGTCCTGGGAACTGGCATCTCTTGAATAGCTTTAACCTTGGCAGGGTCCACTTGAATGCCCTTGTCACTTACCACGAAGCCTAGAAACTTCCCAGATCTTACCCCGAAGGTGCACTTGTTCGGGTTCAATCTCAGCTTGTATAGTTTCAACCGGTCAAACAACTTCTGCAGATGATCTAGGTGCTCTTCCTCAGTCTGGGACCTTGCGATCATGTCGTCAACATACACTTCTATCTCATGATGGATCATGTCATGAAATAAAGCAACCATGGCACGCTGGTAGGTTGCCCCAGCGTTCTTCAGTCCAAAAGGCATGACCTTGTAGCAGAAGGTGCCCCACTGAGTAACAAATGTAGTCTTTTCCATGTCTTCAGGTGCCATCTTGATCTGATTGTAACCTGAAAAGCCATCCATGAAAGAGAATACCTTGTGCTGAGCTGTATTATCAACAAGGACATCAATGTGTGGTAGAGGGAAGTCATCCTTGGGGCTGGCCCTGTTCAGATCCCTGTAGTCGACACACATTCTGACCTTACCGTCCTTCTTAGGTACCGGCACCACATTAGCAACCCACTGAGGGTAAGACGTCACTGCAAGGAACCCAGCATCAAACTGTTTCATAACCTCGGCTTTGATCTTCTCCGACATCTCTGGACGCATACGGCGGACCTTTTGCTTAACCGGAGGGCAATCTTCCTTAGTTGGCTAGTGATGGACCACAATATCGGTATCCAACCCGGGCATGTCTTCGTAGGACCAGGAAAAGATCTCCATATAATCATGCAGCATTTGGGTCAACCGTTGCTTCACGCTGAGCTCTAGGTTGGCACCAATCTTTACCTCTTTCCTGTCTTCTTCAGTACCCAAGTTTATTGTTTCCACTGGCTCTTCATGGGTTTGAATTGCCCTCTCTTCCTGAAGTAACAGTCTTGCAAGCTCTCCAGGCACTTCGCAATCATCTTCACCTTCGTCTTCGGCTAAGTTGATCGGATTTTCGAAGTCATAACTGGCAGTAGCAGAGTCGTTACCAGTGAGATCCAGAGTGGATTGAAACCTGTATGAGTGAGTGTGTGTGTAAATACAGCTGTTTTGAAATATATGTAAAGGAAAGAAAGACAGAAAAGGAGCATAAGATTTGTAATGCGAGAAAACGTCCAAGATTTTCATTCATGATATATGAAATGACAATTTATATGCCCTCACAAATGAAACCACGGTGCCTCGGGCAAGACACCGGGCCATAGAGTTTATTTATTGTTTATTACAAAGGAATTCATTACTTAGTAACAAGAGAAACAGGTAGATTGTCCTTTGCACTCCAATTGTTAAGTCCACTATCGGTTGCCGGGTAAATCCAGCTATCAAACTCAGCTTCATCCACTTCATCCTCGTCCCCAATGGCATTCACTCCATGAGCAGGCAGGGGAGCTGTCACTACATTAGGCTTCTCAGATGCCTCAAACTGTACCTCCTTGGCGTCAATAAGGTCCTGCAACTTGTTCCTTAATGCCCAACAGTCATCAGTGGAATGCCCCGGGCCATCGGAGTGATAAGCACAGCGGGCATTTGGGTTGTACTTAGGAGATGTAGTGTTTGCAAACTTCGGAGCCTCTCTGACGGTCACTAAGTTGGTTGAGAGCAACTGTGGTAAGATCTGCGACAAGGTCATACTCAAACGGGTGAATTCCCTTCTGGGTCTCTCAGCCCTTGGTTGGTTAGCTTGCCGAGGAGCGGCTGCAGGCTTTGCAATCACCAATGCGTTGACAGATTGGCGGCGCTCTGGTTTGTCTTGCCTTCTAGGCCCATACACCACACTGGCCTCTTTTTTGAAGGGTTTCTTCTCTGAACCTGTAGATGCACCCTTTGGAATCTTACCAGACTTCAACCCAGCCTCAATTCTCTCTCCAGTCAGAATCAGATCAGTGAACCCTGCAGACGAATTCCCGATAAGATGGTTGAAAAATGGCCCAGATAGGGTCCCCAAGAACATGTCCACCAACTCCCGATCAGTCAACGGAGGCTGCACCCTGCCAGCCAGATCCCTCCACTTCTGAGCGTACTCTTTAAAACCTTCACTTGAACCTAACGACATACCCTGGAGTTGGGTACGTGTAGGGGCAAGGTCGGCATTATATTGATACTGCTTATAGAAAGCAGTAGCCAACTCCTCCCAGTTACGAACCTTGGTCCCATCCAGCTGATAGAACCATTCGAGATGAGTCCCTGAAAGACTCTCCTGGAAGAAGTGGATCCACAAATTCTTATCCGCTGAGTACGGTTGAATCTTCCGAACATAGGACCTGAGATGTAGCTTGGGACAAGACGCCCCGTCGTACTTAGTGAAAGATGGTGCTTTGAATTTACGAGGAATGATTACACCAGTAGACAAACCCAAATCTCCAAAATCCAGCCCAGGTACCTGTTGTATCTCCATAGCATTCAACCTGTCCTCCAGCTGCTTGTAACGGTCTTCTGCCGGAGGATACTGCTCTTCATCAAAATCAGTCTCGTTGTCGGAGACTATCGGACTAGGACCTTTTTCTTCCTGAGGAGTACCCTTGCCAATGGAAGAACCAGCCTCTTCATTTTGCAGAGTGTTGCCAAACCTTCGGCCCGAGCTGAACAGAACAGTTCTTCTCTTCTTCTTCTTTTCCTTCTTCAGGAGCAGAGCCTTCAGCTCCTCTTGGCTCTGAGCCAAACCCATGATTAATTCCTGAAATTGCGCATTCTGCGCCTGAAGAGCTTTAATGGACATTTCAGTTGATGACGAGTCAGGATTCATGATGCTGAAATAAACAGCGAAGAACTGTAAGCAACCTGAAAAGAGGAAAAACCTGCTATGCACATGATGAATGATATGTGTTTATGCAATGCATTCAAGGGTTCGAAAGTTCAAATTTGTTGTAGACAAAAAGGAACACACGTTATCATTAAGGAAATCATTGTTTAGTACATCAAAGCCTCATGGGCAAAATAATACAAAGGCAAATCAATCCCAAAATATACTACGCATCCTCTTTGGAGCTATGTAAGTGTTGAGATTCCTCTCCTCATGCAACAGGCGGGTGAGCTCCAAGACCTTCTTTTCACTAGCATGTAGACTGGTCTCAAGAGAATTCCGCTCTTCCTTAAGCTGGATCCAGCTCTTCTGCATCTCTTCCCAGGATGTGGGCATATCAGGGTGCTAAATAGTGTAAGACACTTCTCCTTCCAAGACTGGCTCTTTGATCACAGGGAGCATATGGGGATAAGGCATCACTAACTTCTGGGAGCGGGCTCGTACCCACTTGAGATAAGGTTCCAACGGGATGGAGTTCCTGTGCCCCAGTGTCTTACTGCCTATCCTACTTGGCATCCTCCAGGCTCTGATAAATCTCTGGCGAAGTCCTTGAGTATCGTTGTCGAAGTCAAAAACTATGTCAGGAATTAACATGTCATGAGGACCATCCCTCCGAGCATAACCAAACTGTCTCCAAGCCAGGCATGGGCTGTAAGTAATACCTCCTCTGATTCCAAGTAAAGGAACATTAGGGTACTCTCCGCAACGATCAATGATAGTGACATCCTCTCTGGACCTAGGGCACCAATGTATATCTGCATGTGTAAGAGTCATCAACCGTTGTGACCACCTCAAACCCCGCTCGTTCTTCAAAACTGATTGTGGAAGGTGCGAAATAAACCACCTTCCCAGGAGAGGAGTGCAACACATAAGGACACCTCTTTTTCTCATGGTTCGAGTTTAACATGAGTGAAGGATGTCCCCCAGCAACGTAGGTATAGGATTCCTGGACATAAAGATCTGGACCGCACTGATATCTATAAGCTGATCTGGGTTAGGGAACAACACCAAACCATAGACAAGGAGGGCCACCACTTCTTCAAAAGCTTGCAAATCAAGGGAGTTCCAACATTCATGGGCCTTTTCAAACAGAAACCTGGCTAAGAACCCTTTGATACCACTTCTAACTTCCCAATGTCCCTTGAGGTCAGATGACTGTAGGTGCAAGGCTTTAGCAATCTCTTCAAGCTTAGGTTCCTTTTCTGTACCGTTATAGGGTAGTTGATCAAGGATAGGAATCTTCAGGAGCCGGGAGAACTCCTCCAATGTAGGTACCAACTGATAATCCAAGAAGGTGAAACAGTGATGCAGAGGGTCAAAGAATTGGAACAGGACCTTTATCATATCTTCCTCAATGTTGGTATTGACCAGGCTGATGAGACTTCCATGTCTTTCACTGAATGAAGAGTTCTCGGGAATCCTGGATATAAGCTCCTTAAGCTGAGGAGGGATCCTTACAAGACTGACTTGAATTGTCTTCCTGCGAACAGTTTCCATGTCCTACAAAACAAGAACAAAGATGAAGATTCGAACCCCTGAAATGGTTAGTCAATGCATATGATGCTGGATGATGTCATGATGCTATGATTAAACACACCACAGATATTTACAAAGACAAACATGTAAGGCACACAAGGCACACAAGACAAGCCCTTAGGGTTTAAGGCCAGCATGGGGTCTGGGTAGTACCCTCTTGAAGTTGGTGGGTTCAACCTGTCCTATTAGAAGTAACCGGGTTCTAAGGGTCCCAATATCACGGGATTGCTTTCATTGTTCATCGTTTCGATTTAGCCACTGAACTGGCGACCGAAATATTCCAGGAAAGCAACCCTCAATTGAGTGTAGTATCGAGTATCAACCAACCTCGGACTGCACCAAAGTCAGTTATCTCACTACCCTAAAGAGGCCAAGATAGTTCAATTAAGGTTCCTAAGGTCTGTTGATGCTTCACGACACCACGCGGAGGCCCCGTACTCTCCTTGACTAAACTCAAGGGTTACCGGTACACACCAAAGTGCCACATCAACATAGTAAACTGTTTCAACCATGTCGGTATACCCCTCACAGTTCCCTCACAGTCTTGTTGCTACTTTCTAAGAAGGTATCCCCCAGATCCGGGTTAGGATCTATAGAACTCCCAAGCAACCCATAATTTAAAGCACACAAGGAAAACAATTGAAAACACAGTTATGAACTAGCCCTAAGGTACACCTCACTTTAAAAAGATATCCCCAGCAGAGTCGCCAGTTCTGTGATCGGTGGATCTGGAACTGACTATTTAACGCTGGTTCGCGAAATGTCGCGGAAGCAAGAGTCGCCACCGTCTTTTATTTTCTCCAAATGGAAAGGACAAAAGCACAGAAAAATTCCTTATAGAGATTGCTCTCGGTTCGGGAGGTAGGTTATAGAAAGGGAAGGTATTAGCACCCTTTCTATCCATGGTTATCCATGGGCTCTTAGATACTTGCTCATTTGTGTTTTCAAAAATGGTTTGTTTGCTTTTCAATTGTGGGTTTTAAAAAGTTTCTTTGAAAGTTCCAGTTCGACTCTTGTATCGGTCCTCAAGAGTGTTTGAAAAATTGCTTTCGAAAGCTTTTTGAAAAGGTGTCGGTGTGAAAAGTATTTTTGATTTGTTTTGAAATTAGAGCAAGTATCTAGAGTCGTCTACCTACCCTAAGGAATTCGTCTGTGTAAATGTCCTTTAAAGTAGTGCCATCCCACCATTGAGAGGTAGGTAGCACCACCGTTGGAGGTGTTCGGGTCAATTCGAGGTTCGGGACATGGTGATCACCAGAGCAATAGGAAGACACCTTAGAAGCTACCCTCATGCCAGGTTCCCGGATCATGAGGACTTACTAAGACATCCTCTACTCGACGATCACCTTTCGAGGCAAGGCAACAGTGAGGCGTACCCTAGGGGTGGTGTGTGACTTGTGTGTCAGATTCATTTGCATTTATCTTGTCATGTCAAAGTGATCTATGCGTTTGTTTTTTATTTAATCATTCATTCTTGCATGCATTTATTTAACAGTTAAAAAAAGATGCGGAAATTAAAAGTCCTAAACTATTACAAAAGGCGCGGGTCCACATCGCCAAAATTTCTTGAACCCGATTTGACAGAAAAATAAAGAATTAATGAAAAGTAAAGTGCGAGAAATTAATTACACGGCTTTGGGAGAGGTACATAAATATTACACGAGAAATAAATAAACACGCGAATTAAATAAAAATTAAAAACGAGGGCGTTGGACCCTTCTTGCAAAATTAAATTAAATGATGAAATTAATTAATTAAAAAAGAAAAGAAATTGTTTTTGGTATTTTTTGATTTTAATGCAATTAAACCTAATTCTACAATTTTTTATTTTATTATGAAAACATATTAAAGTTTAACCTAAAATTAACCCTAATTATTTTACATGCAATTTAATTACAAAAATGAGTAATAGTAAATATTTAATTATTATGAAAGAAAACAAAAAAGGATAAAAAATTAATTAAACCCTAAGTCTACCCATTTTAGATTTTTATTATGAAAATATTAAAATTAAACCTAATTTAATAACTAAAATTAATTAATGCAATTTATTTACAAAAATACTAAAATAAAATATATTTTTTTTCCATCTTTTCTGATTTTTTATGTGTTTTTTATATATTATGAAAATATTAAATTAATTAATAAAACAATAATTAAAAGAAAGTAAAAATAATGAAAAATAAAGAAAGTAAAAAAATTTGCAAACCTAGGGGGGGTCTGCCCCCAATTGTGAGGTGAAGCCCAGTAATTCTGGCCCATTACTAGAGGCCTTGTTGACTTTTTCAGGCAACGTGTGGGAGCATTGACTAGAGTTCACCATATCCTTCAGATCCTGGCCCTTGATTGAATCCAGTGGGACGCGTGGACGTTTGGTAGCGTGAGCGCATGGCATGCTTTAGTATTGACGCTGCATAGGAACATTAGTTGAAAAATAATAGGGAAAGAGTGAGGACCTGGGGCTCGAACCCAGGTCCTGAACGTTACCAATGCTTAAGCCTGCCAGTTGATCCAAACGCACTTTCTGTATGTTAAATATCAAACAAATATTATAAAATAAATCCACGCGTTAGTGATTCTTTTAGCGCGAATTTTTGAACCAGCCAATTACTGATGGCCACGCATCCTTCTTCTTCCTTGGCTTATTTTTCCTGAAAATATAAAAAACATTGGCAACGGTTTTTACACCGTTCCAGAAAGTACCTTTACAAAAAATAGCGAACAGGCCGTCCGGCCACATAAATTAGGCGCGATGGTCTCATTCTCTTCGTCCAAGCGTGCTGAATTGAATGGCCTAGGTTTCAAGCTCCAATTTTTCCATATTCAAAAACCCCTAATTCGAAAACTTAAGAACCCTAAAAAGCAACAATGGTAGATTCGCATACAGTGTATAAAAACGCAATTAACCCATGTGGTTAGCTTCAGAATGCATCATTTAGTAAGAAGACATAAACAAAATGCCATGAAAATGCCTCAAAATTAAAATACGAATATGCATTTTTATGAGAAAAATTCGATTTCTGTACAATGATTTAAGGCTGTAGGGTTGGTGTTCTTGATCCAGGTACGTTGCTTGATGTCCCAGGGATGCAATGGAATGAATTTCTTGGCTTCAATCGACCTGCAAAAGTGTTTTCAGATTTGAGTTTTCTTTGAAAAAATTCCAAGTTTTTGTAAGGATTTCTGGCGCAGCTTTTTGGTCAGGAAGCATTAGGTCTTGATCAAGCTTATGTATGGAACCAATTAGGTCAAAAATCGGATCAAAAGAATCAAGGAATTGATTATGCAATATTTGATTTTCAAGCCATGATATTTTCTAATCTTTTTCATGCAATTTGATATCAAATCATGACAAAACCTTCCAAAAATGATTATGCATGAATCTTGAGTGTCCAATGAGAGTATTTTCTACACAAAAAGATTTGATTTCATTAGTTTAGTATTTTTTCATATTTTATTTAGTTTAAATGAATTAATTGTAATAAAAAATTCAAATAAATAAATAAAAATAATAAAAAACTTCCCTTTGGGCCAAATGGTCGTGCACATGCCTTGGATGATGAATTGTGGAAGAAAAAGAGGCCCATTAGCAATTTTAGGTCATTTGAATCAATGTTGACTTTTCAAAATATCCAAAAATTTCCCAACTTCCACAAGGCATAACTTGCTCAATTTTTAAGCTTTGCTCATGTTCTTGGACATTTTGGAAAGGTCTTTGAGTCCTATAACCAATGCCTTTGGTCCCATGTCATTTTGATTTACCAATCTCAAGTTATGGCCTTTGACTTAAAGTCCCTTTTTGTTGACTTTTGAAAATGACCTATAATGTTGAAATTGATAACTTTTTGTGAGAGCATTTCTTGGACTTGAAGTATGAAGATGAGTTGTAGGAAATGTCTTTCTCTTCAAAATGAGCTTTGGATGGAATTTTTCTGATAATCCATGTGAAAGTTATGCCCTGGTCAATTTACAGTTGACTTTTTCAGTTGTCCAAATAAGGAAACTTTTGCATCTTGATGATTTTTGAGCCTAGCTTTGAGAATCATGATCAAGCATTGATCAAATGATGTTTGTGGCTTCAAAATGAGATGTTGACCAAAAATTTGAACTTTTGACTGTCAAATGACCATTTTGCCCCTACAGTTGATTGTAGTGCAATTAGGGTTTTTGACTGTGCCATTTTGTGCTGAAAGTCTTGAAACTTGGTATGAGGATGCTTGACCATATTTATAGGCATGTGGGACTTGATTGGACCATTGGAAACTTCATTTTCTTGATCAGAACCAAAACCCTAATCTTGACTGTTTAGGAGGCCCTTGAACTGTGCAACCCTTGGGGAGATTTTGAAGCTTGACTTGGCAATTTCTTGAACAATATGGGAGGGAAAATTTTGGGGTACAACAAAGGTGTTAGAACCCTTTCTATCCGTGGTTATCCACGGGCTCTTAGGTACTTGCTCACTATGTTTTCAAAAAGTTTTGCTTTTCTTGTGTTTGTGGGTTTTGAAAAAGTTTCTGTTTGAAAACTTCAATTTAACTCTTGTATCTGTCCTCAAGAGTGTATGAAGTGTTGTTTGAAAACTTTTGTCAGAAAAGTGTAGGTGCGAAAAGTATTTTTGTTTTGAAAGAGCAAGTACTTGAGAACCTCTACCTACTCAAAAGAAATTAAGCTGTGAAAATGTCCTTTAGACAGTACTATCCCACTATTGAGAAGTAGGTAGCACCGTCGTTGGAGTTTTTCGGGTCAATTCGATTATAGGGACATGTGGTCACTAAAGCAATGGTAGGACGCCTTAGCGGTAACCCTAATGTCTTACATCATTTTTTATCGAGGGAACTTTTGATCTTTAGACAGGAGGGCGACCTCTAAAACACCCTATACTCAATGACCACGTCGAGGCAACCAAGTGAGGCGTACCCTAGGAGTGGCATGTGCAAGTGTGTCAGGTTTCAGTTATGTTATCTTTGTACATGTTATGGTGAGCTACGATTGATTTTAATTTAAGAGAGATCTTGACATGCATAGCCTATTTAGCATACATCTAGCAGTTAATGGTTGCGGAAAGTAAAACTAAACTATTACAAGGCGTCGGGTATTTACATCGCCAAAAACCAAACCCTAGAAAAGTAAATTGCGGAAAATAAATAAAAGCGATAAAAAGGTCCTAATTAAAGCTATTACATCCTCGGAGCAAATACAATTATATGATAAAAAATTATATGCGCGAGAAAAAAAATTGAATCGGAGAGTTTTTAGGGTTTTGACCCTTTTTTGAGAAAGAAAGAGATTTTTATTATTTTGCATTTAATTAAATTAAACCTAGACTAACTAATTAATTAAATAAAAGAAAGATATTTTTTTGAGTTTTTTATGTTTTTTAAGGAAAAAAAATAAAAGATGGTCAAAAGTTATTAGAAACCCTAATTCTACATTGATTTTAAATTATTGCAAAAAAAAGTTAAAATTAACCTAATTAACTAAATTAATTATTTATTTATTTATTTACAAAAATAATGAAAGGGTGAAATTAATTTTAATAAATAATACTAAAAATATTAGATTATATTTTTTAGTTTTCTGATTTCATTATGAAAAAAATTAATTTGGTTAATTAAGTAATAATAATAATAATTAATAATAAAACAATTAAATGAAAGAAATAAAAAAAGAAAGGAAAAGAAATAAACTTGTGGGGGGTGCTGCGCCAATTTAGGAGGTGATTCTGGAATTTTATGGCCCAACAATGCTCAAGCCTGCTTTGACTATGGTCATCCCATGCATAGGCGTTGACTGGAGACTATGGTGAGGACTCCACTATGGCCATTGGATTTGAGTTTGGAGACACCTGGCGTTTTGAGGTTAGAGGTGCATGGTGGACCACCTTTTGAAACCTGCATGTGAACACATAAAGAAAAAATGGAATAAGTGTTTTGGGGGACCTGAGATTCGAACCCAGGTCCCAATGCTTCCAGGACAACGCACCAACCACTCCACTACGCTGCTTTACTTGTTTTTGAAATAAGTGGCAATTATTATATATAAAAACCAATCAATATACTGTAAATAAAAAAAAATAACGCGCGCTTTTCAAATTGGCCAATGGGATGTCAACACATCATCGTCTTCAACCTTTTTTCTGCATAATTAGAATCAGATAGCGGGGGGTTTTAACCCCCACTACTTCCTGCAAGGAAAAATAGCGATTAGAAGTACATTGAATATAAATATTTCGCGAGGTATGGGTTGTGTTCGTCTTTGTGTCACGATTTCAACCATGTATCTTATTAGTCCCAATTTTTCCTGGATTGAAAAGCCCCATTTAAAAGCTCAAGAACCCTAGAAATTTGATCATGGCATCTCACGATTCAGGGCACTATAGTCCAATTAATTCATTCCATTAGTTTTGTATGGTCTCTAGTAATGCAAATCATTCACAAAAACATGTTAAATGCACATGAATTAAGAGATACAATTATGAAATATAAGGGCAAACCGTGGGACTGTATATCGTGATTCCTTGAGCTTTGATGCTCGAATTTGATTGTAAATCACTCCTAGTGCCTCCTGCAAGGTGTTTGGATGAACAAAATGCCTTGAATCGACCTAGAATGCAAGAACAGGTTTTTGGTTTTCTTGGAAATTCTTGAATTTGCTATGGCCGTTTCTGCAGCTTTCAATCGTGTGCTAGGGTATGGTTAGCTTGCATACATATAGGAGAATCAAATTAGGTCAAAGTTTTGGATCCAATCCATGTGCATTGATGTTTAAATCTTTGATTGAAAATCAAATATTCTTGATTTTTCATGATTGAACAATGTTGCCAAATTTGGATTTTTTTTGTATCTTTGACTTGTGCACGAATTTGCCAGCATGTTTTGATCAGATTTACTTCACAAGTTGATTTAAAAAACAAATCTTCTATTTTCTTATGATTTAAATTAATTAAATGGATTAATATTAATTAAAAATCCAATTAATCAATAAAAATAAGAAAATAAATCCAATTAATCTTGGTGGGTCGTGCATAGGTCATGGGTGAAGTTTCAAGAAGAGATTTGAGGCCCATTAGCAAAAAGAAGGTGTTTTGAGCAAAGTTGACTTTTGCAAGTTCATGAAAATTTCACAACTTCTCCAATGCACAACTTGCTCAATTTTGATCATATGAACATGTTCTTTGACATTTTGGAAATCCCTTGAAGTCCTCTAACCAATGCCTTTGGTCCCATGTCATTTGGATTTACCAATATCAAGTTATGGCCTTTAACTCAAAGTGTACTTTTGTTGACTTTTGAAATTGACCTATAATGTAAAAATTGGTAACTTTTTGTGAGGGCATTTTCTGATCTTGGAGTGTGAAGATGGATTGTAGGAAATTGCATCCTCTTCAAAATGATCTTTGGATGGGATTTTTCTCATAAACCATGAAAGAGTTATGCCCTGGTCAAGGTACAGTTGACTTTTCTACTTTCCAAAAATAGTAACTTTTGCATCTTGATGATTTTTTGAGCTATTCTTGTGGAATCATGATCAAGACTTGATCAAATGATGATTGTGAACTCAAAATAAGATGTTGACCAAAAATTCTGACTTTTGACTGCAAAATGACCATTTTGCCCTTGCAGTTGACTGTGGATCAAATGGAGCTTTTGACTGTGCAAACTAGCACTGTGAGTCTTGAAACTTGGCTGTGCTAGAGAATGTGTATAGGCCTATGAGACTTGATTGAACCATTGAGAGCCCCAAATTCCTTGAGAGAACCAAAACCCTAATTTTGAATTGGCTTCCTAAGGAGGTGTTTTGACTGTACAACCCTTGAGCAATCTTGAACCATTTGGAGATGATTCTTGACAAATCTTGAGGGATATGGGAGGGAAAATTTTCGGGTACAACAGTTGCCCCTGTTCAATCTTCTTAAACCTGAGGATGTAGATTGGCTTGCGTGCCTTTCGTGATCCGAAGGCGGAAGATGATTGAACACTAAAGTGCCCAAAAATTTGCACTCGCATGGTGTAATATCAGCAATGTGATGTCGGGAATGGGCTTACAGATGCCATTTGGAGAGATGATGGATAGGAGGATGGGCTTATAGATTCCATCTGGAGATTGTTGGTAGGTAGTTTTGTCTTCGTTGATAGGTTATCTTCATTGACAGGTTATCTTCATTGACGGGTTGTCTCTATTAACGGGTTGTCTCCATTGACGGGTTGTCTCTATTGACGGGTTGTCTCCATTGACGGGTTGTCTCTATTGACGGGTTGTCTCTATTGACGGTTTGTCTTCATTGACGGGTTGTCTCTATTGACGGGTTGTCTTCAGAAAAATCTTTAGGAATCGATTTAACTGATTTCGTCTCCATTGACTGACTTGGCTTCAGAAAAATCTTTAGGAATCAATTTAACTGATTTTGTCTCCATTGACTGTCTTCAAAAAAATCTTTAGGAATCGATTTAACTGGTTTTGTCTCCATTGACTGGCTTCAGAAAAATCTTTAGGAATCGATTTAACTGGATTTGTCTCCATTGACTAGCTTCAGAAAAATCTTTAGGAATCGATTTAACTGGTCTTGTCTCCATTGACCGGATTCAGAAAAATCTTTAGGAATCGATTTAACTGGTTTTGTCTCTATTGACTGTCTTCAGAAAAATCTTTAGGAATCGATTTAACTGGTTTTGTCTCCATTGACGGGTTTCAGAAAAATCTTTAGGAATCGATTTAACTTATTTTATCTCCATTGACATAGTTGAGAATTTGACTGCATCTTTCCTGAAAGGTAACGGTCATTCATATGCAATGCATGATATGGATCAAGCAATGATGTTCTCAATAGAAATGAGATTGTATGATATGATGCGTATATGCATGTGTCATGATGTATGAAACCGTGATGTTTTAGCTGGGGAAAATAGATCCCGTATAGCTGCTGGAGAATAGAGTTGAATTATTCGTTTCTGCTGGGGATGATGAACGAAGATGATAAACTTGCAAGAGAGGATGAATCCGTCGGGGAATAAACTGGTGAAGAGATTATTCTGCGGGGAATTTCTCTGTGGGGAAGTGATGCTTTGCTGAGATTTTAACGATAACTCTGCTGGGGATTCCGTTGATAAGCTCTATTGGGGATTTTGATGAACTTCGCTGGGGATAGAAAGAACTTCGCTGGGGATGATCTTTCTGTTGCAACTTGCTGAGGATAACCCAGTTAGACTCTTGTGGGGATAACCTTCTGAATATGGCTGGGGAGATACATTTGTACTCTGCAGGGGACAAGCTTCCAGAACCTACTGGGGAAGATGATTCAACTCTGGCGGGGAAGCTTTTTTAGACTGTGCTGGGAAATGGCTCCACTGGGGGTATCTTGTATTCCGCCGGGGAACATTCTTATACTCTATCGAGGAATATTAAGATTGTCGGGGATGCTTGCTGAGGAATATCTGTATACTCCGATGGGGAATATTAAGATCTACTGGGGATACCCAACCTTTTTAGGGCTGACGGTAGACCAACTCTGCTTGGGGAGAGTATTGCTGATTTGTTCATAGTTGCAAGTCAGTGGGGAATAGCTATCATCACTGTCTTAACCTGCGGGGAGTGAAGGTATCCTGGTTACATTCTTCAGCCGAACCTGCCTTGGTACCTTGGTGGATAGAGCAACTAGATCGCTTGGACAATTCTTATTGCCCCTACTTCCGATGTCACCCGTAATTAGTCCTTTATTTCGCATGCAAATATTTATGAACAACAATTAATGTCAAATGCATATATCAAAAATGAACATTGGACGTTCTTTGCAAAACAAAACAGATGAAGGAAAAACAATTTACAATTTGTCTGAAAAATGAACTTGTATTGATTTTGAAATTTGCCTGTAAATAGGCGTTTTTGTACAAGAGGCTGACGTCCTAGTAAGAGAACACCGTCGAACAAAATAGAGTTTATACAATTTTTGAAAAGGAAACAAAACATCTATGTGAAAAATCCCACTGGGTTCCAACTCTGCTATCGCCTTTATATCTTCGAGCATCTCATCACTTTGCTGCTTACTTGAAGATGAGTCTGATTGATTGGTGTCGTCCGAGCCTGATAGTCGATACCAAAGTCTGGATGCAGGGTGATCCAATGAGACATAGTATTACGCTTATCCCTAACTTTTTCCTGGACCGCCCATTCGGGTTTTCAGTCCACCGGGATACCCATTTTTTCCCAAGCCGCCTTTTCAGGTTTTCGACTTTCCGGGTGTACAGATTTTTTTTATATATTCATCCCTTATTTTTTCCCGAACCCTTTTGGTTCGCTGGGAAGCCCTTATTTTTGCCTAGGCCAGTCAACCTAGCGGGTCTTTAATTATGCGTAGTATCTTTTCACTATGTCTGCATTGGCGGGGTGAGGAAGGTCGTCACCATCCATGGTAGTTAGAATCATTGCTCCTCCTGAGAAGATGTTCTTAACCACAAATGGCCCTTCGTACGTAGGGTCCCATTTTCCCCTGGGATCACTTTGAGGTAGAATGACGCGCTTGATTGCCAGGTCCCCGACTTGATACTCTTGCCGTCTGACTTTCTTGTTAAATGCCTTGATCATTCGTTTTTGGTACGTCTGACCATGACAAATAGCAATGAGTCTCTTTTCGTCGATTAGGTTTAGTTGATCAAACCGGGTCTAGATCCAGTCGTCTTCACTTAAACCTGCATCCTTCATGATCCGGAGAGAGGGTATCTGAACTTCAATGGGCAGGGCTGCCTCTATGCCATATACCAAGGAGTAGGGTGTTGCCCCTGTTGACGTCCGTGATGAGGTACGGTACCCATGAAGAGCAAATGGTAACATCTCGTGCCAATCTTTGTAAGTCACTGTCATCTTCTACACAATCTTCTTAATGTTCTTATTAGCTGCTTCTACAACCCCATTCATCTTCGGCCGGTAGGGAGAAGAGTTGTGGTGTTGTATCTTGAATTGCTCGCAGAGCTCAGTGATCATCTTGTTGTTAAGATTGGTACCATTATCCGTAATGATCCTCTCTGGTACACCGTATCGACAGATCAAGTTGTTCCAAATGAACCGTGCCACGAAGTTCTTGGTTACAGTGGCAAAGGAAGCTGCTTCAACCCACTTCGTAAAGTAATCAATCGCTACCAGGATGAAACGATGCCCGTTGGATGTCGTAGGTCTGATCTCGTCGATCATATCGATGCCCCACATTGCAAAAGGCCAAGGTGCTGTCAAGACGTTCAAAGGAACTGGAGGAATGTGCACCTTATCAGCATAGATCTGGCACTTGTGACATGTCCGAGAATGCTGATAACAGTCGGCTTCCATTGTGGACCAGTAATATCCTGCCCGAAGGATTTTCTTTGCCATGGTATGTCCACTGGAGTGAGTTCCGAAGGTTCCTTCATGCAGCTCCGCCATGATCCTTTCTGCCTCAATCTTATCCACACAACGCAGTAAGGTTAAATCATGGTTTCGTTTGTAAAGGATGTCATTGCTGATGAAGAACTTTTCCGCGAACCTTCTCAGAAACTTCTTGTCATTAACGGACGCGCCCTCGGGGTATTCTTAAGCTTCAAGGTACCTCTTTACTTCATGATACCAAGGCTTTTCTGTTACCTCTTCGGTCTCAAGGTCACAATAATGTGCAGGTTCATCCAATTTCCAAATAACGATCTGGGGAGCCTCGTTGTCCCATTTGACTTTGAACATAGAAGACATCGTAGCTAACGCGTCCGCCAACTGATTCTCCTCTCTAGGGAAGTGCTCAAAGGTTATCTCCTCGAAATGGGGAAGCAACATCAATACATACTCCTTGTAAGGAATAAGATTTGGGTGTTTCGTATCCCACTCACCTTTGATCTGACTTATCATGAGAGCGGAATCTCCGAAGACACTCATAAACTTCATCCTTAAGTCAATTGCAGCTCGAAGACCCATGATGCATGCTTCATACTCCGCCATGTTGTTGGTGCAGTTGAAACATAGTCGGGCGGTAAGCGGGGTATGAGAGCCCTTAGGAGATATGATCACAGCGCCAATGCCATTACCTAAAGCGTTTGAGGCTCCGTCAAAGTGCATAGACCATTGGGATCCTTCCTCAGGTCCTTCATCTGGTCCAGGTATCTCGCAATCAGTTACTACCATGATATTCTCGTCTGGAAATTCAAAGTTCATGGACTGGTAATCATCCACTGCCTGATGTGCCAAATGGTCTGCCAATACACTTCCCTTGATTGCTTTTTGAGTTGTGTACTGGATGTCATACTCAGTCAAGATCATCTGCCATCTTGCTATTCTTCCGGACAAGGCAGGCTTTTCGAAGATATACTTGATTGGATCCATCTTTGAAATCAACAGAGTAGTGTGAGTCAACATATACTGTCTTAGCCGGCGAGCAGCCCATACCAAAGCGCATCAAGTTTTCTCGAGAAATGAGTATCGGGTCTCACAGTCGGTAAACTTTTTGCTAAGGTAATAAATAGCATGCTCTTTTCGGCCAGACTCGTCATGCTGACCCAGCACACATCCCATTGAGTTGTCAAGTACTGTCAAGTATAAGATTAGAGGTCTCCCTTCAACTGGTGGCATTAGAATGGGTGGCTCTTGGAGATACTCTTTGATTCTTTCGAAAGCGGCCTGACATTCATCGTTCCAACGTACTACTTGATCTTTCTTCAGTCGCTTGAAGATTGGCTCACAGGTAGCAGTTAGATGTGAGATGAATCGGGCAATGTAGTTCAGACGTCCCAGGAAGCCTCTGACTTCTTTCTTTGTCTTGGGAACTGGCATCTCTTGTATGGCTTTCACCTTGGCAGGGTCCACTTGAATACCTTTGTCGCTTATGACGAAACCTAATAGTTTTCCAGATCTCACCCCGAAGGTGCACTTGTTCGGGTTTAGTCTCAGCTTGTACAACTTCAACCGGTCAAACAGCTTCTGTAGATGGTCAAGGTGTTCCTCCTCAGTTTGGGACCTTGCAATCATATCGTCGACGTACACTTCAATCTCATGATGGATCATATCATGAAACAAAGCAACCATGGCACGCTGATACGTTGCCCCAGCATTTTTCAACCCAAAAGGCATGACCTTGTAGCAAAAGGTGCCCACTGAGTAACAAAAGTGGTCTTCTCCATGTCCTCGGGAGACATCTTGATTTGATTATAACCAGAGAAACCGTCCATGAAGGAGAATACCTTATGCTGAGCAGTGTTGTCAACCAGAACGTCGATGTGAGGCAGAGGGATGTCATCCTTAGGGCTCGCCCTGTTCAAATCCCTGTAGTCAACACACATTCGGACCTTACCATCTTTCTTCGGTACCGGAACCACATTGGCAACCCACTGAGGGTAAGAAGTTACTGCTAGAAAACCGGCGTCAAATTGTTTCATAACCT
Source organism: Vicia faba (assembly GCA_948472305.1). NCBI lineage: Eukaryota > Viridiplantae > Streptophyta > Magnoliopsida > Fabales > Fabaceae > Vicia > Vicia faba. The sequence continues at coordinate 261,775,411 of OX451738.1, forward strand.
CAACTTTGATTTTCTCGGACATCTCTGGACGCATACGGCGAACCTTCTGTTTTACCGGAGGGCATTCTTCCTTGGTAGGCAGGTGATGAGCTACAATGTCGGTATCCAACCCAGGCATATCTTCGTAAGACCAGGCAAAGATTTCCACGTAGTCATACAGCATCTGAACCAACCGTTGTTTCACACTAAGCTCCAGATTTGTACCGATCTTGACTTCCTTTTTGTCTGTCTCAGTACCCAGATTCACTGTTTCCACTGGCTCTTCATGTGGCTGAATGGCCCTCTCTTCCTGGAGTAGCAGTCTTGCGAGCTCACCAGGCACTTCGTAATCATCTTCACCTTCGTCTTCGGCTAAGTTGATCAGATTTTCGAAGTCATAACTGGCAGTAGCAGAGTCGTTACCAGTGAGATCCGGAGTGGATTGGGACCTGTATATGTGAGTGTGTGTAAAATAGCTGTTTTGCAATATATATTAAAGAAAGACAAGGAGCGCAAGATTTGAAATGCAAAAAACGTCCAATGCTTTTATTAATGATATATGAAAATGACACACAAAAGTCCTCACAAATGAAGCCACGGTGCCCCGGGTAGGACACCGGGCCATAAAGTTTCACAATATTGTCTGTTACAAATTCAAAACAAAGGAGTTCATTACTGAGTAACAAAAGTAATAGGGACGAAGTCTTTCGCTGTCCAGTTGTTTGGTCCACCGTTGGTCGTAGGGTAGATCCAGCTGTCGAATTCAGATTCCTCCATGTCATCTTCGATGGCATTTACTCCCGAGTTACTGATGAACACAGGAGGTCTTCCAATCCTTGCACTATGAACAGCCCTTTGAGCTTCTGCAGTGAAACCCAAACCAAACTTTTCAGTCTTCTGAGTGAAATCAGGAAGTCGGCCCCAGTTTGCACACTCACCCTTTTCAATAGCAGCCCGAACATCTTTTAAGGAAGCCATCTTCAAAGGAGAATCTTCAACTACAGTCTCAGCTGATGCCAGTGTCTGAGGAACCTCTTCAAAGTGTTGGAATGGGGTCTCAATGAACTCCCCATCCATCTCTATGTACCGGAACGAGTTGAGGTGGTTGACCATGTATTCTTCCTCCCCCTGAACTGTCACAATCTTCCCTTTGACCGGGTACTTCAGCTTCTGATGGAGTGTTGAGGTCAGAGCTCCGGCCTTATGGATCCATGGACGACCCAGCAAACAAGAATAGGACGGCCGAATGTCCATCACGTAGAATATAGAATCGAAGACCTGAGAACCAACTCTGATTGGAATATCAACCTCACCATGCACCATCCTTTTAGACCCATCAAAGGCCCGGACAACAATGTTACTTGGCTTTAGCTCCAAACCCTCGCAATCCAACCTGTCTAGAGCTTTCTTGGGTAAGACGTTCAATGAGGACCCAGTGTCAACCAGCACATGTGCAAGAGTAGTGCCCATGCATTCAATGGAGACATGCAGGGCATCGTTACGGTTCTTCCCTTTAGCAGTCAGATCAGCATCGGAGAAACACAAACCATTATCAGCAGTTAAGTTGGCCACACAATCGGTAAACTGATCAGCTGACGTCTCTTGTGGCACGTGGGCCGTCTTCAAGAAGGTAATCAGAGCCTTGGCATGGGCCTATGAACACAACAACAGTGATAACATAGAAATCTTGGAGGGGGTTTGCCCCAGCTGCTCAACTACATTATAATCACTCTTCTTGATGATCCTCAGAATCTCTTCCATCTCCTGCCTGGAAGCTTCAACATTGATGGTCTTTGGTGCCTCCGTCTGGGCAGGCATGTCAGTGGCGATCCCTTTGCCTCGAACGTCAGATGACTCGGCAACAGGGTTAGAACTAAGAACTTGATTAGGAGGGGAAGTAGGCACACTTGCAGGTGTGATGACAATAGGTCTCTGGATAGTTGGTGGTGCAATATCAGGTGAGAAAAGTCTACCGCTGCGGGTGACTTTAGCAGGCCCGGTGATGTTGTTGACGCCGGTACTGGTATCAAACTCTTGCTTAACTCCGAGAACATAAACATCTGCCCCATAGTGCCAAGGGACAACTTTGTCAGAGGTATAGGGAATAGGCCCCGGAACGGTGATGATTATAGGTGCAATCTTCTGAACAGGCATAATTTTGACAGGCTTCCTCGAGGGAGCCTTGGGAGAATTGTTGAAAATGTTAACAATGGACACTTCTTCAGTAGGGGTAGCAGGAACAACAATCTTCTCAAACAGGATTTCTTTATTATCCATCAGGTTTTGGATGCCTGACTTCAAAGATGGGCAACCAGTAGGTGAAATAGAACACAGATGGCAACCTTTACTGCATCCCGGAAATAAACCGGCTAGCAACAGGTTCCTTTTGATAGTCAACAGCAGAGTGACAATATCATCCATAGAGGCTACAAACAAGTCTTCCTCTACAGCATTTACTCCATGTTTGGGCATGAGAGCAGTCACAACATTGGGCCTCTCGGGCGCCTCGAACTCAATCTCTTTTGCATCAATCAAGTCTTGGACCTTATTCTTCAAAGTCCAACAATCATCCGTATTATGCCCCAGGCTCTCAGAATGATAAGCGCAGCGGGCGTTAGGATTGTACTTTGGGGATGTAGTATTCGGATTCTTTGGGGCTTCCCTTAGAGTCACCAAATTAGTCTTCAGCAACTGTGGCAATATCTGGGACAAGGTCATGCTGAGTCGAGTGAACTGCCTTCTAGGTCTCTCACCCCTATGTTGGCTGTGATGCTGAGGAGCACCAGCAGGTTTTGAAATGACCACCGCGTTGGCAGCTTGGCGGTGTTCAGATCTATTTGGTCTCCTTGAACCATAGACAACACCGGATTCCTTCTTGAACGGCTTCTTCTCGGTGCTCGATGAGGCACCCTTCTGTATCTTCCCAGACTTGATACCAACTTCAATTCTCTCACCAGTCAAGATAAGGTCTGTAAACCCGGCTGAAGAATTTCCAATCAAATGGTTGAAGAACGGACCAGACAGGGTCCCCAGAAACATATCAACCAGCTCACGATCAGTCAAAGGTGGCTGCACCCTTCCAGCAAGGTCTCTCCATTTCTGAGCATACTCCTTAAATCCTTCACCTGTCCCTAGTGACATACCCTGGAGTTTGGTACGCGTAGGAGCGAGGTCGGAATTATATTGATACTGCTTATAGAACGCAGTAGCCAAATCCTCCCAGTTACGGATACTGGCTCCATCCAGCTGATAGAACCACTCAAGTTGAGTCCCTGAAAGACTGTCCTGGAAGAAATGGATCCACAAATTCTTGTCAGCAGTGTAAGGTTGGATCTTCCTTACATACGACTGGAGGTGCAGCTTTGGGCAGGAGGCTCCGTCATATTTGGCAAAAGCAGGTGCCTTGAACTTATGGGGAATCACCACCCCAGAGGATAAACCTAGGTCTCCGAAGTCTAACCCGGGCACGTTCTGTATCTCCATGGCGCTCAAGCGGTCCTCCAGCTGTTTGTACCTATCCTCAGCAGGAGGGTATTGTTCTTCATCATAATCTGTCTCGTTGTCGGAGACCACGGGACTAGGAACCCTTCTCTCTTGTGGGTTGTCTTTCCCTACAGATGAGGTAGTCAGCTCAACCTCATTATGCAGTCCATTTCCAAATCTGCGTCTGTTGTACCCCTAAATTTTCCCTCCCATATTCTACAAGATTTGCAAAGAGCATGCTTCAAAATCTCCCCAAGGGTTGCACAGTTCAAGGGCCCCCTAACAGTCAAAAACTAGGGTTTTGATTCTGACAAAGAAATTGAAGTTTCCAAGGGTCCAATCAAGTCCCACATGCCTAAAAACATGGTCAAGCATCCACATGCCAAGTTTCAAGACTTACAACACAAAATTGCACAGTCAAAAACCCTAATTGCTCAACAGTCAACTGTAGGGGCAAAATGGTCATTTGACAGTCAAAAGTTCAAATTTTTGGTCAACATCTTATTTTGAAGCCACAAACATCATTTGATCAATTCTTGATCATGATTTTCAAGGCATGGCTCAAAAAGTCTCAAGATGCAAAAGTTGCCATATTTGGATAGTTGAAAAAGTCAACTGTAACTTGACCAAGGCATAACTCCCACATGTTTTATCAAAAAAATTCCATCCAAAGCTCATTTTGAAGAGAAAGACATTTCCTACAACTCCTCTTCACACTTCAAGTCCAAGAAATGCTCTCACAAAAAGTTATCAATTTCAACATTATAGGTCATTTTCAAAAGTCAACAAAAAGGCACTTTAAGTCAAAGACCATAACTTGAGATTGGTAAATCAAAATGACATGGGACCAAAGACATTGGTTATAGGACTTCAAGACCTTTCCAAAATGTCCAAGAACATGATCAAATCTTAAACATTGAGCAAGATATGCATTGGAGAAGTTGGGAAATTTTTGTGAAATAGCCAAAGTCAATTATCCTTGAAACTTCATTTTTGACAAAAGGGGCCCACTTTTTCCACTTGATTCAGCTTTGCCATACCTCCCACGTGTCCCATGTTTTATTTCAAGAATAAAAATTAATTTTTCTATTTTTGTTTAATTTTATTTGATTTAATTCATTTTAAATCTTTAAAATTCAAATAAAAATCAAGAAAATTAATGGGAGGATATTTTGTGGTTTGAATAGCTTTGATACACCATAAAACATATACCAAATTCGTTCAAGACCTATTTCAAGCAAAAAAATTCAAATTTGGAGCAAATATGGCAAGTTATTTCAATGGTGATTATGGAGAAAATCAAAACTTCATTGCAAGGCTTAAATGCTCCTTAATGTGACTGATTCTCATCCAAGCCTATATATACAAGCCTTGCAAGCCTCATTCAGAACCTAGAAAAAAAGGAGAGTGTGCACAAACGGCCAGAGGAAAAGTTCAAAATTTGTCCAAACAAGTGAGAGATCTAAAGCGGTGTTGCAAACATTTTCAGATCCAAGCAAGCATGTGGCTTTCTTCCTTGCCACTCCCTGAAGCCAAAGCAACCACAAACGCGTCCTAAGGTCCACTACCAAGCGCTGTAAGTTGTCTCAAACTCACCCCTGTACACGAAATCATGTTTCTCCATTCTTGCACTTTTTCTGGAAAATAATAGCATATTCATACTCCATGCCTAATTTCCAATGTAACTGCTATATTCAATTTCATTTTTAGGCTTCGTATAACAATACCCGTGCCTAGGGTTCGTTGGTTTTGTTTTTTAGGTATTTTGTCTACAGGTGAAATTGGGACAAACCATAAGCATAGACGTGATCAGGAGACATGGACGATCACAACCATGGGCTTAGATGGAATTTTTGATGCCTAAGGATGATTTTGAGTAAAACCTCCAAAATTCGGCCTTCACCTCCTTGGTATAGCATTTCTTTTCTTATTTTCTTTCCTTTTATTAATTATTATTATTATTTAGTTAGTTCACAAATAATTATTTTCATAAATTCAAAAAAAAAACAAAAAAAATGTAATTATTATTATTATTATTAATTTCACTTTAGTAATTATTTTTGTAAATAAAATACTAACAAATTAATTAGTTTAATTAGTTAATTTTAACCTTTTTTCACAATAAATAAAAACAAATTTAGACTTAGGCTTTTTCTTTTGACATTTTTAATTCTTTTTTATTTTATTTCATAAAAAACATAAAAAAGGTCAAAAAATATTTTCTTGTAATTAAAATCATTAATTAATTTTCAATTTCAAATATTTAATTCCTTTAAAGGGTCCAACGCCCTCGCACCTTCGAATATAATTTCTCTTCGCGCGTTTATTTTATTTTTCTTTGTGAAATTTATGTACTTGCCCCAAAGCCTTGTAATAATAATTAGGACATTTACTTTCCGCACTTTTATTTAAAATCGGGTCTTTGTTTAATTTGGCGATGTAGACCCGCGCCTTGTAATAGCGTAGGACCTTTATTTTTCCGCATTTTAATTTCCGCACCCTTTAAACTGTTAATCACATGAAAGAATGTATGCCCAAATAAAATCAAAGCGTAGCTCACCCAATGCATGACAAGACAAATAATAACTGAAAATGACACACAATTCACACACCACTCTTAGGGTACGCCTCACCGTTGCCTTGCCCCTCGAAACGTGGTCGTCGAGTACATGACGTCTTAGTAAGTCCTTATGTCCATGAACATGGCATAAGGGTAGCTTCTAAGGTGTCCTACTGTTGCTCTGGTGATCACACTGTTGCCTTGCCCCTCGAAACGTGGTCGTCGAGTATAGGACGTCTTAGTGAGTCCTTATGTTCCATTGATCTAGTTGCCTCGAAACAGTTGCCTCGAAACAAGTTGCCTCGGAATAAAAAGATCAATGGCATAAGGGTAGCTTCTAAGGTATCTTACTATTGCCCGGTGACCACACTGTCCCTAACCCTCGAATTGACCCGAACACCTCCAACGGTGGTGCTACCTACCTCTCAATGGTGGGATGGCACTACCTCAAGGACATTTACACAGACTAATTCCTTAGGATAGGTAGATGACTCGTAGATACTTGCTCTAATTCAAAACAAATCAAAAACTTCTTTTCACACCGACACTTTGCAAAAAGCTTTCAAAAACAACTTTTCAAACACTCTTGAGGACTGATACAAGAGTCGAACTGAAATTTTAAACGGAACTTTTTCAAACCCACTCACCTTGAAAAGCAAACAAACATTTTGAAAACACAAATGAGCAAGTATCTAAGAGCCCATGGATAACCATGGATAGAAAGGGTGCTAACACCTTCCCTTTCTATAAATCTACCTCCCGAACCGAGAAACTATCTCATAAGGAATTTTTCTGTGCTTTTGTCCTTTCCTTGTTGGAGAAAATAAAAGACGGTGGCGACTCTTGCTTCCGCGACATTTCGCGAAACCAGCTAAAAAACAGTCAGTTCCAGATCCACCGATCACAGAACTGGTGACTCTGCTGGGGACACTTAAAGTGAGGTGTACCTTAGGATAGCTCATACTTATGTTTTCAATTGCTTTGTTTTGCTTGCTTTAATATTATTGGGCCTGTCTTGGGAGTTTTATAGATCCTAACCCGGATCTGGGGGATACCTTCTTAGAAAGTAGCAACAAGGCTGTGAGGGAACTGTGCGGGGTATACCGACATGGTTGAAACAGTCTGCTACGTTGATGTGGCACTTTGGTGTGTACCGGTAACCCTTGAGTTCAGTCAAGGAGAGTACGGGGCCTCCATGTGGTGTCATGAAGCATCAACTGACCTTAGGAACCTTAATTGAACCATCTTGGCCTCTTTAGGGTAGTGAGATAACTGACTTTGGTGCAGTCCGAGGTTGGTTGATACTCGATACTACACTCAATTGAGGGTTGCTTTCCTGGAATATTTCGGTCGCCAGTTCATTGGCTAAATCGAAACGATGAACAATGAAAGCAATCCAGTGATATTGGGACCCTTAGAACCCGGTTACTTCTGATAGGACAGGTTGAGCCCACCAACTTCAAGAGGATAATACCTAGACCCCATGCTGGCCTAAAATCTAAGGGCTCTTTTGTGTGACTTGTGTGCCTTCATACTTGAACTAGTTGCATACTTGTTATCTCACAACACGAGTTCCTTGCAGGTTTTGTTTACAGTCCTTAATTGGGACTCATAACAGGGTTTACTTACATCACTCCACGCATAGCATAACATTATGACATCATGACATTGCATGCATCCTACATAAGGACTAATCCATTTCAAGGATCTCAAGGGTCTGTGGTGCAGGTCACGATGAACCAAACTGTCTAGCCAGGGGCAAAGGGGATTTATTTTCCTCTAAGCCAAGGTTGTCAGGGGCTATGACCCACTTGATATGGTGAGCTTTGACACTTGAAGAAAGTTCCCCGAGCCAAGGTTGTCAGGGGCTATGACCTACTGGATATGGTGAGCCTTTGACCCTTGAAGAAGGACTCTCAACAACATGCAGTTCCTTCAATCAAGCTATCGGATCCCAACTCTAATGATTTTCTTGTTTACCCCGCGAAATCCTTGAAAACATTGCATATATATACAGACATATCATTGCATAACAGGTACCCTTTTGACAGGTCACTTACCATCTCCGCTGTTTATTTCAGCAATGGCTTCCCAACAAGATAACCAGGATCTTCAGGCTCAAGAGATTCAGTTCAGAGAGATCTTCCTAAGCCTATCCAAGGGGCAGGAAGAGTTGAGGACACTCCTTATGGGGAATTTGGCCAAGCAAAGTCCCGAAGATGACAAGGACGAGCAGCTGAAACGTCTGCAAGCTGAGGTAGATATGATGAAAACCCAGATGCTGGGACAAAGGGCTCTCATCCAAAGTTTAGCTCGGGAGCAAGGAGAGCTGAGGGCCATGATCAGTCAGCTTCATCACGACATGAAGCAACCAGCCCAAGTCAGGGACCAGGTCATTGAACAGCTTCCAAGAGGACAAAGGTCTGGTCCAATGAATAGACCTCTCCAAGCTGCTATCACTTCACAGGTCCAACCACGACCTCGCCAAGAACAATGGGCTGATCAGAGCAAGCCAGACAAGCCTAAAAGGCAGTTCACCAAACTCAACGTGTCACCGTCTCAAGCTTTACAACAATTGTTGAGGTTGAATCTGGTGACGTTAAGGGACCCTCCTAAGCATCTCAACACAACCTCCCTAAAGTACAATCCTGAGGAAAGATGTGCATACCACTCTGACAGTCCAGGACATGACACCGACGACTGCTGGGCTTTGAAGAATAAGATTCAAGATCTGATTAATGAAAGAGCTGTGGATTTCACCCAGATAGGCCAAGCTGAATGCTCCTGCCATCCCTACAAGATGCACCAATCAAAGTAACAAGCCCTGAGACTAGAAGACTTGTGTTTATTAGAATTTTCAAGTTGTAACTTTCTTTTGACTGTTCAAACATTTATTCATGATTAAACGTTGTTAGTTCATTAATGCATCGCATATGTCTGTTTTGAAGCAATATATTCGCATTCACTATATGCAAACTGTTTTCATATTTTTGTGACGGTCAACTCTCAATAATTCTAAGCCTCTTGAGGGAGGATGACGAAAACGATACCACGATCTTTACAGTATGCTTTTGAACAGACCCCGCTGATGAGGTACAGGCATTGTTTCAATTCCTAAACACTGGAGTTATAAGGAAGATAATCCCTCGTCAACCCCTCTGAGCCAAAGAAGTAGGAGTTTTTCTTTTCGAAATTTAAAACCCTTAATCATAACCTGGGGCAGGGTAGTTTTCTCAGTTGATCCAAGTGCACAACGAATAGCACCAAAGAAGTCCTTACAAAGCAAAAGACAGTGATGGTTCCGAATAATCATAAGGATAGACAGTCATTGTATCTCAAAAATAAAAACCCAATAAGTTAAAACATATGAAGGAGACTTACAAAACTGGGGCATCCCGCTGACTCTAATCACGAAAGAAACAGTTCAGGCAAAATTTAGGGATAGCAAAATCAAAAAGAAAGAGGTCATACAAACCCTCAACAATAACAAAAAGGAATGACTGCCTATTCAGAATAAATCATCAATATCTGAACCATCATTGGAACGTCAGGACAAAGATTCAATCAAGGTCTAATGCACGATCAACTGAGCTTAGGTTTGAAGAACATCACGAAGAATGGGTGGGTACAAATAATTTGAGCTTTTATCCTTTGTTTCTTAAACCGTGAACCAAGCCACGTTATAACCCTCAAAAGTCCTAGCTGAAGCATGGGTTAGTTCGAAAGCATACTATTACGAAAGGTATCCTGACTCCTTAAGGCTCGCAATAAAATAAAGAGTTGACATCACGTTTTACAAACATTCACTTGTTTTATGAAAGAGAATGCATTTTCAAAATCTTCAAGACAGACATAAGCTTTGCATTTTTAACATAACTTTGTTTGCATATGACTTTTTGTTTGAACAGCAGGAAAATTCGCACGATGAATACCTAATGAACAAAAGCACTTCCAATCAAGGGGCATGACATGATCTTGGTCTATCATCTGGGGCAGTTAAGCCAAGATTCAGAGAATCTCTCAACAATGCCAAGCAGCTAGGGGCAACTCTCCGTCTGAGACACTTGGGGCATTAGACAGGAATTCCAACAATGAATCTCGCCTGATTAAACATCTTCTGGTGGCATGACAAAACACTTCTAACAGGGGCAACTCCTTACATCCTGAGAGCGTGGACATAGTCGGAAAAAAATACTGCACATAATCAAAGACCCGCTAGGTTGACACACCTAGGCAAAAATAAGGGCTTCCCGGCGAACCAAAAGGGTTCGGGCAAAATGAGGGATGAAATGAAAAAATCTATACACCCGGCAAGTCGAAAACCTGAAAAGGAGGCTTGGGCATAAATGGGTATCCCGGTGGACTGAAAACCCGAAAGGGCGGTCCAGGCAAAAATTAGGGATTTAAGCGTACGACTATGTCCTGGCATCTCGTCACCTGTCTACCAGAAGATTGGTCAAATCGGCAGTTATCAAACACTTTCACAGGTACTTTCTTCTCCAGCAGAAACTGGGGCAATAATGAGTGGTTCGGGCGATCTAATTGCTCTATTCACCAAAGTACCAAGGTAAGTTCAACTGAAGAACATAACCAGTATATCTAAACTCCCCAGAGAGTGAGCCAGCAAGTCAATGCACTCTCCCCAAGCAAAGTTATACTGTCAGCCTTAAGGAAGTTGGGTATCCTCCAGCAAATCTCAACATTCCCCAGTACAATATACGAACATTCTTAACAAGCATCCCCGGCAGTTTTTGATCTAAAGATTGTTCCCCGGCGGTATATCAGACATTCAGTGGAGTTACTTCCAATACATCTCGAAGTTTCCCCAGGAGAGTCCAATCCAGTTTCCCCAGGAAAGTTGGGATCCATCTCCCCAAGCAGTAAGCTTATCCCCAGTAGATTCTGGAAGCTTATCCCCGTAGAGCACGAACGCGTCCCCCGGCTTTATTCAAAGGCTATTTCCCTACCAGGATATAACTGGGTTATCCTCAGCCAAAAACCACGGAAAGATCGTCCTCGGCGAAGTCTTCTTATCCCCAGCGAAGTCTATTAACACTTCCAACATAACAACGGTAGCCCCAGCGAAGTTACCATCAACATTCCAGCAAAGTACCTCTCTCCCCACAGAGTATTGCCTCCCAACAAGATCACTAGAGTACTTTTCTCCCCGCAGAGTAATCCATTCGCCAAGTTTATTCCCCAACAGAGTTATCTTCTCCTACCGGTATTCTTGCAACTATCACCCCCCAGTGGAAACAAGAACTCTACATCAGCCCAAGATTTAAACTTCCCGGCACCCGTCAAGGATTTACTTTCCCAGGACGAAGATACATTCATAAACATCACATTTTCATACGTCATTATAGCATGCATATACGCATCATACCTTACAATCTCATTTATATTGAGAACATCATTGCTTGATACATATCATGCATTGCATATGACTGACCTTTACCTTTCAGGAAAGATCCAGTTAAATTCTCAGCTATATTCCAAGACCTAGCCTAGTTCAGTTAAATCGACCCTAAGATTTTCCTGATTCTTATCCAGTCAAAGGCCTTCTCTGGTTCAGTCAGATCGACCCTAAGATCTCCCTGTTTCTTATCCAGTTGAAGATTCCAAGACCTAGTCTGGTTCAGTTAAATCGACCCTAAGATTTTCCTGTTTCTTATCCAGTCAAAGGCCTTCTCTGGTTCAGTCAGATCGACCCTAAGATCTCCTTGTTTCTTATCCAGTTGAAGATTCCAAGACCTAGTATGGTTCAGTTAAATTGACCCTAAGATTTTCCTGTTTCTTATCCAGTCAAAGGCCTTCTCTGGTTCAGTCAGATCGACCCTAAGATCTCCCTGTTTCTTATCCAGTTGAAGATTCCAAGACCTAGTCTGGTTCAGTTAAATCGACCCTAAGATTTTCCTGTTTCTTATCCAGTCAAAGGCCTTCTCTGGTTCAGTCAGATCGACCCTAAGATCTCCCTGTTTCTTATCCAGTTGAAGATTCCAAGACCTAGTCTGGTTCACTTAAATCGACCCTAAGATTTTCCTGTTTCTTATCCAGTCAAAGGCCTTCTCTGGTTCAGTCAGATCGACCCTAAGATCTCCCTGTTTCTTATCCAGTTGAAGATTCCAAGACCTAGTCTGGTTCAGTTAAATCGACCCTAACATTTTCCTGTTTCTTATCCAGTCAAAGGCCTTCTCTGGTTCAGTCAGATCGACCCTAAGATCTCCCTGTTTCTTATCCAGTTGAAGATTCCAAGACCTTGTCTGGTTCAGTTAAATCGACCCTAAGATTTTCCTGTTTCTTATCCAGTCAAAGGCCTTCTCTGGTTCAGTCAGATCGACCCTAAGATCTCCCTGTTTCTTATCCAGTTGAAGTTATTCCAAGACCTTACTTGGTTCAGTTAAGTCGACCCTAAGATTTTTCTTGATTCTTATCCAATCAAAGGCCTTCTCTAGTCCAGTTAAATCAATCCCTACAGATTTTCCTGATGAAGACTCAGTAGAAGATACCCAAGATTCTCTCAGCGTTACTGTTGAGGTTGAAGTCGCCCAAGATTTTCTCAGCGTTATTGTTGAGGTTGAAGTCGCCCAAGATTCTCTCAGCGTTACTGTTGAGGTTGAAGTCGCCCAAGATTCTCTCAGCGTTACTGTTGAGGTTGAAGTCGCCCAAGATTCTCTCAGCGTTACTGTTGAGGTTGAAGTCGCCCAAGATTCTCTCAGCGTTACTGTTGAGGTTGAAGTCGCCCAAGATTCTCTCAGCGTTACTGTTAAAGTTGAAGTCGCCCAAGATTCTCTCAGTGTTACTGTTGAGGTTGAAGTCGCCCAAGATTCTCTCAGCGTTACTGTTGAGGTTGAAGTCGCCCAAGATTCTCTCAGCGTTACTGTTGAGGTTAAAGTCGCCTATGGTTCTCTCAGTGTTCCTGTTGAGGTAGTAATCGCCCAGGATTCTCTCAGCGTTCCTGTTGAGGTAGTAATCATCCAAGGTTCTCTCAACGTTCCTGTTGAGGTAGTAATCATACAAGGTTCTCTCACCGTCCCGTTGAGGTAGTAACCATCCCTGGTTCATTCATCACCTTTCGAAGCTCCAGATTCAATTCCTATAACCAGTCAGGACACATCTATACAAAGAGTTTGAAGACCAGCTCCTGTAACAGGCCAGGTACTCATTTTCTTTTTCAGGTACGCAAGTTCTCGCTAAGGAATCTCTTACGCGATCGACATCCAGATGGCATCCATAAGCCCATCCACCTTCCATCACCTCTCAACATGGCATCTGTAAGCCCATATCCCTATCCATCAATCTCCAAATGGCATCTGTAAGCCCATTCCCACCATCACACTACTATGTGAGCGCAAATTTCTGGGCACTCTAGTGTTCAATCATCTTCCACCTTCGGATTACGAAAGGCACGCCAGCCAATCTACATCCTCAGGTTTAAGAAGATTGAACAGGGGCAACTGTTGTACCCCAAAATTTGCCCTCCCATATTCTACAAGATTTGCAAAGAGCATGCTTCAAAATCTCCCCAAGGGTTGCACAGTTCAAGGGCCCCCTAACAGTCAAAAACTAGGGTTTTGATTCTGACAAAGAAATTGAAGTTTCCAAGGGTCCAATCAAGTCCCACATGCCTAAAAACATGGTCAAGCATCCACATGCCAAGTTTCAAGACTTACAGCACAAAATTGCACAGTCAAAAACCCTAATTGCTCAACAGTCAACTGTAGGGGCAAAATGGTCATTTGACAGTCAAAAGTTCAAATTTTTGGTCAACATCTTATTTTGAAGCCACAAACATCATTTGATCAATTCTTGATCATGATTTTCAAGGCATGGCTCAAAAAGTCTCAAGATGCAAAAGTTGCCATATTTGGACAGTTGAAAAAGTCAACTGTAACTTGACCAAGGCATAACTCCCACATGTTTTATCAAAAAAATTCCATCCAAAGCTCATTTTGAAGAGAAAGACATTTCCTACAACTCCTCTTCACACTTCAAGTCCAAGAAATGCTCTCACAAAAAGTTATCAATTTCAACATTATAGGTCATTTTCAAAAGTCAACAAAAAGGCACTTTAAGTCAAAGACCATAACTTGAGATTGGTAAATCAAAATAACATGAGACCAAAGACATTGGTTAGAGGACTTCAAGAACTTTCCAAAATGTCCAAGAACATGATCAAAGCTTAAAAATTGAGCAATATATGCATTGGAGAAGTTGGGAAAGTTTTGTGAAATGGCCAAAGTCAATTATCCTTGAAACTTCATTTTTGACAAAAGGGGCCCACTTTTTCCACTTGATTCAGCTTTGCCATACCTCCCACGTGTCCCATGTTTTATTTCAAGAATAAAAATTAATTTTTCTATTTTTGTTTAATTTTATTTGATTTAATTCATTTTAAATCTTTAAAATTCAAATAAAAATCAAGAAAATTAATGGGAGGATATTTTGTGGTTTGAATAGCTTTGATACACCATAAAACATATACCAAATTCGTTCAAGACCTATTTCAAGCAAAAAAATTCAAATTTGGAGCAAATATGGCAAGTTATTTCAATGGTGATTATGGAGAAAATCAAAACTTCATTGCAAGGCTTAAAAGCTCCTTAATGTGACTGATTCTCATCCAAGCCTATATATACAAGCCTTGCAAGCCTCATTCAGAACCTAGAAAAATAAGGAGAGTATGCACAAACGGCCAGAGGAAAAGTTCAAAATTTGTCCAAACAAGTGAGAGATCTAAAGCGGTGTTGCAAACATTTTCAGATCCAAGCAAGCATGTGGCTTTCTTCCTTGCCACTCCCTGAAGCCAAAGCAACCACAAACGCGTCCTAAGGTCCACTACCAAGCGCTGTAAGTTGTCTCAAACTCACCCCTGTACACGAAATCATGTTTCTCCATTCTTGCACTTTTTCTGGAAAATAATAGCATATTCATACTCCATGCCTAATTTCCAATGTAACTGCTATATTCAATTTCATTTTTAGGCTTCGTATAACAATGTCCGTGCCTAGGGTTCGTTGGTTTTGTTTTTTAGGTATTTTGTCTACAGGTGAAATTGGGACAAACCATAAGCATAGACGTGATCAGGAGACATGGACGATCACAACCATGGGCTTAGATGGAATTTTTGATGCCTAAGGATGATTTTGAGTAAAACCTCCAAAATTCGGCCTTCACCTCCTTGGTTTAGCATTTCTTTTCTTATTTTCTTTCCTTTTATTAATTATTATTATTATTTAGTTAGTTCACAAATAATTATTTTCATAAATTCAGAAAAAAACAAAAAAAATGTAATTATTATTATAATTATTAATTTCACTTTAGTAATTATTTTTGTAAATAAAATACTAACAAATTAATTAGTTTAATTAGTTAATTTTAACCTTTTTTCACAATAAATAAAAATAAATTTAGACTTAGGCTTTTTCTTTTGACATTTTTAATTCTTTTTTATTTTATTTCATCAAAAACATAAAAAAGGTCAAAAAATATTTTCTTGTAATTAAAATCATTAATTAATTTTCAATTTCAAATATTTAATTCCTTTAAAGGGTCCAACGCCCTCGCACCTTCGAATATAATTTCTCTTCGCGCGTTTATTTTATTTTTCTTTGTGAAATTTATGTACTTGCCCCAAAGCCTTGTAATAATAATTAGGACATTTACTTTCCACACTTTTATTTAAAATCGGGTCTTTGTTTAATTTGGCGATGTAGACCCGCGCCTTGTAATAGCGTAGGACCTTTATTTTTCCGCATTTTAATTTCCGCACCCTTTAAACTGTTAATCACATGAAAGAATGTATGCCCAAATAAAATCAAAGCGTAGCTCACCCAATGCATGACAAGACAAATAATAACTGAAAATGACACACAATTCACACACCACTCTTAGGGTACGCCTCATTGTTGCCTTGCCCCTCGAAACGTGGTCGTCGAGTACAGGACGTCTTAGTAAGTCCTTATGTCCATGAACATGGCATAAGGGTAGCTTCTAAGGTGTCCTACTGTTGCTCTGGTGATCACACTGTTGCCTTGCCCCTCGAAACGTGGTCGTCGAGTATAGGACGTCTTAGTGAGTCCTTATGTTCCATTGATCTAGTTGCCTCGAAACGGTTGCCTCGAAACAAGTTGCCTCGGAATAAAAAGATCAATGGCATAAGGTTAGCTTCTAAGGTATCTTACTATTTCCCGGTGACCACACTGTCCCTAACCCTCGAATTGACCCGAACACCTCCAACGGTGGTGCTACCTACCTCTCAAGGGTGGGATGGCACTACCTCAAGGACATTTACACAGACTAATTCCTTAGGGTAGGTAGATGACTCGTAGATACTTGCTCTAATTCAAAACAAATCAAAAACTTCTTTTCACACCGACACTTTGCAAAAAGCTTTCAAAAACAACTTTTCAAACACTCTTGAGGACTGATACAAGAGTCGAACTGAAATTTTAAACGAAACTTTTTCAAACCCACTCACCTTGAAAAGCAAACAAACATTTTGAAAACACAAATGAGCAAGTATCTAAGAGCCCATGGATAACCATGGATAGAAAGGGTGCTAACACCTTCCCTTTCTATAAATCTACCTCCCGAACCGAGAAACTATCTCATAAGGAATTTTTCTGTGCTTTTGTCCTTTCCTTGTTGGAGAAAATAAAAGACAGTGGCGACTCTTGCTTCCGCGACATTTCGCGAAACCAGCTAAAAAACAGTCAGTTCCAGATCCACCGATCACAGCGTCCAGTGTTGAACAAGACGGTCCTCTTCTTCTTCTTCTTTCTCTCCTTCAGCATCAGAGTCTTCAAATCCTGTTGACCCTGGGCTAGGCTCATAACCAACTCTTGGAACTGGGCGTTCTGGGCCTGAAGGGCCTTAATAGCTTGTTCAATGGAAGGTTCAGTAGACATGATGATTGCTGAAATAAACAGCGAAGAAGATAAGTGACCTGTAAAAAGGGTACTTGTTATGCATATGATGAAATGAAATGCGTATGATTTATGTTTTCAAAGACAATCGGGATTCAACTTTGTAGACAAAAAGGAAACACACTTTATTAGATTTAACTTTAGAATTTAAACTGTTCCACAAATTGCCCTTAGGCGTTACAAGAATGAAAATACTGAAAAGTAAATAAAAACTGTAAAAGAAAACATCAAAGGTCCATCAATGCTCCCATGGCCTCTTCTTCTCAGTGCGGATATAGTCATTCAGGATGCGCTCGTTCTCCAATTGCTTTGTCAGCTTCTGGATCTTCTGTTCCTGCTCATTGAACCTTTCCCGATAAGAATCCCGTTCTTCCTGCAGTTGCGCCCAAGACCTCTTCAGTGTGCCAACATCAGTGGGCATATGAGGATGGAGAACAGTTGGAGGAACCCCGTCTTTATCAGCAACTTCAAGAGTAATAGGCCTGACAGCTTCGTATGGCATACCTAACTTCTGAGCACGGATGCAGAACCATCTGAAATATGACTCCATAGGCAGAGAAGTTTTTGGTCCCAACTCATGTGGGTCAGCTTTGTGAACTCTATCCCAAGCCCTGATGAATCTACGACACAGCTCGTCACTATCTACCTGAAAATCAAAGACGATATGAGGTATCAACATCTCATGAGGCCCTTCTCTTCCGACTCTTCCAAACTAACGGAGAGCTAGACATGGGTTATAAGAGATTCCTCCATGGGTTCTGATCAATGGAACATTAGGATACTCTCCACAACGATCAATGACGACCACCTCATCTAAGCCTCTAAGAGTCCAAATGATGTCTTTATCAGTAAGAGACATTATCCTATGAGCCCAACCCCTTCCTTCTTTGTTCTTCAGTACGAACTTAGGGAGGTGCGAAATAAACCACCTCGCCAATAAAGGAGCACAACACATCAAAGTTCCCCGTCTTCGGGCAGCACGAGTATAGAGCTGATGAAGGATATCACCCAAGAGAGTGGGTACAGGGTTCCGAGAGATGAAGATCCTTATGGCATTAGCATCAACAAAGGTGTCAAGATTTGGAAACAATACCAGACCATAGATTAAAAGAGCCAGAATGTCCTCGTACGCTTGAAAGTCTAAGTCATTCCAGAAACCATTAGCTTTGCCAACCAGAAATTTAACCAAAAAGCCCTTAACTCCACTTCTAGTCTCCCAGTTAGCCATTACCTCTTCCTTGGTTAAGTGAAGGGCTGCAGCGATCTCTTCAGGCCTGAGAGTCTTTTCCAAACCAGTAAATGGAGTTTGCTCCAAGACAGGGATACCAAGCAACTCAGAGAATTCTTCCAGGGTAGGGACCAGCTGGAAGTCTTGAAAGGTGAAGCAATGGTATAACGGATCATAAAATTGGACCAGGACACTCATCAGTTGTTGGTCCCACTTTGAGGTGACTAAACCGAGAAGAGAACCATGCCTCCTGATGAAGGTAGTAGTGTCTGGAATCCTGTCAACCAATTCCTTAAGCAAAGTAGGTGGTTGAACAAAGTTGAGCCGGATAGTATTCCTGCGCATGGGCATCATGATGTCCTACAAAACAAAGCAAAGATGAAACCCTCTTGTCTTTGAAATGGGTTAGTCCTTATGCAGGATGTATGCAATGTTATGATGGTATGATGTCATGGTAAAGGCACACCACAAGTATTCACAAAAGGCAAACATGGTAAAGGCACACAAGTCACACAAAAGAGCCCTTAGATTTTAGGCCAGCATGACGTTTAGGTACTACCCTCTTTCAGTTTCAGTTGGTTAAGACCTGTCCTAAAATAGTAATCGGGTTCTAGAGGATCTCAATATCACTGACTACCCTCGATCGGTCATAATTCCAGTTTGGAAACCTTTTCTTGCAGCCGGAACCATCGCGAGAGTTTAGCCTCAATGAGTGTAGCATACTGCTACTGTTCTATGGCCAAGTTGGTCAATTTAAGGTTCTAAGGTCAGTTGGTGCTTAATGACTCCTCAGAAGACCCATATTCTCCTCGTTCCAACACAAGGGATATCGGTACAAACCAAGGTGTCACACCAACGTAGCTATTGCTTCACCCGTGTCGGTCTATGCCAGACAGCTCCCTCACAGTTTATTGCTACTTACCTAAAAAAGGGTACCCCCAGATCCGGGTTAGGATCTACAAAACTCCGATACAAGCCCACAAAATTAAAGCATACAAAGCATACAATTGAAAACACAAGTGATCTAATCCTAAGTTACACCTCACTTATCTCTTCCCCAGCAGAGTCGCCAGTTCTGTGATCGGTGGAAATAGAACTGACTGTTTTTGGAATACTGGTTCGCATTTGCGTTTCGCAAAATGTCGCGGTAAGCAAGAGTCTGTTTCCAGTGATTTCTGGTAAACAACCGCTAGTCTTCCAAACTATCTAATAATCTTTCTCACTGTTATTCAATCCCTCTGGTAACTCACAGGATCGACTAGATTGATCCTAGGACTCCTTGGATATTAAGGTTACTCTCACAATCAAACAGATATTCATGGTTGATTTTGTATAAGTGTTTGGCTTGTTTCGATCTCTCTCTCTAAGAGTCTAAAGATGTAATCAAAATGTGTATGAAAACTAAGTTATACGAATAAATGCTAATTGTAATGCTAATTGTAAAGACATATAAAACTGCATGAAAATGAAGTAAATGGTTTCGACTTACAAAACGGTTAACATAAAAGGTTTCTGGAACGTAAAAGTTTGAAATGTGAAGAAAGCGTTTAATGCAAGAAATCTGTAAATGATTTTAAGTAAAAGTAGGCGTTCGAAAGACAAGACTTGAAGGTAAAGGTATGGAAAATGTGACAGTTTTCTGAAATATGAAGTGCTCGAAATATAAAGAAAACAGTAAAACTTAAAACTTTGAGGAAGAGACTTCGAAGTGAAAAGACTGTAAATAAGAAAACTCGTAAATGTTGTTTGACAAGAAGAATAAAGGAAAATACTGGAAATGGTAAAAGGTTTTCATTGAATCGGAAATACATGGTGCTACCATACATACATTTCTCTTGCATTCGTTTCCCTTGCCATGTGGTAGTTTGAATGTTATTGAGTATTTTGTATAATAGATATGACACACGAAATCCTAATACTAAGACTCCTATTTATACTAATTCGACCCTAACGGTCTCGCTATAGGATTATGCCACGTTTCGAACATGCAAGACAATGCTTCTTTCATCTTTCCACGTGTCCCCAAATGCTCCAACACATAACTTTCAAACTTTGAAAGTCCCGCTTCCATTTGAATTTTAAATGCTTTGGTGTTTCTCCGCTTCGAACGCTCTCCCCAAACACAGCCTCGCTGTTGTTTCGAGACTCCTTTAGATATGTTCCCATAATTGCCGCTCGAAGCTCCAAGCTTTGACACACTTATTCGAAACACTGCTTCTGCTACTTCGAAATATGACGTTTAATTCCATTTCGATCAAAACGTTTAACTCATTTGGCTTCTAAATAACATTATCAAAATCTTCAGCCAACAAATTGCCCCTTTAAAATATGTATTTCGATTCTTCTGAGAAATACCTATTTTAAACATCTACACAAGATTTTGATAGGACTTTCGAATCATCGTAACATTTAATGCATTTGACTCCAGTCACATCAATCATAGCACCTTTTGGATTCCTTAACCGCCCGGAGTCACTTCACAGCGTGGTGCAGTTATAAGTAATGATTATCTTTTAAATCATGCCTATTACCTATATTAACTTCACGCCACCTCTTCATCACACCAACCCATGATCTCCACGTATCACACCTCTATTCGGTGGATGTTTAAACTTCCCATTATAAAACATCAACTTAATCTTCTTCTTTCTTTTTCACACTCTAAATCTTTCACACTCTGAATTTTTACCCTCCTTCTCTCATAAAACAATCTAAGCTTTCAAACATCTTTCAAAATGTCTTCTTCTACTTCATCCCAACTCAAGAAAGTCTCCAAGAAGAAAGGAAAAACTACAGGAGCTACCATGGAAAGTAAAATCATCACCATCCAAGGCCAATCTGCTCTTGCCCCTCAGATGATTTCCAAAGAAAAAGAAATGGTGTGTGCGTCACAGGTACTCATTCCTACCCATGTTGCTGGTAAGAGGTTAGCTTTAAATGGCCCTCTTACGGTTTTTGAAATATTAAAGGACACCAGGACAATTTTTCTCGTCTGTTATAGCTTCAAACCCTTATTCAACAAAATGGATGCCCCTAGGGCAGTAGAATCTCCTAGTTCAAATACCGTAGAAACCCCAACTGTTCCTCCCAAGGACCCCTTTGTTTTGGATTATGTAAAAAGTAATTTTAAGCCATTTCGATCTTGCCCTACTTCTGATATTGCTTATCAAAATTGGTTCACGAAAGTAGAAGCCAAGAAATCCCAGCAATGGGAAGAATTAGGCATTTATAACCTGATTAAGTTATCGAAACCTGGTTTCACCTACAGCCACCCTCTGCTATTCGCGTCCCTTTATTTCTGGGACAGTACCTACAACACTTTCCATCTCCCAAATGGAATGATCACCCCAACCTTCTTCGATATAGCGGCCATTACTGGGCTGTCGCCAGTGGGAGAAACTTATGTTCCTGACAACGAAGAGCACTCAAGCATAATTGACTTCGAAGTCAAGTTAGCCAGTTTTTCCAAATTTATCAGTCATTATCATGCTGAAGGGGACAATGTGTCTGACATAGAGCACATTGCTTTTTTAACCCTGTGGCTGTCAAGATACGTTTTCTGCAGTAGATCCCTGCAGGTAGCTAGTAGGTTCATTCCTCTAGCTAGGGATTTACATGAAAATCGAAAAGTGTGCCTAAGTGAATTACTCTTAGTTGACCTCTATGAAAGCCTGAGGTCAGCTGTTTCGAGCCTCAAATCCCACACCTCCAAAAACATTTTATTGGCTGGCCCATTTTGGTTACTCCAACTATGGCTAAATGCCATGTTCGAACCTTCCTTATCAACCGCCAATACCATTGATGAGCAGGATTCTGAGATAAGTGATAGGATAGTCGAAGGCACTAGGCTTCGAAGACTAACTCCTAATGATGACAAAGATGACTTCAAAGTTCAATTCTCGAAGTACATCATGATATTCTCCAAAAGGCATAAGTTCGAAGAGAGCATGGCGCCTTTTGCCTCGAGGGCTCATGGACCTTCTTGGTTCACCATGGCTCTCTCAGAAGCCATCAAGAGCAAGGAGATTCAGGATGTATGGAGAGCTTTCTTGCTGCCTAAACTCATCTCTTCAAGGATAACCCCAGCCAAGAACCAAATTCTTCTCTTTGCCTACCAACCAAACTTCGTTTCGAGGCAGTTTGGCTTATGCCAACTGATTCCTGAACCTTTGTTCCAAACTGAGAGCGCCATCACTTCTGGACGAACTTTCAAGGCAAGGGAAGCCAAAATACAGCAAGAACAATATCAAGGCTTTGCCCAATTTGAGCTGATAGCCTTCGAACCTACCCATCTCGCGGCTAAAGGATTTCTGGAGTGGTGGATTAAGTTTTACCAAACTTGTATGTTCGATACACTTACAATTCGACAGAAACTAATTGATGCCTTCGATGTGCAGGTACCAGCAAAGAAAGGTATGTTTACTCATGCCAAAGAGATTAAAGCTTTTCAAAATTATTTTGAAACTACTTACGACCCCACGCGCTTGGACTCCACTGTGCATCAAGCAGCTGAAACCTTGAAGGAAAAATTTAAACAAAAAGTTTCTAAGTTAAAACTTCCTTCAGGGCTGTCACCTGAGGATAGGTATAGGTTGGCATTCGAAATGCATCCACCTAAATTTCCCAGATTACCTACCTCAGAACTGGCTCTGGCTTGGTTTCCCCTATATCCATGGTGGTTTACTTGCAAAGAGATGTTCAAATATCTTCAAAGGAAACCAAAGCCATCTGAGACTGTGACATGGGCTCGATACTGGCTTCATGATTTCCCAGGACACCTTCGATACGACCTTTCTGCCATGTCAATTAAATCTGATCAAGGCACAGGTGCGAATGCTTGGGAAAATCCCAAATGTCTTTTATTTTCCATATCTTTAACCTTTGCTTTAATTGTTTCGATTTTCAGCTATCAGGATAAAGACAGCTGCCTCGAAGTCGAAGGAAGGGAGTGCCTCTCAAGCATCCATCGAAACTACTGACAAAGCTACTCCACCCGAAACAACTACTACTGCTGCAACTACAACAACAACAATAACGCCAACGACAACAAGTGTTCCAATTACAACGGTAATCACTTAGCCTCGATGTTTCGAATTCACTCAAGCTTTATGGTTTACATCTAACTTTTCGTTAAAATTATTTCAGACCAACAAGCTTCCTCCTACTACTCCCAAGAAGCGGAAATCAAGCACCACTGGGGAAGACCCCAAGGCTGGAGGAAACTTAACTACTGCTTCGAAGAAGAAGCTAAAGAAAGATACTTCTAAAAGCACTGTTCCGACTAGTGTCTCTGGACTCAATTCCAGGGATGTTGCTCCCTTACTCAAATCCAAAAATCCACCTTCGACCTCCAACCCAACGTTGGAAAGTATAGCTAGTAACCTCTCCTCTGAGGGTCCACAGCTAAATTGAACCTCTAAAAATTGTTTCTAATACTAACTTCTTATTACCTTGGTGAATGTCTTTCTTTAACATTCTGCTGTTCCTTGCAGAACATCTTAGATCCAACTTCCACCATTTCGACCTCACCATCCAGGGCCGCTGCTCCGCTCAACTCCTCTCCTCAAGGAGATTCCAACAACTTAGTCCAAAATAAAGGTTCCTCCAATATGGCGGTTCTGGCTGGAACTTCCGAACAGCAGGATGATCAAGGTACCTCCATTCCTCTGAAAGAGGTGAACGAAACAATACTTCAAGCGTCTGCAGAGGATTCGCAAAGGGCTTCTCTTCAAAAGTCCCCTCTTGAAACTCTTCAAGAGGACCCAAAGGACACTCAAACTGAAGAAGAGAAAGCTGATTCTGGGCAAAGAGCCGAAGAATCTGCAGACGAAGAATCTGAGGAGGAAAATGCCAATGACGAGGAAAATGTCAATGACGGTTCGACTGCTGGGACGGAGTCTAACGCAAATAGCAGCAAAAGGGATGGTATCGAAGTGGTAGATTTGGACGAGGATGAAGAAGACCAAGAGCACGAAGCAAATGAAGGGGATGGTAATGCCATCAACGAACCCCTAGAGGTTGAAACGAACGTGGTTCCCCTACGCGTGGAACTCCCCCAATCCTCTCTGTCTCGAATGACTGACGAGGAACTGGCACTTCTGAGACGAAATGACCCTATTGGGTACATGAAGGCAAAGTTGGCTCAGAGGGACGTCCCACTCGCTAGGGCTGGCACAAGTTCAACCAGCTATCCTCTTCCCACAGATGAAAGAGTTGTTCTTCTCAACAAAATTAGGAGAACTATTCTCAATGTGGATATATTCGAAGTGCTTAAGCAAGATAGTACTGCTTGCTATACTATGAAGGAGCTGCTCACAAAGGTCAATCTTTTCACCTGCTCCTTGCCAGTTAGTACTCTCTTGTTCGATCTTCAGAATTTGCTGGACAACGTAACTGGCTACCTTCTCCAAGACGAATCTACTGCCAAGAAGGTTCAAGAGAAACGCATTGCCATGGATGCCGCTTATGAACAAGCTTCGAAACTCTCTCAAGAAGCTGAGGATCAAGCTATGCATCTGAAGCAGGCGAAAACTGATTATGAGGCTCGAGCTGAGTCCATTCTTATTTGGGAAAGGCAGATTCTGGAACTTCAACAGAAAGTTAAGGAGGCTAGGGAACAACAACTAGCCTTCGAAACCAATCCTGCAGGTAACCAATTCGAAGAGCTTCTCAACCAGGGGCTTGCAGAAATGGAGACTGCAGAACAGCTTAAAGGAGAAGTGGCAACCTTGGAAGGGGCCAGGCGGTTCGCTCAGCAGAAACTTGAAACATTTCGAAGCACCTTTAATCGATTGAAAAATAATGCTTATTTCTAGATTTTGATGTTTATCTGACTATAATTTTGGTTTCTTACATGTAATATTCGAACAACGCCATTTTGGCATTCTGTCTTGCCATCTTGGCTTTTTTATAATATTTTGTTTACGTTGTTACTATTCGAATCTCCCGCATGCTTGGCTTATATTTCTTTAAATATTTCCCATTAACCTTTAGGACGCGTTTATCATGCAAGAGTTCTTCGACTTCGTATGCATTGTTTGAGAACACTTTTAATATTCGAAAAGGTCCTTCCCAATGTGGTGACCATTTACCTAATGCTTTATTCTTCTTATCCATAGGCAATATGACTCTCCAAACCAAGTCATTAATAATGAATACTTTTTTCTTCACCCTTTTATTGTATGTTCTGGCCACTCTTTCTTTTTGCCTCATCAAAATTTCCAATGCATGTAATCTAATTTCGTCCAACTCAACTAATTCATTCATCATCATTTCCCAATATAATGCAGTTGGGATTTCGTTTTGTCTCTGAATTCGAACTGATTGCAGATGAATTTCTACTGGTAACACTGCATCATGACCAAATGTCAGTTGGAAAGGCGTAGTGTTAGTAGCTTCCTTAGGAGATGTTCTACAAGCCCATAACACTTGGTCCAGAGTTTTGTGCCAGTTTCTTGGCTTCTTGCCAATATGTTTCTTGATTAATCCTATTATTACTTTATTTTCTGCTTCGACTTGTCCGTTTTCTTGAGCATAATATGGTGTTGATGTTAG
Organism: Vicia faba; assembly: GCA_948472305.1. Lineage (NCBI taxonomy): Eukaryota > Viridiplantae > Streptophyta > Magnoliopsida > Fabales > Fabaceae > Vicia > Vicia faba. The sequence goes on from OX451738.1 coordinate 261,801,143, forward strand.
CAATCTAAACCCCATTTCTTGGGCAAATCCTTGCATCTTTCTACCAGTAAATACAGAGCCTTGGTCTGTAGTTATGCTTTCTGGCAATCCAAACCTATAGATAATGTGCTTTTGTATAAATTCAATAATTGCCTCTTGATCAGCAACCACCAGAGGTATAGCTTCGATCCATTTGGTAAAATAATCTACTCCCACCAAGATGTATTTCTGTCCTTTGGACGAAGCAGGATTTATTTCTCCTATCAAATCCAATGCCCATCCTCTAAATGGCCATGGTTTGATGATCGAATGCAACTCACTTGCAGGGGCATGTTGAATTCCTGCATGTTTCTGACATTCCTCACATCCTTTAGCAAAGTCTATGCAATCTTTGAACATGCTAGGCCAATACAAACCGTATCGAAATAGCAACCATTTCATTTTATGGCCTGCTTGGTGTGCCCCACATGCCCCATTATGGACTTCAGACAATGCTAAATATGCCTCACTCTCCCCTAGGCATTTCAGTAATACACCCTCTTGGGTCTTTTTGAACAATTTGTTCCCCATGAGGAGATATGACAATGCTCTATATTTTGTTTTTCTATCCACCTTTAAAGTTGGGTCTGCTAAATAACTCTTCAATGGACTTCGCCAATCTGCATCTGACAAAGTATTTATGGCTAGTATTTCGAATCCCTGTTTCTCAGCATATCCCAATCTCATACTTTCCAGATCCGATGGTGTGAATCTAGTAGCCATAACTCTTCCCCTTAATTCGACCAAATCCTTAAAGTTCTTGGTAGACACTTTATAACCTGAAGCCAACTGCGCTAAGTCATTTGCTTCTTGGTTCTCTATTCTTGGTATGTGTTGAATATCCATGTATTCAAATTTCCTTAATAGCCTATTGACTATGACGAAGTATACCATTAAATTTTCCTTTATGCACTTGTATTCCTTTGTGATTTGTTTGACCACTAATTCAGAGTCTCCTTTAATTTCGACTCTGGTTGCCCCCAATTCCAACAAAGCTTCAAGTCCAACAATGAGCGCTTCATACTCAGCTTCGTTGTTCGAACAACGAGGACCATCTAATTTATACTTGAATTTTGTTGGAATTCCTTCAGGAGAAATTAGAAGGACTCCAACACCACTTCCATTCCCGTGGGTTGAACCATCAAAGTACAATTTCCATGGTTGCATTTCGACGTAACTCATGCTTGTCTGCTCAACCAACGAATGGTCCACAATGAAATCAGAAATCACTTGACCTTTCATAGCTTTTAAAGGCATGAAAGTCAATGAATATTCTGTCAAGGCTAAAGCCCACTTGCCAACTCTGCTATCCATTATTGGTTTTGAAAGCATATGTTTAATGACATCGAAGTGAGATGAAACATAAACATCAACAGGTTTTATATAATACTTGAGTTTCATACAAGAGAAATACAAACAGAGACATAGCTTTTCTAAATTGCTATATCTGGTCTCTGCATCATTTAGCACTCTACTTAAATAGTATATGGCTCTTTCGACGCCATTGCTATCCTCTTGTGCTAGCATACTACCTATACTAACTTCAGAGGCAGATATGTACAATCTCATGGGCTTCCCCCATGATGGTGGAGACAAAATAGGAGGCTGAGAAAGATATTCTTTTATTCTGTCAAACGCCTCCTGGTGAGCTTCGTTCCATTCGAAGGCTTGACCTTGCTTCAGACGAAGTAACGGAGAGAAAGCTTGGGTTCTTCCACTCAGGTTCGAGATGAATCTTCTGAGGAAGTTAATTTTCCCTAGCAGAGATTGTAACTCCCTTTTTGACGCAGGTGCTTTCGTCTCCATTATGGCTTTGGTTTTGTTCTGGTTGATTTCGATTCCTTTCTTGTGGACCACAAAACCAAGAAAATCTCCAGCCTGCACAAAAAATGCACATTTAAGGGGATTCATCTTTAAGCCATGCTTTCTCATTCGCTCAAATGATTGGCTTAAATGATGCAAATGTGCTTCTGCAGATATAGATTTGATGACTATATCGTCAATATACACCTGCATGAAGGTTTCGATGAAATCATGAAAAATTGAATTCATCGCCCTTTGATAAGTTGCCCCAGCATTCTTTAAACCAAAAGGCATTACCACCCATTCGTAGGTGCCTAAGGCTCCTGGGCAACGAAATGCTGTTTTTGCAACATCTTCTTCAGCAATGAAAATCTGGTTATACCCAGAGTATCCATCTAACATACTCAAGTATTCGAACCCTGCAGCAGAATCTACTAGCATTTCTGCCACGGGCATGGAATATTCATCCTTAGGGGTTGCAGTGTTTAAATCCCTAAAGTCTATGCAAATTCTTAAAGAACCATTTTTCTTAATAACGGGTACTATGTTTACTAACCATTCGACGTACCTTGTTGTTCTGATGAATTTGCAGCGCAGCAACCTTTCGATCTCAGCTTTAATTTTTGTGAGAACCGCTGGTGCGAATCTTCTGGGAGTTTGTTTGATGGGCCTCTTGCCATCTTTGATTGGCAGTCTGTGTTCGACCAATTCCCTCTTTAAACCAGGCATCTCATCATAATCCCATGCGAAGCAATCTTTGTTTTCCTTAAGGACTTCGATCACTTTCTTCTTGAGGCCTGGGCTAAGTTTAGCACTTATGTAGGTTACTCTTTTCGTTTTTTCATCCCCTAAGTTAACTTCTTCGAGCGGATCCTGTGCCAACATTTTGGCACCTGAGTTTATGGGGTCCCTTTCGAAGCCTAAGGGTTCTTTATCATAGATGGCATCCAACCTTTGATCCATCTCAGACTCTTTGAAGGGTGAGCATTTCGAACCCTCCCCACTAACTTCGTTCGTCTTTATAGTTGATTTATTTATTTCAGCCTCTAAGGCCGCTTTTGATTTGTTCTCAGCCATATAGGCCGAAATCCTTTCGAAAAAGGTAGACTCAGTCATGGCTAAGGTTGTCGAAGTCCCAGCCTGCTGGCCGTTTTTGTATAGTGCTTTCGACTTCCTCTTCTTCACTGATTATTGTTCTATCCCAGTAAAGGCCATCATGACGAAGTGTCATGTAGTAGTGGGCGTTTCTAGTTTCATTAATCTCATCATTTGGAACACATGGAGCAATCTTTGCCAGATTTTTATCATAGTCCCTTTTGTCAACTAAATTGACAGTTGACATAAAGTAACTCTGGTCTGCTTCGATGTTTTCCACGATTCCATCATCTCTCCACAGAACTAGTCGCTGATGCATTGACGAAGGAACTGCCCCCACGCCATGGATCCACTCTCTTCCCAGCAGCAGGTTATAGTTGGCCTTGGCTTCGATCACCATAAACATGGTGGGCCTACAGCTTGAGCCTATTGTCAATTCCAACTGGACCATCCCCAATGTTTTGCCCACTTTTCCCTCATAATTGGACAGCACCATATTATGGGGTTTGATATCTCCTTCACGGATCTCTAATATTTTTAGCATGAAATGGGGTATCAAATTGACTGCAGCACCCCCATCCACTAGAACCTTGTTCACACCATGGACACCAACTTTCGCCCGGATGAAAAGTGGTTTGAGATGGTTCTTCATTGCAGGTTCCGGACGTTCGAAGAACGCATTTTGTTCCTCAACAACCCCATTGTCCATCACGTAGTAGCACACGGGCCTATGTTTCATCAAATCTGTGGTGTCTTCCTCCTCATATTCGTTGATTTCGTTTTCCTGCCCAAATTCGCAGGGAAGCACAGACACCACGTTACAGTTCAAGTTGAATGAAGACTCCCCCTCCGATTCGAAATTATCTGTTATCATATCTTCGTCCTCTTCCGGGCCTGGAGTGTATTCCTTTGGTTCATCGCGTTGTTCTTCAGAGAAGAGCCTTCTATTGACTGGAGGTTTATCTTCAGTCTGATTTTTTGGTTTGTTGGTGCTAGATTCACCTTGGTTTTTCGTTGAAGTATCCCCTTTGTTTGCCACAGCTTCTCTCTCAGCCTTTCGAATCCTTTGTTGTCTGCGCCACTGGGATCTTGACATGGGGTTCCTTCCTTTGTAATTCTCTAATCTCACTTCCTCCCTTTTTGCTGTGTTGAATTGCCTCCTGTATGTCACAGCATGGCGTGCATTTCGTTCAGCGTTTCTCCATCTATCTTTGCCTTTGTCATTTCTGACTTGTAACCATCTATCGGTTGGCACTTCAGCAGGGAGTTTGAAAGTCACTCTTCGAGCAGCCTTGGGGTGAGGGCTATCAGGCCTTCGCTGTTTGTGTCTGCTGTCGAAACGTGGGCCCATCTGGGCAGTTTCTTGATGGTTCCAGCAAGGGGCGAAGGGAATCGTTTCGAAGGCCCTGGCCATGTTTTGGTCATACACAGCAGAACACCTTGGGCAAATCAAGCACTTGGTTTCCCCTTTGTAGCAGCGAAACACAAACTCCAGCAAACTTTCCCCAGCCTTGGGATAACACCTAAAAAGCTGGTTATCCTGGCGCCAATTGTTGCCAGTTCGAGCCCTCTGTACCCTTTCGAAATTCGCAACAATTCTTTGATTGCAGAGGATGCTGCACCTGGGGCACAATATCATGCCTGAATCTCCTTTGTGGCATGTCATGAGATAATCTTTGAGACTAGCATCTCCAGTGTGATTATCCCCCATTCTGTACTTTTCTTTTTCCAAGTATTTTTCCACTTCCTCCATCTCAGAGCGAGGTCTTTCCATATCCACCATATTTATTTCCACATCCCCCTCTTTAGCTTCGTCATCTCCCCATCCTGTGGGCTTTATATCCTCAATATGAACCTTCGAACTCTCTGGGGCAGAATATTTGACTAAATAGTCAAATTTTCCACTGGGTTCCCCTAGAGTGTCCCATATTTCCTTCTGAGGGGAAATTGGCTGCGTGATTTGGACTTTCTCCAATTCCAGCCTCAAGCTTTCAGTAACTTGTGTTAATCCTTCGTTTTGATTCCCCTGGCCTTCAGTAGCCTGGGTTTCTCCTGCAACAGCTATAGGTGCAGCAATCGAAGTCTCTGGCGTATTCTGGATGTCTTCAGTGACCTCCTCGCTGACTTCGACCATTACCCAGTTTTCAATTCCAGTACCCTTCTCTTCTGTTAGGGCGTCGCTTCGATCAGTTTCCACCATGTTGACCTCTCCAATGCATGCAGGCTCGGAGTAGTTGGTGTCTGCGACGTCCAAGGGATCTTCGTCCACTTTCATCTTCACCTTATCAGCAAACTTTAGTCTGCCATCTTTGATCGCGTTTTGAATCAAGTCCCTGAAAAGAAAACATTGTGAGGTCTTGTGGCCTAGGAAACTATGATATTTGCAAAATCCCCTCTTCTTTCTCTGATCCAAAGGGGGTATTTTGACATTTGATGGCATAATTAGTTGGCCATCCTTGACGAGCAAGTCAAAAATTTCGTCACATTTAGTGACGTCGAAGGTATAAACCTTCTTTGGAAATTTGTCACTTTTCTCATTTTCAACAATATCTTTCCCTTTTGTGGGAACTAACATTTTGCAGGAGTAAGGTGGGGCCTGTTTTAATTCCTCAGTCCCAACATAGGAAATCCTTTCTTTCTTGCTATTCTTAAAGACTCTGGCTTTTTCGGCCTTTAGTCTTTCGACCTGTCGAACCCTATCGGCTAACTGAGCCATATCCCTCAAATACTGAGTGTCTAGTTTCTTTCGAATAGAATAATCCAAGCCACCGGCGGCCATTTCGACTAACTCATGTTCAGGCACTACTGTGTAACATCTGGATTTCAAAAGCCTAAATCTATTCAAATAATCATCTATGGGTTCGGTGAACTTTCTCTTAACGCTGGCCAGTTCCTTCAAACTTATTTTCGATTGTCCCATGTAAAATTGTTCATGGAATAATCTCTCTAATAGAGTCCAAGTGTCAATGGACCCAGGGGGCAAAGTGGTAAACCATGTGAAGGCGTTTTTTGTCAAGGAACTTGGGAAGTATTTGATCCTAAGATCTTCATTATTGGCTATATCCCCCGCTTCGGTCAGATATCTCGCTATGTGTTCGACTGTTGACTCATTGGTATCCCCAGCAAACTTTGTAAATTTAGGGACTTTATATCCCCTTGGTAAATCAGTATGCATTATGCAATCCAATATAGGAGAAGCGTAATTTGGCCTCCTCATTCCTGTGTTGAGGCCATTCTGGGCCATGACCCTCTCTATCATGGTGGTTAGGTTGTTTTCTGCCAAGATGTTATCGTTTCGAATCCTATGAACGACAGCGTCGACATCTTGATTTCGACCAACCAAAACAACTCCCCTAGGTTGTTCTTCTCGAAATTCTGGGGCTTCTGGCCTTTCGACCCTTGCCCCTGGTTCCATAACTTCCCTTTGTGGACCTGGGATTATTGGGGCTTCTAACCTTGGTGCCCTGGCCCCTAAGTTAACTTCTTCTCTGGGTGGTCTATAAATTGGGTCGTTAGCAATTTGTTCTATAACAGGCATGTTTGTTCGAAATCCCGCCTGGTTCTGCCTACGCCTTTCTGGAGGAGCAAAGAAATCTGCTATTCGACTCATATTGTCAGCGTTTTCCCTGTTCGTCACAGTCACATTCTGCACTATTGGGGCAAATATCTCCTGCATGGTTTGTGCTAACACCCCTATCATATTATGGTTACTGTCATCCATCAATTGCCTAAAAGCCAACTGGTTATCTGTGGTTAGGATAGGCAATGTGCTATAACCCACCGACCCTTGGTTATTTGTCATAAACTGATTCGCCCCAGACTCAGACCCTAGTTGTGGAGATGAATTCGATGTGGAATTACGTAAACCTGCCATAAAAGATGTTGGCACTCCATAAGAGGAATTTCTGATTCTATTCCCATCGAAACCGGGTGGTCTAGTTAATGGGGTGGCGAAATGGGATTGTGTCCCTGATGGTGGAACGAATCCCCCAGGGTAGCCCATAGTTCCAGTATTTCCTAAGATCGAACTATTAGTTGATATGCCACTTACTCCATTGGTGGCTATGTTACTGGTCGAAGATGCAACAGACTGTGCATTCGAAGGGATTACATTAGATGTTCCGCTCGAAGTGGACGCGTTAGTTCCTGTTGCATGTGGGCCACTTTGGTCCCCTTGTTGATTGTCTGAATTAGACATTTTGTCCAAACGTTTTCTTCTGGATAAAGGTTGGTTGTTGTTGGTTATCTTACCACTTCTCAGGTTCATAAAACAGCAAACTTCTCAAGTTCCAACGTTTTTGTAATGGTTACGTCTCAACAATCCTTAATTCTGATATCCAATTATTGGTCCCACCAGGTGTGCCAATTTGTTTCCAGTGATTTCTGGTAAACAACCGCTAGTCTTCCAAACTATCGAATAATATTTCTCACTGTTATTCAATCCCTCTGGTAACTCACATGATCGACTAGATTGATCCTAGGACTCCTTGGATATTAAGGTTACTCTCACAATCAAACATATATTCATGGTTGATTTTGTATAAGTGTTTGGCTTGTTTCGATCTCTCTCTCTAAGAGTCTAAAGATGTAATCAAAATGTGTATGAAAACTAAGTTATATGAATAAATGCTAATTGTAATGCTAATTGTAAAGACATATAAAACTGCATGAAAATGAAGTAAATGGTTTCGACTTACAAAACGGTTAACATAAAAGGTTTCTGGAACGTAAAAGTTTGAAATGTGAAGAAAGCGTTTAATGCAAGAAATCTGTAAATGATTTTAAGTAAAAGTAGGCGTTCGAAAGACAAGACTTGAAGGTAAAGGTATGGAAAATGTGACAGTTTTCTGAAATATGAAGTGCTCGAAATATAAAGAAAACAGTAAAACTTAAAACTTTGAGGAAGAGACTTCGAAGTGAAAAGACTGTAAATAAGAAAACTCGTAAATGTTGTTTGACAAGAAGAATAAAGGAAAATACTGGAAATGGTAAAAGGTTTTCATTGAATCGGAAATACATGGTGCTACCATACATACATTTCTCTTGCATTCGTTTCCCTTGCCATGTGGTAGTTTGAATGTTATTGAGTATTTTGTATAATAGATATGACACACGAAATCCTAATACTAAGACTCCTATTTATACTAATTCGACCCTAACGGTCTCGCTATAGGATTATGCCACGTTTCGAACATGCAAGACAATGCTTCTTTCATCTTTCCACGTGTCCCCAAATGCTCCAACACATAACTTTCAAACTTTGAAAGTCCCGCTTCCATTTGAATTTTAAATGCTTTGGTGTTTCTCCGCTTCGAACGCTCTCCCCAAACACAGCCTCGCTGTTGTTTCGAGACTCCTTTAGATATGTTCCCATAATTGCCGCTCGAAGCTCCAAGCTTTGACACACTTATTCGAAACACTGCTTCTGCTACTTCGAAATATGACGTTTAATTCCATTTCGATCAAAACGTTTAACTCATTTGGCTTCTAAATAACATTATCAAAATCTTCAGCCAACAGAGTCGCCACCGTCTTTTATTTTCTCCAACAAGGAAAGGACAAAAGCACAACAAAATTCCTTTTCGAGATGTTTCTCGGGTTCGGGAGGTAGATTATAGAAATGGAAGGTGTTAGCACCCTTTCTATCCGTGGTTATCCACGGACTCTTAGGTACTTGCTCACTATGTTTTCAAAAAATTTTGTTTTTCTTGTGTTTGTGGGTTTTGAAAAAGTTTATGTTTGAAAACTTCAATTTAACTCTTGTATCTATCCTCAAGAGTGTATGAAGTGTTGTTTGAAAACTTTTGTCAGAAAAGTGTAGGTGCGAAAAGTATTTTTGTTTTGAAAGAGCAAGTACCTGAGAACCTCTACCTACTCAAAAGAAATTAAGCTGTGTAAATGTCCTTTAGACAGTACTATCCCACTATTGAGAAGTAGGTAGCACCGTCGTTGGAGTTTTTCAGGTCAATTCGATTATAGGGACATGTGGTCACTAAAGCAATGGTAGGACGCCTTAGCGGTAACCCTAATGTCTTAGATCATTTTTTATCGAGGCAACCGTTTCGAGGCAACTTTTGATCTTTAGACAGGAGGGCGACCTCTAAAACACCCTATACTCAATGACCACGTCGAGATAACCAAGTGAGGCGTACCCTAGGAGTGGCATGTGCAAGTGTGTCAGGTTTCAGTTATGTTATCTTTGTACATGTTATGGTGAGCTACGATTGATTTTAATTTAAGAGAGATCTTGACATGCATAGCCTAGTTAGCATACATCTAGAAGTTAATGGTTGCGGAAAGTAAAACTAAACTATTACAAGGCGTCGGGTATTTACATCGCCAAAAAACAAACCCTTGAAAAGTAAATTGCGGAAAATAAATAAAAGCGATAAAAAGGTCCTAATTAAAGCTATTACATCCTCGGAGCAAATACAATTATATGATAAAAAATTATATGCGCGAGAAAAAAAATTGAATCAGAGAGTTTTTAGGGTTTTGACCCTTTTTTGAGAAAGAAAGAGATTTTTATTATTTTGCATTTAATTAAATTAAACCTAGACTAATTAATGAATTAAATAAAAGAAAGATATTTTTTTGAGTTTTTTATGTTTTTTAAGGAAAAAAAATAAAAGATGGTCAAAAGTTATTAGAAACCCTAATTCTACATTGATTTTAAATTATTGCAAAAAAAGTTAAAATTAACCTAATTAACTAAATTAATTATTTATTTATTTATTTACAAAAATAATGAAAGGGTGAAATTAATTTTAATAAATAATACTAAAAATATTATATTATATTTTTTAGTTTTCTGATTTTATTATGAAAAAAATTAATTTGGTTAATTAAGTAATAATAATAATAATTAATAATAAAACAATTAAATGAAAGAAATAAAAAAAGAAAGGAAAAGAAATAAACTTGTGGGGGGTGTTGGGCCAATTTAGGAGGTGATTCTGGAATTTTATGGCCCAATAATGCTCAAGCCTACTTTGACTATGGTCATCCCATGCATAGGCGTTGACTGGAGACTATGGTGAGGACTCCACTCTGGCCATTGGATTTGAGTTTGGAGACACCTGGCGTTTTGAGGTTAGAGGTGCATGGTGGACCACCTTTTGAAACCTGCATGTGAACACATAAAGAAAAAATGGAATAAGTGTTTTGGGGGACCTGGGATTCGAACCCAGGTCCCAATGCTTCCAGGCCAACGCACCAACCACTCCACTATGCTACTTTACTTGTTATTGAAACAAGTGGCAATTATTATATATAAAAACCAATCAATATACTGTAAATAAAAAAAATAACGCGCGCTTTTCAAATTGGCCAATGGGATGTCAACACATCATCGTCTTCAACCTTTTTTCTGCACAATTAGAATCAGATAGCGGGAGTTTTTAACCCCCACTACTTCCTGCAAGGAAAAATAGCGATTAGAAGTACAGTGAATATAAATATTTCGCGAGGTATGGGTTGTGTTCGTCTTTGTGTCACGATTTCAACCATGTATCTTATTAGTCCCAATTATTCCTGGATTGAAAAGCCCAATTTAAAAGCTCAAGAACCCTAGAAATTTGATCATGGTATCTCACGATTCAGGGCACTATAGTCCAATTAATTCATTCCATTAGCTTCGTATGGTCTTTAGCAATGCAAATCAGTTACAAAAACATGTTAAATGCGCATGAATTAAGAGATACAATTATGAATTATAAGGGCAAACCGTGGGACTGTATATCGTGATTCCTTGAGCTTTGATGCTCGAATTTGATTGTAAATCACTCCTAGTGCCTCCTGCAAGGTGTTTGGATGAACAAAATGCCTTGAATCGACCTAGAATGCATGAACATGTTTTTGGTTTTCTTGGAAATTCTTGAATTTGCTATGGCCGTTTCTGCAGCTTTCAATCGTGTGCTAGGGTATGGTTAGCTTGCATACATATAGGAGAATCAAATTAGGTCAAAGTTTTGGATCCAATCCATGTGCATTGATGTTTAAATCTTTGATTGAAAATCAAATATTCTTGATTTTTCATGATTGAACAATGTTGCCAAATTTGGATTTTTTTTTGTATCTTTGACTTGTGCACGAATTTTCCAGCATGTTTTGATCAGATTTGCTTCACAAGTTGATTTAAAAAACAAATCTTCTATTTTCTTATGATTTAAATTAATTAAATGGATTAATATTAATTAAAAATGCAATTAATCAATAAAAATAAGAAAATAAATCCAATTAATCTTGGTGGGTCGTGCATAGGTCATGGGTGAAGTTTCAAGAATAGATTTGAGGCCCATTAGCAAAAAGAAGGTGTTTTGAGCAAAGTTGACTTTTGCAAGTTCATGAAAATTTCCTAACTTCTCCAATGCACAACTTGCTCAATTTTGATCATATGACCATGTTCTTGGACATTTTGGAAAGCCCTTGAAGTCCTCTAACCAATTCCTTTGGTCCCATGTCATTTGGATTTACCAATCTCAAGTTATGGCCTTTGACTCAAAGTGTACTTTTGTTGACTTTTGAAATTGACCTATAATGTAAAAATTGGTAACTTTTTGTGAGGGCATTTTCTGATCTTGGAGTGTGAAGATGGATTGTAGGAAATTGCATCCTCTTAAAAATGAGCTTTAGATGGGATTTTTCTGATAAACCATGAAAGAGTTATGCCCTGGTCAAGGTACAGTTGACTTTTCTACTGTCCAAAAATAGTAACTTTTGCATCTTGATGATTTTTTAAGCTATTCTTGTGGAATCATGATCAAGACTTGATAAAATGATGATTGTGAACTCAAAATAAGATGTTGACCAAAAATTCTGACTTTTGACTACAAAATGACCATTTTGCCCTTATAGTTGATTGTGGATCAAATGGAGCTTTTGACTGTGCAAACTGGCAGTGTGAGTCTTGAAACTTGGCATATAGGTGCTAGAGAATGTGTATAGGCCTATGAGACTTGATTGAACCATTGAGAGCCCCAAATTCCTTGAGAGGACCAAAACCCTAATTTTGAATTGACTGCCTAAGGAGGTGTTTTGACTGTACAACCCTTGAGCAATCTTGAACCATTTGGAGATGATTCTTGAAAAATATTGAGGGATATGGGAGGGCAAATTTTGGGGTACAACAATACTGTCTGAGTAATCTGCTTGGGGAGTCTAGAGAATTTTGATGACTTCTACTGGGGATTACTCAATGGGAACCCTTGATCTGCTGGAGAAAAGAGAAATCTCTGATGACTTCTGCGGGGAATTTAAGAATGATAATCTTCATTCTGTTGGGGAGCAATGAAAACCTTGGCGACTTCACTGGGGAATTAAGAATGAGAATCCTCATTCTGTTGAAAAATAAAAACTCTGGGAAAGAAAGCTTACTGCTGGGGAGTAGGTTCAGGAGTTTTCGGTCGTCTTCCACTCTACTGGGGAATTATCCTAGGTTGGGGATAGACAAAAGTTAACTGTTGTTTGGTTGACTTTCAGACTTCAAGACAAGTTGCTGGGGAATTTAGAGAAACTAGATGGTTTCCGCTGGGGATTGATAGTTTGAATGTTTTGGCTCTGCTGGGGATTGGGAGTTTGAAGTTTTAACTCTGATAGGGATCTGTAATTTGAAATTATAACTCCGCTGGGGATCTGTATTTCAAGGTTTTAGCTCCGTTGGGGATCTAGATGATGTATTGTAGGAATTGCTCATGGAATAGCCTAAAGACGTTTTCCTATCCTTTCAGTCTGTCAGTAATTGTTCTTTTTCGTCCTGTTTATTTGTAAACAGTAATTATGTTCAAATGCATATGTTCATCAATGAATCATTGGACGTTTTTTGCAAATAAAAACACAAGTGTAAAGAAAAAGGCAAATAGTTCTCCGTACTTTGAAAGATATATCTTTGTATTTACTTTGAATAAGTATTTTGTACAAAGGAGACATACATCCTAGTAAGAGGATGGTGTCATAAAAAGTAAGAAAATTTTATACAAAGAAAGATAGCTATATGTGTAAAAATCCCATGGGGTTCCCATTCCGCTATAGCCTTCGTATCTCTGAATATCTTGTCCATTTGTTGCATCGTCCGAAGATGATTGGATTGATCAGAAGCTTCAGGTTTGTCAGTGAAGAGATTGTCCTTAAAGTGATCCGATGAGACATAGTCATACGCTTTAATTCCCTAACTTTTGCCTGGACTGCCCTTTCGGGTTTTCGATCCACCGGGAAACCCTTTTTTGCCCAAGTCGCCCTTTCGGGTTTTCAACTTGCCGGGTGTACATATTTTTTTGTTTTATCCCTAATTTTTGCCCGAACCTTTTTGGTTCGCCGGGATGCCCTTGTTTTGCCTAGGTGTGTCAACCTAGTGGGTCATTTATGCGTAGTATCTTTTGACTATGTCTGCGTTCGCAGGGTGTGGCAGGTCGTCACTGTCCATGGTGGTTAAGATCATTTCCGCACCAGAAAAGATGTTCTTGATTACAAATGGTCCTTCGTAAGTAGGAGTCCATTTGCCCCTGAGATCACTTTGTGGCAAGATGATGCGCTTGATCACTAGATCTCCCACTTTATATACATGGCATCTGACTTTCTTGTTGAAAGCCTTGATCATCCGTTTTTGATACGTCTGATCGTGGCAAACAGTAGTAAGTCTCTTTTCATTAATCAAGTTAAATTGATCAAGTCGGGTCTGAATCCAATCGTCTTCACTCAAACCAGCATCTTTCATGATTCTCAAGGAGGGAATCTAAACCTCGATAGGTAAAACAACCTCCATACCATAAACCAAAGAATAGGGTGTTGCCCCAGTTGATGTACGAGCCGTGGTACGATACCCGTGAAGAGAAAACGGTAGCATCTCATGCCAGTCCTTGTAGGTGACTGTCATCTTTTGTATGATCTTCTTGATATTTTTGTTAGCAACTTCAACTGCACCATTCATCTTTGGCCGATAGGGAGATGAATTGTAATGTTGAATTTTGAACTGCTCGCACAAGGCTGTGATCATAGTATTGTTAAGGTTCGTACCGTTATCAGTGATGATCCTTTCGGGGATACCGTACTGGTATATAAGATTCTGTTTGATGAATTGGGCAACAACATTCTTAGTAACGGATGCGAAGGAGGCTGCTTCGACCCACTTGGTGAAGTAGTCAATGGCCACCAGGATGAAGCGGTGTCCATTGGATGTTGTAGGCTTGATCTCTCCACTCATGTTGATTCCCCACATAGCGAAAGGCCAAGGAGCTGTTAGGACATTTAGAGGAACAGGAGGCATGTGCACCTTGTCTGCATAGATTTGACATTTATGACAGGTGCGGGAATGTTGATAACAGTCAGCTTCCATGGTAGACCAGTAATAGCCTGCCCTTAGAATCTTCTTGTCCATCGTATGCCCACTAGAGTGAGTGCCAACCGTGCCCTCATGCAATTCAGCCATGATCTTTTCAGCTTCAATCTTGTCCACACAACGAAGCAGAATAGAATCATGATTGCGCTTGTACAGGATGCCATTGCTCAGGAAGAACTTAGCTGAGAATCTCCTTAAGAACTTTTTGTCATTGACTGAAGCTCCTTCATGATATTCTTGAGCCTCGAGATACCTTTTGACTTCATGAAACCATGGCTGGTCCACAACTTCTTCGGTGTTAATCTCGTGATGATGTACCGGTTCGTCCATCCGTTCAATGGTGATCTGGGGAGCCTCATTGTCCCAATAAAGTTTAAACATAGATGACATTGTAGCTAGAGCATCTACTAGCTGATTTTCTTCTCGCGGGAAGTGCTCGAAGGTAATCTTCTCAAAATGTGGTAACAATGTCAAAACATGTTCTTTGTAAGGGATGAGGTTTGGATGCTTAGTGTCCCACTCTCCTTTGATCTGACTGATGACCAAAGCTGAGTCCCCAAACACATCTAAGGATTTGATTCCCAAGTCTATGGCGGCCTTGAGTCCAAAGATGCATGCTTCATACTCTGCCATGTTGTTCGTACATTTGAAGCAAAGTCTGGCAGTGAAAGGAGTGTGGCAACCCTCTGGGGATATGAGTACAGCACCGATACCGTTACCAAGCACATTGGAGGCCCCATCAAAGTACAGGGTCCATCGAGATCCTTGTTCAGGTCCGTCATATGGCCTGATTTCTTCAATGTTGTCCAATGTCATGATGTCTTCGTCAGGGAAGTCAAACTTCATGGATTGATAATCTTTTACAGCTTGATGATCCAGATGATCAGCTAGCACACTACCCTTTATAGCTTTTTGGGTCGTGTACTGTATGTCATATTCCATAAAGATCATCAGCCATCTAGCTATCCTCCCAGACAGAGCAGGCTTCTCAAAGATGTACTTTATAAGATCCATCTTAGATATCAGCAAAGTGGTATGAGTCAACATATACTGCCTTAGCCGACGAGCAGCCCATACCAAAGCGCAACAAGTTTTCTCGAGCAGTGAATATCTTGTTTCACAGTCGGTAAACTTTTTGCTAAGGTAATAAATGGCATGCTCTTTTCGGCCAAACTCGTCATGCTGGCCCAATACGCACCCCATTGAATTTTCTAAGACAGTCAAATACATGATTAGCGGTCTTCCCTCGACGGGTGGCATCAGGATAGGAGGTTCTAGAAAATACTCCTTGATTTTATCGAAAGCAACCTGACATTCGTCATTCCATTTGACTACCTGATCTTTCTTCAACAGCTTGAAGATTGATTCACAAGTAGACGTTAGGTGAGAAATGAACCTAGCAATGTAGTTTAGGCGTCCCAAAAAACCTCTGACCTCCTTCTCAGTGCGAGGAGCAGGCATTTCTTGTATAGCTTTGACTTTGGCAGGATCAACCTTGATGCCTTTGTTGCTGACAATGAAACCTAAGAGTTTACCGGACCGGACTCTGAATGTGCACTTGTTTGGGTTCAACCGTAACTTGTACTCCTTCAACATGACAAACAGCTTTTGCAAGTGATCAAGGTGTTCTTCTTCAGTTTGTGATCGGGCTATCATGTCATCTACGTAGACCTCTATCTCATGATGTATCATATCATGAAACAAAGCTACCATGGTGCATTGATAGGTTGCCCCGGCATTCTTCAGTCCGAATGGCATCACTTTGCAGCAGAACGTACCCCATTGGGTGACAAATGTAGTTTTCTCCATGTCCTCAGGTGCCATTTTGATTTGGTTATAGCCTGAGAATTCGTCCATGAAAGAAAATACTTTGTGCTGAGATGTATTGTCGACCAAGATGTCGATGTGTGGAAGTGGAAAGTCATCTTTAGAGCTGACCCTGTTTAAATCTCTATAATCCACGCACATTCTCACTTTGCCGTCCTTTTTAGGCACGGGCACAATGTTAGCAACCCATTGTGGATAGGAAGTAACATCCAGAAATCCAGCATTGAACTGTTTCATAACTTCTGCTTTGATCTTTTCTGATATGTCAGGTCTCATGCGACGGACCTTTTGTTTTACTGGTGGACAGTCTTCTCTTGTGGGGAGACAATGTACCACAATGTCTGTATCGAGTCCCGACATGTCTTCGTATGACCAGGTGAAGATTTCAACATAATCATGCAGTAGCTGAATTAGGCGCTCTTTAACACTCGGCTCTAGATTGGCACCTATTTTAATTTCCTTTTTATCTTCCTCAGTACCCAAGTTGATTGTATCCAACTGCTCCTCATGAGGCTGAATTGCTCTTTCCTCTTGCTGTAGTAATCTGGCCAATTCCCCTCGCACCTCACAATCTTCCTCACCTTCGTATTCGGCTTGGTAGACTAGATCTTCAGAGTCACTGAAGGCTATAGCAGTATCGTTATCCATGGGTTCCAGAATGGAAGGGTACCTGCATTTGTGAGTGTGGGTGTGTGAAAGGGATAGCCATCTTAAAACAATAAAATGTAAAAGAAAGACAATGAGCACAAAAGGTTTATATATGAAAAAGCGTCCATGATTCATTGAAATGACATATGAAAATGAAATAAGAACCCTTACAAATGGACCGTTGTGCCTCGGGTAAGACACAAGGTTGAAAAAGTACGAATTGTTTGTGAATTATTACAGGTCCAACAGAAATGGAAAAGATAAATTACTGAGATATGAAAGTAATCAGAACAAAGTCTTTGTCTTCCCAGTTGCAAAGTCCCCCGCCGACAGTAGGAAATATCCAATCTTCCAGACTGCCCTCTTCTTCATTGTCTTCCACGGCATTAACCCCTTGGTGGCTGATCTTCACAGGTGGCCCTCCGACACGGGCGCGGCGCATAGCCTTCTGACCAGTCGAAGTAAATCCCAAGCCGAACTTGTCTGATTTGTAAGGAATGTCTGGAAGCTGACCCCAGATTGTACATCCTCCTTCTTCCACTCTGCCCTTGCATCCTTGAGAGATGACATCCGAGGTGGAGGTCTTGTGATATTTGGAATCGAAGATACCGCCTTGGTTACTGCTATTTCAGGAGAGACCTCTTCAAAATGTTGGAAAGGGGTCTCTATGAATTCGCCATCTAATTCTACATATCGGAAAGAATTCAGATGACTGGTCATATACTCCTCCTCCCCATGGACAATTATGATCTTCCCTTGGACGAGGTACTTTAGAATCTAAAGCAAAGTGGAGGTTACAGCTCCGACATTGTGGATCCAGGGGCGTCCCAACAGACAGGAATAAGAGGGACAGATGTCCATCACATAGAATGTTGAGTTGAAGACCTGAGTTCCCACCTTGATTGGGATGTCCACCTCTCGATGGACCATCCGCTTCGAACCATCAAAAGCTCGCACCACTATGTTGCTGGGTTTTAGAGTCAGCCCCTCACAATCCAATCTATCAAGGGCTTTCTTTGGCAAGACATTTAAAGACGACCCAGTATCAACCAAGACATGAGCTAGGGTTGTTCCTCTGCACTCCACTGAGACATGTAGTGCGTCGTTGTGTTTTCTCCCTCGGGGTGTCAAGTCAGCATCGGAGAAACCCAGGCCATTATCAGCTGTCAAATTGGCCACACAGTCCTGGAACTGATCAGCAGACGTTTCTTGCGGCACATGAGCTGTCTTCAGAAATTTGACCAAAGCTTTGGCATGTGCTTCAGAGCAGAGCAGCAGGGCTAGCATAGAGATCTTGGAAGGGGTCTGCCCCAATTGTTTAACCACATCATAATCACTCTTCTTAATAATCCTCAAGATTTCTTCCATCTCCTTCTTGGATGTTTCAGGAATAACTAGTGATTGAGCCTTCGTCAGGACAGGCTCCTCTTGAACATTCTTTCCTTTATTCTCAACAGTGGAAGTAGGGGTAGGAATTGTATTGTCTTTTTTGTTGGGTACGCTTGCAGGTACAATCACTGGTGTAGAGGTAATCTTCGGAACGGCCACGGGTCCAAAGACTGCTGTTGGAGGAGGAATCTCTGGAGAGAAGATCCTACCACTGCGGGTGATCTTGCTAGTTCCAACAATATTGCTAATGTCGGGACTATCCTCTTCAGAGCTTTCTTCTTCTGCAGTCAGTTCAATCTGTTTAATACCATGGTAGTAGATTTCTCCACCATAGTTCCATGGTACTGTTTTATCTGAATTGTAGGGGGTCGGCCCGGGCATTGTTATCTTCAACGGAGCAGTCTTCAGAGCAGATGTAATCCTAACGGGTTTTTTAGGAACCCTAGAAGGATTGGCATATATGGTTATTATTGAAACTTCTGGAACTGGAATGGGTGAAACAGGAGAATTCTCAAACAAGATTTCTTGGTTATCCATCAGTCGTTGGATACCTTTCTTCAACAGGGGACAGTCAAATGGGGAGGATAGGCAAGCATGGCAGTCTTTGTCACAACCTGGAAAAATACCAGCCTTCAACAAATTCAACTTGATAATCGGGAGCGGAGTTAACCGTTTATCCACAGTAGCAACAAACAGATCTTCTTCAATAGCGTTGGCATTGTGACCATGCCTCGGCATTGGGGCGGAAATAAAATTCGGTTTCTCAGGCGCTTCAAATTCAACTTCCTTCGCGTCAATCATATCTTGAATCTTGTTCTTCAGATCCCAACAGTTGTTGGTGTCGTGCCCTGGACTTTCAGAAAGGTACGCGCATCTAGCGTTGGGATGGTAATGTGGAGAAGTAGTATTAGGATTTTTTGGTGCCTCTTTCAAAGTGGCTAGATTCAACTTCAAGAGATGTGGTAGAACTTGGGTTGGAGTCATGTTAATCTTGGTGAATTGTCGTACTGGCCTTTCCACCCTTTGCTGATTATTTCTCGGCTGGTCATTTCTCGGATGGTTGTTTCTTGGCTGGTCTGATGCAGATTTTTGAATCATAACGGCCCCCACTGTTGGTCGTCGTTTGGTTCTTCCCTGTTTCCTCTATGAATAGACAGTAGATACTTCCTTTCTTCTAGTAAAGGGCTTTTTTACAACTGTTGAGGTAGACGCGTCCTTTTGAATTTTCCCACTTCTTATACCAGCCTCCACTCTTTCGCCGGTTAAGATCAATTCTGTAAACCCTGCAGAAGAACTTCCAATCAGGTGATTAAAGAAAGGACCTGAAAGAGTTCCCAAGAACATGTCCACTAACTCTCTTTCAGATAAAGGTGGTTGCACCCTTCCGGCTAGATCCCTCCACTTTTGGGCGTAATCTTTAAAGCCCTCATTGGAAGCCATGGCCATACTCTGTAGCTGAGTACGGGTTGGCACCAAGTCGGTGTTGTATTGATACTGTTTATAGAAGGCCGCTTCTAGGTCTTCCCAATTGTGAACTTTATCCCTCTCCAACTGGTAGAACCAATCAAGTTGCGTTCCTGATAAACTGTCCTGGAAAAAGTGGACCCACAGGTCTTTGTCAGCAGAATGTTGTTTAATCTTCCTGACATAGGATATGAGGTGCATTTTAGGGCAAGACACCCCATCATACTTGGAAAACAGTGGCACTTTAAACTTTGGAGGGATTACAATCCCTGACACCAGTCCTAACTCCTCAAAATCTAGCCCCGGTACTCTGGATTTCCATAACGCTGAGTCGCTCTTCAAGGTGTTTGTATTTGTCATCAGCCGGAGGGTATTGTTGTTCAGAGTAGTCCTCTTCTTCCTCTTCTTCTTCTTCTTCAGAATCTGATGGTACTGCTGTTCCTTTTCCTTTTCCTTCTTCAGAGGTTGTTGGAAATTCTAAGGTCCGTCTGGCTTGTCCCTGAAATCTTCGGCCCATGATAACTACACCATTTGGCCTCTTCTTCTTTTTCTCTTTTTCTTTCTCTAGCAGAGTCTTCATCTCCTCCTGCCCCTTGGCTAGGGTCATGCGTAGTTGCTGAAATTGTGAATTCCGAGCTTGCAAATCTTTGACCGTTTGTTTAAGATCCATCTTGCTGAAATAAACAGCAAAGAGATGAGGAAACTTGGTGTGAAGACATGTTTATGCTTATGATGAATGATATGTATTCATGAAATGCTTTCAAGGATTCAGAAATTCAAACTTGTTTTAAACAAAAAAGAAACACACGTCATATTAATAAGATAGAATTGTTAGTACATCAATGCCCCTTGGGCAAAATAATACAGAATTCTAAGGTAAAAAGACTTTGCGCATCCTCTTTGGTGCAATGTATGTGTTGAGAGTCTTCTCTTCATGAAGTAGCCGAGTGAGTTCCAAAACCTTCTTCTCGCTTGTGTAGAATTGGGATTTTCGAAAGTATCGCGCTCTCCCTTGAGCTGTATCCAACTCCTTTGTAGGTCTTCGAGTGATGTTGGCATGTCAGGATGTAGGATGGTGTATGGAACCTCTCCTTCCTTAACAGGCTCTATAATCACGGGGAGAATGGAGGGGTAAGGCATCATAAGACTTTAGGCGCGGGTTCGTACCCACTTGAGGTAAGGCTCAAGAGGGATGGAGTTCTTGTGTCCCAAGGTCTTACTATCTACCTTGTTTGGCATCCTCCAAGCTCGGATGAATCTCTGACGGAGTCCTTGGTCGTCGTTGTCGTAGTCGAAAACCAATCCTTGAATCAGCATGTCATGTGGGCTATCCCTTCGAGCATAACCAAACTGCCTCAGAGATAAGCAAGGGTTGTAGGTGATGCCTCCCCTAATGCCAAGTAGAGGGACATTAGGGAATTCCCCACAACGGTCAATGATGATGATATTCTCTTTGGATCGAGAACACCAATGAATGTCTGAATGGTTAAGTTTCATTAACCGTTGTGACCACCTCAAGCCTTGCTCATTCTTCAAGATTGATTGGGGAAGATGAGAAATAAACCATCTTGCCAGGAGAGTAGTGCAACACATGAGAACACCTATTTTCCTCATTGTATGAGTGTGAAAAGAGTGGAGGATATCCCCAAGCAATGTAGGCACTGGGTTGCGAGACATGAAGATTTTAACAGCGTTCACGTCTATAAGTTGGTCAGGATTAGGGAACAAGACCATCCCATAGATGATAAGAGCTATAATTTCCTCAAAAGCTTGCAAGTCTAGAGAATTCCAACAGCTTTGGACCTTCTCAAACAGAAACTTTGACAAGAAGCCTTTGACACCACTTCTATTTTCCCAATGTGTTGTGACATCAAATGAGTGCAAGTGCAGGGCTTGAGCAATCTCTTCTGGCTTTGGATCTCTTTCCGTACCGTTGAAGGGTAGTTGATTGAGAATAGGAATCCTCAAAAGTTGAGAGAATTCTTCCAAAGTAGGCACAAGTTGGTAGTCAGGAAATGTGAAGCAATGATGCAAAGGGTCAAAGAATTGGAAGAGAACTTTCAGCATATCCTCCTCTGTGTTGGAAGTGACCAAGTTGAGTACACGACCATGTCTCTCAGTGAATGGAGAATTCTCAAGAATCCTTGAAGCTAGCTCCTTGAGTTGTGGAGGAATTCTTAAAAGGTTAATTTGGATAGTTTTCCTACGAAGTGAATCCATAACCTACAAAACAAGAACAAAGATGAATCTCCAAAATCCTTGAAATGGTTAGTGAATGCATATGATGTTCATGATGTCCATGATGTTATGCACAAGTATATATGTACAAGAAAATCACACAAGTTCCTAGTTTAGGCTTGCATGGGGTTTATAGGTAAGTACCCTCTTGAAGTTTAGTTGGCTCAACATGTCCTAGAAATAGTAACCGGGTTCTAAGGAGCTCAATATCACTGGATTGTTTCCTTGTTCATTGTTTCAGTTTAAGCCTCTTGACCGGCGACTGAAATATTCCAAGGAACCAACCCTCAATGAGTGTAGTATCGAGTATCTACAAACTTCGGACTGCACCAAAGCTGGTAATCTCACTACATCCTAAAAGGCCAAGTTGGTCAAGTAAAGGTTCTAGAAGTCCATTAGTGCTTCATGACATCACTCAGCAGACACGTATTCTCTTTGATTGGCTCAAAGGCTACCGGTACCCACAAATATGTCGCACTAACATAGCTATTTCTTAGACCATGTTGGTATACCCCGCACAGTTTCCACAACGTATTGCTATTTACCTATAAATGTTTCCCAAATCCGGGTAGAGGATTCAAACCCAAACAAAAGAACCATAATTGTAAAGCAAACAAGTCAAACAATGTAAGCATGTAAAGGTGATCTAGACCCTAAGGTAACCCCAGTTTTAGAATAATTCCCCAACAGAGTCTCCAGTTCTGTGATGCGGTGGGAGAACTGACTTGAGGTTTTGCGTTTGTGTTCGCAAATGTTGCGGTTAGCAAGAGTCACCACCGACTTTTCTTTTATCCAAAAGGAAAGGTAAAAAAGCACAGGAAAGACCTTTGAGATGTTTTCTTGAGTTCGGGGGGTAGATTATGAAAAGGGAAGGTGTTAGCATCCTTTTCATCCATGGTTTTCCATGGGCTCTTAGTTACTTGTTTAGATCACTTGCTTTGCTTTTGAAATTGTTTGAAATGGTGCTTTGTGTGGTTTTGAAAGTGTTTTGAAAAGAGGTCATCGTTTAGGCAATCTTTGTAATGATTCTCGTTCGTAAGAATGTATACAAAGATGTTTGTCTTTTGAAAAATGTTTCAATGTTTTGTAAGATGTTTGGAAATGTTTTTGAAATGTGTATGTGTTTGTTTTTGAAAATAGCAAGGATTGTTTTGAAATGATCAAGTAACTAGAAGATATCTACCTACTCAAAAGTCTTTCTTATGCATTTTTATTCCTTTGATATTGTTGATTTACCATTGGTTTGGTAAACAACCCTATCTTTGGATGTTAAACGGGACGGGCGTGGGTCATCGTATGACCATGATAGCAATGTTGCCAAGTATCTTAGCATGTTTGAGGGACCAAGATCATTTTGTTTTAGGAAACCTTTTGATAGCGTCATCGAGGGACTATGATCTTATTTTGTTTTGTTTTGCCAAGATACTTCACGTGCATACCATGGCCATTTTGTTTAGGCAACCAAGTGGGTGAAACCCTAAGGGTGATTGTGTGTAATGTGTGTCATTTTACATGCATTTTATTTGTCTTGTATTAGGTCATTCTATTTGTTTGTTTTTTGTCTTATCATGCAAAACCCTAATTTACTACACATGGTATAAATGCGATAAATTGCGTAAAAGTAAACTAAGCTATTACAATAATTATTATGGGAGGGGGATACAAGTTTTTGAGTGGGGATATTGCACAAATATAAACCCTAAAATACTATTACAACCCAATTGAATTATGTGCAAATTAAATAAATGTACAAATATTAAAATATGCAATAAAAATGTATTTATGCAAAATGTTTTGTATTTGATTTTTTGTATGAGAAAAAATGATTTTTTGTACAAATAATTCTTTCTATTATTATTTTGTCCATTCTTTTTGTACAAGAAAATAATAAGTAATATTATTAACAAATATTAAAAATCAAAATATGTATGAAAATAATATTTTATGTGAAAAATAATAAAATAAAATGTATATTATTTATTAAATATATTTGCAATTTATTTAAGAAAATAAAGCATATTATCCTAATAAACTATTATTTTATGCAAAAATAAAATAAAAAATAAAATAAAATGCAAAAAATAAAGAAAATATTTTTCATGATTTTTTATGGTTCAGAAAAATAAATAAAAGTAATAAATATAAAAATGAAAAGAAAATATGAAAAATATACAAAATAAAGCCAGGGGTGCAAATATCAAGTCAGGGGGTATGGAAAGTAAAAACAGAAGGCCCAATGCGCCAAGGCCCAGATCATCAGCTTCGTCCCTGTCCTTGGCTTCTTCCCTGCGCGCGCGTTTTTGCCTTCAAACTGTAACTTGCTATTGCTTGCATAAAATCAAAAACCCATAACATAAAACATGTAGCTTGTAATCTCACGATTCCAATGATATAAAATTTGTATCCTAACTCTAAAAGATCAGGGAGAATTTTAATGGCCCTAATTTCTGACCTAATTTTTTCAGCATGTTCAACATTCAAATTCTCATGGCACAGTTAATATAAATGGCAAGTATGCATATGTACAGCTTCACCAAGTTAAGGACTACATTTTTGCTTCACAAATCATGGCTTGAGGGTGCCTAAATAGAGAGATAAAGTTTTGAAAAATACCTCCTTCAGCTGGATTTGGATATGGCAATGTGGGGACTTTGAGTGGGGCTTGAGGATCATGTGAGCTTCCTTGAAGTTCCTTCAACCTATTCCAATGCTCAGCTTGCCCTGTATATGGCTGAAACTCTTTGTAGAAGTCAAACTGCGACCTTCCAAAGTGAAAATGGTGATGGCTGAAACAGAGCTTACAACAATAATGTAAAGGCTTGGATAGCTTGAATATGATATGGATGAAGTGTTTCAAAGGTTAAAAGGCAAAACGCATGAGCAAATATTGAGTTTGCTATAATTTTGCAGAACTGATGTATGTTGGGCAGAAATTTGGAGTGTTTCAGAGGTCAAGCATTCGTGTATTGGCTTGTGATAAGTTTGTCCAGATGTCTAGAATGATACAAAGTCCACCCTTTATCAGCTTGTACAAGTTCTCTACCTTTTGGACACTTTTCTTGTTTTTGAAGAAAGGTGAAGTGACTATGCTAACAGTCCTGTACTTGCTTGCTTGCTAGATGCAGAGAGTTGGTAAACAAATCTTGAAAACTGTGTAAATTGTTTGTACTAAAGGAACAAGTCCAAGGCTCAAGGCTGATAAAGTTGGAAAAACTTGCTTTATGAAAATGGCAATGTGCCCTTTATGCCATTAATGGATTTATTTCTTGTACAATGTTCCAAAAGTGAAAACAAAGCCTTTATTCATTGTGTTACCATTTAATTATGGAGTGTAGAATGAGTTTAGGACCTGTAATGCAAGGTACAAGCATGCTAGGATCTGATTTGCAACTTGATCTCATGTAAAAATGGCTTGAACAAAAGTGACAAAATGCCAACTTCCCTTCTTCGATTCTCCCTAACCACAAATGATCTTGGAGAGTTCTTGGACATTTTGGAAAGCTTGCAACATGCTCTACAATCCAACCATGAAATGAATTTTTAGATACCTCTTGGAACTACGTGAAAAATGTCCATGAAGTTGGGTCAAAAACCTGCCTAAATTAGGGCAAATTTTCACTAAGTTATTTAGTTCATGGACCCCTATTCACAAATTCATAACTTGATATCCAAGCATCTTTTGGAAAGAATTTGTGAAGCAAAGTTGTAGATTTCATGGA
Organism: Vicia faba; assembly: GCA_948472305.1. Classification (NCBI taxonomy): domain Eukaryota; kingdom Viridiplantae; phylum Streptophyta; class Magnoliopsida; order Fabales; family Fabaceae; genus Vicia; species Vicia faba. The sequence continues at coordinate 261,826,676 of OX451738.1, forward strand.
GGACTACAACTTTCATGTTGGAAGTTTTCTTTGAATCAAATTGCATCATGGTGAAAAAATGGTGGAAAGTTGGGGAAAAATAAGAAAATTTCCATACTTAGAAAAATTCTAAGTTATGAAAATTTTCAAATTCAAAACCCTAATTTGCAATTTTGAGTTTCTTGGTGAACAAGTTTCATATTTTGACATATCTTGATGAATTATGACCCTTGGCACTTGATTTTGACCAAAAAGTCAAAGTTTGACTTTGTGATTGGTGGAAATAGAACTGACTGTTTTTAGTTGGTTCGCGAAATGTCGCGGTAAGCATGAGTCGCCACCGTCTTTTATGTTCTCCAACATGGAAAGGACAAAAGCACAGCAAAATTCCTTCTTTGAGAATGTTTCTCGGTTCGGGAGGTAGATTTATAGAAAGGGAAGGTGTTAGCACCCTTTCTATCCATGGTTATCCATGGGCTCTTAGGTACTTGCTCTTATGTTTTCAAAATTGTTTGCTTTTCAAGTGTGTGTGTGGGTTTTGAAAAAGTTTTGTTTAAAAAATTTATAAGTAACTCTTGTATCTGTCCTCAAGAGTGTATGAAAAATTTGTTTGAAAACTTTTTGAAAGTGTCAGTGTGAAAAGTTGTTTTGTTTGTTTTGAAAGAGCAAGTACCCACGAGAATCTACCTACTCTAAGGAATTAGGTTGTGTAAGAGTCCTTTAGATAGTGATATCCCACTATTGAGAAGTAGGTAGCACCGTCGTTGGAGGTATTCGGGTCAATTCGATTATTAGGGACATGTGTGGTCACCAAAGCAATAGTAGGACACCTTAGAAGTAACCCTAATGTCCTAGATCCTTTTTTATCCGAGGCAACCGTTTCGAGGTGTTGTACCCCAAAATTTGCCCTCCCATTTCATCAATATTTTCTCACCACAAGACCCTTGGAGCTCAAGATCCAGTTAGGGTTTGCTCTGCTCAAGACTCCTCCTTGCACTGTTGACCCAAATTAGGGTTTGAGTTTGCACAAAGACGTTTTGACCTAAAATGCCCAAAATGACTTTCATGCTTCATGTTGGACTCACAAGTTTATCCATACCAAGTTTCAAGCCTTGATTCCAATCTTTGCCCAGTCAACTGGACAGTTGACCTAGAAATCAACTGTATTGGGGAAAAAGTCAACTATGGTCAATTGACAGTCGAACTTCATGATTTTTGACCCACATCAACATTATGAACTCATATGGACCATTTGATCAAGTTTGGATCATAATTCCACAAGAAATTTGATCAGATCACCAAAAGGGCAAAATGGTCATTTTTAGGGTTTTGACTGCATAAAGGCAATATTTGACTGTTTAACCTAACCAATGGAAAACCAAGCTCACATATGGACTCAAGGACTCAATGACATGGTCTTGACACATTCAACAAGTTCAAAAGATTCCAAATGCACAAGATTGACAGATGAATTTTCCAGTGAACTGATCCAAATTTGACTGTATACTGAAAAGTCAAACTTTGACTTTTTGGTCAAAATCAAATGCCAAGATTCATTTTTCATCAAGACATGTCAAATTATGAGATTTGTTCATCAAGAAATCAAAATTTACAAATTAGGGTTTAAAATGAAGAAATTTCATAACTTAGAATTTTTCTAAGTTATGAAATTCCCTTATTTTTTTCTAACTTTGTCCCATCTTTTCATCAAGATATATTTGGATTCAAGCAAAACTAAAAACATGAAAGTTATAGTCCATTGCAAAATCTACAACTTTGATTCACAAAGTTTCCTCAAAAGAAGCTTGTAACTCAAGTTATGATTTTTGGAACAAGGGTGCAAAACATTCTTAACTTAGAAATTTTTTGACCTATTCTAGGCAGGATTTTTGCCCAACTTCATGGCCACTTTTCACATGCTTCCACTTGGAATTTCAACTTTCATTACGAAGATGGATTGTAGTACACATTCCAAGCTTTCCAAATTGTCCAAGAACTTCTCAAACACCCTTGTGGTTAGGGAGAATCGAATTTGCAAAGTTGGGCAAAATCCACTTTTGTTCTTGACCAAGGCATGTTCATACACTTTGCATTTTCAAACTCAGCATGGTTCAAGCTAGATTACAGGCCTCTAATCCTTCTTACGCTAAATAATTAAATGCCAATCCATTGTGTTCTAGCATTATTTTGTTCATATAGTCATTACACAAAGAATTAACCTTTAAATGGAAAAAAGCAAGTTTGCCATTTTGAAAAAGCAATGCTTTATGTCAAAGTCCATATCTTGGAAGTACAAGCAGATATTTAAGGCACAAGTTTGTGGACAAATCCCACTGATCAAGAGGAGGAAATGCAGCATGCTTGAGGGACCTGCCTTGGCCTATAACCCAACTTGACTATCTTTGCTTATCTTAGAAGAAAACTTGCATATTGAACCACAACTTACATTCCTGCAAGAACCAACTAAAACAAACTTTCTCCACACATTGCATACTCCCTAACAGACCTAAAACACGACCAAAGTACCCTTGGTCCCTCCTCATACATAAAATCACCATTTTGCTACACAAAACAGGGCATTTTGATTTGGTCAGCTCAATCCATTCGTGCGCCTTGGCCAAAACCACTTCATACACACGCCATAACATCCATACAAACTATCCCAAGCCTTGGAAACAGACTGTAACACCTCTAACCAAGTTTTCCATTTTTCACTTTTCTCTCTTGCAGGTTGACTTCTATAGCTCGATTCAGTAAGATTCAAAGAAAGCCAAGCATAGAGGAAGCATCCCTGGACCTCAGGCAAGCTGTACAAATCTTCAAATTCCATTGAAAGTGCCTCCATTGTTGCACACGATTCAAGCTGAACAGGTAAAAGTTTGAACTTCTATCTCTCTATCCAAGCATATCTAGGCTTAGGTTTGTGAAGAAAGTATGTTCTACTCATGGCCCTGAAGCTACCCATATAATTACTTTTCATTTATGTTGTGTGTACTGAGAGAATTTTGAACCTGAACATTGAAAAAAACTTAGGTCAGAAATTGGGGATGAAGAAATTCTCCCTCGTTTCTTAGAGTTAAGTCAAGTTTTTTATATGTCTGGATTCGTCTCTTGATGCTCTACATTTTTGGTGTTATGAGTTTTGCTTGAAAGTCCAGGAATCAGGAGTTAGGAAACGCGCGTTTTTGTTTGTTCAAACAAAGCTGGAGGTTGAAGATGACTGGCTTGGGCTGGGCCTGAGTCAGTCCTACTTTTTGCACCCCCTTTTTCAATTTGCACCCCCTTGGCCCATTGTGTGATTTTTTAATCATTTTTGACTTTTTCTTTTTTATTCTGACTTGTTATTTTTTGTTAAAATATAAAAAAACATTAAAAATATTTTTTCACCTTTTTTTGTATTTATTAGGCATTTATTTGTTTTATTTGATATATGTATATAAATATATATATATATATATATATATATATATATATATATATATATATATATATATATATATATATATATATATATATATATATATATATATATATATATATATATATATATATATATATATATATATATATATATATATATATATATATATATATATATATATATATATATATATATATATATATATATATATATATATATATATATATATATATATATATATACTTTTATTTAAAATACTAAAAATAATACAAATACATTTTATTTTCTGATTTTATTTTATTTTATCTATTGAAAACATTTTCTAAAAAAATATACTTTTTTTTGTAAATAATAAATATTTTTATTTTTTGTATATATTTAATATATTTAATACATAATATAAATACTTATATATTTATTAGAATATTTAGGATAAAAATACAAAAATAATACATTTTTTATTTTATTAATATTTGACCTCAAAAATTACTTTTTTACAATATACTTCCTTTTTATTTATTTTTTTGTGTATAATTAATAAATATTATATATAATAAATGATAAATACCTTTTATTTGGAAAATTAGGGTTTTGCCCTAAAATGTGAAAATGTCCAAAATTAACTTTTTTTTTATTTTTTATATTTCATATGAAAAAATACTTTTTACATACCCATAAAAACATTTTTGTGCATAATACATTTTACATTTTATTTGTATTTATTCAATTATTGTACAATTAAATAACTTGTATATCCAATTTGGATTGTAATAGCTTAGATTTAAATTTCTTGCTAAATATCCCCATTTGAACATTTGTACCCCCCATCCCATAATTATGTTGTAATAATTTAGGATTTTATTTTCCGCACTTTAAAGCTTTCTAAATATGCCATGATAGACTTAGGGTTTTGTATGCAAATCAAAAATAACAAATAGCTTGACCTAATTCAAAGACAAAAAAGAATGAAAATGGACAACATCAATCACACTTGCGCCCCTAGGGTTACTCCACTTGTTGCCTTCAATAATGGGCCATGTTGCATGTTGAGTTTCTTTGGCAAAACAAAATAAATCAAATGATCATAGTCCCTCGATGACGCTTTCGAAATTTGCCTAAAAATGATCAAGTCCCTTAAAGGAAAAATTGCCAAAGACACTTGGCACTATTGCATTTATGGTCTAAACGATGACCCACACCCGTCCCGTTAACATCCTAACACAAGATTGTCCACCAAATACAATGGTGGAACAATACTGTTAAAAGGGTTAAAACATAGGAAAGATCTTTGAGAAATTTAGGGTAGATAGATCTTGGTTACTTGACCAATCTTGCAAAACAATCCTTGCCATTTTTCAAAACACACATCACAACACACTTTCAAAACAACTTTCAAAAAACATTGAAAACTTTTCAAAAGATAAGTACACCTTTGTATACATTCAAACATGGATCATTACAAAGGTTGCCACAACAAATGGCCTCTTTTCAAAACATTTTCAAACCCACACACAAAGCACCATTTCAAACAATTGAAAGCACCATTTCAAACAATTGAAAATGTAAGGCAAGTGATCTAAGCAAGTAACTAAGAGCCCATGGATAACCATGGATAGAAAGGGTGCTAATACCTTCCCTTTCTATAATCTACTCCCCGAACCCAAGAAAACATCTCAAAGGTTTTTGCTGTGCTTTTTAACCTTTCCTTAGGATAAAATAAAAAGTCGGTGGCGACTCTTGCTCAACCGAAACATTTGCTAAAACAAACGCAAAACCTCAAGTCAGTTCTCCCACCGTATCACAGAACTGGCGACTCTACTGGGGACAATTTTAAAGTGGAGTAACCTTAGGGCTTAGATCACCCTCTTGCATGACTAATTGATTGCTTTGATTGCTTTACATCTTGGTTCTCTTGTTTGGGCTTGGAATCCTACACCTGGATTTGGGGAAACATTCATAGATAGCAATACATTGTGGAAACTGTGCGGGGTATACTGACACGGTTGAAGCAATAGCTATATTAGTGCGACATATTTGTGAGTACCGGTAACCCTTGAGTTCAATCAAGGAGAGTACGGGGCCGCTGAGTGATGTCACTAAGCACTAATGACCTAGAACCTTACTTGACCATCTTGGCCTTTTATTAGGGGTAGTGAGATGACCGGCTTTGGTGCAGTCCGAAGTTGGTAGATACTCGATACTACACTCATTGAGGGTTGTTTTCTTGGAATATTTTGGTCGCTAGTTAAGTGTCTAAACCAAAACAATGAACATGGAAAACAACCCAATGATGTTGAGCTCCTTAGAACCCAGTTACTATTTATAGGATAGGTTTTTAAGCCAACTACACTCAAGAGGGTACTTACCTATGAAACCTCATGCAAGCCTGAAACTAGGGTTTTGTGTGAATTACTTGTACATATGTTTGTGCATGCATCATAAACATCATAAAACATCATATGCATTCACTAACCATTTCAAGGGTTTGAATCATCATCTTTGTTCTTGTTTTATAGGTCATGGAAATTCTTCGCAGGAAAACTATCCAAGTCAACCTTGTGAGAATCCCTCCTCAACTCAAAGAGCTCACATCCAGAATTCCGGAAAGCTCTCCCTTCAGTGAAAGACATGGTAGACTGCTCAGCCTAGTCAACACCAGCATTGAAGAAGACATGGTAAAGGTGTTGTTCCAGTTCTTTGACCCCCTTCACCACTGTTTCACATTCCCCGACTACCAATTGGTGCCCACTTTGGAGGAATTTTCTCAACTCCTGAGAATTCCTATTCTTAATCAACTACCCTACAACGGTACGGAAAAAGAACCAAAGCCTGAAGATGTTGCTCAAGCACTACACTTGCAACCATTTGACATCAAGGGGCATTGGGAAACTAGAAGCGTTGTCAAAGGCTTCTTGGCAAAATTCTTGTTTGAGAAGGCACAAGAGTGTTGGAATTCATTGGATCTACAAGCCTTTGAAGAAATTGTGGCACTCCTCATTTATGGGTTGGTCCTGTTCCCAAACCCTGACCAGCTTATAGATGTCAACACCGTCAAGATCTTCTTATCCAGAAATCCAATACCAACATTTCTTGGGGACATCCACCACTCATTTTACACACGAACAATGAGGAAGAGGGGTGTTCTCATGTGCTGTACTCCTCTCCTTGCAAGGTGGTTTATTTCGCACCTTCCACAATCTGTTTTGAAGAATGACCAAGGCATAAGGTGGTCACAACGATTGATGACCCTCACTCACTCTGATGTACATTGGTGTTCTCGGTCCAGAGAAAATGTCATCATCGTCGATCGTTGTGGAGAGTTCCCTAATGTTCCATTGCTTGGCATTAGGGGAGGCATTACCTACAACCATTGTCTAGCTTTGAGACAATTTGGATATGCACGGAGGGATGGCCCTCATGACATGTTGATTCCTGACTTAGTTTTTTACTTCAACAACGATGTGCAAGGACTTCGCCAAAGATTCATCATAGCTTGGAGGATGCCTAACAAGGTAAACAGCAAGACACTGGGGCACAAGAACTCCATCCCTCTTGAGCCTTATCTCAAGTGGGTACGAACCCGAGCCCAGAGTCTAATGATGCCTTACCCTCATGTTCTCCCTGTGATTAAAAAGCCTGTTAAGGAAGGAGAGGTTCCATACACCATCCTATATCCTGACATGCCAACATCATGGGAGGAGATGCAGAAGAGTTGGATCCAACTCAAGGAGGAACCGAACACTTTTGAAGCCAGCTTCTACGCCAGTGAGAAGAAGGTTTTGGAGCTTACCCGCCGACTCCATGAGGAAGAGACCCTCAACACCTACATCGCACCAAAGAGAATGCGCAACGTCTTTTTACCTTGAGAAGTTTTTGTAATATTTGGCCCATGGGGCATTTATGTACTGACAAATTTCTTCTTATTAATATGACGTGCGTTCTTTTTGTCTGCAACAATTTTGAATTTCTAAATCCTTGAATGCATTGCATAAATAAGCATATCATTCATCATGCGCATAAGCAGGTTTCCTTATCTTTCTGCTATTTATTACAGTAAGATGGATCTCGAACAGACGGTCAAGGATTTGCAGTCTCAAAACTCACAGTTTCAACATCTCCTGATGACCTTGGCTAAGGGTCAGGAGGATCTAAAAGCCCTGCTTGGGAACAAAGAGCAAGTGAAAAAGAAGAAGAAAAGAGTCGGGGTGGCTACCCTAGGAAGAAGGTTTGAGGGTGAAGCCAGAAGAGTTCTTGAATTTCCCCCTATGTCTGAAGAGGGAACCAGTAAAGGAAAAGGGGCTGCGGTACCTTCCGAATCCGAAGCTGAAGAAGAAGAGGCTGAAGAAGACGAAGACTACTCAGAGCAACAATACCCGCCCGCCGATGATAATTACAAAAGCTTGGAAGACAGGTTGGCAGCTATGGAGCTGCAGAGAGTTCTCGGCTTAGATTTCAAAGATCTGGGATTAATTGCCAGAATTGTGATCCCCCCGAAGTTTAAAGTGCCAATTTTCGCAAGATATGACGGGTTGTCCTGCCCGAAGATGCATCTCAGATCATATGTAAGGAAGATCCAACCTTACACTGCAGACAAGAACCTATGGATCCATTTCTTCCAGGATAGCCTTTCAGGGGCTTAACTCGAATGGTTCTATCAGCTGGATGGAGCCAGTATTCGAAACTGGGAAGACTTGGCTACTGCATTTTATAAGCAGTATCAGTACAATTCCGACCTCGCTCCCACGCGTACCTAACTCCATGGTATGTCACTGGGGACGGGCGAAGGATTCAAGGAGTATGCGCAAAGTGGAGAGATCTGGCTGGCAGGGTGCAACCACCTTTGACGGACTGTGAGCTTGTCGACATGTTCTTAGGGACCCTGTCTGGTCCGTTCTTCAACCACCTGATTGGTAATTCTTCTGTTGGATTCACAGACCTGATCTTAACTGGTGAGAGGATAGAAGCTGGTATCAAGTCGGGGAAGATACAGAAAGGTGCCTCCTCGAGTACTGAAAAGAAGCCCTTCAAGAAGGAAGCCAATGTTGTTTATGGTCCCAGAAGACAAATTAAACCGGAACGCCGCCAAGCTGTCAACGCGTTGGTAATTTCAAAGCCTACTGCTGCTCCTCAGCAGTATAACCAACCAAGGGGTGAGAGACCCAAAAGGCAGTACACTCGACTCAGCATGACCCTGTCTCAGATTTTGCCGCAACTACTGTCAACCAATCTGGTAACTGTCAAAGAAGCTCCGAAGGTAGTGAACACAACTTCTCCAAAGTACAACCCCAACGCCCGTTGCGCTTATCACTCTGATATCCCGGGGCATACCACGGATGATTGCTGGGCTCTGAGGAATAAGGTTCAGGACCTTATTGATGCTAAAGAAATACAGTTTGAGGCGCCCGAAAGGCCCAATGTTGTGACTGCTCCCATGCCCCAGCATGGAGTGAATGCTGTGGAAGAAGACCTGTATGTGGCCTCCGTGGATGATATTGTTACTCCGTTGTTGACTGTCAGAAGGAACTTGTTGCTAGCTGGTTTATTTCCGGGATGTAGTAAAGGTTTCCTTCTATGTTCTGTTTCACCTGCTGGTTGTCCTTTGCTGAAGTCAGGCATCCAAAACCTGATGGATAGCAAAGAGATCTTGTTCGAGAAGGTTGTTGTTCCTGCTATCCCTGCTGAAGAAGTTTATATTGTCACTATTTTCAACAAACCTCCTAAGGCTCTTTTGAAGAAGCCTGTCAAAATCATGTCCACTCAGAAGATTGCTCCTATCATCATCACTGTTCTGGGGCCTCTCCCCTATACGTCTGACAAAGTTGTCCCTTGGCACTATGGGGAAGATGTTTATGTGCTTGGAGTTAAACAAGAGTTTGATACTAGTACCGGCGTCAGTAACATCACCGGGCCTGCCAAAGTTACTCGCAGTGGTAGGTTGTTCTCACCAAATATTGCGCCACCAGCTATTCAGAGACCTCTTGTCATCACACCTGCAAGTGTGCCTGCTTCCCTTCCTGATGAAGTTCCTGTTTCTACCCCTGCTGCCGAGTCATCTGACGCTCAGGGTAAAGGGATTGCTACTAATTTTCCTGCCCTGACGGAGGCACCAAAGACAACCAATATTGAAGCTTCCCAAAAAGAGATGGAAGAGATTCTCAAGATCATTAAGAAGAGTGATTTCAATGTAGTTGAGCAGTTGGGGCACACCCCATCCAAGATTTCTATGCTATCATTGTTGTTGTGTTCAGAGGCCCATGCCAAGGCCCTGATTTCCTTCCTAAAGACGGCCCATGTGCCACAAGAAACGTCTGCTGATCAATTTACCGATTGTGTGGCCAACTTGACTGCCGATAATGGTTTGGGCTTCTCTGACGCCGATCTGACTGCCAAAGGAAAGAACCATAACGACGCCCTGCATGTCTCCATTGAATGCAGGGGCACTACTCTTGCCCATGTGTTGGTAGACACCGGTTCTTCATTGAACGTATTGTCCAAGAAGGCCCTAGACAGGTTGGATTGTGAGGGTTTAGAGCTCAAGCCTAGTAACATTGTTGTCCGAGCCTTTGATGGTTCGAAAAGGATGGTACATGGGGAAGTTGACATTCCAATCAGGGTTGGTTCTCAAGTTTTTGATTCTACTTTCTATGTGATGGACATCCGACCATCCTATTCTTGTTTGCTGGGTCGTCCATGGATCCACAAGGCTGGAGTTATGACCTCCACACTACATCAGAAGCTTAAGTACCCGGTCAAAGGGAAGATTGTTACAGTTCAGGGAGAGGAAGAGTATATGGTCAGCCACCTCAACTCGTTCTGGTACATAGAGATGGATGGGGAATTCATTGAGAACCCCTTTCAACACTTTGAAGAGGTGCCTCAGACACTGGCGTCAGCAGATACTGTGACTGTAGAAGATTCTCCGTTGAAGATGGCCTCCCTAAAGGATGCTCGGGCTGTTATTGAGAAGGGTGAGTGCGCAAACTGGGGCCGACTTCCTGATTTCACTCCAAAGACCGACAAGTTTGGTTTGGGTTTCACTGTAGAGGCTCAGAGGGATGTTCGTAAGGCAAGGATTGGAAGACCTCCTGTGTTCATCACCAACCCGGGAGTGAATGCTATTGAAGACGACGTGGAGGAATCTGAATTCGACAGCTGGATCTACCCAACAACCGACGGTGGACCAAGCAACTGGACTGCCAAAGACTTCACACCTATTACTTTTGTCACTCAGTAATGAACTCTTTTGTTTTGAATTTGTAACAGACAATATTTTGAAACTTTTATGGCTCGGTGTCTTACCCGGGGCACCGTGGCTTCATTTGTGAGGGCTTTTGTGTGTCATTTTCATATATCATTAATAAAAACATTGGACGTTTGTTGCATTTCAAAATCTTGCGCTCCTCTTCTTTCTTTATTATATATTGCAAAACATCTATATTTACACACACTCACCTATACAGGTTCCAATGCACTCTGGATCTCACTGGTAACGACTCTGCTACTGCCAGTTATGACTTCGAAAATCCGATCAACTTAGCCGAAGACGAAGGTGAAGATGATTGCGAAGTGCCTGGTGAACTTGCAAGACTACTACTCCAGGAAGAGAGGGCCATTCAGCCACATGAAGAGCCAGTGGAAACGGTAAATCTGGGTACTGAGACAGACAGAAAGGAAGTTAAGATTGGTGCCAATCTAGAGCTCAGTGTGAAACAACGGTTGATCCAGATGCTGCATGACTATGTGGAAATCTTTGCCTGGTCTTACGAAGACATGCCTGGGTTGGATACCGACATTGTGGTTCATCACCTGCCTACCAAGGAAGAATTCCCTCCGGTTAAACAGAAGGTCCGCCGTATGCGTCCAGAGATGTCCGAGAAAATCAAAGCTGAGGTTATGAAACAATTTGATGCCGGGTTTCTAGCAGTGACTTCTTACCCTCAGTGGGTTGCCAACGTGGTTCCAGTGCCGAAGAAGGATGGTAAGGTCCGAATGTGTGTTGATTACAGGGATTTGAACAGGGCGAGCCCTAAGGATGATTTCCCTCTGCCTCATATCGACGTTCTGGTTGACAACACTGCTCAGCATAAATTATTCTCCTTCATGGACGGCTTCTCCGGTTTTAATCAGATCAAGATGGCTCCTGAAGACATGGAGAAGACCACTTTTGTTACTCAGTGGGGCACCTTTTGCTACAAGGTCATGCCTTTTGGGTTGAAAAATGTTGGGGCAACATACCAACGTGCCATGGTTGCTCTGTTTCATGACATGATCCATCACGAGATAGAAGTATATGTCGACGATATGATTGCAAGGTCCCAAACTGAGGAGAAACACCTTGACCATCTACAGAAGCTGTTTGACCGTCTGAAGTTGTACAAGCTGAGGTTGAACCCGAACAAGTGCACCTTCGGGGTGAGATCTGGAAAATTGCTAGGCTTCGTCGTAAGCGACAAAGGCATTCAAGTGGACCCTGCCAAAGTGAAAGCCATACAAGAGATGCCAACTCCCAAGACAGAGAAAGAAGTCAGAGGCTTTCTAGGATGTTTGAACTACATTACCCGATTCATCTCGCATCTAACTGCTACCTGTGAACCAATCTTCAAGCTGCTGAAGAAAGATCACGTAGTACGGTGGAACGATGAATGTCAGGCCGCTTTCGATAGAATCAAAGAGTATCTCCAAGAACCACCCATTCTTATGCCACCGATTGAAGGGAGACCTCTAATCTTATACTTGACAATACTGGACAACTCAATGGGGTGTGTGCTGGGGCAGCATGACGAGTCTGGCCGAAAAGAACACGCCATTTATTACCTTAGCAAAAAGTTTACCGACTGTGAGACTCGGTACTCACTGCTCGAGAAAACTTGCTGCGCTTTGGTATGGGCTGCTCACCGGCTGAGACAGTATATGTTGACTCACACTACTCTGTTGATTTCAAAAATGGATCCAATAAAGTACATCTTCGAAAAGCCCGCCTTGTCCGGAAGAATAGCAAGATGGCAGATGATCTTGATGGAATATGACATCCAGTACACGACTCAAAAAGCAATCAAGGGAAGTGTATTGGCAGACCATTTGGCACAGCAGGCCGTGGACGATTACCAGTCGATGAACTTTGAATTTCCAGACGAGGATATCATGGTAGTGACTGATTGTGAAGTACCTGGACCGGATGAAGGACCTGAGGAAGGATCCCGATGGTCTATGCACTTTGATGGAGCCTCGAACGCTTTGGGTAATGGTATCGGTGCTGTGATCATATCCCCTAAAGGCACTCATACTCCACTTACTGCCCGACTATGTTTCAACTGCACCAACAACATGGCAGAGTATGAGGCATGTATCATGTGTCTTCAAGCTGCAATCGACTTAAGGATCAAGTTTCTGAGTGTCTTCGGAGATTCCGCTCACGTGATCAATCAGATCAAAGGCGAGTGGGATATGAAACACCCAAATCTTATTCCTTACAAGGAGTATGTGCTGACGTTGATTCCCCACTTCGAGGAGATAACCTTTGAACACTTCCCAAGAGAGGAGAATCAGTTAGCGGACGTGTTGGCCACAATGTCTTCTATGTTCAAAGTCAAATGGGACAACGAGGCTCCCCGAATCATTATCTGGAAGTTGGACGAACCTGCACATTGATGCGATCTCGAGACCGAAGAGGTAACAGAAAAACCCTGGTATCATGAAGTGAAGAGGTACCTTGAAGCTCAAGAATACCCCGAAGGCGCATCTGTTAATGACAAGAAGTTCCTGAGAAGGTTTGCGGCAAAGTTCTTCCTCAACAATGGCATTCTCTACAAGCGAAACCATGATTTAACCTTACTGCGTTGTGTGGATAAGACTGAAGCAGAAAGGATCATGGCAGAGCTACATGAAGGTACCTTTGGAACGCATTCCAGTGGACATACCATGGCAAAGAAAATCCTTTGGGCAGGATATTTCTGTTCCACAATGGAAGCCGATTGTTATCAGCATTCTCGAACTTGTCATAAATGCCAGATCTATGCTGATAAGGTGCACATTCCTCCGGTTCCTCTGAACGTCTTGACAGCACCTTGGCCTTTTGCAATGTGGGGCATTGATATGATCGGCGAAATCAGACCTACGGCATCCAATGGGCATCGCTTCATCTTAGTAGCGATTGATTACTTCACAAAGTGGGTTGAAGCAGCTTCCTATGCTACCGTAACCAAGAATGTCGTGGCACGGTTCATTCGGCACAACCTGATCTGTCGATACGGTGTACCTGAGAGGATCATTACGGACAATGGTACCAATCTTAACAACAAGATGATCACTGAGCTCTACGAGCAATTCAAGGTACAACACCACAACTCTTCTCCCTATCGGCCGAAGATGAATGGAGCTGTCGAAGCGGCAAATAAGAACATCAAGAAGATTGTGCAGAAGATGACAGTAACCTACAAAGATTGGCACGAAATGTTACCATTTGATCTTCATGGTTACCGCACCTCAGCACGGACGACAACAGGGGCAACTCCCTTTTCCTTGGTCTATGGTATGGAGGCAGTCTTGCCTATTGAATTCCATATACCCTCTCTCCAGATAATGAAGGATGCAGGTTTGAGAGAAGATGACTGGATCCAGACTCGGCTTGATCAATTAAACCTAATTGACGAAAAGAGACTCACTGCTATTTGTCATGGTCAGACGTACCAAAAACAGATGATCAGGGCATTTAACAAGAAGGTCAGACGACAAGAGTATCAAGTCGGAGACCTGGTAATCAAGCGCATCATTCTTCCTCAAAGTGATCCCAGGGGTAAATGGACCCCTAGGTACGAAGGGCCATTTGTGGTTAAACATATCTTCTCAGGAGGAGCTATGATTCTAACCACCATGGATGGTGACGACCTTCCTCACCCCGCCAATGCAGACATAGTAAAAAGATACTACACATGATCAAAGACCCGCTAGGTCGACTGGCCTAGGCAAAAATAAGGGCTTCCCGGCGAACCAAAAGGGTTCGGGCAAAAATAAGGGATGAAATGAAAAAAATCTGTACACCCGGCAAGTCGAAAACCTGAAAAGGCGGCTTGGGCAAAAATGGGTATCCCGGTGGACTGAAAACCCGAAAGGGCGGTCCAGGCAAAAGTTAGGGATAAAGCATAATGCTATGTCTCATTGGATCACCTTGCATCCAGAATTCGGTATCAACTATCGGGCTCGGACGGCACAAATCAATCAGCTTCATCTTCAACTAAGCAGCAAAGTGATGAGACGCTTGAAGACATAAAGGCGATAGCATAGTTGGAACCCAGTGGGATTATTTTTCACATAGCTGTTTTGTTTCCTTTTCACAAAATTGTATAAACTCTATTTTGCTCGGCGGCGTTCTCTTACTAGGACGTCAGCCTCCTGTACATAAAACGCCTATTTACAGGCAAATTTCAAAATCAATACAAGTTCAATTTTTTCAGACAAATTACCCATCGTTTTTCCTTTTTCTGTTTTGTTTTACAAAGAACGTCCAATGTTCATTTTTGATATATGCATTTGACATTAATTTCTAATCATGAATATTTGCATGCGAAACAAAGGACTAATTACAGATGACATCAGAAACAGGGGCAATAAAGAATTGTCTAAAGCGATCTAGTTGCTCTGTCCACCAAGGTACCAAAGTAGATTCAGCTAAAGAACATAACCAGGATACCTTCACTCCCCGTTGAATAAGACGAGATTCAGCAATACTCTCCCCAGACAGAGTTGGTCCCCCATCAGCCCTGAAAAGGCACAGTATCTCCAGCAAGTCAGTGATACTCTCCCCAAGCCGAGTTAGTCTACTGTCAGCCTTAAGGAAGTTGGGTATCCCCAGAAGATCTCAACATTCCCCAACGGAGTATAGACATTCCTCAGCAAGCATCCCCGGCAGTCTTAATATAAGATTTGTTCCCCGGCGGAATACAGACACCCTAGTGGAACCATTCTCCAGTACAGTCCAAAGTTTTCCCAGGAAAGTGGAATCCATATCCCCAGTAGATTCTGGAAGCTTATCCTCAGTAGATTCTGGAAGCTTATCACCTGCAGAGTGCATACGTCTCTCCCCGACTTTATTCAAAGGTTATTTCCCCACCAGGGTATAACTGGGTTATCCTCAGCTAATTACCACGGAAATATCGTCCTCGGCGAAGTTCTCCCTATTCCCCAGCGGAGTTCATCAAATTCCCCAACATAACTTATCAGTAGAATCCCCAGCGGAGCTCTCATCAAAACCTCAGCGAAGTATCTCTTCCCACAGAGTAATTCCCCGCAGAGTAATCTCTCCAACAAGTTTATTCCCCAACGGAGTCATCTTCTCCTACCGGTTTATTCTTGCAACCATCATCCCCAGCGGAAACGAAGAACTCCACTCTTCAACATCAGCCCAGGATTCCACAAACTCCCGGCAGTCATCAAGGATTTATTTTCCTAGACAAAAATACATTCATCACATTATCATACACCATGACGCATGCATATATGCATCATATCACACAATCTCATTTATTCTTGAAAAACATCACGACATCATGCATTTCATACATCATGACATTGCATACAACTGATGTTTTGCCTTTTCAGGAAAAAGGACAATCCAAAGATGATTACTATCAACTATCACAATTCTAGATTCGATTCCTGTATCTAGCCAGGGCATATCTGTAAGTGATTGATTGTAGATTTGATACCTGTATCCAGCCAGGGCATGTCTACATGAAGAGTTTAGAGATTCGATACCTGTATCCAGCCGGGGCATATCTGTAGAAGATAAATTCCAGATTCGATTCCTGTATCCAGCCAGGGCATATCTGTAGACGACCAATTCCAGATTCGATTCCTGTATCCAGCCAGGGCATATCTGTGAGTATTTGATTATGGATTCGACACTTGTATCTAGCCAGGGCATATTTACATGAAGAGTTTAGAGATTTGATTCCAGTATCCAGCCAGGGCATATCTGTAGACGACCAATTCCAGATTCGATTCCTGTATCCAGCCAGGGCATATCTGTGAGCATTTGATTGTGGATTCGATACCTGTATCCAGCCAGGGCACGTCTGTAAGCAACCTTTTGAAGTTCCGGATTCGATTCCTGTATCTAGCCAGGGCATATCTGTGAGCGTTTAATTGTAGATTCGATACCTGTATCTAGCCAGGGCATATCTGCATGAAGAGATTGAAGATCAACAGCTGTAGCAAGCCATGAAACCATTTTTTCTTTCTCAGGTACGCAAGTTCTCGCTAAGGAATCTCTTACGCGATCAACACTTCCAGATGACATCTATAAGCCCATCCTCTTATCCACCATCTCTCCAAATGGCATCTATAAGCCCATTCCCGACATCACATTGCTGATACTCCAGCATGCGAGTGCAAATTTCTGGACACTCTAGTGTTCAATCATCTTCCACCTTCGGATCACGAAAGGCGCGCAAGCCAATCTACATCCTCAGGTCTAAGAAGATTGAACAGGGGCAACTGTTGTACCCCAAAATTTTCCCTCCCATTTCATCAATATTTTCTCACCACAAGACCCTTGGAGCTCAAGATCCAGTTAGGGTTTGCTCTGCTCAAGACTCCTCCTTGCACTGTTGACCCAAATTAGGGTTTGAGTTTGCACAAAGATGTTTTGACCTAAAATGCCCAAAATGACTTTCATGCTTCATGTTGGACTCACAAGTTTATCCATACCAAGTTTCAATCCTTGATTCCAATCTTTGCCCAGTCAACTGGACAGTTGACCTAGAAATCAGTTGTATTGGGGAAAAAGTCAACTATGGTCAATTGATAGTCAAACTTCATGATTTTTGACCCACATCAACATTATGAACTCATATGGACCATTTGATCAAGTTTGGATCACAATTCCACAAGAAATTTGATCAGATCACCAAAAGGGCAAAATGGTCATTTTTAGGGTTTTGACTGCACAAAGGCAATTTTTGACTGCACAAAGGCAATTTTTGACTGTTTAACCTAACCAATGGCAAACCAAGATCACATATGGACTCAAGGACTCAATGACATGGTCTTGACACATTCAACAAGTTCAAAAGATTCCAAATGCACAAGATTGACATATGAATTTTCCAATCAACTGATCCAAATTTGACTGTATAATGAAAAGTCAAACTTTGACTTTTTGGTCAAAATCAAATGCCAAGATTCATTTTTCATCAAGACATGTCAAATTATGAAATTTGTTCATCAAGAAATCAAAAATTACAAATTAGGGTTTAAAATGAAGAAATTTCATAACTTAGAATTTTTCTAAGTTATGAAATTCCCTTATTTTTTTCTAACTTTGTCCCATCTTTTCATCAAGATATATTTGGATTCAAGCAAAACTCAAAACATGAAAGTTATAGTCCATTGCAAAATCTACAACTTTGATTCACAAAGTTTCCTCAAAAGAAGCTTGTAACTCAAGTTATGATATTTGGAACAAGGGTGCAAAACATTCTTAACTTAGAAATTTTTTGACCTATTCTAGGCAGGATTTTTGCCCAACTTCATGGCCACTTTTCACATGCTTCCACTTGGAATTTCAACTTGAATTACAAAGATGGATTGTAGTACACATTCCAAGATTTCCAAATTGTCCAAGAACTTCTCAAACACCCTTGTGGTTAGGGAGAATCGAATTTGCAAAGTTGGGCAAAATCCACTTTTGTTCTTGACCAAGGCATGTTCATACACTTTGCATTTTCAAACTCAGCATGGTTCAAGCTAGATTACAGGCCTCTAATCCTTCTTACACTCAATAATTAAATGCCAATCCATTGTGTTCTAGCATTATTTTGTTCATATAGTCATTACACAAAGAATTAACCTTTAAATGGAAAAAAGCAAGTTTGCCATTTTGAAAAAGCAATGCTTTATGTCAAAGTCCATATCTTGGAAGTACAAGCAGATCTTTGAGGCACAAGTTTGTGGAAAAATCCCACTGATCAAGAGGAGGAAATGCAGCATGCTTGAGGGACCTGCCTTGGCCTATAACCCAACTTGACTATCTTTGCTTATCTTAGAAGAAAACTTGCATATTGAACCACAACTTACATTCCTGCAAGAACCAACTAAAACAAACTTTCTTCACACATTGCATACTCCCTAACAGACCTAAAACACGACCAAAGTACCCTTGATCCATCCTCATACATAAAATCACCATTTTGCTGCACAAAACAGGGCATTCTGCATTTTGATTTGGTCAGCTCAATCCATTCGTGCGCCTTGGCCAAAACCACTTCATACACACTCCATAACATCCATGCAAACTATCCCAAGCCTTGGAAACAGACTGTAACACCTCTAACCAAGTTTTCCATTTTCACTTTTCTCTCTTGCAGATTGACTTCTATAGCTCGATTCAGTAAGATTCAAAGCAAGCCAAGCATAGAGGAAGCATCCCTGGACCTCAGGCAAGCTGTACAAATCTTCAAATTCCATTGAAAGTGCCTCCATTGTTGCACACGATTCAAGCTGAACAGGTAAAAGTTTGAACTTCTATCTCTCTATCCAAGCATATCTAGGCTTAGGTTTGTGAAGAAAGTATGTTCTACTCATGGCCCTGAAGCTACCCATATAATTACTTTTCATTTATGTTGTGTGTACTGAGAGAATTTTGAACCTGAACATTGAAAAAAACTTAGGTCAGAAATTGGGGATGAAAAAATTCTCCCTCGTTTCTTAGAGTTCAGTCAAGTTTTTTATATGTCTGGATTCGTCTCTTGATGCTCTACATTTTTGGTGTTATGAGTTTTGCTTGAAAGTCCAGGAATCAGGAGTTAGGAAACGCGCGTTTTTGTTTGTTCAAACAAAGCCTGAGTCAGTCCTACTTTTTGCACCCCCTTTTTCAATTTGCACCCCCTTGGCCCATTGTGTGATTTTTTAATCATTTTTGACTTTTTCTTTTTGATTCTGACTTGTTATTTTTTGTTAAAATATAAAAAAACATTAAAAATATTTTTTCACCTTTTTTTTTGTATTTATTAGGTATTTATTTGTTTTATTTGATATATGTATATAAATAAATATATATATATATATATATATATATATATATATATATATATATATATATATATATATATATATATATATATATATATATATATATATATATATATATATATATATATATATATATATATATATATATATATATATATATATATATATATATATATATATATATATATATATATATATATATATATATATATATATATATATATATATATATATATATATATATATATATATATATATATATATATATATATATATATATATATATACTTTTATTTAAAATATTAAAAATAATACAAATACATTTTATTTTCTGATTTTATTTTATTTTATCTTTTGAAAACATTTTCTAAAAAAATATACTTTTTTTTGTAAATAATAAATATTTTTATTTTTTGTATATATTTAATATATTTAATACATAATATAAATACTTATATATTTATTAGAATATTTAGGATAAAAATACAAAAATAATACATTTTTTCTTTTATTAATATTTGACCTCAAAAATTACTTTTTTACAATATACTTCCTTTTTATTTATTTTTTTGTGTATAATTAATAAATATTATATATAATAAATGATAAATACCTTTTATTTGGAAAATTAGGGTTTTGCCCTAAAATGTGAAAATGTCCAAAATTAACTTTTTTTTATTTTTTATATTTCATATGAAAAATACTTTTTACATACCCATAAAAACATTTTTGTGCATAATACATTTTACATTTTATTTGTATTTATTCAATTATTGTACAATTAAATAACTTGTATATCCAATTTAGATTGTAATAGCTTAGATTTAAATTTCTTGTTAAAAATATCCCCATTTGAACATTTGTACCCCCCATCCCATAATTATGTTGTAATAATTTAGGATTTTATTTTCTGCACTTTAAAGCTTTCTAAATATGCCATGATAGACTTAGGGTTTTGTATGCAAATCAAAAATAACAAATAGCTTGACCTAATTCAAAGACAAAAAAGCATGAAAATGGACAACACCAATCACACTTGCGCCCCTAGGGTTACTCCACTTGTTGCCTTCAATAATGGGCCATGTTGCATGTTGAGTTTCTTTGGCAAAACAAAACAAATCAAATGATCATAGTCCCTCGATGACGCTTTCGAAATTTGCCTAAAAATGATCAAGTCCCTTAAAGGAAAAATTGCCAAAGACACTTGGCACTATTGCATTCATGGTCTAAACGATGACCCGCGCCCGTCCCGTTAACATCCTAACACAAGATTGTCGACCAAATACAATGGTGGAACAATAATGTTAAAAGGGTTAAAACATAGGAAAGATCTTTGAGAAATTTAGGATATATAGCTCTTGGTTACTTGACCAATCTTGCAAAACAATCCTTGCCATTTTTCAAAACACACATCACAACACACTTTCAAAACAACTTTCAAAAAACATTGTAAACTTTTCAAAAGATAAGTACACCTTTGTATACATTCAAACATGGATCATTACAAAGGTTGCCACAACAAATGGCCTCTTTTCAAAACATTTTTAAACCCACACACAAAGCACCATTTCAAACAATTGAAAGCACCATTTCAAACAATTGAAAATGTAAGGCAAGTGATCTAAGCAAGTAACTAAGAGCCCATGGATAACCATGGATAGAAAGGGTGTTAATACCTTCCCTTTCTATAATCTACTCCCCGAACCCAAGAAAACATCTCAAAGGTTTTTGCTGTGCTTTTTAACCTTTCCTTAGGATAAAATAAAAATTCGGTGGCGCCTCTTGCTCAACCGAAACATTTGCGAAAACAAACGCAAAACCTCAAGTCAGTTCTCCCACCGTATCACATGAGGCAACAGGATCTTTAGACAGGAGGGCGACCTCTAAAATACCCTATGCTTGACAACCACGTCGAGGCAACCAAGTGAGGCGTACCCTAAGAGTGGCATGTGCGAGTGTGTCAGGTTTCAATTATGTTATCTTTGTACATGTATCATGGTGATCTATGAGTTGTTTTTAATTTTCATCCAAGTCTTGCATGCATATTAACAGTTAAGAGTGCGGAGAATAAAGTGCGGAAAGGTAAATCTACGCTATTACAAGGCGCGGGTCTATACATCGCCAAAAACAAAAACCCGTTTGGAAATAAAATGCGGAAAGTAAAAGAAAGCGGTAAAATCCTAATTAACTATTACATCCTTGGAAACAGATACATAAATATAATCAAAAACATGAATTAATGCGCGAAAGAATCGAATCGGGACGTCCTTAGGGTTTTTGACCCTTTTTGAGAAAAGAATTGAAATTGTCCTTTTTTGCAATTAAATTAACTATTAAGCCTAACACTAATTAATTAATTATTTAAAAGAAAAAATGTTTTTGTGTTTTTTATGTTTTTAATGAAAATAAAAATAAAGAAATTAAAAGTCAAAGAAACTCCTAATTCTAAACTTGTTTTATTTATTGTAAAAAAGTTTGAAAGTTAACCTAATTTAACTAATTTAACTTAATTTACATTTATTTACAATAATAATAATAATAATAATAATAAGAAAATATGATTGAAAATTGTCAACCCTAATTCTACATGATTTTTATTTATTTATAAAAAAAATATTAAAGTTGCCCTAATTAAACAAATAAACTAATTAATTATAAGTTATTTACAAAATAATTAATAGTGAAAATAATAATATTTACATTTTTTATTCTCTGAATTTAGTATAAAAAATATTAATTTGTTAATTAATCAAATAATAATAATAATAGTTATTAAAGAAAATAAAAGGAAAAAGATAATAAATAAAAAGAAAGATAGTAAACCAGGGGGGTTTGATGGACCCAATGGAGGTTTTTGTGAGCAATCTGAGGCCCAAGAAGAATCAAGCCCTGTTGACTTTTGGAAATTGGCTGTGCTGGCTTTGACTGGAAACATGATGGTCATCCACCCCATGGCCATTGGATTGAGCTTCATGGCCACTTGGCAAGCTGATTTGTGAGGTTGCATGATGGAATTCTGGACAAGCGCTGCATATGAATATGTTTGAAAAAATATTAACAAGCGTTTGGGGGACCTGGGAATCGAACCCAGGTCCCAATGGTGACCAGCCACCTCATTCTCCACTAAGCCAAGAGTTTGCATCTGTTATTATATTGATCAATAAAAATAATGTATGGAAAACAAATATCATGCTGGAAAACAACCAAACGCGCGCGTTATTTAAACCATCCATTCAGGGGCTTACACGTCCTTCGTCTCCTACCTTTTTCCTGTAAAACAAAAGCAATTAGCGGGGGTTTTTAACCCCCACAAAATAACAAAAGGAAAAATAGAGATTAAGATTCTGGGTTATATAAATAAGGCGCGAGGGTTGGGTTTGATTCGTCTGGCCTTGACGAATCCAACCATATGCGTCTCAAGGTCCAATTTTGCTTATGCTGTAAAGCCCTAATTTCAGAGCTTGGAAACCCTAGAACGTGTTCATGGCAACTTCTGATTTAAGGCCTCTTAATCCAATTGACTTATGCCAAAAGCTTCCTATGATTGCTAGCAACACAAAACACACAGTAAATCATGTTAATGATGCATAATTTTGGAGTTTCGATTCTGAACAAAATTGACAAACTGTGAGTTCGTGTATGAGGATTTCTTGAGTGTTGGCACGTGATTTTGATTGCAATGCGTTCCTGAGTGTCCCAGCAAGGTGTTGGAATCAAGAAAAAGCTTTGAATCGTGCTGGAAGGTTGAATTCAGTTTTGACTTTGTTCTTGATTTTTTTGGAATTAGTTTGTGGCTTTTTGCAGCAGCTTGCACGTCCCAGGCATTAGGGTTAGCTTCAGTATATGTAGTAGAATGGAATTAGGGTTCAATCTTTGTCCAAGAATCCATGAAATAATGTTTTCAATATTTGATTTCAATCAAATCTTTTTGCACATTTTTATTGACAAAACTTGCTAAAATTGGATATTTTGGTCCCCTTGATTGATACATGAAATCTTCAGCATGTGTTGAGTTTATTTGCATCACAAAAAGATTTGAAAACCATATCTTGGTATTTTCCTACAATTAAATCAATTAAATGAATTAATAATCAATTAAAAATCCAAATAATTAATAAAAATAAGAAAATAAACTCAAATAGGCTTGATGGGTCGTGCATATGCTTTGGGTAAAGATTCAAGAAGGAATTTAAGGCCCATTAGCAAAAATGAGGTGTTTTAGGCAAAGTTGACTTTTGCAAATTCCCAAAAATTTCCCAACTTCTCCAATGCATATCTTGCTCAATTTTGATCATATGAACATGTTCTTGGACATTTTGGAAAGGTCTTGAAGTCCTCTAACCAATGCCTTTGGTCCCATGTCATTTTGATTTACCAATCTCAAGTTATGGTCTTTGACTTAAAGTGCATTTTTGTTGACTTTTGGAATTGACCTATAATGTAGAAATTGATAACTTTTTGTGAGAGCATTTCTTGGACTTGGAATGTGAAGATGAGTTGTAGGAAATGTCATCCCCTTCAAAATGAGCATTGGATGTGATTTTTCTGATGAAACATGAAAAAGTTATGCCCTGGTCAAGTTACAGTTGACTTTTCAGCTGTCCAAAAATAGAAACTTTTGCATCCTTGATGATTTTTGAGCCATGCTTGTGGAATCATGATCAAGACTTGATAAAATGATGATTGTGGCTTCAAAATAAGATGTTGACCAAAAATTATGACTTTTGACTGTAAAATGACCATTTTGCCCCTACAGTTGATTGTGAAGCAATTAGGGCTTTTGACTGTGCAACTTGGTGCTGTGAGCCTTGGAACTTGGCATGTAGATGCTTGACAATGTATATGGGCCCATGGGACTTGATTGAGCCATTGAAAACCTCAAATTCTTTGCAAGAACCAAAACCCTAGTTTTTGACTGGCTTAGGAGATGATTGGACTGTGCAACCCTTGAGTAGTCTTGAACCAATTGAAGATGATTCTTGACAAACTTTGAAGAATATGGGAGGGCAAATTTTGGGGTACAACAGTTGCCCTTGTTCAATCTTCTTAGACCTGAGGATGTAGATTGGCTTGCGTGCCTTTCGTGATCCGAAGGTGGAAGATGATTGAACACTAGAGTGCCCAGAAATTTGCACTCGCATAGTAGAGTATCAGCAATGTGATGGCGGGAATGGGCTTATAGATGCCATTTGGAGAGATGGTGGATAGGAGGATGGGATTATAGATGCCATCTGGAGGTGTGACAGAACCTTGTCGGGAATGGGCTTATAGATGCCATTTGGAAATGTGTGTCGATCGCGTAAGAGATTCCTTAGCGAGAACTTGTGTACCTGAGAAAGAAAAATAATTTCCTGGCCTGTTACAGGTGTTGATCTTCAAACTCTTCATGAAGATATGCCCTGGCTAGATACAGGTATCGAATCTACAATCAATCGCTCACAGATATGCCCTGGATAGATACAGGAATCGAATCCGGAACTTCAAAAGGTTGCTTACATACGTGCCCTGGCTGGATACAGGTATCGAATCTACAAACAATCGCTCACAGATGTGCCCTGGATAGATACAGGAATCGAATCTGGAACTTCAAAAGGTTACTTACAGACGTGCCCTGGCTGGATACAGGTATCGAATCTCTAAACTCTTCATGCAGACATGCCCTGGCCGGATACAGGTGTCGAATCTACAATCAGTTACTCACAGATATTCCCTGGCTAGATACAGGAATCGAATCTGGAATTGGTCATCTACAGATATGCTCTGGCTGGATACAGGAATCGAATCTCTAAACTCTTCATGCAGACATGCCCTGGCTGGATACAGGTATCGAATCTACAATCAGTTACTCACAGATATGCCCTGGCAAGATACAGGAATTGAATCTGGAATTGGTCGTCTACAGATATGCCCTGGCTAGATACAGGAATTGAATCTCTAAATTCTTCATGCAGACATGCCCTGGCTGGATACAGGTATCGGATCTACAATCAAATACTCACAGATATGCCCTGGCTAGATACAGGAATCGAATCTGGAATTGGTCGTCTAAAGATATGCCCTAGCTGGATACAGTAATCGAATCTCTAAACTCTTCATGCAGACATGCCCTGGCTGGATACAGGTATCGAATCTACAATTAAATACTCACAGATATGCCCTGGCTAGATACAGGAATCGAATCTGGAATTGGTCGTCTACAGATATGCCCTGGCTGGATACAGGAATCGAATCTCTAAACTCTTCATGCAGACATGCCCTGGCTGGATACAGGTATCGAATCTACAATCAAATACTCACAGATATGCCCTGGCTAGATACAGGAATCGAATCTGGAATTGCGACAGTTGATAGTAATCATCTTTGGATTGACCTTTTTCCTGAAAAGGCAAAACATCAGTTGTATGCAATGTCATGATGTATGAAATGCATGATGTCATGATGTTCTCAAGAATAAATGAGATTGTGTGTTTATGATGCGTATATACATGCGTCATGGTGTATGATAATGTGATGTTTATGAATGTATTTTCGTTTAGGAAAATAAATCCTTGACGACTGCCGGGAGCTTGAATCCTGGGCTGATGTTGAAGATTAGAGTTCTTCGTTTCCGCTGGGGATGATGATTGTAAGAATAAACCGGTAGGAGAAGATGACTCTGTTGGGGAATAAACTTGTTGGAGAGGTTACTCTACGGGGAATTACTCTGTGGGAAGAGATACTTCGCTGAGATTTGATGATAACTCCGCTGGGGATTCCATTGATGAGTTATGTTAGGGAATTTGATGAACTCCACTGGGGAATAGGAAGAACTTCGCTGAGGACGGTCTTTCCGTGGTAATTAGCTGAGGATAACCCAGTTATAAGCTCTGGTGGGGAATAACCTTCTGAATAAAGTTGGGGAGAGATGCATGTATTCTGCAGGGGATAAGCTTCCA
Organism: Vicia faba; assembly: GCA_948472305.1. NCBI lineage: Eukaryota > Viridiplantae > Streptophyta > Magnoliopsida > Fabales > Fabaceae > Vicia > Vicia faba. Next base: position 261,853,037 of record OX451738.1, read on the forward strand.
GAATCTACTGGGGATAAGCTTCCAAAAATCTACTGGGGAGATTGATTCAACTTTCCTGGGGAAACTTTTGAAGACTGTAATGGGGAAGTGGTTCCACTGGGGTGTCTGATATTCCGCCAGGGAACAATCTTATATTAAGACTGCCAGGGATGCTTGTTTAGGAACATCTGTATACTCCGCTGGGGAATATTGAGATCTTCTGGGGGTACCCAACTTCCTTAAGGCTGACTGTAGACTAACTCTGCTTGGGGAGAGTGTTGCTGACTTGCTGGAGATATTGTGCCTTTTCAGGGCTGATTGGGAGACCAACTCTGCTTGGGGAGAGTATTGCTGAAATCTGTCTTACTCTGCGGGGAGTGAAGGTATCTTGGTCATGTTCTTCAACCGAACCTACCTTGGTACCTTGGTGGACAGAGCAACTAGATCGCTTAGACAACTCATTATTGCCTCTGTTTCTGATGTCACCTGTAATTAGCCCTTTGTTTTGTATACAAATATTTATGATTAGCAATTAATGTCAATTGCATATATCAAAAATGAACATTGGACGTTCTCCGCAAGACAAAACAGATAAAGGAAAAACAAATGGCAATTTGGCTGGAAAAGTGAATTTGTATTGATTTTTGGAATTTGCCTGTAAATAGGCGTTTTATGTACAAGAGGCTGACGTCCTAGTAAGAGAACGCCGCCGAACAACATAGAGTTTATACAATTTTGTGAAAAGAAAAACAAAAAAGCTATGTGAAAAAATAATCCCACTGGGTTCCAACTCTGCTATCGCCTTTATGTCTTCAAGCGTCTCATCACTTTGCTGCTTAGTTGAAAATGAGGCTGACTGGTCGATGTCTTCTGAACCTGATAGTTGATGCCGAATTCTGGATGCAAAGTGATCCAATGAGACATAGTATTACACTTTATCCCTAACTTTTGCCTGGACCGCCCTTTCGGGTTTTCAGTCCACCGGGATACCCATTTTTGCCCAAGCCGCCTTTTCAGGTTTTCGACTTGCCGGGTGTACAGATTTTTTTCATTTCATCCCTTATTTTTGCCCGAACCCTTATGGTTCGCTGGGAAGCCCTTATTTTTTCCTAGGTGTGTCAACCTAGCGGGTCTTTTGATTCATGCGTAGTATCTTTTTACTATGTCTGCATTGGCGGGGTGAGGAAGGTCGTCACCATCCATGGTGGTTAGAATCATAGCTCCTCCTGAGAAGATATGTTTAACCACAAATGGCCCTTCGTACGTAGGGGTCCATTTGCCCCTGGGATCACCTTGAGGAAGAATGATGCGCTTGATTACCAGGTCTCCGACTTGATACTCTTGTCGTTTGACTTTCTTGTTAAATGCCCTGATCATCCGTTTTTGGTACGTTTGACCATGACAAATAGCGGTGAGTCTCTTTTCATCAATCAGGTTTAATTGATCAAGTCGAGTCTGGATCCAGTCATCTTTGCTCAAACCTGCATCCTTCATTATCTGGAGAGAGGGTATCTGGACTTCAATAGGCAAGACTGCCTCCATGCCATAGACCAAGGAAAAGGGAGTTGCCCCTGTTGACGTCTGTGCTGAGGTACGGTGCCCATGAAGAGCAAACGGTAACATCTCGTGCCAATCTTTGTAGGTCACTGTCATCTTCTGCACAATCTTCTTGATATTCTTATTTGCTGCTTCTACAGCCCCATTCATCTTCGGCCGGTAAGGAGAAGAGTTGTGGTGTTGTATCTTGAATTGCTCGCAGCGCTCAGTGATCATCTTGTTGTTGAGATTGGTACCATTGTCCGTAATGATCCTCTCAGGTACGCCGTATCGACAGATCAGGTTGTGCCGAATGAACCGTGCCACGACGTTCTTGGTTACGGTAGCATAGGAAGCTGCTTCAACCCACTTCATGAAGTAATCAATTGCTACCAGGATGAAGCGATGCCCGTTGGATGCCATAGGTCTGATCTCGCCGATCATATCAATGCCCCACATTGCAAACGGCCAAGGTGCTGTCAAGACGTTCAGAGGAACTGGAGGAATGTGCACCTTATCAGCATAGATCTGGCACTTGTGACACGTCCGAGAATGTTGGTAACAGTCGGCTTCCATTGTGGACCAAAAATATCCTGCCCGAAGGATTTTCTTTGCCTTGGTATGTCCACTGGAATGTGTTCCGAAGGTACCTTCATGTAGTTCTGCCATGATCTTTTCTGCTTCAGTCTTATCCACACACCGCAGTAAGGTTGAATCATGGTTTCGTTTGTATAAAATGTCGTTGCTGAGGAAGAACTTTGCCGTAAACCTTCTCAGGAACTTCTTGTCATTAACAGATGCACCCTCGGGGTATTCTTGAGCTTCCAAGTACCTCTTCACTTCATGATACCAAGGTTTTTCAATTACCTCTTCAGCCTCAAGATCACAACAATGTGCAGGTTCATCCAATTTCCAGATAATGATTCGGGGAGCCTCGTTATCCCATTTGACTTTGAACATAGAAGACATCGTAGCCAGTGCGTCCGCCAACTGATTCTCCTCTCTTGGGAAGTGTTCAAAAGTTATCTCCGTGAAATGGGGGATCAACGTCAACACATACTCTTTGTAAGGAATAAGATTTGGGTGTTTCGTATCCCACTCGCCTTTGATCTGGCTGATCACGAGAGCGGAATCTCCGAAGACACTTAGAAACTTGATCCTTAAGTCAATCGCAGCTTGAAGACCCATGATGCATGCCTCATACTCCGCCATGTTGTTGGTGCAGTTGAAACATAGTCGGGAGGTAAGGGGAATATGAGTGCCTTTAGGGGATATGATCACAGCGCCAATACCATTACCCAAAGCGTTTGAGGCTCCATCAAAGTGCATAGACCATCGGGATCCTTCCTCAGGTCCTTCATCCGGTCCAGGTACTTCACAATCAGTTACTACCATGATATTCTCGTCTGGAAATTCAAAGTTCATAGATTGGTAGTCATCCACTGCCTGGTGTGCCAAATGGTCTGCCAATACACTTCCCTTGATTGCTTTTTGAGTCGTGTATTGGATGTCGTATTCTGTCAAGATCATCTGCCATCTTGCTATTCTTCCGGACAAGGCAGGCTTTTCGAATATGTACTTGATTGGATCCATTTTTGAAATCAACAGAGTAGTGTGAGTCAACATATACTGTCTCCGCCGGCGAGCAGCCCATACCAAAGCGCAGCAAGTTTTCTCGATCAGTGAGTATCGGGTCCCACAGTCGGTAAACTTTTTGCTAAGGTAATAAATGGCGTGCTCTTTTCGGCCAGGCTCGTCATGCTGCCCCAGCACACACCCCATTGAGTTGTCCAGTACTGTCAAGTATAGTATTAGAGGTCTCCCTTCAACCGGTGGCATAAGAATGGGTGGTTCCTGGAGGTACTCTTTGATTCTTTTGAAAGCGGCCTGACATTCATCGTTCCAACGTACTACTTGATCTTTCTTCAGTAGCTTGAAGATTGGTTCACAGGTAGCAGTTAGGTGCGAGATGAATCGGGAAATGTAGTTCAACCGTCCTAGAAAGCCTCTGACTTCTTTCTCTGTCTTGGGAACTGGCATCTCTTGTATGGCTTTCACTTTGGCAGGGTCCACTTGAATACCTTTGTCGCTCACGACGAAACCTAGTAGTTTTCCAGACCTCACCCCGAAGGTACACTTATTTGGGTTCAACCTTAGCTTGTACAACCTCAAACGGTCAAACAGCTTCTGTAGATGGTCAAGGTGTTCCTCCTCAGTTTGGGACCTTGCAATCATATCGTCGACATATACTTCTATCTCATGATGGATCATATCATGAAATAAAGAAACCATGGCACATTGGTAGGTTTCCCCAGCATTTTTCAACCCAAATGGCATGACTTTGTAGCAAAAAGTGCCCCACTGAGTAACAAAAGTGGTCTTCTCCATGTCTTCAGGAGCCATCTTGATCTGATTATAACCTGAGAACCCATCCATGAAGGAGAATACCTTATGCTGAGCCGTATTGTCAACCAGAACTTCGATGTGAGGCAGAGGGAAATCATCCTTAGGGCTGGCCCTGTTCAAATCCCTGTAATCAACACACATTCGGACCTTACCATCTTTCTTTGGCACTGGAACCACGTTGGAAACCCACTGAGGGTAAGAAGTCACTGCTAGAAACCCGACATCAAATTGTTTCATAACCTCAGCTTTGATTTTCTCGGACATCTCTGGACGCATACGGCGGACCTTCTGTTTTATCGGAGGACAGTCTTCCTTGGTAGGCAGGTGATGAACCACAATGTCAGTATCCAACCCAGGCATGTCTTCATAAGACCAGGAAAAGATTTCCACATAATCATGCAATATCTAAATCAACCGTTGTTTCACACTAGACTCCAGATTGGCACCAATCTTGACTTCCTTTATGTCTGTCTCAGTACCCAGATTTACCGTTTCCACTGGCTCTTCATGTGGTTGAATGGCCCTCTCTTCCTGGAGTAACAGTCTTGCAAGCTCACCAGGCACTTCGCAATCATCTTCACCTTCTTCTTCGGCTAAGTTGATCAGATTTTCGAAGTCATAACTGGCAGTAGCAGAGTTGTTACCAGTGAGATCTAGAGTGGATTGGAACCTGTATAGGTGAGTGTGTGTAAATATAGTTGTTTTGCAATATATAAAGAAAGAAAGGGAGCACAAGATTTGAAATGCAAAAAAACGTCCAATGTTTTTATTCATGATATATGAAAATGACAAATAATAAGCCCTCACAAATGAAGCCACGGTGCCCCGGGTAAGACACCGAGCCATAGAGTTTCAAATTATTGTTTGTTACAAATTCAAAACAAAGGAGTTCATTACTGAGTGACAAAAGTAATAGGTATGAAATCTTTGGCAGTCCAGTTGTTCAGTCCACCGTTGGTCGTTGGGTAGATCCAGCTGTCAAATTCGGATTCCTCCCCGCCATCTTCAATAGCATTCACTCTCGGGTTGGTGATTAACACAGGAGGTCTTCCAATCCTTGCCTTACGAACAGCCCTATGAGCTTCTGCAGTGAAACCCAAACCAAACTTGTCAGTCTTTGGAGTGAAATCAGGAAGTCGGCCCCAGTTTGCACACTCACCCTTCTCAATCACAGCCCGAGCATCCTTTAAGGAAGCCATCTTCAAAGGAGGGTCTTCAATCACTGTTTCTGCTGTTGCCAATGTCTGAGGCACCTCTTCAAAGTGTTGAAAGGGGGTTTCAATGAATTCCCCATCCATCTCTACATACCGGAACGAGTTGAGGTGGCTGACCATATACTCTTCCTCCCCATGCACTGTAACAATCTTCCCTCTGACCGGGTACTTAAGCTTTTGATGTAATGTGGAGGTCACAGCTCCAGCCTTGTGGATCCATGGACGACCCAGCAAACAAGAATAGGATGGTCGGATGTCCATCACATAGAAAGTAGAATCAAAAACTTGAGAACCAACCCTGATTGGAATGTCTACCTCACCATGTACCATCCTCTTCGACCCGTCAAAGGCCCGGACAACAATGTTACTAGGCTTGAGCTCTAAACCCTCACAATCCAGCCTGTCTAGAGCTTTCTTGGGTAATACATTTAATGAAGAACCAGTGTCAACCAACACATGGGCAAGAGTAGTGCCCCTGCATTCAATGGAGACATGCAGGGCATCGTTATGGTTCTTTCCTTTGGCAGTCAGATCAGCGTCAGAGAAACCCAACCCATTAACAGCAGTCAAGTTGGCCACACAATCAGTAAATTGATCAGCATATGTTTCTTGTGGCACATGGGCCGTCTTCAGGAAGGAAATCAGGGCCTTGGCATGGGCCTCTGAACACAACAAAAGCGATAGCATAGAGATCTTAGAGGGGGTATGCCCCAGCTGCTCAACTACATTAAAATCACTCTTCTTGATAATCTTGAGGATCTCTTCCATCTCTTGCTTGGAAGCTTCAACATTGGTTGTCTTCGGTGCCTCCGTATGGGCAAGCACATCAGTAGAAATCCCTTTGCCCCAAGCGTCAGATGACTCAGCAGCAGGGGTAGAAACTTGATCAGGAGGGGAAACAGGCACACTGGCAGGTGTGATGACAAGAGGTCTTTGAATAACTGGTGGCACGATATCAGGCGAGAAGAGCCTACCACTACGAGTGACTTTAGCAGGCCCGGTAATGTTAGTGACGCCGGTACTGGTATCAAACTCTTGCTTTACTCCAATAACATAAACATCTACCCCATAGTGCCAAGGGACAGCTTTGTCAGATGTATAAGGGAAGGGCCCCGGAACAGTAATGATGATAGGAGCAAACTTCTGAGCAGACATGATTTGGACAGGCTTCTTTGAGGGAGCCTTAGGAGAGTAAATAGTAACAATAGACACTTCTTCAGCAGGGACAGCAGGAACAGCAATCTTCTTGGACAAGATCTCTTTGCTATCCATCAGGTTTTGGACGCCTGACTTCAGCAAGGGACAACCAGCAGGTGAAACAACACATAAATGGCAACCTTTACTACATCCCGGAAATAAACCGGCTAGAAACAGGTTCCTCTTGACAGTCAATAACGGAGTAACGATATCATCCACGGAGGCCACATACAGGTCTTCTTCCACAGCATTCACTCCATGCTGGGGCATGGGAGCAGTCACAACATTGGGCCTTTCGGGCGCCTCGAACTGTATTTCTTTAGCATCAATAAGGTCTTGAACCTTATTCCTTAGAGCCCAACAATCATTTGTAGAGTGCCCTGGGCTATCAGAGTGGTAAGCGTAGCGGGCGTTGGGGTTGTACTTTGGAGATGTGGTGTTCACTACCTTCGGAGCTTCTTTGACAGTTACCAGATTGGTTGACAGTAGTTGCGGCAGGATCTGAGACAAGGTCATACTAAGCCGAGTGTACTCCCTTCTGGGTCTCTCACCCCTTGGTTGGTTATATTGCCGAGGAGTGGCAGAAGGCTTTGAAATTACCGCTGCGTTGACAGTTTGGCGGCGTTCCGGTTTATTCTGTTTCCTGGAACCATAAACATCATTGGATTCCTTTTTGAAGGGTTTCTTTTCAGAACTCGAGGATGCACCTTTCTGTATCTTTCCGGACTTAATACCAGCTTCTATCCTCTCACCAGTCAGAATGAGGTCTGTAAACCCTGTAGAAGAATTACCAATCAGATGGTTAAAGAATGGACCAGACAGGGTCCCCAAGAACATGTCAACAAGCTCACGGTCCGTCAAAGGTGGCTGCACCCTGCCAGCCAGGTCTCTCCACTTTTGCGCGTACTCCTTAAAACCTTCTCTTGTCCCTAGCGACATACCCTGGAGTTGGGTACGTGTAGGAGCGAGGTCGGCATTGTACTGATACTGCTTATAAAATGCAGTAGCCAAGTCCTCCCAGTTACGAATACTGGTTCCATCCAACTGATAGAACCACTCGAGTTGAGCCCCTGAAAGGCTATCCTGGAAGAAATGGATCCATAGATTCTTGTCTGCAGTGTAAGGTTGGATCTTCCTTACATAAGAACGGAGGTGCAGCTTAGGGCAGGAAGCCCCGTCATACTTCGCAAAAGTAGGTGCTTTGAACTTGTGTGGGATCACCACCCCAAAAGATAAACCTAGATCCCCAAAATCCAACCCAGGCACCTGCTGAATCTCCATAGCACTCAGTCGGTCCTCTAGCTGCTTGTACATGTCCTCAGCAGGAGGGTACTGCTCATCATTGAAGTCCGTCTCGTTGTCGGAGACCACAGGACTAGGAACCCTTCCCCCTTGGGGACTGTCTTTCCCTACAGAGGAAGTAGCTTGATCAGCCTCATTTTGCAGTGTATTCCCAAACCTTCGTCCAGTGTTAAACAGCACAGTCCTCTTCTTCTTCTTCTTCTTTAACAGCAGAGTCTTCAATTCCTGTTGACCCTGGGCTAAGCTCATGACCAGCTCTTGAAACTGGGCGTTCTGGGCCTGGAGGGCCTTGATAGCTTGTTCATTGGATGATTCAGGATTCATGATAACTGCTGAAATAAACAGCGAAGAAGATTAAGCAACCTGTAGAAAAGAGTACCTGTTATGCACATGATGCATGATATGCTATTTATGCAATGCATTCAAGGGTTCGAAAGTTCAAATTCGTTGTAGACAAAAAGAACACACGTTATATTAAGAAATAATCTGTTCAGTACATCAATGCCTCATGGGCGAAATATTACAAAATACTTAATCCCAAAAGACACTGCGCATCCTCTTTGGAGCTATGTAGGTATTGAGAGTCTTTTCCTCGTGCAGTAGGCGGGTGAGCTCCAAGACCTTCTTCTCACTGGCATGTAGACTGGTTTTAAGAGAATTCCTTTCTTCCTTGAGCTGGATCCAACTTTTTTGCATTTCTTCCCAAGATGTTGGCATGTCAGGATGTTGAATGGTATAGGGCACCTCTCCTTCCAAAACAGGCTCTTTGATTACGGGAAGAACATGTGGATATGGCATCACCAGCTTCTGGGAGCGGGCGCGTACCCACTTGAGATAAGGCTCAAGGGGAATGGAGTTCTTGTGCCCCCGTGTCTTGCTATCTACCCTGCTGGGCATCCTCCAAACTCTGATAAATCTCTGGCGAAGTCCTTGTGCATCGTTGTCGAAGTCAAAAACTATGTCAGGAATCAACATGTCATGAGGGCCATCCCTCCGAGCATATCCAAACTGCCTCAAAGCCATACATGGGTTGTAAGTAATGCCCCCTCTAATTCTAAGTAAAGGAACATTAGGAAACTCTCCACAACGATCAATGATAGTGACATTTTCTCTGGACCGAGAACACCAGTGTATATCAGCATGTGTAAGAGTCATTAATCGTTGTGACCATCTCAAACCCTGCTCGTTCTTCAAAACTGATTGTGGAAGGTGCGAAACAAACCACCTTGCCAGGAGAGGAGTGCAGCACATGAGAACACCTCTTTTTCTCATGGTTCGAGTGTAACATGAGTGGAGGATGTCCCCAAGCAACGTAGGTATAGGATTCCTGGACATGAAGATCTTGACAGCATTGATATCTATAAGCTGATCCGGATTCAGGAACAACACCAACCCATAGACAAGGAGTGCCACAACTTCTTCAAAGGCTTGTAGGTCAAGGGAGTTCCAACATTCTTGGGCCTTCTCAAACAGGAACTTTGCCAAGAATCCTTTGATACCACTTCTGGTTTCCCAATGCCCCTTGATGTCAGATGGTTGTAGGCATAATGCTTTAGCAACCTCTTCAAGTTTTGGTTCCCTTTTCGTACCGTTGTAGGGTAGTTGACTAAGGATAGGAATCTTCAGAAGTTAAGAAAACTCTTCCAAAGTAGGCACTAATTGATAATCCGGGAAAGTAAAACAGTGGTGCAAAGGGTCAAAGAACTGGAAGAGAACTTTTATCATATCTTCTTCAATGTTGGTGTTGACCAAGCTGATGAGTCTACAATGCCTCTCACTGAAAGAAGAGTTCCCGGGAATCCTGGATGTAAGCTCCTTAAGTTGAGGAGGTATCCTTACAAGGTTGATCTGAATTGTCTTTCTGCGGATAATTTCCATGTCCTACAAAACAAGAACAAAGATGAAGATTCGAACCCTTGAAGTGGTTAGTGGATGCATATGATGTTGTATGATGTTATGATGTTATGATAAAAACACACCACAAGTATTCACAAACAGCAAACATGATAAGGCACACAAGTCACACCAGACAGCCCTTAGAGTTTAGGCCAGCATGAGGTCTAGGTACTACCCTCTTGAAGTTGGTGGGCTCAAAACCTATCCTATCAAAAGTAACCGGGTTCTAAGGATCTCAATATCATTGGGTTGTTTTCTGTGTTCATTGTTTTGATTTAGCCACTAAACTGGCGATCAAAATATTCCAAGAAAACAACCCTCAATGAGTGTAGTATCGAGTATCTACCAACTTTGGACTGCACCAAAGTCGGTCATCTCACTACCCTAAAGAGGCCAGGATGGTCAAGTAAGGTTCCTAAGGTCAGTTGATGCTTCACGACACCACGCGGCGGCCCCGTACTCTTCTTGACTTGACTCAAGGGTTACCGGTACTCACCAAAGTGCCACATCAATGTAGCAACTGCTTCAACCGTGTCGGTATACCCCGCACAGTTCCCTCACAGTTTGTTGCTACCTAAAAGGTATCCCCCAGATCCGGGTTAGGATCTATGAAACTCCCAAAACAGGCCCACAATATTAAAGCAATCAAAACAGGCAATTGAAAACATAAGAGTGGTCTAATCCTAAGGTACACCTCACTTTTATAAGTCTCCCCAGCAGAGTCACCAGTTCTGTGATCGGTGGAAATAGAACTGACTGTTTTTAGCTGGTTCGCGAAATGTCGCGGTAAGCAAGAGTCGCCACCGTCTTTTATGTTCTCCAACATGGAAAGGACAAAAGCACAGCAAAATTCCTTCTTTGAGAATGTTTCTCGGTTCGGGAGGTAGATTTATAGAAAGGGAAGGTGTTAGCACCCTTTCTATCCATGGTTATCCATGGGCTCTTAGGTACTTGCTCTTATGTTTTCAAAATTGTTTGCTTTTTAAGTGTGTGTGTGGGTTTTGAAAAATTTTTGTTTAAAAAATTTCTAAGTAACTCTTGTATCTGTCCTCAAGAGTGTATGAAAAATTTGTTTGAAAACTTTTTGAAAGTGTTAGTGTGAAAAGTTGTTTTGTTTATTTTGAAAGAGAAAGTACCCACGAGAATCTACCTACTCTAAGGAATTAGGCTGTGTAAGAGTCCTTTAGATAGTGCTATCCCACTATTGAGAAGTAGGTAGCACCGTCGTTGGAGGTATTCGGGTCAATTCGATTATTAGGGACATGTGTGGTCACCAAAGCAATAGTAGGACACCTTAGAAGTAACCCTAATGTCCTAGATCCTTTTTTATCCGAGGCAACTGTTTCGAGGCAACAGGATCTTTAGACAGGAGGGCGACCTCTAAAACACCCTATGCTTGACGACCACGTCGAGGCAACCAAGTGAGGCGTACCCTAAGAGTGGCATGTGCGAGTGTGTCAGGTTTCAATTATGTTATCTTTGTACATGTATCATGGTGATCTACGAGTTGTTTTTAATTTTCATCCAAGTCTTGCATGCATATTAACAGTTAAGAGTGCGGAAAATAAAGTGTGGAAAGGTAAATCTACGCTATTACAAGGCGCGGGTCTATACATCGCCAAAAACAAAAACCCGTTTGGAAATAAAATGCGGAAAGTAAAAGAAAGCGGTAAAATCCTAATTAACTATTACATCCTTGGAAACAGATACATAAATATAATCAAAAACATGAATTAATGCGCAAAAGAATCGAATCGGGACGTCCTTAGGGTTTTTGACCCTTTTTGAGAAAAGAATTGAAATTGTCCTTTTTTGCAATTAAATTAACTATTAAGCCTAACACTAATTAATTAATTATTTAAAAGAAAAAATGTTTTTGTGTTTTTTATGTTTTTAATGAAAATAAAAATAAAGAAATTAAAAGTCAAAGAAACCCCTAATTCTAAACTTGTTTTATTTATTGTAAAAAAGTTTGAAAGTTAACCTAATTTAACTAATTTAACTTAATTTACATTTATTTACAAAAATAATAATAATAATAATAAGAAAATATGATTGAAAATTGTCAACCCTAATTCTACATGATTTTTATTTATTTATAAAAAATAATATTAAAGTTGCCCTAATTAAACAAATAAACTAATTAATTATAAGTTATTTACAAAATAATTAATAGTGAAAATAATAATATTTACATTTTTTATTCTCTGAATTTAGTATAAAAAATATTAATTTGTTAATTAATCAAATAATAATAATAATAGTTATTAAAGAAAATAAAAGGAAAAAGATAATAAATAAAAAGAAAGATAGTAAACCATGGGGGTTTGATGGACCCAATGGAGGTTTTTGTGAGCAATCTGAGGCCCAAGAAGAATCAAGCCCTGATGACTTTTGGAAATTGGCTGTGCTGGCTTTGACTGGAAACATGATGGTCATCCACCCCATGGCCATTGGATTGAGCTTCATGGCCACTTGGCAAGCTGATTTGTGAGGTTGCATGATGGAATTCTGGACAAGCGCTGCATATGAATATGTTTGAAAAAATATTAACAAGCGTTTGGGGGACCTGGGAATCGAACCCAGGTCCCAATGGTGACCAGCCACCTCATTCTCCACTAAGCCAAGAGTTTGCATCTGTTATTATATTGATCAATAAAAATAATGTATGGAAAACAAATATCATGCTGGAAAACAACCAAACGCGCGCGTTATTTGAACCATCCATTCAGGGGCTTACACGTCCTTCGTCTCCTACCTTTTTCCTGTAAAACAAAAGCAATTAGCGGGGGTTTTTAACCCCCACAAAATAACAAAAGGAAAAATAGCGATTAGGATTCTGGGTTATATAAATAAGGCGCGAGGGTTGGGTTTGATTCGTCTGGCCTTGACGAATCCAACCATATGCGTCTCAAGGTCCAATTTTGCTTATGCTGTAAAGCCCTAATTTCAGAGCTTGGAAACCCTAGAACGTGTTCATGGCAACTTCTGATTTAAGGCCTCTTAATCCAATTGACTTATGCCAAAAGCTTCCTATGATTGCTAGCAACACAAAACACACAGTAAATCATGTTAATGATGCATAATTTTGGAGTTTCGATTCTGAACGTAATTGACAAACTGTGAGTTCGTGTATGAGGATTTCTTGAGTGTTGGCACGTGATTTTGATTGCAATGCGTTTCTGAGTGTCCCAACAAGGTGTTGGAATCAAGAAAAAGCTTTGAATCATGCTGAAAGGTTGAATTCAGTTTTGACTTTGTTCTTGATTTTTTTGGAATTAGTTTGTGGCTTTTTGCAGCAGCTTGCACGTCCCAGGCATTAGGGTTGGCTTCAGTATATGTAGTAGAATGGAATTAGGGTTCAATCTTTGTCCAAGAATCCATGAAATAATGTTTTCAATATTTGATTTCAATCAAATCTTTTTGCACATTTTTTATTGACAAAACTTGCTAAAATTGGATATTTTGGTCCCCTTGATTGATACATGAAATCTTCAGCATGTGTTGAGTTTATTTGCATCACAAAAAGATTTGAAAACCATATCTTGGTATTTTCCTACAATTAAATCAATTAAATGAATTAATAATCAATTAAAAATCCAAATAATTAATAAAAATAAGAAAATAAACTCAAATAGGCTTGATGGGTCGTGCATATGCTTTGGGTAAATATTCAAGAAGGAATTTAAGGCCCATTAGCAAAAATGAGGTGTTTTAGGCAAAGTTGACTTTTGCAAATTCCCAAAAATTTCCCAACTTCTCCAATGCACATCTTGCTCAATTTTGATCATATGAACATGTTCTTGGACATTTTGGAAAGGTCTTGAAGTCCTCTAACCAATTACTTTGGTCCCATGTCATTTTGATTTACCAATCTCAAGTTATGGTCTTTGACTTAAAGTGCATTTTTGTTGACTTTTGAAATTGACCTATAATGTAGAAATTGATAACTTTTTGTGAGAGAATTTCTTGGACTTGGAATGTGAATATGAGTTGTAGGAAATGTCATCCCCTTAAAAATGAGCATTGGATGGGATTTTTCTGATGAACCATGAAAAAGTTATGCCTTGGTCAAGTTACAGTTGACTTTTCAATTGTCCAAAAATAGAAACTTTTGCATCCTTGATGATTTTTGAGCCATGCTTGTGGAATCATGATCAAGACTTGATCAAATGATGATTGTGGCTTCAAAATAAGATGTTGACCAAAAATTCTAACTTTTGACTGTAAAATGACCATTTTGCCCCTGTAGTTGATTGTGAAGCAATTAGGGCTTTTGACTGTGCAACTTGATGCTGTGAGCCTTGGAACTTGTCATGTAGATGCTTGACAATGTATATGGGCCCATGGGACTTGATTGAGCCATTGAAAACCTCAAATTCTTTGCAAGAACCAAAACCCTAGTTTTTGACTGGCTTAAGAGATGATTGGACTGTGCAACCCTTGAGTAGTCTTGAACCAATTGAAGATGATTCTTGACAAACTTTGAAGAATATGGGAGGGCAAATTTTGGGGTACAACAGACTTTTCAGTGTACAGTTGATTTTTGATCAGTTGATTTGGAAATTCATTTGTCCATCCAATGAACTTGAGATCTTTTGAACTATGTGATTAGGTAAAGATGATGCCATTGAGTCCTCAAAACCATGTTTGAACCCAATTGGTCATTGGCTAGGTTAAAAATCATAAATTTCCCTTTCTCAATCAAAACCCTAATTTTGACCATTTTGCCCTTTTGATGATTTGATCAAATTTCTTGAGGAGTTATGATCCAAACTTGACCAAATGGTACATAGGAGCCTAAAATGTTGATGTGGATCAAAAACTATGAAGTTTGACTGTAAATTGGCCATGGTTGACTTTTCCCCAATACAGCTGATTTTTAGGTCAACTGTCCAATTGACTGGTCAAAAATGTGATTCAAGGCTTGAAACTTGGTATGAGCAATATTAAGGGTCCAACATGAAGTATGAAAGCCACATGAATCATTGGTGGTCCAAAAATCCTTGTGCAAACTCAAACCCTAATTTTGGGTTATCAGTGCAAGATGAGATGTCCTGAGCTGAGCAAACCCTAATCCTGTCTTGAGTCCAAGAAGTCTTGTATGGAAAATCTTGATAAATGAGAGGGAAAATTTTGGGGTACAACAGACGGGATCCTTATGATTTTATCTATATGAAATCGTTTCGAGAAACTCTCTGTATGGATTATCTATTTTGTTATATGAGCAGTCTCTTTCTTTAATGATGATTTGTTTATATCTTGTTGCCTTTTATTCTTAATGAAAAATCAAGGTTTTCATGGAAATAGTAAAACATTGCATGCATAATCATGCATTAATTCATATCATATCATAACATGTGGTTCTAGCAGGACATCTTACTTCTGATCTGGTTCTTTTCAGAGATTGAAACTTCAAACTCTCACTGGTACAACATCAAGGGTAATTCAAAGAGACAGGTGGAACATATACAAGCTGATGTAGCTATTATGGGTGTCAAGATGGACACTCGTGCTGAATAATTGATGAAGATTATTCAGACTATAGCTCGAGGTTAGGAAGAGCTAAGGGATTTAATTGTGATACCTGTTGCAACTATAAATGAAGGGAACGGAACTCTGAATCCTCCTCTGAGAGATGTTGGAAATAATCTTACTGGTAATCCAGGTGGTTCGAATCTGAATGGTAACACTGGTTTTAATCTTAGGAATGGTCCTATTGTTAACCTTGGTAATCTTTCTAGCAACAATCAGGGTACCCATGTGATTCAAGTTGTGGGAAATGTTCCTTCACCCATTCCTCCTTGTTAGAATATTGAGCAACCTTTTATTCAACCGTAGATCGAAAGAGTTGTTTTGATACTTGTTCAGTATCTTGAATATGATAACTATGATGACTAGTTTTCTAATCATAAAGAACCCACTGAAGTTGATAGGAAGCTGCATATGCTCGAGGAGCGTATGCGAGCTTTTGAAAATCAAGGAGCTATGGGTCTTGATATGTTTGATTTAGGATTAGTCCCCTGAGTGAAGATTCCTCTGAAATTTAAAGTTCCGAATTTTGTAAAGTACAAAGGTGTTTCATGTCTTAAGACGCATGTTAAGTCTTACTATAGGAAAATGTCAGTGTACTCTAGTGATGAGAAGTTACTCATGCACTTTTTCTATGATAGCTTGACTAGTGGTCCGTTGGATTGGTATATGCAACTGGAAAGCTCTCGTATTCACACTTAGAGAGAGTTGGTTGAAGATTTTGTTTTTCATTATCAATATAATAGTGATATGGCACCTACCCCGACTCAACTGCAGAATCTGCCACAGGGGCAGAAAGAGTCGTTTAAGGAGTATGCGCAAAGGTGACACGAGATAGAGGCTCGAGTGAAGCCTCCTATGATGGAAAGATAAATGGTTGATATGTTTACCAGCACGCTGCAAGGGTATTTTTATACTTCCTGTAGTACTTCTGACTCTTTTGCTAAAATGTTGACTTATGGTGAAAGAATTGAAGTCGCAATCAGGATAGGGAAGATTCAGGATGTTACATCCGGTAACAATGTTGGAAATGCTAAGAAATCCTTTGGTGGCTATCAAAAGAAAAAGGAATGTGAATCCAGTGCGATGTATTCCCAAAAAGGAAATGGTATGGCTTATCAAGAGTCAGGTCACCAAGTTGTCGTTGTAACTATCCCAACTGCAACACCACAATGAGAAACCTATGCACCGCATCAAAGTAATCAGCAACAGAAGCCGATGCAACCTCCAAGAAAGTTTGATGCACTTCCCATGTCTTATACTGAACTACTACCTCTTCTATTCGAGATGAAATTGGTTGAGAAGCGCACCTTAAATAATAAATCTGAAAGCTTGCCACCAAACTTTAAGGCTAATGCCCGATGTGAATTCCACTCTGGAGCATAAGGCCATAACATTGAAAATTTATTTGCTTTTAAGCACAAGGTACATGATCTACTTAATTCCCAAGCTATCAACTTTGGGCCAGTGCTGACACCAAATATTCTCCAACAACCTTTGCCACCTCATGGAGGCGCCACTATTAATGCCATTGTTGAAGATGAAGGTATACATTTCGTGATGGATGTGAACTTTTTAACAACTCCTTTATCTTTTGTGGAGGAAAAACTATTGAATAAAGGTGTGTTTTCGGGATGTGCTACCAATTGTGCAGAATGTTTGACCCATCCATAGGGTTGTGATTACTTGAAAATTGAGATTTAGAGGTTGATTACTGAAGGATCCCTACAGTTTGACAGGTTGGTTGTTGAAACCTGGACTGAAGAGAATGAAGTTGATGTGACCACCATCCCCTATACACCCAAGGAGATTCTTTTTCCTGCAAAAATTATGATTCCTACTAAGCAGTCTCCTTTGACGATTACTCTACCTGGTCTAGTTTCGTATACTAGTGATATGATGGTACCCTGGAATTATAGAGGCGAATATTATTGTAAGGAAAAGAAGTATGTAATTAAGATATCTGGAGAATATAAGTTTGAGGTTCATGATATTATATGTGAAAGCATAATCATAAGAAGTGGGTGAGTCCTCTCCTCATAATCCACCAGAAAGAAGTGATGATGCCTCAGCTAAGGTCAAAGGCAAAAAATTATGATAAATGGTTGAGAATCCGTGCAGAATCCTCCTGTTCTAGATTTGAGTGCTAATATAGCCAAAGATGTGGCAGAATTATCTGATACATCAAGAAGAGTGATTATAAGATCATCGATCAGTTGGTCCAAATACCAACTAAAATTTCCATTCTAGCCTTGCTTCGGGACTCCGAGTCTCACTGAAATGCACTGATGAAGTTGCGGGGTACCTCTTCTGTTCTGCAAGAAATATCTATGAATGAGTTTGAATGAATTGTAGCCAATATTGTTGCAAGCAATGGTTTGGTGTTTATTGTTTTGATTTGCCTCCCGAGGGGATAAAGTGTAACAAGGCTCTGCACATATCTATGGAGATTGAGGGTACAACTTTGTCTGGTGTGCTGGTTTACACGGGATCATCATTGAATGTCTTACCAAAGTCTGCTTTGCTAAAGTTAGACTATGAAGGGGTTGTGTTAAGGCCCAATTACCTAGTTGTGAAAGCGTTTGATGGATCAAAGAGATCAGTATTCGGTGAAGTTGACCTGTCAGTAAAGATAGGTCATCAGACTTTCAATGCAACGTTCTTTATCATGGATATAAATCCCTCTTAATGCTGCTTGTTGGGGCGCCCCTTGATCCATGGGGTCGGTGCCGTGATATCCACGTTACACTAAAAGCTGAAGTTTTTGCTTAGAGATAAAGTTGTCACCGTTTATGGTGAAGAAGACTATATGGTTAGCCACTTGAGCACCTTTTGATATGTGGAAATCGAAGGTGAAGTGCATGAAACTCCATTTCAGGGTTTAGAAGCTATACAAGTTGTCAAAATTCCTTGTCAAGAGGACAAAAAGCCAGAGGTCTTAATGGCATATTACAAGAAAGCTCAAGCAATTGTTGAATTAGGACACCCGGAAGGTTGGGGAAAAGTTTTGGGTCTTCCTATAAAGAAAGATAAAGGTGGTCTGGATTTCGTGGCAGGACGAAGTGAACCAGTTATCGTTCCTAATGTTCAAGGGGTTTCCGCTCCGATCAAGTTTATCAGTGCTGGTGTTATTCATGGAGAATCTCATGCTGTGAGTGATGAAGGTGAAGTGATTGTGATATGGATGATTGGATCCGTCCAACTGTTCCAAGACAAGAGCCTTCCAACTGGTTTTTTGAGGACATTGTCATAGTTACCGTTGTTGTACCCCAAAATTTTCCCTCCCATATTTCTTTAAGACATTTTCCTAAAGACCTCATTTGCTCAAGGTTGCCTAAGAATTGATCAGACAAATCCCCCTCCTACACAATGAGTCCACAACTAGGGTTTTGTATTTCTAGAGGAAGATTGGGTTTCAAAGGCCTCAAGTGGTTTTCATGGCTCCTAATATGCTTCAAATAATGCTCATACCAAGTTTCAAGCCTTGCATCACAAGTTTGCTCAATCAATTGCTCAAATGACTGAAAATCAACTATATTGGGTAAAAAGTCAACCATGGTCAACATACAGTCAAACTTCAAAAAATTTGGTCAACTTCAACATTTTGAAGTCACATTCATAATTTGTTCAAGGGTTTATCATGATTCCTCAAGAAAAGCCCTTAAATCATCAAAAGTCAAAAGTTGCCAAATTAGGGTTTCTCAAGGAGAAGTCAACTGAACTTTGACCAAGCATAACTTTCACATGCTTCATAAACTTTTCCCCAACCAAAGCTCATTTTGAATGGAATTCAATTATCTATAACTTTTTCTATCTAAGATCAAGTCCAAAAAATGCATCATTTGAGAAAAATAAGCCAATACATTACAGGTCATTTCAAAAGTCAATAAAAAGACACTTTTTGTCAAGGCAACTTACATCAAGATAAATTCTTCAAAAGTAAAAAATGATCAACATAGAGGTTATAGAGAACATCTTGATCTTTCCAGAATTTCCAATATCACTTTCAAAAGATGAAAATTGAGTGAGTTTTGATCATTGCAAGTTGGGAAATTTTGAGCAAATACATGAAATCTCAATTGAGCCAATTTGTGATTTTGGGCTATTGGGCCTAAATTGTTAAGTTCAAACATGTTCATGAAATATTTAAGGACCAATAAATCCATTCATTCATTTTTTAATTTTTATTTATTTATTTTTATTTTTATTCATTTAAATTCAAAATAAAATCAAATAAAATGCAAGGTTAATGAGTTAGGCGTGCAAGGATTTTGTTTCAATCATATTGGAGGCCCAAGATTGCATATACAAGCTGGCAAATTTGTGCAAGGAAGATTGGTGCAAGATTGATAAAAAAATAGCAAGTTTTCACATACTTGCAAATCATATCTTTTCATCATAAACCAAAAAGATTTGTACCATAAATGTTGACCTAATCTCATGTCCTATATATACTTAACAAGACCAGACCAACAGCACACGTGAAAGCTGCCTCAAGCACACTCCTAAAAAATTCTCAAAATTCCAAATATTAGGGCAAAAGCAAACCCTTATCTCCATCCATTCTCAATCAATTTCAAGTATCAAATTACCTTTCTGAGAATTCCAGGAGTTGATCTAAGTCTGTAGCCAAGGCTCTTAAGCACCAAATCGTGATATCCCATCAAGTCCGATTGGTAAGCTATCTTGCAATCAAATTTTTTATTCCATGCATTATTAATGTTTTTTTCTTGCTCAAATATGTTCAGGAAGAAGATTGGAACAAGTTGAAAACATCGCATGAGGCTCATAACGTGAGGATCATGGTTTTCCGTTTATGAACCGTGTTAGGTTTTTTCTTTGAAACTCAATCTACAGGGACTTGTATCCAAAACTAATCCCATATTTGGATTTAGGAAGGATGAATTAGGGGGATAGGGTATTTGTGTTGTTGCGTTTCTTTTGATTTTGCAGGTTCCAAAAATTAACCCGTCGGAGAAGACGGTTGTATCAGCCCCACGACAGCGCTAACTGACCAGAGATAGGCGTGGCGTTTTAGGAGCTTATGATTAGTCCATTCAAAACACAGGGGTCCCACTCAGGCGCGCGTGTTCATTTTCTAACTTTTGGGAATTTTTTTATATTATATATTAATTATTTCAATTAGGTTAATAGATGTATGGCCACCCCAGTGGCAGGAGCGTGCATGTTAAGGCATTATTGATACTCAGGGCGTGGGTTCGATCTCTGATTTTTCCAATTTTGTGTTTACTTTTTAGGATAGCACGCAGTTCATCACAAAACCTTTTTCCATTCATTCTCTAGCACAAGCAGGCGCTTGGCCTGGTGGAGAGGAGGCACGCTGGTGAATCCAAGGGGCATGGTTTCAACATCCACCCCTACTCATTTGGTTATTTCTTTTTCCAAAATCTATGTTTCTCACTCTTTCCTTCCTTCTTTTTCCTATTCTTTCACCAAACATTTTTCAAAACCTTATTTTAACACAAACCCTAATTTTATTTTTAGGTTTTTTAATTTTATTTTAGGTTTCTAATTTAATTTTAGATTTCTAATTTAATTTTAAGTTTTAGCTTAATTTTAGGTTTTTGATATAAACTCTAATTTAAATTTTTTAGGTTTTCTCAACTGAATAAAAATCAACCTAGATTCTAGGGTTTGCTTAATTAATCAATTCTTTTTAATCAATTAATTCTTTTTATAAATTAAGATCAATTATGTTTTTTTTAGATTAATCATCAAACGATCACAAAACGATTTTCAATTTTCTTTTTCCCTTTGTTTTACCACTCCGCGCGCTTTACTATTTTCGCATTAGTTTATTTTCCCAATTATGTAACTGCTATGGTTTGTAATAGTCTTAATTAGGGTTTACTATTTTCCCCCAGTTTTATGGTTTTGTACCACCACTCACGAAGCGTTGTAATAGTTTAGGTTTACTTTTCGCACCTTTAATTTCCACAATTTACTGCTTTCCTTATAACTGCTAGTAATTAGGCATGTATGGCAAGATCTAAAACAAAATGCTAGATAACCCTAATCAAGATTAAATAACTGAATTGAATCACTTTTTACACACTCACCTTTAGGGTAACCCCACTTGTTTCCTTTGAATAAAAACAGTCATGTCCCTCGAACATGGAGACGCTTTAGCAAAGACTCTCGGTTAAAAAATCGTAGTCCCTCGATGACCCTTATGATGCTGCCTGTGGTAAACGATCATAGTCCCTTACGATAAATTGCTAAAGCATCTTTATGAGTTTCCTTCGATGACTGTACAACGACCCTCGCTTGTCCCTTCACATCCAACGACAGGGCTTCCTACTAACTAATTGTAGGATAACACTATCTAAATGAGGAGGAAAATAACATGAAAGATCTTTTGAGTAGGTAGGTCGCTCGTAATCGCTTGCTCACAAAAACATTTTCACAGACAATTCTTATGAAATATTTTCAAGAAAAACAAACACTTTGTATGCATTCTTAACATATACGAGAATCATTACAAAGTTGCCGCACTTAGGCATTTCTCAAAATATCTTCAAACACACAACACAAAAGCATTTTCAAACAAAGTGAGCTAGCGATTAAGAGCCCGTAGATAACTACGGATGAAAAGGATTCTAACACCTTCCCTTTTCACAACCTACCCACCGAACTTTGAAAAATCTTGAAGGTCTTTCCTGTTCTTTTCACCCTTTCCTTATTGGATAAAAGAAAATTCAGTGGCGACTCTTGTTATCCGCATTACACCCGTATTACACCCACTATCAAGATTAATTTTCTTTTGTTTACATCATGCAATAATTACTACATTCTTCCCATGACGTAGTGAACATATTTGTAGGGCCATAATGTTTTTCTTTTTAAAACTTATCATTAATAAAGGACATTTTTGCATTCAAATAATTTGCTCCTTGGTTTTTCTCGTATTTTTATTTTTTTAAACTGGCAATGTGTTTTTTATTTTTATTTTTAAATCTCAAACTAAAATAAAAATAAAACCATCAATCAAGCAGAAACAGTCCTCCATTAATCCAAGATTTCATCGATAACGATTCTGCTATGGCTCACTAGGACTTTGACAATCCAATCTATCAAGCCGAAGAAGAGGTTGAGGAAGATTCTGAACTATCCGAAGAGTTGGCCAGACTATTGAGGCAAGAGGAAAGGGATATTCAGTCGCACCAAGTAACTCTAGAAGCGATCAACTTGGGTTTCGATGAGGTCAAGAAAGAAGTCAAGATCGGGGACGCTTTAGAAGAAACTGTGAAGCAGAGGTTGATTGAAATGCTCCGAGAGTATGTTGATATATTTGCTTGGTCCTATGAATACATGTCTGGTTGGATACATTGTTGTGCACAAGCTGCCTCTCAGAGAAGGTTGTCCTCTGGTTAAACAAAAGGTTCGAAGAACTCATCCAGAGATGTCTAAAAAGATCAAAAAGGAGGTTTAAAAATAGTTTGATAAGGGTTTCTTGAAAGTTATCCCTTATCCGCCATGGGTTACAAACATTGTACCAGTGTCGAAGAAAGATGGAAAAGTTAGAATGTGTGTTGATTATAAGGACTTGAACAAAGCGATCCCTAAATATGACTTTTCGCTTCCTCATATTGACATTTTGGTTGATAATACTGCTTAGTCAAAAGTGTTTTCCTTCATAGATGGTGTTTTTGGCTATAATCAGATTAAGATGGCACCAGAAGACATGGAGAAGAAAACTTTCATTACACCTTGGGGAACATTTTGTTACAAAGTGATGCCCTTTGGTTTGAAGAATGCAGGGGCAACATATCAATGTGCTATGGTCACTCTGTTTCATGACATGATCCATAAAGAGATTTAAGTCTATGTTAATGATATGATTTCTAAATCCAAGACGGAAGAGGAACATCTTGTCCATCTGCTGAAGTTATTTGAAAGATTGAGGAAATTCATACTAACACTGAACCCTAACAAGTGCACCTTCGTGGTGAGATCAGGAAAGTTATTGGGTTGTGTTGTAAGAAAAAGAGGAATTGAGGTTGATATTGCTAAAATAAAAGCAATTCAAGAAATGCTTGAACCAATCATAGAAAAAGAGGTTTGTAGATTCCTAGGTAGGTTGTACTACATTTCTAGATTCATCTCTCATCTTAAAGCCACGTGTGAACCAATATTCAAGTTATTGAAAAAAGATCAAGTGGTCAGATGGAATGATAATTTCCAAGCGGCATTTGATAAAATAAAAGATTATCTGCAGGAACCTCCAATTCTTTTACCTCCTGTAGAAGGCATGTTGTTGATTATGTATTTGACAGTGTTGGAAAATTCCATGGGCTACGTACTTGGTCAACATGACGAGATGGGTAGGAAAGAACATGCTATTTACTACCTAAGCAAGAAATTTACTGATTGCAAATCGAGGTAATCATTACTGGAAAATACTTGTTGTGCACTCGTGTGGGTAGTAAAGCGTCTCAGACAGTATATACTAACTCACATTACTCTCTAGATATCCAAGATTGATTCGATCAAGTACATTTTTGAAAAGCCAACTCTCAAGAAAAGAGTAGCCCGTTGGTAGATGATTTTAACTGAATATGATATCCAGTATACTATCCATAGAGCTATCAAGGGTAGTGTATTGGCAGATTATCTTGCTCATCAGCCTATGGAAGATGATTATCAACCGATGAAATTTTAGTTTCCAGATGAAGACAATATGTACATACGGGATTGTAACATCCTCGGCCCAAAGGAAGGACCCGAACCAGGATCGCGATGGACGATGATGCCTCGAATGCACTGGGTAATGGTGTTGGCGCGATTATCACTTCTCCTGAAGGTTTCCATACTCGTTTCACTTCTAGAATCTGTTTTGATTGTACCAATAACATGACTGAGTAGGAAGCGTTTATTTTCAGATTAGAAGCTGCTATTAATTTGCAAATTAAGATTTTAGAAGTCTATGGGGATTCTGCTCTAGTAATCATTTAGATCAATAGGGATTGGGAGACTCGTCACCCTAATTTGGTTCCGTATCAAGAGCATGTTATGAAGTTAATCATGTACTTTGATGAAATCACTTTCAAGCACATCGCAAGGGAGGAGAATAACTTGGCAGACGCTTTGCCTACTCTGTCATCCATGTTTAAAGTCATATGTGAAAATGAGGCCCTCTATATCACTATCATGAGGTTGGATGAGCCAACATTCTGTTATGAGATAGAAGAAGAAGTTGATGAGAAACCTTGGTTTTATGATATCAAAAGATATCTTGAAACACGATAATACCCAGAGGATGCATCTATTACAGATAAGAAGACTTTGCAGAAGTACTCAACTAAGTTTTTCCTCAATGGTGGGGTTTTGCATAACAGTAACTATGACTTTGTTTTGCTCAGATGCATGGATAGACACGAAGAAAATAAGATCATAGAAGAGATACATGAATGTTCCTTCGAGACACATCCTAGTGGGCACACCATGGCCAAGAAAATCTTGAGAGTAGGTTATCATTGGTCTACCATGGAAAACGATTGTTACAATCATTCTAAAATCTGTTACAAATGTAAGATTTATGTAGATAAAATGCATGTGTTTCCCAGTTCGCTGAATGTCTTGACTTCTCCTTCGCCTTTTCAATACGAGGCATTGATATGATTGGACGTATTGAACCAACTACTTCCAATGGAAATTTCTTTATCATGGTTGCCATTGATTACTTCACCAAATGGGTCGAAGTTGCATCGTATGACAACGTCACCAAGCAAGTGGTTACTCTCTTCATGAAGAAGAATATTATTTGTCATTATGGGATTCTCGAGAAGATCATTAATGATAATAGATCGAATCTCAACAATAAGATGATGAAAGATTTGTGCAACAATTTCAATATAATGCATCACAATTCTTCTCCATATCATCCAAAGATAAATGGTGTTGTTGAGGCAACAAATAAGAACATTAAAAAGATTATGCAGAAAATGGTTGTAACCTACAAAGATTGCCATGAGATGTTGACTTTCGCATTGCATGGTTATCGTAATTCGGTGTGTAATTCACTGGGGCAACCCCATTATCCTTGGTATACGGTATGGAAGCATTCTTTCCCGTGGAAGTGGAAAATCCTTCTTTAAGGATCATGACAGATGAACAACGTGATGAAGTTGAGTGGGTTCTTAATAGACTTGATCAATTGAATCTCATATATGAGAAGAGATTGATAGCTATTTTCCATGGGCAGTTGTACAGGATGAAGAAAGCTTTTGACAAGAAAGTACGTCCTTGGAATTTTCAAGCTGGTGATCTGGTGCTGAAGAGGATCTTGCCTCCCAATAATACAGATGCTCGAGGAAAATGGACTCCGAATTATGAATGACCATATGTTATAAAGAAGGTCTTCTCAGGAGAATCCATTATGCTTACAACTATGGACATAGAGGATTTTCCTCACCCCGTCAATGCAAACATAGTTAAAAAATACTTCGCATGAAATAACCCGCTAAGTCGACGACTTAGGTAAAAAAGGGTGTCCCGTCGAACCACAAAAAGCGAATAAAAAAAGTTCTGAAAAAATTAGGGACAAACAAAAGGGAATAAGTTAAAAGAATAAAAAATAATTGTGTACACCCGGTAAGTTGAAAACCTGAAAAAGGTAGCTTGAGAAAAAATGGGTATCCCAGTGGATTGAAAACCCGAAAGGGCGATCCGGACAAAAGTTAGTGATTTAAAGCGAATGAATATGGTATGTGTTTCATCTGTAACACTATTCCCCATCACAGTGGTTAACTTGGAAGGATAAGGAATTAGTCCAATAAGTTTTTTTCAGAAAGCAAGATACTAAGGAACTTTGAGGTTATAAAAGTCATAGCAGAGTCGGAACCCGATTGAAATCCATCTTCACATTGCCATCTTTGTATCTCCTTTTTATATTTTGTATGCAATTACCTATTTTAGGGATTGTTTCTTGATGTAAATTCCTATTTACATGCCAATCAATCAATCAATAAAATTCTCTATTATCCAAAAGTTGCATTTTTTAATTTTACTGTTTTGATTGCAAAAACGTCCAATTTTTTATAAACTTTTGCATTTGAAAATATTTAAGCTACACAAATCATGATATAAACAATTAAAATTACTTGAGATTTCAGGTGCCTTGGGCGATGGCCAAAGTTTTCCATTTCCTACTTGGGACATGTTGTTGTGATTTTGTTTTGCAGATACCTTGTGTCCGCTCATGACAAACAGGGTACAAGCAAGAAAAGCAGAAAGTTTTCAAGGTTGTTACCCACACAAAGTGCTTGATGGAAATAATTTTTCTTTAAACAGAATCTTTTTCCCCAGTGTGATCTACATTGTTACTCAATGAAAGCTCGTTTGCTAAATATTTCTCTCTAGAGATATCTCCATAAAAGAGAATCCCCCGTGAGGTTGGGTACCGCCATATTCATATCCAATAAGGTCTGGTACATTTGTTTATCTCCCAAGTGTGGTCAGCATTCATTTTCCTAATTTTGGTGCAGCTCATTATTCCCAAGGGTGGTTTACATATCTCTCCCCAATGAAGTTTGAGTCTCCTTCCCCAGTGAGGGGTGGTACTGCAGCTCATATCCCAAGGGTGGTATGCATCTTATAAAAGACTATTGTTAGGTTTCTTTATCAGTAAGAGATCATCATTATATCCATAAAGTCGTTTGTTTTTCCCCAATAGAGCGGGTCTTCTCCCTAGTGAGATTATGCGGCAGTGGATATCTTAAGTTTGGAGTCCCAAGTGTTGTGGATGTTGATGCAAGTATGAACTCTCTTATCCCCAATAACAAAGGAGGTTATTTCTATCTCTAGTGTAATTTGAGCTTTGAATGTCTTGGTTTAAGATTTCTCTCCTGCCCATGTAGCGATTTACTTTTCCCCAATGGAGTTTGCACTTGAATTCACTCCCCATTGATATCGTTCAAGGAGTCATCTTTTTCTCCCCAATGAGGTTTTGATTGGGTGAAATCCTTCTGATGTTCACTTCCCAATATAGCTCGCACTTGTGAGAGTTCTCATAAGAATTCTCTTATTCCTCAACAATGGAAGGGTGTTGTGTTTTCCCCAATAGAAGTTTCTTTCTGTCAAGGACTCTATGCAGGGTGATCTGTTTTCCCTCAGTAAAACATTTCTTTCCCAAGTAAAGTTTTTTTCTCTAGGGGAGTTCATCAACGAGTTTCTTTTATTCAAGATTTCTCGTTATCCTCATTTGAGTTATATTATCCCTAGTGAAGTCTGGTTTCATCAAGAACTCTATGCAAGAAGATCTATATTTCCCCAAGCGAAGTGCTCCTTATTTTAAGCAGGAAGATAATTGATTGTTTCCCCAGGAAGTTAAAAGTTGTTTAGAGTCAAATATCTCTCCTCAGTGAACTGCAATTTATTTTTCAGTGTTCTCTCTAAACTCCACTTTTCAGTGGCATCCCTCCTCAGAGTTGGCAGGTTTGAATTGCAATCTCGCATCGAAGTTCATCCCCAGTGGTCGTGGGTTCAAATGGTTATTCCTTGTTGAAGTCTAATTTCCCAAGGATGATTTCTCAGATGTTTTTGGTTTCCTTAATAGTTCATTTTTGATATTGTTATTCCCTAGTGAATCATGTAAACATGCATTATTACATTGCATTTACCCAAACGCATAGCATTTCCATTAAAATGGAGCATTATGCTGAAAAAAGAATATATTCAAACATGCATTGAAACATGAGCCAATTCTGTTACTTACCCGAAGTAACTAGTTTGTTATATTCAGAGATGAATAACCCTCACAATTTATTACTATGGTTATCCTATCATGTTTCCCCGATGGAGTCCGTTATGGTTTTTATCCCCAGTCAGATATGTCCGTGTTACCCTTTTCCCTAGAGAATTGTTGGCAACCCTTGTTAGAGTACCCTCCTCGTACGGTCTTTTCTTTCGGTGTAAGTTTGATTTCGCTTAGCGTTCTATCGAAATCAATATTGGTATCCCCAGTAAGTTCACTTTGATCAGTGTTCTTTCCCCTAAAGTCTTTCTTTGGCTAGTCTTCTTTTTATTGGTGAGTTTTCCTTTGATTCGGTGTTCTTCTCCTAGGAGTCTATCTTCAGTGAATATCCTTGTTAGAGTCCTCTTCCGCTCTCTTTCTTGTATATGTTTGCTACCAACTCCGAACATGTATTTTTTATATCTTCGTTAGAGTCCTCTTCCGATATCTTTCTTGTATATGTTTCTACCGACTCCGAACATATATTCTTGATATCTTTATTAGAGTCCTCTCCCGGTCTCTTTCTTGTATGTGTTCGCTACCAACTCCGAACATGTATTTTTGATATCTTTGTTAGAGTCCTCTTCCGGTCTCTTTTTTATACGTGTTCTCTACCAACTCCGAACATGTATTCTTGATATCTTTGTTAGAGCCTACTTCGGTCAGTTTCTTTCTTATATATGTCTGCTACTAACTCCGGATATGTATTCTTGATATCTTTGGTTGGACATGTGCGTCCTTCCTCGTTAGAGTCCTCTTCTGGTCTCTTTCTTGTGTGTGTCTGATACCAATACTGGATGTGTATGTTTGATATCTTAGTTAGAAACCTTCTTCTGCCAGTCTCTTTCTTCCTTATATGTGTCTAATCTTGACCTGACATAAATCCCCAAGTTCACTTGGTCCCTCGTATGTCTAACCACTGGTCGGATGTACGGATAACCTTACCACAAAGGAAAAGAAAAAATAGAAAATGCATAAAAAACTAAATATTTGACTTTTGTTTGTTCTTTAGAGTGTAAATTTTATGGTTTTATTGAGTATCCAATCCTCTTCTACCTCGATTGTTTGAAAGGCTAGCGATAATCTCACCATCAGGTTAAAGAAGACTGAATAGGAGTAGTTGTTGCACCCCAAAATTTTCCATCTTCAGTTTTAACCCTAATTGGCTTATTTTTTCTAACATAATCATGCACACATATCATCGATTCCATGGTTATGGGATCAAGGCATTTATCCGCGTCAGGCTACAAAAGAACAATTGTTCCGACAGACATTACAACAAAGCAGAAGCTCGGGGTTTTCAAGATTCAAGTGCACTCCGCATATTTTTCCGAGCTACTCAAAAAGAAAATAATTAAGGCATCATCATGCCAATCTCTCACATGTTCTATCACGCTTTTAATTACAGAGAAAGTCAAGTGTTCCAGTTGATTTGACACAGCTCAAGATGAAAATCAGCATGTTTGCGGTTCGAGGTTAAAATTTTGTAACTTCTAACCGGGAAAGGTTTGGGAATGGTTATTCAAGCATTAAAACCGTCTTGTTATCTTCTCCAATTCATCTGTTCAAGTTGAAGGCTAGTTTTTTAAGAAAGATCTTCAAAAGCGCAAATACATGAAATCATGTTATACAGTGGATATGCTAGTTCGCTGGTTTTCAGACATTTTCGTAATTTCTGACTGGTGAATCACTTTTGAGTGGATCTTGGGGAATTTTAATCGTTTAGTTATTTTCTTCAATTCTTATGTTTGGGTTGGAAGCAGATTCGGTGAGGAAGACTTCCAAAAATTCAAATTACCTGAGACTGGTACCCTGAAACAGTATGTTAATTCGTTGTTTATCGAATGTTAAAAATTCATAACTTTCGCTCGGTTCAATGTTTTTTAATGGTTATTTGGGCATAAAATATGTTTTGATATTATCCTCAATTCATATTTTCGGGTCAAAATTTAATTCTTTGAAGAAGATCTTCAAAAGTGCGAATTACTTGAGAAAATTGCACTCCGCAATGGTTATTTGTTGACTATGTCACCGATATTGCAAAAATTGTAACTTTCTCAATTTTCATCGTATCAATATGATTCTTAAGGAACGGTGTCTCAAATTGTGTTAGCTACAAGTTTGCTTCGGGTTCCGAGTTCGGATTGCGCTCAAAAGACTTCAGTTTATGGCTTGTTTCCAAAGTTGAACGCCGAAATAAGCTGAAAAATCTGCATAACCCAAAACAAAGAGTCTTTTGTCTCAATTTTCTCGCCATTTCGAAATTCATAACTTTATCGATTTTTATCGTATCGGGGTGATTCTTTCAGCACTGCATCATAAATTTCGTCACCAATGTTTGTGTTTTAGGGTTTGCGTCAAAATTATGCACCGAAAGTGATGAGCATGTGGTTTATTCTCGCACCGTACACCGAAATAAGCTGAAAATTCTGCACTACTCAAAAAAAAGGGGGAATTTGGCTATTTATATCATTTTCCAAACAAGACTTAGGGGCTTGTCTATATATTTTTGAAATTAAAATTAGAATCACTTTTTCTCTTTCTATTCAAAATAATCACTCAAATTCTCTCAAGTTCTCTCAACTCTCTCAAGCAAGAAGAACTCAAGCATTTTCCTCCTCCTCCCTCTCTCCTCAACTAAGCTTCCTCCTCCCTCTGTCCTCAACCAAGCTCCCTTCTCCATCACTCAGAGTGTGCCGCCGCCGCCTACTCTGGCGGCCATCGCTCTGACTGCTGGCCAATTTTCTCCCTCTGTCGCCCTCCAAGTCCAATTAGACTTCTCCCTCCGGTCTACTCCTCATTACTCTGACATCGCTTCAGTAATAACTCCTTGATTCCATTGCTTGATTTAATTGTTTCATGATATTTAACCAGTGAATTTTGATATTAATTGATTTTTGCTCATGGACTAGTTTTTGGATCTTGAAATAAGTGCTTATTTGTTCAGGAGACTTGATTATAGATAGTGATGGAATTGGTTGATTAATTGATTAATTCGTATAAATCTTGCAAATCTGATTAATAATTGATAATGATGTTTTGTGTTGAATTTTGATCCGATTTACTTGATTGTGGTGTTTTGTTGAGAATTAATGTTGAATTCATGTGTTGATGCAATTTTAAGTCGATTTAATTTCTTTTTCGATGTTGAAAACTTTGATTCAATTAATTGCATCAAAACTTGAATAATTTTGTTCAACACTTGGAAATCAATGCTTTGATGTGAATTAATTATTTTTAATGCCTTAGTAATTTATTAGCAATCTTACTTGAATTGATAAATGTTTTTGATGTGTCCGATTGTGAGTTTTAAACTTGATTTTGATTAATATCGGTTCATGTACATGTTTCTTCCCGGAAAAGGAAAATGTATTGTAAATTACTCTTTAATTGTTGTTTCATGCATACTTGATCATAATTGATCATTTGTTGAACATCTATGTTGGATTTTATCGGTTTCGACGCGATTCTTTGAGTAGTTTTATGATTGAGTCTGGTGGTGACCAGAGTCGGTAATTATGCATAAATGCATGATTTAATCGTTGGTTAATGCATAGGTAAGCTTTCCTTAGTATTTTTTTGCATTGACATTGAGTTTTGATGATTTTAAATCGACCTTTTGCTCGGTTCATGAGATAGTGATGTTGCTGCCTGGTTTTTAATGTCCATATTCCAATGCTTATTTGGACTTGATTTCTTTGCAATTCAGTGTCATTTTTGAGTTGTGACTTGATGCTTTAGATATGCTTATGCTTCCTTGTTATTACTAACTTAATTGTTGATTTTGTGCAAGCTTCTGAAGGATTATTCACGTGATGTACGATTTGCGGATTATTTTGTGCATGTGTAGAATTGTTTTATGCAGGGCAATTATCTTAATGTGATGTATTTTCCGCATGCGATCTATTCTCACATGGTGATGTATCGATTCTTATATTTGATATCTTTTCTGATTATTTCCCTTTTTCTTGGTGAAGCTTGCAGGAAGACCGTCGGGTTTCTTTGCTTTGATTGTGCTTTTCTACAGACATTATTGTTCGTTTGGTATTGTTTCTGATTCTGGTTTTGATTTTGCATTGTATTTTATTTTCCTTGCCATGAGAAGTAGGAATAGAGATGCATGACTTGGAGTCCCTACTTTAGGTGGGAAAATATGTTTAAAGACCTTTAGAAGGAAATTTTGTTTGTGCATATTGTTTTTGTTTGAAAGTCCTCAAAAGAGGTAATGTTTGTGTTTGTTTGTGTGCTAAAGTACTCAAAGAAGACAATTCCCCTCCCCTTTTACTTTGTGCTTGCTATCGAGCCAATAAGTGGAGTAAGGGCTTGCAATCGGCCCCTACAATTTCAAGTCCATTGGTCATTCTTAGCTCGTGTTATACGTTGATGCTTTGAACCGTGCTTATTCTAGTCCATTGAGTCAAATAAAGTGGAAAAGGGTATGTAACCAACCCCCACACTTTTCCATTCATTTTAATGATGCTAGCTCACGTTTCTTTAAACGTTGATGCTTCGAGTTGTTACTCAATATCAGTGTGTGAGCAAATCAAGTGGAAAGAGTTCCTTACTCCCACTTTGAAATCCATTGGATTCACTGTTTGTTTCTAGCTCGTACTTGATTTTTGTTATGGTTTTGGTTCGACTTTATTCGATTGCACTTATGCTTATGTTTTTCTTTAGACCTTTGCATGTTCCCTTAGGATTGCTAGTTTCATTTTCGATACAAGTTGGACATTAGGATTGAAAATCCATGCATGCTAACATAGGTAGACATTTCCCTTTTTTATCTAAACCTTAGGTCCACCATTGCATGATAACACTAGGATTGTTAGTCTCCCTTAGACTTTTTCATTCCCCTTTTGCATTTTTAAAACAAAAACTTCTTTCTTTAAAAAAACTCAAAACCCTTAATAAAGGAAGATGGGAACCGTATGCAGTTGAGTCTTGTAGGGTAGAGCAAATCGGTTTAGACTGAAACTTGCTTTCACTTCCTGGCTTTATTATGGTTCAAATTGCAAACTCTTTCGCAAACAAAAAATACAAACCAATGCAAATATTTTTGTCTTCAGACTTTTCCTTTTAAAACCTTTTCAATAAGGATGTGTTGTTTCAAGTTCGAGCAACCTGTAAATGGTAAGTGTGTGAGTGTCCGAGTATGAGTCTCTTTATAAGCTGCAATACCAAGCACGAGTTACAATCCTAACTGTAAGGATGCAAACATGGCATTATCCATAAAAAACATTGCAACCAACCAAAAATTTTGAGGTGAACTACGAGTTCCTTGATCCCCATTGCACGAGCAGTGGTACGTATGCACAAAGGTTCACAACCGAGGCAGGAATGACTAATAAAACCTTTTTCTTTGTATATACACTCTACATTCATGCATTCTCCCCTTAGCTCGTAAGCTTCTGATAAAACACACCCTTTGTTTATAACAACAAGAGTGGATCCTATGAAATACCACAAACGTGAGGGGTGATAATACCTTTCCCTTGCGTAATCGACTCCCTTACCCAATCTCTCTGTCACAAGACCTTCATTTCCCCCTTCTTAGTTTTTTCTTTGATGATTTTACTTTCCCTTCTTGTGGGGTAAATAAATATTCGATAGCGACTTCATTGATTTTCTCCCGATGATTTTTTCAGTTGGTTGTTTGAGGTATTTGTCTCTCAACTATGCTTGCATTCGAGAGGTTTTTTTCACGTTGAGAGGGGTTCTATTCCAAACAAATTTGACTTTTTCTTGTAATATATGTTGACATGTGTCAGCAGAAGCATGATTGATTCATAAAATCAAAAAATAAAAATTATTGTATTTCATTAATTATTAAATACAATTAAGGTCATGCTATATATAGAAAGCAACAATATGACAGTTACACCCAAAATATCAAAAACTAACAAACGGGCCGAAAACTACATAGAGAAAAATAAAAGACTAATTGGTATTAAGTATTTTAACACCACCCTTAAACTGGAGTGGGTGTTTAACAATCCAAGTTTGGAAATGTGATACAGTGGCAGAACCGACTGTTAATACTGGTTTGCATTTTGCGTTTTGTGTTTGCAAAATGTCGTGGTAAGCAAGAGTCGCCACCAACTTTTATTTTATCCAACTGGAAAGGAAAAAAGCACAGAAAAATTCCTTTTTCAAGATTTTGGGTACGGGGGGTAGATTATAGAAAGGGAAGGTGTTAGCACCCTTTCTATCCATGGTTTTCCATGGGCTCTTAGGTACTTGCTCATTTTGAAATTGCTTGTGTGTGCTTGTTTTGAAAAGTTTTGTTTTACTTCGTTTTAACCCTTGTTTTTTTCCTCAAGAGTGTTACGAAGTGTTTTTGAAAACTTTGTTTGAAAAGTGTTTGGTGTGAAAAATTTGATTTGAGCAAGTACCTACTAGCATCTACCTACTCGAAAAAAAGATCGTTTCTATTCTTGTTTCCTTTAGACAGCGCTATCCTACTATTGAGAAATAGGTAGCACCATCGTTGGAATTGTAAGGGTCAATTCGAAAGGGACGTACGATCACTAAAGCAATGTTAAGACGTCTTAGTAATAACCCTAATGTCTTAAGATCATATTCGAGGCAACATTTCCGAGGCAACCTTTCTGAGGCAACATTTTCGAACGGGGCATTTGATCTTTGTTTAGACAAAAGGGAGACCACTAAAACACCCTATACTTAATGATCGTTTACCGAAGGCAACCGAAGTGAGAGTATACCCTAGGAGTGCGCATGTGTGAGTGATTCAATTTCTGTTATTATCTTTGTACATTTAGGGTTTGCTAACCGTTTTAAAATTAACATACAGTCTTGTCATGCAACCCTATTATCATACATCTAACAGTTAATATTTGTAAAAATTAAAATGCAGAAAATAAAACTACGCTATTATAAGGCTTCGGGGAGGGGGATTAATTACATAGCCAAACACTCGTAAAAACGAAAAATAAACGAAAACTCCTAATTAAGCTATTACATCCCATGAGCGGTTACATTAATATTGCAAAAAATAAATAAACGCGCGATGAATCGAGAACGAGAAAAGAATTAGGGTTTTGACCCCGTCTAAACTAATTAAAAGAAAAATCATTTTTTGGTTGTTTTTTATTACTTTAAGAAAATAAGGTTTTAATTAAATATGATACAAACCTAATTACTAATTCAATTCAATTAAGAAAAATAATTAATTTTGACTTATTTTGTATTTTGGTTATTTTGAGAAAATAAAATAAAAATTAACTTAAACAAAACCCTAATTTCTAATTTGTTTTAATTTATTTACAAAAAGATTAAAGTTACCCTAAAATTAAATTAAACTAATTAAATTAATTCTGACAAAATATAAAAACCTAAATTTGATGAAATTGATTTTTATGAGTTTTTTTTGTAGAAAAAAAAGAATTAAATTTGTGTGAGAAAATAATTTTAATAAAATAAATAAGTAAAAGGAAAATATAAAAGAAAAGAAAAAGGGCCTAGTATGCTAGCAATTTGAGGGGTGTCCATAGCAATTTCTGGGCCCAAAAGCCTTGATCCAATGTTGACTCTTCTGATTCCAACGCGTTGGCTTGACTGAGATGCATGGTAGACCTTCATGTGATGGCCTTTGGATCCAGATTGTGGGTAATCTGATGGTTGAAAGATGATGGTCCAGGGTGGTCCTTATGCCTGAACATATGCCTGATCATGCAATGAAAAAAATTATGAAATAATAGGGGGACCTGGGATTCGAACCCAGGCCCTATGGCTTTATCTCTCTCCCACTGACCAAGTGAATCGACGCGCTTATGTTGTACAATAGATAAAAATAATGATTATATTGAAAAACACAACACATTAACTTTCCAGCACGCGAATTTTCAAATGGGCCAGTCAGGGGGTGCCACGCCACCCTTCTTCTTCCTCTCTCCGTTGGTAAAAGTTAAGACTTTTACCTACAGACAAATGTATGTAGCTATAGCCCCTGCGTGTTTCCAGAATCACCTACAAGCATGATATACAAAAACTAATTCCACAGACCAATTCGTCTTGGCCTTGTGAACATCATGGCACCTCTCTTTTGGGACAATTTTACCTGCATAAGAAAACCCTAAAACGAACCAAGAAAACCTAACAATGGTGGATCTCTGTATGGTTAGCAAAAATGCAATTAATCATTACCAATAGCTTGCAAATGTTTCACTGAACAAGAATATATAAATAATTCATGCTACAAATGCCAAAATAATGATATTGGATTTCAAGAAAGTGCCAATGTCATGAGACACTTACAATGAGTTTTTGTGCACGAAAATGCTTGTTGGTGATTGGGATAGACTCCTTGAACGCCCAGGAAGCGAATGAAATAGTTTGGAAGGCTTGAGATAGCCTGGAACTATGAAATCAAATTTCACTTTTTCTTGATTTTTTTCAAAGTTGTTCTTCACTCTTCACGCCTCTAACCCCTGTGCATTTGGTCTGCAAACGTTCTATATGTAGCCTTGAGTGAATTAGGTTTATAAATTTGTTTCGAATCTTCTTCAATTAAGGTGATTGATCAAGATTTGATTCTCTTGTAAATATTTCCAAAACAAGCCAAAAATCAAACTTTTGTGTACAAACAAGCCTTGCACGATTTGATTCCCTTGCCAGCTATCCATGGACCTGAAATATGCACAAAATCTCAAGGTTTAAATGATTTTGATATTTTCATGATTTTATTTTGATTTAATTTTATTTAATTGAAATAAAAATCAAAGTAAATGGAAAAAATAAAATAAAGGCAAGTGGGAAGGATCATGGGTCGTGGACCATGTTAAAAACTCAATACAAGCACAAAAGGTTGGGCCCATTGGACAAAAATTGCAATTTGAGGCATATTTGACTTTTGGCAATTTTGCAAAAAAGGTCAACTTCACCAATGCATAACTCCTTAAATTTTGACTCTATGAGGGTTTTCTTGGACTTTTTAGAAATCTCAAGATATCCTTCAAGCAACCCTTTTGGTCTCATCTCAATTGAGTCTTCCATGTCCATGTATGAAGCTTTGACAAAAAAGGTATTTTTGTTGACTTTTCAAAATGACCTATAATGTCCAAATTCATAACTTCTTGTGAGTACATATTTTGAACTTGGGATATGAAGATGAATTGTAGGGAATTACATCCTCTTAAAAAAGATATTTGTATGGGTCATTTCTAATAAAGTATGAGAAAGTTATGCTTGGTCAAAGTTTGGTTGACTTTTCCTATAAAACCCTAATTTAGCAACTTTTGGGTTTTGATGAATTGTGAGAAATCCTTGATGAATCATGATCAACCCTTGATCAAATGATGAATAATACTTCAAAATGAGGTGTTGACCAAAAATATTGAGGTTTGACTGTATGGGGACCACAGTTGACTTTTGCCCTAGCACAGTCGATTTTCAGGCCTTTAAGCAATTGACAGAGCAAACTTTCTCTGCAAGGCTTGAAACTTGACATGGATGATCTTGAGAACATATTAGGACAATGGTGAGCATTTGGGATCCCTTGGACTCAAGTATCTTGATGCAACATGAAACCCTAATTTGAGGTAAACTGCCTTAGGAGAGAGTTTGTCTGGCCAACCCTTGAACTTCCTTGAGCAATTTGAGGACCTTAATTGAAATGTTTTGAGAAATATGGGAGGGAAAATTTTGGGGTACAACAGGAAACACACGAAGTGAAAGGACCAAGCTAAAGGGATTTGGTGAATAAGTCTGTGACTTGGTTCTCATAATTGATTGGCATGAGGTGAATAATATTATCTTGTAACTTATCTCACACAAGGTGACAGTCCATCTAAATGTGCTTTGTATGTTCGTAAAATATCAAATTTGTGGCAATGTGAATCGCACTTATGTTATCACTCTTAAATCTCTATTTTTGTGATTGACATTATATTTGGTAAAACTAAATTAGCATAAACATGTTGAAATAATATGTTCTATCATCTGGAGAAACATGCTGAACAAGATGTCCTATGCAGAATCATTTGAAATCGCGTCTGTATACAGCTGGATAATTGGATGTTTTTAGTTTATTATAGATGTCGAATATTTTGGGATTATTATGATATCCTATGTGGCGCATAACTTAAGGATTAAGAGATTCAAGCTTAATTCAAGGAGTATTTTTAGTTTCTAACTATGGAGATAATTTAGGAAACTAGTGATTGAAGTCCTATTTTTATGCAGAAGTTTATGCAGATTTTTAGCAGCTGATTTGCTGCGTTTTTGAAGCCCAAACCAGTCTAGAAGACTACTTTAAATAAAAAGTTACAACCCTAATACAAGTGTGGAATGCATTGTAATTTTTATTGAGTTTTAGGGCATGTGCTCTTGTAAGTTGTGAGCCACTCTTGTATTGTTTTGATACTTGAGTTGGAATGTCTCTATTGAGTTGTAAATTCTGTCTGTCATTCTTAAGCTTTAAAGCATTAAATGATTGTGTGTTTTTTGAAGTGTGAATTCTGTTATTTTCTTAGTGTTTAGAGTTGTTCAATCACTATTGTGATTGAAAGGGATTTAATAAGGGTCTCATACCTAGGCGAGTCTTAGGTAGAAGTTAAGCTCAGGTAGTGATTAAGTGAGTAAATTGTAAACTAGTGAGAGTTTGGCGTGGGTCTATAAATTGATACTACTTTGTTGATTTTGTCCCTGGCTTGGTAACCCCCATAGTATGTGTTGTAAACTGAACTGGGTTAACAATTTTACGTGTTCTTTTATTTTTCTACACTGCTTTATTGTTTGAAATTGTCCGTTGTGTTGTTGTTCAAAAATCACTATCTCGACATATCTTAGGACATCTGAGATCTGAATACCACAATTTCAATTGGTATCATTGGTATCAGAGTAGGCATCCTGCTCTATATCTGGGTGAGATTCAGGGAAGATACTTTCTGGTACAATGGACAAGGAAGGAGGACTTGTGAATAGACCACTTGTTCTTGATGGAACCAGCTATTATAATTGGAAAGCTCGTATGGTGGCTTTCATCAAGTCCATGGACAACAAGGCTTGGAAATCCGTTGTCAAAGGATGGGATCTACCAATGGTTGTAGGTCAGGATGGGAAGGTTACAGATGTTGTGAAGGCTGAGGAAGATTGGAATGATGAAGATGAAAAATCATCTCAGGGAAACTCCAAAGCCCTGAATGCCATGTTCAATGGAGTGGACAAAAAAATCTTAAGACTAATAAGTAATTGCAATGTTGCTAAAGAAGCTTGGAAGATATTGAAGACTGCTCATGAAGGAACCTCTAAGGTGAAGATAGAAAGGCTTCAACTTCTTACCATCCAGTTTGAGAACTTAAGAATGAAGGAGGATGAGAGTTTTAATGACTTTCACATGAATATTATTGAGATAGACAATGCCTCAAGTGCCTTGGGGGAAAAGATGTCAGAAGCCAAGTTGGTGAGAAATATTCTCAGATCTCTTCCAAAGAGGTTTGACATGAAGGTGACTTCCATTGAAGAATAACAAGATATAAACAACTTGAAGGTTGATGAGCTTATGGGGTCTCTGCATACCTTTGAATTAGGGATTAATGAAATGTATGAAAAGAAGAAGAGCGTTGTCTTTGCCTCTAGTGTTGAAGACTTAGAAAATGAATGTGACTTGAATATAGAAGGGATATCTAATTATCTTGTGTTACTGGGAAGACAATTTAATAAAGTGTTAAGGATGTATAGAACAAATGCCTGGAACATGTCATTCGACATCAACAAAAACCAAGATCTTGGTAGAAAGGCCATAACTGATGACAAACCTAGCCAAGGAAGAAGAGTTCAATGTTATGAATGTGAAAGGTTTGGACACATAAGAGCAAAGTGTCCCATGTATCTCAAGAAGAAGAAGAAGAAAGGCATGTCTGTGTCATCGTTATAGAAAGATTTTGAAAGTGATCATGAAGAGGAATCTGCTAAGCAAGTGACTACCTTGATTGGAATTTGTGATTTTGATAATGAATCAGGTGGTGGAGAACTTACTTTTTAGGAAATTGTTGTCTCTTACAAGGAGTTATGTCTTAAAAGTGAAGAAGTGTGTCAATTGGGAAAATAACAAAAGAGGGTTATTTTTCAACTACAAGATGAGAGAGTAGAGCATTTATCCATCATTTATGATCTGAAGGATGAGATTGTATTGTTCAATTCAATACTTAACAATATGACTAAATATGTAAGAATGTTAAATAATGGTTCTACTGTTCTTGATGAGATTCTTCAAACTGGGAAGAATGTTAGAAATATTAAAGGCCTTGGTGATGGTAATCAAGTTGTAAAGAACAAAGGAGAAAGGCCTAAAGTGAAGGTTATACCTCTAAAGAGGAAACAAGAGCAGAATATGTTGAATCACATGTCCCAATGTCAATAGATACATAAGAAGAAGTACAATGGAGGCAGGAATCAACGATGAAAATGTCATTATTATGGAATATTTGGTCATTTGAAACCCTTTTGCTACAGGTTGTATGGCTATCCCAAACCTGTTACACATTAGAAAAGAAAACAAGATGATGCTAAATCAAATTCTAAGAGGATTCTAAAAAATGACGCTTGTGGACTCATAGCTCACGCCTCTCTCAGAGGCTTTACAAGAGAGGATTGGTATTTTGATAGTGTTTTTTCTAGACACATGACTGGTGTTAAGAAATTATTGGAGGATATTAACTCATATTACATTAACTATGTAACTTTTGGAGATGAATCAAAAGGAGAAATAAAGGGTGTTGGAAGGCTTGACTATACAGGACATTCTAATCTTGATGATGTGTTATTTGTTAAGGGGCTGACTTCTAATTTGATAAGTATTAGTCAACTGTGTGACCAAGGTATCAAAGTTAACTTTACTATATTTGAATGTCTGGTAAAAAATGAGAAGAATGA
Organism: Vicia faba; assembly: GCA_948472305.1. Classification (NCBI taxonomy): domain Eukaryota; kingdom Viridiplantae; phylum Streptophyta; class Magnoliopsida; order Fabales; family Fabaceae; genus Vicia; species Vicia faba. The sequence goes on from OX451738.1 coordinate 261,893,744, forward strand.
AGTTATCATGAAGGGATCCAGATCAAAAGATGATTTCTACTTGTGGATTCCTCAAGAAATACATTGCTCCTTGTGATATGGTGGAAGAACCGACTGTTAATACTGGTTTGCGTTTTTTGTTCGCAAATGTCGCGGTAAGCAAGAGTCTCCACCGACTTTTCTTTTATCCAAGAAAGGAATGGGTGAAAAGAATAGAAAAGGACCTTTTTTCGAGATTTCTGAGTAAGGGGGGTAGATAATGGAAAGGGAGGGTGTTAGCACCCTTTCCATCTGTGGTTTTCCACGGGCTCTTAGGTACTTGCTCATTTTTGAAATTGCTTGTGTTTGTGTGTTTGAAAAGCTTTGAAAAATGCCTTAGTGTGACGATTGTCTTTATGGTAACTCTTATATCAGTCCTCAAGAGTGTGATAAAGTGTTTTTTTTTTGAAAACTTTGTTTGAGAAGTATATTTGAAAGTGTGGTGTAAAAATTTATTTGAGCAAGTACTTAACAGTTATCTACCTACTCGAAAAAAGTTTGTTCTTTTCCTCCTATCCTTTAGACCGTGTTATCCTACTATTAGTGAGTAGGTAACCCTGGTCGTTGGATGTTGAGGGACTATCGAAAGGGACGCTTATGGTCATTGAAGGCAACATGTAAGGATACCTTAGCATTTCGAAGGGACTGTCATCACAAGATCATTTCTCGTAGGCAACTCGAGGGATGTTTATGGACTATGATATTTATGATAATTTTTAACCGAGGGTCTTTGCTAAGAGTATCCCTATATTCGAGGGACATGACCAATTTTTTTTCGAAGGCAACCAAGTGAGGTAATACCCTAGGGGTGCAAGTGTGCAAAAGTGTGCTTTTTCAGATATATTTTTCTTTGATATTAGTGATATACTGATTGATTGATTAATCATACATGCCTAGGTTGCTATCAGTTATATACAAATATATACATAATATAAAAGCGAGAAAATAGAGGCCCTAAGCTATTACAAGGCTTTGGTGTAGATACATAAGAAATTTGACTGAAAAAATAAAGTGCGGAAATAAAACCCTAATTAAGCTATTACAAATTGGGCACAGTTACATCAATAATAAAAATTAATCGTACGACAAAAATAATTACGCGTGAGAATAAAAGATTGAAATAGGTTGGACACCCTAAAAAAATACCTAATTTGATCATGGAAAATATCTTTAGGATTTTGTTGTGAAAAAGATTTGAAGTTTTGACCTAGTTTTCTAATTAATTTTAATTAATGAAACAAATTAAAATTGATGAAATTAATTGATTTACAAAAAATTAATTTATTGAGAAAAATCTAAATCCTATTTTTTGTGATGTTGATTTTATGGTTTTATGGAAAAAATTGATTTAAACAAAAAAATAAACTAATTTAAATAAAACAAAATTAAAAGGGAAAAAGAGTGAGCTTGAGGGGTGTAAACCCAAATTGGAGGGTGCATGCTGAATTTCTGGTCAAAGCCCAATCCAGTTGGCCTATAACTGCGTGTGATTCAGTGTGGTTGTCCCAGGAGTGTCCACCATGGGGAACTTCATTGGAGCATTGGATCCATGCATTGATTGATCCAAGGATGAGGATATGGGGCCTATGGTGTGCGCGCTTGGAAAAGAGGCATTGAATCTGCATAGAAATATTAAGAAAAATAACATGTAAGAGGCAGGGATCGAACCCCTGACCTCCTACACACGCACGCTGAAAATCCTTCCCCTTCGCCACTGAGCCAGTTATTCAATCATTAATATAAACGAACAACATGTATTATATGTGATAATGGTTAGTGGCTATAAAAATGCGTAAGAATTCAAACGGGCCACTCAGGTTTTGACACATATTCATTTTCTTCGTTGAGACTGTTGTTTTACCCTAAAGGTTTTACCTATAGACAGTGTTGTAGCTACAAACATGCACATCTCAAAAATCATAATTATGCAATATAAATTCAAACCAAATATGCAGATCAATTGGATTTGGTCTCGTGAGTACAATGGTACTCATTGTTCGTCCTGATTTTTCCTGAAATAAAAGCTATAAAATGAAGCTTCAAACCCTAGCAATGGAATTTAATCGAATATGCATCAAAACATATAATTAATCATGCAGATATGTTCTAAATAATCATATAAACATGACTACGTATTTAAAAGTCCTTGATCATGCATATATTTCAAAGACCAATTTCAATAAAAAGTGTAAACCGTGATACCTGTGTTGATCGTTCCTGGAGGTATTGATGCAAGAGAGTAGTCCAGAAAGCTTCCAAATATGCATTGGAAGGGATTGCAGTCCTTGTAACGCCTTGAATCTCCCTCTAGAGCAAAACTCGTTCCACACTTTTTTGTTAAAAATTCTGAGTAGTCTTGGTGTTCTACACTGCAAAATCCTCCTTTTCTGATCAGGGTTCATTATGTATATATAGTAGGATGAATTAGGTTAACAAAATTGAACTGAATATTGAAGATTGAGTAAAAAAGTTTTGATTTATCTTGCGTCTTTTGTTTCTAAAATGGACAAATCTCTGTGTTCTTTCCCACATGCTTTCCTTGATTTTCCAGCCTACTTCAATCTTCTTTCAATTATGGGCTTTCTGGCTTATTTTGGATCAAGTCCCAACTTCATTCCTTCAAATTCCTTCCTTTCCAGCTTTACTTCATTCAAACTAATCATGCCTTTCCTCATTAGAACCTTGCTCTCCTTGATGGATCTGAGTAGAACTGTGCCAGCTTCAGCATAAAGACTTCTTTGATTGGACCCCTCCTTTGCTTCAATTTCCTGTCCATTTGAAGAGAAGTCTCTAGTCGAAAAAGCTCTTGTGGCATTGTGACCCAACAAGGCAAGACTCTGGCCTGGGCATGTTTTCAGAGTGCCCTCTTGATGGCCTCTTTCGAATGGCCTGGAGGGAGTCTTTCGAAGGGTCCTTGTCCAAGTACCAATCGAAGGGTATTTGTTGGGATATCAAACAAAGAGTCCTTTGCTACGACAATCGAAAATCCTTGACACGATGCCCATTGAAAGGCTTGTCATGAGGTCAATCGAAAGGCCTTTTGCAGCTGTCAGTTGAAGGACGCTATGTATATGGTAATCAAAGAGTGCTATATAGACGACAATCGAAGGACACTCTATAGATGGTAATCTAAGAACGCTATATAGATGGCAATCAAAGAGCATTTTGGAGATGCTAATCGAACGACACTTAGTAGGTTCCAATCGAAGAGCCCCGTTAACAGGCCAATCAAAGGCAAGTTAGAAATAGGCCAATCGAATGAAACTTAGCAACGGGCTAATCGAAGGGAACTTAGAAACCTCATTTGAAAAATTTCCCTGTCTTTAGGCAAAGGTTTGTAACCACCTGTGCAAGAGGAAAATCTTGGAAAAATATAAGAGGGAAAATTTTGGGGTACAACAGCTTCCCCTGTTCAATCTTCTTAAACTTGAGGATGTAGATTGACTAGTTTGCCTTTCGTAATCTGAAGGTGGAAGATGATTGAACACTATAGTGCCCAGAAATTTGCACTCGTCTGAGATGATACTTGACTGCGTAGATAGTATTGGGAATGGGCTTATAGATGCCATTTGGAAAAGATGACGGCAGATCATCGGAGATGGGCTTAAAGATGCCATCCATAGAATATGATGGAGAGTCATCGGAGATGGGCTTAAAGATGCCACCCAGAGCAATGTTGTCTTCATGAGATATCCCTTTGTGGGAATTCCTACTCTTGCTGTTAGAGAGGACTCCGCCGAGGAATATTGGTCTCTGTCTTGGAACATATAGTTTTAGGAGCTTCAGTTGTCAGTTACTCTATTGGGGAGTCATCACTTGATGGAAGTGAATTGCTATCTGGTCGGGATCCAGACTTTACAGCGACTTGCTGAAGATGATAAGGCTGACTGTTATCTGGTCGTGCTCTAGGGTTCACAATGACTTACTAGGGGATGAGATTAAACTGCTATTTGGTCAGGATCCAGGCTTCACAGTGTCTTGAATTGTTGATTGACTAGTATCCGGTCAGTTTTCAGGCTTCATAGCTTCTTTAACTGGAGTAGAAATCTTAGTATCGATTTGACTGGACAAAAGAAAGGTCTCAAGTTGTCTTCAACTGGGATAGAAATCTTAGTATTGATTTGACTAAATCAAGGGAAGACCTTGAATTAACTTTGATTGGCATAGTAATCAGGAGAATCTTAGTATCGATTCAACTGACCCAGACGAAAGTCTTGGAGTATCTTCAACTAGAATAGTAATCAGGGAGATCTTAGTGTCGATCTGGCTGATCCAAAGAAAATCTTAGGTTAACTTTGACTGGCATAGTAACCAGGATAATCTTAGTAGCAATTCAACTGACCCAGACAAAAGTCTCAGAATATCTTCAACTAGAATATTAATCTGAGAGATCTTAGTGTCGCTCTAGTTGATCCAGAGAAAATCTTAGGTTAACTTTAACTGGCATAGTAATCAGGAGAATCTTAGTAGCGATTTAACTGACCCAGATGAAAGTCTTGGAGTATCTACAACTGGAATAGTAATCAGGGAGATCTTAGTGTCGATCTGGCTGATCTAGAGAAAATCTTAGGTTAACTTTGACTGGCATAGTAACCAGGAGAATCTTAGTAGCGATTCAACTGACCCAGACGAAAGTCTTGGTATATCTTCCACCGGAATGGTAATCATAGAGATCTTAGTGTTGACCTGTCTGACCCATGGAAAATCTTGGGTTAACTTTGACTGGCATAGTAATCAGGAGAATCTTAGTAGCGACTCAACTGACCCAGACGAAAGTTTTGGTACATCTTCCACTGGCATAGTAGTCAGAGTGATCTTAGTGTCGACCTGTCTGACCCAGGGAAAATCTTGTGAGGACATCTTTCTGAGGAAAATCCTGGAATAGTCCTTGGTTAGACGTAGCTTGTTGATTTAATCTTTTCCCTGAAAGGTAAAGAGTTAGTCTTATGCAATGTCATGATATATGAAATGCATTGTGATGATGTTCTCAAAATAAATGAGATTGTGTTGTATGCAATATGTAAGTGCATGCCATAATGTATGAATATGGGATGCTATTATGGTAATTTTATTTGGGGAAAATAAATCCCATACTGCTGTTGAAGAGCATTAGGAAGTTGAATTCTTCATTTCCGCTGGGGATGGTAAATGGAGATGACTATGCTGGGGATTTACTCCTTTTTGTTTGCAAATATTCTGCCAGGGAGAGACTCTGCCTGAGAATAGCTCTTCGGGGGAATAACTCTGTTTGCGAGAAGAGACGCCTTGCTGGAAGATTTTGCCGATTCAGAGAAATAAACTCCACCGGGGGATGAACTTCTGTAGCTGGAGAAATAAACTCTGTTAGAGATTGAGCTTCCGTATTCAGAGAAATAAAATCTGCTCGAGAGGAGGTTCTGCAGTCAGAGAAATAAACTCTGCCAGGGAGAAAGCTTTATAAATCGTTTGCAATTATAAAATTCGGCTGGGGAATAGAGATATCGGCTCTTTGAAGGAACTTGGCTGGGGAAAGTAACTCCTGTTTGGGGAAGCATGGATCAAAACCTTTGGTTGCCTCTACTCTACGGGGAACATAGACGTTACGGGGACGCATGTAATGGTGATTGTCTCTGCCCCTGTACCTGCTGGAAGGAGTAACTGTCGGAATTACAAATTGTTTTTTTAGATTTTGCCTCATTCCTTAAGTCATGAGCAACTGTCCTTCTGTTTCTTATGCAAATATTTGTGAATAGAAATCATATTCAAATGCATATGTCAAGAATAAATCATTGGACGTTTTTGCAAAACAAAACAGAAAAAAAAAATGGTTTTGTAAAAATGTCTTGTATTAATTTCTGAAGTCTGCCTATAACAGGCGTTGTGTACAAAGAGGCTGACGGTCTAGTAGGAGAACACCGCTTTGAGAGTGAAGACTATACAAAATAGGGTACAAAGAGAAGAAAGCAGCTATATGTAATAATCCCATTGAGTTTCAATTATGCTATTGCCCTTATGTCTTCGAGCGTCTCATCACTTTGCTACTTGTCTGAAGCTGACTGGATTGGTTGGTGCCGTTTGAGCTTGATAGTTGATACTGAAGTCTTGTCGCAAGGTGATCCAGTGGGACATAGTGATACGCTTCAAATCCCTAACTTTTGCCTGGACCTCCCTTTCGGGTTTTCAGTCCACCGGGATACCCTTTTTTGCCCAATCCGCCTTTTCAGGTTTTCGACTTGCTGGGTGTACAAATATTTTTGTTTTCATCCCTAATTTTTACTCGAACCCTATTGGTTCTCCGGGATGCCCTTATTTTTTCCTAGGCCGGTCGACCTAGCAGGTCTTATTCATGCGTAGTATCTTTTCACTATGTTCACATTAACAGGGTGAGGAAGGTCGTCACCATCCATGGTGGTCAGAATCATGGCTCCACCTTAAAATATGTCTTTGATCACAAATGGCCCTCCGTATGTGGGGTCCATTTTCCCCTGGGATCACCTTGTGGCAGTATGATGCACTTAATCACTAGATCCCCGACTTGATATACTTGGCGTCTGACTTTTTGTTGAAAGCCTTGATCATCTGTTTTTGATACATTTGACTATGACAAACAGCAGTAAGTCTTTTCTCATCAATCAGATTCAGTTGATTAATTCGAGTCTGGATCCAATCATCTTCGTTCAAACCCGCATCCTTCATGATTCTCAGAGAAGGTATCTAGACCTCAATAGGAAGGACAACCTGCATACCATATACCAGAGAGTAGGGTGTTGCCCCTGTTGATGTTCGCGCGGAGGTGAGATAACCATGAAGAGAAAATGGTAACATCTCATATCAGTCTTTGTATGTCACCGCCATCTTCTGTATGATTTTCTTAATTTTTTTGTTAGCAGCCTTCACAGCACCATTCATCTTCGGCCGGTAAGGGGAAGAATTATGATGTTAGATCTTGAAATGTTTACAGAGTTCGGTGATCATCGTATTGTTGAGATTCGTACCATTGTCAGTGATGATTTTCTATGGCACACAGTACCGATAAATCAAGTTATGCTTGATAAACCGCGCCATAATGTTCTTGGTAACAGTAGCAAAAGAGGCAGCTTCAACCAACTTCGTGAAGTAATCAATAGCCACCAGGATGAAGTGATGCCCATTGGAAGCGGTGGGTCTAATATCTCTGATCATGTCAATGCCCCACATTGGAAAGGGCCAAGGAGCCGTCAAGACGTTCAAAGGAACCGGAGGTACATGCACCTTATCAGCATAGATCTGGCATTTGTGACAAGTTCGAGAATGTTGATAGCAATATGCTTCCATAGTGGACCAATAGTATCCTTCCCGTGGGATCTTCTTAGCCATGGTATGTCCACTTGAATGGGTTCCAAAGGTACCTTCATGGAGATCTGTCATAATCCTCTTTGCTTCGCTTTTGTCTATGCACCAAAGTAAAGTAGAGTTGTGGTTGCGCTTGTAGAGGATTCCATTACTAAGGAAGAACTTTGCAGCGAACCTTCTCAGAAACTTCTTATTGTTGACAGATGCCCCCTCGAGATACTCTTGAGCCTCGAGATACCTTTTCACTTCATAGAAGTAAGGTTTGCCTGTTACTCCTTTAGTGTCGATCTCGTAGCAGTAAGTCGGTTCATCCAACCTCTCAATAGTGATCCGAGGAGCCTCGTTGTCCCACTTGACCTTGAACATAGATGACATGGTAGCTAGCGCGTCCGCTAACTGATTCTCTTCTCGTGGAAAATGTTCGAAGGTGACCTCTTCAAAGTGTGGAAGCAATGAAATCACATGCTCTTTGTACGGGATGAGATTCGGGTGCTTCGTATCCCACTCTCCTTTGATCTGACTTATCACCAAGGCTAAATCCCCAAAAATGCTTAAGAACTTGATCCTCAAGTAAATAGCAACTTTGAGACCCATAATGCATGCTTCATACTCCGCCATATTGTTGGTACAATTAAAACATAATCTGGCGATAAAAGGAGTATGACAACCTTCAGGAGATATAATTACGGCACCAATGCCATTGCCAAGTGCGTTTGAGGCTCCGTCAAAAACCATAATCCATCGGGATCCTTCTTTAGGTCCTTCATTCGGTCCAGGTTCTTCATAGTCAGTCACTAGCATAATATTCTCATCTGGGAACTCAAAACTCATGGAATGGTAGTCATCCACAGCTTGATGAGCCAAATGATCGGCTAGTACACTTCCCTTGATTGCTTTCTGGGTTGTGTATTATATATCATATTCAGTCAAGATCATTTGCCATCTTGCTATTCTTCCAGAGAGGGAGGGCTTCTCGAAGATGTATTTAATTGGGTCCATCTTAGATATCAACAAAGTAGTGTGGGTCAACATATACTGTCTCAGTCAGCGAGCAGCCCATGCCAAAGCACAACAAGTTTTCTCAAGCAGTGAGTATCTTGTTTCACAGTCGGTAAACTTTTTTCTAAGGTAATATATTGCGTGCTCTTTTCGACCAGACTCGTCATGCTGCCCCAGCACACACTCCATTGAATTACCTAAAACTGTTAAGTACATTATCAAAGGTATTCCTTCAATTGGAGGGATCAGAATTGGTGGTTCTTGAATGTGTTGCTTGATTCTTTCGAAGGCAGTCTGGCATTCGTCATTCCATTTTACCACTTGATCTTTCTTTAAGAGCTTGAAGATTGGCTCACAAGTAGCAGTTATATGGGAAATGAATTTGGGTATGTGATTTAGTCGTCCCAAAAATCCTCTGACCTACTTCTCAGTGCGAGGAGCCGGCATCTCTTGTATGGCCTTTACTTTCATCGAGTCTACCTGAATGCCCTTGTCACTGACAATGAAACCTAGCAGTTTACCAGACCTTACCCCGAAGGTGCACTTGTTTGGATTCAACCTCATCTTGTATGTCTTCAACCTATAAAATAACTTTTGTAAATGATCAAGGTGTTTTTCCTCAGTTTGAGACCTGACTATCATGTCATCCACATACACCTCTATCTAATGGTGAATCATGTCATGAAATAAGGCGACCATGGCTCGCTGATAGGTTGCCCCGACATTCTTTAATCCAAATGGAATCACTTTGTAGCAGAAATTTCCCCATTGCATGACGAAGGTTATCTTCTCCATATCTTCGGGTGCCATCATGATCTGATTGTAACTAGAGAAACCATCCATGAAGGAAAATATCTTGTGCTGCGCGGTATTGTCAACCAGAACATCAATTTGGGAGAGTAGAAATCCATCTTTGGGGCTTGCCATGTTCAAATCTATGTAGTCCACACACATCCATGCCTTGCCGTCTTTTTTAGGCACCAGAACTACGTTGGCAACCAATTGTGGGTAAGAGGTGACAACTAAGAAACCAGCGTTGAACTGCTTCATAACCTCTGCATTGATCTTCTCTAACATTTCAGGGCGCATGCGACATACCTTCTACTTTACCGGAGGAAAATCTTCTTTAGTTGGCAGACGATGAACCACAATATCTGTATCCAATCCTGACATGTCTTCATATGACCAGGCGAAGATCTCGACATAGTCATGCAACATTTGTATCAACCGCTGTTTGACATTAAGCCCCAGATTTTGCGCCAATCTTGACCTATTTTCTGTCTACCTCTATGCCCAAGTTTATTGTCTCCACTGGCTCTTCATGAGGCTGTATAGCCCTTTTTCCTGCTGTAACATTCTAGCACGTTCTCCAGGTACCTCACAATCTTCCTCACCTTTGTCCTCGACTTGGTTGATCGGATTTTCGAAGTTATAACTGGCAATAGAAGAACTGTTATCAATGGGATCTAGAGTGGATATGGATCTACAGTGTGATATGTGAGTGTGTGTAAGAGCATAGCTGTATAGTAAAAGTAGAAAAGAAAAACAGAGAGCACAAAATTTGTATGCATAAACATCCAATGCTTTATTGATGCCATATGAAAGTGAAACATGATAACCCTCACAAATAAACCGATGTGCCCCGAGTAAGACACATGGCCATAAAGTTATATTGTTTATTACATATCTAAAAAACAAGAAAGACACTTACTTCTGAAAGTAATAGGTACAAAATCTTTTTCCGTCCAGTTACTAGGTCCACCGTTGGTAGTAGGGAAGATCCAGCGATCCATGTCATTGTCACCGTCTCCGTCCTCTACAGTGTTGACCTCATGATTGTTGATGCACAGGGGAGGTCTTCCAGCACGAGCACGTCGACCATCCCTTTGAGCCCCTGAAGAGAAACCCAAACCAAATTTATCAGACTTGTACGGAATATCAGGGAGCTGACCCCAGATGGTAGACCCACCTTCTTCGACAACCGCTTTTGCATCCTTGAGAGAAGCCATCTTCAAGGGAGGTCTGGTGATCTTTGGCACGTTAGTAACAGTTTTAGTTGCAGCCAGAGTCTGAGTTACCTCTTCGAAATTCTGGCATGGAGTCTCGATGAACTCACCATCCATTTCCATATATTTGAAGGAATTCATGTGACTGACCATGTACTCCTCTTCGCCGTGTACAGTGACAATTTTCCCTTTAACCGGCTATTTCATCATCTGATGTAGAGTGGATGTAACAGCTCTAGCTTCATGTATCCAAGGGTGACCCAACAAACAAGAATAAGATGGTCTGATATCCATCACATAGAAGGTAGAGTCGAAAGTCTGAGAACCAACCTTGATAGGGACGTCCAACTCCCCGTGCACCATTCTCTTTGAACTGTCAAAAGCCCTCACTACAATATTGATGGGCTTCAAAGTCAAACCTTCACAGTCTAGTCTATCCAGGGCATTCTTAGGCAGCACATTTAACGACGAACCAGTATCTACAAGGACATAGGCCAAAGTGGTGCCCTTGAATTCGCCAGAGACATGTAACACATCATTGTGCTTCCTCCCTCTAGGAGTCAAATCAGCATCAAAAAAGCCCAAACTGTTATCAGCCGTTAAACTAGCAACACAATCTTCGAATTGGTCAGCAGAGGTTTCCCGGGGCACATGGGCAGTTTTCAGAAATTTCACCAAAGCCTTCGCATGAGTTTCGGAGCATAAAATCAAGGCTAGCATAGAGATCTTTGAAGGGGTCTTCCCCAGCTGTTCGACCACATTGTAGTCACTTTTCTTGATAATTTTCAAATTTTTCTTCCATTTCTTGTTTGGAGGCATCTGGGATAGATACCGAATGCGCCTTCGTCTGGACATGCTCAACCAATATGTCTTTTCCCCGAGTCTTAGTCGACTCGGTGATAGGGGTGTCAGCAGGGGTAATCACAGGGATTATAGTAGTAGTGTCAGCAGGAATGAAAGTAGGAATGATCATAGGACCAATAATAGTTTCAGAGGAGAAATCTCAGGGGAGAACACTCTTCCATGTCTGGTTATTTTGCTGGTTCCCACAATGTTGACAATGTCAGGATCAACATTCTCAGAAACCTGATCTTCAGCAGCCATCCAATCTTGCTTGATGTCGTGGTAGTAGACGTCACCCCACGGAATAGTTTTATCTGAGGAGTTTTGGATTAGCCCTGGCCCAGTAATTATCAGCGGAGTAACCTTCGGAGTAGATGTAATCCTGACGGGTCTTTTCATGGAGACCCTGGGAGGATTGGTGGAAATGGTTATTATTGAAACATCTCTGCAAGCAATAGTCGAGACAGGATTCTTCTCAATCAAAATCTTTATATCATCCATCATGCATTGAACACCTGCCTTCAACAAATGACAACCAGTCGGTAGAGATAAACATAAGTGGCAACCTTCTCCACAGCCCGTAAATAAACTGGCCATCAATAAGCTCAACTTAATTGTCAAGAGAGGAGTAGCAAGCTCTTCAACATTAGTAACAGACATATCATCTTCAATAGCGTTAACACCCCGGTCGTGCTTGGGCATAGGAGAAGTGATAACATTTGGAATTTCAGGGGCGTCAAACTCAATTTCCTTTGCCTCGATAAGGTCTTGTACCCTGTTTTTCAAAGCCCAACAGTCGTTTGTATCATGACCTGAACTTTATGAATGATAAGCATAACAGGCATTTGGATTGTAGCAAGGAGAGGTAGTGTTGGGATTCTTTGGCGCTTCCCGCAGGGTTACCAGATTAGATTTCAACAAATGAGGCAAAACTTGGGATAAAGTCATATTTATCCGAGTGAACTGTCTTGCCGACCTTTTTGTTCTCTGCTGATTATTCCTCTATTGAGTGGGTGCAGGCTTAGGGATTATGATAGCTTCTACCGTTGGACGACATTCGATTCTGTCCTGATTCTTTTGATTGTACACAACATTAACCTCTTTCTTCCCAGCAAATGGCTTCCTTATGGCACTGAAGGGTGATTCCTTTTGGATATTACCATTTTTAATTCCAGCTTCCACTCTCTCCCCTGTAAGGATTAATTCAGTGAAGCCGGCCGAAGAGCTTCCAATCAGGTGATTAAAGAATAGACCAGACAGAGTACCAAGAAACATATCCACCAGCTCCCTATCAGACAGGGGAGGCTGGACTCTTCCTGCTAAATCCCTTCATTTCCGAGTGTGGTCTTTGAAGCCCTCGCTCGAACCCATAGCCATACTTTGGAGTTGAGTACGGGTGGGAGTAAGGTCTGCATTGTACTGATACTGCTTATAGAAAGAAGTGGCCAAGTCTTCCCAATTATGAATGTTAGCCCTCTCCAGCTGATAGAACCAATCTAGTTGAGTTCCAGATAGAATGTCCTGAAAGAAATGGACCCACAAGTCCCTGTCAATAGTGTGAGGCTGCATTTTCCTCACATAAGATCAGAGGTGCATCTTGGGACACGAAACCCCATCGTACTTAGCAAACAATGGCGCCTTGAACTTTGGCGGAATAACAATCCCAGACACCAAACCCAGCTCTTCAAAGTCCAACCCGGGCACTTTCTGAATCTCCATTGCACTCAGATGCTCTTCAAACTGTTTGTACTTTTCATCAGTCGGAGGATACTGCTCTCCATTGTAATCAGTATCATTATCAAATTCCCCCGTACTAGGGTCTTCCTCTCTTGTCTCACCCTTTTGGTTCTCTCCTTCCTTGGATGAAGAGGTCAGATCGACCATTTGCTTCAACGGTCCCTTGAATCTTCTTCCCAGATTTACCACACCAACTATCCTTCTTGATTTCTTGGTCTTGTCTCTAACAATCAGGGCTTTCAGTTCCTCCCACCCTTTGGCTAGAGCCATGATCATCTGTTGGAATTGTGCATTCTGTGTATGTAAGTCTTTCAAGTTTGTTCAAGAGCCATGGCTGAAATAAACAACGAAGAGGATGAGAAACCTGCTTTGACACCTGTTTATGCAATGATATGTATGATATGTGTATGCAATGATTTCAAGGATTTCGGGAAATTTAAATTTGTGAACCAAAATGAAACAAATATTTTATTAGTAGAATTCAAAATACAATTTCCTTTTAGGCGTTTCAACTGAAAGTTCAAGAAAAACTTAAAATAAAATAAGGTTTCCCATGGGCGCTTCCTCTTCGCGCCGAGATAGACATTAAGGCTTCTTTCCTCGTGAAGTTGCTTCGTGAGCTCTAAAACCTTCCTCTCATGGGCATAGAAATGGTCTCTAAAGGTACCCCTCTCTTTCTTCAGCTGAATCTAGGATCTTTGTAATTCCTCAAGATCAGTGGGCATGTCAGGATGAAGAACCGTATAGGGAATATCCCCTTCAGTAACGGGCTCCACAATCACTGGTAAGATGGATACATATGGCATCATAAGATTCTGAGCACGAGCTCGTATCCATTGGAGATAAGGTTCCATAGGAATGGAAGTCTTCGGCCCCAAAGTCTTGACGTCAAATCTGCTTACCATGCCCTAAGCTCGTATGAACCTCTGGCGATACCATTGAACATCATATTCATAGTTAAATACAATGCTCTGGATAAGCATCTCGTGAGGACCATCCCTTCGAGCGTAACCAAATTGTCGCAGAGTCAGAGAAGGATTACAGGTTATGCCTCTTCTAATTCCAAGTAGTGGGACATTAGGGAACTCCCCGCAACGGTCAATAATAGAGAAATCTCCCATAGATCGGGAATACCAGAGAATATCCGCGTGAGAAAGTGACATTATCCTTTGAGACTAGACCAAACCTTCTTCATTCTTCAGTACTTCTTTAGGGAGGTGAGAAATAAACCACCTCGAAAGCAAAGGCACACAACACATAAGAATCCCTCTTTTCTTGGTGGTGCAAGTGTGGAAGGTATGAAAGAGATCTCGGAGTAAAGTGGGCACGGGGTTGCGAGAAAGGAAAACCTTGACATCGTTCATGTCTATGAGTAAGTCTGGATTAGGGAACAGTACTAACCCATAGATGAGAAGATCCAAGACCTCCTCGAAAGCCTGGAAGTCCAAATCATCCCAAAACAGTTGAGCCTTCTCTATCAGGAACTTGGCTAGAAAACCCTTAACTCTGCTTCTTATTTCCCAGTTGGATACAACGTCAGACAGTTTCAGGTGTAAAGCTACTGCAATGACCTCCAGCTTCAGAGCTTCTTCCAAACCGGTGAAAGGCAACTGATCCAAAATAGGTATACCCAAAATCTGAGAGAACTCTTCCATGGTGTGAACCAACTGATAGTCTGGAAAGGTGAAGCAATGATGCTTAGGGTCAAAGAACTGAAAGAGAACACTTATCATCTTCTCATCAAAACCTAAGGTAACCAGATTGAGGAGTCGACCATAGTTATTGGTGAATGAAGAAGTCTTAGAAACCCTGGATACTAGCTCTTTGAGTTGATGAGGTATTCTCAAAAACCTGATTCAAATGGTATTTCTATGATCGGAAGCCATGATCTGTAAAACAGAACAAAGATAAATTCCCCTAATCCTTGAAATGGTTAGTGTAATGAATGTTTATGATGCATGATGTCATGTTTAAGCAAATTAATCACACACAAGACCTTAGGTTTAGGCTTGCATGGGGTTTATAGGTAAGTACCCTCTTGAAGTTTAGTTGGTTTCAAACTTGTCCTAGAAATAGTAATCGGGTTCTAAGGAGTCTCAATATCACTGATCTTTCTTTATCGGTATTATTTCAGCTTAGCAATCTTTTCTTACGACCGAAACATCCTGAAAGTCCAATCTCAATGAGTGTAGCATCGAGTATCAACCAATTCCCAACTTTACACCGAGACCGGCTATATCACTACTTTCTAATGGCCAAGTTTGATCAACTAAGGTTCTAAGGTTCGTTAGTGCTTCACGATACCACGTGGCGGCCATGTATTCTCCTCGATTCGACACAAGGGATACCGGTACCAACCAAAGTGTCATACCAACACAACTATCGCTTCAACCATATCGGTCTATGTTGTATAGTCTCCATGATCTATTGTTGTTTACCTAAAAGTGTCCCCAGATCTGGGTATAGGATCTATACAAGAATACCCCAACAAGCCTTTAAAAGTAAAGCAATCAAAGCAAACAAAGAAAGCAATTTAAAATGATCTAGACCCTAAAGTAAACCTCACTTTATAATTTTCCATAGCAGAGTCGCTAGTTCTGTGATATGGTGGCAGAACCGACTGTTAATACTGGTTTTCGTTTTTTGTTCACAAATATCGCGGTAAGCAAGAGTCGCCACCAACTTTTCTTTTATCTAACAAAGGAAAGGGTGAAAAGAACATAAAAAGACCTTTTTTTCTAGATTTTTGAGTAAAGGGGTAGATTATGGAAAGGGAAGGTGTTAGCACCCTTTCCATCCGTGGTTTTCCACGAGCTCTTAGGTACTTGCTCATTTTTGAAATTACTTGTGTTTGTGTATTTGAAATGCTTTGAAAAATGTCTTAGTGCGGCGATTCACTTTATGGTAACTCTTGTATCAGTCCTTAAGAGTGTGATAAAGTGTTTTTTTTTAAAACTTTGTTTGAGAAGTATGTTTGAAAGTGTGGTGTAAAAATTTATTTGAGCAAGTACCTAACAGTTATCTACCTACTCGAAAAAAGTTTGTTCTTTTCCTCCTATCCTTTAGACCGTGTTATCCTACTATTAGTGAGTAGGTAACCCTAGTCATTGGATGTTGAGGGACTATCGAAAGAGACGCTTGTGGTCATTGAAGGCAACATGTAAGGATACCTTAGCATTTCGAAGGGACTGTCATCACAAGATCATTTCTCGTAGGCAACTCGAGGGACGTTTAGGGACTATGATATTTATGATGATTTTTAACCGAGGGTCTTCGCTAAGAGTATCCCTATGTTCGAGGGACACGACCATTGTTTTTTCAAAGGCAACCAAGTGAGGTAATACCCTAGGGGTGCAAGTGTGCAAAAGTGTGCTTTTTCAGATATATTTTTCTTTGATATTAGGGATCTATTGATCGATTGATTAACCATACATGCCTAGGTTTCTAGCAATTATATACAAATATATACAGAATATAAATGCGAGAAAATAGAGGCCCTAAGTTATTACAAGGCTTTAGTGTAGATACATAAGAAATTTGACTGAAAAAAATAAAGTGCGGAAATAAAACCCTAATTAAGTTATTACAAATTGGGCACAGTTACATCAATAATAAAATTTAATCGTACGGCAAAAATAATTACGCGTGAGAATAAAAGATTGAAATAGGTTGGACACCCTAAGAAAAAACCTAATTTGATCATGGAAAATATCTTTAGGATTTTTTCTGTGAAAAAGATTTGAAGTTTTGACCTAGTTTTTCTAATTAATTTTAATTAATGAAACAAATTAAAATTGATGAAATTAATTGATTTACAAAAAATTAATTTATTGATAAAAAGCTAAATCCTATTTTTTGTGATGTTGATTTTATGGTTTTATTGAAAATTTTGATTTAAACAAAAAAATAAACTAATTTAAATAAAACAAAATTAAAAGGGAAAAAGAGTGAGCCTGAGGGGTGTAAACCCAAATTGGAGGGTGCATGCTGAATTTCTGGTCAAAGCCCAATCCAGTTGGCCCATAGCTGCGTGTGATTCAGTGTGGTTGTTCCAGGAGTGTCCACCATGGGGAACTTCATTGGAGCATTGGATCCATGCATTGATTGATCCAAGGATGAGGATTTGGGCTTATGGTGTGCGCGCTTGGAAAAGAGGCATTGAATCTGCATAGAAATATTAAGAAAAATAACATGTAGGAGGCAGGGATCGAACCCCTGACCTCCTACACACGCGCGCTGAAAAGCCTTCCCCTTCACCACTGAGCCAGTTATTCAATCATTAATATGAACGAACAACATGTATTATATGTGATAATGGTTAGTGACTATAAAAAAACGCGTAAGAATTCAAATGGGCCACTTAGGTTTTGACACACAGTCGTCTTCTTTGTTAAGACTATTGTTTTATCCTAAAGGTTTTACCTACAGACAGCGCTATAGCTACAAACCTGCACCTCTCAAAAATCATAATTATGCAATATAAATTCAAACCAAATATGCAGATCAATTGGATTTAGTCTCGTGAGTACAATGGTACTCATCGTTCGTCCTGATTTTGCCTGAAATAAAAAGCCCTAAAATAAAGCTTCAAACCCTAGCAATGGCATTTAATCGAATATGCATCAAAACATATAATTAATCATGCAGATATGTTCTAAATAATCATATAAATATGACTACGTATTTAAAATTCCTTGATCATGCATATATTTCAAAGACCAGTTTCAAGAAAAAGTGCAAACCGTAATACCTGTGTTGATCTTTCCTGGAGGTACTGATGCACGAGAGTAGTCCAGAAAGCTTCCAAATACGCCTGGGAAGGGATTGCAGTCCTTGTAACGCCTTGAATCTCCCTCTAGAGAAAAACTCGTTCCACACTTTTTTGTCAAACATTCTGAGTAGTCTTGGTGTTCTACACGGCGAAAATCCTCCTTTTCTGATCAGGGTTCATTATGTATACATAGTGGGATGAATTAGGTTAACAAAATTGAACTGAAACTTGAATATTGAGTAAAAAAAGATTTGATTTATCTTACATCTTTTTTTTTCTAAAATGGAAAAATCTATGTGTTCTTTCCCACGCGTTTTCCTTGATTTGCTAGCCTGCTTCAATCTTCTTTCGATTATGGGCTTTCTGGCTTGTTTTGGACCAAGTCACAGCTTCATTCCTTCGAATGCCTTCCTTGCCAACTTTACTTCATTCGAACTAATCATGCCTTTCCTCATTAGAACCTTTCTCTCCTTGATGGCTCTGAGTAGAACTGTGCCAGCTTCAACATAAATACTTCTTTGATTGGATCCCTCCTTTGCTTCGATTTCCTGTCCATTTGAAGAGAAGTCTCTGGTCGAAACAACTTTTATGGCATTGTGACCCAACAAGGAAAGACTCTGTCCTGGGCATGTTTTCAGAGTGCCCTCTTGATGGCCTCTTTCGAATGGCCTGGAGGGAGTCTTTCGAAGGGTCCTTGTCCAAGTACCAATCTAAGGGTATTTATTGGGATATCAAACGAAGAGTCCTTTGCTACACCAATCGAAAATCCTTGACACAATTCCCATCGAAAGGCTTGTCATGAGGCCAATCGAAAAGCCTTTTGCAGTTGTCAGTCGAAGGATGCTATGTATATGGTAATCGAAAAGTGCTATATAGACGATAATCGAAGGATACGATATAGATGGTAATTGAAGAATGCTATATAGATGGCAATTGAAGAGCATTTTGGAGATGCTAATCGAACGACACTTAGTAGGTGCCAATCAAAGAGCCCTGTTAACAGGCCAATCAAAGGCAACTTAGAAATAGGCCAATCGAAGGAAACTTAGCAATGGGCCAATCGAAGGGCACTTAGAAACCTCATTTGAAAAATTTCCTCGTCTTTAGGGAAAGGTTTGTAACCACCTGTGCAAGAGGAAAATCTTGGAAAAATATAAGAGGGCAAATTTTGGGGTACAACACTCCTCCACATGCTTGATGTCAAAAGAAGTTGAAGTGAAGCAAAAACTTGACCATTTATATCTGAAATGTATGAAGAAAGTCTTGTGAGAGGAAGTAGTCAGAGGTATTCCCAAGCTGGAAATTGAAGAAGGAAAAATCTATGGTGAATGTCAAATAGGAAAGCAAACCAAGATGTCTAATCCAAAGTTGCATCACCAGTTACTTCCAATGGGTTAGAAATTCTTCATATGGCGTTAATGAAACCTATGTAGGTTGACAATGTTGGTAGAAAGAGATTTTTCGGTTGTGATTGTTGATGATTTTTCAAAATCTTTAAGGATTTATAGTAATTACATATGGGGAGGAATGCAACTGATTCTCTATCTTTCCTCCATGTTGCTATGGTTAAAACTGTCAAAGGATGGAACAAAAGATCTCTACAAAGGGCTGATTTGAAGAAGATTTTTTCTGAGGTGATGACAAGGGAGGTTAGTGGTAACACTCCTGAAACATGTGACATATTCAAGGAGTGTAGGAGGTTATTTGATAGGGGTAAGAGGTTAAAGACCACCTGAAGATGATTAAGATTTTTGTTACCAACGCTATAGTGTGCTTCAGCTGCTACTACTGATGGTGGTATGTGTGTGAATGATGTCCTACCAAATGTTATGACATCTTTCTTGATGTGTTAACTTGGGTAATTCATATTGGATTGATATGCTGGTTTTTCTTGTGTCTTGGGTTTTCCTCTTAAGGGGGAGAAGATTTCAGGTAAGTAATTATGGTCTGAAAGTTGATTCCTTTAAGGGAGAATGATTGTTCACTATTATGAAGAAGACAACTGATATATGTGGTTCATCATGAAATATTTTGGTCATCCTTGTGTTTAATAATCGGGATGGTTCTCCAAGAAGTAACATGGTAAGACAAGACAAGATGGACTCTATTTGTGTTGGATGGTTATAGCTGGAATCCTTAAAAGCAAGTCCATTGGTGTGATCATTGAAACATATATTAATGTCCAAGCTAATGTTGGGACATCATCTCAACATATTAAGACTCCAGGAGGTAGGAGGAGATATATCTGAAAACTCTATAGTCATCATTGTTTATTGTCACTGTGTTCAGAGATGTGAATCTAAGAGAGTTCTATATTTTGGTGTTTATATCTCCACTTGATTGAGAGTTAGTATTTGGTGAGGTAATAGAGTAACTCTTTTGGCCAAGTCTGATGGAGTCAGTGTCTACGGATAATCTTTCTTTGTGGCTCCTCGTTCTGTTGTGGTTATCTGTGAATTATACTATTTTCCAAAAACTATGTTTAAGGTTGAGGGAAGTCTGAACTCTCAATGTTTTTGGATGTTTAAAGAATGCAATGTTCAATCAGATGTCATGATATTGTATTATGGAGAGCTTAGTCCAAAGGTCTCAAAGATGACAATGTGCATAGTATGACAAGTACTTATAATTGTTTTCTTTTTATCAAGGGTCTTGCTACAGACAATTGTTGACACTTTCAAAGATGGTTGCTTGATAAACTCTAGGAGGTATATTTTTTGACGTGAGGAACAAGGTATTCTGAAGGGCATGTTTGAAATTACATTACTAAAGAGTGAGTGTATGTTCTAGTGGACGGCGTGCCTACATTTTCTCTTCATCTAATGACACGTGAAAAATATTTTTCAATGGTATGGAGAAGTCACACCTGATGTAGAACAATTTAGCAGTCAAGAATTGGAAAGAGAGAAATTGAATATATTCATGTCTCTCTCTTGAAATGAATGGTACACCGTCAACAATGATCGTTTTATCTTCTTAAAAAACACATGCATTGACTTGTTGTTTTGTTACAAACAAGCATCCCACAAATCGTACATAATTATAGTAGTTTAAGTATTATAATTTTTTTTAATTCATAATCATCTCAACATTTTTGTAAGCATAAAAATAGTAGTTTAAGTAACAACACTGCAACAAGCAACTAAAAAAATGTAATGTTTCATTAATTATATAGTAGTAAATTGGAGTGAGACACAATTCAAATGACTCAAATAAATAGAAATTAATCAAAGAATACGTCCAAGTTGCGACTTGTTTGTATTCATCTATTCCACGCATGGTTCGACTAAACAGATAATTTATTCATTAAAAGACAACGGAGTTATTTGTTTGTATTTTCAAAGTCAGTTTTGAAGGCATTTTTGTACTAGTGTTGGAAAATTTTGAAAGCAAGTTATATTGCATTACCAATAACTTCAAATAATTTGTTAAGTGATTTTTCCTCCCTTAATATAGGTGTCTTCTTTTTTATTTTTATTTGTTTTAAATTATTTATCTATTTAAAATATCAATGTGATATTTATTATTTATTTTTACTAATTTATTCTTATTTATTGTATTTTAATTTATGTAATTACTCCACTACTTATTATTAATAAAGTTATTTTAGAAAATAAAATTTATTTTATCATTAAAATTAACATAATTAATTAGTATCTTAAAAAATATGAAAATTTCAAAAAAAATATTTATTACGAGACGAATGAAGTATAAAATTTGTTTGGTGGATGAAGTAAGTCAAAGAGTCTAGTGATTATGAGATCGATGGTTTTTTCTCCATTTCTAACATAATAATAACAATTATTAGACAAAATGTTGTTGATATTGCACGGTCTTAAACATGATGCTGCCGATTAAACTTTGATAAATTATTTGTATAATTTATGTGAATCAATTATGTTGGAACATGTTCGTGCATACATATCAAAATAAAGAAAAACACAAAAATTTTGTTCATGCAATTCAACTAAATTGCTTACATCTACAGCTATTAAACAACTATAATTATGTCTTATTGATTTATTATGAATTATATTTATTAGGATTTCACTATTATGAGTGCATATAAGAATATTAATGATTCAGATTACAATAAAATCCCTAAATCATAATAGAATTAAATTATCCATTTGACATTACCTAGGAATCAAACTCAACAAATTATCTTTGAGTAATTTGTTAAATATTAATTTATGCATTAGAAATAATTTATTAATATATCAATTTGTTAGAATCAAGTTGATTTGAAGAACATAAAAAATAATTTATCCTCTAAAGTGTGTGAAATGTATATTAGTAGTAATGAGAGAAGGATTATACTGGCTTCTGATTATCATTTGATTTATGATATAATAAAGAGGATGATTATAACATCTCAAAGATACAATTATGATGATATTGTTAGATATAATTTGAATGTGGCTGAAGGGTGGAGTCAAATATAGTTGAACAATCGTACTTCTAAACTTTTTAGATTACTTGAGTCGGAAGTTGAAAACAAGTGGTAAGATCAAGTTTTAAGTGTGATTTAAATTTGATCTTGATTGTTGAATAGTGATTTTAACATGGAAGAGAGCAACAAAGTGGTTGATGGTAAATTGACATCACCAGAGTTTAAAGTCATGATGAATAACTATTGGAATGTATCCTAAAATTTCGAGTGATCACAGTTGATTGATCGGTCAAAAGTCAACTGTGAACATTAGATTTGGAGAGAGAAAATAGACTTTTCAAAAACCCTAATAAGCATGTGAATTAGGGTCGGTCCAATCAATTTAGGAACGCTGTTTTAATTATAAAAAAGTCTAAAAATATAAAATTTATGTCGAATTTTTAAAAAAAACAAGTAAAAAGTCATATATTTAAAACAAATAATAATTTTATACCTATTTTAAAAAATATATAAAATAGATTTTAAAAACAAGTTATTGACTTACATCTATTTTTAAGTACTTTTTGAATCATATTATGAATGCATATTATAAGTTATAAGGGTGGATAGTAAACTGAGTTGGGTGATCCTGGGTCCAAAATTTTCACTGAATCAGAGGTTCATATAAATAATTTTTATGAGTTATTGGACTGATCACATTTTGTAGCCCAAGGCAAATACCCGTGGTTGTTATACATATAATATAATTGTTAGGTTAAGTGTTAAAAAAATATAAAATATATGTTTGATTAATTAAAGATGTATACTATAATGATTAAACTAAACCATTGAAATTAAACAAAGTAAGTTATAAAAAAAATGTTTTCCATTGAATAATTAGTCATTTTAAATATAAATTTACTATGGTTGTCATAGGATTAATTTTTTAAAAATATAAAGAGATTGATTCTTTATTAAAATATTTGTCTCATATTTATTATGTATTAATGAAAAATATGCATAATATGCATCCCGTCGACAAATATTTTTCTTTTATTTTTATTTATTTATTAATGAAAAAGTTGTCTTATATTTTCTTAATATAACTAATAGATTAAATTATAGTTTTAATCCATTTATTTTAGCCTATTTATGAAATCAAACACTTTATCTTATTTTTCAACATTTTTGGTCATTCATTTGTATTTTTGATCAAAAGAAGAGTTGATGTATAATTCTTTTAATAGACAGCAGACTTTATATTATATAAACTAAGAGCGGGCTCAGTCCAGAACAGGATTCCCCAAGTAGAAGAGCTATGACTTTAAGGTCAGCTCAGGTGTCGAGGAGATAGTGATGCTGATGATCTTCGTGGATTTCCTTGAGTCTTTGACATTCGACCCAAGCATGGTTAACGATCACTCAGACTTCGACTTTTAGTCTGGTGTATGCAAAAAGGGGGGAACGTGTTCGTTCAGAGTAACAATGTTTCTCGTAGAGGGGAAACGACCGTCTAGAATAACAATTTTCTTCGCAAAGGGGAAATGACCGTCCAAATTAATAATCTTCCTCACAGAGGGGAAATGACTGTCCCGAATAACCATCTTCCTCGCAGAGGGGAAATGACCATCCAGACTAATAATCTTCCACGTAGGGAGAGAATATCTTTTAAGTATCATGGTCGGGCCTTTGTGGCATGCTCGTAGAGAGAGTTTCCCTCGACCATCATCTGAAGAGATGAAAAGTCTTGGTCGATGTCTGCTTGTTGGGCCACGTGTCACAATATTTAATGCGTAATAATGGTCTAGGCGTAGGGGTCATTATGACTAGGCGCGTGGGCGGCTGCGTGTCGAGGCATCGATACGTCACTCGAGGTGACACTTTGTCTTTCATGCAGGGTTTATAAATAGGGGTTTAAGGATTCATTTTCTACTTTCATAACATTTTCTCTCCCTCTCGTCCTCTCTTCCTCTTATTCTCTCACTACTGAGTTACATCCAGCCGCCGTCGCCGCCGTAGCCTTCGTCGTACTCTTCAAAATGAACCTTTAGCCAAGTAAGTGCTTTCCCTTTTTCCATGGCTCATTTAATCTTTACCTCACGCATGTTCCATACTAATTTCGTATTCTGGGAAGATTCTCCCTGCGAAACTCATAGATTTTACTGTTTTCCTCGCGGGATTCATGCATTCTCCACGAAATTTGTGTTTTCACCTGCGATATTCATATTTCTCTTTGGGAGATTCATGGGTTCCCCGGGAGATTCATGATTTAGCCAGAAATATTCATGTTTCTCCTTGGGAGATTCATGTCTTCCCTGGGAGATTCATGAGTCCCTCGCGTGATTTATTAGTCAGGGATAATTTTTCACGCGTGATGATTTTGCCTTTGCTTGTCCAGCCGATTCGGATCGCACCCTTGGCCCACAATTGGTTTTGATTTTCTTTTGAGATGTTGAGCATGGGATTGTATCCTCTTCCTATGGCGCGCCCTTTCACTCGACTTGTGGTGGAAGCGTGGATTTGATTTGACCATCAAATTCATGTTATTCCTCTGCTATTCAGGTGAGATAGCCGACCCTGTCGTAGATGTTCATATGGCCGAGCCTGTCGAGGAGGATCAGACGGTCGAACATGTGGAGGATGTTCGATAGTCGATTCGATCAATGATCCCCAAATAACTTGGGTTGATCTTGAGCCTCGAGGCATCACCTCTTGATATCATGCATCTTTAGATGGCGCATTTATAAATGTCAAGGACTTGCCCGATGATCCTGACGCTGAAAGACATTGGAGAGTCGTTAAACCTGCTGCAAGCAAAAGGATATGCTCGTTTTACAAGAACAGTCGTATCCCAATGTATGAATTCATCTTCGAAGAACTGGGGTTGCGACTGCCCTTTAGTGACTTCTAGATCGCGGTCTTCAGGCACTTATCGTCGGGGCCCTCTTAGTTGAACCCAACCGCAATGGCTTTCATAATGGTGTTTGAGATAATGTGTCAATACCTTTAGGGTCAGCGCAACTATTCCCCTTTTCTTTCGATGCTTCCGACTTCAGCGACAAACTATGGAGGGGAAACATGGATGCGTTTCTCTAAAGCAGTCAAAGAAGAAACTCTTTAAGATGTTCCTGGAATTTGTTCGCGATTTCAAGGATAGGTACTTCCTCGTTATGCTCGTGTTAGAAGAGACCTTCAGTTATGTGGTAGAGGAGGAGATTGTGATCGATGAAGATGGAAACATGATCTACGAGGAATACGAGACCGTGGAGACAGAGTTGGTATCCAAGTTCCCCTTCCACTGGGCAGAGACTCACTTCGACCACCTCCCGAGTTATTACCTCATCATGGAGGATCCCATGGACGAAGGGGATGAAGAGGCCTATGCCAGGCTCTGCAGGTTTGTCGATGGATTTTACCCTGCCCAATGGGTTATGAGGGTGGCAAAAGATTTCCTTAATGATAACGGCTAGCCCGTATACGAGGCTCGAGTGCCATTCTTACGAGGATTGTGTAGTACTCTTGGGTATCTGCCCACACTTTTCCTTTTTTTATTATTCTTTGGCTTGGAACCTTTCAGCATGGTCGCGTGGATTTGATCCTTGTAATAACCTTGGTTTGTATTTTTTTGCAGGCAAGACGACGGATTCCCGCGAGCGCATCCTCAAGTTGACGCAGGACGCGATAAAGAAAAGCAAAAAGATAGTCCTGAAGAGAACTTGCCTTGCCCTTGGTCATGCCAGGGATGGTTCCAACACTTCGTCCATGTCACTAAATATCAAACAATCTCCTTCCAAGCAGCCGTTGTCGGGAAAAAAGAGGGGTCCACCTCATGACAATATTTTAGATCTAACGGAGAACAACGTCATGCCCAGGCTTTCACATTGCCCCCTGCTTTGCCCAGAAGAGTTTCTTCGATAGATATCCCTTGGAGGTGCGTGGTGGAGAGTTCGCGACCATCCGGGGTCTCGATTTGGCGGGCAGGAGGAAACAACTAGCCAGCAGTGCCATTGGTATGATGAAGAATTTAGAGATAGAGGTGGTCCTCTCTGGCAAGGAAACTAGAATTTTCACGGTGTTGGAAAAGCTGCAGACAGAGAAAGAAGGTCTCGAGGAGAAGATGAAAAAGCTATAAACTTTCCTCAACGGCTATAAGGAGAAGTTTCGGGCTCAGGGCGTCAATTTGAATAAGAAGGAGGAGGAGGCGACCATCTTGTTTGCGGAAAAGGATGCTTGGTCGCTCGAGTAGAAAGGTCTTAAGGATGCTATTGCTGACTTGAAAGCCACTTCATATCCTGTCGAGGACGAGCCCAAAGAGACAAAAACCTTGAAGGCCCGTACTGAATTTGTTGCTTGGATTCAGTAACTCGATTCAAATTGTGTGTAAGCGATGATGATTGGCTTTGACACAGCGGTGACCCAACTCGAGTTGCTGAACCATGGGCTTAATACCGTAGAGATCAGGTTTTTGTCTTAGGTGGTCGACGCCAAGCTAGTTCCTCCCCTTGAATCCCCTGACCATGTCGAAGATGATGACAATCATGAAGGGTGACTTGTGATTCTATGTTTCTAGTTTTTTGTTTGGTTGTTGGTTCTGAGTGCTCGTATTTCTTTTGTAATATTTGGACAAGGGTTTTTCCTGATATTTTGTAATATTTTGACAATGTCAGCCCTCGTGGCCGGTGCTTTTAATTTCCCGTTTATTTTGTATGCTTGAATACTTGCTTTTTGAATGCTGCATCTGCTTATCATTATGTATACTTGATGTGTGTAATTTATTGAAGTGTGGGGCTCTTGCTCGACATATTTAGTGCTCGACGGTTCAGGGAACTCATCATGGAAAACAGAGTTGGTTCCGCTTGATGACGGGATGAAGACCGCGGTCAGGGTCCTGATCCCGTGGCGTGAACTTTCCCATCGCGAGCTAGAAGTTCTGCCTTACTGGTACTGCGAAGGAGGAGCTAGTTTGAGGTGTCCTGGTTGGGCTAAAGTTATGCTCGTCCAATGAGCTGGATCCCGCCTTTTGTTTCAGGTTAAGGATGTTTTGTTCGTACTGAAACACGCTCTATGGTTGGGCATGCCTGGCTGCTTGTCGAGCTGGGTCGGCTAGCTGTTAGGTCTGAACATGGTATTGTCGGTACTTAACTGTAGTATTGTTTTAGATTTTCTGTGTTCCATGGTCGAGCAAGTTGTTCCCTATGTAAGTTTTCGAGGAAATAGGCCCCGATCCCCGTTCTTCCTCGGACGCGGTAGGGGCCTTCCCAATTTACAGCGAGTTTTCCCTCACGCAAGTTTTTCAGGTTTCTTCGTAAGACTAGGTTGTTGACTTGAAACTTGCATTTTATGAATTTAGCGTCATGACACAAAGTTATTTTTTGTTTCAGAGTTGCCTCACGGAGAGCTTCTCCTGCTTGAATTTCTTCGACCATGTCGAGTTCGTCCCTCAGGGCTTTGTTGTTCATCTCCTCATCGAGGGTAGATTAAATTTTTCTGGAAGTTTCTTTAATTTCCACAGGGATCACTGCCTCAATCATGTATGCTAGTCGGAAATGAGTTTTTCCCGTGGTTTAGTGTGGAGTGGTTATGTAGGCCCAAAGTACACTATGCAGCTCCTCAACCCACCTGTTCTTGGTTGCGCCTAGTCGTCATTTCATTCCTTGTAGGACAACTCTATTAGCGGCCTCGGTTGCCCGTTTGTTTAAGTTTGTTCGATAAATATGAATTTTCGCTTAGTACCAAGTTTTGCAATAAAGTCTTGGAAGTTTATGTCGATGAATTGTGTCCCGTTGTCAGTGACTAGTTCCTGGGGCACGCCGAAGCGGGCAAGCATGTTTCTCTTGTAGAAGCGTAAAATATTACGCGCCGTGATCATAGCGAGGGCTTCGACCTCTATCTACTTCATGAAGTAGTCAACATCATAATTAGGTAGTTGTTTTTGGTAGGACCCCATGGTGAATGGGCAGAGGATGTCCATTCCCCACCACACAAAGGGCCACGGGGATCAAAGCGTCTTGATTTCGTTGGGTGGTACCAAGTGCATATATGCATGGCGTTAGCATTTATTGCATTTCTTGACATGCTACTTTATATCGTGCTGCATGGTAGTCCAGTAATATCATGTTCGAAGGGCTTTCTGCACCAGGTATCTTCCTCCTAAGTGTTGAGCGATGATTCCCTCATGGATCTTCTGAAGAACATGGGGGATTATAGCCTTCTCGACACATTTTAACAGTGGGATGGAGAATCCTCATCTATAAAGTTTGTCCACGAGCAAGACGTACAAGAATTCTCTCTGCTTAGTTGTGTTGGCCTCTTTCTTGTTGGGGGGAAGTTTCCCTGTGGTGAAGTAGCGGTACACCAGGGTCATCCAACAGTCGTGGTCCCTGATGGCGTTTACGCCGAGCGTCAGGGATGGTTTTTCGATGCTCGGTCGAGGGAGGATTTCCTGAATGACCGACTTGTTTCCACCCTTTTTCCTTGTGCTCGCATGCTTCGATAGGACATCCGCTTGGGTATTATGTTCCCAAGGAACATGCATGACATCCACGGAAGTGAACTGTTTCATATTTTCCTTTACTAGAGTTAAGTATTCAATGAGGTTGTCATTTTTGGCTTGATAATCTTCTTTCACTTGGGAGGCGACGAGCTGCAAATTCGTGAAGATCCTTACTTCCTGTGCGCCCAAGTCCTCGGCCAATCGTAGTCCCATGAGAAAAGATTCGTATTCTGCTTGGTTTCTGGATGTCGGGAAGGACAAAAGAAGGGAGGCCTCTATTAGGATACCATCCTCGTTTTCGATAATCATGCATGCTCCACTTCCCAACGAGCTAGATGCGCTATCTAAAAAAATAGTCCATTTGTGGGCTCCATTCTTGGGGGAAGTAGGCACGGTCATCTCAACCAATAAGTTGACCAAAACTCGGGCCTTAAGGGCTTTTCTGCTTTTATACCAAATGTCAAATCCCGACAGTTTTGACGACCATTTAAGAATCCTACCGGCCATATCTGAGCGACCGAGTAGTTGCCTTACGGTCTGATCTATCTGCATGATGATCGTGTGCGTCAAGAAGTAGTGTCTCAACCTATTATCCATATTGATAAGGGCCAAGGCGACCTTTTCTCTTTGCTGGTATCTTATTTCTGGGCCATTCAAGGCCTTGCTCGTAAAGTATATTGGCTTCTGCCCTTCGGGGATTTCACGGATGAGTACCATGCTGACAGCCTCTGTCGAGACAACCAAGTAAAGGTACAGAGTCTCCCTGTCCTCTGGCTGCAAAAGGACTGGTGGTTGTGAAAGAGCTTGCTTGAGGTGGAGGAGAGCTTTCTCGCCCACTTCTGTCCACTCGAATGTTGCTTCTTTGCGTGGTAATTTGAAAAATGGAAGTGCATGCTGGGAAGATTTAGCCACAAATCAAGATAACGACGTGGGGATCCCGTTCAGGGATTAGATGGATTTCTTCAAGTCCGACGTTGGGAACTCGGAGAAGGCCCTGAACTTGTCGGGGTTAGCTTTAATTCCTCGCTCAGTCAAGTAGAAACCAAGGAACTTTCAAGCCAATACACTGAAAGTAAACTTCTCTGGATTGAATCTTATCCTGCATTTCCTTGCCTGGTCGAAGACCTTTTTCAGGTGAGCAGTGTGGTCAGTTTCCTCTCGATACTTGATGATCATATCGTCCATGTATACCTCGAGCATATCCCCGATTTCCCCTCAGAAAACTTTATTCATTATTCACTGATAAGTTGCACTGGTGTTCTTCAGGCCGAAAGGCATTATGTTTTAGTAATAGTTACCCGACATGGTCATGAAAATGATGCACTGTTTGTTTCTCCTCTCCATGGGGATCTGGTTGTAACCTTAATACATATCCATAAATGATAAGAGTTTATAGCTGGCCGAGTTGTCGACTAGCCTATCGATGTTAGGTAAAGGATATGCATCTTTAGGATATGTCATATTGAGACCAGTATAATCAACATACATACGCTATTTCCATTAGATTTTTTGACCAATACAATGTTAGAAATCCAGGTTGTGTATTGTACCTTAGAAATAAAATTTGCCTCTAGGAGGTCTTTTACAACCTTTTTAGTAGCCTCCACTTTTTCAAGAGACTACCTACCCCTACGTTGAACTATTGCCCTAGTGGCTAGATCTATAGTCAGTTGATGGCAGACGACCTCGGGGTCGAGTCCATGCATCTCAGCAGCGCTCCACGTGAACAGATCAGTGTTCTCCCTCAGGCATGCTTTGAGCTGCTTCCTCTCCAGATCAGGGAGCGCTTTGTCGATCTTCACACCTTTATCTAGATTGTTGCCGAGGAAGATGACTTTAAAATCTCCATCTAGGATAGGGTGCGTAGAATGGAGAGGCTCTTTGTTATCAGCTGGTCAGGAACCTCCTTCCTCCTTCAACTCATCTCTGGTGAAGCGGGTGTCAAGATCCACTAAACCGACGTGAGGTGATGGTATCACTTCCTTTGCTCGAGCTGGCTTGTCGTCTACCAATCGGGCTTGTTAGCTGGACGAGGACTTGGGTGTTGTGTCTATCGGGTTATCCCCTTTTGCAGTTGCACAGAAAAACCTTCTTGCTGCTTTGATGTCCCCGTGCATGGTGACGACACGACCCATTTCGTGTAGTATTTCATCTTCAAATAGACCGTCGACGGGACAATGGTTAATTCGGCCAGGGTCGGCCTTCCCAAGATACAACTGTACAAAGAAACGCATTCAATGACCAATAAGTGGACTGTGACTTTCCTAGCTTTCGCTCCCTCCCCAAAGGTCACAAGAAGCTCGACATAACCCCGGGGTTTGGTAGTAGTGCCATTGAAACCCTATAGGTCAGAACCCACGTATGGAGTCAAGTGACTCTCGTCGAGCTGGAGAGTGGTTAATAAATGGGTGTACATTATATGGATAGAGCTCCCCTCGTCGACCAGAGTTTGACGGATGTCTAAGTTCTCCATCTTTTCCCTTGCCAACAGGGGGATGTTGGAGTTTGGTACCCCGCCTGGAAGCTCCTCAAGATAAATGGTGATGTGTTCATACTTTTCTCGGAACCTGTTGAGATTAGTGTTTTAAGCTGAGACTGCATTGATCAATTCCTCAAATTATCTCTTCACTAACCTGGCGATGATTGGGTCAAATCCGCCGCAAGATATGACCATGCAGTGGGGAATCTCTCCCAGGTTCTGTGAGAAGAGATGGGCAGGTCGTCCTCCTTGGGGACAAAGAAATCCTCGGTTCGAGACATGGACACGGCGACTTGTATAGGAGCATCGTCGGATGGAAGCGTCTTCTCATCGACCCTTTTTGCCTCTCGAATGCCATGTCACAGAGACTCGCTTTTCCTAGTGTACTTCCTTAGACGACCTTCCTTGATGAGGATTTCGATCGCATCCTTGAGGTGGATGAAATATTTACCTTACATGACATTGCATATCATTTTCATCCTCTAAATCGTGCATATATCTAAGTTGTCTAGTATCTTATTCCCAGTTGTTTCTTTCTTCCAGTTGTTTGTCTACTGTCAAGCTGATTTCTCTACACAAGTACACAACTAGAGCTAACATCAGAAGAAGAATGGTAGACCAGAGTTCAAGATTTGAGTAGGGCATTTTGTCTTTCAAAGATACAAGTCATATGGTCAACAACAATTCCCTTTCCAGGGCATGACAAGTGAAGCTTCAATCAAAGCCATACTATCTTCCTAAAGCTAGTGTTTCAGACAAGACAACTCATCCTTGTTGTTGATTATTCACCAGCCCATGTTTCTTCCTGTTTTCATTTTCCTTTATTTGTGTAAAATGGTTGCTTTAAACTTTTTTTGTACTTTCATGTTAATTCTAATAAAATGAGCATTGCATTATTTTGGTCCAATTCATTTTCATTTACTGCCTTCTTTTCAAAAAAAAATATTTCTCCTGTTTACTTTCTTTATCAAGCTTTTGTTTATGCAAATATTGGAGGGAGGATGATGAAAACGAAATACCCATAATAGCTGCTGGTATGCTTTCGAACAAATATTTGCTTATGATGTACATGCATTGTTTCAACTCCCAGACACGGGAGAAATAAGGAAGGTAATCCCTTATCAACCCCTTTGATCCTAGAAGTTGGAGTTTCTTTCTTTACAGAAAAGTCCACAATGTTAACCTGGGGTAGTGTAGTTCTCAGTTAATTTGGTTGTGCATGCAATTACAAGAGCAGTCGTTCAAGACACCTTTAAATAAAGGTTGCAATCAAGCTTCCCTTTGCATATATCAAAGAAGTGTCAAAGATGTCTTCCAAATCAAAAGTGAAAATGATGGTTATCCATAATCATTAAGCAAGCCAATCTCTATCTTTCCACAAAGGAAAAATCAAAGAAAAATCCCACTAATTCAAAACCTATAAAGGAGACTTAGGCAAAACTGGGGCATCCTGCTGACTGTAATCTCAAATGAAACAGTTCAGGAAAAAGTTAGGGATAACAAAGTCAAAAAGAGGTCTTCGAACTCTCAAAATTCTCCACCATATTTAACAAAAGTCCTCAAGCAACAAATTGTTGTAAGAAGAAGTGACTGCCATTTCAAAAAATCCTTTGGTTTCCGAGCCATCATCATTACTATCATCAATACAAATCAAAAATCTCTTGGAACCTGAATGCTTAGGCTGAATTAATTGAACGTGGGACTGAAGTACATCACGAAGATTGGATTTGGTACAAAAAACTTTGTGCCTTTATCCTTTGTTTCATAAACCGTGAACCAGACCATGTTACAACCCTCAAAAGACCTAATTGAAGTCAGGTTTCTTTTGAAAGCATACTGAAGCTATTCGAAATAACTTCGGATGAAACAAACATAGTCGCCACCTAACTTTATTTATGCCAAAGGAAATATATAGGGAAAGGAAAATATAGATACAATCTTAGATATTGGGAAAGAAAGATTATCTCGCAACCAAATCTTGGGTAAGGGGGTCGATTACGCAAGGGGAAGATATTAGCACCCCTCACGTTCGTGGTACTCCACAGGATCTGAAATTTTGGAATGACAGAACTCAGGTATCCTATGACATGTTGGGACATCTGATTCGACATAAACAAATAGGCAAGATATTAACAATAAAAACAATACTGAAAAGCAAAAACAACACACATAATTGTTAACCCAATTTGAAACAACCTTCCTACTCTGGGGGCATATCAAGCCAAGGACAAATCCACTCAAATAGTATCACTTCATAGACCCTACAACAAACCTCCAATTTACGGCCTAATCACTTAATCACTACCCTTGCTAGATTTCTATCTAATATTCATCTAGATACGAGGCCCTCCTCAATCCCTCTTCAATCAGAGACAGCGATTGAATCAACAATAATTCTGAACAAAACACGAAGACACACTTCTGTGACAATCACTAGCCAAGACTCTTGACTAAGACCACAACTTGGAGTTTCTTCAAAGCTTCCTCCAAGAACAATACTCAACTCATTACTTCATAACTTCCGAGTAAGAACAACAGAGACCATCTCACAACCCGAGTGGTTCACTTACACCAACTCTCCTAGAGAGCGACAAAAAGACAAAGCCATAGACTTCTACATCTTGAACCCGTGTCTTTCCTAGGTTACAAACACTTTTATTTATAACCTATACCCAACTGGATTTGGGCCTTCAAACTACAACATATCAGCTATAACAAATAGCAGTAACTTCTACTACAAACAAGGTCTTCAATCAATTCTTCCTAAATTATCTCCAAATTTAGAAACTGTATATTCTTCAATATTCTGATTGATTCTTCTTAACCTTTAAATCAACACCCTATAATGTTGCATAATATTTCCCAAAATATTCTGCATCAATTAAATCATAATAGAATCTAATTATCCACTTTAGCTCAAGCACAATGTCGTACGCTCCTTCATTGGACATCTTATTCGAC
Source organism: Vicia faba (assembly GCA_948472305.1). Lineage (NCBI taxonomy): Eukaryota > Viridiplantae > Streptophyta > Magnoliopsida > Fabales > Fabaceae > Vicia > Vicia faba. The sequence goes on from OX451738.1 coordinate 261,927,734, forward strand.
ATGTTGTTCCAGATGTTGAAACTCTTCAACTCAACATGTCCTAACACAAGATAGGACTTCTTGCTCAACATGTTCCTGTTAGCAAGTTAATACATCCTATCTATCATAATGTTGTATTATTTATTTTACAAAAATTAATGCAAATCCTTAAAACTAGAGAACTTACAATCTCCCCATTTGGAAAATTTTGGATAAACCAAATAAAATAAAAATTACAACCAAATTACAACAATAAACAAAAAAACATCCACCCGCAGTAGTTCTCAGAAACTACTGGTCACAACAACACAACAACATGGGGTCAGTCTTTAGTAAAGATGTTGGGACATCTTTGTTTGACATCAAGTCTCTAGCATTTTAAATGAACTCCATTGTAATACCAAGTCCAACATCAAAGAACAAAAACCTCAGGATAAAAGGAAGGAAAGTCCTGAAGATATTTGATGCAACCAATCTAGATGAGGAAGATGATAGGTCTACACTCCCCCTCAACCCAAGAACTTATTATTATCACAGATGAATAGATATTCCTTTCAAATGGTGGGAAAAGAGGATCATAAAGAAACCACCAGTCAATTTGTGGCATAATAGGAAACTTAAGAAGTATCCAACCACCACCATGGGTAACTCAGAACATAGGTCACAATTGTATTCATAACTCAAATCACAGGTCATAAAACATGACATAGAAACACCATTGAACATCTTATCCAACATTTTTGTATAACAACTCTAAGAAACTCACGTGGCTTCAACATATGAGCTAACCATTTCCCCTCCTTTTTATCCGAAAATTAGCAAAGGAGGCCTTCACAAAACCAGACCCAAGCACAACTCACCCAAACCCGAGCAAAAGCCAAAAGATTTATGGACACAACAAATCCTTACAGGGTGAAAGAGGAAAGGAGAAACCTCTATAAGTAGCTGTACATTTACTTGGGAAATAAAGATCCTTGAATGTAGCAAAAATCTTGGTCAAAAGGAAATGTTACTTGAGGAGAAACTTCCACCCAAATCAATGTGCATCATCCAAAACAACATTGAACGTCTTAACATCTTTGTGCAGTTTCTTCGAAGTAAAACAAGTCCCAATTATAGTGGTAGAAATGTTAAGACTAAGCCATTGAATTGACTTGACTCACACATATCAAATAAAAATCGCCACCATGCTTTATTGTTTCCAGAGGAATGGAAAAAGAGCGAACAACCCCAAAAAAGGGAGAGAATCTAGGTACGGGGGTTGGTTATGCAAAGATAAGGTATTAGCACCCTAAACATCTACGGTACTCCGCAGGAACCTCTTTGAAAATTTGTGTATTTTGGCTATAAATGTTATATACAAAAAATAGATGGTGGAGATGAGAAAAGAAGTATTTTTTACGAATTTTTGCACCTGCCGTGGTTGCAAACCTTTAGTTCCTACGTACCACATTCCATGCAATAGGGGATTAGGATACTCATAGTTCACCGTTAAAAATTTTAAAACACGTGTGTGTTGGTTAGTTTTAAGAGAAGAGACATCATTGTCTTATCCGAGTGGAAGAACATACTTACTACCCACGATTATGAGAAAGGAGAATTTGCATCATCTCAAAGTGGAGGATATAACTTGGATTTTAAAATCAACAAAGCCTCACTCAACACCCAAGTGGAAAATATCTCACTTCACTACATATCATAAAAGTATAGTAACTCACATCACTACAAGGATTGACAAGAGTCTAATCTTTTGAGAAAAGTATTTTAGTAAAAATCCAAAGTGGCAAAATGGTTTAAATGAGATTGATTGGCTTTTAGTCTTTTCACAAAAATGTCAAAGTATGATTAAGTTGATTAAAAAAATATTTTTTGAAAATGCATGGACCTAAGTCCAAGTTTATTGTGAAAGCGGTTCAAGTTAGAAAACAAGAAGAATTTTGAAAAGGAGGGAGAAGATTTTTGAAATTAAAGAAGATGAGAGGAGATGATGGGACTATCCTAAAGCAATAAGGTAAAATCTAGGGAAAATAATTGTCTAACCAATAAGAAGCCAACACTTGACACAAAGAGTCAATATAGAATTCCCATCCTTTGGATTGAAACCAAGCAAACAAAGATATTAAACCTCTTAAGAATATCAAGTTTCAGATGCATTAAGTATTCTTAAAAATTGGGTAGAGTAACGGTTGTATACAGAGGAATTCCCAATCACAAACAAAACGTACAATCAGAATAACCGGCACACAAAGAAAATCAACCCAATGTCTTGGGGTAAATCCCAAGAACTCCAGACAATATAACAACAGAGTCACAAGGTCCCAAGAGTGGCCAAGTTTTCTAATCCTAAGTTCGAGAAGTCCATAACTTCGTAATGCCAAGGATAGTAACCAAATAGTCCAAGTAACTTTAAGGTTTTTATTGTTCCAGTTGATTATTAAGTGTTTTCAAAAAGAAAAATGAAAAAGCTCAAGTGAGCAAAAATAAAAATGACATAAAGATAAATGCTCAAGTGAACAAAGATAAAAATTGCATCAAATGTAAATGCTAAAGTAAATGGTACATAAAAGTAAAGGCATAAAATAAATTACATAAAATAAAAAACTCAAAGTAAAAGTCAATTGTTAATGAGTTAGGAATTAGAGGTTAGCTGAATGACCATCTTGAAACTTGCATTTGAAAACTCATTAGAAGAAAATCAAAGCTTATCAATAATAAGTTTCATTTGCTTTTTGTGAAGTATATTATTCATTTCAAGTTCTCGAGTCGAAAACATATGATCAACGATGTTTAAATGATTCAATTAGAGAAAAGTTTATGAAGGTTCATTAGATGATTGATAAGATCAAAGCCTCCTAACAATGAACCTCGAGATTATTGGATCAAAGGTTTCAAATTAAACATACTTGGACTTGCAAACATAGGTTTGGGCCACAAATGATCATTTCTCGAATCAGGACATAATGTAACGCTATGTTAAGCAATCGTAAGTGGACTTATGTAGAAGTCACACCTATTTGAGGCCGGTCAATAGTAATCTATGTACCATATGTTTGGAGAAATGATATGTAGATCATTCTCTAACAACATGTAGCAGAAGTGAGAAGGGGATGAGATGAAGAGGGAGAATAAATATTCTCTATCATTAAAATCATTCATCCATTTTGGTAGAGTTAAATTCAACACCCAAGATCCAATAATGTTAATGAAGCTCATGATTTAAAATCACATAGTTCAAGATCAGCCAGAATATATACAAAAATAAAATTGCATTTAATAAGAAAAATAGAATGAGAAAATGATTTTTAAATTGTTTTTTAAGTGAAAATAAAAGGGAAAATAACAAACTATATTGAAAGTATCAAATAAAAATTAAAAGAAACCATAGAAAAGTCAGAGATGATCTCAAGTATTTTAACAAAAAATTTGGTAATTTTTTAGAACAGAAAAGTATTTTTAAATTATTCAAAATCACTCAAATAAGTGAAAAATGATTAAAGATAATAAAAATTAGAATGAAATTCTATAAAAAATTCGAAGAATTCAGGAATAAAGAAAATGATTTTTATGAATTTTTTTCCAGAATTTAAAAATATCAAGAAGTAATTTTAGAACAATTAAAACAAGTCAAACAAAAGAAAAATCATAAAAATTATCAAATATGAAAATAAAATTATGAAAAAATAAAAATCAGAAAAATAATATTTGAAAATATTTTTGTGAATTTTTTCATAATTTTTGGGTCAGAAATGACTTTTCTATGATTTTTTAAAGTTTAAAACAATTTAGTGCAAAAATCAGAAAATAAAAAAAAAAGTCAGAAAAATATGGACCATTAGATGAGAGTCAAAACACGTTGGTAAACAGATCCAAAGGATCTAGGGCACTGTGCATATCATGGTCTATTTTGAAAATCACACCAAATCGTTTTTAATAATTAAAAGTAACTTAAAATCTGGCACGTTGGATGGAGTCTAACTAATGAAAGTAATCAGACCCAAGGGTTCTCAAAATGCGTGTATGGTAAGGCAAGCACATTGGATAGGATTCAAAAAATTACATGTCACACTATCATTGGTTGAAGCACAACACGTAGGTCGTCTTCAACCTCCAGACGCCCTAGATTGGAGTTCCACAAACTGTAAAATTAGAGAGCCAGACAAGTACCATTAGATTCATCTCTTCAAGATGATTCTAATAGTACCCTTGCGCCAAATTTATATAAGTTGAGCAAGGGATTTGGAAAAAACCAGAAAAGATAGCGAGCACGAAATTTCCAAGTATCTCTCTCAATTCTTAATGAAAATGAAAACCGTAAGAAGTATGAGAATTAGAAGGATGAGTAGAGTAGAATATGGACTTATTTAATTCAATTTGGTTGAGAATTCTACCTGAATGAGGTTCACCAAAGTAGCTCTGAAACTTGACTTCTGTAGCTTGATTCAGGTCACGATTCTTAAAGGTAAGAGTATGGTTAGATTCAGAGAAGTTCAATGAAGCTAACTGAATAGAGCTTTTAGTGTTTTGAGGTAAGAATGAAAGAAATCATAATTTCAAATTCAGAGTCGTGTGGGATCTAAACAAGGTAATTTTGGCTGAGCAGACTTCTTCTATTTATAGGGAAGTGAGTGGTGCAATGATTTGAGAGAAAAATAGAAGTTTAGAGGGAAATTGGATGGAGCCCGAAAATGGAAAATGTGTGACTCCATGTGCATCAAAACTCATCCAATTCCTGCATTTTGATCCTTAATTCAACTTTGGGAACTTTTTCAAACATGTTTAAATCAAAAACGCATGCTAATTTGGTTTTTAGAAGCTAGATTATAGATTTGAAAATTTGACTTGGAGGAAAAATGCAGTTTCAAGTAGCTGACTTTGAACTCATGGTGTGCATGATTTAGGAAGCCTTAGGAGATGATTCTCGGTGCATTGGAAATATAATATAACACTCTTCACAATGTCCCAAGAACAAATTCATTTGGATGCTTGAGCTAGAATTTATGCTAGGTCAAAATTAGAAAGAAAGCGCTGACTTTTATACTTAGAAATTTTTTAAGTTTCTTCTTTAAAAATGACCTATAATGTTTTGATTAGAAACAAGGTATTCCTTTATAATTGAGCTTTGATCATTGATGCTATCTTGAAATAGACTTCCTAATGAGTATTGTGAAACTCATATCACTCAAAAAATCCAAATATTAAACAAGTTATGATCTTGTGAAATTTGTGAAAATCCATGAGATGACCTATAATATTTTGAGCTCAAAAAGCATCTTGAAATCATTTACAAGATTAGAACCAAAAAGAGAGTTAAAGTTAACATCCTTAAGATCATTGTTAAAAAATAACAAGCTCAAGATAATAAAAAGTGACCAAGTTATGACCCTTTGAAGTCACATAAAAGAATTTGATGGTTTGTCTAGAGGACTTGTAATCTTTCTCAATCATTAGTGATCTTCCATAAAAAAATTGCTTGAAAATATTGAAGTGATTTGTTAATAAACCTTTAAAGAGAAGCATATCTTTGGAATCACTCAAAAATATCAAAAGATGAACAAGATATAACCCTTAGAAGTTTAAAACCCTAGCTCTTAAAGCATCAAAATGTCTTGGAACCGCTTTCAATTTTCGACAATCTTTCTTGCATAATTGATTTTGTCATGTGAAGAGAAGTTGCTATAGATGATAATAATAACCCATAGCAAAAATAATCACTTCCAAATGTTTAAAATTAAGAAAGTTATGCACTTATAACCAAGGAATCAAGAACTTGTCAAATTAGGTCAAACTTCTTGGATCAATCTTGCATCTCTTGACTTGTCAAATTGAGAAAGTAGAGTATGTTAAAACATAATAGGATTTAAAATCATGTTGTCTTGAAACACACACAAAGAGGAAGTTTAAATCTCAGTGAAGCTTTGTTGAAGAAGGCATGAAAATAAACTCGTGAACCTATGAATCAACTTGATGAAATGTGTTGTGCCATTACCTATAATGCCAACATCCATAGAGCAAGTATACATACATTGTATTTGTTAGTTAGAAGTCAATAAACACAATATATACATGTATAAAACATACATATCAGGGTGCTTGGTGATCCTACATGAGCAAACCTAAAGATAGGAAGAAGAATCAAACCCTAGTGTGTGATCTTGATATGATTGGGTTGACATTGAGATGATGATAGATCTTAGGGGCAAAAACTGGAGTATGACAACTGACCTTATTTAAGTGTCTTCTTTTCAGAGATATAAAGGTTAAAATATTCGTGTCGAAGAGATTGAAGATACTAAAATATAAAACAATCCCTATTTTTGGCCCTAAGATGCCATGAAATGCTTTTGATCATACATGCAGACAAACAAATCCAAAGGTGACACAGGACACCACTGAGGATACGGGAAATAACAATAATGGATCAAAAGAAAATCCGACCAGGAAAATAAATATTTGGTAAACAGAAGACTTGACTCCACTGGGGTAAAGCCCAAGGAGGAGATAAAGCATCTTTAACTCAAACATTGAGGAAAAAGTAATGGATGAAAAAGATCGACAGATAACTGCGAACTAGCCCCTCACGGAGAAGATAGCAAAAAAGTAACGTCGACTCATAGGGAATAGACATGGTAAGATGACACCGGTGAATACCAATATTAGGGTAAGTAATAAATGATTGGCATCAGTACTTATGACTTGAAACAAATGAACTTCTTTAGAGCAAAGTGAATCTCAAAAACAAACTATCTCCCAAAATGACGAGACTACCATTCATCGGAGTAACAAATCTCAACAATAAATTATCTCCTATAATGACGAGACTACCATTCACTAGAGTAAAAAATCTCAACAACAAACTATCTCCCATAATGATGAGACTACCATTCATCGGAGTAATAAATCTCAACAACTAACTATCTCCCATAATAACGAGACTACCATTCATCAGAGTAACAAATATCAACAACGAACTATCTCTCATATTGATGGGACTACCATTCATCGGAGTAACAAATCTCAACAACCAACTATCTCCCATAATGACATGACTACCATTCATCGGATTAACAAATCTCAACAATGAACTATCTCCCATAAGGATGAGACTACCATTCATCAAAGTAACAAATCTCAACAACGAACTATCTCCCATAATGACGAGACTACCATTCATCGGAGTAACAAATATCAACAACAAACTATCTCCCATAATGACGAGACTACCATTAATTGGAGGAACAAATCTCAATAATGAACTGTCTCCCATAATGACAAGACTACCATTCATCGGAGTAATAAATCTCTACAATGAACTATCTCCCATAACGACGAGACTACCATTAATCGGAGTAACAAATATTAACAACGAACTATCTCCCATAATGACGAGACTACCATTCATCAAAGTAACAAATCTCAACAACGAACTATCTCCTATAATGATGAGACTACCATTCATCGGAGTAACAAATCTCAAAAACAAACTATCTCCCATAATGACGAGACTACCATTCCTCGAAGTAACAAATATCAACAACAAACTATCTTCCATAATGACGATACTACCATTCATCGGAGTAAAAAATATCTTCTGGCATTAACAGGATTATCGGGGAAGAATAGGTTGCTCAAATAAAGAGACCGCCACTTGTTGTTATAAGAAGTAATTGCAATAACGCTGCTGGGAAATTAATCTTGACTTCCTGGGGAAATACTAACACATTTTGCTGAGTAGATAAAATCTTCATGTGCAAAATAAATGAACATTCTCAATCCAAGTCTCAAAGCCTACAAAAACCAAAATAACAATGTTACTGGAGACTACAAATTCAAGCCAGGAACAAATCATAGTGAAACAGTCAACCCAGACACTATCCAATGAGGAATAACTCAAATGTGGATCAACTTTCATCCAAATAATGAGTTGGGCAGGAAGGCTAAAGAAAAATTCTTCCACGGGGGATAACTCACTAGGGAAATTGAATGGATATACACTTTCTATTTTAAGGTTGACAATATATTGGAGAAAGGGTAACATAACTCTGCAAATAGGGAAATATGCCAACAAAAATAATAACAAACTCAAATGAGAATGAATTTTAAATTCAACTATGTACGATGTATGTATGAATGTATGAATGTATGAATGTTACCATGTATATGCTGACGAAACATACATACTGTACTGGGGATAAATAGACAAAAAACCAACTTTGGAAAAATAAAACACTTGGCAAAATCAGATCCAAGATGAAGATTTCATAAGAGAGTAAACACTATCTTAGGAAACAAATTCCTATTTCTCAACTTAACTCCACTATGAAGAAACATGGTTTGAAAAATAATCCAAGCACAATCTGGTAGTAATAAACCAATGCAGTTGCAGGGATATAAAATACTCTTCTAGATCTCACCGGGGAATATTATGCAAACTTCGATCGGGGAACACAGTGCCTCATCGTCTAGACTCCAACTAGAAATTCCAATACTTACTTTACTAGGGAAGGTGAAAACCACACCATCGGGACTTCCACTGGGGAATGTCGTGCTGTCTTTATTGGGGAAAAGGAAAACTCACACGCCGAGGAGAACCCAAGTACATTATTCAAAACTAAGGATAATAGTCTGTGTAAATTTCTCTGGGGAGAAATTATGAAACTTCATGGGGATATTTATCTTGGAGATTTAAAGGAGTTATCATCACAGCAAGAGGTCAAAATTATGGGGATTTTAAATCAAACTCAACATTTTCCGAGAGAAACCCAAAAAGTTGACAGCCGTGTCAAAACTTTTTATAAAAGAAAACTACCCTTGCCAGGATGTCTGGGAAACAAACAACAACAATAATTTCATTACTATAAAGAGCGATGATTTACAAATAATTCTACCTTAACACACGCAGAGAGATAGAACTTCCGTCAAATGAGCGAAGACCTCACTGAGGAACTTGGGATATAGGTTTCAAACCACACAAACCTGAAACCAAATAATCAACTTGAAGAAGATCTGAACTAAGACTTAACCGGGGAAGGATGAGATCACAAACCCAACACCCCCATATATTAATTGGTATGAAATCTAAATATCTAGAACACAAATGGATCATGTGTATATCAAAAGGAGTAAACCCGATATACATCTTAAGGAATCCTTTCAGAACTCCAGAGTTAGTCCATCATTGAAATCACTACTTTTGTTCCACTTGAATCACAAAGTCTGAAGTAAAAGGTGATTTGCAAATTCTTTTCAAAAACATGTTTTAATTATTAAGTCTTATTGTTTTGAAAATTACTATCAATAATAAATGAAATTTTTGTAAACAAAATAAAATAAGAACCACAAAAAATTGGATGAAGGCTCAAACTTTATTAATTGAATGGTAGTCCGCAAATGGCGTGACTCCACGAATGATTACAAAGTTTGGAAAATGGTAAGTATATGGAAAAGATACATTGAAACACAATGACCACTATTCTCCCTAATAATTTTGAACTTCTGAGCAGAGGCTTTAGTTGAAGTGTGATGAGAATCTAAGAAGATTGTTGCTTCAATGATCAAGTCTTGTCTAACGTAGTTACTTGCCAAGAAATCCCTAAAGTTTGCCTAGGTTGCTCTTGTGAGTTTTCAACCTACCGGGAAGATTTATTTTGTTTATGTCTTTAACTTTTGCCTAGACCTCCTGTTGTACCCAAAAAATTTCCCTCCCATTACTAAAGACAAATTAATTCAAAACACTTCCTCATGCTCATAGGAGTCTCAAACACTCAAGACTACTCAAGGGTTGACCAGACAAAGTCTCCTCATAAGCAATTGATTTACAACTAGGGTTTTTTTCTTAAAGGAAATTGGAACTCTAATGCCTAAAGTGGATTTCATGGTTTCTCATATGCTTCAAAATATCCTCATGCCAAGTTTCAAGCCTTGCAACACAAGTTTGCTCAATCAATTGGCCAGATGATTAAAAATTAACTATATTGGGCAAAAAGTTAACTTTGACCAATTTACAGTCAAACTTCAAGAAATTTGGTCAACATAAACATTTTGAAGTCACATTCATCATTTGATCAAGGGTTGATCGTGATTCATCAAGAAAACTCAAGATTCATCAAAAGTCAAAAGTTACTAAATTAGGGTTTTCTTAAGGAGAAGTCAATTGAAGTTTGACCAAGCATAAATTTTACATACTTCATCAGAAAATTCTTAACCAAATCCCATTTTGAAGTAAGTTTAGTTATCTACAACTCTGTCTCTCTAAGCTCAAGGCCAAAAACGCTTCATTTGAGAGATATGAACCAAAACATTACATGTCATTTTAAAAGTCAACAAAAAGACACTTTTTGTCAAAATAAATTACATAAAGATAAAGGCTTAAAATGAAAAAATGACCAACATGAAGGTTGTAGTGAATATCTTGAGATTTCCAAAGATTCCAAGATCACCTTCATATGATAAAAATTGACTGAGTTATGATTGGTGCAAGTTGGGAAATTTTGAGAAAATGCATCAAGTCCAAATTGAGAAAATTTAAATTTTTGGGCTAATGTGCCTATCTTTTAAGATCCAAACGTGTTCTTGACTTCATAATAGACTCTTAAGTCCATTCATTTATTTTTGTGGTTTTTATTTCTTTTTATTTTGATTTTATTCAATTAAAAGCAAAATAAATCAAATAAAATATCAAATAAATGATATAAGGCATGTAGATCTATTTCTGAATCAAATCATAAGTCTAAAAATCTGGTGAGAACTTTCAAAAAAAGTGATTGGTATGAGATTGTTCTAAAAAAGAAAGATTTCATGCAAAACTTCAATCAAATATTTGATCATGAAATTCAAATCTTTTGTAATTTCATCAATATTTGATCATGAAATTCAAGTCATGAAATATTATACCATGATTGCACAAGATTTTATTCAATATTGTTGACCTAATCTTTTCTCCTATAAATACACAGTGTATTTAGAACAAGAAGGACACGAAAATTGCCTCAAGAACACACTCTCAAAAATCTCAATTTTCTCAAAACTAGGGAAAACTAAAAACCTTGTGTGCAATAACTTTCAATCCATTCCAAGCATTCCATCATGTTCCTGAAGTTCTTAGGAGTTAACCCCATCCATTTTTGAAGCTTGAAGTGCGCTAGATCATCACATCTCAACATGTGGTTGGGTAATATTATTGCAATTCAAACTCATAATTCATGCGTTGTTGATTAATTCTATGCATATATACCTATTTATAATGATGTTTAGAATCATTGTTTGCAAACTTTGATGCAGAAATAAAGATCTGCCATTGCTAGGGCAGTTTGATTTATTTTCGTCGAATCTTACGATACAAGTGTTTTCAGGTCAAACTAATACCCACCCTAGGCAATTGGTGTTTCCCTTTTTTTACTAATCCTAATTTATTTTCACCATATTTTCTTAATTTCCTTTATAATTAACAATTAATTAACCTAATCTTTTTTTAACACTTTAACAAATTAGGATTAGGATTTTTAAATAGTAATTGATTTATGGTGTATTTTTATTAATTAATTAATCTTTTTATTAATATTAAAAATTAATTAGAAACAATTAGGTTTTAATTAATTATTATCACTTAAATTAATCTTTACTATTTAATTTTTTATTTTCTTAATTAATTTCTCTACAATCATGCCAGGGGTGGGTGTTGAACCCACACCTTAGCCTTTCCTCCTGCAAGCCTTGCCACTGCACCAAGCGCACTTTGGTGTCAAGGGAATATAATCAATGTGCTTTGTATCATAACCTGCAAAATAGGTAAGAATATAAAAAATAAATCCCAAAATGCCAAAATGCAGGGATTGAACCCGTGCCCTGGCATAGTAAGACCTTATCTCGCGCGCGCTTGCCACCTGGGTGGCTGTACATCTATTATCATCGGCGAAACAAAATAAATATAAAATAAAACCAAACACTTGAACCGGAGAAGCGCCAGAGCCCTAGCTCCGGCCGTCTTCTCCGATGACTATTTTTTTTGTTCTTGCAAAACAACAAATATTAGAGATCCAAAGGGACCCTAACCCCCTAAATCAAGTCCTGTGAGTTCAATGAGAGTGTTATTTTTGGCTAAAACGTGTTGGTTTGTGAGATAGAAAGAAAATATCATGGAACGATAAGAATATGGTTTTTCATGATTCAGCAATCACGGGACTCCCACGATGGGTTATTCCTGCATATTGGTACCTCAGAAACAAGTTAGTAGGGTTAGCACACATTAAAACTCAAAGAAAATAGAAATATAAAAATTCATGCAATGATGGAAAATGGTAGTGTATGTATGTTGTTCTCGTGCACTTTGGATCTTCAAGGATGATCCATTCTTACTCTATAGCTCTTTTGGAAGTGAATGGAATGGCTGGGTTGTGGTGAAAGTGATTGCAAGCTAGGGTTTCAAGTTTCCCTAGTTCTTTGATATTTTTTGGACTTTTGGAGAGGTGTTTTTTTGCAAGGGTTCGTGTGATGTTATGTCTAAAACATATGGAATATATAGTGATGAATTAGGTCAAAAGATTTGGGCTTGGACTTTTGTAAGAAGGCCTTGACTTTATCTACTTTATTTTGACTTTAAAATAAATAAAAATCAACATAAATAAAAAAAGGTCAAGGGGTGCATGAATTAATTCATAGATTCACATGAAGGTATAAACATGCATGGACCTTGAAATAATAGCCCATTAGCCCAAAAATTCAAGTTTGGTCACTTTTGGTTTCATGCATTTGCTGAAAATTTCCCAACTTGCACCAATCATAACTCTCTTAATTTTTATCATATGAAAGTGATATTTGACTTTTTGGAAAGCCCGGGATGTCCTCTACAATCTCTATTTTAATAAATTTCTCATTTGAAGATTTATCTAAATGTAAATTTCCTTGATAAAAAGTGTCTTTTTGTTGACTTTTGAAATGACCTATAATGTATTGGCCCATATCTCTCAAATGAAGCATTTTTTGGACTTGAGCTTAGAGAGACAAAGTTGAAAATAATTGAATTTCCTTCAAAATAAGCTTTGGTTGAGTAAAATATGATGAAGCATGTGAAATTTGTGCTTGGTCAAAGTTCAGTTGACTTCTCCTTAAGAAAACCCTAATTTGGCAACTTTTGACTTTTGATGAATTGAGAGTTTTTCTTGATGAAGCGTGATCAAACCTTGATCAAATGATGAATATGACTTTAAAATATTTATGTTGACCAAAAATCTTGAATTTTGACTGTATTTTGACCATAATTGACTTTTTGTCCAATATAGTTGATTTTCAGTCATTTGAGCAATTGACTTAGCAAACTTGTGATGCATGGCTTGAAACTTAGTATGAGCATTCTTGGAGACATATAAGAAACCATGAAATCCACTTGAGGCCTTATAAACCCAAGCTTCATAGAGAAAAGTGAAACCCTAGTTATAAGTCCATTGCTTATGAGGAGAATTTGTTTGATCAATTCTTGAGCAACCTTGAGCATTTGAGAACCCTAGGAGGATGTCTTAAAGAAAACGAGAGGGAAAATTTTGGGGTACAATACCAACTTATCAATTTTTGTAGGTAAATCCAAGACTCAACCTCATCCTTCAGGGTGTCCTGATTCTATCACAACTCTAACTTCTTTCAATGATGTCATAGAACTATTTGGCTTTTTAACCTCTGCATGAAGGATTTTCTCAGTAGGAACAATCTCAAAAGCTTGACACAGAGTTTCTTGAATCTCCCCTTCTATTTTAACATAATAAAATGACACCGGATGACTAATTAAGATATCCTCCTCCCCGCAAACAATTATAATCTGACCATCTGTAGCAAACTTTAAGTTTTGATGGAGGGTTTAAGTCACTGCCCCTGTATTATGGAACAAAGGACACCCAATACACAAATATATGATGTGTGAATGTCCATTACGAAGAAGGTTACATTAAACACCTGAGGGCCAATCTTGATTGGTAGCACAATTTATCCAAACATAAATATTTTTGCTCCGTCAAAAGCACGAACAATCACGTCATTGGGTGTTAACTCCACACCTTCAACATTCAGTTTGTTCAAAAACTCTTTTGGTGAGACATTCAAGGAAGATCATGTATCCACCAACACATGAGCCAGAGTCGTATCATCATATTTTATAGAAATATGCAAGGCTTTGTTATGATTCCTTCCTTCTGGGGGTAGATACCGATATGTAAATTCCAACCTATTTCATGCAGTTATGCCAACAATAACTCCTTCTAGTTGTTCATAGAAATTTCCTCGGGAACATAAGTGGTTCCTGGAAATTTCAACAATGCGTTCTGATGGGTATCAGAACAAAGTAGCAATGATAAGATGGATATCATGGATGGCGTCTGATTAAGCTGATCAACTATCTTGAAATCACTCTTCTTTATGATCTTCATTAATTCCTTTATTTCCTTCACTTCTGGGGAAGAAGATGATCCTGAGTCTTGCCCCTGATTATATGTATTCACCTTGTTTTTCCTTGGCATTGGTATCATCAGGTTTACTAAGAGGAGAAAACACCCTACTGTTGCAAGTAAGCCCTCCAGTCCCCACAATATTGTCCATCAAAGGTTCTTGCTTTTCTCCATGATAGTACATCTCTCCCCCATAGTTTAAGGGTATTGCCTTAGTACTTTTGAATGGTATAGGACCTGGCATGGTGATCCTCAAAGGAGGTTCCTTTATTGCCACAAGTATTGGAATGGGATCATATGGTATGGAAATAACTGCCACATTGTTATCTGGTGCTGCTTCGTAAGCCCGAATAGTACTTTGATCTAAGAGACTTTGAAGGTGTTGAAGGTCTCTCTTCACAATAGAGCATCCATGAGAATCCTTACAACTAATTCGACAGGAATCGTAGTCAAGTTGTCCTTCCCTATAAAAATCCTCATGTGTTTGTACTAGGTTCCCTCCCATTAAATTCACATTATAAGCTTGGTACTGACTAAGATTACCATCATGACTGACACCAGTCAATCCTAACTCCATTAATTTGGTATGAATTTCTAGAGGAATTACTGTGTTAATATCTAAGATAAGCTCATCCGGATAACACTCCATCATATTCACACCATTTTCATTTATATCTCCGAGGATGTGGATAGTGCCATTATCCATTAAAACTTGAAGGTCTCTTCTTACTGCGGAGCACCCTCGTGAGTTTCTATAGCAAATTTGACAATATCTATAGTAATGCCTTGCAAAATTTCCCCCTCTACATAGAGTAGCATTCATTTGCATAAAATATTCTCTTACCAAGTTTATGTCAAAGACTTGGTATTGGCCAGGACATTTATACACCATGTTCACAGTCTGTTGATCACCATACGGTACACTGCTGCCAAAAATATCATTGTCTGAGGGCCTGTCTAACGAAAAAAAATTATGATCAATCATTTACTTAATTCCCATCTTTAACTATTCACATCCCTTGGGCTGGTCCCCAAATTTCTTGCAATCTAAATCACAACCCAGAAAAATGTCGTGCTTAAGTAGCTTCTTCTTGACGAAGGAAAAAGAAATCCTCAACTGATTCATATCTTTCAATAGGTTCAATCCTTCGTGTCTCTCGATGATGTTTGTGGTTGGACCATAGTGAGACGACATTGGATTTTGTATTACATTTGGCTGATCGTTAGGAGTAAATTCAATGGCCTTTGAGTCAATCAAATTTTGTACTTTATGTCTCAAAGCTCTGTAGTTCTCGGTATCGTGACCTGGCGCCCCAGAGTGAAAGTCACATCTTACATTAACATCATAATTGGCAGGAAACTTTGATGGAGGGTTCAAAGTGCGGAGTTCTACTAATTGTAATTTGAGTAGACACTGTAGTAGTTGTGCATAAGACATTGGTATTGGGTCAAAGTTTCTCTCAGTATACTTTGATTTTTAGTGATACTGTCTGGGAGCATACTTATGTTATGGTAATTGCGGAGCAACACTCTGTTGAGAGTTTGACGAAATTATTGCAGCAACTTGCTGATAGGACGCTTGGTATGCCTTTCCTTTCCCTTTGGAGGAAAACACAATGTTGGTATCTCATTCTCTCTTTTGAGCATATCCCCCAAAAGGTTTTTTCATTCCATTTGAAGAACTTACATTAGCAGCTTGGATTTTCCCCATCTTGATGCCAACTGCAACCTGTTCACCAGCCGTAACCTTTTAAGGGTCTGTCGAACTGGAAAAAATTATGATCAATCATTTACTGAATTCCCATCTTTAACTATTCACATCCCTTGGGTTGGTCCCTATATTGCTTGCAATCTAAAGCATAACCCAGAAAAACGTCGCGCTCAAGTATCTTCTTCTTGACGAAGGAAAAAGAAATCCTATACTGATTCATATCTTTTACTAGGTTCAATCCTCTGTGTCTCTCGATGACGTTTGTGGCTGGACCATGGTGAGACGACATTAGATTTTGTATTACATTTGGCTGATTGTTGGAGTAAATTCAACGGCCTTTGAGTCAATCAAATATTGTACTTTATGTCTCAAAGCTTTGTAGTTCTCGGTATCGTGACCTGGCGCCCCAGAGTGAAAGTCACATCATACATTATCATTATAATAGGCAGGAAACTTTGATGGAGGGTTCAAAATGCGGAGTTCTACTAATTGTAATTTGAGTAGACGCTGTAATAGTTATGCATAAGACATTGGTATTGGGTCATAGTTTCTCTAAGGATACTTTGATTTTTCGTGATACTGTCTGGGAGAATACTTATGTTGTGGTCATTATGGAGCAACACTCTGTTGAGAGTTTGATGGAATTATTGCAGCAGCTTGCTAATAGGACGCTTGGTATGCCTTTCCTTTCCCTTTGGAGGAAAACACAATGTTGGTATCTCATTCTCTCTTTTGAGCATATCCCCCAAATGGTTTTTTCATTCCATTTGAAGAAATTGCATTAGCAGCTTGGATTTTCCCCATCTTGATTCCAACTTCAACCTGTTCACCATCCATAACCAATTTTGAAAACCCAGTAGAGGTAGTTCTAATCATCATTGAATAATAAGGACCTTGTAGTGTCCCCGTGAACATATCTACCAATTCTTTTTCCATTAAAGGGGGTTGCACTCTGGCAACGAGCTCTCTCCACCTTTGAGCATATTCTTTGAAAGACTCATTTTCCCTTTGTGAAAGATTATGAAGTTGGGTATGATTAGGAGCCATATATATGTTGTATTGGTAGTGTCTGATGAAGGCCTCAGCTAAATCTTTCCAGCCATAAAAGTGAGTACATTCTAGCTGCATATACCATTCCAAGGATGCCCTAAATAGACTATCTTGTAAAAAGTGCATTAACATTCTTTCATCCTCTGAGTAAGCCAACATCTTTCTGTAAAAAGAATGAATATGAGTCTTAGGACATGTCATCCCTTTGTATTTGTCGAAATTTGGCGCTTTGAAATTTGCAGGGATTCTAATGCCAAGAACCAGACCTAAATCATTCATATCAAATCCATGATACCATGGACTTCCATGGTCTTCACCCTTTCCTCAAGCAGTTGAACTTTCTCTCGGCTTCGACGGGCAAAGCAGCATCTTGTAGTGAAAACATGTCTTCTTGATCATACACCAAATGTGGAGCAGGGATCCTGATAGTTCTCCTAGCATACAAAACTTACATTCCCTCAGGGGTGAGTTGAGGAGGTTGGTGAGTATAACCATTTTATTAGAAACCCTCAGGAGGGATAAAGGTAAAGCCAACGGGAGGAACAAATCCAGTTACAAGAGGAGGTACAAAATCGACAGGAGGTGGGGTTTCGCTGTTGGAAGGTGGCAATCTTCCTGAAGTATGAGTATGGATTTCTATAGTGGAAGCCCTCTAAACAAATGCTCTTAACTCTTATTGACCTTGAGCTATAGTCCCCATAACTTCCATGAATTGTTCCATCTGTTTTCTGTCCATGGTTCTCATTTCATTCAAATCTTCACGGAGTTCTTCCATTGCGAGTCTTGGTCCGTTGCCTCGAGTGTTGTAGTTGTGAGACATTCGTTTGTCGAACTGAAGAAAAAACCAAAATTAGGAAGAGGTTTTACCTATTATGAATGCATTAAATGCATGAATGTATGTATGAGAAGAATAACCTTTATTTGTTTTTTTCCAGGTATTTCCAATCATTGCTTCAAGAGTGATCAAAACATAGATAGACAACAACAAGACTATTATTTCATTCATCATTTTTTTTGAAAATCATACAACTATTTCATAATGGAAAGTACAAACTGAACGAAGAGGAAACTAAATATCCCTCCAACAGGCCTGAAGGTGATCACTACAATAATGAAAACAAAACCCTAGGATGTTTCTCCAAACCCTATGTTAACAAGTTTGTCCTATCCTAAATATTCCTCACTCCAATCTTGAGCTTATTTAAAACATTTCTTTGTTCTTGCTTGCCCGAGATTCTTGAGTAAATCTTGAATAAGTATCTTCCTTTGGCCGAAAGCGCTTTCCAAAATGATCGATTTCCTCATAAAGTTGTATTTTATCTAGGCGTTCTAGATGATCTTCACATCCTTGAGTCTTGAACTCCTCTATTGTTGCCAAAGCTTCCTTCAGTTGTTGTTGACATCCTTTAAGCTGGTGACTTGTCTCCATTATTTGGGTATGTTCCCTCTCGAGTACTGCTCCTCTTGCTTTGAGTTGTTCCTTCAAATCTCCTATCTGACTTTCTTACTGATTTTCCATATCCTTCTTTGATTTTGAGAGATTATCCCACTATTTCTCCAGTCTAGCATTCTCCCTTAGTATGCCATCCATTTTTTCCTTGTTATTGTTGATGGTGAAGTAAAATTATTTTATATCCTCAGTAATTCTCAATCTCTTGCTCATTTCTTTGTTAATTAACATGTTCTTTTCTACAAGCAATCCAACCTTCCTCTTGACTTGGTAAGCCAACTCATTCGTTGTGATGCTTGTTATGGTAGCTCATGCCCTTAACTCTTCATTTTCCGCACTCAACTCTTGGTTAAGGATCTCGACCTCCATGAAAGTGGAAGTAGGCGGTGGATACATGGGAGCCTCAAAATGAAATGGTAGTAAAGAAGTTTCAACTTTTTTTCTTCACCCATTCAGTGTAGGGTGTTTTTGCTGTCCAATCCTTCCTTCCTTCCCAAACTTGTCCTTCCTTGGCGATGAACCTTCTTCTAGGCTTCTCTTACTTTTTCCGAGAGTTCAAGATCTCCTCCTTTGTTGTAGAACACAGTTTCTTTCACATATTTATCTTTTAGTGGACCGGGTAGAGAGTAACCTAGTTGAATCTGAGCCATCGCTGGGTTGTAATTAATCCCTCCTTTGGTGCCCATGAGTGGTACATTCGGGAAATCTCCATAACTAAAAATGATTTCAATACCAATATACTCATTGTTGAACCATCTAATATCATGAGAAGTGAGCGCCATAATCCTTTGATACCACTTGAGGGTATATTGGTTGTCCATAAAAGGCCCATTTACGGGTAAGTGAGCCATGTACCACTTCTGCAAGAGAGGCATGCAACATGTGACAGTTCCTCCTTTTTCGAACCTTGAATGAATGGAGTGGTATGTGTCAACAAGGAGTGTAGGTACAATATTTTTTATCACAAAAGTGGTGATTATATCTGCATCAATGAAATCTTCTTGACTGGAGAATAAGACAACTTCATAAATCATAAGAGCTAGCAAGGCGTTGAAGGCATCCCAACTCTCACTTTTGGCAAAGACTATGGCTTTTTCCATCCAAAACTGTAAATTAAAACCGAAAGTTCCATCCTTCTTAGGTTCCCAGTTGCCTTTTACTTCCTTTAAGGTCAAATGAAGTGTTTAAGCAATCAAGTGCAGTTTTGGGGTTCCTTGTGAAGTGACAAAAGACATGCGATTCTTGACTTCGACTCCCAGGATGTTAGCATATTCTTCCAATGTAGGAGCGAGTTGGTAGTATTGATATGTAAAAAATATTAGAGGAGGATCATAGAACTAGAAGAGAGTTTGTACAACCATGGTATCAACCTTGGTGTTTAGAAGAGGAATGAGGTTACCATAGGTCTTCTTGAAGTCATCTTTATTTTTGGAAACTACAAGTGAACTCAACCTTCTTAAGTTATTAAGAGAAATATTATGGAACCTATAGACCTTGGTGTGTCTTATTCCTACTTCCATTTATGATAGTCTTGACTAATACAATAACTTACAAATACTCTGGAAATGACATGCATATGTGGGTTAGACTCTATGTTATGATGCAAATGATATATGCAAAAGCATGGGATCACAACTTTGGATACATTCGGAAGGTTGGTATACTGAATCCTTGAAGAGAGTAAGTATAAAAGAGGAAAATGTGTAAGAGAACCAAGGTATGATGGAGGTCAAGGTTTCCTATTAAAAATCCCAAACCCTTTCACGTGTGAGTTCTAAATGGATACAAATTCCTTCAGGTATTCCTAGAGTCATGGGTCCCTTGGAAAAGTACAGTGTTGTAACGTATCTACGTCATAATAGTTGTACCCTAAAGTAAACCTAGTCTGAGTGTGGTTCTCATGACAACATTAATAAGGCATCTACAACTTAGCTGCCATGACTATCCACTTCTTAAAACTTGTGGGAACACTCAAGCCTGTGTATTGGGCTTATCTCTCAAGTAACTCCCACCCATAAAAGAAATAGATACCAATATCCAGAATATCCAAAGTATAATTGTTGTACCCCAAAATTTTCCCTCCCATATTTCTTAACACATGGCAAGTGAGGTCCCCAAATTGCTCAAGGAAGTTCAAGGATTGACCAGACAAACTCTCTCCTAAGGAAGTAGAACTAAAATTAGGGTTTACATCTTTATCAAGATATGTGAGCCCCAAAGGACTCGAATTCTCACCATTGTCCTAATATGTTCTCAAGATCATCCATGTCAAGTTTCAAGCCTTGCAGAAGAAGTTTGCTCGGTCAATTACTCAAATGCCTGAAAATCAACTGTGCTAGGTCAAAAGTCAACTGTGGCCCACATATAGTCAAACTTCAAGATTTTTGGTCAACATACTAATTTTTAAGTATTATTCATCATTTTATCAAGGGTTGATCATGATTCCTCAAGGATTTCACAATTCATCAAAACCCAGAAGTTGCTAAATTAGGATTTTGTAGGAAAAGTCAACTCAACTTTGACCAAGCATAACTTTCTCATACTTTATCAGAAATGACCCGTACAAATCTCATTTTGAAGAGGATGCAATTATATACAATTCATATTCATTTCCCAAATCCATAATATGCACTCACAAAAAGATATGAATTTTGACATTATAGGTCCTTTTGAAAAGTCAACAAAAACACCTTTTGGGTCAAAGCTTCATACATGAACATGGAAGACTCAATTGAGATGAGATCAAAAGGGTTGCTTAGAGGACATCCTAAGATTTCTAAAAAGTCCAAGAACACCTCTCTAGGGTCAAAATTGAGAGATTTATGCTTTGGCCAAGTTGACCATTTTTGCAAAATTGCTAAAAGTCAAATGTGCTCAAATTTGCATTTTTTGCTAAATGGATCCAAATTTTTATGCTTGCACCTCAATTATAATGTGGTCCATGACTCAAATGTTCACTCACCCATTATGGGCTTCATTTTTCAATTTATTTTGATTTTTCATTAATTAAAAAGTGGATTAAATCAAATAAATGATGAAAATTAATAAAGATATGATTTGATTTGTTTTTTTTACAGATTAGCAATCCAGATATGTTGAGTTTGCAAGATCAATTCGAGTTAAGGCCAATTGATACAAGAAAGGCATGTTTTGGCTCAAAATAGGAACATATCATACAACTTGAAAATAAAATCAAATCTTGGATAAATGCAAAGATTCAATCCAAGTTTGTTAACCTAATTCACTCTAGGTTATATAATGAAGCTTTCCAGATCAAAAAACAAGGGTTAGAGTCGTGAAAAGAGGAAGAGAAAAGTCACAAAATTCAAAGAAAAGTGTGAGTTGGTTTTCATTCCACATGCCATCTCAATCCATCCTAGCTATCCCAATCGCTTGCTAGACATCTCAAGAAGCTAACAACATCCTTTGAAAGCTTCAAGCCATCCTCACACGGTTTGACACATTTTTGCAATTCGATTATCACAATTCTTGCATCATTAGCACTTTTGATTGTTATATTTGTGATTGTCATCATGTTTGCAAGCTAACCATGCCATTTAATTGTGTTTCTGATGCCTGTACATGATGTTGCCATGGCTAGGGTTTCTGTGTTCGTTTTAGGGGTTTTTATTACAAGCAAAATTAGGCCTTGAATTAGGTACCATGACGCTCGTGAGGATGAGACGAGTTGATTGGTACCCTTACCTTTCATTTATATTGCTTGTACAGGATTTTTGAATGTTACAGGTTTGTAGTTACAGCAAGACATCCGTAGGTAAAAGTGCCAGAGTCTAAAACGACGGAGAAAGGAGGAAGACGCTGGCGTGTCAAGCAACCATTAGGACATTTTAAATTTCGCGCCTTGGAACCAGATCTTTTAATTTCTTATATTATATTGTATTATTATTATAATTACAACTAACCATCATAGCTCAGCTGGAAGCCTGGCATTGGATTTAAGCATAAGGACCTGGGTTCGATCCCCAGGTTCCAGCATTTTCATTTATATTATTTCCAGTCAGTTGATCCAACACATTACTCCTCTTGGTGACCACCATACGCCATCAACATTTGTCCATGTGATCCAGCATGTCATCAGATCCCACGCCTCTCCAATGAAGGTCTACCATACACTCAAGTCAACATCATACCAGATCAGGCGTGGTAAACCAGGCTTGGGAGTATTTGGGCCAAAGAATTCAACTTCAAACCCCCAGATTTGCTAACACTATTAGGCCCAATTCTTAATTTCTCTTGATTTTTATTTTCTATTTTAATTTGTTTAATCATTTTACATTTTAAAATCAGTTTTAATTAAATCATAAAAAATCAAGAAAAGTCATAAAAAATTAGATTTAGTTGTTTTCTCATTAAATTAAATTTTTGTTAATTAATTAGATTAATATTTAAATTAGGGAAACTTTAATTTTTTCTTTTTACAATTAAAATAAATTAGAAAATTAGGTTAACTTTTGATTTAATTTTTCTCCTTTTTCTCAAATAAAACAAAAAAAAAAATACAAAAATAGGTTGTTAAGAATTAATTAATTAATTTTCAAAAATTAACATTAATTAGAACTTAGGATTTTCTTTTAATTTAATATTTCTTATTTTCTTAAAATAACAAAAACGACAAAAAAAACATTTTTTCTTTAATCAATCGCAATTAGGATTAGTCAAAGGGTCAAAACCCTAATTGCCTCGCATTTAATTCGCTGCGCACTTGTTAATTATTTTACCATTATTTTGTAACTGTTCATGGTTTGTAATAGTTAACTTAGGGTTTTTATTTACTGTTTAAATCCTCGATTTATGGTTATGTAATTAATCCCCCTCCCCGAAGCCTTGTAATATCTAGGTTTATTTTCTCGCATTTTTAATTCCTGCAAATATTTAATTGTCTAGATGTATGCTAATAGGATTGTATGGCAAGAATGCATGGCAAAATTAAAACAGTTAGAAAACCCTAATGTGCAAAGATGATAAACTGAAAATGGATCACTCGCACATATTCACTCTTAGGGTATACTCCCACTTCGGTTGCCTTCGGTAAACGATCATTAAGCATAGGGTTTCTTAGTGGTTGCCCTTCCGTCTAAAAAGATCAAATGTCCCATTTGAATGTTGCCTCGAAAGATCTTAAGACTCTAGGGTTATTACTAAGGTATCCTAATATTGCTTTAGTGATCGTACGTCCCTTTTGAATTGACCCTTACAAACTCCAACGACGGTGCTACTTATTTCTCAATAGTAGAATAGTGTTGTCTAAAGGAAACAAGAATAGAAACGATCTTTTTTCGAGTAGGTAGATGCTAGTAGGTAATTGCTCAAATAAAACTTTCCACACTTACACTTTTCAAATTTTTTTTCAAAAAACAACTTCGTCACACCCTTGAGGACTGATACGAGGGTTATCATGAAGTAAAACATTTTTCAAAAACAAAGCACACACAAGAAATTTAAAAATGAGCAAGTACCTAAGAGCCCATGGAAAACCATGGATAGAAAGGGTGTTAACACCTCCCCTTTCTATAATCTACCCCCCGTACTCAAAATCTCGAAAAAGGATTTTTTCTGTACTTTTTTCCTTTCCGATTGGATGAAATAAAAGTCGGTGGCGACTCTTGCTTACCACAACATTTTGCAAACAAAAAACGCAAAACGCAAATCAGTATTAAACAGTCAGTTCTTCCACCGTATCACAACAATGAATGAATTCTATAACAATTGAGCAAGTAAAGCACAAAGATAAACACCCAAGAAAAGAAAACAAACAAGAGTTAGGACTGACTAGCTTAGGGACTCCCCAGTAGAGTTGCTAGTTGAAGCTACTCGAAATATCTTCGGAGGGAACAAACAGAGTCCCCACCTAAATTTATTTATCTCAAAGGAAATATATTGGTAAAGGAAAATATAGAGAAAACCTTAGATATTGGGAAAGTAAGATGTTCTCGCAACAAAATCTTGGGTAAGGGAGTTTATTAAACAAGAGGAAGGCATTAACACCCCTCACGTCCGTGGTACTCCACAAGATCCACTCTTATTATCTTAATCAGTGGGTGTGTATATCTAAAACTTACTTGCTAAAGGGAAAAAGAAAAGGTTTTTATTAGTGCGTTCACCTGAGCATTGAAACTCCATGCCTACGTATCCACAAGGGAATCAGAACACCATAGTTCTTCTTAAAAATGTTTTGTTCGTTGTGTTTTTTTTATGGATGATGTTAAATTCGCATTCTAACAGTTGAAATTGCCACTCAACTGTTGGAGACAACGCATCATTATTTTGTGTAGAAAGGAGTTAACATATCCTTTTTGAAAATGTTTAAAGTGAAAAATCCGTAAGGAAAAAAATATTTGGATTTGGTTTGTGTTTTTGTTAGGAAAAATGTGTTAAGTGAACCCTTATCCAAGGATACACCTATCCCCTTCATACCTTTAGTTTTAAAAGGGTTTTGAATATTGTTAAGTGTTTTTGGATTTTTTGGATGAGAAAAGGTTTTAGTCTTAATGATGCAATGCAAAAGAAAAAGAAAAGTCTAGTGGGAGACTTGATCTTAGTGTTGTCATGCAAAGATTGATTCTATAGTTGAGATTATGGGAGAATCTAACCTAGTGTTGTCATACTTGGATTGAAATCTTAATGTCTATCTTAGTTCAAGTTTACTTAATGATTTAAAATGAACCAAGTAAGCTTAAGGGATTATGTTATTCACACAAGCAATGATCATACAAGTGGATGAAAATCCAAGAGTTTTATTTTGGCAAAGATTTGTGGCAAAAGATTGAAAGTTGAGAGCATATTTTTTATATTTTATGGTTTGTGCGTTAAAGGAGTTTATGAAGGAAATATGTTCAAAAAGTGATATAAACTTGTGAAAACATGAATGAGTCGAATATTTGAAACAATGTATGCATCACAATCAAAATTAAAGTCATGGAGCATAGCTTTTGATTTTGAACATGTTTCATGGTTTGTTTTAGATGAGAAAACCCTAAAATAAACTTAAGCTATCATGAAATGCTTACTCAAGAGTCAAGATATCAAGTGGGAATCAAGATCTATCATGGTAAAATCAATCTTTGTGAGAAAAGTTGAGAAAGTGATCAAAAGATCATCAAAAGTCCCCTTTAAAAACCCTAAAAAGGACTAGTTTTTATTTAAATGAAAAATGATGAAATATAAATATTTTTTGTGATATTTTTTTTTGTATTCATAAAATGGTGAAATAGAAGTATACAAAAAATTAGTTCAAAATAGTTAAATTTTACTACAAAAAGAAATCAATGAAAATGATAAAAAATGGGTGAAAATTGAAGTTTAAAAAAAGAAAAAATAAGCAAAAGGGTACCACTGGGCTCGAACCTAGGTCCCTATAGTAATAGGTACGCTCTCTTAACCATTGGGGTGGTAATACATCCATTTATTAAAACAACAAAACTAAATTTATTATAAACTCAGTTTTGAAAAATGAACAAAATGACGACATATTCTTCTTCTTCCCTGAATGTACAACAACAACAAAACCTCCATTCTTAAAATCCTAATTCCTTCATTTATAAACCATTTCAAAAACTTTAAACATGAAAGTTTCTTGAGATTTAGCAAGGAATTCAAAGATATAATTTTCAGAAGCTAACAATCAAAGATGAGCACGGGTTTCATCCAGTACCGAAATAAAACCCTAACGGTTCAGAGATATGATTCTCCTTACACATGAAAAATTAATGAAAATTAAATAAATGGTTAGCTTTGTGGACATCATATCTACATTTTTGCTTCAGAATATATGCATAAATGATGCGCGTATAGAGAGTTCAAAGTTTGAAATTTTTACCAAGTTGGAGAAAGTCCATCACCTCTTCTAGCAAGCAACTCTAAGTGCAAATTAATGATATGGTTAGATTCATGGGACCTTGGTGAGTGTATTACAATCCTTACTTTTCTTTGAAAGTTGTTGGAATGCTCTGGCCAAGTCAAGTTACAAGTGTTCAAAAGTGAAAATGGAGGATGGTGATAATGGCATTATATAAGTGAAACAGGGATTTGTATCACTTTTATATGATGTATACAAGGTGTGTGATTTATATCACTTTTATATGATGTATACAAGGTGTGTGGATGGTTGGTTTGCACAAAAGTTGCAAGGTTGAAGAGTTTCAAAGAAATGGCTTCCTAAGCTCAAAGAATGGATTTTTATGGCCAATTCTGTTTTGGGACAGTTTGAGAGGTTTTGAGGGCTTGTTAATTGGTTCTTTGGATTACAAATGACTTCTATATTTATTGGCAAAAGTTTAGAGGGGTTGAAGTAACTATATTCTTGAGACAACAAGTTATGACTTGGTTGAAAGTAAAACATCAAGTTTATGTGAAAATGGTGGTTCCAATGGAGAAGTACAAGTGTGCTATGAAGTTGTTGGGTGTATGGAGCTTGCTTATTGATTTTGATATTGCATGTACTTATATGAAACAAGCTTGGAGCTCAATAAGAGGGTACTTTATGATTAAAGCTTGGTTTTCCAAAATGGAAGTGTTAACTTTATGCCATTAATGGAATGATCACTTGGACAATGGCTTGAACACTTGGATAATAGATAAAAAGAGTGTGTAATGTTATGATTATGGCAATGTTTATGAGTTTATAAGTATTCAAAGTGATATTTCTAAGCATGGCATGAGGATTTGGTCTTATGTTTATCATAAAAATGACTTCTAATTCAAGTAAAAATTTCCAACTTCATCTCTTCTAATATCTTAGCTCAAGCATGATAAATTTGTGCTCTTGGACATTTTGGATAGCTTAGAGCATCCTATTCAACTTTCATGTTGACCATTTTCCTTGAATCATCCTAGATCATGGTGAAAATTGGCCAAGAAGTTGAGATGAAAAACTGATCAAAACTGTTTTAAAAATTTCTAAGTATTGGATAAAAAGTATCATAATTTCATGGTATCATATCTCTTAAATTAAACACTTTTTGGAGATCAAACCTTGGTTACAAAGTTGTATAATTCCTCATTCCCTACAACTTTCATGTTGAAAGTTTTCCTTGAATCAACTTGCATCTTGGGACAACTTGCTTATAAAGTTAAGGTTTTTTAGGCACAAAACACTTGAATTTCAGTAAATAGTATTTTAAAATCTTTCAAATTTGACTTTTGTTTACGTTATTTATTCTTGATGACTAAGTTTGGATGATTTTGAACATTTTGATGATTCTTGACTTGATACAACCTTGTTTGACCAAAAAGTCAAAGTTTGACTTTTGTGTGACAATTGAATTTTTCTTCAGATGAATGCAAATCCTCGCAATTGAGATGATGTGATGACCATGAGATGATGTTGTTGATGATACTTTTAATTAATCAACCTTGAATTCCCAGACACAAAACCCTAATTCATGATTTTCTCTGATGAAGGCCAAAAACCCTAATTTCCTTAAAACAAAATGATGAGACCAAATAATTGGTGATGCTTTGAGAATGATGATCATGATGATACAAACTCTTGAGAAATGAGCCACTCCTCTTCAAAAACCTAATATTTAGGAAAAATGTGATCCCATGCTTTGAGAACACATGCTATGAATGATTGTGATGTAGATGAAAATGTATGTGGAGATAAATGAGTGTGAGACTTGAGTTAACATTGGTTGAAACTCAAAGGGCCAATTTCAGGGTGCAACACATACTACATCAAGGTTACGTAAACTGACTCCATATATCTTTTGTAAATAATTTATCTTGATATCATACCTTTGCTTTCTCTTTTAACATTAAATGTCTAAACCATATTGTTTTGACCAGTGTTTCATTTTTTATACATCAAGAACATCATTCCAAAAATGATTTTTGATTTCAAAACATTTGCATGAACTTTGCAATAAAAATTCCATGTTTTGAATGAAAACTTTTGCTTGCATCCAACATTCCTCATTTAGAAATTTCAAACCATTGAGAAACTTGGTCAGTGATCTTATGAGGGGAAGTATCTTCTAGATCTTGTTGTGAATGGATTCATGGTTTGTTGCTCAGTGCAAGTTATTCTTAGGATTTGTTATCCATAAGATGATTTTCAAGACTCATACTAGGGAAAGCCTTTCCCTCATTTATTTCAAGAACTGAAGCCATGATCAGTTTGTTCCCATCAACATTTGACTGAAGCCATGATCAGTTTTCTCCCATCAACATTTGACTGAAGCCATGATCAGTTTATCCTCAGCAATCAGCTAGTCTTGGGCAATCCATAAGAAACTCTCTTAAGTCCTTCCTCAAAGGATCATCAGTTCAATACAATTTACTAATGTGAAAGAAGTGTTTTTTTAAGACTTCTTCCTTCCAAGAAGAGTTGGTAGTGTTTCCTATGTTAAGGAATCATAGTTCCAATCTTACCTCCACAAAAGAGTCAAGCTCTGTTATCGTAAATGCATGCATTTCATGTATAGATCATTCATATATCATGCATAGAGAAATTCATATATCATTGTTGTACCCTAAAATTTTCCCTCCCATTTTTGAAGACAATTAATTCAAGACACCTCCTTATACTCCTAGGGTTCTCAATTGCTCAAGAATACTTAAGGGTTTGAACATACAAGCACCTCTCTTAAGCAATTGACCTACAACTAGGGTTTTGTGTTTCTCAAATAAAAATGAGCTTCTAATTCTTCAAGTGGATTCCATGATTACTAATATTCTTCAAGGTACCATCACGACAAGTTTCAAGCCTTGTATCACAAATTTTCCCAGTCAATTGCTCATATGATTGAAAATCAACTATATTGGATAAAAAGTCAATTATGGTCAACATACAGTCAAAACTCAAGAGTTTTGGTCAACGTCAATATTTTGTATTCACATTCATCATTTGATAAAGGGTTTATCATGATTAATCAATATTGACTCAAGATTTCTCAAAAGTCAAAAGTTGCTAAATTAGAGTTTTATGGACTTTTCTTAAGTAGAAGTCAACTGAACTTTGACCAAGCATAACTCTCACATGCTTCATTAGAAAATTCTCAACCAAATACTATATTGAGGGAAATTCAATTCTCTACAACTTTGTCTCTCTAAGCTCAAGTAAAAAATGCTTCATTCGAGAGATATGGGCCAAAACATTATAGGTCATTTTAAAAGTCAACAAAAAGGCATTTTTTGTCAAAGCAATTTACATCAAGATAAAGACTTAAAATGAAAAAATGACTAACATGAAGGTTTTAGGGGACCACTTGAGCTTTCAAAAAAGTCCCAGATCACCTTCATATGATGAAAATTGAGTGAGATATGATTGGTGCAAGTTAAGCAATTTTTGAGAAATGCATGAAACTTCAATTGAGCAATTTTGAACTTTTGGACTAATGAGACTAACTTTTAAGATCCAAACGTGTTTATGACGTGTAAGAGGACCTATAAGTCCATTTTTATGTATCCATTATTTGTTACCTCATTTATTTTAATTTTATTCAAATATTATTAAAATAAATTAAGTAAAATAATAAGTTGATGGACCAAGGCATGTGGGCTTGGTTTTGGATCATTTTGAGGCCCAAAAACTCCTTGCCAACCAAGCCAAAACCGCGTGAGGCATATATGGAAGGATATCTTCATTGTTTTGGAAAGTTTTCAAATGATTTTTGGAAACAAATCATGCCATAATGACATATGTTTCCATACCACCTTTGTCTCCCTAATTTAATCCTCTATATATACTCAGCAACATCAGACCTAAGGGACACAGGCGAACTTCCTCAAACACAAACCCTAAATTCTCCAAATCTTTGAAGAAACTAGGGCACGAGTAAACCCTATTCTCCAAAAAGTTTCAACCAATTTTGAGCACTCTATTAGCCTCCGGAGAGTCTCAAGGTTATGTTCCAATCCTTAACTCACACTCAAACACGCTAGAACTCACCAGACAAGTTGCTCCGGTTTGTTCATGTTCTTCGACCTCAAACTTTTTATCCATACTATATAAATTAATTTTAAGCATATACACATGCTCATGGTGATGACTGAATTTTTTTGAACCATTAATTGCTAGATTTAGCGTAGGTACTGAGTTTTTCCATTGCTAGGGCACGAAGCTCTCAAAGCTTCGAAACCCTAGCTACAGACTTTTTTAGGCCAAGATGACCATACCATTAAACTCACAACAGTCCATTTAGTCAATTTGGTTTATTTTGTTTTTGTTTTCTGATCAATTTATGCAGGTCTTAACATTGAAGCAATCGAAGAAGACGACCAGAGTTTGACTTCTATAACACGGTGGGAGAACTGACTTTGGTTTTGCATTTTATCATAAATGTTGCGAATAGCAAGAGTCACCACCGACTTTTCTTTTATTTAATAAAGGAAAGGTTGAAAAGAATAGGAAAGACCTTTTGAGAATTTCCGGAGTAAAGGGGGGGGGGTAGGTTATGAAAAGGGAAGGTGTTAGCTCCCTTTTCATCTGTAGTTATCTACGGGCTCTTAATCACTAGCTCACTTTGAAAAATGCTTTGTGTTTGTGTATTTTTGCAAATATTCTGAAAATGCCTAAGTGCGGAAATTTTGTAATGATTCTCGTATCGTTGAGAATGTATATAAAATGTTTGTTTTGAAAATATTTATTGGATGAAAGTGTTGTTTTTGTGGAAAAATGTTTTATTTTGAAAAGTTTGTGAACAAGCGACTCCGAGTGTTCTACCTACTCAAAAAGTCTTTGTTCTTTTCCTCCTCTTTTAGATAGTGTTATCCTACCATTAGTTAGTAGGAAGCCTTATCATTGGATGCGAGGGATAGGCGCGGGTCATCGTACAATCATAGAAGGAAACTTGCAGGACGCTTTAGCAATTTATCGTAAGGGACTAAGATCTTTTACCGAAGTAATAATTGAAGGATCATCGAGGGACTACGATCTTTTAACCGAGGGTCTTTGCTAAAGCATCTCACGTTCGAGGGACATGAATTTTTTCATCTGAAGGCAACAAGTAAGAGTCACCCTAGAGGTGTGCATGTGCGAAGTGTTTTGATTTCAAGTATTTGTCTTGAGATTATGTTTTCTAATGTTTGTTCTTTTTACGTCTTGCCATGCGAGCCTAATTAATCTAGCAGTTAAATATATACAAGTGCGAAAAATAAAGTGCAGGAAATAAAGTCTACGCTATTACATCGTTTCGGGGATGGGGAGTACAAACCATGAATTGGGGAGGAAAAGCAATAAACCCTAACTATCTATTACA
This sequence comes from Vicia faba, assembly GCA_948472305.1. Classification (NCBI taxonomy): domain Eukaryota; kingdom Viridiplantae; phylum Streptophyta; class Magnoliopsida; order Fabales; family Fabaceae; genus Vicia; species Vicia faba. Next base: position 261,959,570 of record OX451738.1, read on the forward strand.
AATCATTGACAAATTACGATATTGAAAATAATGCGAAAAGGTAAAATAAGCGCGCGGAGATTGAAAAGGGGAAAGATGTTTAAAAATCCTAAACTATTTCTAAGTGTTTAAGAAAATATATTTGGTGTTCTTTTGTTTAGAAAAAATAATTAAAGTGTAAAATAAAAACCCTAATCCTAATTAATTAATTAGTTGATTAATAAATAAAAGAAAATATGATTAAGTTAAATTAATTCTATTTATAAAAATTAAATTAATTAATCAAGAAAAACTAAATCTAATTTTTTTGATTTTATGATTTTTTGTGATTAAATAAAAAAAGATTAAAAGAAATAAAAAAAAATAAAGAAAGTTAAATGAGCCTGAGTGTAAACAAGTAAATGGGGGTGAGAAGGAAGCAAAAGTCTAAGTCCAACTTAAGGAGCCCAGGCGCCTGTGATGATCATGTGTGTATAATTCCCTGGAGTGCACCATAGGCATGCTGGCTTAGAAACATTGGATCAGGATAGTTGAGATATGATGGTCAAGATATGAGGACGCATGGTGCGCGCATTAGTTTGCATAGCATGGAATCTGCAAGAGAAATGTTATAAAATGAAATTCCAGAGGCAAGGATCGAACCCCTGCTCTGGCACACTAACGCCTTACACACACACACGCTTGTCACTGGGGTGGATGTTTCATCCAGTTATGAAACAGAACCCAATAAATATATTATAAACTTGGATGTAAAAATTTTAAAATGCCAACACATCATCTTCTTCTTCCTTGCGCGCTCACGGACAACAACAACATAGTTTCACCATTTTTTATTTTGTAAAATGCTCATTTCTCAACCAAATTGAAATATTTCAAAACCAAACTTGCTTGATTTATTTTCAAGGAATGCAACCATATAAATTATGAAAGCTATAGGTTAAAGATGAGCGCGGATTTTTTTTGGTACCAAACTGAAAACCTAATATTTCAGAAAACTCAATTCCAAAATTTTCATCACACAATCAACATAAATGAAAACTAAGGACATGGTTAGTTTCAGGGCAATCATATCTATATTTTATCTTTTGAAATTGAAAGCAAATGATTTGTGTATAAGGATTTCAAAGTTGGAGAAACTTACCTCTTGAAGTGAAAACTTAGAACGCATATGGAGGCTTCCAGGTGCAAGTAAATGATTAATTAAGCTTTCTTGAACCTCCTTGAAGTTGTTCCAATCCTTACTTTGTGCTGAAAGTGGCTGAATTACTCCAACCAAGTCAAGTTGCAATGGTGAAAAGTGGAAATGGTGTATAATAATGGAGTGATTACAGAAGTGTAACAGAAGTGTGGATGAGTTTTGTATGATGTTTATTAAGTGTTAGGATGATTTGTTTGGACAAAACTTACAAGGTTTGAGAGCTTCGAAAATTTGGACTTCAAAGCTTAAAAATGGAGGTTTTATGGACAATTCCGATTCTTAAAAGTATGAGATATTTAGGAGGCTTCTGAATTCTTGACTTGGCTTGAAAATGGCCTCTCTATTTATAGAGAAAATGTTTGAGGGGAAGGGCCGATCAGGTTTGCAAGTTATGGAGTTAAGGCTTGGTTGAAATGTAACTTGAAGTTTCTTGTGAAATCAAAGTTTAATTGCATAGTGTAACACCCCAATTTTTAGAAGTTACTTATTTAATGAATTATTAGGAGTATTTATGAATAATTGATATTTTATATGATTATATGTGTGATGTGCTGGTATGAGGTTGTGCATGATGTAAATTATGATGATTAGAAGTATTAGAATGGTTAAATAATTATTTAGTAATTATTTGTATTATTATTGAGAATATAATAATAGGAATAATTATTTGAATGGTTATTTTAATTAGAGTGGTGTGTTGGTAATTAGTAGGAAGAGTGAGGACGTGATGGTAAATAGAGGTTGACTAAGCGAGGGAAATTGAGGAAGATATTAGGGGTCCTTTTTTATAACAGAGAAGAGATAATTGTTATTCTCACAATCAATCGTGAACGTTAGAGAAGAGAGGCTAGGGCACAAAGGCTTTGGAGAGAATCATCGTAAGAGGCACAAAGAACATAATCAATCACTCAAAACAATAAGGTAAAGGGGGGGTGTTTATCTGATTATTATATTTAATTTAAGTAGTAGATGAAGGTAGGGGCCTTAGGTTTCATAGATGGTGATTCAATGTTGTTTGATGGAGAATTCATAGATTACAGATAAATAATGATGCCCAAATGATGTATAATTGATATGGAAACATATAATGATAATAGATGATGATTACCTATGATTAGATGATGTTTTAGGACCTATAACATAGTGAAATCGCAGAAAAGTCGTAGAAAAATTCAGCACAAAACAACATGCGTCGACTCAAAGAGGTCATGCATCGACTCATGCAGGTTCAAGACTCAGTATGCATCGACTCATTGGGTCGACCTGAGCACACCCAGGGCAGACAAAATACCTATGTGTCGACTCAAAGGGGGCATGCATCGACTCGAGCAATCCAATTTTGACAGATTTTTCTAAAGGCCGTAACTTGAGTTTCCAGACTACATTTTGAGGTGCCATTCGAAGCACTGGATAGCTAACATAATAAACTATATTTATAAGGAGTAAAATGAAGAATAAGAAAGACAATTCTAGTACACAAGTAAGGATATAATTAGTTTCCCCGTGTTGAATCACAATGATGTTTTATGGAAATGAAGTATGATGATGACATGGCGATCTTATGATAATGCCTGGTTCATAATGATGATATGTTGTTAATATGATGATTCTGTTTTATATGATGATATGATGATGATGCTCTTCTTATATGAGTACATATGATGAGATTTATATGATGATGTTAGTGAATACATGAATGATGATGCGTATGACTAGTTGTGGCCGTTTATATTGTTGTTGCACATCATGCATTTATTGGAAAACTATGGTCCGTTTTGATGATTTAGGACACTGGTCTAGTGATTTGGTCTCAATCCCATTGTGTGGATTTGGGATGTGTATAATGAAGTATCATGATGATATGAATATCTTATGATAATGCTTGGTTCATAATGATGATATGTTGTTAATCTGATGATTATGTTTTATATTATGATATGATGATAATGCTCTACTTATATGAGTACATATGATGAGGTTTATATGATGATGTTGGTGAATACATGAATGATGATGCATATGACTAGTTATGTTAATTTATTTTGTTATTGCGCATCATGCATTCATTGGACAACTTTGGTCTGTTTTGATGATTTAGGACGTTGGTCAAGCGTTTTGGTCTCAATCTCATTGTGTGGATTTGGAATGTCTATGATTTGCTCCGGTTCAAAGTGGGAATCAATCTTATGATTGGGGTCTTTGGAGGGTGATGGCCCAGTGTTCATCAAATGAATTGGTACCACATGCATGAGTCTATGTCCTTGCACTACATCTTATGTGGAATTGTGTGGTTCTTAAATTGATGATGTTGTATTGTGTTATTGAATTTGTATAATTGTTGAGGTACTTGGAATATAAAAATGTTGAGTTTATGTTGTGAAACTTTTGGTTTATTCAGCTTTGTCTATTACTTATATCTTATATAATGATTGTGATGAACTCACCATTTCTGTTTGAGTGATGCGTCTATGTGGGTAACATGTAGGTAATCAGGAGTAGTCCCTAAAGGCTTAGAAGAATAGCTTGGAGTGTGTGTTTTATTTCTGTTGAGTCTAGAAGGTCTTGCTCTGATATGTAACATCGGGTATGAGAATGTTTTGTTTTGAAAACTAATTTGTTCTTGTTTTGTTATGACATTTAAATTGTTTCCATGGAGTTTAAATTATGTTGAATTGTGAACCATGAATCATGGGGCACTATGAAGTATTTTAATGAACTTGTTTGAAATATGATTCCGCTGCAAGTATGTGAAATCTTGATAATGGATATGTACATGAATAATTTTAAAAACCCGTGTAACGTAGTAAGACTAGCACGTATGATTATTTCATGAGTAAAATGTGATGCCCATTTGTTGTATTACTCTGATATTATTTTAAATAATTATGAATATTCTGTGGGGTTTAGAAGGGTGTTACATTAGTGGTTTCAGAGCAGGTAGGTCGGTCCAGCCAGGTTGTCTAATGTTGTTTGTTCCTTAGTATGCGACATGTTTGTGAAACACTGTCGGTACTTGCTTGTTTTTCTAACTTTTTGTCTGCAGGGCTTGGTTTGAAACAATTGTGGGAGAAGCTTTTGCTTCTCTAAGATGTTTCAGGTGTGTGAGTTGGTGAAATATACTACTGAATTTCAAGAGTGCAAGTGTTGTTGGAGCTATGTTGTTTCTCGAAACTAAAGAGAGTATGAATTCGTGATTTCTCTCTGTCAATTAAGTTGGGATTATCTTTGAGGGAGAACGATCAGGTATTGTTGATGTATGCTTCTCGAAGAATAGAGACAGATGTGACGGCTAGTGATATGCCAGTGTTGTGTGATTCCTGAAGTTTTTCCTAAAGATATTTGCAACTTGCCTCCGAAGCGTGGATCTGAGTTTGGTGACAATAGAGAACTAATGTTTTCATATGCTAAGCAAGTAGGATAACCCTTAGGATATGAGGCTTAGAGGTTTTCATGTTTGTGACAACAGTTAAATGAGATTGTGTGTGGATTACCGACAATTGAGTAAGGTAATGGGTGAGATTAATTATCCATTTTAAGGGATTGACGATTTGATGGACCAACTGTTAGGAGAGTATGTCTACAGTATAATCGAATTGAGAAGGGTTACCTTCAGATTCAAATGAAGGGCGAGGATAGTTAGAGGACAGATTTTAGAACTTGTGTATGCATTACGAATATTTAGATTAGTTTGTTGCGGTGTTTGCTGAGGACATTATGAGTTAATCTAAGTCAGAATAAGGGAATGTCGAATGTCGTGAATTACAATGTTGAAAGGGAAGAAACTTTATGCTAAGTTGTCAAGGTGTACATCATGGTATGAGGAGGATAATTTTCTTGAGCATGTTATTTCGAATGATGGTATATATGGATCCATCTAAAGCATGTATGGTTCTACATTGAGGGAATCCAAAGTCAGTTACAGAGACTAGAAGCTTCTTAGGCTTAACTAGTTATTATCGAAGCTTGTTTATGACGAGGCCAAGTATGATATTCTGTAAATGAATGAATGAAAGGAATGTGATGGTTGGTATTAGGGAGAACATGGAGATATTAGAGGAGCGCATGGAGATACAACTTATGCCGAGTAAGAATGATTAGAATGACAAAAATTAATTGGAACATGGCGCTTTAGGTAACTTTGAGTATAAGTTTTAAAGAAACACTATTCTAGTTTAGTAATGACAGTTTATGCGCTATCATGGTTGTCGGATACCTATTGACAAATTCAGGAACTGATCACCCTTGATCTCTTGTTGATAGTAGATGGGATCGTATTGGATATGATAGACTTGTCTTACTAGCTTAATGGTGTGTTAAGTGTTTAACGTTCCATCAAGGGAATATTCTTTCATCATTTTGGGTGAACCTAATGGATAAGTGACTGTGAAAGAGTTGAGGCTTATTGAACAGTTTGGAGACTTGAGGTTGTATGTGAAACTGTCGAAGTGTGAATTTTGGTTGAAGGAAGTGAGTTCTCTTGGCCATGTGATTTCTAGTGGTGTAATTGCGGTAGATACTTCTAAGGTTGATGTGGTGTTGCGGTGGGAGACACCGAAATCTAAAATTGAGATTCAGAGATTTCTTGGGTTAGTAGGTTACTACCTAAGATTAATTGAGGGATTTTCTAAGTTAGCGTTACTAATGACTCAGATGACTCGAAAGGCCCAGGTTTATGTGTGGGATGTTGCATGCGAAGAAAGTTTTGTAGAACAGAAAAAGAGATTGATGACTGCTCTGGTGTTGATTTTGCCAAATCTAAATGATTCCTTTGTAGTTTATTGTGATGCTTCTAAGATGGGTCTTGGTGGTATGCTAATGAAAGACGGATAAGTTGTTGCTTATGCTTCTAGATAGTTAAAAGTTCATGAGAGGAACTATCCTACACGTGACTTAGAATTGGCGTCTGTGGTGTTCATGCTAAAAATTTGGAGACATTATCTTTTTGGCTCTAAATTTGAAGTGTTCAGTGATCATAAGTGTTTAAAATGCTTATTTGATCAGAAGGAGTTAAACACGAGGCATATAAATGGATCAAATTGTTGAAAGATTATGATTTTGATTTGAGTTACCATCCTGGTAAAGCAAATGTCGTAGCTGATGCTTTGAGTAGGAAATATTTGCATATGTCAATGCTTATGGTTCGAGAGTTAGAGATGATCGAACAATTTAGATATATGAGCTTGGTATGCGAAGAGACATCCAATAGTGTGAAGATGGGAATATTGAAACTGACTAGTGGGATTCTTGAAGATATCCGAGAAGGTCATAAGTCTGATTTGAGTTTGGTTAATCGACTAACATTGATTAACCAAGGAAACAAAGGTGAATTCCGAGTGGTTGAGAATGGTGTGGTGAGACTTGGTGATAGAGTATATGTTCGTGATATTCCAGAACATAAGAAGAGCATTCTTGAGGAAGGGCATCAAAGCGATTTGAGTATTTATCCAGGTGCTACGGAAATGTATCAGGATTTAAAGAAAATGTTTTGGTGGCCAGGCATGAGGAAAGAAATTGCTAAGTTTGTGTATGCTTTCTTGACTTGCCAGAAGTCGAAGATTGAACATTATAAGCCTATAGGTCTTATGCAACCTTTGAGTATTCCAGAGTGGAAATGGGACAGTGTTTCTATGGATTTCGTGTCGGGGTTACCGAAGACTTCTAGAGGTGATGATTCAATTTGGGTAATAGTGGATAGGTTGACTAAGTCGGCTCATTTCTTGCCGATGAAGATCAATCATCCTATAGAAAAGCTGCCTAAGATGTATATTGATGAGATTGTAAAGTTGCATGGGATACCTTTGAGTATTGTGTCGGATAGAGACCCAAGGTTTACATCAAAATTCTGGACAGGTTTACAGAATGCTTTTGGTACCAAGTTGAAGTTGAGTTCCGCGTATTATCCGCAGACGGACGATCAAATAGAGAGGACTATCCAGTCTTTGGAGGATTTTCTGAGGGCTTCTATGCTAGAACAAGGAGGATCTTGGTATAGTCACTTGTCGTTGATTGAATTTACATACAATAATAGTTTCTATTCAAGTATTGGAATGGCACCGTATGAAGCATTGTATGGTAGAAGGTGTAAAACTCCATTGTGTTGGTATGAGTCGGACGAGAGTGTTGTAATCGGACTTGAGATTGTATGAGAAACAACTAAGAAGATTAATATGATCAAAGAGAGGATGAAGGCTTCTCAGTCGTCAGAAAAGCTATCATGATAAGAGAAGGAAGGCCTTGGAATTTCAGAAAGATGATCATGTGTTTTTGAGAGTTACTCCGATAATAGGTGTTGGTAGGGATCTGAAATCAAGGAAGCTTACACCGTGTTTCGTTGGTCCATATCAAATTTCTGAGAGGATAGATGAGGTAGCCTATCGGATTACTTTACCTCCGTCACTTGCGAATCTTCATGATATGTTTCATGTATCTTAGTTGAGAAATTACATTCCTGATCCCTCACATATAATTTAGATGGATGATGTACATGTGAGAGATAACCTCACTGTTAAAGCATTACCATTGAGAATAGAAGGTCGTGAAGTGAAGCAATTGAGAGGTAAGGATATTTCCTTAGTCAAGGTGTTATGGGGTGGATCAGCCGGTGAAAGTTTGACTTGGGGGCGTGAGGATCAGATGAATGAGTCATATCCGACTCTGTTTTCCTCAGGTAATTTTTGAGGGCGAAAATTATTTAAGTGGGGGAGAGTTATAACACCCCAATTTTTAGAAGTTATTTGTTTAATGAATTATTAGGAGTATTTATGAATAATTGATGTTTTATATGATTATATGTGTGATGTGCTGGTATGAGGTTGTGCATGATGTGAATTATGATGATTAGAAGTATTAGAATGGTTAAATAATATTTAGTAATTATTTGGATTATTATTTAGAATATAATAATAGGAATAATTATTTAAATGGTTGTTTTAATAAGAGTTGTGTGTTGGTAATTAGTAGGAAGAGTGAGGACGTGATGGTAAATAGAGGTTGACTAAGCGAGGGAAATTAAGGAAGATATTAGGGGTCCTTTGTGATAACAGAGAAGAGATAGTTGTTATTATCACAATCAATCGTGAAAGTTGGAGAAGAGAGGCTAGGGTACGAAGGCTTTGGAGAGAATCATCGTAAGAGGCACGAAGAACATAATCAATCACTTGAAACCATAATGTAAGGGGTGTTTATCTTATTATTATATTTGATTTAAGTGGTACATGGAGGTAGGGTTTGCCTTAGGTTTCATAGGTGGTGATTCGATGTTGTTTGATGGAGAATTGATAGACTAGCGATGAATAATGATGCCCAAATGATGTATAATTGATGTAGAAACATAGGATGATAATACATGATGATTACCTATGATTAGGTGATGTTTTAGGACCTATAAGGTAGTGAAATCATAGAAAATTTTAGCATAAAACAAGATGCGTTGACTCAAAGAGGTCATGCATCGACTCATGTAGGTTCAAGACTCAGTATGCCTCGACTTATTGGGCCGACCTGAGCACACTCGGGGTAGATAGAATACCTATGTGTCGACTCAAAGGGGGGCATGCGCCGACTCAAGCAATCCAATTTTTGATAGATTTTTCTAAAGGCCGTAACTTGAGTTTTCGGACTCCGTTTGAGGTGCTGTTCGAAGCATTGAATAGCTAAAGCAATGAACTATATTTATAAGGAGTGAAATGAAGAATAAGAAGGATAATTCTAGTACCAAATTTAGGATATAATTAGTTTCCCCGTGTTGAATCTTTATGATGTTTTGTGGTAATGAAGTATGATGATGATATGACGATCTTATGATAATGCTTGGTTCATAATGATGATATGTTATTAATATGATGATTCTGTTTTATATGATGATGATTTTATGCTTATATGAGTACATATGATGGGGTTTATATTATGATTTTGGTGAATACATGAATGATGATGTGTATGACTAGTTGTGGTCATTGATATTGTTGTTGCGCATCATCCATTCATTGGATAACTTTGGTCCATTTTGATGATTTAGGACATTGGTCCAGTTGTTTGGTCTCAATCCCAATGTGTGGATTTGGGATTTCTATAATGAAGTATGATGATGATATGACGATCTTATGATAATGCTTAGTTCATAATGATGATATATTGTTAATATGATGATTCTGTTTTATATGATGATATGATGATGATGCTCTCCTTATATGAGTACATATGATGACATTGGTGAATACATGAATGATGATGCGTATGACTAGTTGTGGTCGTTTATATTATTGTTGCGCATCATGCATTAATTGGATAACTTTAGTCCATTTTAATGATTTAAGACGTTGGTCTAGTGATTTGGTCTCAATCCCATTGTGTGAATTTGGGATGTCTATGATTTTCTCTGATTCCAAGTGGGAATCGATCCTATGATTGGAGTCTTTGGAGAGTGATGGCCCAGTGTCCATCAAATGAATTGGTACCACATGCATGAGTCTATGTCCTTGCACTACATCTTATATGGCATTGCATGGTTCTTAAATTGATGATGTTGTATTATGTTGTTGAATTTGTATGATTGTTGAGGTACTTGGAATATAACAATGTTGAGTTTATGTTGTGATACTTTTGGTTTATTCTGTTATATCTATTACTTATATCATATATAATGATTATGATGAACTCACCCTTTCTGCTTGAATGTTGCCTCTACGTGGGTAACATGCAGGTAATCAGGAGTAGTCACTAAAGGCTTAGAAGAATAGCTTAGAGTGTGTGTTTTATTTCTGTTGAGTCTAGAAGGTCTTGCTCTGATATGTAACACCTGGGACGGTAAAGCTTTATTTTGAAAACTAATTTGTTCTTGTTTTGTTATTACATTTAAATTGTTTCCACGGACTTTAAATTATGTTGAATTGTGAACCATGAATCATGGGACACTGATACGGTGGCAGAACCAGAACTGTTTTAGGAAAATGCTGGTTTGCGTTTTGCGTTTTTTTATTCGCAAAATATCGCGGTAAGCAAGAGTCGCCACCGAATTTTATTTTATCCAACTGGAAAGGAAAAAAGCACAGAAAAATTCCTTTTTCGAGATTTTGAGTACGGGGGGTAGATTATAGAAAGGGAAGGTGTTAGCACCCTTTCTATCTGTGGTTTTCCACGAGCTCTTAGGTACTTGTTAATCATTTTCAAAATTGCTTGTGTGTGATTTGAAAAAAGTTTTTTGTTTGACTTTGATTTAACCCTTGCTTCTGTCTTCAAGAGTGTTACAAAGTGTTTTGGAAACTTTGTTTGAAAAGAGTGTAAATGTGGAAAAAGTTTGTTTTGTTTTGAGCAAGTACCTACTAGCATCTACCTACTCGAAAAAAGAATTGTTCTATGTTCGTTTCCTTCAGACAATGCTATCCTACTATTAGTGAGTAGGTAGCACCATCGTTGGAGTTTTAAGGGTCAATTTGAAAGGGACGTATGATCACCAAAGCAATGTTAGGACGTCTTAGTGATAACCCTAATGTCTTAAGATCAATATTCGAGGCAACATATCTGAGGCAACCTTTCCGAGGAAACTTTGATCTTTGAGACAAAAGAGCGACCACTAAAATATCTTATACTTAATGATCATTCACCGAAGGCAACCGAAGTGGGAGTATACCCTAGGAGTGCGCATGTGCGAGTGATTCAATTTCAAGTTATTATCTTTGCACATTTAGGGTTTGCTACGCTATTACCATACATCTAACAATTAATATTTACAGAATTTAAAGTGCGGAAGGTAAAGCTACGCTATCACAAGGCTTCGGGTATTAATTACATAGCCAAAAACAACCCGTAAAAAAATGATAAATGAAAGTAAAGGTCCTAATTAATCTATTACATCCCATGAGCAATTACATCAATATGGTAAAAATAATTAAGCGCGCGACGAATAGAGAACGAAAGGAAATTAGGGTTTTGACCCAGTCCAATCTAATTAAAAGAAAAATATTTTTGTTGTTTTTGATTATTTTTAAGAAAAAGAATAAGGTTTTTAAAATTAAATACAAATCCAATTAGTAATTAAATTAATTTAAAGAAAATAATTTACATGACCTATTTTTGTATTTTTGGTTATTTTTAAGAAAAAGAAAATAGAATTTAAATTAAACAAAACCCTAATTTCTAACTTGTTTTAATTTATTTACAAAATAATTAAAGTTACCCTAAAATTAAATAAACTAATTAAATTAATTTTTGTATAAAAAATAAATTCTAAATCTAATTTGGGGTGAAAATATTTTATGGTTTTCTATGAAAAAAAGAATTAATTTGGTCTTAGTAAAAATAAATAAATAAATAAATAAAGAAAATATAAAGAGGAAAAGAAAGGAAATTTGGGCATGTGAAATATCAAATGGAGGGGTGTATCACTAGAAATCTTGGCCCAAAACAATTTGACCCATGTTTGACTTCTTGGATCCCCTGCTGCATGTTGACCAAGGTGTATCAAGGTCCTCCACATGATGGGCGCTAGATCTGGCCTGTGGACATCTGGTTGATGGTGCATTGAGGGTGCATGATGGACCTCCTAGAAGCCCGCGCATGGAAATATGTACAGAAAAATAATATTGAAGATCATGGGGGACCTGGGATTCGAACCCAGGTCCTAAGGCCTTTTACACTCACCTCCACACCAACTGGGCTACATGCGCGCGTTGCATGTCAAACTGTTAGAACATAGTTTGATTCTACAACCCTTGATTAGAGTTTTGATGATAACAAAATACAAAGAATAAATTATCTCAAAGATATATATACAAAGAACAATTATGCTCCTTAAAATTATGTTTTGTATATGCAGAAGTTCTGATGAAATCAGCATCAGAAGATCAGCAATATGTGCTACACACTGAAGCTACCAGATTATACGCTGAAAATTGATGACCAGAATCTGCGCCTAAACAAATACACTCTGACTCTGATCAAAGACATCTTTACCAAGTCATCAACACTCTGAAGCGTTATCAGCAGTTATAGCAAAGAAGACTCTGAAGCGTTACTGGTTATTCAAGACAGAATTAAATGCTAACGGCTTTCTTCAGACAAAGATCTTCTACAAAAGGAAAGTGCAATTATTATCATTAAACTTGATTTATGGACAACGTCTCTTGCTTGCCTATATACACAAGTCTGCTTGAGAAAAGAAGCACGTACGTACGCACTCAACATTTTGCCAAGCTATCCAAACCACGCATATTCAAAGCTTTAGCAAATTCATTTTATTCCAAGCTTATTTTGTGTAATTATCACAGTTGTGATATACAGTTTTGTAAGAAAACAACAACACACACTTGTTCAATCATTTGTAAAAGAAGTTCCTTGAGATTAACCGGATTGTGGTTGTACTCAAGAAGACTTTAACAGTTGTTAAAGTAGCTGTTGTAATCATTTGAGAATAGTGGATTAAGACCTCGTTGGAGACAGGCGAAATCACCTTAACGGGTGGACTGGAGTAGTTTGAGATCAAACGAACTAGGATAAAAATACTGTGTTGTTGAGCCTTTTGATTTAAGTTTTTCAATTCAACCCCCCTTCTTGTGTTTTTCACATCTTCAATTGGCATCAGAGCGCCTGGTTCTGAGCTTTAACACTTAACCGTGTCAGTACAAGATCCAGCGTTAGAAAAACACAATGGCAGGACCAAGTCAAAACATCAGCAATGACAACAATGAAGAAAGGGACAGATTCAGTGGCAAACCTCCAGTATTTGATGGAGAAAACTTTGACTACTGGAAAGACAGAATTGAGAGTTTCTTTCTGGCCCATGATGCTGATCTGTGGGACATGGTGACTAATGGATACACGCACCCAGTGGATGGACGTGGTCAGAAGATTGACAGCAAAAGGATGTCTGATTAGAAAAAGCGTGAGTTCAGAAATCATCACAAGGCCAGAACAATTCTTCTCAGCGCCATCTCATATTCAGAATATGAGAAAATATCAAACAGAGAAACTGCCAAGAATATGTTTGATTCTCTGAGAATGACGCATGAAGGCAACATTCAATTCAAAGAAACAAAAGCCCTTGCGCTCATTCAGAATTATGAGGCATTCAAGATAGAAGATAGTGAATCAGTAGAAGCTATGTTTTCAAGATTCCAAATTCTTGTTGCTGGTCTAAAAGTTCTTGACAAAGGATATTCCACTGCTGATCACGTTAAGAAGATCATCAGAAGCTTGCTAAAACAGTGGAGGCCAATGGTTACAGCGCTTAAGCTAGCCAAGGATCTCAACAAAATCTCTCTGGAGGAACTTGTCAGCTCCCTCAGAAGTCACGAGATAGAGCTAGAAGCAGATGAACCTTAAAAGCAAGGTAAGCCATTAGCTTTAAAATCTAACAGAAAATCTGACTCCAAAGTTTTGCAGGCTGTGGAAGAAACCTCTGATGGATCCTCATTAGAAGAAGATGAACTGTCTCTTCTCTCCAGAAGGGTGAACCAACTGTGGAAGCAGAGGCAAAGGAAGTTCAGGAATCCCAGAAGATCAGAAAATCAGAATGAATCTTCCTCCAGATACAGAAGGTCAGAATCCTCCTCTGGACACAAAAGATCTGAAGGCTCTTCAGGATACAGAAAGCCAAACAACAAAGAAATCATCTGCTATGAGTGTAACGAGCAAGGGCACTACAAAAGTGATTTCCCAAAGCTTCAGAAGGATAAGCCCAAAAAGAAGTTTGGCAAGGAAAAGAAGAAAAGTCTCATGGCTACATGGGATGATTTTGATACATCTGAAGCTGACTCAGAATCAGATGATGAAAGAGCAAACATAGCTATCATGGCAAATGTCTCTGAAGACAGTGAAGCTTCTGGTTCAGACTCAGAATCAGATACAAAAGAGGTATTCCCTGACTTTACTATCAACTTTACTAAGGCTGAACTAGCTGAAAGCCTTAATGAAATTTTAGAAAGGTATTAGCAGATCAGAGTCAAATTCAGAAACCTGAAAAGGAATCTTGCTTCTGACTCTGATAAGACTGAGAGTCTCAAATTGGAGAATTCTGAGTTAAAAGATAAAATTTCAAAATTATAAAACCAATTGCAAAAATCTCAGAAGGAAACAATCCCTGAAACTCCCAGCAATGTTGATGAGATCATCAAAGAGTATGATCACAGCTTTCAGAAGTTTCTAGCTAAAAACATAGACAAAAGCAAAATGGCTTCAATGATCTATGGAGTTAGCAGAAATGGCAGAAAAGGGATAGGATATCAAGGTAAGGTTCCTACACCAAAAAATGCCATGGATTTAGTTATAAAACGTACTCCACTTGATTCACACTTTATATATGGGCACACACATGACATAAAATATACAAGTAGTGATTACTCTGTCAAACCAAAATTCAACCAGAGTTTTGGTAAAACTAACAAATCAGGACCCAAGAAAATGTGGGTACCTAAGGATAAAATAATATATGTGGCAGATATCTTTAGCAGCAAAGCAAAGACACCAGTCATGGTACCTGGACTCTGGATGCTCACGACACATGACGGGAAGAAGGAATATGTTCCAAAGCCTGGAACTTAAGCCTGGAGGCCACGTAGGCTTTAGAGGCAATCAGAGGGGAAAGATTATTGGCTCTGGAACAGTAGGTAATGGAAATCTTCCCTCTATAAGTAATGTTTTATTAGTTGATGGATTAATTCATAACCTGTTATCCATAAGTCAATTAAGTGATAACGCTTATGATATAATCTTCAATCAAAATTCATGCAAAGCTGTTAGTCAGAAAGATGGGACTATCCTATTTAATGGAAAGAGGAAAAACAACATTTATAAAAACAAACTTTCTGAACTGAAAAGTCAGAATGTAAAATGTATTCTGTCTGTTAACAACGAGAAATGGATATGGCACAGAAGATTGCGATATGTTAGTATGAGAAGAATATCTCAGATTAACAAACTCAATCTGGTCAGAGGACTTCCTAACTTGAAGTTCAATTCATATGCTCTGTGTGAAGCATGTCAGAAAGGAAAATTTGCAAAACCTGCTTTCAAATCCAAAAACGTTGTTTCCATCTCTAAGCCATTAGAAATTCTGCACATTGACTTATTTGGACCAGTAAAAACTGCTTCAGTCAGTGGCAAGAAGTATGGGTTAGTAATAGTAGATGACTATAGCAGATGGACATGGGTAAAGTTCTTAAGGCACAAGGACGAGTCACACTCTGTGTTTGTTACCTTCTGCAACCAAGTTCAGAATGAAAAAGATCTTAGAATCGTCAAATTCAGAAGTGATCATGGTGGAGAATTTGAAAATAAAGATTTTGAATTATTATTTAATGAAAAAGGCATTCTGCATGATTTCTCTTGTCCTAGAACTCCCCAGCAAAATGGAGTTGTAGAACGAAAGAACAGAACATTGCAAGAAATGGCCAGAACCATGATCAACGAGACTAACATTGCTAAGATCTTATGGGCAGAAGCAATAAACACAGCGTGTTACATTCAGAATAGAATCTCCATAATACCTATTCTGGAAAAGACTCCATATGAACTGTGGAAGAACAGAAAGCCCAACATTTCTTATTTTCACCCATTTGGATGTACATGTTTTGTTTTGAATACAAAAAATTATTTGAACAAGTTTGACTCTAAGCACAAAAGTGTATTATGTTAGGATACTCTGAACGCTCAAGAGGGTACAAAGTATACAATATAGAAACACAAATTTTTGAAGAATCAATCAGTGTTCAGTTTGATGATAAGCTTAACTCTCAAAAGTCAAAGCAGAATGAATTCCTTGCAGGTATGGAAGTTGAACTCACAGGTACTGAAGACAACTCAGAGGCTCTCAACAGAGAAACTCCCTCAACATCAGAAAGAGTCACTACAAGCAAACCAACACCTTCTGTTGATCAACTCCAGAAAAGACCATCCAGAAGCAGCATTGATCACCCAAAAGAAACAATCTTAGGAAGGAAGGAAGATCCAATCGGAACAAGATCTACCTTCAGAAACTCTGAAGAATCCCTCATGGGACTGGTCTCTCTGATTGAACCAACAACAATTGATGAAGCACTTCTGGACAATGACTGGATTCTGGCAATGCAAGAGGAGCTAAATCAATTCACAAGAAATGACGTATGGGATCTGGTTCCCAAACCAAAAGGATTCAACATCATTGGTACAAAATGGGTGTTCAGAAACAAACTGAACGAACAAGGTGAAGTCATCAGAAACAAAGCACGACTGGTAGCACAAGGTTATAGTCAGCAAGAGGGGATAGACTATACAAAAACCTTTGCTCCAGTCGCCAGGTTAGAATCTATCAGACTCTTAATTTCATTTGCTGTTAATAAAGGCATCACTCTGTATCAGATGGATGTCAAGAGTGCATTCTTAAATGGCTATATAGAAGAAGAGGTTTATGTGCACCAACCCCCTGGTTTTGAAAGTTCCAAAAATACAGAATATGTTTTCAAACTAAAGAAGTCACTCTATGGTCTGAAGCAAGCTCCCAGAGCTTGGTATGAAAGACTAAGTAACTTCCTGTTAGAAAAGGAATTCACCAGAGGGAAAGTGGACACAACCTTGTTCTGTAAGACAGTTAAGAATGACATCTTAGTATGTCAAATCTATGTTGATGACATTATATTTGGATCCACTAAACCCTCTCCGGGAAGAGAGTTTGCTAAATGTATGCAGGCAAAATTTGAGATGAGCCTAATGGGGGAACTAAAATTCTTTCTGGGCATTCAGATTAATCAAACTCCAGAAGGAACTTACATTCATCAGAGCAAATATGTCAGAGAACTTCTGAATAAATTTGATCTCTCAGAATGTAAGCCCTCAAGGATTCCAATGCATCCCACGTGCATTCTGGAAAAAGAAGAGGTAAGTAAAAAGGTAGAACAGAAGGTCTACAGAGGTATGATTGGTTCTCTTCTCTATCTGACGGCTTCAAGGCCTGAAATTCTATTCAGTGTTTGCATTTGTGCTAGATTCCAATCAGATCCTAGAGAATCTCACTTAACAGCAGTTAAGCGATTTTTCAAGTATCTGAAAGGTACTTCTAATCTGGGTCTGTTTTATAGAAAATCAAGTGATTACAGCTTAGTAGGATATTGTGATGCTGATTTTGCTGGAGACAGAGTAGAACGTAAAAGCACTTCTGGAAGCTACCAGTTTCTAGGAGAAAATCTGATCTCATGGTTCAGCAAAAGACAATCCACAATAGCTCTATCAACAGCAGAAGCTGAATACATAGCAGCAGCGGGATGTAGCACACAAATGCTCTGGATGAAAAGTCAACTTGAGGACTTCAATATATTTGAGAGTAACATCCCTATCCTGTGACAATACTTCTGCCATTTGTCTCAGTAAAAATCCTATTTTGCATTCTAGGGCTAAGCATATAGAAATAAAACATCATTTTATTAGGGACTATACTCAGAAAGGGATTCTCAATTTAAAATTCATTGACACAGACCATCAATGGGCTGATGTCTTTACAAAACCTCTTTCTGAAGATAGGTTTAACTTCATTCTGAAACATCTCAGCATGAAGCTTTGCCCATAATAAACTGATTTATTTACATATCTTAATCCTCAGAATTTTTGTTATTTTCTGTGAACTGCTGATCAACCTGCCTTCAGAATTTTAGAAGTCCAGATTGTATCAGAATCTATCCATGAAGAGCTGAGCGTTTCATTTCAAGGATAGAAGTATGCTGTTCACGTAAGCAAACAATTGTCATCCATTCATCAGCTACCTTCTGAGGCTGAAC
The DNA here is from genome assembly GCA_948472305.1 of Vicia faba. NCBI lineage: Eukaryota > Viridiplantae > Streptophyta > Magnoliopsida > Fabales > Fabaceae > Vicia > Vicia faba. Next base: position 261,977,486 of record OX451738.1, read on the forward strand.
ACGCGTTCATTTTTCTGAAAGGTCAAAATCGTTGATTGGGTGCATTGAGACACATGTCATGGGTAACCGTTCCAATATCTTTCTGAATCCCCCAAAATTAGTTGTCATTAATGCTTATAATCATTACAATTTATTTCTCTCTCTTGCAGTTTATGTTTTCAAAATCTATTTAAATGTTTTTTACTCTTTACACTCTTTCACTTTCACTTTCTCTACAATCTAATTGTTTTCAGTTTGCATCTTTTTCAAAACCCTTTCATTTTCTTCTCAAATTTTCTGTGTGAACATGGCTTCCTCAAGCAACCCAACTTCCATTACTCAGAGAACATAATCCACAGAACAATATGAGGAACCATTCAGAACTCTCCTCACGCCCATTAACAACCTAGAAGTACTCTCAGAATTGATTGTGGACTTTAACAGTCTTCAAGAAAATGGGTTCAATCTTTCTGAAGAAGTAAAGGCTCAAGGATGGAAGAGGTATTTTGACCGTCTGGTAGTCCAACGTTCCCAATCCTTGTGAAGGAATTTTGGATTCATGCTTCATCTTCCAACCATCAAGTTACTTCGCATATAATGGGGAAGAAGATAGTCATAACTGAAGACCTTATTGCAAGATTGATAGGTTACAGTGGTGGTGGCGTAAGGTGCATAGACATGGCTGAAAGATGTGCTGATGTCGCTTCAATTGCTAGAGAAATTTTCACTTTGGGTCTTCCCTCCAGCAAGATAATAGATCTGAAAGACCATCACAGAATATGGGCTAAGATTATTCTGGGATGCATAAACCACAGGAAGCCAACCAACTCTCCTGACTACATCAACATTGATCAACAGTTTTTGATCTACTTCATCTCCCAGAAGACTAAGGTGAATCTGGCTCATTTGATGTTCAATCATCTGAGGACTAGTGTTAAGGAGACTAGAGAAGATGAGCGCACTAAAAGGGACTGGATACCCCTTGGAAGGCTCATATCAGATATTATGACAGAGAATAGGCTGATAGATCATCTAACAGAAGCACAGGAAATCAGCACTTTAGAGGCAACTGTTGGAAAGCCTTTGAATGCGAAGAATCTGAAGAAGATGAAGATTATTGATAACATCAAGAAGGAACCCAATGTCACTTCTTTTGCAACAATATCCAACATAAGAATCCCTCTGGATGACTTTCCTATGTTCTCAGAAATTGATTTCAAGCCTGAGATTATAGTCAGATATCTGGATGCATGAAAGGCAGATGGTACAACACCAGAGTTAAACATTCAGGATCTGCAGCAGAAGGCTCCAGAAGTTGTGTTAAAGAAGAACAAGAAAAGGAAGGCAGCAGCAGAAGGATCATCCCAGCGGACTCCCAAAGCAGCTAAAAAGAGAGGTAATCCTTCTTCTGTAACTGTTTTAGATTCAGTATCTGTATCAACATTTGCACCAATTCCTACCCAATCAGAAATTCCTACCCCACAAACATTTGATGATTTTGACATAGAGTTTGACCCCTAATAATCTTCAACTCTTAGAGGAACTCACTCCCTACCTATCAATCCAAATATTGAAACAACTCAAACAGAACTTGCAAAAGTTCTATCAGATATTGAAACCTTTGACCAGCATATTTCTGCTCCCATACCAGAAAATCCAAACTCTGAAACCATTTCAGAAGCACCTCAACCAGAATACCACTACCTCCATCTCCTCAACCAGAAATTCATCCACCTTCTCCACAACCTGAACTAATCCAACAAGAAGTTCAAACTTCTGAGATCCAATCTTCTGAGACCTATGAACCAGAACCAAATAACACTCAATCCAACCAAACTGAAGAACCCACTTCAGATTCTGATACCATTCCCATTCCAGGTATCACTGAACCTCTGGCCATTCGTATACCCCTCACCATTCTGGACAGACCCCAAATTCCTTCTTCACTAGAATCAACTCCACCAAATTCCCCAACTAGTCCAATAATTATACCAGACTCTCCCACTCCCTCACCAAAGAACAATCCAAATGACAACGCCAAAACTATCATTGATTTAACTGTTTTTGAACGTCTTGCCGCCATAGCCCACAAAACAGCCATTCCAAAACCAAAACCATCTGAACCTACACCAGATGTTGGTACTAGTTTATTGATATTTGAAACAGAAATGCAGAAGTGGATAACTTCCCTGAAGAAAGCTAGTCTTGAGATGATTAATCCTGCTGCATCAGATTATCTTTGGACAAGTTTCAGAAAATGGGTATGTTTTGAAACTCATAATATGCAAGAACAAAGCTACGGACAAGTTCAACAGAACTTCAGTAATCTTCTAAAAGTAACTGAAGATCAAGTTCTGAGCCAGCTGCTCAAGGAAGAAGTTCTCCCTCTGGACAATGCTCCCTGGTCAGAACATCGTCCAACAGACAAAGTTCAACCAGAGTCAGAAGATCTCATTCTGACTGATACTCCAGAGAAGATGATTCCTGCAGAAGAACTGGGTCAAAAAGATGACATTGCAGAATGCTATGAGAAGCATCCAGTTACTGAAGATTCTCAAGCTTCCTCCTATTAAAGGCAGACTCTGGAAGAACTGAAGAGATCTGATATTATTATGCAGGAAAGGATGGATAAACCGGATGACAAAATTTCGGAAATCAAGAGCATGTTAACCAAACAAGAGGAAACCAACATCCAGATCAAGGGCTTGTTGGAAGCTTTGTTCACGCGTCTTCCTCCTCCCTCTTAGATTTTCCTTTGTTTTAAAATTTGTTTATCTGTAATATTTTCTACTTTGCTGCTGTTCTGAACTTATTATCGTTGATTCTGATTTTAATATAAACCCTTTTGGCTCTGATTATATGTTCTTTTTGATAACTGACAAAAAGGGGGAGAAAGAATAAGATATTTTCAATAACGGATTACTGAGACATAAGTCTCAAACATTCTGATCTACTCAATTTTTTTTCTTCTGAAAAGCTTGAACAGGTACAAAACTCTGATAAAAGACGTAGTAAGATTCTGATGCTCAAAGACTCATGGAATTAAAGGGAAGTAATCAACTCAGGGGGAGTTTTTCTTCTTAATTCTATACTTTTTATTCTTTATTTCTAATTGAAAAATCTGGTTTTTGTCATCATCAAAAAGGGGGAGATTGTTAGAATATAGTTTGATTCTACAACCCTTGATTAGAGTTTTGATGATAACAAAATACAAAGAATAAATTATCTCAAAGATATATATACAAAGAACAATTATGCTCCTTAAAATTATGTTTTGTATATGCAGAAGTTCTGATGAAATCAGCATCAGAATGGAATCAACATCAGAAGATCAGCAATATGTGCTACACGCTAAAGCTACCAGATTATACACTAAAAATTGATGACCAGAATCTGCGCCTAAACAAATACACTCTGACTCTGATCAAAGACATCTTTACCAAGTCATCAACACTCTGAAGCGTTATCAGCAGTTACAGCAAAGAAGACTCTGAAGTGTTACTGGTTATTCAAGACAGAATTAAATGCTAACGACTTTCTTCAGACAAAGATCTTCTACAAAAGGAAAGTGCAATTATTATCATTAAACTTGATTTATGGACAACGTCTCTTGCTTGCCTATATAAACAAGTATGCTTGAGAAAAGAAGCATGTACGTACGCACTCAACATTTTGCCAAGCTATCTAAACCATGCATATTCAAAGCTTTAGCAAATTCATTTTATTCCAAGCTTATTTTGTGTAATTATCATAGTTGTGATATACAGTTTTGTAAGAAAACAATAACACACACTTGTTCAATCATTTGTAAAAGAAGTTCCTTGAGATTAATCGGATTATGGTTGTACTCAAGAAGACTTTAACAGTTGTTAAAGTAGCTGTTGTAATCATTTGAGAATAGTGGATTAAGACCTCGTTGGAGAGAGGCGAAATCACCTTGACGGGTGGACTGGAGTAGTTTGAGATCAAACGAACCAGGATAAAAATATTGTGTTGTTAAGCCTTTTGATTTAAGTTTTTCAATTCAACCCCCCCTTCTTGTGTTTTTCACGTCTTCACAAACAACCAATAATGGTTATATTAAAAATAAGCGAAAACAAAAGTCATCCGCGCGTAAATTCAAATGGGCGAATAGGGTGACACCACGCCTTCATCCATGTCCTCTCTCCGTGGCTAAAAGATGCAGTAACTTTTACCTACGGACAAATGTTCGTAGCTATACCCCTTGCATATCTTAAAGTCAAACACAGGCATGATAAACAAAATCTAATGCCATGAATCAACTCATCTTGGCCTGCTGAGCATGATGGTGCCCTTCTTGTGGCCCAATTTTACCTGTGTGAAAAGATCCCAAATCGAGACCAAGAACCCTAACAATGGTGGATTCTGATACATCTTCCAAAAATGCAATTAAATGATATAGATAGCTTGCAAATGTGTTAGAGATTCAAAATATACTATTGAAACATGATAAATATGCAAGAATGACAAGATTCGATTATGAAAATAATGGCCAACCGTGGACCGCTTACAATGAGTTATGGCGCGCGAGGGTCCTTGTTTCTGATTGCTATGGCTTGCTTGCAATCCCAGGAAGTGAATGAGATGGTCAGGGAGCCTTGTAATCGCCTGGAAGTGTGAAATCAATTCAACACTTTTTTGTGATTTTTCCAAGTTTGTTCTGCCTTTTCACGCCTCCAAAACCTTGTGTTTTTTATCTGCAATTGTCCACTATATACCAAGGATTGAATTAGGGTTGAAATTATGCTCTCAATCTTTGCCAATTATGATTTGTGATCTTGATTTGATTCACTTGAAAATCTTTCCAAAATAGGCCAAAACCAATCTTTTTGTGCCCACCTATGTCTTGCACGAATTGATTCACTTGCTAGCTGGATATAGGACCTGAAATATGCACAAGATCTTGAAGTTTCAATGATTTGGATTTTTTCATGATTTGTTTTGATTTAAATTGATTTAATTGCAATAAAAATTAAAATAAATAGCAAAAATAAGATAAAGACAAATGGTAAGAGTTAGGGCTCTTGGACCATGCTACCAACTCAAAACAAATGCAAAAAGTTAGGCCCATTTAGCAAAAATTGCAATTTGAGGCACTTTTGACTTTTGGCAATTTTGCAAAAAAGGTCAACTTCAGCAATGCATAACTTCCTCAATTTTGACTCTTTGAAGGTGTTCTTGGACTTTTTAGAAAGCTTGAGATGTCCTCTAAGAAACCTATTTGGTATAATCTCAATTTGGTATTCCATTTTCATGTATGAAGCTTTGACAAAAAAGGTGTTTTTGTTGACTTTTCAAAATGACCTATAATGTCCAAATTCATAACTTCTTGTGAGTGCATATTTTGAACTTGGGAGCTGAAGATGGATTGTAGATCATCGCATCCTCTTCAAAATTAGCTTTGGGTGGGTCATTTCTCATAAAGTGTGAGAAAGTTATGCTTGGTCAAAGTTGAGTTGACTTTTCCTACAAAACCCTAATTTAGCAACTTTTGGGTTCTGATGAATTGTGAGCAATCCTTGATGAATCATGATCAACCCTTGATAAAATGATGAATAATACTTTAAAATGAGGATTTTGACCAAAAATATTGAAGTTTGACTGTATGTGGGCCACAATTGACTATTGCCCTAACACAATCGATTTTTCAGGCCTTTGAGCAATTGACTGAGCAAACTTCCTCTGCAAGGCTTGAAACATGACATGAATGATATTGAGAACATATTATGACAATGGTGAGAATTTAGGATACCTTGGACTCAAGTATCTTGATGCAACATGAAACCCTAATTTGAGGTAGACTGCCTTAGGAGAGAGCTTGTCTGGTTAACCCTTGGACTTCGTTGAGCAATTTGAGGACCCTACCTGAAATGTATTGAGAAATATGGGAGGGAAAATTTTGGGGTACAACAACTGCCCCTGTTCAATCTTCTTAAACCTGAGGATGTAGATTGGCTTGCTTGCCTTTCGTGATCTGAGGGTTGAAGATGATTGAACACTAGAGTGCCCAGAAATTTGCACTCGCATGAAGTGGTACTTGTCTTGTGATGTCGGGAATGGGATTATAGATGCCATTTGGAGATTGATGATGGGATATGGGCTTAAAGATGCCATTTGGAAGGAGTTTCGATCGCATAAGATATTCCTTAGCGAGAGCTTGTATACCTGTTATTGAGGAAGACTACGCTGGGGAATGCCATTCTTTGTCTTGGTAAAAGTTGAATTTTAGGAGCTTCGGTCGTCGGTTATTCTACTGGGGAATAGTCTCTTGGTCAAAGAGGTGAAAATGTAACTACTATCTGGTCGTGATCCAGGTTTCATAGTGATAAGATCGACTGCTATCTGGTCGTAATCCAGGATTTACAGTGACTTACTGGGGAGATGAGATTAAATTTGCTATCCGGTCGTCATCCAGGCTTCACAATTTCTCAATTCTTATCTGGTCGTAATCCAAGATTCAGAAGGAATTAAGTTGTTATCCGGTTGCATCCGGGCTTCAACTTGAATTTAGGGCACACTAATATCCGGTCGACTCCGGGCTTCTTAGTTTTTGTCTAGGTAAACTTCTATTTGGTAGAAATCCAAGCTTCACAATTTCTTGTACGGTTATCTGGTCGTAATCCAGACTTCACGATGTTTCATACCATTATCTGGTCGAATCCAGGCTTCATGGTGTCTTGTACTGCTATCTGGTCGAATCCAGGCTTCACAATACCTTACTTCTTATCTGGTCGAAATCCAGGCTTCAGAAGAAATCAAGTGGTTATCCAGTCGTATCCAGGCTTCCATTTGATTTTAAGGCCTACTAATATCTGGTCGACTCCGGGCTTCATAGTAATTGGCCGGGTGAACTGCTATTTGGTCGAAATCCAAGCTTCACAGTGTCCCTCACTGTTATCTGGTCGTAACCCATGCTTTAGTGTCTCTTATCGTTATCTGGTCGTAACCCAGGCTTCACGATGTTTTATACCATTATCCGGTCGAATCTAGGCTTCATGGTGTTCGGGGAAATCAAGATATTATCCGGTAGAATCCGGGCTTCATAACTTGCATTAAAGATATACCACTATCTGGTCGTAATCCAGGCTTCGTAATATTCTTGGCTGCTATATGGTCGTAATCCAGGCTTCACAGTAACTTGCTGAGCTGTTATCCGGTCAAATCCGGGCTTTATGGCTTGTGATTATGATACACCACTATCTGGTCGTAATCCAAGCTTCATGGTGTCCTTTGTATTGCTATTTGGTCGTAATCCAGGCTTCACAATAACTTGCTGGGGATTAAACTACTATCCGGTTGAATCCGGGCTTCATAGCTTGTTTAAGAGATACCACTATCTGGTCGTAATCCAGGCTTCGCGGTATTCTGATACTGTTATCCCGTCGCTCTCCTGACTTCACAATATGATGGAGGAATCAAGATATTATCCGGTTGTACCCGCGCTTCATAGCTTGAACTTTGTGAGAATTTGATTGTATCTTTTCCTGAAAAGTAAAGGGTTAGTCGTATGTAATGTCATGATCCATGACATGTATCGAGCAATGATGTTCTCAAAATAAATGATATTGTGTTGTATGATGCGTATATGCATGTCATGATGTATGGATGTGTAATGTTTTTATGATGTTCTCTAGCTGGGGAAAATAAATCCCGGACTGCTGCTGGAGAATATAAAGAGTTTCGCTCGCTGAGGATAACGACCGAAGATGATTTGAGCATAAATTGGCAGGAGAATAACTCTACTGGAGAATAAACTAGTGAAAGAATGACTTTGTGGGGAAGAGATGCTCTGTCAGAAGGTTCGCTGATTTGGAGAAATAACCTCGGCTAGGGATGAATTATCGTTGCTGGCAATGATGAACTCTGTGAGGGCTAAGCTTCTGTTTTGTGGAAGAAATAAACTCCAATGGGGATGGTCTTCCATTGTTGGTGATAGATGAACTCTGCTTGGGGAGAAACTTACCGACTCATTCGCGATTGCGAACCTCAGCTGGGGAGAGTTGCATCCTATTCGGGAAAGCTAACATCACTATCTTTTTCTTACTCTGTGGGGAGTGTATATACTTTTAGTCATTTTATCCAACTGGGTCTATCCCTGTACCTGGTGAATAGAGAAACTGTAAGGTCTGGACATTTCTTGTTTGCCCCTGTTTCTGAAATTACGAGTAATCGTCTTTTGTTTCGCATGTAAATATTTATGAGCAACAATTATTGTCAAATGCATATACCAAAATGAAACATTGGACGTTCTTATAAAACAAAACAGAAAAAGAAAAACAATTTGAAATTTCTTTGTGAAAATGAATTGTATTGATTTTTGAAGTTGGCCTGTAATAGGCGTTTTGTACAAGAGGCTGACGTCCTAGTAAGAGAGCGCCGCCGAAAGAACAGAATTTATATGATTTGTGTAAAGAGAAAGAAAAACAACTATGTGAACAATCCCACTGGGTTCTAACTCTGCTATTGCCTTTATATCTTCGAGCGTCTCATCACTTTGCTACTTGGTTGAAGGTAGATCAGATTGGTTGGCGCCGTCCGAGCTTGATAGTCGATACCGAAGTCTGGTTGCAAGATGATCCAACGAGACATAGTGTTACGCTTTGATCCCTAATTTTTTCCTGGACCGCCCTTTCAGGTTTTCAGTCCACCGGGATAACCTTTTTTGCCCAAGCCGCCTTTTCAGGTTTTCGACTTGCCGGGTGTACAGTTTTTTCATTTTCATCCCTTACTTTTGCCCGAACCCTTTTGGTTCGCCGGGAAGCCCTTATTTTTGCCTAGGCCAGTCGACCTAGCGGGTCTTTGATTACGCATAGTATTTTTTCACTATGTCTGTATTGACGGGGTGAGGAAGGTCGTCACCATCCATGGTGGTTAGAATCATAGCTCCTCCCGAGAAAATGTTCTTAACCTCAAATGGCCCTTCGTACGTAGGGGTCCATTTTCCCCTAGGATCACCTTGCGGAAGTATGATGCGTTTGATCACCAGATCACTAACTTGATACTCTTGTCGTCTAACTTTCTTATTAAATGCCTTGATCATTCGCTTTTGATACGTCTGACCATGACAAATAGCAGTAAGCCTCTTCTCGTCAATTAGATTCAGCTGATCAAGCCGGGTCTGGATCCAATCGTCTTTGCTCAAAACTGCATCTTTCATAATTCAAAGAGAGGGTATCTGGACCTCAATGGGTAAGACCGCTTCCATACCATACACCAAAGAGTAGGGTGTTGCCCTTGTCGAAGTCCGTGCTGAGGTGCGGTACCATGAAGAGCGAATGGTAACATCTCGTTCCAGTCTTTGTATGTCACCGTCATCTTCTGCACAATCTTCTTGATGTTCTTATTAGCCGCTTCAACAACCCCATTCATCTTCGGCCGGTAGGGGGAAGAGTTGTGATGTTGTATCTTAAACTGTTTGCAGAGCTCGGTGATCATTGTATTATTGAGATTTGTACCATTGTCTGTAATGATCCTCTCTAGTACACCATATCGACAGATCAAATTGTGCCGAATAAACCGCGCCATGACGTTCTTGGTTACTGTAGAAAAGGAAGCTGCTTCAACCCACTTTGTAAAGTAATCAATAGCTACCAGAATGAAACGATGCCCGTTGGACGCAGTAGGTATGATCTCGCCAATCATATTGATGCCCCACCTTATAAGCATAGACTTGGCACTTATGACAGGTCCGAGAATAATGATAACAATCGGCTTCCATAGTGGGCCAATAATATCCTGCCCGTAGGATTTTCTTTGCCATGGTATGTCCACTGGAATGAGTTCTGAAAGTACCTTCATGTAACTCCGCCATGATCCTTTATGCCTCATTTTTGTCCATGCATCGCATTAAGGTTGAACCATGATTACACTTGTAAAGGATACAATTACTAATGAAGAACTTCGCCGCGAACCTCCTCAGAAACTTCTTATCATTAACAGATGCACCCTCGGGGTATTCTTGAGCCTCAAGATACCTCTTTACCTTGTGAAACCAGGGTTTATCTGCTACCTCTTCAGTCTCAATATCACAGCAATATGTGAGTTCGTCCAACCTCTCAATGGTAATCTGGGGAGCTTCATTGTCCCACCTGACCTTGAACATAGAAGACATGGTAGCTAGCGCGTCCGCTAACTGATTCTCTTCTCTGGGGAAGTGTTCAAAGGTTATCTCCTCAAAATACGGAAGCAAAGTCAATACATAATCGTTGTAAGGAATAAGATTTGGGTGCTTCGTATCCCACTCGCCTTTGATCTGACTGATTACGAGAGCAGAATCTCCGAATACACTCAAGAACTTGATCCTCAGGTCAATAGCTGCTCGAAGACCCATGATGCACGCTTCATACTCCGCCATATTGTTGGTGTAGTTAAAACATAATCGGGCGGTGAACGGAGTATGACAACCTTTAGGAGATATGATCATGGCGCCAATGCCATTACCCAAAGCGTTTGAAGCTCCATAAAAGTACATAGACCATCGGGATCCTTCCTCAGGTCCTTCATCCGGTCCAGGTCTTTCACAGTCGGTCACCAATGTGATGTTCTCATCTGGGAATTTGAAATTCATAGACTGGTAATCATCCACAGCCTGATGCACCAAATGATCTGCCAACACACTCCCCTTGATTGCTTTTTGGGTTGTGTATTGGATATCATACTCAGTTAAGATCATCTGCCATCTTGCTATTCTTACAGACAAGGCAGGCTTTTCGAAGATATACTTGATTGGATCCATCTTTGATATCAATAGGGTAGTGTGAGTTAGCATATACTGTCTTAGCCGGCGAGCAGCCCATGCCAAAGCGCATAAATTTTTCTCAAGCAGTGAGTATCGGGTCTCACAGTCGGTAAACTTTTTTCTAAGGTAGTAAATAGCGTGCTCTTTTCGGCCAGACTCGTTATGCTTCCCCAGCACACACCCCATCAAATTGTCGAGTACTGTCAAGTATAAGATCAAAGGTCTTCCTTCAACTGGAGGCATCATAATAGGTGGCTCTTGGAGGTATTCTTTGATCCTTTCGAAAGCGGTCTGACATTCATCATTCCATTTTACTACTTGATCTTTCTTCAGCAGCTTGAAGATCGGCTCACAAGTAGCAGTCAAATGTGAAATGAATTGGGAAATGTAATTCAACCGTCCCAAAAAGCCTCTGACTTCTTTTTCTATTCGGGGAGCTGGCATCTCCTGTATAGCCTTCACCTTTGCAGGATCCACTTGAATACCTTTATCACTAACGACGAAACCCAACAGCTTACCAGACCTCACCCCGAAGGTGCACTTGTTCGGGTTTAACCTCAGCTTGTACGTCTTTAACCTGTCGAACAGCTTCTGAAGATGGTCAAGGTGTTATTCTTCAGTCTGGGACCTTGCAATCATGTCATCAACGTAAACCTCAATCTCATGGTGAATCATGTCATGGAACAAAGCGACCATGGCGCGCTGATAAGTTGCCCCAACATTCTTCAACCCGAAAGGCATTACCTTGTAACAGAAAGTGCCCCACTGTGTAACGAAGGTTGTCTTCTCCATGTCTTTGGGAGCCATCTTAATCTGATAGTAACCAGAAAAACCATCCATAAAGGAGAAGACCTTATGTTGCACGGTGTTGTCGACCAAAACATCGACGTGAGGGAGTGGGAAATCATCCTTGGGGCTTGCCCTATTCAGATCCCTATAGTCCACACACATTCGTACCTTACCATATTTCTTCGGCACTGGAACCACGTTGGCAACCCAGTGCGGGTAAGAAGTGACAGCTAGGAAACCGGTGTCAAACTGTTTCATGACCTCAGCTTTGATTTTCTCAGACATCTCGGGGCACATACGGTGATCCTTCTGTGTTACCGGAGGACAGTCTTCTTTGGTTGGCAGGCGGTGAACCACAATGTCTGTATCCAACCCAGGCATATCTTCATAAGACCAAGCGAAGATCTCAACATAGTCGTGCAGCATCTGTATCAACCGTTGCTTGACACTAGACTCCAGATTTGCTCCGATCTTGACCTCTTTCTTGTCTTCCTCCGTACCCAAATTCACTGATTCCACTAGCTCTTCATGCGGCTGTATGGCCCTCTCTTCCTTAAGTAACGGTCTAGCAAGTTCTCCAGGCACCTCACAATCATCCTCACCTTCGTCCTCGGCTTGGTTCATCGAATTTTAGAAGTCATAACCGGCAGTAGCAGAGTCGTTATCAATGGGATCCATAGTGGATGTGGACCTGTATTATGATATGTGAGTGTGTGTAAGACAAATAGCCGTTTTGATAAAGTGCAAGATAGAAAAGAAAAACAAGGAGTGCAAAATTTGTAATGCAAGAAAACATCCAATGCTTTATTGATGATATATGAAAATGACAAATAGTAAGCCCTCACAAACAGAGCCTAGGTGCCTCGGGCAAGGCACCGGGCCGCAAAGTTTCAAATTGTCTGTTACAAGTCTCAAAACAAAAGTCAATTATTGTGTAATAAAAGAAACAGGCACGAAGTCCTTCGTCGTCCAGTTGTTCAATCCACCGTTGGCAGTCAGGTAAATCCAGCTGTCGAACTCTGACTCTTCTTCATCATCTTCAATTGCATTCACTCCCGGATTACTGATATGCAAAAGAGGTCTTCCAATCCGCGCACGCCGAACATTCCTTTGAGCTTCTGCAGTAAAACCCAAACCAAACTTGTCTGTCTTGTGTGCAAAGTCAGGGAGTTGGCCCCAATTTGCACACCCACCTATTTCAATTACAGCCCTGGCATCCTTGAGGGAAGCCATCTTCATTGGAGGTTTGTCAACAGCAACTTCAGTCGATGCCAAAGTCTGGGGGACCTCTTCAAAGTTCTGACACGGGGTTTCGATGAACTCCTCATCCATCTCCACATAGCGAAAGGAATTAAGATGACTTACCATGTACTCCTCTTCACCCTGCACCATAACAATCTTCCCTTTTATTGGATATTTCAACATCTGATGGAGCATAGAAGTCACTGCCCCAACCCTATGAATCCAAGGACGACCCAACAAGCAAGAGTAAGATGGTCGGATGTCCATCACATAGAACGTAGATGCAAAAGTTTGAGAGCCAACTTTACTAGGGACGTCCACCTCCTCGTGCACCATCCTTTTCGACCCGTCAAAGGCCCTAACCACAATATTACTTGGCTTCAGAACCAACCCTTCACAATCCAGACGGTCTAGTGCTTTCTTTGGTAGAACATTTAATGAGGACCCAGTATCCACCAGTACGTGGGCCAAAGTAGTGCCCCTGAACTCGATCGAGACATACAGAGAGTCATTATGATTTCTTCCTTTGGCAGTCAGATCTGTATCGGAGAAACCCAACCCGTTGTCAGAAGTCAAACTAGCTACACAGTCTTTGAATTGATCAGCAGATATTTCCTGCGGTACATGCATAATTTTAAGGAAAGCGATTAAAGCCTTTGCATGAGTTTCCGAGCACAACAATAAGGATAACATGGAGATCTTCGATGGGGTTTTCCCCAGCTGTTCAACTACGTTGTAGTCGCTTTTCTTGATAATCTTAAAAATTTCCTCTATCTCCTGCTTAGAGGTTTCTACAATGATCTTGTTAGGCGCCTCCATCTGGGCAGGCCCACCTGTAACTTCTTTGCCTCGAGTGTCAGATGACTCGGCGACAGGGGTGATAACTGGAGTAAGAACTGGAACAGTAGCTAATGTACTGGCAGATGGAATGACAACAGACTTTTGAACAGTCGGAGGGGAAATCTCAAGAGATAAGAGTCTTCCACTTCTGGTGACCTTTCTAGACCTAACAATATTGCTGACATCAACACCAGTCTCTTCAACCTTCAAGTCTTGCTTAACCCCATGATAATACACATCGGCCCCATAGTGCCACGGGACAGCCTTATCGAAGTGTATGGGATAGGACCAGGAATAGTAATGATTAATGGAGCAACTCTTGGAACAAATTTATTCCTAACAGGCTTTCTCGAGGAAGCCTTGGAAGGATTGGTGGAAATGGTTATGATGGAAACATCTTCAACAGGAATCAACAGAATCAAAGTTTTCTCGAACAAGATCTCTTTGTTATCCATCAGGCGCTGAACACCTGATTTCAGTAAATAGTAACCAGCAGGCAGGATGGAACATAGGTGGCAACCTTCACCACAACCAGGAAATAAACCAACCAATAATAGATTCTTCTTGACTGTCATCAACGGAGTAGAAATTTCTTCCACGGAGGTCACAAATGAATCATCGTCCACAACATTTACTCCATTACCATGCTTGGGCATATGAGCAGTTAAGAAGTTGGGTTTCTCTAGAGCGTCAAACTCAATCTCTTTAGCTTCAATCAAGTCTTGCACTTTATTATTTAAAGCCCAACAATTGTTCGTATCATGACCCGGGCTATCAGAGTGATAGGAACAACGGGCGTTTGGATTATACAGCGGAGATGTGGTGCTGGGATTCTTCGGAGCTTCCCTCAGAGTTACCAGGTTGATCTTCAACAATTGTGGTAGAATTTGTGACAAGGTCATATTAAGCCGAGTATACTATCTCTGCGGCCTCTCTGTTCTTTGCTGATTGTTGCATTGTGGGGAAACAGTGGGTCTTGATATTACTACCACATTAACTGCTTGGCGGCGCTCAGGTCTGCTTTGGCTCCTCGAGCGGTAAACTGCACTAGCTTCTTTCTTAAAAGGCTTCTTTTCTATACTTGATGAAGCACCTTTCTGCATCTTTCCACTTCTGATACCAACTTCTAATCTCTCCCCAGTCATAATTAATTCAGTAAACCCATATGATGAACTACCGATCAGATGATTGAAAAATGGACCAGACAAGGTCCCCTGAAACATATCCACCAATTTCCTATCAGACAGGGGGGGTTGGACTCTTCTAGCCAGATCTCTCCACTTCTGAGCGTAGTCCTTAAAACCTTCGCTTGCACCCATAGACATACCCTGAAGTTGCGTACACGTGGGAGCAAGGTCGGAACTATACTGGTATTGCTTGTAGAAATCAGCAGCAAGGTCTTCCCAGTTGTGGACATTAGCTCCTTGCAATTGATAAAACCATTCAAGTTGAGTCCCTGACAAACTATCTTGAAAGAAATGCACCCACAAATTCCTATCAGCAATGTAAGGTTGAATTTTTCTGACGTACGAGCGGAGGTGGAACTTTGGACAAGATACTCCATCGTACTTAGCAAAAACCGGAGCTTTAAACTTTTGAGAGATCACCACTCCCGATGCTAGTCCCAGATCTCCAAAGTCCAAACCGGGAACCTTTTGAATCTCCATAGCACTCAGACGGTCTTCAAGTTGTTTGTACCTATCCTCAGCAGGAGGGTACTGTTCATCATCAAAATCAGTGTCATTATCAGATACCACAAGACTAGGACCCTCTCCTTCCTCTTGATTCTCTCCTCTTCTAGATGAATGAGACAGATCAGCTTCCTGTCGCAACCTATTCCCAAACCTGTGACCCATATTCAGCAGAACCACCTTCTTCTTCTTCTTCTTCTTCTTCTTCTTCTTCTTCTTCTTCTTCTTCTCCTTCAGGATGAGAGTCTTCAAATCCTGTTGTCCTTTGGCCAAGTTCAATAACATTTCTTGAAATTGAGCATTCTGTGCTTGAACAGCTTTGATGGCTTGATCGGTAGGTATTTCAGAAGACATTATGTGCTGAAATAAACAGCGAAGAAGATAAGAAACCTGTAATGGTACCTGTAATGAGGTGCATGGTAATGGAATGCGTATGAAATGATTTCAAAGACTTAGGGAGATTTAATTTTGTAAACCAAGAAACAAACAAACTTTAGTAGATTAAATTTGTAAAATGTTTAACAATGCCTTTTAAGGCGTTTAAAAAGAAATAACTGAAAAGAAAATCTAAACTAGAAACAATAAAAGACATCAGAAATCCCATGGCCGTTTTCCCTTCGTGCTGACATAATCATTGATTGTCCTTTCATTCTCAAGTTGCCTCGTGAGCTTCAAGGTCTTCCTTTCCTGCTCATGATACTTCTCATGGTAGGTATCCCTTTCTTCCTTCAACTGGATCCAGGATCTCTTCAATGCCCCAAGATCAGTAGGCATGTATGGATAAAGGACTGTATAAGGAACACCTTCTTCATTAGTAGGCTCCACAACCACTAGAAAAACAGCTTCATAAGGCATTCCCAGCTTTTGAGCATGGGCTCGAACCCACTGGAGATAAGGTTGCATAGGGAGAGAAGTCTTCGGTCCCAGCTCGTGAGGGTCAGACTTGTTCACCATGCCCCAGGCTCGTATAAACCTTCGGCGATGCTCATCCCCATCCTCCTTGTTGTTAAAGGCAATATCCTTAAGAAGCAACTCATGAGGACCTTCTCTCAAAGCGCGACCAAAGTGTCGTAGAGCCAAACAAGGATTGTAGGTTATTCCTCCTCTAATTCCAAGCAATGGAACATTAGGGTATTCCCCATATCGATCAATGGTAGCTACCCTTTCCATATCCTTAGAACTCCAAAGAATGTCCGTGTTGTACCCCAAATTTTTCCCTCTCATTTTTATCAAGATTTCCCCTCACAAGACTCTTTAGACTCAAGACCAAGCTAGGGTTTGCTCTGCTCAAGACATCTCCTTGCACTGATGACCTGAAATTAGGGTTTGAATTTGCACAGGAATTTTTGGACTTCCAATGCTCAAAGTTACTTTCATACTTTATGTTGGACTTATAAGATTTCCTCTACCAAGTTTCAAGCCTTGAATCAAATTTTTGCCAAGTCAATTGGACAGTTGACCTAGAAATCAACTGTATTGGGGAAAAAGTCAACTGTGGCCAATTTACAGTCAAACCTCATAATTTTTTATCCACATCAACATTATAGACTCATATGAACCATTTTATCAAGTTTGGACCACAACTCCTCGAGAAATTTGATCAGATCATCAAAAGGGTAAAATGGTCATTTTTAGGGTTTTGACTGCAGAAGGGCAATTTCTGATTTTTAACCTAGCCAATGGAAAATTGGGTTCAAGTATGGATTCAAGTACTCAATGGAATCATCTTGACCTAATCACAAGGTTCAAAAGATCTCAAAAGCATTGAATTGACAAATGAATTTTCCAGTCAACTGATCAAAAATTCATTGTACACTGAAAAGTCAAACTTTGACTTTTTGGTCAAAATCAAGTGCCAAGTGTCATTTTTCACCAAGATGTGTCAAAACATGAAACTTGTTCATCAAGAAACCTAATTTTGCAAATTAGGGTTTAAGATTGAAAAATTTCATAACTTAGAATTTTTCTAAGTTATGAAATTTTCTTATTTTTTCCCAACTTTGCCCAACTTTTTCACCATGATTTAATTGGATTCAAACAAAACTTCCAACATGAAAGTTGTAGTACTCCACAAAATATACAACTTTGATTCATAAAGTTTTCCCAAAAGAATCTTGGATATCAAGTTATGATTTTTGGAACAAGGGTCCATGAAACTTTTAACTTATTGAAATTTTGCCCTAGTTTAGGCAGGATTTTGACCTATCTTCATGGCAATTTTTCACCTAGTTCCACTTGGAATATAAAAATGCATTTCAAAGATGGATTGTAGATAATGTTACAATATTTCCAAAATGTCTAAGAACTCTCCAAAATCATTTATGGTTAAGGAGAATCGAAGGTTTGAATTTGGAAAAAACTCACTTTTGATCCATGGCATTTTCATGATTGATACAAGTTGCAAAATCTGTCCAATTTTGTTTGTACTTGAATACAGGTCTCTAAACCCTTCCACACTTAAAAATTGAATGCAAACTCATTGGTTTAAGGCATTATTATGATTATTGGAAGTTTACACAAGAGTTTAATCTATTTTTGGCAAAAAGTGAACTATGCCATTTTGATAAAGGCAACTTTATGTCAACTTGCTTCCCTTGAGCCTTGGATCCCTCTCTTTGCATCAAACAAGTTCCATAAACTTAGGAAAAGGTACAACAATCTTATGCATGCTGGGAGATAACCTGTACAGGCCTGTCTTGTATCACTTCACACTTTTACTTCAAAACCAAGTAAACTTGCAAAAAATCCATATCTTTGAAATCTGATAAGAACAAAGTTTGTAAGCATTCCAAACAACTTTTGCATATTGCCTTGATCCAGAAGCAAGAGCTATCCCACCCTCAAGCCTTCTAAAACACAAAAACACCATCTTCTTGCAAAACAGGGCAGATTCTGCATTTTGACTTCCATCTCACAAACCACTCGTGTGTTTTGTCCCAAACCAGTTCCAATACATTCCATATAACCCACCTAAGCCATCCAAACCATTGGCCATTGACTGTAACTCCATTTGCAAGCTTCACCATTTCTGATTTCAGCTTGTGCAGGTTGACTTCTACAGGCTTATTCAAGCAAGCTCAAAGCAAACAAAGCATTAGGGAAGCTCAGAGGAAGTTCAAGCAAGCTCACAAACATCTCAGGCCTCACTGAAAACCTCCACATTGCCATACTCGAGTTCAACTGAAACAGGTATTTTCCAACTTTCTATCTCTCTATTTAGGAATCATTAGGCTTAGGTTTGTGAATAAAAAATGTATTACTCATAGCCCTTAAGCTGTACATATGCATAGATTTCATTTGAGTTAAGTGTGCTGAGAGAATTTGATTGATGAACTTTCTGAAAAAGTTAGGTTAGAAATTAGGGCCAGAGAAATTCTCTCTGGTCTTTGAGAGTTAGATTAAGTTTTTTATATGGTTAGAATCGTATGATCATGCTCTATAACTTTCATGTTGCAAATTTTCGTTTTTAAGCACAAATGCAGGAGATACGAAGTTGAACTCAGAACGCGCGTTTTTATGTTTGAACGAAGGTTGAAGATGATGTAGTTGGGCTGGGCTTGCCTATTCCTTGCTTTTGACACCCCCTGGCTTGCTTCTCACACCACCTTGGTCCATTGTTTTATATTTTTATATTTTTCTATTTTTCTTTTTCATTTCTGATTTTATTTTATTTTTTCTAAACATAAAAAATTACCAAAAACATTTTCATAAATTTTCACATTTTATTTTGTATTTTTTATTATTTTTTTTCTAACATAAAAATAATTATTAAATAACATACTTTTATTTTCTTTAATAAAAACTTGAAAATAATACATAAAATATTATATTTTTATTTTTATTATTTACATACTTAAATAATAGTTTTTCTAATATATTTTTATTTTTTTGACATTTGTATATATTTTATTATTTTATTTTATTGTACATAAATAATATAATTAATATATATATACTTTCTTAAAATAAATTGGGGTTTTACCCTTAATAAAAATAACTTTTTATTTTCTTATTTTTTTTTACACATTAAATATTATATTTTTACATACATAAAAATAATACAAAAAAAAACATTTTTTGCATATTTATAATATATTGCATATTTATTTAATTGTCCATTTAAATACATGCTTATTTATTTATTTGCACAATTAATTCAATTTGGATGTAATAGTTAATCTTAGGGTTTTATTTTCTTGCAAATACTCCCCCATTCAAAATTGTATCCCCCCTCCCCATATCAATGTTGTAATAGCGTAGATTTATTTTACGCACTTTATGCTTTCAAATATGCCATGATAGAGATTAAGGTTTGTATGCAATACCCAAAATCAAAACAAATAGTTAGACCTAATACAAGACATAAAATGCATGAAAATGATAACACAATACACACATGCACCCCTAGGGTTTCATCCACTTGTTGCCTTTAAAATGGCCATGGTATGCATGTTGAGTATCTTGGCAAAACAAAACAAAAACAAAATAAAAAGATCATAGTCCCTCGATGACGCTATCTTGGTTGCCTATACAAAATGATCTAGTCCCTCCAAAAATTTGCTAAGATACTTGGCATAATTGCTATCATGGTCAATACGACGACCCGCGCCTGTCCCGTTTAACATCCAAATACAAGGTTGTTTACCAAATGCAATGGTAAAACAACACTGTCAAAAGGGTTAAAAATGTGTAGGAAAGACTCTTGAGTAGATAGGGTAGAAAACTCTTAGTTACTTGATCAAAACATGCAAAAACATCCTTGCTATTTTCAAACACACCTCACAACACAATTTCAAAACATTTCCCAAAACAAACTTTCAAACTTTTAAACATTGAAACATATTTTCAAAAGACAATACACCTTTGTATACATTCAAACGAGAATCATTACAAAGGTTGCCACAACGATGGCCTCTTTTCAAAACATTTTCAAAATCACACACAAAGCACCATTTCAAACAATTGAAAAGCAAAAGCAAGTGATCTAAACAAGTAACTAAGAGCCCATGGATAACCATGGATGAAAAGGGTGCTTGCACCTTCCCTTTTCATAATCTACCCCCCGAACCCAAGAAAACATCTCAAAGGTCTTTCCTGTGCTTTTTGACCTTTCCTTTGGATAAAATAAAAAGTCGGTGGCGACTCTTGCTAAACCGAAACATTTGAGAACGCAAAAGAAAAACCTCAAGTCAGTTCTCCCACCGTATCACAGTCCATATGGGGAAGGGACATGATTCTGTAAGCCCAACCTAACCCTTCTTCATTCTTCAATATAGACTTGGGGAGGTGTGAAATAAACCACCTCGCCAGCAGCGGCGTGCAACACATGAGAGTCCCCCTTCTTCACACAGTACGAGTATAGAGGGCATGTAGGATATCACCCAGAAGAGTAGGCACTGGGTTACGAGACATGAAGATCTTGACCGCATTCACATCTACGAAGGAATCTGGATTCAGGAAAAGAACCAAGTCGTAGATGAGGAGAGCTAAGATGTCTTCAAAAGCTTGAAAGTCCAAGTTATCCCAGAACTGTTGAGCTTGCTCAATCAGAAACTTAGCCAGGAAGCCTTTAACCCCGCTCCGTGTCTCCCAGTTAGATACTATATCATCCCTTTTTAGATGTAAGGCGGAAGCAATATCCTCAGGTCTAGGAACCTCCTCCAAACATGTGAAGGGTGTCTCGAGGATAGATATGCCTAGTAAGTCAGAAAACTCCTCCAAAGTAGGAACTAGCTGATAATCCGGGAAGGTGAAACAATGATGCACCAGATCAAAGAACTGGAAAAGCACGCTCATCATCTGCTCATCCAACTTTGAAGTCACCAGGATAAGGAGATGACCATGTCTTCTAACAAATGAAGAAGTATCAGGAACTTTTGAGACTAACTCTCTGAGTTGAGCAGGTATCTGCACGAAGTTGATTCGAATGGTATTTCTGTGTACGGAAGCCATAATCTGCAAAACAGAACAAAGATAAATCTCCTCGGTCTTTGAAATGGTTAGTATAATGGTGCATGCATGCTATGTTATGATGAATGATGTTATGATAAAAACACACCATAGGTATAGCAGGTAACAGACATGGTAAAGGAAAACGAGTCACACAAGAGCCCTTAAGTTTCAGGCTTGCATGGAGTCTAGGTACTACCCTCTTGAAGTTCAGTTGGTTTCAACCTGTCCTAATAATAGTAACCGGGTTCCAGAGGTTCTCAATATCACTGACCATCCTCCATCGGTCATGGTTTCAGCTTACGTAATCTTTTCTTGCAGCCAGAACTATCTCGAGAGTATGGTCTCAATGAGTGTAGTATCGAGTATCAACCAGTTCTCAGCTCTATACCGAGGACGACTATCTCACTACTTCCTATGGCCAAGTTGGTCAATTATAGGTTCTAAGGTCAGTTGATGCTTAACGACCCATATAGCAGCCCCGTATTCTCCTCGTTTCTCCACAAGGGATACTGGTACCAACCAATGTGCCACATCAATGTAGCTACTGCTTCAACTGTATCGGTTTATTCCATACAGTTCCCTCACAGTTTATTACTACTTACCAAAAAGGTGTTCCCCAGATCCGGGTTAGGATCTATAGTAACTCCAATACAAAGCCCACAAAAATAAAGCAATCAAATCAAACAATAGAAGCAATATGATGAACTAATCCTAAGGTAAACCCTACTTATTATTCCCCAGCAGAGTCGCCAGTTTTGTAATACGGTGGCAGAACCGGAACTGTTTTAGGAAAATGCTGGTTTGCATTTTGCGTTTTTTTATTCGCAAAATGTCGCGGTAAGAAAGAGTCGCCACCGACTTTTATTTTATCCAACTGGAAAGGAAAAAAGCACAGAAAAATTCCTTTTTCGAGATTTTGAGTGCGGCGGGTAGATTATAGAAAGGGAAGGTGTTAGCACCCTTTCTATCTGTGGTTTTCCACGGGCTCTTAGGTACTTGCTTATCATTTTAAAAATTGCTTGTATGTATTTGATTTGAAAAAAGTTTTTTGTTTAATTTCGATTTAACCCTTGCTTTTGTCTTCAAGAGTGTTACGAAGTGTTTTGGAAACTTTGTTTGAAAAGAGTGTAAATGTGGAAAAAGTTTTGTTTTGTTTTGAGCAAGTACGTACTAGCATCTACCTACTCGAAAAAAGAATTGTTCTATGTTAGTTTCCTTTAGACAACACTATCCTACTATTAGTGAGTAGGTAGCACCATCGTTGGAGTTTTAAGGGTCAATTCGAAAGGGACGTACGGTCACCAAAGCAATGTTAGAACGTCTTAGTGATAACCCTAATGTCTCAAGATCAATATTCGAGGCAACATATCCGAGGCAACCTTTCCGAAGAAACTTTGATCTTTGAGACAAAAGAGCGACGACTAAAATATCCTATACTTAATGATCGTTCACCGAAGGCAACCTAAGTGGGAGTATACCCTAGGAGTGCGCATGTGCGAGTGATTCAATTTCAAGTTATTATCTTTTCACATTTAGGGTTTGCTAACTGTTTTAAAGTTTACATACATACTTGTCATGCATCCCTATTACCATACATCTAACAATTAATATTTGCAGAATTTAAAGTGCGGAAGGTAAAGCTACACTATTACAAGGCTTCGGGTATTAATTACATAGCCAAAATTAACCCGTAAAAAATGATAAATGAAAGTAAAGGTCCTAATTAATCTATTACATCCCATGAGCAATTACATCAATATGGTAAAAATAATTAAGCGCGCGACGAATAGAGAACGAAAGGAAATTAGGGTTTTGACCCCGTCCAATCTAATTAAAATAAAAATATTTTTGTTGTTTTTGATTATTTTTAAGAAAAAGAATAAGGTTTTTAAAATTAAATACAAATCCAATTAGTAATTAAATTAATTTAAAGAAAATAATTTACATGACCTATTTTTGTATTTTTGGTTATTTTTAAGAAAAAGAAAATAGAATTTAAATTAAACAAAACCCTAATTTCTAACTTGTTTTAATTTATTTACAAAATAATTAAAGTTACCCTAAAATTAAATAAACTAATTAAATTAATTTTTGTATAAAAAATAAATTCTAAATCTAATTTGGGGTGAAAATATTTTATGGTTTTCTATGAAAAAAAGAATTAATTTGGTGTTAATAAAAATAAATAAATAAATAAATAAAGAAAATATAAAGAGGAAAAGAAAGGAAATTTGGGCCTGTGAAATAGCAAATGGAGGGGTGTATCACTAACAATCTTGGCCCAAAACAATTTGACCCATGTTTGACTTCTTGGATCCCCTTCTGCATGTTGACCAAGGTGTATCATGGTCCTCCACATGATGGATGCTAGATCTGGCCTGTGGACATCTGGTTGATGGTGCATTGAGGGTGGATGGTGGACCTCCTAGAAGCCTGCGCATGGAAATATGTACAGAAAAATAATATTGAAGATCTTGGGGGACCTGGGATTCGAACCCAGGTCCTAAGGCCTTTTACACTCACCTTCACACCAACTGGGCTACATGCGCGCGTTGTATGTCAAACAACCAATAATCATTATATTAAAAACAAGTGAAAACAAAAGTCATCCGCGCGTAAATTCAAATGGGCAAATAGGGTGACACCACGCCTTCATCCCTGTCCTCTCTCCGTGGCTAAAAGATGCAGTGACTTTTACCTACGGACAAATGTCCGTAGCTATACCCCCTGCATATCTTAAAATCAAACACATGCATGATAAACAAAATCTAATGCCATGAATCAACTCGTCTTGGCCTGTTGAGCATGATGGTGCCCTTCTTGTGGCCCAATTTTACCTGTGTGAAAAGATCCCAAATCGAGACCAAGAACCCTAGCAATGGTGGATTCTGATACAGCTTCCAAAAATGCAATTAAATGATATAGATAACTTGCAAATGTGTTAGGGATTCAGAATATACTATTGTAACATGATAAATATGCAAGAATGACAAGATTCGATTATGAAAATAATGGCCAACCGTGGACCGCTTACAGTGAGTTCTAGCGCGTGAGGGTCCTTGTTTCTGATCGCTATGGCTTGCTTGCAATCCCAGGAAGTGAATGAGATGGTCAGGGAGCCTTGTAATCGCCTGGAAGTGTGAAATCAATTCAGCACTTTTTTGTGATTTTTCCAAGTTTGTTCTGCCTTTTCACGCCTCCAAAACCCTTGTGTTTTTGATCTGCAATTGTCCACTATATACCAAGGATTGAATTAGGGTTGAAATTATGCTCTCAATCTTTGCCAATTATGATTTGTGATCTTGATTTGATTCACTTGAAAATCTTTCCAAAATAGGCCAAAACCAAACTTTTTGTGCCCACCTATGCCTTGCACGAATTGATTCACTTGCTAGCTGGATATAGGACCTGGAATATGCACAAGTTCTTGAAGTTTCAATGATTTGAATTTTTTCATGATTTGTTTTGATTTAAATTGATTTAATTGCAATAAAAATCAAAATAAATAGAAAAAATAAGATAAAGACAAATGGGAAGAGTTAGTGCTCGTGGACCATGCTACCAACTCAAAACAAATGCAAAAAGTTAGGCCCATTTAGAAAAAATTGCAATTTGAGGCACTTTTGACTTTTGGCAATTTTGCAAAAAAGGTCAACTTCACCAATGCATAACTTCCTAAATTTTGACTCTTTGAAGGTTTTCTTGGACTTTTTATAAAGCTTGATATGTCCTTTAAGCAACCTTTTTGGTCTCATCTCAATTTGGTATTCCATGTTCATGTATGAAGCTTTGACAAAAAAGGTGTTTTTGTTGACTTTTCAAAATGACCTATAATGTCCAAATTCACAACTTCTTGTGAGTGCATATTTTGAACTTGGGAGATGAATATGGATTTTATATAATTGCATCCTATTCAAAATGAGCTTTGGATGAGTCATTTCTCATAAATTATTAGAAAGTTATGCTTGGTCAAAGTTGAGTTGACATTTCCTACAAAACCCTAATTTAACAACTTTGGGTTCTGATGAATTGTGAGAAATCCTTGATGAATCATGATAAAAACTTGATAAAATGATGAATAATACTTTAAAATGAGGAAGTTGACCAAAAATCTTGAAGTTTTACTCTATGTGGGCCACAATTGACTATTGCCCTAGCACAATCGATTTTTCAGGCCTTTGAGCAATTAACTGAGAAAACTTCCTCTGCAAGGCTTGAAACTTGACATGAATGATCTTGAGAACATATTAGGACAATTGTGAGCATTTGGGATCCCTTTGACTCAAGTATCTTGATGCAACATGAAACCCTAATTTGAGGTAGACTGCCTTAGGAGAGAGCTTGTCTGGTCAACCCTTGGACTTCCTTGAGCAATTTGAGGACCCTACCTGAAATGTATTGAGAAATATGGGAGGGAAAATTTTGGGGTACAATAGACACTATGAAGTGTTTTAATGAACTTGTTTGAATTATGATTCCGCTTCAAGTATGTGAAAGCTTGATAATGGATATGTACATGAATAATTTTGAAAACTCGTGTTACGGAGTAAGACTAGCACATATGATTATTTCATGAATAAAATATGACTCCCTTTTGTTGTATTACTCTGATATTATTTTAAATAATTATGAATATTTTGTGGGGTTTAGAAGGGTGTTTACACATAGTACCATACCTTCTAGAGTTGTTAAAAACTTTAAACATGTTCCTCTGAGTTTTTAGGTTGAGTGTGTACAGATGAAACGGGTGAGAGGCTCAAAGAGAGTTGACAATTGCATAAATCATGCTTTATCAAAATGGAAGTCTTGCCTTTCTCCTTTAAAGGGCAAAATGGATTGGATAAAGATTTAATCACTTAGATCAAGGCCCAAAAGTGTGTGTAATCTTTTGATTATGGATAAATTTGGAGGTTTAGAGGCCTGCAGAGTGAGATCTCTAAGCATGGTGTGAGATTTGCTTATGAGTTCATCATAAAAATGACCTATAATTCAAGTTTGACATGCCATCTTCATCTCTTCAAAACATCTAGCTCAAGTATGATAAATTTGAGTTCTTTTACATTTTAGAAAGCTTGAATCAAGATCTACAACTTTCATTTTGATCATTTGGGCTGAATCAAATGGAAGCTTGGTGAAAATTGGCCAAGAAGTTGGGATAAAAAACTGATCAAAACTTGTTGAAATTTTTTCTAAGTGTTAGATAAAAACATCACAACTTCATGGGTTCATATCTCTTAATCCAAGAACTTTTTGAGGATCATCCCACATTAACAAAGTTGTAGAATTAATTAATCCCTACAACTTTCATGTTGAAAGTTTTCTTTGAATCAACTTGGAACTTTTGACTTTTATTGACTTTTCTTTTATTTTTGATGATCAAGTTTGATAGTTTTAAATGTTTTGAGGATTCTTGATTTTTGAATTCCAATGTTGACTAAAAAGTCAAAGTTTGACTTTTGTGTGACTGGATTTTTCATCAATTGATTCAAATTTTCAACTATCAATCACTTGTATCTTTGGAAATGTCTTGAGCCATTTAATTAGGTCAAGATGTTGTATTTGAGACCTTGAGATCATGCTTTAAGCCATTAGGTCATGCACTAGGCCAACAATCAATGGTCAGTCATCTTTAGTCAAAACCCTAATTTTGGAAACTTTTAACCTTTGATGATTTGAGGGCTTTCCTTGAGGAATCATGATCAAACTTTGATCAAATAATGAATATCACCTCCAAATGTTGATTTTGATAAAAAATCTTGAAGTTTGATTGTATGTAGACATCAGTTGACTTTTTACCCAATACAATTGATTTTCAATATTCCGAGCCATTGACTGAGCAAACATGTGATGCAAGACTTGAAACTTGACAAAAGCATTATTGAGAACCTTACAACCCAATATTCTTTGAGAAGAACCAAACCCTAGTTGAAGACCCTTGCTTAGGAGGAGGTTTGACCAGTCTACTCTTAAGTAGCTTTGAGTATTTGAGATCTTTGCGAACATGTTTTTTTGAAGAAAATGGGAGGGAAAATTTTGGGGTACAACAAGTTCGGTAGGGGCTGGCGTGGCACAATGGATCGTCACGATTGGTTCTCTCTTGATAATAGGGCCCCACCTGCACTGACTTGTTTTTTTATTCAAATTAAAAGCGTTGTTTTATTATATAATAGTATGCTTGCATTCCAATTACAGATAAATAGTATGGTTCAGATGGCAAGGGTGAAGGCTAGTAAAGGGAAGGGCATGTGTTCAAGCCCCAACGCCTGGAACTTTTTTTCTTGCTCATTTTTTTCAACCTTTTTTCTATTTTCTTTTTCTTTTGTTTAATTTATTTATTTTTATTTCTTTTAATCAATGTTTAATCAAGAAAAATCATAAAAAATATAATAAAATCAGATTTAGGTTTTTGATAGATTAATTTAATTTTAGACTTATTTTTTTATTTAATTAATTAGATCTAGGGTTTTCTTATAATTAATTAAGTATTTTAATTTAGGTTTTAAAATATATTTATTTTCTCATTGAAAAATCAAACCAAAAATACACATATTTTAAAATCTATTTATTTTATTTTTCCGTATCTTTACTTTCTGCACTTATATTTTATATACCTGTATATATAACTGCTAGATGTATGCTAATATGGTTTGTATGGAAAGATCTAAAACAAGACGTTAGAAAACCATAATTCAAGATAATATAATTGAACTGAATCACTTTGCACACTTTACACCTCTAGGGTAATTCCCTCTGTTGCCTTCGGAAAACTTGGTCATGTCTCTCAAAAGTAAGGGTACTTTAGCAAAGAACCTCCATTAAATCATCATAGTCCCTTCGAATAAAGATTATAGTACCGCGATGTCCCTCGAGTTACCTACGAAAAATGATCTAGTACTTGTTGCCTATGAATAATATGATGACAATCCCTTCAAATTGCTAAAGTATCCTTGCAAGTTTCTTTCTATGACCATTCGATGACCCTTCGCCGTCCCTTTACATCCAATAGATATGGCTACCTACCAACTAAATGGTATGGATAATAATATCTCTAAAGGAGGAAGAAAATAATAAGAAAGACCTTTAATGGGTAAGAACTCTTAAATGCTCGCTCACAACTTTTCTCAAAACATTTTTCACACGTCATTTTCAAATGAAATATTTTCTAAAACACTTTGTATGCATTCTTGAGGACTGATACAAGAATCATTACAAAGTTGACCTTACATTGGATTTTCAAAATATTTTCAATTAAATCACACACACACAAAGAAATATTTTCAAAAGTGAGCTAGAAATTAAGAGCCCGTAGATAACTATGGGTGGAAAGGATGCTAACACCTTCCATTTTCATAACTTACCCCCCAAAATCAAAATATATCAAAGGTCTTTCCTGTTCTTTTCACCTTTCCTTGTTGGATAAAAGAAAATTCGGTGGAGACTCTTGCTAACCGTAACATTTGCGATAAAATGCTAAAAAGTCAGTTCTCCAACCATATGACAGAACTGGCGACTCTGCTAAGGATAATAATTAAAAGAGGGGTTACCTTAAGAGTTTAGATCACTTTACTTGCTTAATTTGTGTGCTTTGTCTTCTTTAGCTTTAAGGGTTTTCTTGGGTTTATTTCTTGTAAGATCCTACACCCGGATCTTGGGATGCCTTAGGTAAGTAGCAATAGATCATGAAAATTATACGACATAGACCGATATGGTTGAAGTGATGGATACGGTTAGTGAGACACTTTGGTTTTTACTAATGTTCCTTGTGTTAGTCAAGGATAACATTAGGCTTTCGCGTGGTGTCATTAGCACTAACTAAATTTTAGAACCTTAATTGACCCATCTTGGCCATTAGAAGGTAGTGAGATGGTCGGCTTTGGTGCATTCCAAGGTTGGTTGATACTCGATGCTACGCTCATTCAGATTTGACTCTCGGGATGTTTTAGCGGCAAGCCAGTTTCCGTGCTAAAATAAAGTCAGTGAGAAAGATCGATGACATGAGATTCCTAGAACCCAATTACTATTTTAGGACAGGTTGTGCCAACTTAACATCAATAGATAAGGGTACTTACCTATGAACCTCATGCAAGCCTTTAAACCTAAGGCTCTTGTGTGATTTGTTTATGTTTGATACTTGTTTAAACATGAACATAACATCATGACATCATTACATCATAACATTTTCACTAACCCTTTCAAGGACCTAGAGATTTATCTTTGTCCTTCGTTGCAGGTCATGGTTTCTGCTCGCAAAAATACTATCTAAATCAACATTGTAAGGGTACCTTCCAAGCTTAAGGAGTTAGTCTCAAAGGTTCCCAAAAACTCTTAATTCACCAAAAGGCATGGCTATGTACTTAGTTTGGTTACCCCCGATTTCAAAGAAGACATGATGAGTGTTCTGTTCCAGTTCTTTGATCATAAGCATCATTGTTTTACCTTCCCAGATTATCAGTTGGTGCCCACAATGGAAGAGTTATCTAAGCTACTTGGAGTGCCTATTCTTGACCAGACACCCTTCACCGGTTTAGAGAAAGTTCCAAAACCTGAAGATATTGTAGCAGCCTTACATCTGAAGCAGTCATACATTGTATCTAATTAGGAAATAAGAAGTAGAGTTAAAGGTCTTCTTGCTAAATTCTAGATAGAGAAGGCATAGTTGTTTCTAAATGCCATCAGTTTTCATGCTCTTGAATATATTTTGGCTTTGCTTATCTATGGTTTGGTACTATTCCATAGTCCGGACCAACTCATAGATGTGAATGCCATCAAAATATTTCTTACTCATAATCATGTACCTACTTTTCTTAGAGATATTCTGCATTCTCTTCACGCTTGTACTATGAGGAAGCGAGGGACTCTCATGTGTTGCATACCTTTACTTTCTAGGTGGTTTATTTCACACCTTCCCCGACCAATGATGAAGAATGAACAAGTTTTGATGTGGTCTCGAAGGTTGATGTCACTCGCTCATTTAGATATCTATTGGTGTTCCCGATCTCAAGAGGACATCACTATTATTGATTGCTGTAGGGAATTCCTTAATGAGCCACTCCTTGGCATAAGGGGAGGTGTAACTTACAACCCTTCTCTAGATCTACATCAGTTTGGTTATGCTCGAAGAGACGGTCCTCATGATATGTTTATCCAGGGTATTATATTCGACTATGAGAATGATCTTCAAGGTTACGATCAAAAGTTTATCCGTGCTTGGGGCATGACCAATAAGATTGATAACAAGACTTTGGGGCATAAGAACTCCACCCCTTTGTAGCCTTACTTCAGATGGGTGCAGTCTCGTGCTTAAAATATTATAATGCCATATCCTGCTGTCCTACTAGTAATTGTGGAGCCTATTGTTGAAGGAGATATTCCTCATACCATTCTTCATCTTGATATGCCTACTGACTTTGAAGAACTACAGAAGTCATGGATTAAACTCAAGGAAGAAAGGGATACCTTTGAGACTCAGTTCTATGCTAGTGAGAAGAAAGTATTAGAGCTGATGAAACGACTCCACAAAGAGTAGAGCCTTAATGCATATGTCAACACAAAGAGGAAGAGTCCATGGGAGACTTAATTCCTTGTGCCTTAGGAGTTTCATAATTTAACTATCTTGTTTTTATTTTAAGCCTAAAAGGCAGTTATAATTTGAACTTACTACTGAGTTCCTTTGTTTCCTTTTTTTCAATTTAAATCCCACGAGGTCCTTGAAAACATTACATATGCATATACATTTACATACCATATAATTGCATAATAGGTATTCTAAAGACATGTTTCTCATCTTCTTGTTGTTTAGTTCATAAAAAAAATGCCTCTTGAGCAGACGGTCAAGTATCTCCAAGCTCAGAATGCCCAATTCCAGTAGATGTTTCTGAACTTAGCCAAGGGGCAGGAAGAACTGAAGGAACTCATCACCAAAGAGAAGAGGAAAAAGACAAAGAAACCAGCTGGCATCCTTAACATGGGAAGAAGGTTCAGGGGTCTAGTTAAATGAGTTCAAGATCCCGATACTCTATTAGATGAAGACGAAAAACATGATAAAGACGATAAGAGTGGTGAAACTGAAAAAAGCAACCATGGTCCTGTTAAATACTCTGATAAGGAAGAAAAATATTATTTAAATGAACAATATCCCCCTGCTGATGAAAAATACAAGCAGCTAGCAGATCATTTAAATGCTATGGAGAACCAGAGAGTGCCTGATTTGGGTTTTGATGATTTGGTTTTAGTCTCAGGAGTTGTCATTCCTCATAAGTTCAAAGTTCCCACTTTTGTAAAGTATGATAGTATTTCTTTCCCAAAGCTTCATTTAAGGTCATATCACTGAAATATTCAACCACACACTATTGAAAAGAAGTTGTGGGTGCATTTCTTTCAAGAGAGCCTGTCTGGAACACAGTTGGAATGGTTCTGTCAAATATAAGGGACCAATATCCATACCTGGGAAGATTTGACTGCTGCTTTCTATAAGCAATACCAGTATCATGTTGATCTTGTACCAACCCGTATGCAACTATAGAGTATGACCATGGTCTCTAACAAAGGCTTTAAAGAGTATGCCCAGAAATGGAGAGATCTAACAGGAAGAGTTCAACCTCCTTTGTCTGATAGGGAATTGGTTGATATGTTTATAGGAACTTTGACAGGTGCTTTCTTCAATCATCTGATTGGAAGCTCTTTAGCTGGGTTTACCGAGTTGATATTAATTGGGGAACATATTTAAGGTGGAATCAGAAGCGGAAAAATTTAGGTGGCTGCATCTTCAAGTACTGAGAAGAAGTCATTTAACAAGAATAAAGAAGCTAATGATGTGTACCGCCAGAAAGGTCATAGTAAAGGTGATCGCCATCAATATATGGGGGCAATACTGATTCCCAATCCCGCACCAACGCAACATCAACAACATGGCAATCAACATAGGCCAGATGCACCCAGGAGACAATTCACCAAAATCAATATACCGTTGTCTCAAGAATTGCAACACCGGTGGAAGGCCGAGTTGATCACGTTGAGGGATCCTCCTCCGAATCCCAATAATTCCTCTCCCTGATACAATCCCAATGTAAGATGCGCCTATCATTCCAATAGTCCCGGACATGACACAAATGGCTGCTGGGCTATGAAAAACAAAATCCAAGATATGATCAACTCTATGGAGATTGAATGTGACCCTCCTGAGACTCCTAATGTGATCACTGCACCTATGCCTAATCATAAGAACGATGTTAATGCTATTAGTGTTGTGGAAGATGCTGATAGCGACAATGACTTGGATAACTAGATCTTCTCGATTATTGACAAAGGGCTTACCAACTAGAAAGCTGAAGACTTTTTACCAATCTCCTTTAGTCACGAGTAAATTCCATTCTCTGTTTTCTATTTCCAAGTTTTTGGTTATGTAATTTGAACAATAATTTTAAGCCTTGTGCCTTACCCGAGGAACAACGGTCCATTTGTTAGGGTTTTCATGTTTGATTCACATATTTTCATTTAATACAATCATTGGATGCTTTGCATTCAAATTTTGTGCTCTTTGTATTTCTTTTACTTTATTGATTTCGAAATAGCTATGTGTTCTTATACACACCAACATAACAAAGTGTAGATCCACATACACTATGGATCCCATTTATAACAACTCTGCTATTGCCAATTATGACTTTGAAAATCCAATCTACCATGCCGAGGACGAAGGTGAGGAAAACTGTGAAGTGCCTGGAGAACTTGCTAGACTATTAGAGCAAGAAGAAAGAGCTATACAACCGCATGAAGATCCAATTGAGATTGTGAACTTGGGTGCTGAAGAGGACTTAAAAGAAATCAAGATAGGTGCAAATCTAGAAGAAAGTGTCAAAGAGAGGTTAATCCAGATGTTGCGTGACTATATTGAGATTTTTTCTTGGTCGTACGAAGACATGCCTAGGCTTGATACTAACATTGTGGTTCACCGTCTACTGATGAAGGAGGGTTGTCCTCCTATAAAGTAGAAGGTTCGTCGTATGCTTCCCGAGATCTCTGAAAAGATCAAAGTTGAGGTTATGAAACCGTTTAACGCGAGTTTCTTAGTTTTTATGTCCCATCCTCAGTGGGTTGCAATTGTAGTGCCAATACCTAAGAAGGACGGTAAGGTGTGTATGTGTATAGACTACAAAGATCTGAACAAGGCAAGCCCTAAAGATGACTTTCAACTTCCACACATTGATGTTCTGGTTGACAACACCGCTCATCACAAAGTATTTTTCTTCATGGATGGTTTCTATGAGTATAATAAAATCAAGATGGAACCTAAATACATGGAGAAGACTACTTTTGTCACACAATAGGGAACTTTCTATAATAAAGTTATACCTTTCAGTTTGAAGAACGTTATTGCGACATATCAGCGTGCTATGGTAGCTTTGTTCCATGATATGATCCATCATGAGATAGAGGTCTATGTTGATGACATGATAGCCAGGTATCAGACTGAAGAAGAACATATTGACCACCTACACAAGCTGTTTGAGAGATTGAAGAAGTACAAGTTGAGGTTGAATCCAAACAAGTGCACCTTTGGGGTAAGATCTGGTAAACTCCTAGGTTTTGTCGTTAGTGGTAAAGGTATTAAAGTTGATCCCGCCAAGGTTAAAGCTATTCAAGAAAGGCCAGCTCCCCGTACTAAGAAGGAAGTCAGAGGTTTCCTGGGTAGATTAAACTACGTTGCCAGATTTATTTCCATTTGACCGCTACTTGTGAACCAATCTTCAAGTTACTAAAGAAAGATCAAGTAGTGAAGTGGAACGATGATTGTCAAATAGTGTGATACGGCGGGAGAACTGACTATGGTTTTGCGTTTGTTTTCGCAAATGTTTCGGTTGAGCAAGAGTCGCCACCGACTTTTTATTTTATCCTAAGGAAAGGTTTAAAAAGCACAGCAAAAACCTTTGAGATATTTTCTTGGGTTCGGGGAGTAGATTATAGAAAGGGAAGGTATTAGCACCCTTTCTATCCATGGTTATCCATGGGCTCTTAGGTACTTGCTTAGATCAACTTGCCTTGGTTTTCAATTGTTTGAAATGGTGCTTTGTGTGTGTTTAGAAAATGTTTTGAAAAAGATGCCTTGTCTAGGCTACCCTTGTAACAATTCTTTACTCGAATGTTTTACAAAAGGTGTTTGTCTTTTTGAAAATATGTTTCAAGGTTTTTTGAAAGTTTGTTTTGAAAGTGTTTGTGAAGTGTGGTTTGAAAAATAGGCAAGTGTTTTTGTTTTGCAAGTTGACAAGTACTTAAGAGCCATCTACCCTAAAGTTCTCAAAGATTTTTGCTATGTTTTAACCCTTTTAACAATTTTGTTCCACCATTGCATTTGGTGGTCAATCTTGTGTTAGGATGTGAAAGGGACGGACGCGGGTCATCATTTAGACCATAATTGCAATGGTGCCAAGTATCTTTGGGCAATGTTTCCTTTAAGAGACTTGATCATTTTTTAGGCAACTTATGAAAGCGTCATCGAGGGACTATGATCATTTGGTTATTTTGTTTTTCCCAAAGAGACCTAACATGCAATATGGCCCATTATTGAAGGCAACAAGTGGAATACCCTAGGGGTGCAAGTGTGATTAGTGTTGTCCATTTTCATGCTTGATTATCTTGAAATTAGGTCAAACTATTTTTGTTGTTTTTATTTGCATACAAACCCTAATTCTAACATGGTATATTTAGAAAGCAATAAAGTGCGAAATTTAAAGTCCTAAACTATTACAACACAATATATGGGAAGGGGGGTACAAATGTTCAAATGGGGGTATTTGACAAGGAATTTAAACCTAGACTATTACATCAATTTGGAATTATACAAGATAATTAATTGCACAAATTAAATAGAAATAAAATAAATATGCAAGATGCAAAAAGGCTTTTTATATGTATGAAAAAAAAGTATTTTTATATGTCAAATAAACAAAAATAAAAAGTATTATTTTTTGGAGTTTTTATGTTTTTAGGGCAAAACCCTAATTTATTAAATAAAAGTATTAATTATTTAATATATACAATATTTATTTATTATATACAAAAAATAAAATAAAAATGAAGTATATTTATAAAAAAGGTATTTTTAATATTAAATATTAATAAAATAAAAATGTATATATTTTGTATTTTAACCTAAATATTCTAATAAATATATATGTATTTGTATTATTTACTAAATATATATTATATAAACAAAATAATAATATTTAATATTTATAAAAAAAAGCATATTTCATATAAAATATTTTCAGAAGATAAAATAAAATAGAAATCAGAAAATAAATGTGTTTGCATTATTTTTTCTAGTTATTCTAAATAATAGTATTTATATATTATTTATGTACAAACTAACTAAAGACTAATAAATATCAAAATAAATGCAAAAAATGTGGAAAAAATGATTTTTATATTTTTTCATACTTAAATAAAAATATAGAAATAAAATCAAAAGGAAAAAATGGAAAATGATAAGTAAAACTCAAAATGGGTCAGAGAGGTTCAAAAGCAAAAGCAAGGTGCAAATAAGAAAAATAGAACAAGCCCAACCCAATAGGACCTTCTTCAACCTCTGGCCAGAACTTTGACAAAAAACGCGCGCTTGTACAATGATTCAAACACCTGGATTCTTGGACTTTTAGCACAAACTTACAACATAAGAAATGTTAATCATCAAGCCACGATTCTGAACATGTAAAGAACTCATCCTAACTCTCAGAAATGAGAGAGAATTTCATCATTCCCAAATCTTAACCTAACTTTTTATCAATGTTCAGACCTCAAATTCTCATAGCACAGGCAAAATAAATGGAAAGTAAAGATATGTACAGTTTCAGGGGCATGAGTAGAACACTTCTTATTCACAAACTTATAGCTAATGATGCCTACATTGAGAGTTAGAAGTTCATGAATATACCTGTTCAGTTGGAATCGTGTCTGGCAATGGAGGAGCTTTCAGGGCAAGATGATGGTTTGTACAGCTTGCTTGAAGTGTGAGGATGCTATTCCAATACTTGGTATGCTTTGAAACCTTCTATACCAAGCTGCAGAAGTCCACCTGCAAGAGGAAGAAATGAAAATGGCCAAACTGATTAGAGGAGTTACAATCCACTTATAATTCTTTGGATAGTTTGGATTGATGGTAAGGAAAGTGTTTGAACTGGTTTTGGCCAAGATGCACGATGGAAATGAGTTGTGGGATTCAAGTTGCAGAATATGCCCTGTTTTGCCACAAAACTGTGATTTTCTGTGTATGGATGGATGAAGGGTTGTTTGGTCGTGTTTTAGGTCAGTTAGCAAGTGTGAAATGTGAGGAAAAAGTTTGCTTAGGTTGATCTTTGCTGAGATGAGAGTTGTTGTACAAAATGCAAGTTTTCTTCTTACTTAAGCAAAAGTTGTCAAGTTGGTTCTTAGGCCAAGGCAGGTCCCTCCTAATGTGCTGCACACTTAGTCTTGATCAGTGTAATTAGTCCAATAATTTGTGCCAAGAAGATATGCATTGTACTTGCTTGGATTACCAATTGACATAAAGTTCCACTTTTGCAAAAATGGCCATTATGCTTTTTCTATTTTGGGATTAAACCTTTATGCAATGCTTGAACACATAGAATATGGTCTTGGCATAAAGAGTTTGCATTAAATTTATGAGTGTAAAAGGGATTAGAGGCCTGTAACTATCTTAAGCATGCTGATCTGAAAATTGCCTAAGTGTATGAACATGTAAATTGGCCAAGAGCAAAGTGAGTTTTTCCCATATTGCCAAATTCGATTCTCTCTAACCATGAGGTTGTTTGATGAGTTCTTGGACATTTTGGAAATATTGGAATGTGTACTTCAATAAATCTTTGAAATGCAAATTGAAATTCCAAGTGGAAGTATGTGAAAAATGGTCTTGAAGTTAGGTAAAAAACCTGCCTAAAATAGGTCAAATTTTCTCTAAGTTAAGAATGGTTTGGTACCCTTGTTCCAAAAATTGTAACTTGAGCTACAAGCTTCTTTTGTGAAAAATTTGTGAATCAAAGTTGTAGATTTTTAAATAGACTACAACTTTCATGTTTTGACTTTTGCTTGAATCCAAATGAATCTTGGTGAGAAAGTGGGGCAAAGTTAGGAAAAAATTAGGGTTTTTCATAACTTAGAAAAATTCTAAGTTATGAAAAATCTTCATTTCAAACCCTAATTTGCAATTCTTGATTTCTTGATGAACAATTTTCATGATTTGGCATGTTTTGATGAAAAATGAATCTTGACACTTGATTTTGACCAAAAAGTCAAAGTTTGACTTTTCAGTATACAGTCAAAATTGATCAATTGACTGGGAAATTCAACTGTCAATCTTGTGCATTTGGGATCTTTTGAACTTGTTGAGTATGTAAAGACAATTCCATGGGGTCCTTGAGTCCATATGTGAGCTTGGTTTGCTATTGTCTAGGCCAAACAGTCAAAAATTGCCTTTGTGCAGTCAAAACCCTAAAAATGACCATTTTGCCCTTTTGGTGATCTGATCAAATTTCTTGTGGAATTGTGATCCAAACTTGATCAAATGGTCCATGTGAGTTCATAATGTTGATGTGGGTCAATTTTCATGAGATTTGACTGTCAATTGGCCACAGTTGACTTTTCCCCCAATACAGCTGATTTCTAGGTCAACTGTCCAATTGACTGGGCAAAACTTGGAATCAAGGCTTGAAACTTGATGTGGATAAACTTGGGAGTCCAATATAAAGCATGAAAGTCATCTTATGCATTTTAGGTCAAAACATCTTTGTGCAAACACAAACCCTAATTTGGGTCAACAGTGCAAGGAGAAGTCTTGAGCAGATGAAACCCTAACTGGATCTTGAGCTCCAAGGGCTTTGTGATGAGAAATTATTGAGAGAAATGGGAGGGAAAATTTTGGGGTACAACAGTTGCCCCTGTTCAATCTTCTTGAATCCGAAGAGTTAGATTGGCAAGTTTGCCTTTAGCGACTCGAGGGTAAAAGGAGATTGGACACTAGAGTGCCCTTAAATTTGCACTCGTCAAAGCAATGGATGCGGGAATGGGCTTAGAGATGCCATTTAGAGATGGGCTTAATGATGCCATCGGGAGGAGTGACAGAAACTTGTCGGGGATGGGCTTAAAGATGCCATCTGGAATGAGTATCGGAAAGGTGTCCATGTTTTGGACCATCTCTGAACTGGGGGTCTGAACAAGCAATAGATTGATATCCGTATCTGGAGGCATCCGTAAACTGTTTTCAGAAGTTTGAGAAGAGTCTGAATAAGCGATAGGTTAACATCCATTACTTGGAGAACCCGTAAACTGTTTTCAGAAATCTTGAAGTTGAATAAGCAATAGAGCAGCATCCGTTGTTGGGAAGCGTCCGTAAACTGTTTTCAAAAGTTGCATCTGAACAAGTTGATAGATTAACATCCGTTGTTGGGAAGAATCCATAAACTGTTTTCAGAAGTCTTGAGAAGAAACTGAACAAGCGATAGGTTAGCATCCGTTACTTGGAGAACCCGTGAACTGTTTTCAGAAATCTTGAAGTTGAATAAGCAATAGAGCAGCATCCGTTGTTGGGAAGCGTCCGTAAACTATTTTCAAAAGTTGCATCTGAACAAGTTGATAGATTAACATCCGTTGTTGGGAAGAATCCATAAACTATTTTCAGAAGTCTTGAGAAGAAACTGAACAAGCGATAGGTTAGCATCCGTTACTTGGAGAACCCGTGAACTGTTTTCAGAAATCTTGAAGTTGAATAAGCAATAGAGCAGCATCCGTTGTTGGGAAGCGTCCATAAACTATTTTCAAAAGTTGCATCTGAACAAGTTGATAGATTAACATCCGTTGTTGGGAAGAATCCATAAACTGTTTTCAGAAGTCTTGAGAAGAAACTGAACAAGCGATAGGTTAGCATCCGTTACTTGGAGAACCCGTGAACTGTTTTCAGAAATCTTGAAGTTGAAGGAGGAACCGGTGTAGGGTTTCCTGATGATGAGCTCGTGTAAAAACTGCATCTGGATGAATCTGGAATAAGCATTAGAATGTTGCCATGTCTGGGTCACATCTGAATTATTCCTGGAAAGAATCTCGGAAGATAATGATTTTAGTCTGTCGACTGATCTTACCTGAAAAGGTAAAGAGTTATTTGTATGCAATGTCATGATGCATGATGCAACGTATGTTATATGATATGAATGTAAATGAATGCGCATGTAAGCTGATGAGCTATCTTGCTGAGGATAAGTGAATCCTGGATGGCCGAAGATAAAAGCCTCTTGACTGCTGTCGGGGAGAATAATTCCTAGTTGTTGCTGGAGAATAAGGAGCTTGGGTTGTATACCAATCTTCTGGGGAATTCCTGTCTTGAGGAGATCTTCATTGGAGAATCTTGAATATACAATGAGGAACTGAAAACTGAAAGTCTGCAGATTTGCTTCGGGAATACCAGACCTTCAACCGTTGAGGGGCCTTAGAACCACTTGCGGGGACTTGGAATTTCCTTGGTGACTTGCAGGGTAAGAGAATTTCTGATGATGTCTACTGGGGATTTTAGAACCTGGTAGACTTAAGCTGGGGAGATAAGACTGAGAATCTCTAGTCTAGTGAGAAGCAATTCTGTGGGGAGAAGGTTCACTAGTTTGGCTCCGCTGGAGATTGATAGCTTGAAGTTTTAGCTCTGCTGGGGATATTGAGACTTAACTCTGAGGGGAATGGAGTTCTGGAGGATTCTTCGGTTGGGGATAACAAAGATAAAATCCTCCGGGGATTGTATTGATAAGTTATGTCGGGGAACTTTGATGAACTCCGCTGGGGATAGGAAGAAATTTTCCGAGTGCGATCTTCCGTGGCAATTAGCTGAGGATAACCCAGTTATAAGCCCTTGTGAGGAATAACTTTGAATAAAGCTCGGGAGAGACGTCCGTACTCTGCAGGGGATAAGCTTCAAGACTTGCTGGGGATATGGATTCCAAATCTCCTAGGGATTTCTTTTTGAAAGGGTATCAAGATATCCAACTGCACCTTCAACCTATCAGTAATCCTCTTTCTTGATTCATAAGGAAATGATTATGTTCGAATGCATATGCCTATTTAACAAAACATTGGACGTTTCTCAAAATAAAACAATTAGTGCAAGAGGAAAAGAAAAAGGAAATGACAAAACTTTCTGGGAAAAGTATTTGTATTAACTTTTTATGAGTATATTTGTACAAAGGAGACAATCGTCCTAGTAAGAGGATTTTGTCGTAAATATTGAAAGACTTATACAAAATAAAGATGGCTATGTGAAATAATTCCATGGGATTCCATTCCGCTATAGCCTTCACAACTCTGAATATTTGTCCATTCAATGCTTCGTCTGCCGATGACTGGATTGATCGGAAGCCTGGAATTGGTTGATGAAGAGATTGTCTTCGAAGTGATCCGACGAGACATAGTCATACGCTTTAATTCCCTAACTTTTGCCTGAATCTCCCTTTCGGGTTTTCGATCCACCGGGAAACCCCTTTTTGCCCAAGCCTCCCTTTCGGGTTTTCAACTTGCCGGGTGTACAGATTTTTTTATTTTTATCCCTAACTTTTGCCTGAACCGCCCTTTCGGGTTTTCGGTTCACCGGGATGCCCATTTTTGCCCAAGCCGCCCTTTCGGGTTTTCGACGTGTCGGGTTATTTTATGCGTAGTATCTTTTGACTATGTCTGCATTCGTAGGATGCGGCAAATCGTCGCCGTCCATGGTGGTCAGAATCATTGCGTCACCAGAAAATATGCTTTTGATCACAAATGGTCCTTCATATGTAGGAGTCCATTTGCCCCTGGGATCACTTTGCGGCAAGATAATCCGCTTGATTACGAGATCTCCGACTTGATACACTTGACGTCTGACCTTCTTATTGAAGGCCTTGATCATCCGTTTTTGATACGTCTGACCATGGCATATAGCAGCGAGTCGCTTCTCGTCGATCAGATTGAGTTGATCAAGTCGGGTCTGAATCCAATCATCTTCATTCAAACCTGTGTCCTTCATAATCCTTAGAGAAGGAATCTGAACTTCCATAGGCAGGACAGCTTCCATGCCATATACCAAAGAAAATGGGGTTGCCCCGGTTGAAGTACGTGTCGTCGTACGGTATCCATGCAGAGAAAATGGTAACATCTCATGCCAGTCTTTGTAAGTGACTGTCATTTTCTGAATGATCTTCTTAATGTTTTTGTTCGCAGCTTCAACAGCACCGTTCATCTTCGGCCGATAGGGAGATGAATTATGATGGTAAATCTTGAACTGCTCGCACAATGCGGTGATCATTGTGTTATTCAGATTAGTACCGTTGTCTGTGATGATCCTGTCTGGAACACCATACCGGCATATGAGATTTTGCTTGATGAAGCGGGCAACCACATTTTTAGTAACAGAGGCGAAGGAAGCTGCTTCGACCCATTTGGTGAAATAGTCAATGGCAACTAGGATGAAGCGATGTCCGTTGGAAGCCGTGGGCTTGATCTCTCCAATCATGTCAATGCCCCACATTGCAAATGGCCAAGGAGCAGTCAGAATGTTGAGAGGAACCGGAGGGATATGAACTTTGTCAGCGTAGACTTGAAATTTGTGGCAAGTACGGGAATGTTGATGGCAGTCAGCTTCCATGGTAGACCAGTAATAGCCTTCCCTTA
This sequence comes from Vicia faba, assembly GCA_948472305.1. NCBI lineage: Eukaryota > Viridiplantae > Streptophyta > Magnoliopsida > Fabales > Fabaceae > Vicia > Vicia faba. Next base: position 262,019,405 of record OX451738.1, read on the forward strand.
GGATCTTCTTAGCCATTGTATGCCCGCTCAAGTGAGTGCCAAATGTGCCGATGTGTATCTCAGTCATGATCAACTCTGCTTCAGCTTTGTCTACGCATCGGAGTAATACACAATCATGGCTTTGTTTGTAAAGGATGCCGTTGCTCAGGAAGAATTTAGCAGCGAATTTCCTTAAGAACTTCTTGTCATTTACGGAAGCTCCTTCGGGATAATCTCTAGTCTGGAGATACCTTTTGATTTCATGGAACCAGGGTTGTTCCACTACTTCTTCGGTATTAATCTCGTGACAATGTGCAGGTTCATCCATTCGCTCGATGGTGATTTGGGGAGCCTCATTATCCCAATTGAGTTTAAACATGGAAGACATTGTAGCTAGAGCATCTGCTAGCTGATTCTCTTCTCGCGGGAAATGCTCGAAGGTAATTTGCTCGAAGTGAGGCAACAATGTCAGGACATGTTCTTTGTATGGGATAAGATTAGGATGATTGGTATCCCACTCTCCTTTGATTTGACTAATAACCAAAGCCGAGTCCCCGAATACGATCAAAGATTTGATCCCCAAGTCTATAGCATCCTTGAGACTAAAGATGCAAGCTTCATATTCAGCCATGTTGTTTGTGCAGCTGAAGCAAAGTCGGGCCGTGAAAGGTGTGTGACAACCTTCCGGAGAAATGAGTACTGCACCGATACCGTTTCCAAGTGCATTTGAAGCACCATCAAAGTACAGGGTCCATCGGGATCCCTTTTCGGGTCCGTCATACGGTCTGTTACCTTCAATGTTGTCCAAATTCATGATGTCCTCGTTTGGGAAGTCGAATCTCATGGGTTGATAATATTCGATAGCTTGATGAGCCAGATGGTCAGCTAGTACACTCCCTTTTATAGCTTTTTGGGTGGTGTACTGGATGTCATACTCAGTTAGGATCATTTTCCATCTAGCTATTCTTCCAGATAAAGCGGGCTTTTCGAAGATATACTTGATAGGATCCATTTTGGAAATCAACAAGGTATTATGAGTTAGCATATACTGCCTTAGTCGGCGAGCAGCCCATACCAAAGCGCAGCAAGTTTTCTCGAGTAGTGAGTAGCGAGTCTCACAGTCGGTAAACTTTTTGCTAAGGTAATAAATAGCATGCTCTTTTCGACCAGACTCGTCATGCTGGCCCAAAACACACCCCATTGAGTTATCCAAGACGGTCAGATACATGATCAACGGCCTTCCTTCGACGGGTGGCATCAGAATAGGAGGTTCTAGCAAATACTCCTTGATCTTATCAAAAGCAGCTTGGCAATCGTCGTTCCATTCGACTACCTGATCTTTCTTTAAGAGTTTGAAAATTGGCTCACAGGTAGAAGTCAGATGAGAGATGAATCTGGCAATATAGTTCAAGGGCCCCAAGAACCCTCTAACCTCCTTTTCAGTACGGGGAGCAGGCATCTCTTGTATTGCTTTCACTTTTTCCGGATCGACTTCAATGCCTTTGTTGCTTACAATGAATCCTAGAAGTTTACCAGAACTAACTCCAAAAGTGCACTTACTTAGATTCAACCTGAGTTTGTATTCTTTCAACCTGGCAAACAGCTTTTCTAGATGTTCAAGGTGCTCCTCCTCTGTTTGCGACCGAGCTATCATATCGTCTACGTAAACTTCAATCTCATGATGTATCATATCATGAAACAAAGCTACCATGGCGCGTTGATAAGTTGCCCCTGCGTTCTTCAGCCCGAACGGCATCACCTTGTAACAGAAAGTGCCTCATTGTGTGACAAAAGTTGTTTTCTCCATATCCTCGGGGGCCATTTTGATTTGATTGTAGCCCGAGAATCCATCCATGAAGGAAAACACTTTATGCTGAGCTGTATTGTCGATCAAAATGTCAATGTGTGGAAGTGGAAAATCATCTTTGGGGCTGGCCCTATTCAAATCCCGGTAGTCCACACACATCCTGACTTTACCATCTTTTTTAGGTACTGGCACGATGTTAGCGACCCATTGAGGATAGGACATAACAGCCAGAAAGCCAGCGTCGAATTGCTTCATCACTTCTGCTTTGATCTTTTCAGACATGTCAGGTCTCATTCGGAGAACTTTTTGTTTGATCGGTGGACAATCATCTCTTGTGGGGAGACGGTGAACCACGATGTCTGTGTCTAAACCCGACATGTCTTCATAAGACCAAGCGAAGATTTCAACATACTCATTTAACAACTGTATCAGGCGCTCTTTGACATTTGGTTCCAGATTGGCACCCACTTGCACCTCCTTCCGGTCTTCCTCGGTTCCCAAGTTGACAGTCTCCAACAACTCTTCATGAGGTAAGATGGCCCTTTCCTCTTGCTGTAGAAGTCTGGCTAGTTCCCCTGGTACTTCACAACCTTCGTCATCTTCATACTCGGCTTGATTGACCAGATCTTCAGAGTTATTGAAGGATATAGCAGAATAGTCACCCATGGAATCCGGAGTGGATGGGTACCTGCATTTGTGAGTGTGGGTGTGTGTAAGGGATAGCCATCCTTAAACAAAAATGCAAAAGGCAAGAAAATGAACACAGCAGTTTATCAAATGAAAAACGTCCAATGAATCATTAAACATGGCATATGGATATGAAAGTAATCAAAACCCTTACAAATGGACCTACATGCCCCGGGCAAGGCATGAGGTAAAAAGATAGTGTACGGATTGTTCGAAAATAAATATTACAGACCAAATAGGAAATGTTTGACAGATAAATTACTGATGAATAAAAGTGATGGGGACAAAGTCTTTTGCCTCCCAGTTGCATAATCCTCCTTTGACAGTGGGGTAAATCCACTCTTCGATGTTGCTCTCTTCGTCTTCATCCTCCAAAGTGTTGATTCCGTAGGGAGAAATTTTGATTGGCGCTCTTTCAATCTTTGAACGGCGCATAGCTTTCTGGCCCGCGGCAGTGAACCCTAACCCAAATTTGTCTGTTTTATGTGGAATATCAGGCAACTGCCCCCACGCTGAATTCTTCCCCTCCTTTATTGTGACCCTTGCGTCCTCCAGAGATGCCATCCTGGCCATCTGCCTCGGTGCCTCAGCTGCCAACTTTGCTACTGTTATTTCAGGAAGGACTTCTTCGAAATGCTGAAAAGGCGTCTCAATGAACTCCCCCTCTACCTCCACATACCGGAAGGAGTTCAAGTGGCTGATCATGTACTCGTCCTCACCATGGACGGTAATGATCTTCCCCTTGACAGGATACTTCAACATCTGATGTAAGGAGGAGGTGACTGCCCCGGCATGGTGTATCCAAGGTCTACCCAACAAGCAAGAGTATGACAGACGGATGTCCATCACATAGAAAGTAGATTTAAACACCTCGGTGCCCACCTTGATGGGAATATCAACCTCCCCATGGACCATTCTCTTCGAACCATCGAAAGCTCTGACAACAATATCACTCGGTTTCAACTCCAACCCTTCACAATCTAGTCGGTCCAAGGCCTTCTTAGGCAGTACATTCAGCGACGAACCAGTGTCGACTAAGACATGTGCGAGAGTAGTTCCTCGGTACTCGACTGAAATGTGCAAAGCATCATTGTGGTTTCTACCTTTAGGAGTTAGGTCGGCATCAGAGAAACCTAATCCATTGTCCGCAGTAAGGCTGGCCACGCAATTTTGAAATTGATCTGCAGAGGTTTCCTGGGGCACATGGGCTGCCTTCAGGAATTTTATCAAAGCTTTAGCGTGCGCTTCTGAGCAAAGTAGTAGTGCCAGCATAGAGATCTTTAAGGGGGTTTGCCCCAGTTGTTCTACCACATCGTAATCACTCCTTTTGATTATCTTCAAGATCTCATCCATTTCTTTCTTGGAGGTTTCCGGGATTACCAAGGGTTGAGCCCTCGTCCTGACGAGCTCATCTTGGATTCCCTTACCTTTATCAGCAGCGGTAGGAGGGACAATACTAGGAACAACAACATCTTCAATCAATAGGGTTCTAGCGGAGAGTTTTACTGGTGCAAGGATAACCTTGTCAGCAGATGAGGGTCCAAAGATTGCTCTTGGAGGGGCAATCTCTGGAGAAAATATTCTCCCGCTCCGGGTGATTTTGCTCGTGCCTGCAATGTTTCCAATGCTGGCTTCTTCATCATCCAAACTTTCTTCAGTTATTTCGATTTTTTTAATACCATGGTAGTAGACGTCACCGCCGTAGTTCCATGGTATTGACTTCTCAGAAACATAGGGGACAGGCCCTGGCATTGTTATCTTCAAAGGAACAGACTTCGTAGCTGGTGTAATCTTAATAGGCTTTCTGACGGCCTTGGAAAGATTGGCGTGAATGGTTATGATTGAGACATCTTCAGTATGAGTTGGAATGGCAGAAACTTTTTCAAACAAAATTTGTCGACTGTCCATTAGGCCTTGGATGCCTTTCTTCAGTAACAGACAATCAAACGGCAGAGAGTAACAACAGTAGCAGTCTTCTTTACATCTCGGGAAAATCCCGGCCTTTAACAGATTCAACTTGATGGTTAACAATGGAGTTATCAGATCATTGACATCAGCAACATACAAATCTTCTTCAATGGCATTGACATTTCGGCCGTGCTTCGACATTGGAGCAGATATCATGTTCGGCTTCTCCGGAGCGTCGAACTCCACTTCCTTCGCCTCTATCAGGTCTTGGATTTTATGCTTGAGTGCCCAACAATCGTTGGTGTCGTGCCCGACACTGTCAGAATGGTAGGCGCATTTAGCATTAGGATGATAATGCGGAGAGGACGTATTCACATTTTTTGGTTCCTCTTTGATAGTGGCGAGATTCAACTTCAACAGATGGGGAAGTACTTGCGCTGGTGTCATATTAATGCGGGTGAACTGCCATTGTGGTCGTTCCACCCATTGCTGATTTGGTCTGGACTGGTTATAGCGAGGCTGCTCACTTGAAGGGTTTTGAATCATTACGGCCCCCACAGTTGCCCGGCGCTCAGTCTTCCCTGCTCTTCTTTGGGAGTATACCACAGCCGTTTCTTTCTTAAAAGGCTTCTTCTCAACACTTGCAGCGGCACCCTTCTGAATCTTTCCTGACTTGATGCCAGCTTCTATTCTTTCGCCCGTTAGGATCAAGTCGATAAACCTCGCGGAAGAGTTACCAATCAGATGATTGAAAAATGGCCCAGATAGGGTCCCTAGAAACATATCAACAAGTTCACGGTCGGTTAAAGGAGGCTGCACCCTGCCAGCCAAATCCCTCCATTTTTGTGCATATTCTTTGAATCCTTCGCCGGTTCCCAGTGACATACCTTGAAGTTGGGTACGCGTGGGAGCAAGGTCAGAATTATACTGATATTGTTTGTAGAAGGCGGTGGCCAAGTCTTCCCAGTTTTGGACGCTGGTTCCCTCTAGCTGATAAAACCACTCCAGTTGAGCCCCAGAAAGGCTGTCTTGAAAGAAATGGATCCAAAGGTTCTTATCTGCCGTATAAGGTTGAATCTTTCTTACGTAGGACCTGAGATGCATTTTTGGACTGGACGGCCCATCATACCTCAAAAAAACTGGCACTTTGAACTTTGGGGGAATCACAATCCCGACAACTAAAAGTCTTCAAAATCCAAACCCGGTACTCTCTGTAGCTCCATGGCGGCCAACCTGTCTTCTAAACCCTTGTATTTATCATCAGCCGGAGGGTATTGTTGATCAGAGTAGTCTTCATCCTCTTCAGCCTCCTCTTCTTCCACATCGGACTCGAAAGGTACCGCAGCCCCACCTCCTTTACTGGTTCCTTCATCAGAAGTAGGAGGAAATTCAAGCACTCTCCTGGCCTCTCCTTCAAATCTTCTCCATAAAGTAGCCACCCCGAGTCTCTTTTTCTTCTTTTTCACTGGGTCTTTATTCCCCAGCAAGGTCTTTAGATCCTCCTGAACCTTAGCCAAGGTCATCAGGAGTTGCTGGAACTGTGCATTTTGAGCTTGCAGGTCTTTGACTGTTTGCTCGAGATCCATCCTACTGAAATAAACAGCAGACAGATAAGGAAACCTGGCGTGAGACCTGCTTATGCACATGATGAATGGTATGCTTATGTATGCAATGCATTCAAGGATTTAGAATATTCAAAACTGTTGCAGACAAAAAAGAACGCACGTCATATTAATAAGAAGAAATTTGTTAGTACATAAATGCCCCATGGGCCAAATATTACAAAAACAACTTCTCAAGGTAAAAAGACATTGCGCATCCTCTTTGGTGCGATGTAGGTGTTGAGGGCCTCTTGCTCATGGAGTCGGCGGGTAAGCTCTAGAACCTTCTTCTCACTAGCGTAGAAGCTGGCTTCAAAAGTTTTCTGTTCCTCCTTGAGTTGGATCTAACTTTTCTGCATCTCCTCCCACGATGTAGGCATGTCAGGATGTAGGATGGTGTAGGGAACCTCTCCTTCCTTGACGGGCTCTTTAATCACAGGGAGAACATGAGGATAAGGCATCATTAGACTCTGGGCTCGGGCTCGTACCCACTTGAGATAAGGCTCAAGAGGGATGGAGTTCTTGTGCCCCAGTGTCTTGCTATCAACCTTGTTGGGCCTCCCCCAAGCTCTGATGAACCTTTGGCGAAGTCCTTGCGCATCGTTGTCGAAGTCAAAAACTAGGTCAGGAATCAACATGTCGTGAGGGCCATCTCTCCGTGCATATCCAAATTGCCTCAAAGCTAGGCAAGGGTTGTAGGTGATACCTCCTCTGATTCCAAGTAAAGGAACATTAGGAAACACTCCGCAACGATCGACGATGATGACATTTTCTCTGGACCGAGAACACCAATGTACATCAGAGTGAGTGAGAGTCATCAACCGTTGGGACCACCTTGAGCCTTGGTCATTCTTCAAGACAGATTGTGGAAGGTGCGAAATAAACCACCTTGCAAGGAGAGGAGTACAACACATGAGAACACCCATCTTTCTCATTGTTCGAGTGTAAAATGAGTGAAGAATGTCCCCAAGCAATGTTGGTACTGGATTTCTGGACAAGAAGATTTTGACGGCATTGACATCTACAAGTTGGTCAGGATTTGGGAACAAGACCAACCCATAGATAAGGAGTGCCACAATTTCTTCAAAGGCTTGTAGATCCAATGAATTCCAACACTCTTGTGCCTTCTCAAACAAGAATTTTGCTAAGAAGCCTTTGACGCCGCTTCTAGTTTCCCAATGCCCCTTGATGTCAGAAGGCTGTAGATGTAATGCTCGAGCAACATCTTCAGGCTTTGGTTCCTTTTCCGTACCATTGAAAGGTAGTTGATTAAGGATAGGAATTCTCAGGAGTTGAGAAAACTCCTCCAAAGTGGGCACCAACTGGTAATCAGGGAAAGGGAAACAGTGGTGAAGAGGGTCAAAGAACTGGAATAGCACTTTCATCATATCTTCTTCAATGTTGGTGTTGACTAAGCTGAGCAGTCTACCATGTCTTTCACTGAAGGATGAGCTTTCCGGAATTCTTGAGGTGAGCTCCTTGAGTTGAGGAGAGATTCTCACAAGGTTGACTTGGATGGTTTTTCTGCGAGGAATTTCCATGACCTACAAAACAAGAACAAAGATGAAGATCCAAACCCTTGAAATGGTTAGTGAATGCATATGATGCTTTATGATGTTTATGATGTATGCACAAACATATGTACAAGCAAATCACACCAAACCCTAGTTTCAGGCTTGCATGGGGTTTCATAGGTAAGTACCCTCTTGAGTGTAGTTGGCTTAAAAACCTGTCCTATAAATAGTAACCGGGTTCTAAGGAGCTCAATATCACTGGATTGTTTTCATTGTTCATTGTTTTGGTTTAGCCACTTAACTAGCGACCAAAATATTCCAAGAAAACAACCCTCAATGAGTGTAGTATCGAGTATCTACCAACTTCGGACTGCACCAAAGCCGGTCATCTCACTACCCCTAATAAAAGGCCAAGATGGTCAAGTAAGGTTCTAGGTCATTAGGGCTTAGTGACATCACTCAGCGGCCCCGTACTCTCCTTGATTGAACTCAAGGGTTACCGGTACTCACAAATATGTCGCACTAATATAGATATTGCTTCGACCGTGTCGGTATACCCCGCACAGTTTCCACAACGTATTGCTATCTATGAATGTTTCCCAAAATCCGGGTGTAGGATTGCAAACCCAAACAATAGAGCCAAGATGTAAATCAATCAAAACAAACAATTTAATCATGCAAGAGGGTGATCTAAGCCCTAAGGTTACTCCACTTTTAATATTCTCCCCAGCAGAGTCGCCAGTTCTATGATATGGCGGGAGAACTGACTATGGTTTTGCGTTTGTTTTCGCAAATGTTTCGGTTGAGCAAGAGTCGCCACCGACTTTTTATTTTATCCTAAGGAAAGGTTTAAAAAGCACAGCAAAAACCTTTGAGATATTTTCTTGGGTTCGGGGAGTAGATTATAGAAAGGGAAGGTATTAGCACCCTTTCTATCCATGGTTATCCATGGGCTCTTAGGTACTTGCTTAGATCAACTTGCCTTGGTTTTCAATTGTTTGAAATGGTGCTTTGTGTGTGTTTTGAAAATGTTTTGAAAAAGATGCCTTGTCTAGGCTACCCTTGTAACAATTCTTTACTCGAATGTTTTACAAAAGGTGTTTGTCTTTTTGAAAAGATGTTTCAAGGTTTTTTGAAAGTTTGTTTTGAAAGTGTTTGTGAAGTGTGGTTTGAAAAATAGGCAAGTGTTTTTGTTTTGCAAGTTGACAAGTACTTAAGAGCCATCTACCCTAAAGTTCTCAAAGATTTTTGCTATGTTTTAACCCTTTTAACAATTTTGTTCCACCATTGCATTTGGTGGGCAATCTTGTGTTAGGATGTGAAAGGGACGGACGCAGGTCATCGTTTAGACCATAATTGCAATGGTGCCAAGTATCTTTGGGCAATGTTTCCTTTAAGGGACTTGATCATTTTTTAGGCAACTTATGAAAGCGTCATCGAGGGACTATGATCATTTGGTTGTTTTGTTTTGCCCAAAGAGACCTAACATGCAATATGGCCCATTATTGAAGGCAACAAGTGGAATACCCTAGGGGTGCAGGTGTGATTAGTGTTGTCCATTTTCATGCTTGATTATCTTTAAATTAGGTCAAACTATTTTTGTTGTTTTTGTTTGCATACAAACCCTAATTCTAACATGGTATATTTAGAAAGAAATAAAGTGTGAAATTTAAAGTCCTAAACTATTACAACACAATATATGGGAAGGGGGGTACAAATGTTCAAATGGGGGTATTTGACAAGGAATTTAAACCTAGACTATTACATCAATTTGGAATTATACAAGGTAATTAATTGCACAAATTAAATAGAAATAAAATAAATATGCAAGATGCAAAAAGGCTTTTTATATGTATGAAAAAAAAGTATTTTTATATGTCAAATAAACAAAAATAAAAAGTATTATTTTTTGGAGTTTTTATGTTTTTAGGGCAAAACCCTAATTTATTAAATAAAAGTATTAATTATTTAATATATACAATATTTATTTATTATATACAAAAAATAAAATAAAAATGAAGTATATTTATAAAAAAGGTATTTTTAATATTAAATATTAATAAAATAAAAATGTATATATTTTTGTATTTTAACCTAAATATTCTAATAAATATATATGTATTTGTATTATTTACTAAATATATATTATATATACAAAATAATAATTTTTAATATTTATAAAAAAAAGTATATTTCATATAAAATATTTTCAGAAGATAAAATAAAATAAAAATCAGAAAATAAATGTGTTTGCATTATTTTTTCTAGTTATTCTAAATAATAGTATTTATATATTATTTATGTACAAACTAACTAAAGACTAATAAATATCAAAATAAATGCAAAAAATGTGGAAAAAATGATTTTTATATTTTTTCATACTTAAATAAAAATATAGAAATAAAATCAAAAGGAAAAAATGGAAAATGATAAGTAAAAATCAAAATGGGTCAGGGAGGTTCAAAAGCAAAAGCAAGGTGCAAATAAGAAAAATAGAACAAGCCCAACCCAATAGGACCTTCTTCAACCTCTGGCCAGAACTTTGACAAAAAACGCGCGCTTGTACAATGATTCAAACACCTGGATTCTTGGATTTTTAGCACAAACTTACAACATAAGAAATGTTAATCATCAAGCCACGATTCTGAACATGTAAAGAACTCATCCTAACTCTCAGAAATGAGAAAGAATTTCATCATTCCCAAATCTTAACCTAACTTTTTATCAACGTTCAGACCTTAAATTCTCATAGCACATGCAAAATAAATGGAAAGTAAAGATATGTACAGTTTCAGGGGCATGAGTAGAACACTTCTTATTCACAAACTTAGAGCTAATGATGCCTACATTGAGAGTTAGAAGTTCATGAATATACCTGTTCAGTTGGAATCGTGTCTGGCAATGGAGGAGCTTTCAGGGCAAGATGATGGTTTGTACAACTTGCTTGAAGTGTGAGGATGCTATTCCAATACTTGGTATGCTTTGAAACCTTCTATACCAAGCTGCAGAAGTCCACCTGCAAGAGGAAGAAATGAAAATGGCCAAACTGATTAGAGGAGTTACAGTCCACTTATAATGCTTTGGATAGTTTGGATTGATGGTAAGGAAAGTGTTTGAACTGGTTTTGGCCAAGATGCACGATGGAAATGAGTTGTGGGATTCAAGTTGCAGAATATGCCCTGTTTTGCCACAAAACTGTGATTTTCTGTGTATGGATGGATGAAGGGTTGTTTGGTCGTGTTTTAGGTCAGTTAGCAAGTGTGAAATGTGAGGACAAAGTTTGCTTAGGTTGATCTTTGCTGAGATGAGAGTTGTTGTACAAAATGCAAGTTTTCTTCTTACTTAAGCAAAAGTTGTCAAGTTGGTTCTTAGGCCAAGGCAGGTCCCTCCTAATGTGCTGCACACTTAGTCTTGATCAGTGTAATTAGTCCAATAACTTGTGCCAAGAAGATATGCACTGTACTTGCTTGGATTACCAATTGACATAAAGTTCCACTTTTGCAAAAATGGCCATTATGCTTTTTCTATTTTGGGATTAAACCTTTATGCAATGCTTGAACACATAGAATATGGTCTTGGCACAAAGAGTTTGCATTAAATTTATGAGTGTAAAAGGGATTAGAGGCCTGTAACTATCTTAAGCATGCCGATCTGAAAATTGCCTAAGTGTATGAACATGTAAATTGGCCAAGAGCAAAGTGAGTTTTTCCCATATTGCCAAATTCGATTCTCTCTAACCATGAGGTTGTTTGATGAGTTCTTGGACATTTTGGAAAGCTTGGAATGTGTAATTCAATCCATATTTGAAATGTAAATTGAAATTCCAAGTGGAAGTATGTGAAAAATGGTCTTGAAGTTAGGTAAAAAACCTGCCTAAAATAGGTCAAATTTTCTCTAAGTTAAGAATGGTTTGGTACCCTTGTTCCAAAAATTGTAACTTGAGCTACAAGCTTCTTTTGGGAAAACTTTGTGAATCAAAGTTGTAGATTTTGCAATAGGCTACAACTTTCATGTTTTGACTTTTTCTTGAATCCAAATGAATCTTGGTGAGAAAGTGGGGCAAAAATTAGGAAAAAATTAGGGTTTTTCATAACTTAGAAAAATTCTAAGTTATGAAAAATCTTCATTTCAAACCCTAATTTGCAATTCTTGATTTCTTGATGAACAAGTTTCATGATTTGGCATGTTTTGATGAAAAATGAATCTTGACACTTGATTTTGACCAAAAAGTCAAAGTTTGACTTTTCAGTATACAGTCAAAATTTATCAATTGACTGGGAAATTCAACTGTCAATCTTGTGCATTTGGGATCTTTTGAACTTGTTGAGTATGTAAAGACAATTCCATGGGGTCCTTGAGTCCATATGTGAGCTTGGTTTGCTATTGGCTAGGCCAAACAGTCAAAAATTGCCTTTGTGCAGTCAAAACCCTAAAAATGACCATTTTGCCCTTTTGGTGATCTGATCAAATTTCTTGTGGAATTGTGATCCAAACTTGATAAAATGGTCCATGTGAGTTCATAATGTTGATGTGGGTCAATTTTCATGAGATTTGACTGTCAATTGGCCACAGTTGACTTTTTCCCCAATACAACTGATTTATAGGTCAACTGTCCAATTGACTGGGCAAAACTTGGAATCAAGGCTTGAAACTTGATGTGGATAAACTTTGGAGTCCAATATGAAGCATGAAAGTCATCTTAGGCATTTTAGGTCAAAACATCTTTGTGCAAACACAAACCCTAATTTGGGTCAACAGTGCAAGGAGAAGTCTTGAGCAGATGAAACCCTAACTGGATCTTGAGCTCCAAGGGCTTTGTGATGAGAAATTATTGAGAGAAATGGGAGGGCAAATTTTGGGGTACAACAGATAGCCTTCGATAAAATCAAAGAATATCTTCAGGAACCTCAAAATATGATGCCACCGGTTGAAGGAAGACCTCTGATCATGTACCTAATAGTGTTAGAGAACTCAATGGGGTGTGTATTGGGGCAACATGACGTGTCTGGTCGAAAAGAGCATACAATATACTACCTTAGCAAAAAGTTTATAGATTGTGAAACAAAATACTCACTGCTCGAGAAAACTTGCTGCGCTTTGGCATGGGCTGCTCGCTGAATAAGACAGTACATATTGACTCATACTACTTTGTTGATCTCTAAGATGGATTCAATAAAATACATATTCGAGAAACATGCTCTCTCTGGAAGAATAGCAAGATGGAAAATGATCTTGACCGGATACGACATTCAGTATACTACTCATAAGGAAATCAAAGGAAGTGTATTGGTAGAACATTTGGCTTATCAGGCTGTGGATGACTATCAGTCTATGAATTTTGTGTTCCCAGATGAGAATATTATGCTATTTACTGACTATGAAGAACCTGAACCGTATGAAGGACCTAAACCAGGACCCCGATGGACTTGGTTTTTGAAGAAGATTCTAATGAACTTGGTAATGGAATTGGTGATGTGATTGTCTCTCCAATGGTTGCCATACACCCTTCACCGCCAGATTATGTTTTGATTGTACCAATAACATGGCAGAGTACGAAGCGTGCATCTTGGGTATCAAGGCCGCTATCGATACGAGAATTAAAATCTTTAATGTATATGGGGACTCATCCCTAGTAATCAGTTATATTAAGGTCGAATGGGATACGAAGTATCTGAATCTCATCCCTTATCGAGAGCATGTGTTGACATTAATGTCGTACTTCGAAGAAATCACTTTTGAACACTTTCCACGAGAAGAGAATCAATTGGCAGACGCATTGGCTACCATGTCATCTATGTTCAAAGTCAGATGGGATAATGAATCTCCTTGGATTACTATTGAGAGACTAGACGAACTGGCGCATTGCTACAAAATTGATACTGATGGAGTAGAGGAAAAGCCTTGGTTCCACGAAGTGAAAAGATACCTTGAGGCTAAAGAATACCCCTAGGGGAATCCATTAATGATAAGAAATTCCTAAGGAGGTTCTCTTCCAAGATCTTTCTAAGTAACGAAATATTGTACAAGTGCAATCATGATTCGACTTTGCTTCATTGTGTAGACAAGAAAGAAGCTGAGAAGATTATGGAAGATATGCACGAAAGAGTCTTTGATACTCACTCTAGTGGGCATACGATAGCTAAGAAAATTCTTAGAGTGGGTTATTATTGGTCTACCATGGAGATTGACTGCCATTATTATTCTAAAACTTGTCACAAATGCCAGATTTATGCTGACAAAGTACATGTGCCTCCGGTTCCTTTGAATGTCTTGACTGTCCCTTGGCCATTTTCAGTGTGAGGCATTAATATGATTCGAGAGATTAAGCCTACCGCTTCCAATGGACATCGTTTCATCCTTGTCGCTATTGATTACTTTATAAAATGGGTAGAGGCAACCTCGTTTGCTTCTGTTACCAAGAATGTAGTGGCCCGGTTCATTAAGCATAACCTTATTGTTGGTTTGGCATACCTGAAAGAATCATCACAGACAATGGTACCAATCTTAACAATACTATGATCACGGAACTTTGCATGCAATTCAAGATTAAGCACCACAATTCTTCTCCATATCGACCAAAAATGAATGACGCAGTGGAAGCCGCCAACAAGAATATCAAGAAGATTTTGTAGAAGATGACAGTGACGTATAAAGATTGCATGAGATGCTACCATTTTCTCTTCATGGTTACCGCACTTCAGTACGTACATCAATTGGAGCAACCCTATTTTCTCTAGTCTATGGTGTGGAGGCTGTCTTACCTGTCAAAGTCCAGATTCCTTCCCTAAGGATTATGAAAGACACATGTTTAGATGAAGACAAGTGGATTCAGACTAGGTTAGACCAGATAAATTTTATTGACGAGAAAAGGATTTCAGTTGTTTGTCATGGTTAGATGTACCAAAAATGCATGATCAAGGCCTTTAATAAGAAAGTCAGATATAAGGTGTACCATGCTGGTGATTTGGTAATAAAGCGCATCATCCTACCACAAGGTGATCCCATGGGAAAATGGACTCCCTTATACGAAGGGCCATTTGTAATCAAAAAGATATTTTCTGGCGGTACTATGATACTTACCACCATGGACGATGAAGATTTTCTGCACCCTGTGAACACGAACATAGTAAAAAAATACTACACATAAAAGAGACTCGCTAGGTTGACAGGCCTGGGCAAAAATAAGGACATCTCGGCGAACCAAAAGGGTTCCGGCAAAAATTAGGGATATATAGATAAACAATTATACACCGACAAGTCGAAAACCTAAAAAAGCGGCTTGGGAAAAAAAGGGTATTCCGGTGGACTGAAAACCCGAAAGGGAGGTCCAGGAAAAAATTAGGGATTAAAGCGTATGACTATGCCCCATTGGATCATCTACTTACAACAAGCTTTGTTATCAATGTCAAGATCAAACAGTACAGATCAATCCGGTCATCTTCTTCCGACAGCAAATGATGAGATGCTTGAAGACATAGAGAAAATAGCAGAGTTGAAACTCGATGGGATCATTTCCACATATTTATTTTTCTTGTTTATCACTTTGTACTTTTTTCAATTTCACAACTTCCTCTTACTAGGATTTTTGTCTCCTTGTATAAATCTGCATGTTCATAGGAAAACTTTTAAAATCAATACAACTCAGTCTTTTTTAAAATTCAAAACTATTTGTTTTTACTTCCTCTATTTTATTTGCGAGTACGACCAATGGTTACTTGGAATGAACATATGCATTTGAATATGATTACCATTTACAAATATTTGCATAAAAAACAGGATTAGAATTTATCGAAGACTCTAGGAGTTGGGATAATGTTTAAAGTCATTCATAAATCCCCACAGAGCAATCTCCATAAAACTATCTCTACATAGCTATCTTCACAAGCTCATCCCCAAAAGAGATATATTTCCCAACAAGTCTAGTATGCCCTCAGGTAGAAATTGGGGCATCTTCTAGTAGTTCACCTCTATATCCCTAATGGATAGCTTTACCTGATCATCACCCTGTTGGCTCCTAAATTCGACACCTTTGTTTTGATTGATGGCAGCCATTAAAAGCTGAAAGATGCTTTCGACTGGCTAAGTCTGTCGAAATGTCCGTCGAAAGATGGCAAAATACTTAGAAGATTTCTTCCAAGGAAGAAGGCTGATTGCCTTCGACGTCGAAGGAGTTTTCGTCGAAGACGTCTCTTGACGAACGTGTTCGATGGTCCAGAGAGGAGCAGTTTGAAATTCAAAGCTTTGGAGGGAAAACGGTTTCCAGCAGTTACTACGTGCTAACGTGCAAGGATCTGGAGCGTCGAACATGGAGAACGTGACAAGTGGCTTGATCTCGAAGCAGTGTAACTGCCCGACAGTTACTTGGAATGTTTTTGTATAAATAGGAGTAGACGTGTAGTTTCTCGCGTGTGTTCACAATAGATACATAGTCACTCATTTAGATTCAAGTACCCAGTGTGAGCGAACGAATTGTTGAGAAATGTATGTGTGAAACACCAATTTAATCAATTCAAGTCATTTACTTTTCCAGTATTTTACATGCTTTTCCTTTAAGATTCCTGTCGAACCTTTACATTCAAGCCTTGTTTATTTTACCAAGCCTTTTCCTTTATGCAATTTACTTTAAACAATTTACTTAAAGCCTTATCCACATTAATTAAACTTCAAAATCAACCTATGTCCATAGGATCAATCTGATCGATCCTGCGAGTAACCAAATAAGTAACCATTTGGAGGATCAGCGGTTGTTTACCAAATCCCAAGGTAAACAAATTGGCACACCTGGTGGGACAGTGTGTTGATTGTTGAAAAAATCTCATCTTTTCGAGTTGTATGTTATTGAGGAGTGGTAGAATATACACCAACGATAATAATACTGCCAGAAGAAGGGAAGAGATGGCGAATCCGCCAAACAATAATGAAATTCCACCACCAAGTGTGGGAGCAACGGTTAATATGACCGTTAGTGAAGCGACGAATGTTGGTTCGATGCCAGCAGTATCAGTCACAACCACGGGGCCAATAACTTCGTTAACAGGCCCCAGAATGCCTTTGGGAACCCCCCC
This sequence comes from Vicia faba, assembly GCA_948472305.1. Lineage (NCBI taxonomy): Eukaryota > Viridiplantae > Streptophyta > Magnoliopsida > Fabales > Fabaceae > Vicia > Vicia faba. Next base: position 262,035,966 of record OX451738.1, read on the forward strand.
TCCAAGGGGAAATACTGGCCCAAGGCCGGTGGTTCCCCCAGGATTTATTCCATTCTATGGTATGCCAACTTCTGAACTGGCAAGCCTGAAGAATGTTGCGTCCACTTATTCAGAACCTTTCGTGAGTGCTACTTCGCCACTCCAAGGCTCTGGAGTAGGCATGGCGAATAGAAATAGGACCCAACTCTTAGGAGGAACGTCCCAAGTAGCCCATGGCCTTACAAATGCCTCGACAGCAGTCTTGAGGCAACAGATGGACGAAAGCAACCATGATATGGTGCAAATGTTGGCACAAACTTTGAGTACAGTGCTAAATCCTCTAATACAAAATACTACTCAGTCGAATCAGCAAGTTACAGCGCAAATGACGCGTTTGGCTGACTTCTTTGGAGTACCCCCACCTATTCGACAGCCCCGAAGGGCGCAAATAAGAGGAAATCAGGGGATATTTGTAGAGGAAGAAACCACCATTAATCAGGCCCAACAGCCTGTAGAACAACCTGTCGAAGAACCTAGGGTAATAGCCCCAGAGGTAAGGCTAGTGAACAGAAACCAAAATGCTGACGAAGTGGTTCAGCATATCCAACACCAAAACATGGGTTTGGAAAATAATCTGGCAACCATGATCGAAAGGATCATGACTCAGAATGGGATGAACATGGGCTTTCGAAGGCCCAACTTTACTTCTCCTTTGTCAGAATATGTGTTACAAACTGACTTACCCCCTAGAACCAAAGTTCCCAAATTTACTAAATTCTCTGGGGACACGACAGAATCTACTGTCGAACATGTGGCAAGGTATTTGATCGAAGCAGGAGACATTTCAAATAATGAAAACCTAAGGATCAAATACTTCCCAAGTTCCTTAACCAAGAACGCTTTTACTTGGTTTACAACTCTACCCCCCAATTCGATCCACCATTGGACCCAATTGGAAAGATTGTTCCATGAACAATTCTATATGGGGCAAACCAAGATAAGCCTGAAAGAACTGGCGAGTGTGAAGAGACGTTTCACTGAACCTATAGACGAATATCTGAATAGGTTTAGGTTGCTTAAGGCGAGATGTTTTACACAAGTACCAGAACATGAGCTGGTCGAAATGGCCGCAGGTGGTTTAGATTATTCTATTAGGAAGAAGCTAGATACCCAGTACCTAAGAGACATGGCCCAACTGGCCGATAGAGTTCGACAAGTCGAACGCCTTAAAGCTGAAAAAGCTAAGGCAACAAAAACTCACAAGAGAGAAAGAATAGCGTACGTTGAGATGGATGACGAAGATCTAGAATCCTTCGACGATACTTTAGCTGTCGAAGAAGGAGAAGTCGATTTAGCAGAACTAAAACAAGGGCCCCCATACTCTTGTAAACAGTTAGTCCCCTCAAATGGGAAAAATCCCATTGGTCCAGACAAGACCAACGATAGGTTCCCAAAAAAGACTTATAGTTTTGACATCACAAAATGTGATGAAATATTCGACTTGCTAGTTAAAGATGGCCAAATGATAGTACCCCCTGGGGTAAAAGTGCCTCCTCTTGATCAAAGAAAGAAGAGAGGTTTTTGCAAATATCATAATTTTCTGGGCCATAAAACTTCTCAATGTTTTCTTTTCAGGAATCTTGTCCAAGACGCTATTGAGGAAGGGAGATTAAAGTTTGCTGACAAATCCCCCATGGCTGTCGACTCCAATCCAATGAAGGCTGAAGCCCACTATGCAGAACCCTCTGAGGTGAACATGATAGAGGCTACCAAGATCCAGTCGAAGAAGCCAGGCATTAACATGGTCGAAGTCTCTAAGGACCACATCAACATGCCAATCTTTGGCAGTTTTTCTGGAAACTTATCCAGGAAGACAATAGAGGCTGTCCAGAAAGCGGTCGAAGATCCAAAGTCGAAGACTGCTGAAGTACAAAAAACTGGACCAAAGCCCAGTTCCCACTTGGCCACTGTTCAAGGCCAGACGGAGAATCTGGAGACACAAATGAAACAACTAACTCTTGCTAATAAGGATACCATGAATATCAACATGGTTGAACTTTCTGACCCTAAAGCTTCAGAAGAAGCCATAAGGCAAGAGCAAGCAAATAAAACGGCTTTCCCTAAGGAAAACGAAAACTTGGCAGATTTTTTACAAAGATGCCAGAAGAAAAAATCAGAGGTTATGCTGTGTCCAAGATGCAGTTCTATCTTTGATAAAAAAGCTGCTGAGCACATACAAGGCGTGAGAGCAGCGAACAAGAGAAGGGAGAATTCTAACCTTCGACATGATCCCAGAAGGGGTTCTAATCAAGACAAGAGGCCTTTGACTTTTAGGCCTCCAACAAATGTACCAGTAGACACTTGGTACAAAACATCTGGCCGTAAAAGGCCAAGTGAAGAGAAATGGCATTCTTTCGAAGTGCCAAGAGGTTCCTCTTTAATTCCGAAGAAAGATCCTCAAGTTGCTGCACCCAAGGTTGCTCAAGTGTCCAGCAACTACAAGGGAAAAAATCCTATGTCGAGGTCCCAATGGAGGAGGTATCAAAGAAGGCGAAAAGCTGAAAGGGAGGCTACCAACGAACCTAAAGCTGAGACTAGTTCGAATGTGCCTCAAAGGAAACAAAGAAAGCCTCTTGAGAGAGAACCAGTTACCAACAGGCTAGTTTGGCCTAACCAGAGCGAAGTCGAAGACGAAGATGATGCTGAGTCCGACGATACTCTAGATATAATGGTGAACGTTGTTTCAATGCTACCCAGGGAATTCAATCGACAAGTAGAAGTCGAAACCAGTGACTGGGAGATGGAACAAGAAATGGCCAGACACAGGCCAGTGTGCTATTTTGTCATGGACAATGGCACTACAGAGGAACAAAATGGCTTCTTCGAGCCACCCACAGAGGCGATGAAGAATCACCTCAAACCTTTGTTCATAAGGGCCAAGCTCGAAGAGACCACTGTGAACAAGATATTGGTCGACTGTGGGGCCACTATCAATATTATCCCTCATTCTGTGCTAATAAAGATTGGCAAAAGGGATGAAGAAATTAAACCTCACAATATGGTCCTTTCCAACTATGAGGGAGGCATTGGGACCACCATGGGAGTGATCCAGCTCGACATAAAAGTTGGGTCGATCCTTCGACCAACAATGTTCATGGTCATTTCGGCCAAACCTAACTACAACCTTTTGTTAGGCCGTGAGTGGATACATGGTGTAGGTGCTGTGCCTTCATCGATGCATCAAAGACTGCTTCTATGGCGCCCAGATGGGTTGGTCGAAAACATAGAGGCTGATCAGAGTTACTACCTTGGCGAAGTAAACCACTTGGGTGTAACAGATTTCGACAAAAACTTGGCTCACATAGGGCCATGTCCAGCTCCTGACTTCGACATGGCGCCAGCGCCAAACACCTTTTGTTCCCTATACCTGCATCCTGAGCATGGTTTCCAATGGGACAGAGAGGACGTGTCCCACATAGAATTCAGTGGGCTAACTGGTATCCAACCAACTGGTTGGGGAAGTGAATTCAGTGATAATGACTGAGTCACAATCTCTGAAGCGAATTTCGGCCTATGTGGCTGAAACCAAGATGATAACGGCTCTCGAAGCCGAAGTAAAGTACATGGCCACACAGGCCAATGATCAACAATTATCTGCTGTTGGCCCAGGAAAGGATTTCGATCCAAGACCTCCTGATATCATGCCAGACGAAATGCAGGAACAGAGGCTCGACGCGATCTATGACGATGAGCCTTTGGGCTTCGAAAAGGATCCCTTGGCGAACAATATTAAGATGTTAGCACAAGACCCTTTAGAAGAAATCAACTTGGGCGAAGGATCAGAGAATAGGCCAACTTACATCAGCGCCAAAATTGATCCAGAACTTAGGTTGGAAGTAATCCAATTGCTGAAAGAGTTTAAAGACTGTTTCGCATGGGATTATGACGAAATGCCCGGTCTCGACAGAGGATTGGTAGAACTTCAGTTGCCAATCAAACCTGGAAAGAAGCCAATCAAGCAAAATCCAAGACGCTTCGCTCCAGAAATTTTGTCGAAGATCAAAACGGAAGTCGAAAGACTTCTGAGATGCAAATTCATCCGTGTTACAAGGTATGTCGAATGGATTGCAAATATTGTGCCAGTAATTAAGAAAAATGGCACATTAAGGGTGTGCATAGACTTCAGAGATCTGAATGCTGCCACCCCCAAAGATGAATATCCTATGCCTGTGGCGGAAATGCTAGTCGATTCTGCCGCTGGCTACGAATACCTGAGTATGCTCGACGGTTATTCAGGATATAATCAAATTTTCATTGCTGAAGAGGATGTGTCGAAAACAGCCTTTCGATGTCCTGGGGCCTTAGGCACTTACGAATGGGTAGTGATGCCTTTTGGCCTAAAGAACGCTGGGGCAACGTACCAGCGCGCAATGAATACTATCTTCCATGATTTTATTAACACGTTTATGCAAGTTTATATTGATGATATTGTTATAAAATCTGTTTCCAGGAAGAGTCACATTGACCACCTTCGACAATCATTCGAAAGAATGAGAGAACATGGTCTGAAGATGAACCCTTTGAAGTGTGCGTTCTGTGTAAAAGCTGGAGATTTCCTGGGCTTCGTTGTCCACAAGAAAGGAATCGAAATCAATCAGAACAAGACGAAGGCAATTTTGGAAGCGAAAGCGCCATCGAATAAGAAGGAATTGCAATCTCTCTTGGGCAAGATAAATTTCTTGAGAAGGTTTATATCTAACCTAAGTGGGAAAGCTCAGGCCTTTTCACCCTTACTTCGACTGAATAAGGAGGGGTTCGAATGGGGGCAAGAGCAACAAGAAGCCTTCGACAAAATCAAAGGGTACCTCACTAAGCCACCTATTTTGGTGCCTCCTTGTAGCAATAGGAGTATGAGATTGTACATAGCTGCATCTGACAAAACTCTGGGAAGTATGTTAGCCCAAGAGGATGAGAATGGAGTCGAAAGACCCATTTATTATCTCAGTCGAGTCTTGAATGATGCAGAAACTAGATATAGCGAAGTTGAAAAATTGTGTCTATGTCTGTATTTCTCTTGTACAAAGCTCAAACAATATATAAAACCAGTTGATGTTTATGTTTCGTCTCATTTTGATGTTTTCAAATATATGTTGTCGAAACCTATCTTGCATAGTCGAGTTGGCAAGTGGGCATTAGCATTGACTGAATACTCCTTGACCTTTATGCCTCTTAAGGCAGTAAAAGGACAAGTGGTTGCAGATTTCATAGTCGACCACTCTATTCAAGTCGAGGATATTAACTATGTGGAGATAGAACCTTGGAAATTCTACTTCGATGGTTCCAGCCATAAAAATGGAACAGGAGTAGGAGTCTTGCTTATTTCTCCAAATAAAATTCCAACAACATTCAAGTACCAAATCGAAGGTTCTTGTTCGAACAATGAGGCTGAGTATGAAGCTCTTATTACTGGCCTTGAAATATTGTTGGAATTGGGGGCAACTCGAGTCGAAATAATGGGAGACTCAGAGTTAGTCGTCAAGCAAGTCACAAAGGAGTATAAATGCATAAGAGAGAATCTCATTATGTACTTTGTGATTGCAAATCGTTTATTGAAACAATTTGAAAGTGTCAATATTCGACACATACCCAGAGTCGAAAATCAAATAGCCAATGACTTGGCACAGATTGCATCTGGGTATAAAATTTCAAAAACGAGACTACAAAGAGCAATCGAAGTTCGAGAAAAGATAAGAGCAACTTGTCTATCACCAACAGACTTGGAATCAACAAGGTTAGGATATGCTGATCACTCAAACTTCGAGATTTCGTTCATTGATAATTTGTCAGACCAGGATTGGAGGAAACCCATTGTGGACTATCTTCAAAATCCAGGAGTTCCGACAGAACGAAAAACAAAATACAGGGCGTTGAGTTTTGTACTCATGGGTAATGAGTTATTCAAGAAGACGCCTGAAGGGGTGTTGCTGAAATGTTTAAGTGAAACTGAAGCATACATAGCCCTTTCGACTACGCATGCTGGGGCATGTGGGGCTCACCAAGCAGGCCATAAGATGAAATGGTTGTTGTTTCGACAAGGACTATATTGGCCCACTATGCTGAAAGATTGTGTTGAGTTCGCCAAAGGTTGCCAAGAGTGTCAAGTTCATACAGGCATCCAGCATGTACCAGCAAGCGAACTTCACTCGATAGTGAAGCCGTGGCCCTTTCGAGGATGGGCGTTGGATCTTATTGGAGAGATTCGACCAGCATCATCAAAGAGTCAGAAATACATATTGGTAGGCATTGATTATTTTACTAAGTGGATCGAAGCTGTCCCTTTAGTCAATGTAGACCAAGAAAATGTCATTGAATTTATTCAAAAGAACATTATATTTAGGTATGGAATCCCTGAGACAATAACAACTGACCAAGGTTCAGTTTTCACTGGTCGAAAGATGCAGGAATTTGCTCAGGAAACAGGTTTCAAGCTCCTAACATCCACGCCTTACTATGCACAGGCGAATGGTCAAGTCGAAGCAGCTAACAAAGTGGTAATTGGCTTGATAAAGAAACATGTTGGGAAGAAACCAAAGAATTGGCATAAGACGTTAGACCAGATTTTATGGGCTTGTCGAACGTCCCCAAAAGAAGCCACTGGTACAACACCATATAGGCTAACTTTTGGCCATGATGCAGTGTTGCCAGCAGAAATTTGTCTTCAATCTGCAAGAGTTCAGAGGCATTATGATATTCCTTCTGAGGTTTATTGGAATATGATGTTAGATGAACTGGTGGATTTAGACGAAGAGAGATTACACGCTCTCGACTTACTCAGGCTTCAGAAGAAAAGAGTCGAAGACTCTTATAATAGAAAGGTAAAACCTAAGGTATTTTTGCCTGAAGATTTAGTTTGGAAGGTAATTCTTCCCATGGATCGACGGGATCGAAGCATGGGGAAATGGTCACCCAAATGGGAAGGACCCTTCAGAGTTATCCAAACTTTTTCTGGTGGAGCCTATGAAGTCGAAGAGATAAGTGGTGATAAAAGGCTCTTGAGAGTAAATGGTAAATATTTGAAAAAATATAAGCCTATACTTCAAGAGATAAAAATAAAATAATAAACTAAATTAACCATAAAAATGCCAAAATGGAAATTTTATTAATTTCTGCCAAAATGGCAATTGTTGTCGAAAGCGATTACAGAAGATGGTTACAAAAGAGAATCAAAAAGAAAGAGAATTCTTCAATCGAAGATACTTGGCATGCTGCAGATCCAACCTCTTCTTGCACCAAGATTTTTCTTGCTCCAGTTTGGCAATTTGAGCATCGAGGCTTTGGGCCCTCTCAGCGAACTCCAGGCCTTGCTTGATCTCAGTCTGGCTCTCAGCGTCTGGGATGGTCGAAAGAATTTCCTCCTGGAGCACAGTGTTGGCGTTTATCTTCGCCTCTATCTCTGCAATTTGTGCTCGGAAGGAGACATTCTCTCGCTCAATAGCATCGAACCTTTCCTGTGCAGACGCTTTCTGTTTCGACAACTCGGCAATTCGAGAAGTCGAACTTGAGACAGCAGTCCACGCAGATAAGCTCTTGCCATGCAGCGTTTCGAGCTGACTGTTAAAAGTTCGTTGGCGCCGGTAATCCGCTGAGACTTGGTCAATCATAGAATGTAATTCCATGATTAAGTCTGAGATTTCTGGGGCTACAGCATCGAAATCAACAGCATTCAAAACCCCTTTTAAGCAAGATGGAGCAGTGGGGTCCCCCTCTAAAGCCTTCATTAAATCTCTCTTGAAGAACTGGGCCTTGACCTTCGCCAACGCATCATCAAGAGGAGAAGTCTCAGTAGATTTCCCTGACAGAGTAGGAATTTCCTGACTAGTGCCAGAAGAACTCTTACTCTCGACGATTGCATTGAGGTAGCCGACAGGGTCAGTTTGTTTCAAGATTTCCAAATCTTCTTTCGACCTATGCTTTGAGGAGGTAACCCTTGCCACAGTATTATCTTGGACTGGAGGCTGTTGAATGCTGAGTGCCTCGTTTGGTTGCTCTTCGACTTGAACTGAGGCGGTACTAGCGTCGACATGTGGTTCTTCGTTGACATCACCTTGGGGTCTTTCGCCAGCGTCATTTTGTGGCTCTTCGCTGGCGTCATCCTGGTGTTCTTCGCCAGTACCACCTTCATGCTCTTCGTCAACAGCATCTTGATTCTCTTCGCCATTGCCTTGGTCTCTTCCTTCAGGATTCTCTTCTGACGACAAGACCACCACAGGAACCGTTTCTGGCTGTGTTTCCTCCGCCATAGGTTCTTCAGCTGTCTTCTCCACTGTTTCAGCATTGGTCTCATGCTCAGTGTGGGCTTCGTCATTGCCCAAATCTTGCACCTGAGGCCTGCTAAGGTCAGCAGATTCCAGAGTTTCTGAAGTCCTTGGTGGGGAACTTCCAGTAGTGTCCTGAAAAAGAGGAAGAAGACAAATCTTTAGATGTCGAAAGAGACATAATCAAATACTGGTATTTATGCCTAAGTTATAAGAAGGGTCCAATAGATTACCTGTGGATTGCCTTCAGCCCCAGGGCTGGAATTATCACTTTCGACAGGCTGGGTAACTAGAGCGTTCAGTTCCTCCTCAGTTGGTTCTTCGATGACCACCGCAGGTGGCCTAGGCTTTCTCACACCAACCTTTATTCTGACGGTTCGACCTTCAGGAGCTGGAGTAGGAACAGAAGCGTCCTTCGTTAACTTTCGCCTCTTTAGGGGAGAAGGAGGGGAATCACTTTCGTCATCACTCCCCGATTCGATCACAAATGCCGCCCTTTTCTTGGGCGAAGGGGCCTATAAAACCAATAGGAATTCGATTGAATAATTACGTCGAAAATAAAAAATCGACGTTTTTTGAATTTGTCATAATGACAAATTATGAAGTGATGTTTTGGTTCTGCACGCCGTACTGACAGTGACGTCCTAGGATCAAATCAATGATGATTTCTTGGGATTGCCAATAGTTGGTAAAAAGCAACAAAAAGTGCACAAGTTAACTTGTGACTAGGCGTGGAAAAACAGGTGTCGAATGGCGTTTTCAAAGAATGCCTTTTTCTTTCAGAGTCGAAATAAGGCATTCTTGGGGGGCAATTTGTTGGCTCCTAAATTCGACACCTTTGTTTTGATTGATGGCAGCCATTAAAAGCTGAAAGATGCTTTCGACTGGCTAAGTCTGTCGAAATGTCCGTCGAAAGATGGCAAAATACTTAGAAGATTTCTTCCAAGGAAGAAGGCTGATTGCCTTCGACGTCGAAGGAGTTTTCGTCGAAGACGTCTCTTGACGAACGTGTTCGATGGTCCAGAGAGGAGCAGTTTGAAATTCAAAGCTTTGGAGGGAAAACGGTTTCCAGCAGTTACTACGTGCTAACGTGCAAGGATCTGGAGCGTCGAACATGGAGAACGTGACAAGTGGCTTGATCTCGAAGCAGTGTAACTGCCCGACAGTTACTTGGAATGTTTTTGTATAAATAGGAGTAGACGTGTAGTTTCTCGCGTGTGTTCACAATAGATACATAGTCACTCATTTAGATTCAAGTACCCAGTGTGAGCGAACGAATTGTTGAGAAATGTATGTGTGAAACACCAATTTAATCAATTCAAGTCATTTACTTTTCCAGTATTTTACATGCTTTTCCTTTAAGATTCCTGTCGAACCTTTACATTCAAGCCTTGTTTATTTTACCAAGCCTTTTCCTTTATGCAATTTACTTTAAACAATTTACTTAAAGCCTTATCCACATTAATTAAACTTCAAAATCAACCTATGTCCATAGGATCAATCTGATCGATCCTGCGAGTAACCAAATAAGTAACCATTTGGAGGATCAGCGGTTGTTTACCAAATCCCAAGGTAAACACACCCCCAATAGGTCCCCTAGCGGATAAGGAAGTTTGATCATCTCCCCAGATACAATGGAGACCTCCTAAGCGTAGCCTATAAAATTCCAATCCCCATCAGAATTTATTTCCTCGACATAATTTACAGGAATTTAATTCCCCAACAGAGTTTATTACTCCAACACCGTAAAATCCTAACAATATTCTCTTCTTCAGTAGAGTTTAATCAAAGTTTCTATCCCCAGAAGAGTTGCTACAGTATCTGAAACTTGAACAAATAACACACCGGAGGAATATACATCTCTTTTATCCCCAGTCAGGGTACGTAATAATCAAATCCTTCAACAAAAAGAACAACAAACGACCGATTCTCCTTGAATGCCTCTATCCTTAAGCAGAATTTAAAGATCCCCAGCGGATTATCCTCAAATAGAAAGCATGAATCCCCAGCAAAATTATTCCTAGCAGAAATTGAAGAATCACTTTCCTCATCCCCAGTAATAGTATGGGATTTATTTTCTTTAGCTAGACATTGTTACAAGGAGCTACCGATACGCTTCAACGACATATTGCGTCCATACATCATTTCACAATACATCATACCATATGAATACTGAAACGCGTATAACATTCTCATTTATTTTGAGAGCATCATTATGCAATCTATTACATACATCATGACATTACATAAAGCTAATTTTGTCTTTTCAGGTAAAGTTCGCATACAGACGAATATCATCATCAATTTTCAAATAGGTTAGAGATTAATTCCCAAAACAGGACAGAGCAACTATCTATATGACCAGGCGGTATGAATTCACGAAGTAGGATGGGTTTACCAACAAAAAAAAAATAAGTCGTAGATTAATTCCTGAAACAAGATAGGGTAACTATCTATATGACCGGGCGGTATGAATTCCCGAAAAACGACGAGTTTACCAACGAAAAATAGGTCATAGATTAATTCCTGAAATAGAACAGGGAAAATATCTATATGACCAGGCGGTATGAATTCCCAAAATAGGACGGGTTTACCAACGAAAAATAGGTCGCAGATTAATTCCCGAAACAGGACGAAGCAACTATCTATATGACCAGGCGATATGAATTCCTGAAACAGGGCAGGTTTACCAACGAAAAATAGGTCACAGATTAATTCCCAAAACATAAGGGGCAACTATCTATATGACCAGGCGATATGAATTCCAGAAATAGGACATGTTTACCAATGAAAAACAGATTGTAGATCAATTCCCGAAATAGGATGGGGCGACTATCTGCATGACCAAATGATTTCCTTCATAGATTGAACTCTGACGAGCATTTCCTTCAGAGATTCATTCTGAAAAGTATTTCCCTCAGATAAATTCGAGACATAGATTTCATTCTGATACTCCCCAACACATCTTCCTATTACTTTGGATGGCGTCTATAAGCCCATCTTCGACGACACTCTATCAACTTTGTGAATGGAATTTTCAAAGCCCATTAAAGCAATACTATCAACCAACAACATTACTTCGTGCACCGAGGAGTGCAAATTTCTGGGCACTTAAGTGTTCAATCCTCTTCCACCTTCAGATCACGAATGGCGGACATGCCAATCTAACTCTTCAGGTTTAAGAAGATTGAACAGGGGCAGCTGTTGTACCCCAAAATTTTCCCTCCAATTTTTGAAGACAATTAATTCAAGACACCTCATTATACTCCTAGGGTTCTCAATTGCTCAAGAATACTCAAGGGTTTGAACATACAAGCACCTCTCCTAAGCAATTCACCTACAACTAGGGTTTTGTGTTTCTCAAAGAAAATTGAGATTCTAATGCCTCAAGTGGATTCCATGATTCCTCATATGCTTCAAGGTACCCTCATGACAATTTTCAATCCTTGCATCACAAGTTTGCTCAGTCAATTGCTCAGTTGATTGAAAATCAACTATATTGCATAAAAAGTCAATTATGGTCAACATACAGTCAAAACTCAAGATTTTTTAGTAAACATCTATATTTTGAACTCACATTCATCATTTGATCAGAGGTTGATCATGATTCATCAATATTGACTCAAGATTACTCAAAAGTCAAAAGTTGCTAAATTAGGGTTTTATGGACTTTTCTTAAGGAGAAGTCAACTGAACTTTGACCAAGCATAACTTTCACATGCTTCATCAGAAAAATCTCAACCAAATCCTACCTTGAAGGAAATTCAATTCTCTACAACTTTGTCTCTCTAAGCTCAACTCCAAAAGTGCTTAATTTTAGAGATAGGGGCCAAAACATTATAGGTCATTTTAAAAGTCAACAAAAAGACATTTTTTGTCAAAGCAATTTACATCAAGATAAAGACTTCAAATGAAAAAAATGACCACCATGAAAGTTTTAGGGGACCTCTTGAGCTTTCCAAAAAGTCCCAGATCATCTTCATATGATGAAAATTGAGTGAGATATGATTGATGCAAGTTGAGCAATTTTTGAGAAATGCATGAAACCTCAATTGAGCAATTTTGAAAATTTTGACTAATGAGCCTAACTTTTGAGATTCAACCGTGTTTATGACATGTTAGCTTGATTTTGGATCATTTTAAGGCCCAAAAACTCCTTGTCAACCAAGCCAAAACCGTGTGAGGCATATATGAAAGGATATTTTAATTGTTTTGGAAAGTTTTCAAATGATTTTTGGAACAAAATCATGCCATAATGACATATGTTTCCATATCATCTTTGTAACCCTAATCTAATCCTCTATATATACTCAACAATATTAGACCAAAGGGACACATGTGAGATGCCTCAACCACAAACCCTAAATTCTCCAAATTTTGGAAGAAACTAGGGCACCGGTAACCCTATTCTCCAGTAAGTTTCAACCGATTTTGAGCATTAACCTCCCGGTGTTCTTAGGGTTCCATTCCAATCCTTAACTCACACTCAAACACGCCAGAACTCACTAGACAAGTTGCTCTGGTTTGTTCATGTTCTTCTTTAAGCATATACACATGTTCATAGTGATGGCTGAATTTGTTTGGAACCATTGTTTGTGAGCTTTAGCGCATATATTGAGTTTTGCCATAACTAGGGCAAGAAGCTCTCAAAGCTTCAAAACCCTAGATACATATGTTTTTAGGCCAAGCAGACCACACTATTGAACATGCAGCAGTCCATTTAGTTAATTTAGTTTATTTTGTTTTTGTTTTCTGATCAATTTACGCATGTCTTAACATTGGAGAAATCAGAGAAGACGACCGGAGTTTGACTCCGGAACCTCTGACGTTGGTTGACTCCAGTAGGGGCTGGTGTGGCACAATGGATCATCACAATTTGTTCTCTCTTGATAAGATTGCCCACCTGCGCTGAATTGTTTTTAAATTCAAATTAAGAGCGTTGTTTTATGATATAATAGTATGCTTGTGTTCGTATTACAGACAAATAGCACGGTTCAAATGGAAAGGGTGAAGGCTGGTAAAGGAAAGGGTGTGGGTTCAAGCCACAACGCCTGCAAATTTTTTTCTTGCTCATTTTTTCAACCTTTTTTCTATTTTCTTTTTCTTTTGTTTAATTAGTTTCTTTTTATTTCCTTTAATCAAGAAAAGATCATAAAAAATGTAATAAAATTAACTTTAGGTTTTTGATAGATTAATTTAATTTTAGACACATTTTTTTATTTAATTAATTAGATCTAGGGTTTTCTTATAATTAATTAAGTATTTTAATTTAGATTTTAAAATCTATTTATTTTATCATTGAAAAATCAAACCAAAAATACACAAAAAATATTTCTAACATTTTAAGATTTTAGGACTTTAAAAATAATATTTCTAACATTTTTGTTTATTTTTGCCATTTATTTTCTTAGACGAATTGAATAGGATGTACAAATAATGTAGTAGCCTAGTTTAAAATTCTTGCAAATTTTTATTAAATATTGTACCTGCCCCAAAGCCTTGTAATAGTAATTAGGGTTTTATTTTTCCGCATCTTTACTTTCTGCACTTATATTTTATATACTTGTATATATAACTGCTAGATGTATGCTAATAGGATTTGTATGGAAAGATCTAAAATAAGACGTTAGAAAATCCTAATTCAAGATAATATAATTAAGCTGAATCACCTTTTCACACTTTACACCTCTAAGGTAATTCCCTCTGTTTCCTTCGGAAAACTTGGTCATGTCTCTCAAAAGTAAGGGTACTTTAGCAAAGACTCTCGATTAAATCATCATAGTCCCTTTGAATAAAGATCATAGTACAGTGATGTTCTTCAAGTTACCTACGTAAAATGATCTAGTACCTTGTTGCCTATGAATAATATGATGACAATCCCTTCAAATTGCTAAAGTATCCTTACAAGTTGCTTTCTATGACTATTCGACGACCCTTCGTCCGTCCCTTTACATTCAATAGATAGAGCTACCTACCAACTAATGGTATGGATAGCACTATCTCTAAAGGAGGAGGAAATAATAAGAAAGACCTTTAGCGGGTAAGATATCTTAAATGCTTGCTCACAAATTTTCTCAAAACATTTTCACACATCATTTTCAAACGAAATATTTTATAAAACACTTTGTACGCATTCTTGAGGATTGATACAAGAATCATTACAAAGTTGGCCTTACATTGGATTTTCAAAATATTTTCAACCAAATCACACACATAAAGAAAGTTTTTCAAAACTGAGCTAGTGTTGTACCCCAATTTTCCCCCTAAGATCCCTTCATCATACTATATGGATTCAATCACAACAAGATAACATTAGGGCTTTTGGTTCTCCTCCCAATCTTTAGCTTTGCTCTTTGAGGAATCACCAAGTACCTTGACTTGTTTTTCTTTTGTAATCATTCATGTTTTGTTTTTGATTTTCCTTTTATTTAATAAAATGCAATGTTGGTTTGTCTTACTTGTTAATAATGTAGGTAAAGGCCATGTGGTTTAGCAAGTTGATCCATGGGTTCATGAGTTTATTTTCATGCCCTAGTCAATAAAGCTTGAGAAGTTCAAACCTCATCATTGAATTTATGTTGGAAGAATTGGAATGGCAAGGTTTATCTTGGTCCACCACATTTCAAAGTTATCAAGATTGATTCAAAAGTACAAGGGGTTGGTTGAAGAAGTTGTCATGTTTGGACAAGGTCATGTTCCCATTGGTCACAAGTGTATATTTCTCTCAATTCTCAAGATATGGAAGTAGTTTTGGTTGCTATGAGCTATCATTATCATCCTAAACAACTTCTATTTACAAATCAAGAGTGTTGGTACAAGAACGTTGTTCAAAATTGTCAAAGTTCCTCAAAGCATTTTCTTGATCTAGGAGCTAGGGGTTTAAACTTCAAAGAAGTATATCTTGCTCATATTTTGGTATTTTTGAGTGATTCCAAAGATATGCTTCCCTTAAAAGGGTTATTAACAAATCACTTCAAAAGTTTCAAGGAGTTTTCATTTGGAAGAAACTTGATGATGAAGAAAGATTACAAGTCCTCTAGATGAACCCCAAATTTCCCATGTGTGACTTCAAATGATCATAACTTGGTCAATTTTTATCACCTTGAGCCCACTCTTTTTCCAAAATGATATTGAGGATGTAAACTTTATTCCTTCATTCATGTGCAAAGTTAGAAAATGGATGGAAGATGTCCTAAGGATACAAAAGATTATAGGCCATTTCATGATTATTTGCCAACTTCAACAATTCATAACTCTCTCAGTTTTTGGAGATTTTTAAGGTTCAAGTTTCAAAATGTCATTCAAGAGGTCTATTTCGTGCCATATTTTTGGGTTTAGAGAAAATTCCAAGTAGAAGGCCATGTTTGGATGCAAAACATTATAGGTCACTTTTGAAGAAAAACTTGAAATATTTCTAAGTATGGAAAGTTAACCTTTTCCCCCCAACTTTGACTCATTGTAACTTTCAGCTCAAACATCCATTTGATTCCATTCTTTTCCCATTTCAAACATTGTAACCTCATATTTCTAAAGCATCAAGAATCATGCCCTAAGACCCCTTGAGCTGAGAATGCCATTGATTTGAACTTGGTAACTTGAAACTGATGTTTCTTCAAATGTCAGAATTTGAAATCATTGATTTAGCTTCTAAACACTTTGTTTCTACGTGTTTTTGCTTCTAAACATGTTTAGTTAACTTCCAGAAGTGATTAGCATAGCAAAACGCACGTTTTGGATGAATTTTGATCAAAGTAGAAGTCACACTTTTCTTGTTTGCAACTTCACACGATTTCCCTCCAAACTTCATCATTTCACACGCTTGAACATTCCATTTGATTCCCTATAAATAGAGGGTCATCCCTCATTCATTTCCTCAAGCTTAAACAACCAAAATTACCCTACCAAACTCGATTCACAACCAAAATTGCTTGAGCTACAGTTTATATAAATTTGCCGCGAAAGTGTGGTTGTCTTCGTCTTGAAGAGACGAAGCGAATGGCATAGGTCTGAGCTTCTTATTTTACAGTTTGAGAGACCTTCAATTCACGTTGGCTGGAGGTTGAAGATGACCAACGTGAAATCTTCCAACCAATGAGGGCGCGCCACTTGTTTTTTTGAAATCTGATTTAATTAATGATTTAGTGCTTTATTCACTAAAGTCCATAACATGCACAGCGCGCCAGGTCCACTTGATCTATTTACTAACACATTTTGACATTGATTAGATGGTCCATATTTTTTTGGTTTGATATTTTATTTTTTAATTTTTATTTTAATTGTTTTAAATTTCAAAAAATAATCGAAAATTCATTTTTAGTCCAAAAAATCTGAAAAAATTATGAAAAATATTTTTGATTTTTCTCTTTCTGATTTTTATTTTTTCACAATTTTATTATGTGTTTTGATATTTTTTTATAAAGTTTCACTTTATTTAAATTGTTTTAAATGTTTAAAAATACTTTTATGCATTTTTAAATTCTAAAAAAATTATAGAATGATCCAATGATATTGTGACAAATATTGGTGACCTCATTTAATTTTTATTTCTGACTTATTATTTTTTTTAATCATTTTTGGTTTATTTTACTCATTTCTTTTAATTTTAAAAATAGTTTCTGACTTAAAAAAATTACCAAAAATTTTATAAAAAAATATTTGAGTCCTTTTCTGATTTTTTCTATGGTCTTACTTTTTATTTCTTGATTAATTTGAATGTAGTTGATATTTTTCTCTTTTATTTCTATTTTAAAACATTTTAAAAACCTTTTTTAATGTACATATTAAATGCAATATTATTTTGTGATTATTTTCTGGCTGATCTTGGGTTGAATTTTTGATCATGAACTCTATTAATATCATTGGATCCATGGTGTTGAGTGTAAATCCATAAAAATGGATGAATGATTTTAATAATAATTATATTAAAATTTAATTCAAATGTGGTTTGTATATTCTTCCCCACCCCTCTTCATCTCATTCCTTTCTTATTGCACTAAGTGTTATTGGAGCATGATCTCTATATCATGTCTCAAAATAAATGGTGCATAGATTGATATTGACCGACCTCAAAATAGGTGCTACTTCTATATAAGTCCACTTACGATTGCTTAACATAGCGCTAAATTTTGTCCCGATTCGAATAAATGATCATTCGTGGCCCAAACCTATGTTTGCAAGCCCAAGTATGTTAATTTGATCTCTTTGATCCAATAAACTTGAGATTCATTGTGTGGAGGCTTTGGTTCTACCAATCCTCTAATGGATCTACATCACTTTTGGTCAACGCGGATCACTTAAACATCGTTGATCATTAAATGGTACTTTTGAGGATTCCAAATGGGTGATATAATTGACAAAAAGCAAATGCAACTTGTTGTGTGGAGGCTTTGGTTCTACTAATCCTCTAATGAGTTCCAAATGCAAGTTTCAAGATGGTCATCCAACTAACCACTAATTATTAAATTGTTTTTACTTTATGCTTTTATTTTTATGCTTTGTGTACCATTTACTTTAAGCATTACATTTCATGCCAGTTTTATTTTGCTACCTTGAGCATTTATATTCTTGTTATTTTTACTTTGCTCACTTGAGATTTTTCTTTTCTCTTTTAAGATACCTAATAATCAACATGAACCATAAAAGGCTTTAATGATACTTGGACTATTTGGTTACTATCCTTGGCATTGTGGAGTTTTGGACTTCTTGGACTTAGGATTAGAAATCTTGGCCTATGTTGGAGACCTTGTGACCTTAATTTATATTTTGTATGGAGTTCTTGAGGTTTACCTCAAGACATTGAATTGTTTGTTTGTTTTTTTTGTAGGTTATTGTGATTACATTCTTTTTTTGAAATCTAGAATTCATTTGTATACAACCGTTACTCTGCCCAATTTTTGTGAAGACTTAATACACTTGAAGTTTAGTTCTCTCAAGAGGTCTAGTATCTTTGCTTGTTTGGTTTCAATCCAAAGAATTGGAATTCTATATTGACTCATAATGTCAAGTATTGGCTTCTTGTTGGTTAGATGGTTCTTATCCCTAGCTTTTACCTTATGCTTTACGATAGTCTGTTCTTCCCCTCCTACCTTCTTTAATTTCAAAAATATTCTTCCTCTTTTTGAAAACTCTTCTTTGTTTTTAAACTTAAACTACTTTCATAATGAACTTGGATCTAGGTCCATGCATTTTCAAAACCTTTTCATCAATAAACTTCAATCAACTTAATAATACCTTGACATTTTTGTGAGAAGACTAAAAGTCAATGAATCTCATTTCAAACCATTTTGACACTTTGGCTTTATATTTTAAAACTGTTATCAAAAGATAAGACTCTTGTCAACCCTTATGGTGATGCAAACAACTATACTTCTACAATATATAGTGAAGAGTGATATTTTCCACTTGGGTGTTAAGTGAGGCATTGTTGAATTTAAAGTCCAAGCCATATCCTCAACTTTGAGATGATGCAAATTCTCCTTTCTCATGATTGTGGGTAGTAAGTATGTTTTCCACACGGACAATGACAATGATGTCTATCTCATAAAATTAACCAACACACTTGTGTTTTAAATTTTTTTAAAGAGGAACTACGTGTACCCTAATCCCCTATTGAACGAAAGGTGGTACGTAGGCACTAAAGGTTCGCAACCGCGGTAGGTGCAAAAATCATAAAAAATATATTTCTTTTCTCACCTCCACCATCTATTTTACATATAACATTTTATAGCCAAAATATACAGATTTTTCAAAGAAGTTCTTGTGGAGTACCGTAGTTTTTTAGGGTGCTAATAACTTCCCTTTGCATAACCAACCCCCCTTACCTTGAATCTTTCCCTCTCTTTTTGGGTTATTCTCTCTTTTCCCATTCCTTTGGAAACAATAAAGCGCGGTGGCTATTTTTATTTTGATCTTTATAAGTCTATTCAATCTAATGGCTTAGTCTTAAACATTTCTGCCGCTACAGCTAGCAATTAAGAGCCCATACATAACTACGGATGAAAATGGTGCTAACACCTTCCCTTTTCATAACTTATCCCCCTAAATTAAAATCTATCAAAGGTCTTTCCTGTTCTTTTCACCTTTCCTTATTGGGTTAAAGAAAAGCCGGTGGCGACTCTTGCTAACCGTAACATTTGTGATAAAATGCTAAAAAAGTAAGTTCTCTCACCGTATGACAATCATTCATAGCTCGAAGCGTGATTCATGCTCATTCGCATTTCTAGAGGTCTTGTTGTTACAAACATCTCACCTTGTGGTCAACGTCCAACTTACTTGGCATCTACCAAAGCAGATCTCTGTTCGGCTATCTCTCTTTCCATCCAATGCTAATCTTGGATATGTTGTCTTTCTTTGCCACCCAAAGCTAATATTAGGTGTGTTGTTGATATTCCAATGCTAATATTGGGTGTGTTGTTATTCTCCATTTCTGTCCAATGCTAATATTGGACGTGTTGCTTCTCACTTTCAACCAATGCTAATCTTGGATATCATGTTTCCCTCTACCAACCGAAGCTAATATTGGATGTCAAGATCTTTCTCCCTTCATCCAAAGCAAATCAATGGATGTCGTGGTTCTTTTCCGTCCAGTGTCATTTCTGGATGACTCTGGTGTATCTTCAGATTTGGTCTTATTCCACATCTAATGCTTCTTCTAGATACTTCTGATGTATTTTCCAGAGAGTCTCTCCCTTCATCCAAAGCAAATAATTGAATGTCGTGGTTCTTTTCCATCTAACGTCATTCTTGGATGACTCTGATGTATCTCCATATTTGGTCTCATTCCACATCTAACGCTTCTTCTAGATGTTTCTAATGTATTTTCCAAAGAGTCTCTCCCTTCATCCAAAGTAAATCATTGGATGTCGTGGTTCTTTTTCGTCCAGTTTCATTCCTGGATAACTCTGATGTATCTTCATATTTGGTTTTATTCCGCATCTAATGCTTCTTCTAGATGTTTTTGATGTATTTTCTAGGGAGTCTCTCCCTTCATCCAAAGAAAATTATTGCATGTCGTGGTTCTTTTATGTCCAGTGTCATTCCTGGATGACTCTGATGTATCTTCAGATTTGGTCTTATTCTACATCTAATGTTTTCCTATATGTTTCTGAAGTATTTTCCAAAGAATCTTTCCCTTAATCTAAAGAAGGTTATTAGATGTTGTGGTCTTCTTTCATAGTTTTGTTGTTGTCCAAAGCCAATTATTTGATGTCTTATCCCCAATATATTGTTTTTCACCGTCCAATGCCAATATTGGACGCCATTAATCTCTTTGTGTTTCCCCAACATGTTCTCCCACGTCATATCATTCAACTACCACAAATTTCCAGTTTCGAGTCTTTCCAATAATTCCCACAAAGTCTTTCTCGTATCATACATAATTCAAAAAAAAATATATAAAAAAGTTTCATGCATTCATCGCATTTTCGCGACATTTCATTTACCTCATATCCATTGCATCTCAGGGAAATTTTTTGGGTTCTTTGATATTTAACTATATCCCACTACGATCATATGAAGCCTGATCATCTTCATATCATATGGTTAAACATATTGGAAACTGCACCTTGCCTTTTAGAATAGCCTTTAATGACTCGTAGCCCAAACTAAAACGATATTTTTTCTCAGGTGTCTCCACAAGTTTACCCTAACCTTTCAAGACACGATCTTCCACCACTGTTTGTAAATATCTCCATGAAGTCATAGTAGGTTTCTTGATTTTCTCCACTGGTAGGGTTACCATTGAAGCAACCTCTAAGACTTGGAATTGTGTTGCTATGCAGTCTTCATCCACACTCATATATCTGTAGGACTCTATGTAACTTACAAAGATGTCCTCTTCGCCGTTGATTATAACCAATCTTCCTTCAATGAGGAACTTTAATTTTTGATGCAAGGTTGAGGTAACAGCCCATGCAACATGAATCTAAGGTCACCCGAGCAAGCATGTATATGTTGGCTCTATATCCATCATTTGAAAGGTAATGTAAAACATATGCAGACCAATCTTGACAAGAAGATCCACTTCTCCGAACACCGAACTTTAAGAGCCATCTAAAGCTTTAACTATCGTAGAACTTGGTATTATGACAACATCTTCTAGTGTTATCTTCATTAGGCTGGCTTTTGGTAGTATGTTGAGGGAGGACCCAGTATCAGTGAGTACCTTGGATAGGCTAGTTGTTCCTATCTGTATTAGAAATATGCAACGCTTTGTTGTGAGCTCTACCTTGTGGAGGTAACTCACTGTCATTGAAGCCTAAATATGATCCAGATGTTAGATACGCTACGACATTGTCAAACTGATTTACTATAATCTCCTTTGCAACATGAGAAGAACTTAGAATCTTCATTAGAGATTTTCGATGCGCTTCTGAATTGATAAGCAACGAGAGTATTGAAATCTTGGTCGGGCTTTGGTGTAGTTAATCCACCACCCTTTAATCACTTTTCTTGATTATTTTTAAGAATTCTTATGCCTCTTGGTAGGTAAAATTTTTGCTCGGAGGTTCTTGTTCTCGACTTGCTTCCACCATAACTTTTCCCTTATCTGTAAACACAATATCATCTTTCTTTTGTTATTCTGAACCATAGATTCAACCACTGCAAGTCATGCCCCATATCCCTTCTATATTTGTAATTCCAGGCTCTTTGCATGTTGATGGCTCACATTATTGTTTCAAACCATTGACATAGACAGTAGAACCATAACCCCATGGCACAACTTTATCACTTTCATAAGGAGTGGGAGATGGCCTCTTAATCACCATTGTAGTCTTCAAAATCACTAGTATTCTCAGAGTCTGGTATGGTATTGTCACCGGCGTTTTTGTCGTACTTGACTCTCCCTAAGGAATTACAAGAGTTTTCTTGGCAGGATTCGACTCTTGGCAAGGAATCACCAATGGCTTCTTCGTATTTCCATCAACCGTAGTTACATATTATCCTTCAAGGTATCTCCCGAATTGGACTATCCTCTGATCCACCAATTTATGCAACGTCTTCTCAAAAGCTTCATTATGTTCCAAAAGGAAACCATGCTCAAACAATTATTCCTTTAGGAAATCTATCAGAGATTTTACTCGTCTAGCTACCCCAAAGTCAGTGACCACCTCAGTTGCGTTCACAGTTGACCCGCAATGTGGAGGCATGGGGTTCGTCTTGGTATTTGGCTTGTCAAAAGTGACATCTTGGGAATCCAACAAATCTTAAACTTTATATTTGAAGGACCAACATTTTTCTATGGTATGTCCCAGAGAGCTAGCATGATACTCGCACCTCGCACTAGTATCATATTTTAGCGAGAGTGCCCTAATTTGAGGAGCTAGTGGCTTTAGCTCCATTCAAAGATGCTTTGAGTAAGTGCTGTAGTAATTGACTGTGAGGCATGAGAAGAGGATCAAATATTCTTGGAGGCCTCTCAAACCTATTTTTTTATTGTTCACAGGGAATTACCAATGGTTGTTGTGCTCTCGGATATGATGCGACAACATTAATTTCTCCCTCCTTCTTTTTCGAGAAGTTAGAAACATGTTTCTTTGAATTGTAAGGAGTACTAGATGATGCCCATTATATCTTGCCACTTTTTATACATGCTTCAATTCTTTCACCAATATTCACAAAATCAGGAAATCCGGAAGAGACATTTCCTACCATTTTATCATAATACAACCCTTGTAGAGTACCCATCAACATATCGACCAATTCTTTCTCTAGGAGTGGTGGTTGTACGCGGGCTTCCATTTCTATCCATCATTGAACATACTCTTTGAAGGACTCATCTTTCTTTTGAGATAAGTTATGGAGCTACATATGGTTAGGAGCCATATCCAAGTTGTACTTATACTATCTTAAGAAAGCACTAGCAAGATCTGCCCACGTCTGAACATGGACTCACTCCAATTTCATATACTAATCTAGAGATGCCCCACTCAATTTATCTTGGAAACAATGGATCATCGGCTTATTATCTTGAGCATAGGCATGCATTTTCTGGAAGTACATACGTAGATGGTTCCTTTGTCATGTGAGTCCCTTATATTTTCCAAAGTCAAGTACTTTGAATTTTGGAGGGATCACTACATCTGGAACTAGACCTATTTCGAGAGCATCGACATCGAAAGTATCATATCCCTCCAGAACCTTTAACCTTTCTTCAAGAGATTTAAACTGAGTGAGTGCCATAGGATTTTCAGCGACATTAGTACGGGCACTCCTTTGAGGCACTTGGTTGACGCCTTCTAAGTCATGATCTCCATACTGTAGGTCTATGTAATTATCTATGTTGTGTGCACTATTGACTGGAATATGTAAGGTAAGATATGCCTCTACCTTCAGTGGAGGTTAGACAAAACCTTCAGTATCATCTTGTTTCGCCTATTGTCGAGCCACAACTAACCTTAGAGGACTTATTATTGTTCTTTTCTTGGTTAGTGACCACTCAATGCACCAATAGTCTAGACTACTTCTTTAAAGGCTACCATTGGGATCTGATCTTGTCTCTCAATGATGTTCTTCAAGGCTAGAAGAATTGGCTCATGTCTCCTTTCATTGAGTCGATGTTACCCTTTACTTGCTCTAAATCTTCTTTGAAAGTAGTCTGATTCTCTTTGATCTGCTCCATCACTTTCTTTTGATGGGCTCTTATTTGATATGGCGGTCAAAGAGGCGGTGCTTTTTTACTAATGATTTAACTAGAGAATGATTTTGAAAACTAATAAGTTTTATGTATGAATTTTCTAAATGTAATGCTTGTGAATATATGGATGCGTATGAATATGTCAAATTTTTTTAAATTCTTGTCTTATTCAGATCGTATTTCCTTATTTTATATATATATATATATATATATATATATATATATATATATATATATATATATATATATATATATATATATTTAGGAATCCTGTGAATAAGACAACAAAAATTCAAAAACAAATGAATATTTGAAATGCAAAATGCATGAATGCATGATGGTGAGATTTTGTGAAAGGTATCCTTAGTTGGTAGGTTCCTAATCCTTAGTTGGTGGCTTCCTTAAGAGTATCATGGATACCACTAGAGAGAAAGGCACAAGGGCCTCCCTTAAGCGGAACCTCATTGTAGACTAAAACTTTCGTCTCTAAGGTCGTACAAGGTCTCGCCATGAGATTTTGGTTTAGGGTTATACAAAGAGTCATAGGTTTCATTCCAAAGTCATATCCCCCAAAAGTCTATCTCTTGAGACATATTCCTTTTTCAAAATTCCATCGGCTCTAGGTGAAGTTGTCACAAAAATTTACAGAGATGATATATCCCCTTGGCCAATAGACGAACCTTCGTTTTAAGGTTTTGAATTTTAGAATTTAAAATCCCACCACAAATAAATAAAATGATAAAAAATATAACAATAAATAAATATAAAAAATAAATAAATAAAATAAACAAAACAAATATTGAAACAACACCAAAAACCCTAAGAAAACTCTAAACCAAAAAAGGAGAGGCTTCTAAACCCTAGGGTTAAGTCCCCAACAGAGTCGCCAGCTATCGTAACCGGAAAAAATTACGAGTCGTCACCACAACATTTTGTCCTAACGATGGGTGAATAATAGAATAACCGTAATTGTACAGAGATTCTAAGTTCTTGACTCACTTTAGACGAAGGGAAGGTGTTAGGCACCCTTCACCTACCTTATTCTCAAGGAAGTCCTAGGGTTTAGGTTAAAAGAGTAGGATAGGGTTTTAATTTTTCAATTAGGGGAACTCGCCTTGGTTTTTAAGTCACGTGCCTACGTATCCTCTTATGAGGAATCAGAGTCCCAATTCGTAGTTTGAAGTGTTTGATTAGCTTTTTTATGGATCGTGGAAATGTTTGAAATTAATCCTTGAACCAAGTCTGAGTTTGAAATTGGTGGAATCATAGACGCAATTCGCAGTTAATATAAAAATAGATTCATAATCCTTTTTGAAAATAAATAGAATTTGAAATTAAGTTAGTAGAAAAAAGTCAGTATTTGATTGGTTAGCTATTTTACAAGTGCTATGCAATATGAGAAAATAAACTTGAATGAGAAAAAAGATTTAATGCAATTAGAAAAAGTGAGTTAGTGTTCTAGAATATATTTTAATTAATAAATAATTATTTCTAATTATTAAAAATATGTTAAATATTTTTGATAAAAATCTAATAATTATTTATTAATAAGTATGAAAAAAATTATTCTTAAGCAAAATGATAAAAATATGTGATATGCAAATTAAATAAAGAAAATAAATAAAGAAAATTAATTAATTAAGTTTTTAGGGGGTATAAAACTAAGATTGGGTGATGTATAATAAAAATATTTAGGCCCAAAAGAAATCCTGAGCCCAAATGGCTAGGGGGTGCAAAATAGTATTGGGTAGCAAAACCAGGGGGTGTGAATAATAAGGGTCCAAGTTCAGAATTTGAACTTGACCCAATACGTGTAAGGGGTGTATATTATTGTTGAAACATAGTAAAAGATAATATTGGGGGTGTGAAACAAAAAGGGCCCAAGCCCAGAATCGTGTATAACAAGCCCTAAATAATTTTGGGTGCATTGAGATCCAATGCGGATGAGTGTGTGGGCTTACAGTGGGCTAGCAAGATTTCACATGTTTGATGATGATCAAGTGATCACGAGGGAGGGTGCACGGTAAAGGAAGCATGTGACTACTGTACAACATCCCATCACGTGGCCTGTAAGTGGCCATGTGTTGCTTGATGAACGAAGAGGCGTGTAATACCTCAAATTTATCCTACCCTCTCACTTTTATTTGGCTTACGCATCTCTCATTTTCTCATGTACATAACTTCCATTAGGTCATTTAACAACATCATGCATCATTAATATATCAAATGGGCAAGGGATCGAGGATCTTGAAGCTAGGGTCTTTTACTTTGAGGCTTTCACCTTCATTCAAGCTTGTTTCTACAGGTTCCTCCATCAATCATTGGTTGAAAGCTAGGGTTACTTGTTTAAGCATTATTGTGAACTTCTTCTTTCATCAAGCTACAAGGATCCCATTTTCATCAAAAGATTCGAGGGTATCTCAAGAAAACTAGGATTTATTTTATATGGTTTGAGCTTGTTAACACTGACCGGTATAAAGATCATGTATAGGGTTATCTTAAAGATTTTCCGCTATGATTCAAGTCTCATTCATATTCATTAAAGGGTGCTCCAAAGGTATTATTTTGTGTTAAAATCATCAAGTGAAAAAGAATTTTTCCAAATCAAATATTTAAAGATTGAGTTTCCAAGGTTTTGGTTCATGCTGGAAAAGATGAAGTGTTGACCAAGGCATTAGTGTGTTGCTTACAATTCAAGTTAACATGGATGAAAGAGTTGAATTAGGGGTTTTCATTGAATTAAAGATGATTCAAATTCGATTAGAGTTTATATTGGTATTAAAAAATGAAAGATGCATTAACTTGCAAATCAAGTTACAATCAAGTTCCAACTTCATTCAATTCAAACTTAGCATTTTATTCATTCACAGGTTCAAGTTTACAATACTTTTCAAATGAAGATATCATTTCACCATTAATTACCAATACTCATTTGTCCAAATGCAAGCACAAAATCTATTCAAGGTCCGCAAAAAAGATCATCCAAGAGAAAATTATAAAGAGATTACAATTGCAAAGTCAAGTTCACTACGAGGTTTAAGAGTGTGCTACAAAGAGATTACAAAAAATGTTAGCTTGCATAGGTTGATCAAGAAGCTAACTGTAACCATAATCCCTATTTCCCTAAGACTTTTCAAATTACTTTAAAGGTGTGATACGGTGAGAGAACTGACTTGAGGTTTTGCGTTTGTGTTCGCAAATGTTTCGGTTTAGTAAGAGTCGCCACCGACTTTTTATTTTATCCTAAGGAAAGGTCAAAAAGCACAGGAAAGACCTTTGAGATGTTTTATTGGGTTCGGGGAGTAGATTATGAAAAGGTAAGGTACAAGCACTCTTTTCATCCATGGTTATCCATGGGCTCTTAGTTACTTGTTTAGATCACTTGCTTTGCTTTTCAATTGTTTGAAATGGTGCTTTGTGTGTGGTTTTGGAAGATGTTTTGAAAAGAAGCCATCTTTGTGGCAACCTTTGTAATGATTCTTGTTTGAATGTATACAAAGGTGTTTTTGTCTTTTGAAAAGTTTTCAATGTTTGAAAGTTTGATTTGGGAAATGTTTTGAAATTGTGTTGTGTAGTGTGTTTTGAAAATAGCAAGGATGTTTTTGCAAGCTTTGATCAAGTAACTAAGAGTTATCTACCCTATTTTACTCAAAGATCTTTCTTATGTTTTTTAATCCTTTTAACAGTGTTATTTCACCATTGAATTTGGTGAACAACCTTGTGTTAGGATGTTAAACGGGACAGGCGTGGGTCATCGTATAGACCATGATAGCAATTGTGTCAAGTATTTTTGGCAATTTTCTTGAGGGACTTGATCATTTTTGTTTAGGCAACTCAGATAGTGTCATCGAGGGACTATGATATTTTGTTTCGTTTTTGTTTTGCCAAAGTACTCAACATGCATACCATGGCCCATTTTTGAAGGCAACAAGTGGGTTGTAACCCTAGGGGTGCAAGTGTGCATTGTGTTTGATTTTCATGCATTTTTGTCTTTGGTTAGGTCAAACTATTTGTTAATTTGATTTTGGCATACAAACCCTAATTCTCTAATCATGGCATAATTAAAAGCGTTAAGTGCGAGAATTTAAATTCTAAGCTATTACAACATGATTATGGGGATGGGGGTACAATTTTGAATAGGGGGTATTTGACAAGAAATATAAATCCTAGTTACTATTACATCTAAATTGAATCTCAATGCAACAATATTTAAATGTACAATTATTTAAATAAACAAAATAAATAACTGTTAAATAAAATTTATTATGCAAAAAAAAGTTTTTATTTGTTTATGCATGTAAAATATTTTCAATGAACAAGAGTATAAAGAAATAAATGATTAATTTTATTTATTAAAGGGGTAAACCCTAATTTTCCTTAAAATAATATTATATATTTTTTATATACAAAAATATATTAATATGTATAAAAATGAAATATCTTGAAGAAAAAGGTATTTTTCAGTATAAATAATAATAAAAAATAAAAAAGGTAATATTTTTATATTTTTATTCTTATTATTTAATAAAATAAAAGTATATATGTGTGTGTGTATATATATATATATATATATATATATATATATATATATATATATATATATATATATATATATATATATATATATATATATATATATATATATATATATATATATATATATATATATATATATATATATATATATATATATATATATATATATATATATATATATATATATATATATATATATATATATATATTAAGTATGTGTAAAATAAAATATTTACAAAAATAAAATATATTCAAGAAAATATTTTCAGTGTGAATAAAAATAAGAAATAAAATTAAAAGTATTATTTACATTATTTTCAAGTTTTCAAATTAATTATAAAAAAAGTATTCAAAATGTTTTAATGTTTAGAAAAATCAAAATAAAATATCAAATAAATGTAAAAAAAAAGTGAAAATATTTTTAAGCATTTTTTATATTTGGGAATAAATAAATAAAATCAGAAATGAAATTAAAATACAAAAATAACAAAATATAAAGAAATTGGGCCAGGGGGTGTAAGACTGAAAATGGGGGTGCTAGAAGTAGAAACAAGCCAGTCCAGCCCATTTCTACTTCATCTTCTTCCTTGTTCAAACAGAAAAAACGCACGCCCTGTACAAACTACTAACTCCTATATTTGTGATCTTTTGCCAAAACTCAAAACATGAAACTTGTAGAGCATTAAACCACGATTCTAACCATATAAAAAACTTAATCTAACTCTCAAAGACCAGTTTTTCAGCATGTTCATGAATTAAATTATCTTAGCACGCTTAATATAAATGAAAACTGAGCATATGTACAGCTTCATGGCATTGAATACTACATTTTTCATTCACAAACCTAAGGCTAAATGTTCCTAAATAGAGAGATAGAAGTTGGAGAAATACTTGTTTCAGTTGGATTCGAGTTGGACAATGCAGAGCTTCTCAACAAGTTTTGAGGTGCCTGGTAGCTTGCCTGAACTTCACTTTGTCTTTTCCAATAGCTAGTTTGCTTCGAATGTTCCTGAATCAGCCTCCAAAAGTCAACCTGCACAAGCTTGAAATGAAAATGGTGAACACTGTAAATGGAGTTACAGTTGGCAATGGAGGTTTGGGATAGCTTGAGTGAGTTGAATAGAAGGTATTGGAACAAGTTTGAGGCCAAACGCACGAGTGGTTTGTGTGATGGATGTGAATCTGCATGGAGTGCCCTGTTTTGCAAGAAGAATGTGATTTGGTGTTTTGGAAGGCTTGAGGGCTCAACAATTCGTGTTTCTGGCCCAAGGCAATGCACAAAACTTGTTTGGAATGTTGGCCAGAGTTGAATATATCAGATGCTCAAGTTATTTTGTTTTGGCAAGTTGACTTGTTTTGAAAGAAAAGTGTGAAATGATATGAGGTAGGCCTGTACAGGCTATCTTCAAGCATGCACAAGTTTCTTGTACCTTTGCCTAAGTTTGTGGAACTTGTTTGCTGCAAAGAAAGAGGTCCAAGGCTCAAGGGAAGCAATGTTGACATAAAGTTGCCTTTATGAAAATGAAAGTGCTACCTTTATGCCATAAATAGATTTATTCATTGTGCCAAGCTCCATTGATCAGAATAAGACTAATGTCCAATGTATTTGCATTTAATTAAGGAGTGTGAATTGGTTTAGAGGCCTGTAATCAAGTACAAATCTAGTTTGGACAGATTTTGCAATTTGTATGAACATGTATTTGCCATGGATCAAAGTGAGTTTTTGCCAACTTCAAGCATTCGATTCTCCCTAACCACAAATGTGTTTGAGGAGTTCTTGGACAATTTCGAAAGCTTGCAACATGTACTATAATCCATCTTTAAAGTGAAACTTGAGACTCCAAGTGGTACTATGTGAAAAATGGCCAAGAAGATGGGTCAAAATCCTGCCTAAACTAGGGCAAAATTTCTCTAAGTTAAAAGTTTTAGGGACCCTTGTTCCAAAAGTCATAACTTGACATCCAAGATTCTTTTGAGAAAACTTTGTGAATCAAAGTTGTAGACTTTGTGAGGAATACAACTTTCATGTTGTAAGTTTTGTTTGAATCCACTTGCATCTTGGTGAAAATGTGGGACAAAGTTAGGAAAAATTAAGAAAATTCCATAACTTAGAAAAATTCTAAGTTATGAAAGTTTTCAATTTCAAACCCTAATTTGCAATTTTGGGTTTCTTGATAAACAAGTTTCATAATTTGACACATCTTGATGAAAAATGACCCTTGGCACTTAATTTTGACCAAAAAGTCAAAGTTTGACTTTTCAGTGTACAGTCAAATATTGATCAGTCGACTGAAAAATTCATCTGTCAATCCAATGCATTTGAGATATTTTGAACTTGTTGAATAAGTCAAGATAATTTCATTGAGTCCTTGAGTCCATGGTTGAGCTTAATTTGCCACTGGCTAGGTCAAACAGTCAAAAATTGCCTTTGTACAGTTAAAACCCTAAAAATGACCATTTTGCCCTTTTGGTGATCTGATCAAATTTCTTGTGGATTTGTGGTCCAAATTTGATCAAATGGTTCATATAAGTTCATAATGTTGACGTGGGTCAAAATTCATGAGGTTTGACTGTAAATTGGTCACAGCTGATTTCTAGGTCAACTGTCTAATTGACTAGGCGAAAATTTGATTCAAGGCTTGAAACTTGGTATGGACAAACTTATGAGTCCAACATGAAGTGTGAAAGTCAATTTGGGCATTGAAGGTCCAAAAATCCCTGTTCAAACTCAAACCCTAATTTAGGTCAACAGTGCAAGGAGGTGTCTTGAACAGAGCAAACCCTAGCCTGGTCTTGAGTTCCAAGAGCCTTGTGATGAGAAATGTTGATAAAATGAGAGGGAAAATTTTGGGGTACAACATTTCCCCTGTTCAATATTCTTGAACCTGAAGAGTTAGATTGGCAAGGTTGCCTTTCGTGGCTCGAAGGTAAAAGAGGATTGGACACTAGAGTGCCCGTAAATTTGCACTCGTCAAAATATTGTTGAGGGAATGGGCTTAAAGATGCCATTTGGAGATGGTAGAATCTTGCTGGAGATGGGCTTAAAGATGCCATCTAAGATTTGTTTGTTGAAAATCAGTAGAATAAACATCAGAATGGTATCCGTATTTGGAACGCATCTGAGTTGTATCTGGAGATTGGGTTTGTATGAGCAAGGGAATGACGTCTAGAGCGTATCCGAGTTGTAACTGTAATTGGTGTGGAGGGCAGAGAAACATTTGCGTATGGAGCATCTAGGTGCTAGGGATAAGTTCTGAATGAGTGGCAGAATGGAAACCGTGTCTGGAGCGTATCTAGACTGTATCTGTAGTTGAGATCTGTATGAGTAGCAGAATGACTTCCGTGTTTGGAGTGTATCTGGAACTGTAACTGGGATCTGAATAAGTGACATAATGACTTCCATGGCGACTGCACTGGGGAGAATCAAACTTCTGGTGTAAAGGGCCAGAATGGCATCCGTGTTTGGAGCGTATATGAACTTGAAGTTGTTAGTTGAATCTGAATGAGGGATAGAATGGCCGCCGTGTCTAGAGCGTATCTAGTCTGTATCGGATTGCTGAAGTCTGAATGAGTAGTAGAATAACCGCCGTGTCTAGGGTGTATCCATACTGTATCTGAAATCTCTGAATAGTTGTTAATGATAGCTTTTTAATCTTATCCTGAAAAGGGTAAAATGTTAACTAAAACATGAAGTGATGTTGCATGATATGTATGATGCAATGAACTATGTTTCATCAATGTTTATAATATATGAATGTAATGGATGTGCATGTAAGCTGATTAGTTGTCTTGCTGAGGAAAATAAATCATTGATAATTGGAGATAATGAAATCCTTGACTGTTGCCGGGGAAAGTGAATCCTGACTGATGCTGAGGACTCAAAAGTCTTTGATCGTTGAAGATGAGAAATCCTTGCTGACTGCTGGGGGATTGAAAATCCTTGGTGACTTGTAGGGATTTAACAAGAGCTTCGATAACTTCTGCGGGGAATGAGAATCCTTCATGAATTTCCCAGGAAATAAGGAAAACTCCGACGACCTCTACTGGGGAATTAAAACCTGGAAGGCTTTGAATGGAGAAACAAGAACTAGAATCCTCAGTCTGTTGGGAAGTAGCTCTTTGGGGAGAGTGTTTACTCGGCCTGGGAAATCAGGAGCTTGGGTTGTACGCCAATCTACTGGGGAAGTTGAGGAAAATTGAATGGTTCCTAATGGGGATTGATAGTTTGGAAAATTGACTTCACTGGGGAAGAAGGTTTAGAATATTCTAGCTCCGCTGGGGGATATGTATTTCAGGGTTTTCGGGCTCCATTGGGGATCAGGAGTTTGAACTCTGATGGGAACTTTGAAACTTAACTCCGCTGGGGAATAAAGTTTAGAATACACTGGCTCCGCTGGGGATATATACTCCAAGGTTTTAGCTTTATTGAGGATCTGAATGACATATGCAGGGGATTGTTTCTGGAATAGCACAAGGATATCTTCCTAAACCTTCAACCTATCAGAAATTATCCTTTCTCAATTTCGTTTTATTTGTAAGCAGTGATTATATTCAAATGCATATGCCTATTTAACAAACCATTGGACGTTTTCAAATAAAACATAAGTGTAAAAAGAAAGGAAATGCAAGCAAATTTTTGCACTTTGAAGTATTTTTATATTAACTTTCGTAAGTATCTTTGTACAAAGGAGACAGACATCCTAGTAAGAGAATGTTGTCATAAATTGAGAAATTTTTTATACAAAAGAAAGATGGCTATGTGCAATAATTCCATGGGGTTCCCATTCATCTATGGTCTTCACAACTCTGAGTATCTTGTCCATTCGCTGCTTCGTCCACCGATGATTGGATTGATCAGAAGCTTGGAGCTTGTTGGTGAAGAGATTGTCCTTAAAGTGATCTGACGAGACATAGTCATACGCTTTAATTCCCTAATTTTTGCCTGGACCGCCCTTTCGGGTTTTCAGTCCACCGGGAAACCCTTTTTTTCCCAAGTCGCCCTTTCGGGTTTTCAACTTGCCGGGTGTACAATTTTTTTTGTTTATCCCTAATTTTTGCCTGAACCTCCCTTTCGGGTTTTCGATTCACCGGGATGCCCATTTTTTCCCAAATCTCCCTTTCGGGTTTTCGACTTGTCGGGTCATTTTATGCGTAGTATCTTTTGACTATGTCTGCATTTGCAGGGTGCGGCAAGTCGTCGCCGTCCATGGTGGTCAGAATCATTGCCCCACCAAAAAAGGTGTTCTTGATCACAAATGGTACTTCGGAAGTAGGAGTCCACTTGCCCCTGGGATCACTTTGCGGAAAGATGATCCGCTTGATTACAAGATCTCCGACTCGATATACCTGACGCCTGACTTTCTTATTGAAAGCCTTGATCATCCGTTTTTGATATGTCTGACCATGACAAACAGCAGTAAGTCGTTTCTCGTCGATCAAATTAAGTTGATCAAGCCGGGTCTGAATCCAATCGTCTTCACTCAAACCGGCATCTTTCATGATCCTTAATGAAGGAATATGAACCTCCATAGGTAAAACAGCTTCCATGCCATATACCAAAGAGAAGGGGGTTTCCCCTGTTGAAGTACGTGTCGTGGTACGATACATGTGCATAGAAAATGGTAACATCTTATGCCAGTCCTTGTAGGTGACTGTCATCTTTTGAATGATCTTCTTGATATTTTTGTTCGCGACTTTAACAGCACCGTTCATCTTTGGCCGATAGGGAGATGAATTGTGATGATAAATCTTGAACTGCTCGCACATAACGGTGATCATAGTGTTGTTCAAATTTGTACCGTTGTCTGTGATAATCCTGTCGGGGATACCGTACCGGCATATGAGATTCTGCTTGATGAAGCGGGCAACCACATTCTTTGTAACTGAGGCGTAGGAAGCTGCTTCGACCCATTTGGTGAAGTAATCAATAGCCACCAGGATGAAGCGATGCCCATTGGTTGCCGTGGGCTTGATCTCTCCAATCATGTCGATGCCCCACATTGCGAATGGCCAAGGAGCTGTTAGAACGTTGAGAGGAACAGGAGGAATATGTACTTTGTCGGCGTAGACTTGACATTTATGGCAAGTACGAGAATGTTGATGACAATCAGCTTCCATGGTAGACCAGTAGTAGCCTGCCCTTAGAATCTTCTTAGCCATCGTATGTCCGCTTAAGTGGGTGCCAAATGTGCCACTATGTATTTCGGTCATGACCAACTCTGCTTCAACCTTGTCCACACAACGAAGTAGAACACAATCATGGTTGCGCTTATAAAGGATACCATTGCTCAGGAAGAACTTGGCAGCAAATCTCCTTAAGAACTTTTTGTCATTGACGGAAGCTCCTTCAGGGTATTCTCGAGTCTGGAGATACCTTTTGATTTCATGAAACAAGGGTTGTTCCACTACTTCTTCGGTATTAATCTCATGATAGTGCGCAGGTTTGTCCATTCGCTCGATGGTGATTTGGGGAGCCTCATTATCCCAGTTGAGTTTAAACATGGAAGACATTGTAGCCAGAGCATCTGCTAGCTGATTTTCTTCTCGCGGGAAGTGCTCAAAGGTAATCTGCTCAAAATGAGGCAATAATGTCAGGACATGTTCTTTGTATGGGATAAGATTATGATGTCTAGTGCCCCACTCTCCTTTGTTTGACTGATAACCAAAGCTGAGTCCCCAAATACGACCAAAGATTTAATTCCCAAGTCTATAGCAGCCTTGAGACCAAAGATGCAAGTTTCATATTCAGCCATGTTGTTGGTACAGCTGAAGCAAAGTCGGGCAGTGAAGGGTGTATGGCAACCTTCTGGAGAAATGAGTACCGCTCTGATACCGTTGCCAAGTGCATTTGAAGCACCATCAAAGTACAGGGTCCATTGGGATCCTTGTTCAGGTCCGTCATACGGTCCGTTACCTTCAATGTTGTCCAATGTCATGATGTCCTCGTCAGGGAAGTCGAATCTCATAGATTGACAATCTTCGACAGCTTGATGAGCTAGATGGTCAGCTAGTACACTCCCCTTTAAAGCTTTTTGGGTAGTATACTAGATATCATACTCAATTAGGATCATTTTCCATCTAGCGATCCTTCCAGATAAAGCAGGCTTCTCGAAGATATACTTGATCGGATCCATCTTGGAAATCAGCAAAGTGGTATGAGTCAACATATACTGCCTTAGCCGACGAGCAGCCTATACCAAAGTGCAGCAAGTTTTCTCGAGCAGTGAGTAGCGAGTCTCACAGTCGGTAAACTTTTTGATAAGGTAATAAATGTCGTGCTCTTTTCGGCCAGACTCGTCATGTTGGCCCAGTATGCACCCCATTGAGTTATCCCAAACAATTAGATACGTGATTAACGGCCTTCCTTCGACGGGTGGCATCAAAATAGGAGGTTCCAGTAAATACTCCTTAATCTTATCAAAAGAAACTTGACAATCATTGTTCCATTCAATCACCTGATCTTTCTTCAACAGCTTGAAGATTGGCTCACAGGTAGATGTTAGGTGAGAGATGAACCTCGCAATATAGTTTAAGCGTCCCAAGAAACCTTTAACCTCCTTTTCAATGCGGGGGGAAGGCATTTCTTGTATAGCTTTTACTTTAGCAGGATCAACCTCAATGCCTTTGTTGCTGACGATAAATCCCAAAAGTTTACCAGACCTGACTCCAAAAGTGCACTTGCTTGGGTTCAGTCTGAGCTTATAGTCCTTCAACCTGACAAACAACTTTTGCAGATGGTCAAGGTGTTATTCTTCTGTCTGTGAATGGGCTATCATATCGTCTACGTAGACTTCAATCTCATGATGTATCATGTCATGAAACAAAGCTACCATAGCATGTTGATAGGTTGCCCCGACATTCTTCAGTCCGAATGGCATCACTTTGTAGCAGAAGGTACCCCACTGCGTGACAAAAGTAATTTTCTCCATGTCTTCGGGGGCCATTTTGATCTGGTTGTATCTCGAGAACCCATCCATGAAGGAAAATACCTTGTATTGAGCGGTGTTGTCAACCAAGATGTCGATGTGTGGTAGGGGAAAATCATCTTTAGGGCTAGCCCTGTTTAGGTCCCTATAGTCCACACACATTCTGACTTTGCCGTCCTTCTTAGGCACGGGAACAATGTTAG
The DNA here is from genome assembly GCA_948472305.1 of Vicia faba. Taxonomy (NCBI): domain Eukaryota; kingdom Viridiplantae; phylum Streptophyta; class Magnoliopsida; order Fabales; family Fabaceae; genus Vicia; species Vicia faba. Next base: position 262,072,558 of record OX451738.1, read on the forward strand.
CAACCCATTGTGGGTAGGAAGTAACAGCCAAAAAGCCAGCATTGAATTGCTTCATCACCTCAACTTTGATCTTTTCAGACATGTCGGGCCTCATTCGGCGGACTTTTTGTTTGATCGGTGGACAGTCTTCTCTTGTAGGGAGATGGTGAACCACAATGTCTGTGTCTAGTCCCGACATATCTTCATAGGACCAGGCTAAGATTTCAACATATTCATTCAATAACTGCACTAAGCTCTCTTTGACACTTGGTTCAAGGTTGGCACCCACCTTAACCTCTTTCTTGTCTTCCTCTGTTCCCAAGTTGATGGTCTCTAGCAACTCTTCATGGGGCAGAATAACCCTCTCTTCTTGTTTCAAAAGTCTGGCTAACTCTCCCGACACTTCACAGTCTTCGTCAACTTTGTAGTCAACATGATTGACCAAATCTTCAGAGTCACCAAAGGCTAAAGCAGAATAGTCACCCATGGAATCCGAAGTGGATGGGTACCTGCTTTTTGTGAGTGTGGGTGTGTGTAAGGGATAGCCATCCTTAAACAAAACAGAATGTAAAAGGAAAGAAAATGAACACAACAGTTTATAGATGAAAACGTCCAATGATTCATTAAACATGGCATATGATAATGAAATAAAATCGAGCCCTTACAAACGGACCTATATGCCCCGGGTAAGGCATAAGGTGAAACTAGTGTACAAATTGTTTAGTTATTACAGACAAAAATAGGAAATTGTTCAAAGATAAATTACTGGTTGATGAAAGTGATGGGAATAAAGTCCTTCGCTTCCCAGTTGCTTAATCCTCCCTCGACGGTTGGAAAGATCCAATCTTCAAAGTTGTCTTCTTCATCATCATCTTCTAAGGCGTTAATTCCATGGTGAGTGATTTTTACGGGTGGTCCTCCGGCCCTGGAGCGACGCACAGCTTTCTAGCCAGCAGCAGTAAAACCTAGTCTGAACTTGTCCGTCTTGTGAGGAAAATCAGGCAGTTGCCCCTACGCTGTACTCCTTCCTTCTTTGATTATAGCCTCTGCATCTTTGAGGCATGCCATCCTAGACACAAGCTTGGAAATAATAGGCACATCAGTCATTGTATTCACAACTACGACTTCAAGAGGAACCTCTTCAAAATGTTGGAAAGGCGTTTTTATGAACTCGCCATCCAACTCCACATAGAGGAAGGAGTTGAGGTGACTTATCATGTACTCTTCCTCCCCATGAACCGTTATAATCTTTCCCCGAACTGGATATTTTAGTATTTGGTGCAGAGAGGAAGTGACTGCCCCATCATTGTGGATCCACGGCCTTCCCAACAAGCAAGAATATGAAGTACGGATGTCCATCACATAAAAGGTGGAGTTGAAAATTTCTGTGTCCACTTTGATAGGAATGTCCACTTCTCCATGAACCATCCTCTTAGAACCGTCGAAGGCTCTAACAACGATGTTACTAGGCTTCAGGGTCAAACCTTCGCAGTCCAGTCTATCCAACGCCTTTTTCGGTAGTACATTCAAAGATGAATCGGTATCCACCAGGACATGGGCAAGTGTGGTTCCCTGCATTCTACTGAGACATGCAGTCCGTCGTTGTGTTTCCTTCCCTTAGGGGTCAAATCAGCATCGGAAAAACCAAGACCATTATCATCAGTAAGATTAGCCACGCACTCTTGAAACCGGTCAGCCGAAGTTTCTTGAGGCACATGAGCCGTCTTTAGAAATTTGATTAAGGCCTTAGCATGAACCTCAGAGCAGAGTAGGAGTGCCAACATGGAGATTTTGGAAGGGGTCTGCCCTAGCTGTTCCACGATGTCGTAGTCACTCTTCTTGATTATCTTTAATATTTCTTCCATCTCTTTCTGGGTGGTCTCGGGGATTACCACAGTATGAGTCTTCGTCCTGACAGGCGCTTCTAGTATCCCCTTACCTTTATTGGTAGTAACATCAGAGGGTCCAGCTTCGGGTAGATCAACTTCTTCAGTTATCGGGCTTTGCATAGATGGCTTGATAGGCACAGAAACTCTCGAGGGTCCGAAGACTGCTCGTGGAGGAGCAATCTCCAGAGAAAATATCCTTCCGCTGCGAGTTATCTTGCTCGTTCCCGCAATATTCCCTATATCGGGGGTTCCATCATCAGAATTCTCTTGGACTGATTCAATCTGTTTGACACCATGGTAGAAGATTTCTCCTTCGTAGTTCCATGGTATGGTCTTGTTAGATTGATACGGGACAGGCCCCGGCATAGTAATTTTTAACGGCACAAACTTAGGATCAGGCGTAATCTTGACAAGCCTTTTGCAGGCCTTGGGAAGATTGTCAGAGATGGTTATTATTGCAATGTCATTGGTAGGAGTAACAAAGGTGGTGGAGTAACAGGAGTAAAGGTATCAACACGAGTCTTTTGAAAGAGTATCTCTTGGGTATCCATCAGGCGTTGGATGCCTGATTTCAACATTGGGCAGTCAGCTCGCAAGTTTAAACAAAAGTAACAGTCTTTTCCACATCCTGGGAATATCCCGGCTTTCATCAAATTCACTTTAATTACTGGTAACGGAGTCAGAAGGTCAGCAACATTGGTAACATGAATATCTTCCATAACGGCATGAACATTATGACCGTGCTTGGGCATTGGGGCAAAAATCACATTCGGCTTTTCGGGCGTATCGATTTCTACCTCCTTGGCGTCGATCATGTCTTGGATTTTGTTCTTAAGAGCCCAACAGTTGTTGGTATCATGCCCTACACTGTCAGAGTGGTAAGCACATTTTGCATTGGAGTGGTAATATGGAGAAGATGTATTAGGGTTCTTTGGAGCTTCCTTCAAATTGGTAAGATTCAGCTTTAGCAAATGAGGGAGTACTTGAGCCGGTGTCATGTTAATTCGGGTGAATTGTCGTTGTGGCCTTTCTACCCTTTGTTGATTAGATCTTGGCTGATTGCTGTGAGGTTGATCATTTGAAGAGTTTTGGATCATCACAGCCCCCACAGTTGGTTGGCGCTCGGTTCTTCCTTGGCTTTTCTGAGAATAAATAGCAGAAGCTTCCTTCTTAGTTGGGAAGGTCTTCTTAATAGCAGTGGACGCGGAGGCATCTTTCTGAATCTTACCACTTTTAATGTCGGCCTCGACCCTTTCACGGGTCAGAATTAATTCGGTGAACCCCGTGGAGGAACTCCCAATTAAATGATTGAAGAAAGGGCCAGACAGGGTTCCTAAAAACATGTCAACCAGCTCTCTATCCGACAATGGTGGCTGCACCCTTCCAGCCAGATCACGCCACTTCTGGGCATACTCTTTAAATCCCTTGTTAGAAGCCATACCCATGCTCTGTAGTTGAGTACGAGTAGGCGCTAAATCAGCATTGTATTGGTATTGTCGGTAGAAAGCAGCAGCTAAGTCTTCCCAGTTATGAACCTCCGATCTCTCGAGTTGATAGAACCAGTCCAATTGTGTGCCTGACAAACTGTCTTGGAAAAAATGGAACCAAAGATCCTTATCCGAAGAGTGGGGTCGGATCTTTCTGACGTAGGATCTCAAATGCATCTTCGGACACGACAGACCGTCGTACTTAGAAAATGTAGGAACTTTGAACTTGGGAGGAATGAAGATCCCAGCGACCAGCCCTAGTTCTTCGAAATCTAAACCAGGTACCCTTTGCAACTCCATGGCTGCCAACCGATCCTCAAGATTTTTAAACTTAACATCCGCCGGGGGATATTGCTGTTCGGAGTAATCTTCGTCTTCTTCCTCTTCCTCCTCTTCAACCTCAGATTCAGAAGGCATCGCTGTTCCTTTTCCTTTACCAGCCCCTTCATCGGACGTCGAGGGGAATTCGAGAACTTTTCTAGCATGGTTTTCAAACCTTCTTCCTATAATGACCACACCAGGCCTTTTCTTCTTTTTCTCTTTATCTTTCTCCAACAGTGCTTTAAGGTCCTCTTGACCCTTTGCTAAGGTCATGAGGAGTTGCTGGAATTGAGAGTTCTGGCTTGCAGATCCTTAACCGTCTGCTCCAAATCCATCTGGCTGAAATAAACAGCAGAAAGATAAGGAAACCTGGTGTGAAGACCTGTTTATGCATATGATGAATGGTATGTTATTCATGTAATGCATTCAAGGATTCAGAAATTCAAAATTGTTGCAAACAAAAAGAACACACGTCATATTAAGAAGAAATTTGTTAGTACATAAGTGCCCCATGGGAAAAATATTACAAAATTCTTAATGTAAAAAGACATTGCGCATCCTTTTTGGCGCGATGTAAGTGTTGAGAGTTTCCTCCTCATGAAGTCGATGGGTAAGCTCTAACACCTTCTTCTCACTGGCATAGAAGCTGGCTTCAAAGGTATTTTGTTCCTCCTTGAGTTGGATCCAACTCTTTTTCAATTCTTCCAATGATGTTGGCATGTCAGGATGTAGGAGGGTGTATGGAACCTCTCCTTCCATAACAGGCTCTTTGATCACGGGGAGAATGTGAGGATATGGCATCATAAGATTCTGGGCGCGGGTTCGTACCCATTTGAGATAAGGCTCAAGGGGGATGGAATTTTTGTGCCCCAGTGTCTTACTATACACTTTGTTGGGCATCCTTCAAGCTCTGATGAACCTTTTTCGAAGTCCTTGCGCATCATTCTCGAAGTCAAAAACCAAGTCAGGAATCAACATATCATGAGGGCCATCCCTCCGAGCATATCCAAACTGTCTTAGAGCTAAAGAGGGATTGTAGGTAATGCCTCCCCTAATGCCAAGTAGTGGGACATTAGGGAATTCCCCACAATGATCAATGATGATGACATTTTCTCTGGACCGAGAACATAAATGAACATTAGAATGTGTGAGGGTCATCAACCGTTGTGACCACCTTAAACCCTGCTCATTCTTCAAAACTGATTGTGGAAGGTGAGAAATAAACCACCTTGTTAGGAGAGGAGTACATCACATGAGAACACCTCTTTTCCTCATTGTTCGTGTGTAAAATGAGTGTAGGACGTCCCCAAACAATGTAGGCACAGGATTCCGGGATATGAAAATCTTGACAGCATTTACATCTATAAGTTGATCAGGGTTTGGGAACAAGACCAAATGTGATTAGTGGGAATGAGAACTGACTGTTTTGGAATGCTGGTTCGCGTTTGTGTTTGTTTTCGCAAAATGTCGCGGTAAGCAAGAGTCGCCACCGTCTTTTATTTTATCCAACAAGGAAAGGACAAAAGCACATAAAAATTCCTTTTTGAGATATTTCTCGGGTTCGGGAGGTAGATTATAGAAAGGGAAGGTGTTAGCACCCTTTCTATCCGTGGTTATCCACAGGCTCTTAGGTACTTGCTCACTATGTTTTCAAAAGTTTGCTTTTCTTTGTGTTTGTGGGTTTTGAAAAGAGTTTTGTTTTTTGAAGAGGGGTGTAAGTGCGAAAAGTTTTGTTTTGTTTTTAAAAGGAGAAAGTACTTAAAAACATCTACCTACTCAAAAAGGAATTAAATTGTGCAAATGTCCTTTAGACAGTGCTATCCCACTATTGAGGAGTAGGTAGCACCGTCATTGGAGTTTTCGAGTCAATTCGATTAAGGGACGTATGGTCACTAAAGCAATGTTAGGATGCCTTAGCGGTAACCCTAATGTCTTAGATCATTTTATCCGAGGCAACCGTTTCGAGGCAACTTATGATCTTTGGACAAAAGGACGACCTCTAACACATCCTATACTCAATGACCATGTTCGAGGCAACCAAGTGAGACGTACCCTAAGAGTGGCATGTGCGAGTGTATTGTTTTTCAGTTATATTATCTTTGTATATTTAGGTGTTCTACCATTTGTTTTTAGATCTTGTCATGCAATCCTAGTTAGCATACATCTAAACAGTTAATATATGTACAGAAATTTAAAGTGTGGGAATTGTAAATCCTACGCTATTACAAGGCTTCGGGGAGGGGGATTATTTACATGTCCAAAAATTGGGGGAATAAAAGCAGTAAAGTGTAAAAGTCTTAGTTAAGCTATTACAAACCAGTAGGCAGTTACAATAAAATAAACGCGCGCAAATCTGAAAATAACCTCTAAAAATCCTAAGAATAAAATCTTTTTGTTGTTTTATTTTATTTTGGGAAAAATAATCTAAATCTACTTAATTTTAGTTTTTTGAGAAAATGTTAAGATAATTAAATGATTAATTAACAAAGTTAATTTAATAGAGGAAAAAAAACTATCCTAATGTTTTTGTGTTTTTGATTTTATGTTGATTAAAAAAAAAGAAATAAAATGGTCAAAACAAAAATGAAATCGAAGGAGCAGGCAGTAAATCAAAAAGATATAATTCTGGATGCCTGGGTCGAAAGAGGTGTGGGCTGTCTTTCGACCCAGTGAAGAGGCTTGCTCGAAGGTGCATGAGGGGCTGCACTTTTGGGGTGTTCGATCTGGATATGTCATCCTTCGATCTGGAAATCTTGGATCCAGTTCGAAGCTAAGCTGCTAAGCTTCGAAACTCTGAACAGGATTCTGAGAATATATTTCCTGCAAAACGAAAAAAATGTTAAAGGTCCAGGGGGGACTTTACCCCCTGATTCGAATCTCCTCCCAATTCGAACCTGCTGAATATGGGTCTGGGTTTGTTTTATCCTGAGATTCGAAGGAGAAACTCAGGTCGTGCCCAAGCAATGGCACAATCTCATCTTTGTGTTGTAGCTTACATGCAACATAATCAGTAATAACAGGAATACATATGCAATGTGTATTTAAATGTCATGAAGGTGCAATTTTGGTTTTGCAAACCCTTACCAATTAAAGATGTATGATATGTGGCGCTGGGTGTGGAGATGTTTGATGAATGGCTGCTTTGGCTTGGATGAAAATGTTGATAACCTTTGGTGGGATGTGGGCAGCGTATCTCCAAATCCTCCCTGTTTCTTTTCTTTTCTTTTCTCTATTCTGTGTTTTTCGTTCGTTCCCCCCTTTGCACTGTATGCTGGCCCTTGTATTTATAGGAGTATGGTGGTCTAGTAACAGTAAGAGACAACCAATTAAATATGCCTTTAAATCCATCAGACAAGAATCAGACATATTAAAAGATTTCCTTTTTTTGAAATATTCAGGTCTCTTTGGAATCTTGAATGAACTGGACACCTTTGATTTTCGAATTCCTCCAGGCCATGCTCTTCGATTGGTCTTGAGGTGCCTCCTTCGAATGGGACTCCTTATGTGCCCTTCGAATGGGCCTTCTGAATGCTTCGAATGCTTGATTTGAAAAGAATCACTCTGGTCGAATCAGCTCTTGTGGAGTTAGGAACAGAAAAGGCAAGAATCTGGCCTTTAATTCAAATAATTGAGTCCACAATCAGCATTTAATTATTTCTATATTTGCAAGGGACACATGCCATTGTGAACTTTGGGTGAACCTGGACAGGTTAGGATATGTATTTTTGCTTAGTCATGTCAGCCTACTTCATTCCTTCGAATCTGCCTTCTTTTCCAGTTTCAAAGTCCAATTCGAATCTATTTAGAACATTCCCTATTAGACAACTTCGACCAGCCCTTGGCCTTGTGATGAGTCTAAGTTCTGATTCGAAGTGTCCAGAACTTCCTTCATCAGAGCATCTTAGATTAAGAGAAACTCTGCACTGAAATGCCATTCGAAGGTCATTTCGTTCTGATGTTCTGATTGAGGTAAAGTATGAAGTTCCAGTCGAAGGACCCTCTGAAGTACTAGTCGGAGCATTGTGAAATTGACTTGATCGAAGGGGTCTAGCGCTCAATCGAAGACTTGCAGACCAAAGCTTGATCGAAGGGTTCCAAACACCTAATCGAAGCTTACTAATGAAAGCCTGATCGAAGAGTGCCAAATGCCCAATCGAAGACTGGTGAACCAAAACCTGATCGAAGAGTGTCAAATGCCTAATCGAAGACTGGTGAACCAAGCCTAATCGAAGGATTTTGGACGCCCAATTGAAGACTTTTCCCAGATGCCAATCGAAAGACACTTTGTTCATCTTCAAAAAACTTTATTTTCCTTAGGCAAGGGTTTGTGACCAACCATGTAAGGGAAGACCTTCGAAAACATGAGAGGGAAAATTTTGGGGTACAACAGTTGCCCCTGTTCAATTTTCTTAAACCTGAGGATATAGATTGGCTTTCGAGCCTTTCGTGATCCAAAGGTGGAAGATAATTGAACACTAGAGTGCCCAGAAATTTGCACTCGCATGGTGTAGTATCAACATTGTGACGTCGGGAATGGGCTTATAGATGCCATCTGCAGGAGTGTCGATCGCATAAGAGATTCCTTAGCGAGAACTTGCATACCTGTTGTTTGTAGAAGATTCCGCTGGGGAAGTCTAACTTTGGAGGTGAACTGCATATCTGGTCAGTGTATATGCTACATCGCGACCTACTGGGGAAAGGTGAAACCAATCGTGTTTGATCAGGTTCAGGTCTTACAGTATTGTGGACTGCTGTCTGGAGATAAGAGAAAAGAGACCTGGATGGTAAGGTTATGAGAAGGAACCTGGGTAAGGTTGCTTCGTGAGGAGTTTGGATAAAACTGCATCTAAATTGAGAAGGAACCTGTGTAAGGTTACCTCATGATGAGTCCATGTAAAACTTCATCTGGAATGGAGGAACCTGTGTAGGGTTGTCTGATGATGAGTCCGTGTAAAACTGCATCTTGGAAAGAGAGGGAACCTGTGTAGGGTTTCTTGATGATGAGTCCGTGTAAAACTGCATCTGAAATTTCCTGAGAAGGAACCTGTGTAGGGTTGCTTCATGATGGGTTTAGGTAAAACTACATCTGAACTGGGAAGAAACCTAGGTAAGGCTGCTTCAGGATGAGTTTGGGTAAAACTACATCGGGAAATTGTAAGGAGGAACCTGGGTAAGGTTACTTTGGGATAAGTTTGTATAAAACTTCAGGAGGAACTTGGGTAAGGTTACTTGGTGATAAGTTCGTGTAAAACTTCAGGAGGAACCTAGGTTAGGTTACTTTTTGATAAGTTCGTGTGAAACTTCTGGAGGAACCTGGGTAAGGTTACTTCGATCTAAGTTCGTGTGAAACTTCTGGAGGAACCTGGGTAAGGTTACTTCGAGCTAAGTTCGTGTGAAACTTCTGGAGGAACCTGGTAAGGTTACTTCGGGCTAAGTTTTTGTAAAACCTCAAGAGGAACCTGGGTAAGGTTACCTTGGGATGAGTTCGTGTAAAACTTCTGGAGGAACCTGGGTAAGGTTACTTTGGGATGAGTTCGTGTAAAACTTCTAGAGGAACCTGGGTAAGGTTACTTCGGGCTAAGTTCGTGTGAAACTTCAGGATGAACCTGGGTAAGGTTACTTAGAGCTAAGTTCATGTAAAACTTCTGGAGGAACCTGGGTAAGGTTACTTCGGGCTAAGTTCGTGTAAAACTTCTGGAGGAACCTGGGTAAGGTTACTTCGGGATAAGTTCGTGTGAAACTTCTGGAAGAACCTGGGTAAGGTTACTTCGGGCTAAGTTCGTGTAAAACTTCTGGAGGAACCTGGGTAAGGTTACTTTGGGATAAGTTCGTGTGAAACTTCTGGAAGAACCTGGGTAAGGTTACTTTGGGATGAGTTCGTGTAAAACTTCAAGAGGAACCTGGGTAAGGCTACCTTGGGATGAGTTCGTGTAAAACTTCTGGAGGAACCTGGGTAAGGTTACTTTGGGATGGGTTCGTGTAAAACTTCAGAATGAACCGGGGTAAGGTTACTGTGAGATAAGTTTGGTGTAAAACTTCAGGATAAACCGGGGTAAGGTTACTGTGAGATAAGTTTGTGTAAAACTTCAGGAGGAACCAGGGTAAGGTTACTGTGAGATAAGTTTGTGTAAAACTTCAGGAGGAACCTGGGTAAGGTTACTTTGGGATGAGTTCGTGTAAAACTTCATTCAGAAATATATGAGAAAGGACCCGTGTAGGATTTTTCAGGATAAACCCGTGTGAAGCTGCATTTAGGAGAAACCCGTGTAAGATTTCTTCATGACGAACCCGTGTAAAGCTGAATTTGATTGTGCAGATAATTACTCTGTTTAGTTTCCAGAGTTAATCTTGAACTTGCTGGAAGTTGTTGATGATAACCATCTTTCCTGAAAAGGTACATGATTAATCGTATATGATGCATGACATGCATTGTATGATGATGTTCTCAAAATAAATGAGATTATGTTGTATGCAATATGTATGCGCACGTCATGATGTATGAACATGAAATGCTATTGTGGTACGTCCGATTTTGGGAAAATAAATCCCTGACTGTTGTTGGGGAATAAATAGTTTCACTCACTAGAGATAACGACCAAAGATGATTGGGAGAATAATCCCGCAGGAGAGAATAACTCCACTGGGGAATGGACTGACGAGGAAATGACTCTGTGGGGAGTATATACCCTGCTAGAAGATCTGCTGATTTGGAGAAATAAAACTCAGCTGGGGATGAATTACTGTTGCTGGTGACAGTGAACCCTGTTGGGGATTGAATTTCTGTCTATGAAAGGAATGAAATCCGCTGGGGATGATTTTCCAATGGCGACTTCACTTTTAGATTCTACTGGGGATAATCTTCCAGACTCCACTGGGGATAACCTTCCAGTGCTGGTGATAGATAAACTCTGCTTGGGGAGAATCTTGTCGACCCATTCGTGGTTGCGAGCCTCAGCTGCAGAGAATTAATACCACTGTCCTTTTCTTACTCTCTGAGGAGTGTAGATGTTACTGGGACGCGGAATGAGGATATGACAATGACTTTGCATCGAGACTTTTCTAACCCTTTATCTGCGGGAGAAGGTGCCTGCAGAGGCCTTGTGGATCGAGTATTATTACAACCTATGAGGTGCTTGGTAATTGATGATTGAAATGACAAATCTTCTTCTGGTAGACAAGTGACGAGATGACGGGACATAGTCGTACGCTTTAATCCCTAACATTTTCCTGGACTGTCTTTTCAGATTTTCAGTCCACCGGGATACCCTTTCTTTCCCAAGCTGCCTTTTCAGGTTTTCGACTTGCCGGGTGTACAGATTTTTTCATTTTCATCCCTTATTTTTGCCCGAACCCTTTTGGTTCGCCGGGAAGCCCTTATTTTTTCCTAGGCCAGTCAACCTAGCGGGTCTTTGATTCACGCGCGGTATTTTTTTGACTATGTCCATTCCTTCAGGATGTAGAGAGGTGTCACTGTCGGTAGTGTTGTGTTGCCATACTACCAGAAGATCTTTGTTTGATCCTACAAGATTCGTTGCTGGAATTCATGTCTAATGCCCCAATTGATTCTGATGGAGATTTGCCCCTGGCTATTTGGCATTTTGAGAGATTCCTCGAATCTTGACTTGACTGCCCCAGATGATGGAAAATGATCATGTCTTCCCCTTGGTTGGAAGTGTTTCTTCCACTTAAGATGACCCTTTTTATTGAAAAGGTTTTTTTGTTCACTAGATATTCGTCGTGCGAATTTCTCTGCTGTTTAAATAAATAGTCATATGCAAACAGTGTTATTTTAAGAATGCAAAGCTTATGTCTGTCTTTTGAAATTTTTGAAAATGCATTTTCCCAGTAAAAAAGGCAAATTTTGTAAAATGTGATGTCAACTTAGGATTTTACAGCGAGCCCTACAGGAGTCAGGATACCTTTTGTAACAGTATGCTTTCGAACTAACCCGTGCTTCAGCTAGGACTTTTAAGGGTTATAACGTGGCCTGGTTCACGGTTTAAGAAACAAAGGATAAAGGCTCAAATTTTATTTGTACCCACCCGTTCTTCGTGATGTTCTTCGATCCTAAACTCATCTAATCGTGCATTTAGATCCCGTTTGAGTCTTTGCTCTGATATACCAGTGATGGTTCAGATACTGACAATTTATTTTGAACAGGCAGTCATTTTGTTGAGAGTTTGTAGGACCTCTTTCTTTTTGATTTCGTTATCCCTATTGTTGTACCCCAAATTTTGACCTAAGATACCATCTCCCATCTGCATCATTGCATTGCAAGGGTTTTGACCTATTTTTATCAATTTTCAAGGCAGTTTAAGAATTCATAACTTTTCCAAGTCGAGAGCTGTTTATTTTTGAACGCTAAATTTATTAATCGATCAATGCTAAAACAATATTTATTAATTATTTATTATCTTAAATTTAAATAATTGGAATTTTATTTTCAGTTATTATATAATCTAAAGATTTATAAATAATAAAGTGAATATTTGAAAAGAAGTTTATTAATCGATCAGACAATGTTTATTAGTTATTTATTATCTTAAATTTAAATAATTGGAATTTATTTTCAGTTATTATATAATTTAAAGATTTATAAATAATAAAATAAATATTTGGAAAGAGGTTTATTAATTGATCAATGATGTTTATTTAATTATTTATCATTCTAAGTTTAAATAATTGAAATTCTATTTTTCAATTATTATAATTTAGAGAATTATGAATAATGAATTAAATAATTGAAGAAAAGTTTATTGATCAAATGATGTTTATTTAATTGTTTATTATTCTGAATTTAAGTAATTGAAATTTATTTTCAATTATTATATAATTTAAAGAATTATAAACGATAAAATAAGTAATTAGAGAGAAGGAAAGAATTGATTGGTAAAATATTGGAATTTTATTCATTTTATTCTAATTGTTACAATTGTCGTTTAAATACCGTATTTATTTACAACGTATTTACAAGGATAATTTTTACAATGTTTAAAATGAAATAAAAGCTATCCTAATTTTTTCCTAAGTTCTAAATCTTCATCTTCTATCCAATGCTTCTTTGTCTGCTCATTTAATTTTACCTGCAAAAGAATTAAAAGAAAAGTCAGAAATGAATATAATTAAAAGTAAAAAAAAAATAATTTAGTGTTCATCATTAAAAGCAAACGGCTGGAATCAGTTTTACCCTTTTTGCAAATCACGGGATTTCTCCCGGTTCACAAAAAGGGATGAATTTTTATTTTCAAAATAAACTGCACAAGTTAAAAATATGCACAAATTCATTTTTGTCAAAATTGCACATTTTAATTGAAAACTGCATAATCCAAAATCAATTGCACTTTTTTCAAAAGTCCACTGCATATTTCAAAAGTAAACAGCATATGCATTTTCAACACAAAGCCAAATGCAACGTAAACTATCCAACAATATAGGAAGAGGCCAAAAATCAAAGGCTCCATGTAGTAGACAAAGAGAAAGCATGCAGTTTAAACCAATATGCAAGCAAAGAATATTTTCTTTTTTCATCATTTTCCAGCATTATGCTTTTTCAGAACAATATAGTACATAACAACATTTTAGTGTTTCATTTGTACTTAAGAGAGAGAAGAGAGAAAGTGTGGTTTTACAGGTTTTGGCTTAGGCAGAAAGAGTTACAAAACAGAACAGCAGCAATGCAGTAAGAAAAAGAGAAAGAATGAAATAAGAATAGAGACAAACCGTATGAAGCAGCAATGTGCAGAGGCCAAGAAAAATATTAAAAATATACCAAACCTGTAACATAACCTCAAGCCAACCAACTGTTATAACACAACAAACCCCTTCAAAAAAAAAAGAGAGTTCAACCTATCTTCAAGCCTTCAAAACCCAAAAACTGTCAAAAAAATACAAGGTCATTTCTTAAAGTCTCAAAGCAAAACCAGAAAAGCACCAAATTGTCCAGCTTAAGCCTTAAAACCAAAAACCATGGTCTAAAGGACCAAACCTTCCACCTACTGTCCAACCAAAAAAAAACCAGAACCACATAGCAAAACCAGTTCAAATGCCAATCCTGCAAAACCAGTAAAACCTTGGCCTAAATATCAAAAACCAGTTCAAAGGCCAAACCTGAGTCAAACCAGCATAAACACCATCAAACCTGTAAACCATGTCAAGCACAACTTGCAAAACCATTTCAAAGCCTTAAGCCTTGAAACCTCAATCATCACCAAATCTGTTCAGGCCTTACCAAAACCAGCAAATTCACTTAAACATACCAGCCTAAAACCTGTAATAGTCCAGGCCTCACCTGATTCAAACTCAAGGCCACAAAAAGCAAACGCCAACAAAAGCATCCAAACGAAGGCAATGTACAAGGCAACACGAAACCCTCAGAATTTCTCATCATTGGGCTACTAACACAAGGCGACCTGAAAAGAAGAAGAGAGAAAATCAAATGTATTCAGAAGCATTTCCAGCATATCATCATCAAAAATCATCAAGGCAACCAAACCCAACATACAGAAGCGATTAAAGGAGAAGAAGAAAAGGGCATCACAAGGTATACAGTCAGAGAGAGGTAGGCAAAGCCCAGACCAACAGAAGAGGAAGAAAAGATATTGCATAAAAGGTTTTCAAGTCATCATCAAACTTAAGCAATAAAGAAGACAAACCAGGTTACCAAGTAGGCAAAAGCAAAGCTCACAGCGTCACTGCCTTCCCCTCGCCTTGGTCTCCTAGCTCGCCCCCAACCTTCCTCCTCCGTCTCCAAGGGTAACTTTTCTCTTTCTCTTTCTTTCAAAATCCCTCAAATAACATAATAAAACGAAGTCAGAATCAATGGATATAAAAATCATAACATGTAAATTGTAACAAAACCCTAAACGAATTAGGAAACGATTGTACCGTGAATCCATCGATCGCCATAGCTTTCGTTGGAGGGAAGAGGAAGGCGGAGGATACCGGTGGCCATGGACAAAGGCAAGTCAGAAGCGAGCAACGCGAAGAAGACGAAGACGAACGATGAACGAAGCGGCGCCTATGTACACCAAAATTCCTAATCCCTTTTTCCCTAAATTAACACTTATGTTTAACCCTAAAACAATTATGAGAAATGGACTTAACCCTGTTTACCTTAGCCAAGCCCAACGAATTCTTATGCAACCCCCCGTTTCTGGTTATTTGGTTTGGGCCCCCTTGGAACCCTTTGACCCATGTGTTTTGCTTATTTACCCCCCCTTTGATTCTGGACACATCTCTTTCCATTTATTTTCTTTAGCCCTTTTTTTAGAAGTTTTATTAATTAGTTAATTAGTAATTTAATTAAATAGTAGGTGTAATTTAATTAAACAATTTTTAATATTTGACAAATTTTTATTAAATTTAACTTTAGGTTTAATTTAAGTAATTTTTAGTATTATGTTTTAATTAGATTTAAGTTAACAACTTCTAAGTTTTAATTCAGTTTAATTATTTAACAATTCTTAAAATAATATTTTATATTAATATTAAAAAAACATATAAAAAGAGAAACACATAGAAATAAAAAAACTTAAAAAACATTTTCTTTAATTAATATTAAATAAAAATACAAAAATATAGAAAAAATAGAATTTAAGAATTAAAACATGTTACTTTCTTTAATTAATTCCTTCGCTTTAATTAGTATTAAACAAAAATACAAAAATGCACGTTCACACCATTTAGTCTATTATTTAATTGTTGCTATTTAATCATTATCTGCATAATTTTCTGTTTAATTATTTCATCATACTTGTTTATTTCGTTTACGTCTAAATCCAAGGGAAAAACGATTAAATTTGTTGACTTCATGTCCTCAAGTCCAATCACGCGAACATTTGCATTTCATTAAAACTTAAGACAATTTTTTCCCGAATATTCAATCTTTTCAAAATTTATACCTTTTTAAGCCAAAACTTCGACATTAGGTCGTCGTACCTTCAAAAACCCGTCCGTACCCCTTTTCGGCCAAAACAATTTATTTTTAATCAAACGAACATTTTAATAAACAGATATTTCAAAAGGTTCCTATAGAGTACTATAGATACATTGGGTGCTAATACCTTCCCACTGTATAACCAACCCCCGAACCATAGATCTCTTTTCAAAAACGCCTTGTATTTTTATTACTTTTAAAAGTATTATTTTACATTGCATATTTAGGGTTTTATTTCTCTCTTTCCCCTTTTCCCTTGGAAATAATAAAGCGCGGTGGCGACTCTTGCTTTTGTGAGACGAATTAATCAATAATTCGATCTCCGATTTACCCCGCTACATTTTTTATCGCTACAGAATTGGCGACTCTGCTGGGGAAAGATTGACCTCTTGCTGGTCCATCCCTAAATGGGTTAAGCCTAGTTTGTTTTATCTGTTTTATTATTATTGGTTTTGTTTGATTATGTGTTTAAATTGGGTTTGTTTGGGTTTTTTGCAAAGGACGAATCCTATACCCGGATTAAGTTACACTTAAGGAATAGGACGGGCGGTACAGTCATGTTAACTTCGAGGGAGTAATCCCGAAGAAGGAGACATGAAATCCCCTACTCAATGGAAGGCCCTTTTGAACGTAATATTTGTTTACCGAGTAATCGGGAAGACATTATTATTTTCGACCTGGGAGCCAGAGAAATTGAGAACCGTAGAACCCTAACCCAACTTGGCCTTTTAGGTGTAGCGCGGAAATTATAACGGAGTAATCCGGAAGTAATTGTTACGCGATGCTACGCTCGGATGAGTTTCTCTTGAGAATATTGCTAATTATTGAGTAATCAAGACGTTGGTAATATCCGAAGGAGGAATGTAGACTCTGGGAACTCTTAGAACCTTGTCTTACAGGTGTAATTAAACCGTTAGTCCATACCTTGGGGTGGGCTTTACCTTTGACTCCATGCACGAAACGTTGGACCTTTGACCCCATGTTTGTGAACTTGTGTGTAATTGTTGCATTATCATTCATTCATGCATTCATCCACATTTTTTGAAAAAAAAACTTGTTTTTCAAGGAACTTGGGAATGATTTTTGCAGACATCTCAGGTACTATGGAATTTGGAAGGAGAAACACTCGAAGTTTTAGTTTTAAGGAGCCCGAGATTGAAGAACTGAAGAGTTTGATTCTTAAGATCGAGAACCTGACGGATTTTCAGAAGAAGTATGGGTCCATTATACCTCTCATGAAGCGCAAGATGAAGGAAGGCATCCTTAATACGTTGGTCCAATTCTACGATCCTTTGTACCGATGTTTCACCTTTCCGGATTACCAGTTGATGCCCACCTTAGAAGAGTATTCCTATATACTTGGTTTGCCGATCACCGACTGTGTTCCTTTTTCTGGATTAGAAGAGGAACCCAAATCTCACGAGATAGCGACCATCACCCACTTGAAGAAGTCAGAGATAGAGGAGAACATGACTACAAAAGGGGGAATCCGAGGCTTGTCTGCGCAGTTTTTGTTGAGGAAAGCTCGTCATTTCGCTGAGATAAAAGATACTATTGCCTTTGAAGACGTCTTTGCTTTACTCGCTTATGATCTTTTCTTGTTCCCTAACGTTGATAAGTTTGTGGATATCAACGCCATCAGAATTTTCTTGATTGGAAATTCGGTCCCTACGCTGCTCGGAGATACCTACTATTCCATCCATCTTCGAAACTCTTATCAAGGAGGGATGATTATTTGTTGTGCACCGTTGCTGTATCAGTGGTATGTTTCTCATTTACCTAGGTTTGATGTTTTCTGGGATCTCTAGAAGGAGCCGCGATGGGCGCCAAAGATTATGGCTCTCACTCATCTCGACATTGATTGGTATAATCGAGTTTACTATGACGTGAAGATCATCGATAGCTGTGGTGCTTTTCCTAACGTGCCTCTTCTTGGTACGAAAGGTGGAATTAACTATAACCCTATTCTCGCGCGCCGTCAATTTGGATACCCGATGAGGGACAAGCCAAACAACATCCATGTGAGTGGTTTCTTTCTACAGGAAGGACAAGATCACCAGGCATCTAAGAGGGAGATCGAAGGAGCTTGGCGTCACATCCATAGGAAAGGGAGAGATATGTTAGGACATATGGGTGCCGTTTCTTTGGAGTCTTATCTACTTTGGATCCGCGCTAGGGCTTGTGCTCTCAAGATGCCCTATAAACCTGAGAAACCTTTATTCCCTACCGTTGCATCATCATCTGTTGATATCCCTATCGAGAATATGGGAGAATATCAAGGAAATCTGGCTAGGATGAAGTCCGAGAGAGATGCTTGGAAAGAAAAGTACAATATGTCTGAATATGAGAATCGGGTCCTGACTCGACAGCTAAAGGAAAAGGAGGATCTGTTATTTATTCAAGACGGCTGGTTCATTGATCATGATGAGAAACTTCGTCAGAAGGATGCTTTACTGAAGAAGTATGCTAGTGAAAGGAAGAGAAAGAAGGAAGGTTCGGTAAGCGTTGCTCTTGTTCCCAATCCGCAAAAGGAAATCATTGATCGACTGGTAGCTGAGAAGAAAGAGATGGAAGACTTTTATGAAGAGAGGATCAGGAAGCTCTGGTTACAGTTGGCGTTTGGTCCTTCATCTGATGATTCTGAGTGATCTTTAGCTTTTAGTTTTATTTTATTGATGTCATTTTGTAAAACTTTGTAAAAGGGCTTCATGTTCTGAAGTTGTAATTTACTGCTTTATTATGGGCTTCATGTTCCAAAGTTGTAGTTTACTGCTTTATTATTGGGTTGTTATCCCAAAGAGTGTAATTTATTGTTTTGTTGTTCCAAAGTTGTAAGTTGTAATTTACCGCTTTTGATTAATGGATTGAGTTTTTGTTGTTCCAAATTCCTTTACCATTGATGTGTGCAAAATTATCGAAGTTCCTTGAAAAACTATTAAAATAAATCATCATTTGCATCACATATCATGCATCATTCAACATTCCACTTCACATGTTTTCTAGAGTCTTATCCCTGTTTCTTTTTCCACTCCAAAAGGTTGTCAAGCTGTCTCATCGATACGATACTCGAGCCAATCGACAGAGGAAGATGGAAGATTTGGAACAGGAAAACTATGAGCTTCGTGAGGAGGTCGCTACCCTTCGTGTCGGTATGGAAAAGTTAACTGCGCTAGTGGAAAGTTTGATGGCTGCTCATAATCAGCCATCGACTACGGCTGCTGAGATTCAGACTTCAACTATTGTGGTTTCCGAGATTATCACCGTTCCAACATCTGTGACTCAAATCAACTCTTCGCTTCAACATCAGATGCCGAAAGGTTTTCCGTGGGGAATGCCTTACAACTTTGTGCCAGAGGGGTATCAGCCTGCCGTACAACCTTTGTTTCAACCTGCTTTGTCTCTTCCTCAACCTGAGACAACTGCCATGCCGCTAGTAATCCCGTCTGTAACACCTTTCCCGCAACCGGTAATGACAACTGTCGCTCCTGTGGTTCACTCCGTGCCATACTTGAATGAACCTACTTATCCTGTCGAGCCTGCTGAAAGTTTGGGTCTTTTTGATAGAATGGAAGAATTTCAGGATTAATTCCAAGAAATGCAGAAGGAGCTCAGAGCGTTAAAGGGGAAGGATTTGTTTGGGAAGAACACGCATGACCTTTGTTTAGTTCCGAATGTCAAGATTCCAGCAAAATTCAAAGTTCCAGACTTTGAAAGATATAAGGGTGATTCGTGTCCTCGAAGTCACTTGACTATGTACGTGAGAAAGATGTCTACGTATTCCGATGATCATGACTTGTTGATTCATTATTTTCAAGACAGTTTAACGGGTGCTACTCTAAAGTGGTATATGGGTTTAGACAGTATTCGGATCCGCAACATCAACGATCTTAGCGAAGCTTTTGTCCATCAGTATAAGTACAACGTTGACATGGCACCGGACAGGGATCAACTCCGGGCGATGTCGCAGAGAGACAGAGAATCTTTTAAGGAATACGCCCAGAGGTGGCGTGAAATTGCTGCTCAAATCTATCCACCTCTTGAGGAGAAAGAGATGACGAAGATATTTTTGAAGACTTTAGGTTCCTTTTACTATGAAAGAATGATCGCCAGCGCACCCAGTGACTTCACCGAAATGGTAAGCATGGGCATGCGATTGGAGGAAGGGATTCGTGAAGGGCGTTTGGTTAAAGAAGGAAGTCCATCTAGCAGTACTAAGAAGTTTGGAAGTGTTTTCCCGAAAAGAAAAGAACAGGATGTCAGCGCATTGTTCCCAGGGAGACCGAGGAGAGGTTACTCACACGTTGCGGCAGTCACTCTGGCTGTCCTCCCAGCATTGATGACCCCAGCTCATCAAACCCCACCAACTCAACAACGACCATTTCAGCAGCAGCCTCGACAATAGGCTTATCCATTCAACAATCATAACCGTTCACCAAGAAAACCGCAGTTCGATGTGATTCCTATGACTTATACTGAATTGTTCCCTGCTCTTATCAGAAAGAATCTCATAACGACAAAGCCTCCTCCTGTCGCACCGAAGAGTACTTCTCTGTGGTACAAGGCAGATCAGTTTTGTGAATATCATCAAGGGTCGCCGGGGCACAACCTTGAGAATTGTTTTGCTTTGAAGGCGGACGTGCAGAGGTTGATTAAGAATGGTATCTTGTCTTTCAAGGATGTTAACCCAAATGTTAGAGATAATCCTTTGCCTCGACATGGGGCAGCATCAGTGAATATGGTGGAAGGTTGTCCGGGAAAGTTTCGAGTTTTTCAAGTTGAACACATAAGAGAGTCGTTGATCAGGTTACATCAGAGTTTGAGAAGACTTGCTTTTGTTAGGCATCAGCATGATTATGATGTTTGTGAATTTTGTTCAAGAGAGGTTGATTTCCCTATTGTGAAGGAGGATATTTAAAAGTTGTTAGACCAGAGGGTTATCACTATTACGTATGACAGAAATCCGGAGGATGAAGTGAATGTTATAATACCACAATTCAATTTGCCTGAATCAGTAGATATCGTTTACGACAGTCAGACTGCACCTGTTGATCCCTTGATCATTTACCCACCTGGTCCTGTGCCTTACAACTCAGACCAAGCTATACCGTATAAGTATAATGCCACGATGATTGAGAATGGGGTAGAAGTACCTATACCAACAAGGCCGTCTTTTGTTAACATTGCTGATGTGAGTAGAGTTACGAGAAGTGGACGTGTCTTTGCAGCAGTACCTTTGAAGAGACCAGAAGTTCAAGTCAGGAGGCCCATACCGGCAGAAATTCCAGTGAGAAATGTTGAACCAAGGGTTGAGATAGGCCGATCCAATGAACCTATCCCACATCCTGAGGATGATGAGATTCTGAAGCTTATCAAGAGAAGTGAATATAAGATTGTGGACCAACTTTTGAAAACTCCTTCCAAGATTTCTTTGCTTGCTTTACTGATAGATTCTGGTGCCCATAGAGAAGCTTTGATGAAGGTCTTGGACCAGGCATTCGTGGATCATGATGTGACGGTTGACCAATTTGATGGAATTGTGGGAAATATTACTTCATGTAACAATCTTGGTTTCAGTGATGAAGAGCTCCCGGAGGAGGGAAGAAACCATAATATGGCTTTGCATATCTCAATAAGTTGTGGAAATGATACTTTATCAAGTGTGTTGGTAGATACAGGTTCGTCGTTAAATGTAATGCCCAAGACTACATTAGCTCGACTCTCATATCCAGGTGCTCCCATGAGACCTAGTGGGGTAATTGTCAAAGCGTTTGATGGTTCTAGGAAGACTGTCATTGGTGAAGTGGATCTTCCTATAGTAATTGGTCCTCATACTTTTCAGATCACTTTTCAAGTAATGGATATTCGTGTTGCCTACAGTTGCCTATTGGGTCGTCCATGGATCCATGATGCAGGGGCAGTCACTTCCACGCTCCATCAGAGATTGAAGTTTGTAAGGCATGGAAAGCTAGTAATGATTGGTGGAGAACAGGCTATGGTGGTAAGCCATTTGTCATCTTTCTCTTTTATTGATGTTGATGAGGATGTTGGAACCCAATTCCAGGCTCTATCTGTTGCTAAGAATGAAGTGAAGAAGCAAGGGACATCCATTTCTTCTTTTGAGGATGCACGACGAGTGGTTGAAAGCGGTTTGGCTGAAGGTTGGGGCCAGGTGTTGACTTTGCCCGAGAACAAGTCTGGAGAAGGTCTTGGTTTTCATCCCGGGTCTACAAGAGTCAAGCAGGAAGAGGTTACTCGTCCGATACAAGAGGTTTTCCGAAGCGCAGGTTTTATCCATCTGACTCCTCCTGAAGTTGATGCTATAATAGGAGACGATTCTGAAGAGGATTTACCCGATTTTGTGACGCATGGAGTGGTTTGCCAGAACTGGATAGCTGTTGATGTTCCTGTTGTGATGCACATTTCCGAGTAATGTTTTGTTTTATTCTTTGAAAAAAATTTGCTCTGCCCAAGGCGAAAAGTATTTTGTGTCGGGCTATGATAAAAATAATTCCTTTTGCTCTGCCCAAGGCAAAAGAGAAATGTTTGGGCTCTTTGTTTCAAGTTTTTCCTCATGAATAAAAATGTTATTTTGTCCACTACTGTTTTATTTTTCACTTTTTCTGGGAAATAGTAATGAAAATTAATTGGTAGTAATAGGAAAATATAATAATATTTTGTTTCATTTATACAACATTCATATTAATCGATTTCTAAAATGAAGCATAATCATATGTGCAGATTAATCCATGACTTAACCACTGAAAACAATGATCCTATGCCCTCTCCCAACTTTGAATTCCCTGTGTTCAGAGCCGAAGAAGAGGATAGTGAAGAGATTCCTGATGAAATTTCCCGTTTGCTTGAGCATGATGAAAAGATTATTCAGCCGTTTGAAGAACCTGTAGAGTTGATCAATTTGGGTGATGAAGAAGATAGAAAGGAAGTCAAAGTAGGAGCATTTCTTATCCCAGAAGTCAAAGAGAAAATGTTGGAGCTTCTCAGAGAGTATGTTGATGTGTTTGCTTGGTCCTACCAAGATATGCCGGGTTTGGACAACAATATTGTGGAGCATCGTTTACCGTTGAGACCTGAATGTCCGCCGATTAAGCAGAAGTTGAGAAGGACTCGTCCCGATATGGCTGACAAGATCAAAGAAGAGGTTCAGAAGCAGATTAATGCAGGTTTCCTTGTTACATCGGTCTATCCTCAGTGGTTAGCCAATATAGTGCCCGTTGCTAAGAAGGATGGCAAAGTTCGGATGTGTGTAAACTATAGAGATCTGAATAGAGCTAGCCCAAAGGATGACTTCCCATTACCGCACATTGACGCATTGGTCGACAGTACCGCGAAGTTCAAAGTCTTTTCTTTCATGGATGGTTTTTCTGGTTACAATCAAATCAAGATGGCACCAGAAGATATGGAGAAGACAGCTTTCATTACACCTTGGGGAACGTTTTGTTATCGGGTTATGCCGTTTGGTTTGAGGAATGCTGGTGCAACATACCAAAGGGCCATGACTGCTTTGTTCCATGACATGATGCATAAAGAGATAGAAGTGTATGTAGATGACATTATTGCCAAATCACAAACTGAAGAAGATCACTTGGAACATTTGTTGAAGTTATTCCAACGTTTGAGAAAGTATAAACTCCGTCTGAATCCCAACAAGTGCACCTTTGGTGTTCGTTCTGGAAGACTTCTGGGTTTCATTGTCAGTCAGAAAGGTATTGAGGTAGATCCTGATAAAGTCAAAGCTATTCGAGAAATGCCCGCACCCAAGACGGAAAAACAAGTAAGAGGATTCCTTGGGAGACTGAACTATATTTCTAGATTCATATCTCATATGACTGCTACCTGTGGGCCGATTTTCAAGCTTCTCCGAAAGAACCAAGGATGTGTGTGGACAGAAGATTGTCAGAGAGCTTTTGATAGCATCAAAGAATATTTGCTTGAACCTACCATTTTGATTCCTCTGGTGGAAGGAAGACCTTTGATTATGTACCTGACTATTTTGGAAGATTCCATGGGATGTGTGCTTGGTCAACAAGATGAGACTGGAAGAAAGGAACATGCCGTATATTATCTGAGTAAGAAATTCACAGACTGTGAGTCTCGATACTCATTGCTTGAGAAGACCTGTTGTGCTTTAGCTTGGGCTGCTCGCCGTCTGCTCCAGTATATGATTAACCACACCACTTGGTTGATCTCCAAAATGGATCCGATCAAGTATATCTTTGAGAAGCCCGCCTTATCTGGAAGAATAGCCCGTTGGCAGATGTTGTTATCTGAATATGACATTGAGTATCACACTCAGAAAGCAATCAAAGGGAGTATTTTAGCCGATCATTTGGCTCACTAACCAATTGACGATTATCAATCCATCAAGTTTGATTTCCCAGATGAAGACGTTATGCACTTGAAAGCTAAAGATTATGAAGAGCCGTTACCTAAAGAAGGGCCTGATCCCGAATCCCGTTGGGGTTTGATATTCGACGGAGCTGTGAATTCTTATGGAAATGGAATTGGGGCAATCATCGTCACTCCCCGAGGCACTCATATCCCGTTCACGGCGAGATTGAAGTTTGACTGCACGAACAACATGGCTGAATATGAGGCATGTATTATGGGTCTCGAAGAAGCAGTGGATCTAAGGATTAAGATTCTTGATATTTACGGAGATTCGGCATTGGTAATTAATCAAATCAAAGGAGAATGGGAGACTCGTCATCCTGGTTTGATCCCTTACAGAGACTATGCTAGAAGATTGTTAACTTTCTTCAACAAAGTGGAATTACATCATATCCCTAGAGATGAAAACCAAATGGCTGATGCTTTAGCTACTTTGTCTTCAATGTTTCAAGTGAATGGTTGGAACGATGTGCCTACAATCCGGGTTATGCGCCTCGATAGACCTGCTCATGTGTTCTCAGTAGAAGAGGTCACTGACGACAAACCGTGGTTCCATGACATTAAACGTGTTCTTCAAACTCAAGAGTACCCGCCTGGGGCATCCAATAAAGATAGGAAGACGTTGAGAAGATTATCAAGCAGTTTCTTCCTCAATGAAGAAGTATTGTATAAGAGGAATTACGACATGGTCTTGCTCAGATGTGTAGACGGACATGAAGCAGACATGCTAATGCAAGAAGTACATGAAGGATCCTTTGGCACACATGCCAACGGACATGCAATGGCTAAAAAGATGTTGAGAGCTGGTTACTATTGGATGACAATGGAATCTGATTGCTGCAAATATGTGAAGAAATGTCATAAATGCCAGATTTATGCGGACAAGATACATGTGCCACCGACTCTCCTAAATGTTATTTCTTCACCTGTGCCTTTCTCTATGTGGGGCATTGATATGATTGGAATGATTGAACCCAAAGCTTCAAATGGTCATTGTTTCATCTTGGTAGCGATTGATTATTTTACTAAATGGGTGGAAGCAGCATCTTATGCTAATGTAACCAGACAGGTGGTAGTCAGATTTATCAAGAATCAAATCATTTGTCGATACGGCATCCCGAGCAAGATCATCACTGATAATGGTTCGAATTTGAATAACAAGATGATGAGAGAGCTTTGTGAGGAGTTCAAGATCGAACATCATAATTCTTCTCCTTACAGACCGAAGATGAATGGGGCTGTTGAAGCTGCTAACAAGAATATCAAAAAGATTGTCCAGAAGATGGTGGTAACTTATAAAGATTGGCATGAAATGCTTCCGTTTGCTTTACATGGATACTGTACTTAAGTTCGAACTTCAACAGGTGCAACCCCATTTTCCCTAGTTTATGGTATGGAAGCAGTACTCCCCGTGGAGGTTGAGATTCCGTCTCTGAGAGTGTTGATGGAAGCTAAACTTTCTGAGGCCGAATGGTGTCAAAGTAGATACGATCAGTTGAATTTAATTGAAGAAAAGAGATTGACAGCGTTGTGTCACGGTCAATTGTATCAGCAGAGGATGAAGAAGGCTTTTGATAAGAAGGTTCGACCGCGGGAGTTCAGAGAAGGTGACCTTGTGCTCAAGAAGATATTATCTTTCCAACCTGATTCTAGGGGCAAGTG
This sequence comes from Vicia faba, assembly GCA_948472305.1. NCBI lineage: Eukaryota > Viridiplantae > Streptophyta > Magnoliopsida > Fabales > Fabaceae > Vicia > Vicia faba. The sequence continues at coordinate 262,098,240 of OX451738.1, forward strand.
GGCTCCTAATTATGAAGGACCGTATGTCGTTAAGAAAGTTTTCTCTGGAGGTGCCTTGATTCTCACCAATATGGACGGTGAAGAGCTCCCGCGCTCCATGAACGCCGATGCAGTCAAGAGATATTTTGCTTAGGTTTGAGTTGACAGTTTGCTAAGTTGAAAACCCGAAGGGGCAGTTTAGGCAGGCTTTTGGTCAGACCAGTCTTGGCATTTGAACACATTTCGGAATTCGAAGTTGTTAGGGAGAATAATGATCATTGTTTTTGTGTAACTCTTTCTTTCATGTACTATTTCCCAAACTTTTGTAAACCGTTGGAGTCGCATTGTTAGCGAACTACCATCTTATTAATGAAATTTGAGCATTTACCTTTTGTGGGCAAAATTTTAATTTTTACGGAAATATTTGAAACCAAGTTATTTAAAGTATTTTTATTTTAAAACATGTTGTGAATGATGAAAGGAATGTTAACAGTTGTTCCGAGGATGGTCAAGCCATGAAATGCGAAATAATACAGTAATTTATCCTTGCATGATGAACATGTTTCGTTTCAAAATCGTCATGAGGTGTTGGTTGTGTCAAACTTGTGTTTCTGGAGGTACTAAGTTTGTTGACTCCCCGGTTGTTCCAGTTAAGCGTTGTTTTGGCTACCTTTATTTGGGCAGATTCCTGAAGTGTGGTACGCTTTGTCTCATGCCAGTAGTCTATTGGTATTAGAAAATTGGATTTGAATGCTTTTCTCCTCAGAAGACTTGAGCTTTGTAGCGTAATACGCTCTGACGTTGCTTTGTGGTTCCAGTTCCAGTTATTTTCCGTCTTTTTTAAGATTGGCCGAGTATCTATTATGTCGTGACATCTTATTGTCTTCAAAATATTCCATCTGTTCGTTTTGTCAGCATAGCATTCATTTATTCATTTACACTTATATCACGCATGCATATTCACATTTGTCGTTGATTTTGGGTTGGATACTTTGTTTTCAAACAACGTACATGTTTCTTTCCAAGTAGAAGGTTAGCTTAGGCAGAAAATGTGCTTCCTTTCTAAATTCCCCAACTGAGCTAATCCTCGTGGATGATTTTTGATTTAGCCTACCCTGTCCATTTCTGGATAGGATGAATCCCCAATCGAGTTACTTTCTCATTGGGTGGAGTCTTGTTTGACTGTTTTCTCTCTAGTTTATTCCTGGATGAAGTTGTTGTCTCTTGCATAGGCTATCTCATGATTTTCCCCAGTGAAATCGTGACCTAGACGAATGGTGCATTTATTTTGCACATTTAAGTATGTGATCTCCTCGGGAAGGATTGATTTATGATTCTCTTTGATGAAGATTTTATTCTCTGCCAGTATCATCGCAATATCCTTCTGGATCATCGTTGGAAAACGACAAGCGGCAGCTCTTCACGAGCAACTTGTGTGTTATTATTATTTTCGGAAAACAACAAGCGGCAGCTCTTCACGAGCAACTTGTACGTTATTATTTTTGGAAAATGACAAGCGGCGGTCTCTTCATGAGCAACTTGTACGTTATAGACATCGGAAAACAACAAGCGGCAGCTCTTCATGAGCAACTTGTGCGTAATTATTATTTTTGGAAAACGACAAGCGGCGGTCTCTTCATGAGCAACTTGTACGTTATTATTATTTTGGAAAACGACAAGCGGCGGTCTCTTCATGAGCAACTTGTGCGTTATTATTATTTTCGGAAAACGACAAGCGACAACTCTTCACGAGCAACTTGTGCGTTATTATTATTTTTCTGGAAAACGACAAGCGACAGCTCTTCACGAGCAACTTGTGCGTTATTATTATTGGAAAATGGCAAGCGGCAGTCTCTTTATTTGAGCAACTTGTACGTTATTATTTTCTGGAATACAGCAAGTGGCAGCTTCTTTATTTGAGCAGCTTGTATGTTATTGGTATTTATTTTTGGACGACAGCAAGTGGCAGCTTCTTTATTTGAGCAACTTGTATGTCATAGTATTTTTTTGGAAGACAGCAAGTGGCGGCTTCTTTATTTGAGCAGCTTGTATGTTATTGACACCCCTGGACGACAGCAAGTGGCAGCCTCTTTATTTGAGAAGCTTGTATGTCATATTTTTTTGGAAGACAGCAAGTTCCAGCTTCTTTATTTGAGGCAACTTGTGTATCTACAATCTTATATCTCAGCATTAGTTGGTATATCTCCGGAAATCTCGCAGAGAAAGTTTGTTATGAATCTTTACCTCCAGAAGTTGGTAGTCCATCATCAGCAAATTGATACCTTTTTTTTGTCTATCGTTGACCTTGAGTTGCGAACTCACTCTTATTTTGGGTCAATAATCTGTTTTATGGCCTATGCAAGATGCCTTCTTTGTTAGGTTCAGAGGTCGTATTCCTTCAATTTTATTCGCTGTCAAGAGTCTGTCATTTGAAGTCGATGGCTCGTTTCCCCAGTAGAGTTTAATCCATGTCTCTGTGTTTTGTTGGTGTTTGGTTTCTCCAGCATTGTCTTGTCTCATACAATATCTTTCTCTGTGAATTCAATCACTGCATTCATATCAAACATAATGGCGGTATCTTAGAGCAAAATTTGCGTATTATGTATTTAAGTACCTTCAATCTCGTCGAGACGAAGATTTTAATCTTCATATCTCCGGATAGAAGAAACTTAAATAGGGGCAGCTGTTGTACCCCAAATTTTGACCTAAGATACCATCTCCCATCTGCATCATTGCATTGCAAGGGTTTTGACCTATTTTTATCAATTTTCAAGGCAGTTTAAGAATTCATAACTTTTCCAAGTCGAGAGCTGTTTATTTTTGAATGCTAAATTTATTAATCGATCAATGCTAAAACAATATTTATTAATTATTTATTATCTTAAATTTAAATAATTGGAATTTTATTTTCAATTATTATATAATCTAAAGATTTATAAATAATAAAGTGAATATTTGAAAAGAAGTTTATTAATCGATCAGACAATGTTGATTAGTTATTTATTATCTTAAATTTAAATAATTGGAATTTATTTTCAGTTATTATATAATTTAAAGATTTATAAATAATAAAATAAATATTTGGAAAGAGGTTTATTAATTGACCAATGATGTTTATTTAATTATTTATCATTCTAAGTTTAAATAATTGAAATTCTATTTTTCAATTATTATAATTTAGAGAATTATGAATAATGAATTAAATAATTGAAGAAAAGTTTATTGATCAAATGATGTTTATTTAATTGTTTATTATTCTGAATTTAAGTAATTGAAATTTATTTTCAGTTATTATATAATTTAAAGAATTATAAACGATAAAATAAGTAATTAGAGAGAAGGAAAGAATTGATTGGTAAAATATTGGAATTTTATTCATTTTATTCTAATTGTTACAATTGTCGTTTAAATACCGTATTTATTTACAACGTATTTACAAGGATAATTTTTACAATGTTTAAAATGAAATAAAAGCTATCCTAATTTTTTCCTAAGTTCTAAATCTTCAACTTCTATCCAGTGCTTCTTTGTTTGCTCATTTAATTTTACCTGCAAAAGAATTAAAAGAAAAGTCAGAAATGAATATAATTAAAAGCAAAAAAAAATTAATTTAGTGTTCATCATTAAAAGCAAACGGCTGGAATCAGTTTTACCCTTTTTGCAAATCACAGGATTTCTCCCGGTTCACAAAAAGGGATGAATTTTTATTTTCAAAATAAACTGCACAAGTTAAAAATATGCACAAATTCATTTTTGTCAAAATTGCACATTTTAATTGAAAACTGCATAATCCAAAATCAATTGCACTTTTTTCAAAAGTCCACTGCATATTTCAAAAGTAAACAGCATATGCATTTTCAACACAAAGCCAAATGCAACGTAAACTATCCAACAATATAGGAAGAGGCCAAAAATCAAAGGCTCCATGCAGTAGACAAAGAGAAAGCATGCAGTTTAAACCAATATGCAAGCAAAGAATATTTTCTTTTTTCATCATTTTCCAGCATTATGCTTTTTCAGAACAATACAGTACATAACAACATTTTAGTGTTTCATTTGTACTTAAGAGAGAGAAGAGAGAAAGTGTGGTTTTACAGGTTTTGGCTTAGGCAGAAAGAGTTACAAAACAGAACAGCAGCAATGCAGTAAGAAAAAGAGAAAGCATGAAATAGGAATAGAGACAAACCGTATGAAGCAGCAATGTGCAGAGGCCAAGAAAAATATTAAAAATATACCAAACCTGTAGCATAACCTCAAGCCAACCAACTGTTATAACACAACAAACCCCTTCAAAAAAAAAGAGTTCAACCTATCTTCAAGCCTTCAAAACCCAAAAACTGTCAAAAAAATACAAGGTCATTTCTTAAAGTCTCAAAGCAAAACCAGAAAAGCACCAAACTATCCAGCTTAAGCCTTAAAACCAAAAACCATGGTCTAAAGGACCAAACCTTCCACCTACTGTCCAACCAAAAAAAAACCAGAACCACATAGCAAAACCAGTTCAAATGCCAATCCTGCAAAACCAGTAAAACCTTGGCCTAAATATCAAAAACCAGTTCAAAGGCCAAACCTGAGTCAAACCAGCATAAACACCATCAAACCTGTAAACCATGTCAAAGACAACCTGCAAAACCATTTCAAAGCCTTAAGCCTTGAAACCTCAATCATCACCAAATCTGTTCAGGCCTTACCAAAACCAGCAAATTCACTTAAACATACCAGCCTAAAACCTGTAATAGTCCAGGCCTCACCTGATTCAAACTCAAGGCCACAAAAAGCAAACGCCAACAAAAGCATCCAAACGAAGGCAATGTACAAGGCAACACGAAACCCTCAGAATTTCTCATCATTGGGCTACTAACACAAGGCGACCTGAAAAGAAGAAGAGAGAAAATCAAATATATTCAGAAGCATTTCCAGCATATCATCATCAAAAATCATCAAGGCAACCAAACCCAACATACAGAAGCGATTAAAGGAGAAGAAGAAAAGGGCATCACAAGGTATACAGTCAGAGAGAGGTAGGCAAAGCCCAGGCCAACAGAAGAGGAAGAAAAGATATTGCATAAAAGGTTTTCAAGTCATCATCAAACTTAAGCAATAAAGAAGACAAACCAGGTTACCAAGTAGGCAAAAGCAAAGCTCACAGCGTCACTGCCTTCCCCTCGCCTTGGTCTCCTAGCTCGCCCCCAACCTTCCTCCTCCGTCTCCAAGGGTAACTTTTCTCTTTCTCTTTCTTTCAAAATCCCTCAAATAACATAATAAAACGAAGTCAGAATCAATGGATATAAAAATCATAACATGTAAATTGTAGCAAAACCCTAAACGAATTAGGAAACGATTATACCGTGAATCCATCGATCGCCATAGCTTTCGTTGGAGGGAAGAGGAAGGCGGAGGATACCGGTGGCCATGGACAAAGGCAAGTCAGAAGCGAGCAACGCGAAGAAGACGAAGACGAACGATGAACGAAGCGGCGCCTATGTACACCAAAATTCCTAATCCCTTTTTCCCTAAATTAACACTTATGTTTAACCCTAAAACAATTATGAGAAATGGAATTAACCCTGTTTACCTTAGCCAAGCCCAACGAATTCTTATGCAACCCCCCGTTTCTGGTTATTTGGTTTGGGCCCCCTTGGAACCCTTTGACCCATGTGTTTTGCTTATTTACCCCCCCTTTGATTTTGGACACATCTCTTTCCATTTATTTTCTTTAGCCCTTTTTTTAGAAGTTTTATTAATTAGTTAATTAGTAATTTAATTAAATAGTAGGTGTAATTTAATTAAACAATTTTTAATATTTGACAAATTTTTATTAAATTTAACTTTAGGTTTAATTTAAGTAATTTTTAGTGTTATGTTTTAATTAGATTTAAGTTAACAACTTCTAAGTTTTAATTCAGTTTAATTATTTAACAATTCTTAAAATAATATTTTATATTAATATTAAAAAAACATATAAAAAGAGAAACACATAGAAATAAAAAAACTTAAAAAACATTTTCTTTAATTAATATTAAATAAAAATACAAAAATATAGAAAAAATAGAATTTAAGAATTAAAACATGTTACTTTCTTTAATTAATTCCTTCGCTTTAATTAGTATTAAACAAAAATACAAAAATGCACGTTCACACCATTTAGTCTATTATTTAATTGTTGCTATTTAATCATTATCTGCATAATTTTCTGTTTAATTATTTCATCATACTTGTTTATTTCGTTTACGTCTAAATCCAAGGGAAAAACGATTAAATTTGTTGACTTCATGTCCTCAAGTCCAATCACGCGAACATTTGCATTTCATTAAAACTTAAGACAATTTTTTCCCGAATATTCAATCTTTTCAAAATTTATACCTTTTTAAGCCAAAACTTCGACATTAGGTCGTCGTACCTTCAAAAACCCGTCCGTACCCCTTTTCGGCCAAAACAATTTATTTTTAATCAAACGAACATTTTAATAAACAGATATTTCAAAAGGTTCCTATAGAGTACTATAGATACATTGGGTGCTAATACCTTCCCACTGTATAACCAACCCCCGAACCATAGATCTCTTTTCAAAAACGCCTTGTATTTTTATTACTTTTAAAAGTATTATTTTACATTGCATATTTAGGGTTTTATTTCGCTCTTTCCCCTTTTCCCTTGGAAATAATAAAGCGCGGTGGCGACTCTTGCTTTTGTGAGACGAATTAATCAATAATTCGATCTCCGATTTACCCCGCTACATTTTTTATCGCTACACCTGTCTTTTTGCCTGAACTGTTTCTTTTGTGATTACAGTCAGTGGGATGCCCCTGTTTTGTAAGTCTCCTTTATAGGTTTTGACTTATTGGGCTTTCATTTTTGAGAAATAATGACTGCCTGTCCTTACGATTATACGGAACCAATACCGTCTTTTGTTACAGAAGGACTTCTTTGATGCCATTCATTATGCACCTGGATCAACTGAGAAGACTACCCTGCCCCAGGTTATAATTAAGGGTTTCAATTCATGAAAAGAAAAACTCCAACTTCTTTGGCTCAAAGGGGTTGACTAGGGATTATCTTCCTTATAACTCCACGGTTTAGGATTTGAAACAATGCCTGTACATCGTCAGCGGGGTCTGTTCAAAAGCATACTGCAAAGATCGTGGTATCATTTTCGTCATCCTCCCTCTAAAGGCTTAGAGTTTTTTAATCAAGAGTTGAACATCACAAAAAGGAAATATGAAGCAATTTAAGCATAGTGAAAACAATTAATTCAAAACAGACACGTGCATTGCATTAATGAAATAAAAAAAAGTTTGACATGACAATAATTGTTTGAATAAGCAAATAAAAATACAATTTCAGAATTCAAATGAACAAAAGTGCTTTCAATCCTAGTCATGTTTTGGCAACGGAGCAGTGATCACATTGGGAGTCTCCGGAGGGTCGAATTCGATCTCCTTAGCGTCAATCATATTCTGAATCTTGTATTTCAGTGCCCAACAATCATTAGTATCGTGCCCCGGGCTACCGGAATGATAAGCACACCTTGCATCTGGGTTATAGTTAGGAGAAGAAGTCTTAGGGTTCGGATGAGGGTTTATCACCGTAATCAGATTCATCTTCAACATCTGCTACAATGCTTGTGACAATGGCATGTTGATTTGGGTGAACTGTCTTTGAAGTCTTTCCCCCTTTGGCTGATTATTTCGTTGGTGTGGTCGTTGTGTGCGTGCCGAATTAGAGATCAACACTGCCCCCACAGATTGGTGGTAGTCTGCCTGGCTATGCCTCTTCTGGCCGTGCACAACATTGGCTTCCCTCTTGCCACCAAATGACTTCTTCTTTGTACTCGAAGAGGTATCTTTCTGGATCTTACCACTCAGGATCCCAACTTCTAATCTTTCTCCAGTCAGAATTAGTTCGGTGAAACCCACTGACGAGCTGCCGATCAAATGATTTAAATAGGGACCAGACAAAGTCCCAAGAAACATATCCACCAACTCCCTATCAGACAGAGGGGGTTGGACTCTTCCTGCAAGATCTCTCCACTTCTGAGCATAGTCCTTAAAGCCTTCGCCTGTACCCATAGACATACCCTGAAGCTGAGTACGCGTGGGAGCAAGGTCGGCATTATACTGGTATTGCTTGTAAAAAGCAGCAGCAAGGTCCTCCCAGTTGCAGATGTTAGCTCCTTCCAGTTGACAGAACCATTCAAGTTGAGTCCCTGACAGACTATCTTGAAAGAAATTAACCCAGAGATTTCTATCAGCAGTATAGGGTTGAATCTTCCTCACATATGACCGGAGGTGTAGCTTTGGACAGGAAGCTCCGTCGTACTTGGCAAAGGCAAGTGCCTTGAATTTATGGGGAATCACCACGCCAGAGGATAGACCTAGATCTCCGAAGTCCAGATCAGGCACCTTCTGTATTTCCATAGCGCTCAAACGGTCTTCCAGTTGTTTGTACTTATCCTCAGCAGGAGGGTACTGTTCTTCATCATAGTCCGTCTCGTTGTTGGAGACTTCAGGGCTAGGAGCCTTCCTTTCTTATGGACTGTCTTTCCCTCCAGATGAGGTGGTCAGGTCAACTTCATTCTGCAGCCCGTTTCCAAACCTGCGTCCAGTGTTGAACAGGATGGTCCTCTTTTTCTTCTTCTTCTTCTCTTTCAGAATCAGGGTCTTCAGGTCCTGTTGACCCTTAGCTAGGCTCATGACCAACTCTTGAAATTGGTCATTATGGGCCTGGAGGGCCTTGATAGCTTGCTCGATTGAAGGTTCGGTAGACATGATGATTACTGAAATAAACAGCGAAGAAGATAAGGGACCTGTACTGGGAGACCTGTTATGCAATGATATGTATGATATATGTATGCAATGTTTTCAAGGATCTCGTGGGGTAAACAAGAAACTGTTAGAATCTGAATCTGGTAGCTTGATTGAAGGAACTTCATGTTGCTGAGAGTCCTTCTTCAAGAGTCAAGCTCACCATATCGAGTGGGTCATAGCCCCTGACTCAAGTTATCGTGTTTTGATTTCTAGACAACCTTGGCTAGAGGAAAATAAATCCCCTTGCCCCTTGCTAGACATTTGGTTCATCATGACCTGCATCATAAACCTTTGAGATCCTTGAAATGGTTAAGGAAATGTTAAGGTATGATGTTATGATGTGTATGCTATGCGTTTAAGAAAAAGTGTGAGGTGATGTAAGTAAGCCCTGCAATAAATCCAGATTATGGGATAAGGACTGTAAACAAAACCTGCAAGGAACTCATGTTGTCAGATAACAAGAATGTGCAAGTAGTTCAAGTTTGAAGGCACACAAGTCACACAAAAACCCTAGTTTCAGGCTTTCATGAGGTTTCATAGATAAGTACCCTCTTGAGTTTAGTTGGCTCAAAACCTGTCCTATAAATAGTAACCGGGTTCTAAGGAGCTCAATATCATTGGATTGTTTTCTATGTTCATCGTTTTGGTTTAGCCACTGAACTAGCGACCAAAATATTCCAAGAAAACAATCCTCAATGAGTGTAGTATCGAGTATCTACCAACTTCGGACTGCACCAAAGTCGGTCATCTCACTACCCCTAAAAAAGGCCAAGATGGTCAAGTAAGGTTCTAGGTCATTAGTGCTTAGTGACATCACTCAGCGGCCCCGTATTCTCTTTGATTGACTCAAAGGCTACCGGTACTCACAAATATGTCGCACTAATATAGCTATTGCTTCAACCGTGTCGGTATACCCCGCACAGTTTCCACAATGTATTGCTATCTATGAATGTTTCCTAAATCCGGGTGGAGGATTTCAAACCCAAACAATAGAACAAAGATAAAGCAAAAACAATAGAAGCAAATACGATGAACTAATCCTAAGGTATACCCCACTTTTAAAGAACTCCCCAGCAGAGTCTCCAGTTCTGTGATCGGTGGGAATGAGAACTGACTGTTTTGGAATACTGGTTCGCGTTTGCGTTTGTTTTTGCAAAATGTCGCGGTAAGCAAGAGTTGCCACCGTCTTTTATTTTATCCAACAAGGAAAGGACAAAAGCACAGAAAAATTCCTTTTTGAGATATTTCTCTGGTCCGGAGGTAGATTATAGAAAGGGAAGGTGTTAGCACCCTTTCTATCTGTGGTTATCCACGGGCTTTTAGGTACTTGCTCACTATGTTTTCAAAAGTTTGCTTTTCTTTGTGTTTGTGGGTTTTGAAAAGAGTTTTGTTTTTTGAAGAGGGGTGTAAGTGCGAAAAGTTTTGTTTTGTTTTTAAAAGGAGCAAGTACTTAAGAACATCTACCTACTCAAAAAGGAATTAAATTGTGCAAATGTCCTTTAGACAGTGCTATCCCACTATTGAGGAGTAGGTAGCACCGTCGTTGGAGTTTTCGGGTCAATTCGATTAAGGGACGTATGGTCACTAAAGCAATGTTAGGACGCCTTAGCGGTAACCCTAATGTCTTAGATCATTTTATCCGAGGCAACCGTTTCGAGGCAACTTATGATCTTTGGACAAAAGGACGACCTCTAACACATCCTATACTCAATGACCACGTTCGAGGCAACCAAGTGAGGCGTACCCTAAGAGTGGCATGTGCGAGTGTATTGTTTTTCAGTTATATTATCTTTGTATATTTAGGTGTTCTACCATTTGTTTTTAGATCTTGTCATGCAATCCTAGTTAGCATACATCTAAACAGTTAATATATGTACAGGAATTTAAAGTGCGGGAATTGTAAATCCTACGCTATTACAAGGCTTCGGGGAGGGGGATTATTTACATGTCCAAAAATTGGGGGAATAAAAGCAGTAAAGTGTAAAAGTCTTAGTTAAGCTATTACAAACCAGTAGGCAGTTACAATAAAATGAACGCGCGCAAATCTGAAAATAACCTCTAAAAATCCTAAGAATAAAATCTTTTTGTTGTTTTATTTTATTTTGGGAAAAATGATCTAAATCTACTTAATTTTAGTTTTTCTAGAAAATGTTAAGATAATTAAATGATTAATTAACAAAGTTAATTTAATAGAGGAAAAAAAAACTAGCCTAATGTTTTGTGTTTTTGATTTTATGTTGATTAAAAAAAAGAAATAAAATGGTCAAAACAAAAATGAAATCGAAGGAGCAGGCAGTAAATCAAAAAGATATAATTCTGGATGCCTGGGTCGAAAGAGGTGTGGGTTGTCTTTCGACCCATTGAAGAGGCTTGCTCGAAGGTGCATGAGGGGTTGCACTTTGGGGGTGTTCGATCTGGATATGTCATCCTTTGATCTGGAAATCCTGGATCCAGTTCGAAGCTAAGTTGCTAAGCTTCGAAACTATGAACATGATTCTGAGAATATATTTCCTGCAAAATGAAACAAATGTTAAAGGTCCAGGGGGGACTTTACCCCCCTGATTCGAATCTCCTCCCAATTTGAACCTGCTGAATCTGGGTCTGGGTTTGTTTTATCCTGAGATTCGAAGGAGAAACTCAGATCGTGCCCAAGCAATGTCACAATCTCATCTTTGCGCTGTAGCTTACATGCAACATAATCAGTAATAACAGGAATACATATGCAATGTGTATTTAAATGTCATGAAGGTGCAATTTTGGTTTTGCAAACCCTTACCAATTAAAGATGTATGATCTGTGGCGCTGGGTGTGGAGATGTTTGCTGAATGGCTACTTTGGCTTGGATGAAAATGCTGATAACCTTTGGTGGGTTGTGGGCAGCGTATCTCCAAATCCTCCCTGTTTCTTTTCTTTTCTCTATTCTGTGTTTTTCGTTCGTTCCCCCCTTTGCACTGTATGCCGGCCCTTGTATTTATAGGATTATGGTGGTCTAGTAACGGTAAGAGACAACCAATTAAACAGGCCTTTAAATCCATGAGACAAGAATCATACATATTAAAAGATTTCCTTTTTTTGAAATATTCAGGTCTCTTTGGAATCTTGAATGAACCTGGACACCTTTGATTTTCGAATGCCTCCAGGCCATGCTCTTCGATTGGTCTTGAGTTGCCTCCTTCGAATGGGACTCCTTATGTGCCCTTCGAATGGGCCTTCTGAATGCTTCAACTGCTTGATTTGAAAAGAATCACTCTGGTCGAATAAGCTCTTGTGGAGTTAGGAACAGAAAAGGCAAGAATCTGACCTTTAATTCAAATAATTGAGCCACAATCAGCATTTAATTATTTCTATATTTTCAAGGGACACATGCCATTGTGAACTTTGGGTGAACCTGGACAGGTTAGGATATGTATTTTTGCTTAGTCATGCCAGCCTACTTCATTCCTTCGAATCTTCCTTCTTTGCCAGTTTCAAAGTCCAATTCGAATCTATTTAGAACATTCCCTATTAGACAACTTCGACCAACCCTTGGCCTTTTGATGAGTCTAAGTTCTGATTCGAAGTGTCCAGAACTTCCTTCATTAGAGCATCTTAGATTAAGAGAAACTCTGCACTGAATTGCCATTCTAAGGTCATTTCGTTCTGATGTTCTGATTGAGGTAAAGTATGAATTTCCAGTCGAAGGACCCTCTGAAGTACTAGTCGGAGCATTGTGAAATTGACTTGATCGAAGGGGTCCAACACTCAATCGAAGACTTGTAGACCAAAGCTTGATCGAAGGGTTCCAAACACCTAATCGAAGCTTACTAATCAAAGCCTGATCGAAGAGTGCCAAATGCCCAATCGAAGACTGGTGAACCAAAACCTGATCGAAGAGTGTCAAATGCCCAACCGAAGACTGGTGAACCAAGCCTGATCGAAGGATTTTGGATGCCCAATCGAAGACTTTTCCCAGATGCCAATCGAAAGACACTTTGTTCATCTTCAAAAAACTTTATTTTCCTTAGGCAAGGGTTTGTGACCAACCATGTAAGGGAAGACCTTTGAAAACATGAGAGGGCAAATTTTGGGGTACAACACCAACCTATTGATAAGAAGTGCTACAATCTCCTCAAAAGCTTGTAGATCAAGAGAATTCCAGCAGTCTTGTGCCTTCTCAAATAGGAACTTTGCCAAGAAACCCTTGACACCACTTCTGGTTTCCCAGTGACCTTTGATATCAGATGGTTGCAAGTGTAAGGCTTGAGCAACATCTTCAGGCTTTGGTTCTTTTTTCGTACCGTTGTAGGGTAGTTGATGAAGAATAGGAATTCTCAGAAGTTGAGAAAATTCCGCCAAAGTAGGTACTAGTTGGTAATCAGGGAATGTGAAACAGTGGTGTAAGGGGTCAAAGAACTGGAAGAGGTCTTTCACCATATCTTCTTCAATGTTGGAGTTGACCAAGTTGAGAAGTCTACCATGTCTTTCACTGAATAGAGAATTCTATGGAATCTTGGAAGTAAGCTCCTTGAGCTGAGGAGGGATTCTCACAAGGTTGACTTGAATTGTTTTCCTGCGAAGAGATTCCATGACCTACAAAACAAGAACAAAGATGAAGATCCAAACCCTTGAAATGGTTAGTGGATGCATATGATGCTTTATGATGTTCATGATGTATGCACAAACATATGTACAAGCAAGTCACACAAGATCCTAGTTTCAGGCTTGCACGAGGTTTCATAAGTAAGTACCCTCTTGAAGTTAGTTGGCTCAAACCTGTGCTATAAATAGTAACCGGGTTCTAAAGAGCTCAATATCACTGGATTATTTTATGTGTTCATTGTTTTGGTTTAGCCACTTAACTGGCGACCAAAATATTCCAAGAAAACAACCCTTAATGAGTGTAGTATCGAGTATCTACCAACTTCGGACTGCACCAAAGCCGGTCATCTCACTACCCCTAAAAAAGGCCAAGATGGTCAAGTAAGGTTCTAAGAGTTCATTAGTACTTCATGACATCACTCAGCAGCCCCGTATTCTCTTTGATTAACTCAAAGGATACCGGTACTCACAAATATGTCGCACTAATATAGCTATTGCTTCAACCATTTCGGTATACCCCGCACAGTTTCCACAATGTATTGTTATTTACCTATGAATGTTTCCCAAAAATCTGGGTGAAGGATTCAAACCCAAACAAGAGAAATGTAAAGCAATCAAAACAATCAAGACATACAAAGGTGATCTAAACCCTAAGGTTACTCCACTTTTAAAGTTTTCCCCAACAGAGTCGCCAGTTCTGTGATACGGTGGGAGAACTGACTTGAGGTTTTGCGTTTGTGTTCGTAAATGTTTCGGTTTAGCAAGAGTCGTCACTGACTTTTTATTTTATCCTAAGGAAAGGTCAAAAAGAACAGGAAAGACCTTTGAGATGTTTTCTTGGGTTCGGGGAGTAGATTATGAAAAGGGAAGGTACAAGCACCCTTTTCATCCATGGTTATCCATGGGCTCTTAGTTACTTGTTTAGATCACTTGCTTTGCTTTTCAATTGTTTGAAATGGTGCTTTGTGTATGGTTTTGAAAAGAGGCCATCGTTGTGGCAACCTTTGTAATGATTCTTGTTTGAATGTATACAAAGGTGTTTTTGTCTTTTGAAAAGTTTTCAATGTTTGAAAGTTTGATTTGGGAAATATTTTGAAATTGTGTTGTGAAGTGTGTTTTGAAAATAGCAAGGATGTTTTTGCAAGCTTTGATCAAGTAACTAAGAGTTATCTACCCTATTTTACTCAAAGATATTTCTTAAGTTTTTTAATCCTTTTAACAGTATTATTTTACCATTGCATTTGGTGAACAACCTTATGTTAGGATGTTAAACGGGACAGGCGTGGGTCATCGTATAGACCATGATAGCAATTGTGTCAAGTATTTTTAGCAATCTTCTTGAGGGACTTGATCATTTTTGTTTAGGCAACTCAAATAGCGTCATCGAGGGACTATGATCTTTTGTTTCGTTTTTGTTTTTCCAAAGTACTCAACATGCATACCATGGCCCATTTTTGAAGGCAACAAGTGGGTTGTAACCCTAGGGGTGTAAGTGTGCATTGTGTTTGATTTTCATGCATTTTCATACAAATCCTAATTCTCTAATCATGACATAATTAAAAGCGTTAAGTGCAAGTATTTAAATTCTAAGCTATTACAACATGACTATGGGGATGGGGGTACAATTTTGAATAGGGGGTATTTGACAAGAAATATAAACCCTAGTTACTATTACATCCAAATTGAATCTCAATGCAACAATATTTAAATGTATAATTATTTAAATAAACAAAATAAATAAATGTTAAATAAAATTTATTATGCAAAAAAGAAGTTTTTATTTGTTTATGCATGTAAAATATTTTCAATGAACAAGAGTATAAAGAAATAAAAGATTAATTTTATTTATTAAAGGGGTAAACCCTAATTTTCCTTAAAATAATATTATATATTATTTATATACAAAAATATATTAATATGTATAAAAATGAAATATATTGAAGAAAAGGTATTTTTCAGTATAAATAATAATAAAAAATAAAAAGGTAATATTTTTATATTTTTATTCTCATTATTTAATAAAATAAAAGCATATATATATATATATATATATATATATATATATATATATATATATATATATATATATATATATATATATATATATATATATATATATATATATATATATATATATATATATATATATATATATATATATATATATATATATATATATATATATATATATATATATATATATATATATATATATATATATATATATATATATATATATATATATATATATATATATATATATATATTAAATATATTAAATATGTGTAAAATAAAATATTTACAAAAATAAAATATATTCAAGAAAATATTTTCAGTGTGAATAAAAATAAGAAATAAAAATAAAAGTATTATTTACATTATTTTCAAGTTTTCAAATAAATTATAAAAAAAGTATTCAAAATGTTTTAATGTTTAGAAAAATCAAAATAAAATATCAAATAAATGTATAAAAAAATGTGAAAATATTTTTAAGTATTTTTTATATTTGGGGATAAATAAATAAAATCAGAAATGAAATTAAAATACAAAAATAACAAAATATAAAGAAATTGGGCCAGGGGGTGTAAGACTGAAAATGGGGGTGTTAGAAGTAGAAACAAGCCAGCCCAGCCCATTTCCACTTCATCTTCTTCCTTGTTCAAACAGAAAAAACGCGCGCCCTGTACAAACTGCTAACTCCTGTATTTGTGATCTTTTGCCAAAACTCAAAATATGAAACTTGTAGAACATTAAACCACGATTCTAACCATATAAAAACTTAATCTAACTCTCAAAGACCAGAGAGAATTTCTCTGGCCCTAAAATCTAACCTAGTTTTTTCAGCATGTTCATGAATGAAATTCTCTTAGCACGCTTAATATAAATGAAAACTAAGCATATGTACAGCTTCATGGCATTGAATACTACATTTTTCATTCATAAACCTATGGCTAAATGTTCCTAAATAGAGAGATAGAAGTTGGAGAAATACCTGTTTCAGTTGGATTCAAGTTGGACAATGCAGAGCTTCTCAACAAGTTTTGAGGTTCCTGGTAGCTTGCCTGAACTTCACTTGGTCTTTTCCAATAGCTAGTTTGCTTCAAATTTTCCTGAATCAGCCTCCAGAAGTCAACCTGCACAAGCTTGAAATGAAAATGGTGAACACTATAAATGGAGTTGGCAATGGAAGTTTGGGATAACTTGAGTGAGTTGAATGGAAGGTGTTGGAACAAGTTTGAGGCCAAACGCACGAGTGGTTTGTGTGATGGATGTGAATCTGCAGAGAGTGCCCTGTTTTGCAAGAAGAATGTGATTTGGTGTTTTGGAAGGCTTGAGGGCTCAATAATTCATGTTTTTGGCTCAAGGCAATGCATAAAACTTGTTTGGAATGTTGGCCAGAGTTGAATACATCAGATGCTCAAGTTATGTTGTTTTGGCAAGTTGACTTGTTTTGAAAGAAAAGTGTGAAGTGATATGAGGTAGGCATGTACAGGCTATCTCCAAGCATGCACAAGTTTCTTGTACCTTTTCCTGAGTTTGTGGAACTTGTTTTCTGCAAAGAAAGAGGTCCAAGGCTCAAGAGAAGCAATGTTGACATAAAGTTGCCTTTATGAAAATGGAAGTGCTACCTTTATGCCATAACTAGATTTATTCATTGTGCCAAGCTCCATTGATCAGAATAAGACCAATGTCCAATGTATTTGCATTTAATTAAGGAGTGAGAATTGGTTTAGAGGCCTGCAATCTAGTACAAAGCTAGTTTGGACAGATTTTGCAATTTTTATGAACATGTATTTTCCATGGATCAAAGTGAGTTTTTGCCAACTTCAAGCATTCGATTCTCCCTAACCACAAATTTGTTTGAGGAGTTCTTGGACAATTAGGAAAGCTTGAAACATGTATTATAATCCATATTTGAAGTGCAACTTGAGACTCCAAGTGAAACTATGTGAAAATGGCCAAGAAGATGGGTCAAAATCCTGCCTAAACTAGGGCAAAATTTCTCTAAGTTAAAAGTTTTAGGGACCCTTATTCCAAAAATCATAACTTGAGATCCAAGCTTATTTTGAGAAAACTTTGTGATTAAAAGTTGTAGACTTTGTGGAGGAATATAACTTTCATGTTGTAAGTTTTGTTTGAATCCACTTGCATCTTGGTGAAAATGTGGGACAAAGTTAGGAAAAATTAAGAAAATTCCATAACTTAGAAAAATTCTAAGTTATGAAAATTTTCAATTTCAAACCCTAATTTGCAATTTTGGGTTTCTTGATAAACAATTTTAATAATTTGACACATCTTGATGAAAAATGACCCTTGGCACTTGATTTTGACCAAAAAGTCAAAGTTTGACTTTTCAGTGTACAGTCAAATATTGATCAGTCGACTGAAAAATTCATCTGTCAATCCAATGCATTTGAGATCTTTTGAACTTGTTGAATAAGTCAAGATAATGTCATTAAGTCCTTGAGTCCATGGTTGAGCTTAATTTTCCACTGGCTAGGTCAAACAGTCAAAAATTACCTTTGTACAGTCAAAACCCTAAAAATGACCATTTTGCCCTTTTGGTGATCTGATCAAATTTCTTGTGGACTTGTGGTCCAAATTTGATCAAATGGTTCATATAAGTTAATAATGTTGATGTGGGTCAAAATTCATGAGGTTTGACTGTAAATTGGTCACAATTGACTTTTTCCCCAATACAACTGATTTCTAGGTCAACTGTCCAATTGACTGGGCAAAAATTTGATTCAAGGCTTGAAACTTGGTATGGACAAACTTATGAGTCCAACATGAAGTGTGAAAGTCAATTTGGGCATTGAAGGTCCAAAAATCCCTGTGCAAACTCAAACCCTAATTTAGGTCAACAGTGCAAGGAGGAGTCTTGAACAGAGCAAACCCTAGCCTTGTCTTGAGTTCCAAGAGCCTTGTGATGAGAAATGTTGATAAAATGAGAGGGAAAATTTTGGGGTACAACAAAAGGGATCTCTTCTTTCAGCTTCATGTTACATTGTATTCCAAGATGCCTTCATGCCAAAGTCTTGTCTTCATGCTGAAATCCCGCACTAATCAATAACGTAAATAAAATCATGAAGTAATTTTGAGCTAGTAGTTGACATATGAAACTCAATGCAAGTCATGAACAAACCGTAACATATTTGGTCAGGTTAATGCATGCAATATCAATTCTTGATATGAGGATTTAACGTATGGACCAAGCTAGAAGTAAATTGCAATAAAATATCAATATGTTCCATAACTTGTCATGACCAACTTGCCGTATGCTACTGCAGTAATGTCAGAATCTGGTTCGAACTTGAAATAACATGACATAACTATCATACATTCGCACATATAGGCAAACCATATTCAGTCCAGAATTTATATAGAAAACCTGTTGTTGAAAGGATTATTTTTGGACTAGTTCAGAATTCGGCTACTATTCTAAGGATGAAAAGGAAGAGCGCTCACCAGACTTATACACAAGTCACTTATAAAGTTGTCAGTCGGGACATGGATTGAATATCGGCAGATATGTTACAAGACTTGAATTCCTCTGTAGCAGCTTCAAAGAAGCCTTAGGATGAACCTGAAAAAATAGGTTCTTGTGAGTGTTAATGGTCAAAATGTTGAAAAAACCTGTTATCGCGTCGAAACATAACCTGCAACAATTAATAAAAAAGACAGAATAAATCACTCATTCAATAATTCGATTCAAGTGTGAAAGGGGTGAAAAAGCCAACGTTATATACGTATAATAACATAAACAATTAGTGATGAAATGGTTGAACAGGGCACTCTGAAAACCAATTTTTAGTAACCTAACCAACTTTTCTAACTAACTTCTCAACCTAACAACCTCTAACTAATTTTTCCTCTCCATAACAAAACTAACAGGAAAAGTAACAGAAAACCCCAACAGAAACTTACAACAACAAAGTTAATAAATAGAATTTCAACCAACTTTCTAACTAACATCACCCAAAACTAACAACCAAAAACTTCCTCTAACCATTATCTAACTTCCAAAAATAACAGAAAACATAATTCTGACTAAACCCCCACCAATTGTCCATAACAAAATTTAACCGACTATCCTATAATAGAACCAAACAGAAAAAAGCAATCCTAACCAATCATAACAGAAATTCAAAACTAACTTTTAACCTCACTAACCAACTACCTATAACAGTTTCCAACCAGAACCAACAGAAATATAATTGAATCCCAACTTCCAAAAAATCTTCTAACTATTTCTAAACATAATTTAAACAAAATCTCATTAGCCTATAACTAACATCTCCAAACAGAATTCAAACTGTCTTAACAGAATTCTAACTCCCTCTAACAACTAACTCCCAACAAAATTCTTCATCTCCTAACTGAATAACTAACTGACTTTGTAACTGAATCCCAAGCCCTCAACAATCTATATAACAGAAAAAAGAAGAGAAGAATATCAAGAACTCACCATAAAAATCTAAAGACTTTCCCTCAATATTTAAGCCTCTGCGAATCTTCATTCTCTTTCTAAAAATATCCATTCTCTTTCTGCAATTCCTCACTGTTGTACCCCAAAATTTGCCCTCTCATTTTACTCAACACATGCCTATTGAGGTCCTCAACATACCCAAGGATGCCCAAGGACTGACCAGACAATTCTCCTACTAAGGCAATGAACCCCCAACTAGGGTTTCCATTTTCATCAAGATGTTTGAGCTCCAATGGTCTCAAATGCTTCCCATGGTCCTAATATGTCCTCAATATCATCCATTCCAAGTTTCATGCTTTGCTCAATAAGTTTGCTCAGACAATTGCTCAAGTATTAGAAAATTAACTATGCTAGGTCAAAAGTCAATTGTGACCTATATACAGTCAAACTTTAAGTTTTTTGGTCAACATCAAAATTTTAAAGTGATATCCATCATTTGATCAAGGGTTTATCATGATTCCTCAAGAAATGCTCCTAATTCATCAAAAGTCAAAAATAGCAAATTAGGGTTTCTATAGGAAAATTCAACCAAACTTTGACCAAGCCTAACTTTCTCATAATTTATCAGAAATTTTCCACCCAAAGCTCAATTTAAAGAGAATCCAATTACCTACAACTTCTATTCAGACCTCAAGTCCAAGAAATGCACCATTTGAAAGATACAAGTTCATACATTACAGGTCATTTTTAGAAAGTCAATAAAAGCACTCTTTTCTAAGACCTTTAACATTAAGATAAGATTTTCAAAAGTAAAATTGATAAAAAGTGCGATTGAAGTAGACATGTTGGGCTTTCCAAAAAGTACAAGATCATCATCATGAGATAAAAATTGATCAAGTTATGGCTTGCCCAAGTTGGGAAAATTTGGGAAAATTCAAGAAATATGCATTGGGAAATTTTGAATTTTTAAGGCAATGGCTCAAATTCTTGAACTTCAAACATATTTCTAAGACCACAGGGAACTCCTAGGACCATTTTCTCATAGCCTTGATTTTATTTGCATTTTATATTAATTTTATTTAATTAAAAATCAAATAAACAAAGATTATTGCAAAGTATATGGGCCATTATCATTTGGGCTTGGTTTGGTACATGGAGAGGCCCCAATTTTAGTGTGCAGCAAGGCCAATTCAGTCTAGGTACATTCAAATTTGAAAATGGACAAAATCCCTTAACTTTGGCCAAAGTTACAAATGGACATTCATGGCATTCAAAAGCTTGTCCATAGCTGTTACAAACATGGGTTTTTCGTGTCCTCTCATCATTCTCTATATAAACAAGCTTCTGGCAAGCATCAAACATAGATACATGATCTGAGGAACCCTTGTCTAATTTGAAAAAAAACACTAAAGTTGTCAAACTCGAATTTCCATTTCCAGCCTGTTTCAGTCCCAAATAAGTATCAAAACATACTCCTGGAGAACCTCTGAAGCCATTGCAAGCATTCCCAAAGCCTGAAACCTGCAGAATCGCGCCCAACCTTCATCACGGTTTACATATTTTCTCAAATTCGATTTCGTTGATTTATCCAGCATAAACAAGTTTTATCTATATATTCGTGTTTATTATCATACTTGCAATGATTCTGGATGGTTTAATTTGATGTTTAGTACAGGAATAAGCTAGCACCATTACTAGGGTTTTGAGGTCCCAAATTGGACCACATTAGGGGTGGTATTGTATTCAGGAGGTCATGAGCAATTGATTCATGCCTTTGGTTATGATTAATATTGCTTGTATTGCGTTTTGAGATGTTGCGGGGTAATAGCTATGGATAAAAACTTTCACTATAGCTTTTAGTGACAATTTTGTCCGTAGGTAAAGGTCTTGCATCAAAAACAACATCCCCATGAAGAAGAAGATTAGGTGGCAGCATCCCATTGGAGGGTTTGAATACACGCGCGCTTTCTGGGCATAGTGTTTTGTTTGGCTTATGGTTTATTTATTTATTATATATACAACATGACTTTCCAGCGCAGTTGGTCCAGGTGTTACCTTTTGAGAGGAAGGACCAGGGTGCGATCCCAGGTCTCAATATTTTCCTATTTTCTGAGTTATTTCTTGCAGATCCCATGTGCCTCACCATCAAATGTCCAACATGCGCCCCTGATCTCAACCATCAAGTCCATCACGTGGTCAGATCTAAACGTCTAGCAAAGATAGTGTACGGTGAATCTCCCAGAAGCTGATCACACTGGAATACATGCTAACAATTGGGCCATCACATATGGGCCTTGGAATTTCAGGAAGGCACCCCCCAGCTGGGGTCACACCAGGCCCAGATCCATTTTTTTCTTCTTATTCTTATTATTTTCTTTTACTTTATTTATTTTGTTTTTATTTATTTCAAAATCATTTTTTTAATTAAAACAAAAATCAATAAAATCACAAAAAGATAGGATTTAGATATTTAGCTAAAACTAATTTTTGTTAATTAAATAACTAATATTAATTAGGGTAATTGGTTCATTTTTCTATAATTAAAATCAATTAAAAAATTGGTTTTAATTCTTAAGTATTATTTCTCAAATAAAAATGCCAAAAATATTAGGTCATCTAGAATTAATTTCAAATTTTCTTTTCATTTCATCAATTAATATTAATTTAATATTTTCCTAAATAAACTAAACAACAAAAATAATTCTCTCTTACTTAGAACATTTTATATTTTTAGATGTCGTTTCCAAGTCGCGCGCGTTAGTTACTTTCATATAGTTATTATCATTTATTATTATTATATCTGATTATGGGTTGTAATAGTTTTTAACTAGGATTTATTTTACTGCTTTTATTTATTGTTGAATCCCCGTTCTGGTTATGTAATCCTCATCCCCCAAAGCCTTGTAATATCTAGGTTTAAGATTCTCTCATTTTATTTTTTCGCTACTATTAACTGTTAGATGAATGATCATAGGATTGAATTGAAAGATTAAATGATTAAAATGGTAGATCACCCTAACTGTGCAAAGATAAATAAACTGAAATCAAACACTTGCACATGCTCACCCCTAGGGTATCTCCCACTTCGGTTGCCTCAGAAATACGATCACTATTCTCGAACGTGATAATTCTTAGTGACTGTCCTCTAATTCAGAGATCGGAAGTCCCTTTCGAAGGTTGCCTCGGTAAAACAAAATGCGATCTTAGAGCTTTAGGACAGTTACTAAGAGATCTTGCCTTGTTGCCTTAAGTGACTGCAATCGTCCCTCAAACTCCAACGATGTAACTACCTACTCCTTAATAGTAGGATAACACTATCTAAAGGAAATAAGAAAACGAACAGTTTTTTTCCGAGTAGGTAGAAACTCTTAAGTACTTACTCAAAACAACCAATTTTTTTCACACTTACACTTTTCGAACAAAGTTTTCAAAAATGCTTTATCACACTTTTGAGGACTGACACAAGGGTTACCATAAAGTGAAACGCCGCACTAAGGCATTTTCAAAGCTTTTTAAAACACACAAAAAAAAACATTTTCAAAATGAGCAAAGTACCTAAGATCCCATGGAAAACCATGGATAGAAAGGGTGCTAACACCTTCCCTTTCTATAAAAGACGATGGCAACTCTTGCTTACCGCGATATTTGCGAACAAAAATGCAAAACCAGTATTAACAGTCAGTTCTGCCACCGTATCACAAAACTGACAACTCTGTTGGGGACATGATTTATAAAGTGGGGTTTACCGTAGGATCTAGATAATTTTAATTGCTTCTTTGGCTTGTCTTGTTTGATTTACTTTTAAAGGTATCTGTTTGGGTTGTATGGATCCTGAAACCGGATCGGGGAATTACTTTTAGGTAAGTAGCAATAAACTGTGAGGGAGTTGTGCGGGGTATACCGACACGGTTGAAACAATAGCTATGTTGATGCGATACTTTGGTGTGTACCGGTAGCCCTTGAGTAATCAAGCAGAATACGGGGTCGCTGTGTGGTATCATAAAGCGTCAATTGACCTTAGCACCTTAATTGACCAACTTGGCTTTTTAGGATGTAGTTAGATAGCCGTCTTTGGTGTAAACCCAAAGTCGGTTGATACTAGATGCTACACTCATTGAGGTTTGACTCTTGAGTTTTGTTTGGTGGCAAGTCAATTGTCTATCGAAACGAAATTTGGGGGGAAAGATCAGTGATATTGAGATCCCTTAGAACCCGGTTACTATTATAGGATAGGTTGAACAATCCAACTTCAAGAGGGTACTACCTTAAAATCCATGCAAGCCTAAACCTAAGGTTGTTTGTATGACTTGTTTGATTTCAACTTGAACTACTTGCAGGGTTTTATTATCTGACAACATGATTTCCTTGCAGGATTTGTTTACAGTCATTATCCAGTAACTTGGATTTCTTGCAGGGTTTACTTGCTTACATAACCTTACACTTTTTCTTAACGCATAACATATGCATCATAACATCATGCCACAACATTTCCTTAACCATTTCAAGGTTCTCAAGGGTTTGTGATGCAGGTTATGATAAATCAGGCGTCTAGCAAGGGGAAAGGGGATTTATTTTCCTCTAGCCAATGTCGTCAAAAGATCAAAACTCAACAACTTGAGTCAGGGGCTATGACCTACTTGATATGGTGAGCTTGACTTTTGTAGAAGGAACTTCAATGATAAGAAGTTATTCAATCAAAACTGCAAACTTCAACTGCTGACATCTTCTTGTTTACCCCGCGAGTCCTTGAAAACATTGCATACACATATCATACATGTCATTGCATAACAGGTACTCCAGGTACAAGCTTCTTATCCCTTCGCTGTTATTTCAGCAAGAAGAAATGGCTCTTAAACAAACAATCAAAGACCTTCAAGTTCAAAATGCTCAGTTCCAATAAATGTTCTTGACTCTGACCCAGGGGCAAGAAGACCTGAAAGCTCTGATCGTAAAAAAGAAGGCTAAGAAGGCAAAGAAACCAGTTCGTGTTTTGAGTGTGGGAAGAAGAAGACCAGCTAACCGAGATCTAGACTTTGCAACTCCATCAAAGAGAGGGGATAATCAAGAGGAAGAAGACGAGGAATCAGATGAAGGAGACAAAAATCGAATGTCTGAAGAAGATGAACCTAACTACTCTGAGGAGAAATATCCTCCCGCTGACGATAAATACAAACGGCTGGAGGATCGGCTCAATGTCATGGAGAGTCAAAGGGTGCACGGTCTGGATTTCGAAGATTTAGGTTTGGTTCCAAGGGTAGTCATCCCACCTAAGTTCAAGGTCCCCATATTTGTAAAATACGACTGTGTTTCCTGTCTTAAGTTTCACTTGAGGTCATATGTCAGAAAGCTCCAGCCTTACACTGCTGACCGGAAGTTATGGGGTCCATTTCTTCCAAGAAAGTTTGGATGACACTCAACTGGATTGGTTTTATCATCTATAAGGAATAGACATCCATACCTGGGAAGACCTGGCTACTGCTTTCTACAAGAAGTACCAATACAATGTTGACCTGACACCAACTCGAGTGCAACTGCAGAATATGTCCATGGGCTCGAGAGAAGGGTTCAAGGAATATGCACAAAAATGGAGGGATCTAGCTGACAGGGTTCGACCTCCTCTGACTGATCGGGAAATGGTGGACATGTTCATGGGTACTCTGACCGGCCCGTTATTCAATTTGCTGATTAGAAGTTCCTCATCCGAGTTCACAGAGATGGTTCTGACTGGAGAGAGGATCGAAAGTGGCATCAGGAGCGGGAAGATCCCGATGGCTGCATCTTCCAATGCTGAGAAGAAGCCATTTGGTGGTAAGAGGGAAGCTAATGCTGTGCACGGCCAGAAGGTTCGTAATAAGGCAAACTACCACCAATCTGTGGGGGAAGTGCTTGTCTCTAATTTGGCACGCGTGTAACGACCATAACAATGGGGTAATCGGCAAAGGCAAGACGAGCCTAAGAGACAGTTCACCCAAATCAACATGCCATTGTCACAAGCATTGCAACACATGTTGGAGATGAATCTTATTACGGTGATAGGCCTACATCCAAACCCTAAGACTTCCTCTCCTAAATATAATCCTGATGCAAGGTGTGCTTATCATTCCAGCAGCCCGGGGCACGATACTAATAATTGTTGGGTGCTTAAATAAAAGATTCAGAATATGATTGACGCCAAGGAGATTGAATTTGAAGCTTCTGATACTCCCAACGTGATCACTGCTCCCATGCAAATCATGGCTAGGATTGAAATTATTTTTGTTCATTTGAATTCTCATGTTGTATTTTCTTTGTTTATTCAAACAATTATTGTCATGTCAAAACTTTATTATTTCATTAATGCATTACACATGTTTGTCTTGAATTAATTTGTTTTCATTATGCTTAAACTGCTTTATACTTCCTTTTCGTGATATTCAACTCTCGATCAAAATCTCTAAGCCTTTAGAGGGAGGATGACGAAAATGATACCACAATCTCTACAGTATACTTTTGAACAGACCTTGCTGACGATGTACATGCGTTGTTTCAAATTATAAATAGTGGAGTTATAAGGAAGATAATCCCTAGTCAACCCCTTTGATCCAAAGAAGTAGGAGTTTTTATTTTCACACAAATTAAAACCCTAAATCATAACCTGGGGCAGGGTAGTTTCTGAGTCAATTCAGACGCGCATTTAGTCGTAGTCTTCCACTTTGTACACAATGAATGACATTGAAGACGTCCTTCCAAATCAAAATACGGTGATGGTTCCGTATAATCGTCAAGACAGGCAATCATTATCTCTCAAAATAAAAGTCCGTTAAGTCAAAACCTATGAAGGAGACTTAAGAGAAAAACGGGGGCATCCCGCTGACTGTAATCACAAAAGAAAAAGTTCAGGAAAAAGACATGGATAGAAAAATAAAGAAAGAAAAGGTTACAAAAAGACTGCTTTCTTCAAACAAACGTTCAATTGTTGAACTATCACCAGAATATCAAGGATAGAATGCCAAACTCAGTTGGAATTCAAATGCACAATTAACTAAGAATATGACTGAAGAACATCACGAAAAACGGGTGGGTACAAATAAATTTTGAGCCTTTATCCTTTGTTTCTTAAACTGTGAACCAGGCCATGTTACAACCCTTAAAAGTCCTAGCTGAAGCATGGGTTAGTTTGAGAGCATATTGTTACAAAGGTATCCTGACTCCTATAGGACTTGCTACGAATCCTGAGTTGATATCACATTCTTGCAAATTTTGTTTTACTACACAAAAGACATTTAAAAAAATAATAATTTCAAGGCAGACATGAGTTTTGCATTCTTTAAATAATATTGTTTGCACATGATTAATTGGTCAAATGGCGGAGAAATTCACACAATGAATATTCAATGAACAAAAACCTTCTCAATGAAAAGGATCACCTCAAGTGGAAAAACACTTCCAACCAAAGGAGCACGACATGATCAATGTCCATCATCTGGGGAAGTCAAGTCAAGATTCAAGAAATCTCTCAAAGATGCCAAATAGCCAGGGGAAGATCTCTATTTGAATCACTTGTGGCATTGGGTATGAATCCCAACAACAAATCCTAGATGATCAAACAAACATCTTTTGGAAGTATGGAAACACTTACCACTATGGAAAATGACAATTCTCCGTACCCGGTGAACATGGACATAGCCGAGAAACACTACACATGAATAAGGACCCGCTAGGTTGACTGGCCTAGGCAAAAATAAGGGCATCCCGGCGAACCAAAATGGTTCGGGAAAAATTAGGGATAAAAACAAAAAAATTTGTACACCCGGCAAGTCAAAAACCTGAAAAGACAGTCCAGGCAAAAGTTAGGGATTAAAACGTACGACTACGTTCCGTCATCTCGTCACTTGTTTAGTCAGTAGAAGGTTTATCATCCTGACCAGCATTTATCCACCCCAGGAGTTGGGATTCCACTCAACTATCCACAAAGTCTCCGCAAGTACTTTCTCCAACAGGTAGAGAGGCAGGGGCATCTTACGTAAAGTCACCACTATATCCTCAATTTACAACCTAGTTTATGTCAAGTGTTCTTGTATCCCCAAAAGAATAGGAATTTCTGACTACTGCTCCAACATCAAGTTTTCCCCAGTGAAATCTTCAAACTTCTCAGGATTCCCCAATAGGATTTCACAAAATCCTCAAGCAGTGCATATAGCTTTACATCTCCAATAGAGTTTATTCCTCTAGCAGCGGAAGATCATCTCCCAGCAGTTCAGTTTTAACAAAATCCGAAGACCTAGATTCTTCATCGCCAGCTGCAATCAGGGATTTATGTTCCCTAATTCAACAACGCTGCAATAGAACAACTGATACAAACACATATTTCATTCATACATCATTCTACAAACATCATAGCATATGCAGTACAAATGCATACGACACAATCTCATTTATGTTGAGAACATCATTACACAATGCATTTCATACATCATGACATTACGTACAGCTAACGCTTTACTTTTTTAAGAAAAATTGATCAACAGGCAGTTATCATCAACAATTTCCAATAGGTCAAAGATTAGCTCCTGAAACTAAACAGAGTAATTGTCTGCGCGACCAAATACAGCTTTACATGGGCTCTTCACGAAGCAATCTTACACGGGTTTCTCCTAACTTCCAAATACAGCTTTACACGGGCTCAACATGAAGCAATCTTACAAGGGTCTCTTCTGACTTCCAAAAATAGTTTTACACGGACTTATCCCGAAGAAACTCTACCCAGGTTCCTTCTAAAGTTTTACACGGACTTATCCCGAAGCAACCCTACCCAGGTTCCTTCATAAGTTTTACACGGACTTATCCTGAAGTAACCCTACCCAAGTTCCTTCTGAAGTTTTACACGGACTTATCCCGAAGCAACCCTACCCAGGTTCCTTCTAAAGTTTTACATGGACTATCCCGAAGTAACCCTACCCAGGTTCCTTCTGAAGTTTTACACGGACTTATCCCGAAGCAACCCTACCCAGGTTCCTTCTGAAGTTTTACACGGACTTATCCTGAAGTAACCCTACCCGGGTTCCTTCTGAAGTTTTACACAGACTTATCCCGAAGTAACCCTACCCAGGTTCCTTCTGAAGTTTTACATGGACTTATCCCAAAGTAACCCTACTCAGGTTCCTTCTGAAGTTTTACACAGACTTATCCCGAAGTAACCCTACCCAGGTTCCTTCTGAAGTTTTACACAGACTTATCCTGAAGCAACCCTACCCAGGTTCCTTCTTACAATTTCCAGATGTAGTTTTACACGGGCTCATCCTAAAGCAACCCTACCCAGGTTCCTTCTGAAGTTTTACACGAACTTATCCTGAAGTAACCCTACCCAAGTTCTTTATGAAGTTTTACACAGACTTATCCCGAAGTAACCCTACCCCGGTTCCTTCTGAAGTTTTACACGGAATTATCTCGAAGTAACCCTACCCAGGTTCCTTCTGAAGTTTTACACAAACTTATCTCTAAGCAACCCTACCCAGGTTCCTTCTTACAATTTCCACATGTAGTTTTACCCGGACTCATCCTAAAGCAACCCTACCCAGGTTCCTTCTCACAGCCCTACCACCCTGACTTTATTCTGAAGCAGCCCTACCACCCAGTATTTATTCCGAAGCAGCCCTACCACCCAGGCTTTATTCCGAAGAATCCCTACTACCCAGGATTTATTTCAAAGTAACCCTACTATCCAGGTTCCTTCTGACAGCCCTACCACCCATGCTTTATTCTGAAGCAGTCCTACTACCCAGGCTTTATTTTGAAGTAACCCTACTACCCAGGTTCCTTATCATAGCCCTACTATCCAGGCTCCTTTTTCATGAATTACGTGATGCAGTTTTACATGGACTTGTCCCGAGAAAGCCCTATACAGGTTCCTTCTCTTTTATCTTTGGACAACAGTTTACAACACTGTAAAACCTAGACCTGACCAGATACGGTTGATTTCATATTCCCTAGTAAGTCACTGTAAAACCCGGACTCGACCAAATAAAATCTCACTTTTGTCTCATCAATCAAGAGTTAATTCCCCAATAGAGTAATGGACAACTGAAGCTCCTAGACTCTATTTCCCAGGACATAAATAAACATTCCCCGGCGAAGTCCTCCTCAACGGCAGGTACGGGAATTCCCGCAAAGGAATCTCTTATGCAATCGATATCTTTTCTGGATGGCATCTTTAAGCCCATCTCTGATGATTCTCCATCACCTTCCAAATGGCATCTGTAAGCCCATTCCCGATATTATCGATCGACATTCACTTCATGCGAGTGCAAATTTCTAGGCACTATAGTATTCAATCATATTCCACCATCAAATCACGAAAGGCAGACAAGCCAATCTACATTCTCAGGTTTAAGAAGATTGAACAGGGGTAGCTGTTGTACTCCAAAATTTACCCTCTCATTTTACTTAACACATGCCTATTGAGGTCCTGAACTTGCCCAAGGATGCCCAAGGATTGACTAGACAATTCTCCTACTAAGGCAATGAACCCCCAACTAGGGTTTCCATTATCATCCAGTTGTTTGATCTCCAATGGTCTCAAATGCTTCCCATGGTCCTAATATGTCCTCAAGATCATCCATGCCAAGTTTAATGCTTTGCTCAATAAGTTTGCTCAAACAATTGGTCAAGTATTGGAAAATCAATTGTGTTAGGTCAAAAGTCAATTGTGACCTATATACAGTCAAACTTCAATATTTTTGGTCAACATCAATATTTTGAAGTGATTTCCATCATTTGATTAAGGGTTAATCATGATTCCTCAAGAAATTCTCCTAATTACTCAAAAGTCAAAAATAGCAAATTAGGGTTTCTATAGGAAAAGTCAACCAAACTTTGACCAAGCATAACTTTCTCATAATTTTTCAGAAAGTTTCCAACCAAAGCTCAGTTTGAAGAGAATCCAATTACCTACAACTTCTCCTCAGCCCTCAAGTCCAATAAATGCACCATTTGAAAGATAAAAGTTCATACATTACAGGTCATTTTTAGAAAGTCAATAAAAGCCACTTTTTGCCAAGACCTTTAACATCAATGTAACATCTTCAAAAGCAAAATTAATAAAAAGAGGGATTGAAGTATACATCTTGGGCTTTCCAAAAAGTAAAGGATGATCATCATGAGATAAAAATTGATCAAGTTATGGCGTTCCCAAGTTAGGAAAATTTGGGAGATTTAAAGAAATATGCATTGGGCAAATTTGAATTTTTAAGGCAATGGCTCAAATTCTTGAACTTCAAACATATTCCTAAGACCATAGAGGACCCCTAGGAGAATTTTTGCATAGCCTTGATTTTATTTGCATTTTATATTAATTTTATTTAATTAAAAATCATATAAATCAAGATTATTGCAAAGTATATGGGTCATTATCATTTGGGCTTGGTTTGGTACATGGAGAGGCCCCAATTTTTGTGTGCAGCAAGGCCAGTTCATTCTAGGTACATTCAAATTTGAAAATGGACAAAGTCCCTTAACTTTGGCCAAAGTTACAAATGGACATTCATGGCATTCAAAAGCTTGTGCATAGCTGTTACAAAATGGAATTTTCGTGTCCTCTCATCATTCTCTATATAAACAAGCTTCTGGCAAGCATCAAATAGAGATACATGATCAGAGGAACCCCTGTCCAATTTGCAAAAAAAACACTAAGGTTTTCAAACTCGAATTTCCATTTCCAGCATGTTTCAGTCCCAAACAAGTATCAAAACATACTCCTGGAGAACCTCTGAAGCCATTGCAAGCATTCACAACGCCTGAAACCTGTATAATCGCGCCCAACCTTCATCACGGTTTGCATATTTTCTCAATTTGATTTCGTTTATTTATCCAGTATAAACAAGTTTTAGCTATATATTCATGTTTATTATCATACTTGCAATGATTCTGGATGGTTTAATTTGATGTTTAGTACAGGAATAAGCCTGCGCCATTACTAGGGTTTTATGGTCCCAAATTGGGAACTCCATATACAAGCCAAATTGGACAACATTAGGGGTGGTATTGTATTCAGGAGGTCATGAACAATTTATTCATGCCTTTGGTTCTGATTAATATTGCTTGTATTGCGTTTTGAGATGTTGCAGGGTTATAGCTATGGACAAAAATGGCCACTATAGCTTTTAGTGACAATTTTGTCCGTAGGTAAAGGTCTTGTATAAAAAACGACAGCCCCATGAAGAAGAAGATCAGGTGGTAGCATCGCATTGGAGGGTTTGAATCCACGCGCGCTTTTTGAGCATATTGTTTTGTTTGGCTTATGTTTTATTTATTTATTATATATACAACATAACTTTCTAGCCCAGTTGGTCCAGGTGTTACCCTTTGAGAGGAAGGACCTGGGTTCGATCCCAGGTCTTAACATTTTCCTATTTTATGAGTTATTTCTTGCAGATCCCATGTGCCTCGCTATCAAATGTCCAGCATGCGCCCCTGATCTCAACCATCAAGTCCATCACGTGATCAAATCTAAACGTCTAGCAAAGATAGTGTACGATGAATCTCCCAGAGACTGATCACACTGGAATGTGTGCTAACAATTGGGCCATCACATATGGGCCCTGGAATTTCAGGAAGGCACCCCCTAGCCAGGGTTACACCAGGCCCAAATCCATTTTTTTCTTATTCTTATTGTTTCCTTTTACTTTATTTATTTTGTTTTTATTTATTTCAAAATCATTTTTTAATTAAAACAAAAATCAATAAAATCCCAAAAAGATAGGAATTAGATATTTAGCTAAAAATGATTTTTGTTAATTAAATAACTAGTATTAATTAGGGTAATTGGTTCATTTTTCTATAATTAAAATCAATTAGGAAATTAGTTTTAATTCTTAAGTATTATTTCTCAAATAAAAATGCCAAAAATATTATGTCATCTAGAATTAATTTCAAATTTTCTTTTCATTTCATCAATTAATATTAATTTAATATTTTCCTTAATAAACAAAACAATAAAAATAATTCTCTCTTAGTTAGAACATTTTAGATTTTTAGACGTCGTTTCCAAGTCACGCGCGTTAGTTACTTTCATATAGTTATTATCATTTATTATTATTGTATCTGATTACGGATTATAATACTTTTTAACTAGGATTTATTTTACTGCTTTTATTTGTTGTTGAATCCCTATTCTGGTTATGTAATCCCCATCCCCCAAAGCCTTGTAATATCTAGGTTTAAGATTCTCCCATTTTATTTTTTCGCTACTATTAACTGTTAGATGAATGATCATAGGATTTAAAAGAAAGATTAAATGATTAAAATGGTAGATCACCCTAGCTGTGTGTTGTACCCCAAAATTTTCCCTCTCATTTATCAAGGATTCTCTCACAAGGGTTTCTATGACATCAAGTTTGCAGTACTGACACATCAATTTAGACTTGAAATTGGCACAAGGGCAAAATGGTCATTTGAACACTGAAAAGTCAAACTTTAACTTTTGATCAAAATCAAGTTTCAAGAATCATATTTCATCAAGACATGTTGGAGTGTGAAATTTGTTTCATCAAGATATTCAAAAGTCAAATTTACTTTGGAAAAGTCAAATTTCTAAATACTTAGAATATTTCTAAGTGTTTAAGAAATATGACAAGCTCAGAACTTCTATCAGATTATCACCATGATGCAAGCTGATTCTGGAAGAAATTCTAACACAAGAGTTTTAGATCTCAATAAGACCTAAAATATTGCAGAATAGAACCTCTCCTGGAAATGTTGGAATTTCAAGTTATAAAGGTTCAAAGACACGTCCATGAAACTGAAGCACTCAGCAAATTCTGGACATTTTCAAGACAGAGTTTTGGTTAGAACTTATGGGCTAGTTTTAACGTAGGCTCAGTCAGAAGTTGCAAGAGAAATTTAAAGAGGATTTATAAAGCATGTTACAAGCTTTTGGGAAAGTCTGAAAACTCACTCAGAACATGCTGAAGCAAAGGGATTCAAGGATCAGAAGTTGGATGTTTATTCTAAGTTACGCTGATGCTGAACTTCTGACCCAGACTTAGGCTATGATGCACAATCTCATAGTGCGGGATTTCTGGTTTGATAAATATCATCATCATTTAATGCACACAACCACTTTTGAGTTTTTATCCAAAGGATTTCCCCACGTATGAGATAGAAGTACCATTGTTGTCCTTGAAAAGTAAACTTTTGTACAAATTTATGCTGGGCCCATGCTTTGCTTTTGCCTCTGAGGGTACTTTTCCTTAATTCATGCTTACAAATCCGGCTTAGGCACAACTAAAAGCTGTTAATCTTACTTGTTTGAACTTGCTTCAAGAACAAGTCAACACCTAGTGTATGATGGCTGTACTTTTGACTTTTCCAAGCTACTAAATCCTTGCTTATAAATTGAACTTAATTTGCAACTGAAGGCCAGGAGAAAAAATTGGTGAAGAATTTTAAAATTAGCCTAGAAAACTTGCTGAATTTTTAAAGAACTGGAAACTAAAAGCATAAACACAAAAACCTTCTAAGTTTCTGTTTCTTTTCACGCCCAAACTCTATTTTTCTTGCACATCTCTTGGACAAATTAGAAACAATCCCAACTTCTGTTTACAGAGTGCAATTCCATCACCACCAACTTCCATTTCAAAAATCAGAACTTTGATTCTTGAATTTTCCAGCCATTCCTTAGCTCAAGTTAAAGATTATTCCAGCCTTCTGAGCACGCGAGAAAGATGACCAAAATATCACAGATGCCTGAACCATACTCTAATTCATAACAATATCCAAAAGCAAAGTAAGTTTCTTCTGACTTGTATCTCATTGCTTAGGCATTTCTAGACTTGCATTTTCAGAGATACAATGTAGATATCATGGCTCTGATTCTGTACATACTCATATTTCATGTATTTTTTGCCTAAGTAGAGAGGATCTCAGTTCAGAACTTCTTGAGGAAACTAGGACTCAAAATTAGGATTAGCAAAATTCATGCCTGCTTCTGATTTACAGTTCTAATATTTTATACTTCTGAAACCATGATGAAACTTGCCATAACTGTTATGTGTACATTTTCTGTTTTTTGTTGAGAAATGACTAAGTTGCAGATATTCTAATTAGCATAGAGAAATAGGTGAAGCTCATCATCAGAACTTACTTTATGTTATATGTTCATGCTCTTGCTTCTAATACCGGATGTACAACCACCCCAGTGGTGGAAAGCGTGGGCATAAGACTTTAGTACTAAGGGTCCTAGGTTTTAACCCCAGAAGGATCTCTTTTTAGGTTTATTTATTGACATTTTCACCCATTTATCTGGAAAACAATATTCCTAAATCATAACTTCTAAACAACCTTACCCAACAGCATTGCCGCCTCACTCTCTCAAGTGGCCAGAACTTCTGACTTGCTAGTGATATAAGAACATATAGGTTCCGAACTACACTATAGCTTCTGAACCCCTTCAATAATCAGAACTCCTAGGATTTCCTTTGTTCTCAGCAACCTCAGAACTTGGTGTACTCAGGCCCAGAACTTCTGACCTTCTGCTTTCCTACTAACATTTTCTCTCTTGCAGCGTATCAGAGTCAGAACTTCTGTTCCTCCTCGTTTCAGCAATGTGCTGATTCTGACTCCATTTTCTTGTTTATCTTATTTTTTGCTTTAATAACCAAAAACACCAAAAATATTTCATATTCACATGTTTTTATTTTATTTCTTTTAGAATAAAAAAGATCAAAATATTTTCTTAAGTAAATTTAATTTCTTAACAAAAACAAAACGAAACAAGTCCATTTCAATTTCTGTATATTATTTCAATATGGTTGTAATAGATAATTAGGACTTTAATTTCTTGCAATCCCCATTCATAAATTTGTACCCCCTCCCCTAAGTGATGTAATAGCTTAGTATTTTTAATTTTCGTAATTTAAACGCTTTATATACCAATGTTAGTAATTAGGGTTTGTATGGAAAAAATTAAAATCAATACTTAGAAAACCCTAATCAAAGACAAATCAAGCATGAAAATCAATACGCTTTCACACAAACACCCCTAGGGTAAATCCACTTGGTTGCCTTACAAAAATGGCCATATTATGCATGTGGGGTATCTTAGCAAAAGAAATAAAAAATACAAGATCATAGTCCCTCGATGACGCTACGAATGTTGCCTTACGAATGATCTTAGTCCCTTAAAGAAAATGCTAAGATATCTTACAACATTGCTATTCATGACTATACGATGACCCTTGCTCGTCCCTTTTACATCCAAAGATAAGGTTTCTTACCAAACCAATGGTAAGATAATAATGTCAAATAAAAGAGGAAATAAACACGAAAGACTTTTGAGTAGACAGATTGTTCCTAGTTACTTGCTCCATTTCAAAACAAAAGCATCCTTGTTATTTCCAAAACAAACACCAACACTTTCAAAACATTTTCCAAACTTGAAACATTTTCAAAAGCTCAACACTTTGTATACATTCTTACCAACGAGAATCATTACAAAGTTTTCCTAAACAACAGAACCTTTTCAAAATACTTTCCAAAACCACACAAAGCACATTTTCAAACAAAAGCAAGTGTTCTAGCAAGTAACTAAGAGCCCATGGAAAACCATGGATGAAAAGGGTACTAATACCTTCCCTTTTCATAACCTACCCCCCGAACTCAAGAAACAATCTCAAAGGTATTTCCTGTGCTTTTTCACCTTTCCTTTTGGATAAAAGAAAAGTCAGTGGCGAATCTTTCTAACCGAACATTTTGTGATAAAACGCAAAACACCCAAGTCAGATCTCATACCGCATCACACTGTGCAAAGATAAATAAACTGAAATCAAACACTTGCACATGCTCACCCCTAGCGTATCTCCCACTTCGGTTTCCTCGGAAATACGATCACTATTCTCGAACATGAGAATTCTTAGTGACTGTCCTCTAATTCAGAGATCACAAGTCCCTTTTGAAGGTTGCCTCAGTAAAAGAAAATGCGATCTTAGAACTTTAAGACAGTTACTAAGAGATCTTTCCCTATTGCCTTAAGTGACCGTAATCTTCCCTTTCCATTGTCCCTCAAACTCTAACTATGGAGCTACCTACTCCTTAATAGTAGGATAACACTATCTAAAGGAAATAAGAAAGCAAATAATTTTTTTCGAGTAGGTAGAAACTCTTAAGTACTTGCTCAAAACAACCAGTTTTTTTCACACTTACACTTTTCGAACAAAGTTTTCAAAAACGCTTTATCACAATCTTGAGGACTGACACAAGGGTTACCATAAAGTGAAACGCCGCACTAAGCATTTTCAAAGCTTTTCAAAACACACAAAAAAGAAATTTCAAAATGAGCAAGTACCTAAGATCCCATGGAAAACCATGGATAGAAATGGTACTAACACCTTCCCTTTATATAATCTACCCCCCGTACTCAGAAACATCTCGAAAAAGGTTTTTTCTATTCTTTTTCCCTTTTCCTTTGTTGGATAAAATAAAAGACAGTGGCGACTCTTGCTTACCGCGACATTTGCAAACATAAATGCAAAACCAGTATTAACAGTCAGTTCTACCACCATATCACACTCACCATCCATCTCTTCATCATCATCGTAGTTCTTCAGCCTTCATCATTTTTTCAATCAACACTGGTTCTGTCGGTTTCGCATCTTCTTCTTCTTTATAGCATACTTCCCGCACCTATGTGATCTCAATAACATCACAACAGAAGAATCACCTTCAATCTCATGTTCTCTCTGAAAACTGAAAACAAGAAGAAGAGAAAGTGAAGGAAGAGAGCGAATCAAGAAGATTACCTCTGAGTTAATCTTCACCAGACCATAACTTCACCATCTCCGCCATCGTCGAGGTTCCTAGGGTTTCGTTTGGGAGTAGATTGAGGTACGTTAGGGATGGAATCTGAGGAAATTGATGATGGATTCATGGTCAGGGACGGGAAAGAAGTAGAGTCTGTGTTGATTCTGTAATGCTTAGGAAGTTTTAAGAGTGGCTCACAGTGGCGTTTCACCATCGGAAATCGCTCTGGTGAGAAGTGTAAGGAAAGGTTTTCGCGAAGAGAGAGAGAGAAACAGGGAGTAAACTATGAATCTGAATGGTCACAAGCAGTGTAACCCTAATTCTCCAAAACGACATTGCATTATGTTCCTTTATTTTTCTAACTTTTATGATTTTACATGATTATGCTGAAAGATTGAAAAAGGCTTGGAGTGATGCTGGCGTGTGGAATAAGTCCTTTTCTTAGCTTTGGCCCAAAATCTTTTTGGCAGTTTCTGGGTTGGTGAACAAAAAAAACTCATGGACTCAAACTGCATTGGACCTTAGTCAGCTTGGGCCTTGCACCTAGCGCCTGATTCCTACAATGCACTCCTGGATTCCAGTTAGCACCCCCTGATTCTCTTAATTTCTTTTTATAATTACTTTTAATTCTTTCTTTCATGATATTTTTTTTAAATAACAAAAATACATAATAAAAATGATAAAAATATTATAAGACACGTTAGGAATTAAATAGGAATTAATTTCTCCTTTTACTAACTTTTTAGTCAATTTTAATCCATAGTTTTACTCATTTTATGTCATGTATTTCATTTGCGATTTTTGGTATGGATTGTATGCAATACTTTAATACTTGCTGCCTAATTTTAATTTTTTGTGTGGTCTTTCATGATTCCTTAGGTGATTTTGGTTCAAATTTAATATTCGATTTAATTGAACAAAAATTAGACATTAGGCTTATAAATCCAAGCATGAAAACGCTAGGTAAAATCCCCTCAAAATTCCGACTTTAGGTCCAATAATGCATGATAACATTATGTTTAGAAATATGATATCCTCCCTTTGACTTTTCTCGTTTTGCATTTGCATAAAACAAAAAACTTCTTTTTCCTTTCAAACTTCAAAATACTTTAAAAATTTACTGATGAGAATCATACTTTTGTTGAGTATGGGAAATGATAAGCGGGTCTCTTCTCGATCTTATTGTTCTTCCGTCTCGGGCCTAGGTATGGTTCAAGTCTCAAAGACTCCTTTCATGGATAAGTGGAAAAGTGGCTAAAATATCTCACTTGAGGTCAACTAGCAATTATCCGTAACAAAAATACAAACCAACTCAAACCTTTTTGTGCGTTCAAGCACCTTTTCTATAAAACCCTTTTCAGGTAAGGACATGATTAATTTACTTCTGTGCCAACGCATAAGTCTCCAAAGGTCGAGCTGCGGCAGAAGGCGGAATTAACATTATCCATAAAAAACACAACCAAACAAAAACATGTGATCCGAACTACGGTAGCTCTGAATCCTTAAAAAGGACACGTAGGCATTGGGGTAGGGCCCAAGCGAGTACAATTTTATTTTCCCTACATTCTTTTCTCCTTTCTTTTGCATGCATTCTCCCTTTAGCAGTAGTAAACAATAAGCATAGATTAAAACACACCCATAAGATAGACAACAAGAGTGGATACCGTAGAGTACTACGGGAGTGTGGGGTGATAATACCTTCTCCTCGCATAATAGACTCCTTTACACGATCTCTCGGTCACAATACTATGACTTCTCCCTTCTTAGGTTTTATCGATATTCACCTTTCCCTTCATGTGGGATAAAAGACGTTCGACGGTGACTTCATTGTTTGATGATTTTCAGCCGGTTGTTTCAACGCGGATGGAGTATTATATTTTGTTCTTCATATTTTTATGATTCATTTTATTACTTCCTCTTCTCTCTTCTCCTTCCACTTTTCTCGTCCTTCTTATTTCTTCAACACAACCATAACACCGATAACCCTCAATCCCAAAAAACCTAACGACGACCGCCCTAAAACGGTGACGATTTCGACCCTAAGCACAAACCTAATTCCCAATTTTAAAACAACAATCGCAACGACAAAAAGAGAAAAAACCTAAGCTAAGTGTCGTCGGAAAATACCTTTACGCAATGATTCCTTGAGTTCTTCACTTGATTTCCCCGATCTCGTCACTAATCCCCTTTTCCTTTGTTAATCGCATGTGCAAAGGAACTTTAGGTCTTTAACATTTTTTATAACATTATTTTTATTATTTCTTTTTGATATTTAATTTCCTAGACAATTGTATAAGTCTTGCTCTCCGATGTAATAGCGTAGATTTATTTTATCGCATTTTTTCTAATTATGTAAATGCTCACATGATGTAATAGTGTAAGATTTTACATTCCACATTTTAATTTTTTGTACATATTTAATTGCTAGTAAAATAGGGTTTGCATGGAAAGACTAACAATTGGACATAGAAAACCTAATTCAAGAGTAAATAACTTAAACTAATAAACTTTGCACACATCACCTCTAGGGTAACCTCTCTTGTTGCCTTACGATACAATTGGTCACGTCCCTTGAAAGTAGGGATGCTTTAGCAAAATACCCTCGATTTAACAATATAATCATGGTCCCTTTTGAATAAAGATCATAATCCCTCGATGATCCTCCAAGTTTCCTACAAATGATCTAGTCCCTTCGATGATCCTGCGAGTAAAATGATGATAGTCCCTTCGATACAATTGTTAAAGTATCCTTACATGCTTCCTTTGATGACCATACAATGACCCTACGTCTGTCTCTTCACATCCAATAGATAAGATTACCTACCAACTAATGGTATGGATAATACTATCTCCAAAGGTGAAGGAAAAGAATAAGAAAGACCATACTTAGTGGGTAGGACTCTTGAATGCTTGCTCACAAACAAAACATTTTTCCACACTACACTTTCAAACAAGATATTTTCAAAAAACACTTTGTATACATTCTTGAGGACCGACACAAGGATTATTACAAAGGTAGCCTTACATTGTCATTTCAAAATATTTTCAAAC
Organism: Vicia faba; assembly: GCA_948472305.1. NCBI lineage: Eukaryota > Viridiplantae > Streptophyta > Magnoliopsida > Fabales > Fabaceae > Vicia > Vicia faba. The sequence continues at coordinate 262,138,857 of OX451738.1, forward strand.
AAATCACACACACAAAGCAAGTTTTAAAAGTGATCTAAGCAATTAAGAGCCCGTAGATAACTAAGGATGAAAAGGATACTAACACCTTTCCTTTTAATAACTTACCCCCCGAACTCAAAATCTATCAAAGGTCTCGTTCTTTTCACCTTTCCTAAAAATTGGATAAAGTAAAAGTCGGTGGCGACTCTTGCTAACCGTAATATTTGCGATAAAACTAAAAAAGTCAGTTCTCCCACCGTATTACAGTATGCGTCTAGCCTTGTTTCTGTTTGTATATTCATAAATCAATGTCAATATAAAATCCTTTTCCCTACAATCTTCAAATATATTCCATTTGATATGGTTGAAAAATATGTTTTTTGGCTCTGTGGGTTGCGTAGGGTAGAGGATGAAGAACAGGGGCCGTTGCGGCTGATTAAGGTTGAAACCCTTGGTTCAACTTCGATCAACACTCTTAAAATAATACTAATAAAAACTGAAAATAAATGAAATAAGAAAATAATACTAATAATAAAATTTAAAATGATTACAATGTTTAAATAATAATAATAATTAAAATAAATAAATGTTAAATATTGATAAAATAATAATAAAAAACAATTTGAAAAGGGTTGACCTCGGTAAACATCCTGGTTTAATCAAGCTAACCAAATTAAAACTTGATGGGCCTCTTATGACAATGATTTAGAGAGGCCCAATTGATCACATTGCAAAAAAAACCACATCCTCCTTGTATTTTAAAACGAGTCAAAACTACAATGGGCCACCTGACTCAAAAAAGGATACCCCCTTTGTATAGATTTCAAAAATATTAAACACGGGCCTCTAAAAATGGGCCATCTGATTTAAGAAAACACCTCCCTTATGTATATATACCCCTTTTATGGACTTAGAAAACTTTAATGGGTCGGTCTATCTAAAACGATTCAATAAACCCCTATGGCAGAATACACCCCTTTATTATGGACTTAAATAACCTTAATTCAAAATTTTAGAGTAACAACTGTTACAATATAAATTATAATTTAAACAATCAACACTGATAAAAAATGATCATCTGAAATAAATTGACCATTAACCCTAGTAGGGAAAATTTGGGGTATAACACCCCTTTTGCATAATTAAAACAAAAACTTCTTTTCTTAAGGAAACTCAAAACACTTATTAATTGAAGATTCAGATCGTATGTAGTTGAGTCTTGTGGGGTAGAGCGAATAGGTCCGTATAAAATCTTTCTCTTCTTTCACTTCCAGACTTTATTATGATTCAAATTGCAAACTCTTTTGCAAATAAGTGGAGAAATAGTGAATGCTTCCTCCCATGGGATCCATTTGCTATCATCCTACCAAAAACACCAACCAATTCAAACTTTTTTTCCTTTGACCTTCCTTTGGGATTTTCTTTGAAAACATTTTCTCTAAAAAGATGTATTATTTCCTCTCCATGCAAAACGACGCATAATTCCCCTAAGGTCGGATGGCACTATATCAATTTCTGGAGTGTGAATGTAATGCTATCCGCTTAAAAAATTCAAACCAACTAGCATTTTCTAGGAGAACTACGAGTTCACTATTCCCCTATTTCACTAAGGGTGATATATAGGCACTAAAGGTTTACAACCGCGGAGGGCACGACTAATAAAACCTTTTTCTTTGTATGTACACTCTGCATTGGTGCATTTTCCTTAGCTTGATTAGATTTAGATAGAACACACCCTTTGATTAGAATAACAAGACTGGATCCCATGGAGTACCACAGACGTGAGGGGTGTTAATACCTTCCTCTTGCATAATCGACTCTCATACTCGATCTCTCAGACGCAAGATCGTGATTTCTCCTCTCTCATGTTTTTATTCTATGATTTTCCTTTCCCTTTCGTGGGATAAATAAATAATAGATGGCGACTTTATTGATTTTCTCTCGATGATTTCCCAATTGCATCAGTTGGTGACTTCACTAGGGAAAGATTGACCAATTGATCGTCCATCCTAAGTGAGTCAGTCCTAGTTTTTTTTTTGTTTTGTGTTCATTGGGTGTTTATCTTAATGCTTTATAGCTTGTTCATTTATATATGTTTACCTGTACATATGTATGCATTTCATTTTTACCACTTTCCATATACTGGTTATTGTTGTTGTGCTGGATCTTCTGTATTTTCTTGGTGGGTGGATGTTACTGTTGAGGTAAAAGGCCCAGTACCCAGGCCAGAGTTGTAAACTCTTAGGAATACATAGTAATAGAGTGAAGACATGACAGCTACTAGATGTAGATCCTACTAGTGCAGTCATGTGTGCTATGCTCATACGAGGTTCAAGTGAGGTATTATCGTTATCACATAGGTGCAACGATGATAGTATTTTAGGTGAAATCAAGAATCTGAGTTACTTTTGACCTTACCCGGTCCTAGACTTCACCCGTGAGTGGGGAGGGTTTGATCTTACAGGCACCGTTGGTGACTCTGTGGTTCTTTTGGTTATGTTCTGGACTTTTTTTGGTGACTGTGATACGGTGGGAGAACTGACTTGAGGTTTGCGTTTGTATTCGCAAATGTTGTGGTTGAGCAAGAGTCGCCACCGACTTTTTATTTTATCCTAAGGAAAGGTTAAAAAGCACAGCAAAAAACCTTTGAGATGTTTTCTTGGGTTCGGGGAGTAGATTATAGAAAGGGAAGGTATTAGCACCCTTTCTATCCATGGTTATCCATGGGCTCTTAGTTACTTGCTTAGATCACTTGCCTTTTGTTTTCAATTTGTTTGAAATGGTGCTTTGTGTGTGGGTTTGAAAATGTTTTGAAAAGAGGCCAATGTAGTGGCAACCTTTGTAATGATCCATGTTGGGATGTATACAAAGGTGTATGTCTTTTGAAAAGGTTTTCATTTGTTTTTTGAAAGTTTGTTTTGAAAGTGTTGTGATGTGTGATTTTGAAATTAGGCAAGTGTTTTGTTTTGCAAGTTTGATTCAAGTAACTAAGAGGTTGTCTACTCCTAAATTTCTCAAAAAGATTATTGCTATGTTTTAACCCTTTTAACAAGTTTATTCCATCATTGTATTTGGTGGACAATCTTGTGTTAGGATGTGAAAGGGACGGGCGCGGGTCATCGTTTAGACCATAATTGCAATGGTGCCAAGTATCTTTGGGCATTTTCTTTAAGGGACTTGATCATTTTGTTTTGAAAAAAAATATTATCGAGGGACCATGATCTTTTAAATTGTTTGTTTTGCCCAAAGAGACCTAACATGCAATATGGCCCAATTTTGAAAGGCAACAAGTGGATATAACCCTAGGGGTGTTAGTGTGCAAGTGTGTTTTATTGCATACAAGAGTTTTTTTTTCTTTGAATTAGGTTTTTCTATTTCATTGAGTTTTATCTTGCCATACATGTCCTAATTACTAGCAATAAGAAGCGGAAATGTAAAATCCTACGCTATTACAATAGTTAGGGGAGGGGGATACACATTTGTACATGGGGGGTTCAACGAGAAAAATAGACAAAAAAGAAAATAGCGGAAAACAAGATATATAGAGAGAGGGAGGGAGCCTGCGCGCTGTTGGGAGGCCATCAGAAGTTCTGACCCAGATCCGCTGTCAGATGATCAACCTGTTGGTGAAACTGGATGAGTCAGAACTTCTGACTCTAGAACCTGCAAAACAGACCCTTGTTAGTGGGGAACCCAGAAGTTCTGATTTCCCTGCGCTGCAAGACAGAAGTTTGTTAGTGGAGAACCCAGAAGTTCAGATTCTGCTGAAAGGCAATAACTCTCAGAGGTTCTGATGTTATTGACAGCAAAACAGGCTTCAGATGTGCTAACATCAAAGTCAGCACTTGGCTTTTTCCTGCACTAATCAGAACATCTGCAATCCTGTTGTTACTCCACAAAACAGAAAACATATTTGGGACAGATCCAGCAAAATAGCAAAACGTCTCAGAGGTCAGAATCACCAAGGTCACAGGCAGGTCCTAAACTGGCTCAGAACGTTCTGAGGTATGAGAGTCCTCAGAACATAAACAGCAATAACATGAATATTTACATTATGTTACTTGAATATGCACAGCTGATGATGCTTAACAGTGTGGTGAGGGTCAGCAGGTGCTTACCTGACTTTCTGGAAAATGGTGGGTGAAAGTTAGCTTTTGGTTCTGGTGGTGTTCTGGACAGATTTGGGAAAAGGGAAGTGAAGGCGTATACGTGTATAGGGTCAGAAGTTTGGAAAGAACGTTTTTGGTTTACAGAAAAAGGGCTGGGTGTTTGATGAAGTTGAAGGTGAGAAACTTAAAGTTATGACCCAAGGCTGGAAATTTTGGCAGAGTTTCAGAATGTTGTGTTGCTAGGAGTTTCGTTTCTCTCTTAGCAATTTTTCTGTTTCTTTTCTTGAACTTCTTGAACCTCTTTTGCAGTGGTGAAAGCTTTCTATTTATAGGCAAAGTTCTTGTGGATATCTTGAACATTTAAGGCGCCAACAGAGTTTGAACTGGTTCTTTGACAGAAATTCCTGGGAAGTTGTGATAACAACTATTTTTCAGCCTAGGTAGCAGCAGCAGGCGTAGATTGGGGGAAGTGACCTCTGAAATGGGCGGTGGCGTGATGACCCATGCCAGAATCTGTGCAAAAGCATTTTCCAAGCCACACGTGATCGCTCAGGAGTGGTTGGAAGCATTAATGGGCATTAAATGGTGACAAGACCTGTCAATACCAACATTCTGGTTGTTGAATCAGCAGCGTAAACCATGCTCTGGCCTTGGCTACCTGTTGTCTTAGCAAGCTCTGGAAATTTTCCTGGTTTTCTGGTACGTTCCTTGGGTCTACTTCTGGACAATCTGGACTTAGAGATTCTGTATCAATGTGACACCCATCCCTCTGACCTTTCATCTTCTGACTTCAACCTGTTCTGAAGGAGCCTTTATACTTTCATGTTTCTCTTGCATTCCTTTAGCAAGTTCTGACTGAGCTTGTGTAACTGCTGAAGGGGCATGTTCTGTTTGAGGCTTACACTCTGAACCACGTTTACAACTTCTGATTGAACTGATATAACTGCTGAAGAGCCAACTTCTGACCACGCTGAGCCAAGCTTGCAACTTCTGACCGTCTTCATCTGGAATGGGTCCAGAAGTTCTGAAGCGCTGATTTTTTTCTAAAAAAAACACTTATTTTAAAGAAACATTCTAAGCACTTAGAATTTGATTTTCCTCAACATGGAAGCGTTGTTTCCGGAGTTTGTGAGATCATCTTGCTCTTGTAAGTGGCTTGCTTGGGCAAAAGGATAACCCAGGACTTGGATTTGTTCCAGGGGACTTTGAAAAATCTAAGATGGTTTCCTGAAGAAAGGGAGGGCAAATTTTGGGGTACAACAGTTGCCCCTGTTCAATCTTCTTGAACCTGAAGAGTTAGATTGGCGAGTTTGCCTTTCGCGACTCGAGGGTAAAAGGAGATTGGACACCAGAGTGCCCGAAAATTTGCACTCGCCTAGTAGAGTATCAGCAATGGGAATGGGCTTATAGATGCCATTTGGAGAGGCGGTAGATAGGGAGATGGGCTTACAGATGCCATCCGGAGACGTGACAGAACCTTGTCGGGAATGGGCTTATAGATGCCGTTTGGAAGTGTCGATCGTATAAGAGATTCCTTAGCGAGAAATTTGTATATTTGAGAAAGACGGATGTTTTCCTGGCTTGTTACAGGTGTTTGATCTTCAATCTCCTTATGCAGATGTGCCCCGGCTGGATACAGGTATCGAATCTACAATTGATTGCTCACAGATGTGCCCTGGCTGGATACAGGAGTTGAATCTGGAAATAGTCGTTAATAGATGTGCCCTGGCTGGATACAGGAATCGAATCTTCGGACTCTTCAGACGTGCCCTGGCTAGATACAGGAATCGAGTCTGGAAACGTGACAGTTGATAGATGTGCCCTGGCTGGATACAGGAATCGAATCTTTGAACTCTTCAGACGTGCCCTGGCTAGATACAGGAATCGAGTCTGGAAATGTTGTAGTTGATAGATGTGCCCTGGCTGGATACAGGAATCAAATCTTTGAACTCTTCAGACGTGCCCTGGCTAGATACAGGAATCGAGTCTGGAAACGTGACAGTTGATAGATGTGCCCTGGCTGGATACAGGAATCGAATCTTTGAACTCTTCAGACGTGCCCTGGCTAGATACAGGAATCGAGTCTGGAAACGTGACAGTTGATAGATGTGCCCTGGCTGGATACAGGAATCGAATCTTTGAACTCTTCAGACGTGCCCTGGCTAGATACAGGAATCGAGTCTGGAAACTGATCACTCTCAGATGTGCCCTGGCTAGATACAGGTATCGAATCTGGAATTGTGACAGTTGAAGGTAGTTGTTTTCGGGATTGTCTTTTTCCTGAAAAGGCGAAAACATAAGTGGCATGCAATGTCATGATGTATGATATGCATGATGTTATGATGTTCAACATGAGATGTTGTATGCGTTTCATCATGTATGTAAGCAAGATGTATGAAAATGTGAAATGTTTATGAGTGTAATTTCATCTTAGGAAAATAAATCCTTGACGAACGGCCGGGAAGCTGCTCTGTGGAAGAGATACTTGGCCGAAGTTTTGATGAGAGGCCTGCTGAGGACTTTAACGACGGATTCCGCTGAGGATAATGATGATAAACTCCGCTGGGGAATTCCAAAGATAAACTCTGCTTGGGAATACCAAAGATAGACTCCGCTGGGGATTGTAGGAACTTTGCCGAGAGCGGTCTTCCGTGGCTTTTAGCTGAGGATAACCCAGTTATAAGTCCTTGTGAGGAAATAACTCTAAATAAAACTCGGGCGAGACGTCTGTGCTTCGCCGGGGATAAGCTTGCAGGATCTACTGGGGATGAGCTTTAAGACCTGCCGGGGAATGTTGGGCTTCTTCAGGATCGACGGGGAATCGACTCCGCTTGGGGAAAGTATTGTCGCATCCTGTCTTATTCTGCGGGGAATTGAGATGATTTGGCCACATTCTTTAGTTGAACCTATCTTGGTGCCTTGGCGGACCAAAACAAACAGACTGCGTTAAACAACTCCACATTGCCCCTGTCTTTGATGTCACCTGTAATTAATCTCTTGTTTCATATGCGAATATTTATGAATTAGCAATTTAATGTCAAATGCATATATCAAAAATGAACATTGGACGTTCTTCGCAAGACAAAACAGAAAAAAGGGGAAACAAGGGTAATTTGTATGGACAAGTGAATTTGTATTGATTTAAACTTTGCCTGTGAATAGGCGTTTTTTGTACAAGAGGCTGACATCCTAGTAAGAGGACATTGCCAAACAGTATAGAGTTTATATTTTGAAAAAAAAAAAAAAAAAAAAAAAAAAACAAAACAGCTATGTGAACAATCCCACTGGGTTCCAACTCTGCTATTGCCTTCATGTCTTCGAACGTCTCATCGCTTTGCTGCCTAATTTGAAGATGAAGCTGATTGGTCAATGCCGAAATCTGGAGCCAGATAGTTGATGCCGAATTCCGGATGCGAAGTGATCCAATGAGACATAGTGTTACGCTTTTATCCCTAACTTTTGCCTGGACCGCCCTTTCGGGTTTTCAGTCCATCGGGATACCCTTTTTTGCCCAAGCCGCCCTTTCAGGTTTTCGACTTGCCGGGTGTACAGATTTTTTTATATTCATTTCATCCCTTATTTTTGCCCGAACCCTTTTGGTTCGCCGGGAAGCCCTTATTTTTGCCTAGGTATGTCAACCTAGCGGGTCTTTTATTTATGCGTAGTATTTTTTCACTATGTCTGCATTGGCGGGGTGAGGAAGGTCGTCACCATCCATGGTGGTTAGGATCATGGCTCCTCCTGAGAACACACGTTTAACCACAAATGGCCCTTCGTAAGTAGGGGTCCATTTGCCCCGGGGATCACTTTGAGGAAGGATGATGCGTTTGATTACCAGGTCCCCAACTTGATACTCTTGCGGTCTGACTTTCTTGTTAAATGCCCTGATCATCCGTTTCTGATACGTTTGACCATGACAGATAGCAGTGAGCCTCTTTTCGTCAATCAGATTTAATTGATCAAGTCGAGTCTGGATCCAATCATCTTCATTCAAGTCTGCATCCTTCATTATCCGGAGAGAGGGTATCTGGATTTCGATCGGCAAGACTGCCTCCATGCCATAGACCAAAGAGAAAGGAGTTGCCCCGGTTGACGTCCTTGCTGAGGTGCGGTACCCATGAAGAGCGAACGGTAACATCTCGTGCCAATCTTTATAGGTCACTGTCATCTTCTGCACAATTTTCTTGATATTCTTATTGGCTGCCTCTACAGCCCCATTCATCTTCGGCCGGTAGGGAGAAGAATTGTGGTGCTGTATCTTGAATTGTTCACAGAGTTCAGTGATCATTTTGTTATTGAGATTGGTACCATTATCCGTAATGATTCTTTCTGGGACGCCGTACCGACAGATCAGATTATGCCGGATGAAACGCGCCACGACGCTCTTGGTTACTGTGGCATAGGAAGCTGCCTCAACCCATTTCGTGAAGTAATCGATCGCCACCAAGATGAAGCGATGCCCGTTGGATGCCGTTGGTCGGATCTCACCGATCATATCGATGCCCCACATTGCGAAGGGCCAAGGTGCTGTTAGGACATTCAAAGGAACTGGAGGGATATGCACCTTGTCAGCATAGATCTGGCACTTATGACAAGTTCGGGAGTGTTGGTAACAATCGGCTTCCATTGTGGACCAGAAATATCCTGCCCGAAGGATTTTTTTAGCCATGGTGTGTCCACTGGAGTGCGTTCCGAATGTACTTTCATGTAGTTCCATCATGATTTTCTCCGCTTCAGCCTTATCCACACAACGTAGCAAGGTTGAATCATGATTCCGTTTGTAGAGAATGCCGTTGCTGAGGAAGAATTTTGCAGCAAACCTCCTCATGAACTTCTTATCATTGACAGATGCACCTTCCGGGTATTCCTGAGCTTCCAAGTACCTCTTCACCTCGTGATACCAGGGTTTTTCAGTCACTTTCTCAGCCTCGAGCTCACAGCAGTATGCCGGTTCATCCAACTTCCAGATAATGATTCAGGGAGCCTCATTGTCCCATTTAACTTTGAACATTGAAGACATCGTGGCTAGTGCGTCCGCTAGCTGATTCTCCTCTCTGGGGAAATGCTCAAAAGTTATCTCTTCAAAGTGAGGGAGCAAGGTCGACACATACTCCTTGTAAGGAATAAGATTCGGGTGTTTCGTATCCCACTCGCCCTTGATCTGATTGATCACGAGAGCGGAATCTTCGAAGACACTTAGAAACTTGATCCTCAAATCGATTGCAGCTTGAAGACCCATGATACATGCCTCATATTCTGCCATGTTGTTGGTGCAGCTGAAACATAATCGGGCGGTGAGGGGAGTATGAGTTCCCTTGGGAGATATGATTACAGCGCCGACGCCGTTACCCAAAGCATTGGAGGCTCCATCAAAATGCATGGACCATCGGGATCCTTCCTCAGGTCCTTCATCCGGTCCAGGTACTTCACAGTCGGTTACCACCATGATATCTTCGTCCGGAAAATCAAAGTTCAATGATTGGTAATCGTCCACAGGTTGGTGTGCCAAATGATCAGCCAGTACACTTCCCTTAATTGCTTTCTGAGTTGTATACTGGATGTCATATTCTGTTAAGATCATTTGCCATCTCGCTATTCTCCCAGACAGAGCGGGCTTTTCAAATATGTACTTGATGGGATCCATCTTTGAAATCAATAAGGTAGTGTGAGTCAGCATATACTGTCTCAGCCGGCGAGCAGCCCATACAAGAGCGCAGCAAGTTTTCTCAAGCAGTGAGTAACGAGACTCACAGTCGGTAAACTTTTTGCTCAAGTAATAAATAGCGTGCTCTTTTCGGCCAGACTCGTCATGCTGCCCTAGCACACACCCCATCGAATTGTCAAGTACTGTCAAGTATAGTATCAGAGGTCTTCCTTCCACCGGTGGCATAAGAATGGGTGGCTCTTGGAGATATTCCTTTATCCTTTCAAAGGCGGCCTGACATTCATCATTCCAGCGTACCACTTGATCTTTCTTCAGTAATTTGAAGATTGGCTCACAAGTAGCAGTCAGATGTGAGATGAATCGGGCAATGTAATTCAGTCGTCCTAGGAAACCTCTGACTTCTTTCTCTGTTTTTGGAGTCGGCATCTCTTGTATGGCTTTTACCTTGGCAGGATCCACCTGAATACCTTTATCACTTACAATGAAACCTAACAACTTTCCGGATCTTACCCCAAAGGTGCATTTGTTGGGATTCAACCTCAGCTTGTATAACTTGAGTCGGTCAAATAACTTCCTCAGATGGTCAAGGTGCTCCTCCTCAGTTTGAGACCTTGCAATCATGTCATCAACGTATACCTCAATTTCATGATGGATCATATCATGAAATAAAGCAACCATGGCACGTTGATAGGTTGCCCCAGCATTTTTTAATCCGAATGGCATGACCTTATAACAGAAGGTCCCCCACTGAGTCACAAATGTAGTCTTCTCCATATCTTCAGGAGCCATCTTGATCTGATTATACCCTGAAAAACCATCCATGAAGGAGAACACCTTGTGTTGAGCTGTATTGTCAACAAGGACATCGATGTGAGGTAGGGGGAAGTCATCCTTGGGGCTGGCCCTGTTCAAATCCCTGTAGTCGACACACATTCTGACTTTACCGTCCTTCTTCGGTACTGGCACCACATTGGCAACCCACTGGGGGTAGGAAGTTACTGCAAGGAAACCGGCATCAAATTGCTTCATAACCTCGGCCTTGATCTTTTCAGACATCTCTGGACGCATTCGTCGAACTTTTTGTTTTACCGGAGGGCAATCTTCCTTGGTTGGCAGATGGTGAACTACAATGTCGGCATCCAAACCAGGCATATCTTCATAGGACCAAGCAAAAATCTCCATGTAGTCTTGTAGCATCTGGATCAATCGTTGCTTCACGCTGAGCTCTAGATTGGCACCAATCTTGACCTCTTTCCTATCTGTCTCAGTACCCAAGTTAATTGTCTCCACAGGCTCTTCATGTCGTTGAATAACCCTCTCTTCCTGGAGTAGCAGTCTTGCGAGTTCACCAGGCACTTCGCAATCATCTTCACCTTCGTCTTCGGCCAAGTTGATCGGATTTTCGAAGTCATAACTGGTGGTAGCAGAGCTGTTACCAGCGAGATCCAGAGTGGATTGAAACCTGTATAAGTGAGTGTGTGTAAATACAGCTGTCTTGCAATATATATAACACAGAAAGGAAAAGAGCACAAGATTTGAAATGCAACAAACGTCCAATGTTTTGATTGATGATATATGAAGATGTCATACAAAAAGCCCTCACAAATGGAGCTACGATGCCCCGGGTAGGACACCGAGCCAACAAAGTTTTAACATATTGTTTGTTACAAATTCGGAAATCAAAAGAAATTAATTACTGCGTGACAAATGTGATAGGGGTAAAATCCTTTGCCGTCCAGTTGCTTGGTCCTTCGCTGGTAGTCGGGTAAATCAAACTATCAAACTCTGCTTCCTCCACATCCTCCTCGATAGCGTTCACTCTTGAGCTGGAAATAAACACCAGAGCCTTTCCGATCTTCCCTTTGCGCACCGCCTTCTGAGCCTCTGCAGTAAAGCCTAGCCCAAACTTGTCGTTCTTCTGAGTGAAGTCAGGAAGCTGACCCCAGTGTGCACAATTGCCTTTCTGAACCACAGCCCGGGCATCCCTTAGGGAAGCCATCCTCAAGGAATCATTCTCTTCGGCCATTGTCTCTGCAGCTGCTGAAATTGGATGCACCTCCTCGAAATGCTGGAAGGGGGTTTCAATAAACTCTCCGTCCACCTCGATGTACCTGAAGGAATTCAAATGGCTCACCATATACTCCTCTTCTCCTTGCACAGTGACAATCTTTCCCCTGACGGGATACTTCAGCTTCTGGTGCAAGGTGGAGGTCACTGCCCCAGCTTTATGGATCCAAGGTCGACCCAACAGACAAGAGTACGATGGACGTATATCCATCACGTAAAAGGTAGAGTCGAACACTTGAGAGCCCACACGAATAGGGATGTTAACCTCTCCGTGAACCATCCTCTTGGAACCGTCAAAGGCCCTGACGATGATATTGCTGGGTTTCAACTCCAGGCCTTCATAATCCAGACGATCTAAAGCCTTTTTCGGAAGAACATTCAAAGAAGAACCAGTGTCCACCAATACATGTGCCAGAGTAGTGCCCCTGCATTCAATAGAGACATGCAGGGCATCATTGTGGTCTCTCCCTTTTGCGGTCAGATCAGCATCTGAAAAACCCAAGCCGTTGTCCGCCGTCAGATTAGCTATGCAGTCAGTGAACTGGACTGCAGACGTCTCTTGCGGCACATGGGCCGTCTTGAGAAATGAGATTAAGGCCTTAGCATGGGCCTCGGAGCATAGCAATAGGGAGAGCAGGGAGATCTTGGAGGGTGTATGCCCCAACTGCTCGACAACATTAAAATCACTTTTCTTTATTATTTTCAGAATCTCCTCCATTTCTTGTCGGGAGGCCTCAGCATTTATGGGTATCGGCGCCTCCATCCGGGCAGGCTCTTCTTCAATCCCTTTGCCCCGAGCATTTGATGACTCGGCAGCAGGGGACACAATTTGATCAGCAACAGGACTAGGTAAACTTGTAGGTTTTATGAGGAGGGGTTTTCGAATAGCGGGCGGCGCAATGTCAGGCGAGAAGAGCCTGCCACTGTGGGTGACCTTGGCTGGACCAGTGATATCGCAGATACTGGCACTAGCGTCGAATTCTTGCTTGATTCCATTTACATATACGTCTGCCCCATAATGCCAGGGGACAGCTTTATCAGACACGTAGGAGAGGGGCCCCGGAACAGTAATGATCACAGGCGCAACTGTCATGATTTGAATAGGCTTCTTTGGGGAAGCCTTGATTGGATTTTTGAAGATGGTAATCACAGAAACTTCTTTCATCGGAACCAATTGAACAGCAGTCTTTTTGAATAGAATCTCCTTGCTATCCATTAGGCCTTGGATGCCTAACCTCAGCAGGGGACAATCAGATAGGTAAATAGCACATAATAGGCAACCTTCACCGCAACCCGGAAATAAACCGGCCCGCAGTAGGTTCTTCTTAATAGTCTTCAGAGGGGTAACAACTTCATCTACCGAAACAGCATACACTTCTTTCTCAATGGCATTTATCCTATGCTGGGGCATAGGAGCCGTTACAACATTTGGTCTCTCCGGCGCTTCAAACTGAATTTCCTTTGCGTCGATTAGATCTTGCACTTTGTTTCTCAAGGCCCAACAATCATCAGTGGTGTGCCCGGGACTATCAGAATGATAAGCACACCGGGCATTTGGGTTATATTTAGGAGACGCAGTGTTGACGACCTTAGGAGCTTCTTTGAGGGTCACCAGGTTGGTGGATAACAGTTGGGGTAAAATTTGAGATAATGTCATACTTAGTCGGGTATACTGCCTCTTGGGCCTTTCGCTTCTTTGTTGATTGTACTGCTGAGGAGCAGCAACAGGTTTGGAGATGACCAAAGCATTGACGGCTTGGCGACTTTCGGGCTTGACTTGTCTTCTAGGACCATAGACGGCGCTTGCTTCTTTCTTGAATGGCCTCTTCTCAACACTTGTAGAGGCAGCCTTCTGTATCTTGCCTGACCTGATGCCAGCTTCAATTCTTTCTCCTGTTAATATCAAATCTGTAAATCCAGCAGAGGAGTTACCAACCAAATGATTGAAAAACGGACCAGACAAAGTCCCAAGGAACATATCAACCAGCTCTCGATCAGTTAATGGAGGCTGCACCCTGCCAGCCAAATCTCTCCATTTTTGAGCGTACTCTTTGAACCCTTCACCCGTCCCTAGAGACATACCCTGAAGTTGGGTACGCGTAGGAGCGAGATCAGAATTGTATTGGTATTGTCTGTAGAATGCGGTTGCCAAATCTTCCCAGTGTCGGATGCTAGCTCCGTCCAATTGGTAGAACCATTCAAGCTGTGACCCCGAGAGGCTATCTTGGAAGAAGTGAATCCAGAGGTTCTTATCCGCCGTGTAAGGTTGGATTTTCCTTACGTACGACCTTAGATGCAGCTTTGGGCAGGAGACCCCATCATACTTGGCGAAGGCAGGCGCCTTAAACTTGTGTGGAATGACTACCCCAGAAGATAACCCCAAATCTCCGAAATCCAGTCCCGACACATTCTGAATCTCCATGGCGCTCAAGCGGTCCTCCAATTGTTTGTATCTGTCAGCAGTAGGTGGGTATTGTTCGTCGTTATAGTCCGTCTCGTTGTCGGAGACTGCGGGACTAGGAGCTCCTCCCCCTTGGGGACTGTTTTTCTCAGCAGAAGAAGTGGTTGGATCAGCTTCATTGTGGAGTGTGTTCCCAAATCTGCGTCCGGTGTTGAACAGCGCAGTCCTCTTTTTCTTCTTCTTCTTCAGGAGTAGAGTCTTTAACTCTTGCTGACCTTGGGCTAGGCTTAGGACCATTTCTTGAAACTGTGCACTTTGGGCCTGAAGGGCCTTGATTGCTTGCTCACTGGATGATTCTGGATTCATGATGACTGTTCACACAAACAGCGAAGAAAATTAAGCAACCTGCGAAATAGGGTACCTGCTATGCATATGGTGCAATGGAATGCGTATGTATGCAATGCATTCAAGGATTTAGAATATTCAAAATTTGTTGTAGACAAAAAGGAACGCACATCATATTAATAAGGAGAAATTCGTTAGTACATAAACGCCTCATGGGCCAAATATTACAAAATAACTCCTTAAGGTAAAAAGACATTGCGCATCCTCTTTGGCGCGATGTAGGTGTTGAGATTCCTTTCCTCGTGCAGCAGGCGGGTGAGTTCCAGGACCTTCTTTTCACTAGCATGTAGACTGGTCTCAAGAGAATTCCGTTCTTCCTTAAGTTGGATCCAGCTCTTTTGCATCTCTTCCCAGGAGGTGGGCATGTCGGGATGTTGAATGGTGTAGGATGCTTCTCCTTCCAAGACTGGTTCTTTGACCACAGGAAGCATATGAGGATAAGGCATCACTAATTTCTGGGAGCGGGCTCGTACCCACTTGAGGTAAGGTTCCAACGGGATGGAGTTCCGGTGCCCCAATGTCTTGCTGTCTATCCTACTTGGCATCCTCCAAGCTCTGATAAATCTCTGACGAAGTCCTTGATTATCGTTGTCGAAGTCAAAAACTATGTCGGGAATTAACATGTCATGGGGGCCATCCTTCCGAGCATAACCAAACTGTCTCCAAGCCAGGCATGGGTTGTAAGTAATACCTCCTCTGATTCCAAATAAAGGAACATTAGGGTACTCCCCACAACGATCAATGATAGTGATGTCTTCCCTAGACCTAGGGCACCAATGTATATCTGCATGCGTGAGAGTCATTAACCGTTGTGACCATCTCAAACCCCGTTCGTTCTTCAAAACTGATTGTGGAAGGTGCGAAATAAACCACCTTCCCAGGAGAGGAGTGCAACACAAAAGGACACCCCTTCTTCTCATGGTTCGAGTGTAACATGAGTGAAGGATGTCCCCCAACAGTGTAGGTATAGGATTCTTGGTCATGAAGATCTGGACCGCACTGATATCAATAAGCTGATCTGGGTTAGGGAACAACACCAAACCATAGACAAGGAGGGCCATGACTTCTTCAAAAGCTCGTAGGTCAAGAGAGTTCCAACATTCTTGAGCCTTTTCAAACAGAAATCTAGCTAAGAATCCTTTGATACCACTTCTAACTTCCCAATGTCCCTTGAGGTCAGATGTCTGTAGGTGCAAGGCTTTAGCAATCTCTTCAAGCTTGGGTTCCTCTTCCGTACCGTTGTAGGGTAGTTGATCAAGGATAGGGACCTTCAGAAGTCGGGAGAACTCTTCCAATGTAGGCACCAACTGATAATCCGGGAAGGTGAAGCAGTGATGCAGAGGGTCAAAGAATTGGAACAGGACCTTTATCAAGTCCTCCTCAATGTTGGTGTTAACCAAGTTGATGAGTCTTCCATGTCTCTCACTGAATGAAGAACCCTCGGGAATCCTGGACAGAAGTTCCTTAAGCTGAGGAGGGATCTTTACAAGGCTAATCTGAATTGTCTTTCTGCGAGCAGTTTCCATGTCCTATAAAACAAGAACAAAGATGAAGATTCGAAACCCTTGAAATGGTTAGTCAATGCTCATGATGTTTGTATGATGTAATGATGGGATGATTAAATACAATTTTCACAGAGGCAAACATGGTAAGGCACACAAGTCACACAAACCCTTAGAGTTTAGGCCTGCATGGAGTCTGGGTATTACCCTCTTGAAGTTTGGTGGGCTCAACCTGTCCTATCAAAAGTAACCGGGTTCTAAAGGTCCCAATATCACGGGATTGCTTTCATTGTTCATCGTTTCGATTTAGCCACTGAACTGGCGACCGAAATATTCCAGGAAAGCAACCCTCAATTGAGTGTAGTATCGAGTATCAACCAACCTCGGACTGCACCAAAGTCAGTTATCTCACTACCCTAAAAAGGCCAAGATGGTTCAATTAAGGTTCCTAAGGTCAGTTGATGCTTCATGACACCACGCGGCGGCCCCGTACTCTCCTTGACTGAACTCAAGGGTTAGCGGTACACACCAAAGTGCCACATCAACGTAGCAGACTGTTTCAACCATGTCGGTATACCCCGCACAGTTCCCTCACAGTCTTGTCGCTACTTTCTAAGAAGGTATCCCCAGATCCGGGTTAGGATCTATAAAACTCCGATACAAAGCCCACAAATGTAAAAGCAAACAAAGCAAGCAATTGAAAACAATGGTGATCTAAACCCTAAGGTTACTCCACTTTTAAGTCCCTATCCCCAGCAGAGTCGCCAGTTCTGTGATACGGTGGGAGAACTGACTTGAGGTTTGCGTTTGTATTCGCAAATGTTGTGGTTGAGCAAGAGTCGCCACCGACTTTTTATTTTATCCTAAGGAAAGGTTAAAAAGCACAGCAAAAAACCTTTGAGATGTTTTCTTGGGTTCGGGGAGTAGATTATAGAAAGGGAAGGTATTAGCACCCTTTCTATCCATGGTTATCCATGGGCTCTTAGTTACTTGCTTAGATCACTTGCCTTTTGTTTTCAATTTGTTTGAAATGGTGCTTTGTGTGTGGGTTTGAAAATGTTTTGAAAAGAGGCCAATGTAGTGGCAACCTTTGTAATGATCCATGTTGGGATGTATACAAAGGTGTATGTCTTTTGAAAAGGTTTTCATTTGTTTTTTGAAAGTTTGTTTTGAAAGTGTTGTGATGTGTGATTTTGAAATTAGGCAAGTGTTTTGTTTTGCAAGTTTGATTCAAGTAACTAAGAGGTTGTCTACTCCTAAATTTCTCAAAAAGATTATTGCTATGTTTTAACCCTTTTAACAAGTTTATTCCATCATTGTATTTGGTGGACAATCTTGTGTTAGGATGTGAAAGGGACGGGCGCGGGTCATCGTTTAGACCATAATTGCAATGGTGCCAAGTATCTTTGGGCATTTTCTTTAAGGGACTTGATCATTTTGTTTTGAAAAAAAATATTATCGAGGGACCATGATCTTTTAAATTGTTTGTTTTGCCCAAAGAGACCTAACATGCAATATGGCCCAATTTTGAAAGGCAACAAGTGGATATAACCCTAGGGGTGTTAGTGTGCAAGTGTGTTTTATTGCATACAAGAGTTTTTTTTTTCTTTGAATTAGGTTTTTCTATTTCATTGAGTTTTATCTTGCCATACATGTCCTAATTACTAGCAATAAGAAGCGGAAATGTAAAATCCTACGCTATTACAATAGTTAAGGGAGGGGGATACACATTTGTACATGGGGGGTTCAACGAGAAAAATAGACAAAAAAGAAAATAGCGGAAAACAAGATATATAGAGAGAGGGAGGGAGCCTGCGCGCTGTTGGGAGGCCATCAGAAGTTCTGACCCAGATCCGCTGTCAGATGATCAACCTGTTGGTGAAACTGGATGAGTCAGAACTTCTGACTCTAGAACCTGCAAAACAGACCCTTGTTAGTGGGGAACTCAGAAGTTCTGATTTCCCTGCGCTGCAAGACAGAAGTTTGTTAGTGGAGAACCCAGAAGTTCAGATTCTGCTGAAAAGGCAATAACTCTCAGAGGTTCTGATGTTATTGACAGCAAAGCAGGCTTCAGATGTGCTAACGTCAAAGTCAGCACTTGGCTTTTTCCTGCACTAATCAGAACATCTGCAATCCTGTTGTTACTCCACAAAACAGAAAACATATTTGGGACAGATCCAGCAAAATAGCAAAACGTCTCAGAGGTCAGAATCACCAAGGTCACAGGCAGGTCCTAAACTGGCTTAGAACGTTCTGAGGTATGAGAGTCCTCAGAACATAAACAGCAATAACATGAATATTTACATTATGTTACTTGAATATGCACAGCTGATGATGCTTAACAGTGTGGTGAGGGTCAGCAGGTGCTTACCTGACTTTCTGGAAAATGGTGGGTGAAAGTTAGCTTTTGGTTCTGGTGGTGTTCTGGACAAATTTGGGAAAAGGGAAGTGAAGGCGTATACGTGTATAGGGTCAGAAGTTTGGAAAGAACGTTTTTGGTTTACAGAAAAAGGGCTGGGTGTTTGATGAAGTTGAAGGTGTGAAACTTAAAGTTATGACCCAAGGCTGGAAATTTTGGCAGAGTTTCAGAATGTTGTGTTGCTAGGAGTTTCGTTTCTCTCTTAGCAATTTTTCTGTTTCTTTTCTTGAACTTCTTGAACCTCTTTTGCAGTGGTGAAAGCTTTCTATTTATAGGCAAAGTTCTTGTGGATATCTTGAACATTTAAGGCGCCAACAGAGTTTGAACTGGTTCTTTGACAGAAATTCCTGGGAAGTTGTGATAACAGCTATTTTTCAGCCTAGGTAGCAGCAGCAGGCGTAGATTGGGGGAAGTGACCTCTGAAATGGGCGGTGGCGTGAAGACCCATGCCAGAATCTGTGCAAAAAGCATTTTCCAAGCCACACGTGATCGCTCAGGAGTGGTTGGAAGCATTAATGGGCACTAAATGGTGACAAGACATGTCAATACCAACATTCTGGTTGTTGAATCAGCAGCGTAAACCATGCTCTGGCCTTGGCTACCTGTTGTCTTAGCAAGCTCTGGAAATTTTCCTGGTACGTTCCTTGGGTCTACTTCTGGACAATCTGGACTTAGAGATTCTGTATCAATGTGGCACCCATCCCTCTGACCTTTCATCTTCTGACTTCAACCTGTTCTGAAGGAGCCTTTATACTTTCATGTTTCTCTTGCATTCCTTTAGCAAGTTCTGACTGAGCTTGTGTAACTGCTGAAGGGGCATGTTCTGTTTGAGGCTTACACTCTGAACCACGTTTACAACTTCTGATTGAACTGATATAACTGCTGAAGAGCCAACTTCTGACCACGCTGAGCCAAGCTTGCAACTTCTGACCGTCTTCATCTGGAATGGGTCCAGAAGTTCTGAAGCGCTGATTTTTTTCTAAAAAAAACACTTATTTTAAAGAAACATTCTAAGCACTTAGAATTTGATTTTCCTCAAGATGGAAGCGTTGTTTTCGGAGTTTGTGAGATCATCTTGCTCTTGTAAGTGGCTTGCTTGGGCAAAAGGATAACCCAGGACTTGGATTTGTTCCAGGGGACTTTGAAAAATCTAAGATGGTTTCCTGAAGAAAGGGAGGGCAAATTTTGGGGTACAACAGTGACTATGTGTTTCTTGTGGTTTATGTTCCGGACCTTTGATTTTGGTATTTTTGGCATATTCAGAAACAAAACAACAAGTATTTAGTGTTATGGAAACTGTGATCCCGTATCACGACACTTGCATCATAGTATTTTTATTTTTTGTAAAAAAAAGTATATGAAAAAAAATCTAACCTGCATATGCATATCATTTCAAGGATATTCCGAGGCTGTCATTTTCATTAGGAATGGTAACAATACAAATATAGATAAAGAGCCGATTAGGAAGACATTCCGTTATCAGTTCCATGACTTTGTCCTAACCTCTTTGAGGAAAGTGGGAGCCCTTGTGGATGGTCCGAATTAGAAGATTTTCAAAGATAGTTATGGGAATCTGGTGACATTGTTGGATGTTGAGTATGAGAAATGGGCCATGGTGTCACTTGAAGAATATGCTTTCATCCCGGGCATTGAGATCACAAGTCGTATTCCCTTTGTCTGTATCCCTGAGGTTCCTGATTACGAAGCTATTGCTAAGACTCTTTATTTGAACCTTAGTGATGTGAAAGGTGATTAGACAAACAATAATAACATGTGTGGTCTTCCTCTAAAGTTTCTGATAAGCAATGCTAGAGAGTTTTCAAATAACAAAGATTGGTTTGCATTCAATGCATTATTGGATGTCATGATCTATGGCATTATCATGTTGCCTAATATGGAGAATTTTGTTGACTTAGGAGCAATATGTGTTTTCATGAATGGAAATCGGTGCCAACAATACTCTCCGATATGATTTATGCTATTCACTCCAGACACGAAAAGAAAGGAAGTGTCGTTTGTTGCATTCCTCTATTATATAAATGGTTCATGTTGCACATGATCGCAAGGGGACCGTTTGCAGACGCTGAAGATTTGCTCCTTTGGTCTCAAAGGATCATGGCTCTTACTTCTTACGATGTCGTTTGGCATAACATAAGGGGTGGAAAAGAAATTATTGCAAGTTGCGGAGTATTTCCCAATGTTCCTCTCATAGGGACAAAAGGTTGTATCAATTATAACCCTATCTTGGCACGATGTCAGCTAGGATACGTTATGACTGATAAACCCACCGACTGGGAGGTGGAAAAGACTGTTTACTTTGGTAAAGGATAGAATTCTGGATTGCTAGAAAGGGTAAGAATTTCCTGGGGTCATATTCACAAGAAAGGAAAGGCTTTCTTCAGTCAAAAAGGATATTGGTTGTCGATCTTTATGGGGATCTGGTCAAGAACCGTGCAAAAGTAATGTTGTTACCCTGCAAAAAGGAAGAGCCTTTGTATTTATAGCCCATGTTTGATCCATCATCCAACAGTCAATTACCATAAGATGCAACTATCAACCAATAATTTTCCAAGGAATCATCTCTTCAATAGCCTATTCCTGATGTGTCAAATTTTGTGCCCATGGTGTACTATAACAAGGTCAAAGCTGAGAGTCTCAATCTACAATTAGAAAAGGAAGAGAGAAGTATAGAGCTTTCATTTACTTTACAAGAGAGGAAGAAAATGCTTCATAAAGCCAGAGTGAAAGATAAATTGTTGTAAAATCATAGTTTTCTTGGAACACTGAAGAAACCAAGAATTAAAAGTTCTCGCACTACTCAAGTAAAAGTTGTAGGAAAAGCTCAGGAATACCTTGTGAAGAGTCAACAGAAGATTGAAATACTTTGGTTGTCCAAAGATAAGATACAAGCGAGTCACAAAGAAGAGGTTAAGGCTTTAAAGAAACAACTCTGAGAGGAGGAAACCAAGACTAAGGAAATCTGGAGACAATGAGAGGTTTTCGAACTACAAGTCCAAAGCTAGCATGTGCAGATAGACAGGTTGACTGATAAAGTTAAAGAGCTCAAGATCAACTCAAAGAGAGATGACCAACAGTTTACAACAGAGGCCCGACTGAAGGGAAGAGGTATCCAGTTGCCTCAAATTGTAGAAGAATTGGTAAGGCTCAAAGCATAAATGGATGACAGAGACGAGACTCCGATGGATTTGGGTCCTATCAGTCACTTGAACTTTGATGGCAGTTCTTAGTATTATTGATCTTTTTTTTTGTTTTAAGATCACCGCCAAACTTGTTGAACAGGATCCTTATGGTGTTGCCGGTATGAACTCATTTTAAGCAACTCTTTTGTATAGATGTTTATTTCATGATATGATCAATCTCTTTCTTTAATGATGATTTGTTTATATCTTGTTTCCTTTTGTTCTTGGTGAAAAATCTAGGATATTCCTAGAAATGGTAAAACATTGCATGAATAACCATGCATTCATAATTTATCATATCATAAGAGGTGGTTCTAGTAGGCCTTCTTACTTTTGATCTGTTTTTTTCCAGAGCTTGCAACTTCAAATTCTCACTGGTATAACACCAGGGGTAATTCAAGGAGACAGATGGAATAGATACAAGATGATGTATCTTCTATGGATGTCAAGATGGACACTTGTGTTGAACCGTTGATGGAAATTATTCAGACTATGGCTCAAGGTCAGGAAGAGCTAAGCGCTCTAAGTGTGAAACTTGCTACAACTACAGATGAAGGGAATGGAACTCTGATTTCTCCTTTAGGAGATATTGGAAATCTAGTGGGAATTGTAATTAATAATCTTGCTGGTAATCCAGGTGGTACGAATCTGAATGGTAATGCTGGTGGTAATCTTGGGAATGGTTATGCTATTAACCTTGGAAATCTTGCTGGAAAAAATCAGGGTGTCCCTGTGATTCAAGTTGTGGGAAATCTCCCTCCACCCACTCCTCCTCGTCGGAATAATGAGAAACCTTTTGTTCATCCACAAATCGGAAGAGCTAGTCTGATACCAATTCAACCGCTTGAAGAAGATAATTATGATGACTGGTTTCCTAATCATGAAGAACCTACTGAAGCTGATAGGAAGCCGCGTATGCTCGAGGAGCGTATGCGGGCTTTTGAAAATCATGGAGCTAGGGGTCTAGATATGAATAAAGTGGGTTTGGTGTCCGGAGTGAAGATTCCTCCGAAATTCAAAGTGCCGGGTTTTGTCAAGTACAATTGTGTTTCCTATCCTAGGACACATGTCAAGTCTTACTATAGGAGAATGTCGGTGTACTCTAGTGATGAGAAGTTGCTCATGAACTTTTTCTAAGACAACTTGGTTGGTGGTCCTTTGGATTGGTATATACAGCTAGAAATCTCTTGTGTTCGCAGTTGGAGAGAGCTGGTTGAAGCTTTCGTTCAACATTATCAATATAATAGTGACCTGGAACCTACTAGGACTCAGTTGCAAAATCTGACACAAGGGAAGAAGGAGTCATTTAAATAATATGCTCA
Source organism: Vicia faba (assembly GCA_948472305.1). Taxonomy (NCBI): domain Eukaryota; kingdom Viridiplantae; phylum Streptophyta; class Magnoliopsida; order Fabales; family Fabaceae; genus Vicia; species Vicia faba. The sequence continues at coordinate 262,161,926 of OX451738.1, forward strand.
AAGGTGGCGCGAGATGGTGACCAGAGTCCAGCCTCCTATGATGGAAAGAGAAATGGTTGACATGTTTATTAGTACTCTGTAGCAACATTATTATATGGCATGTAGTACTTCTGATACTTTTGCTGAAATGGTGACTTATGGTGAAAGGATTAAGATTAGAATCAAGATAGGGAAGATTCAGAATGCTGTTTCTGGTAACAATACTAGTAATGTAAATAAATCTTTTGGTGGGTTCCAAAAGAAAAAAGAAGGAGAAGCTAGTGTGTTGTACACTCAAAGGAAAAGGTAGGGCTTATCATAAGCCAGGTCATCAGGTTTCCACTATAATTATTCCAACCGCAGCACCACAATGGCAAGCCTATGCACCTCGTTAGGGTAATCAGCAACAGAAGCCGAAACAACCGAGAAAGTTTAATGCACTTCCCATGTCTTATACTGAACTTCTACCTCGTCTACTCGATTTGAAGTTAGTTGAGAAGCGCGCTTTGAATGTTAATCCTGAAAGGTTGCCACCAAATTTTGATGCTAATGCCCAATGTGAATTCCATTCCACAGGACAGGGTCATAACATTGAAAATTGTATGGATTTTACGCACGAGGTACAAGATTTACTTGATTCCCAAGCTACCAAATTTGGGCTAGCACCGACACCAAATATTCTCTAGAAACCTTTTCCAAACCATGGGGGAACTGTTGTCAATGCTATTGTTGAAGACGAAGGTCTAAATCTAGTAATGGATGTGAACCTATTAACAACTCCTTTATCTTTTGTGAAAGAATAACTGTTGAAGAAATGTGTGTTTCCGGGATGTTCTATTGATTGTGAAGAATGTTTGACCCATCCAGAGGGCTATGATTGCTTGAAAAGTGAAATACATAGGTTGATTGCTGAAGGGTGTCTACAGTTTGACATATTGGTTTTTAAAACCTGGGCTGAAGAAGACAAAGTGGGTGTGATCACCATTCCCTTTATACCCAAGAGGATTCTTGTTCCCGTAACAATCCCGGTCCCTACTAAGCAGTCACCATTGACGATTACTCTGCCTGGTCTAGTTCTGTATACCAGTGACAAAGAAGTTCCTTGGAATTACGGGGGTGGGTATTATTATCAGGGGAAAAAAGTATGTAATAGAGACCCTTGAAGAAGATGAGTTTGAGGTTCATGATATTGTAAGAGAAAGAAGAATCACCCGAAGTGGAAGAATTTTCTCTCCTCCTAATCCATCGAAAAGCCGTGCTGATGCCTCAGACAAGGTTAAAGGCAAACAGATTATGATAAATGGTGGAGAGTCCACATGGAATCCTCCTGTTCTGACTCTGAATGCTGTTATAACCAAAGATGTGGTGGAGTTGATGAGATATATCAATAAGAGTGATTATAAGATAATCGATCAATTGAGACAAACAACGTCAAAGATTTTTATTCTAGCTTTGCTTCGGGACTCTGAGCCCCACCGCAACGTGTTGATGAAGTTTTTGGGTACTTCTTTTATTCTGCATGAAATCTCTATGAATCAGTTCGATGGAATTGTAGCCAGTATTTCCGCAAGCAACAGTCTAGGGTTTATTGATACTGATTTACCCCCAGAGGGGAGGAAGCACAACAAGGATCTACATATATCAATGGAGATCGTAAGGAAAACTTTATCTCATGTGTTGGATGACACAGGATCATCGTTGAATGTTTTACCGAATTCCTCCTTACTGAAGTTGGACTATGAAGGGGTTATGCTAAGGCCTAGTGATTTAGTTGTGAAAGCGTTTGATGGATCGAAAAGGTCAGTATTTAGTGAAGTTGACTTACTAGTGAAAATAGTTCCACAGACTTTCAAAGCAACTTTCTTTATTATGGATATAAATCCTTCCTACTGCTGTATGTTAGGGCGTCCCTAGATTCGTGGGGCTGGTGCCGTGACATCCACGCTTCATCAAAAGCTGAAATTCTTGGTTAATGAGAAGGTTGTCACCATCTATGGTGAAGAAGACTATGTGGTTATCCATCTGAGCACCTTTCAATATGTGGAAATCAAAGGCGAAGTGCATGAGACTCTGTTTCAGGATTTTGAAACGATACAAGTTATAAAATGCCCTCGTCAAGAGGTCAGAAAGCCAGAGGTCTCTATGACATCTTATAAGCAAGCTCAAGCGATTGTTGAATTAGGACACCCCGAAGGTTGGGGCAGATTTTTGGATCTTCCTATGAAGAATGATAAAATTGGTATGGGTTTCATGGCAGGGAGAAGTGCACCAATTACCGTTCCCAAGGTTCAAGGTGTTACTATCCCGATCAAGTTTATCAGCTCCAGTATCATCCATGGAGAAGCTAATGCGGTAAGTGATGAAGGCGACAATGATTGTGATATGGATAGTTGGATTCGACCAACGTCTCCAAGACAAGAGCCTCTCAACTGGTTTTCTAAGGACATTGTCACATTTACCCATTATCAAGAGTAATTTTCTTGTGTTTAAATCATGCAATAATTCCTACGTTCTTCCCAAGACGCAATGAACATATTTGTAGGGCCAAAATGTTTTTATTTTCCAAAACTTATCACGAATAAAGGATGTTTTTGCATTCAAATATTTCTCTCCTTGTTTTCCTCTTATTTTCATTTTCAAAACTAGAAATGTGTTTTTATTTTTATTTTTAAATCTCAAACTAAAATAAAAATAAAATCATCAATCATGCAGAAACAATCATCCATCCATCCAGGATTTCAATGATAACGATTCTGATATGGCTTATTATGAGTTTGATAATCTAATATATAAAGTCAAAGAATAGGTTGGGGAAGATTGTGAACTCCCTGAAGAGTTAGCCAGATTATTATGGCAAGAGGAAAGGGTTATCCAGCCGCACCAAGAGACTCTATAAGTGATCAACTTGGGTACCGACAAGGTCAAGAAAGAGGTCAATATTAGGGGCATTTTGGAAGAAAGTGTAAATCAGAGACTAGTTGAAATGCTCCAAGATTATGTTGACATCTTTTCTTGGTCCTATGAAGACATGCCTGGGTTGGATATATATATTGTTGTGCGCAAGCTGCCTCTCAGAGAAGATTATCCTCCAATCAAACAAAAGCTTCGAAGAACTCATCCAGAGATGTGTAAGAAGATTAAAGAGGAGATTTAGAAATAGTTTAATGCGGGATTCTTGAAAGTTATCTCTTATCCGCCGTGGGTTGCAAACAGTTCCAGTGTCAAAAAAGGATGGGAAAGTAAGAATGCGTGTGGATTATAGGGACTTGAACATAGCAAGCCCTAAAGATGGTTTTTCGTTGCCTCGTATTGATATTATGGTTGATAGCACTTCTCAATCAAAAGTGTTTCCCTTCATGGATGGCTTCCCTGGTTACAATCAAATCAAGATGGCAGCAGAAGACATGAAGAAGGTGACTTTCATTACACCTTGGGGAACCTTCTATTACAAAGTGATGCCTTTTGGTTTAAAAAATGTAGGGGCAACATATTAGCGTTATATGGTCACTTTCTTCCATGATATGATACATAAAGAGATTCAAGTCTATATTGATAATATGATTGCTAAATCCCAAACGAAAGAGGATCATCTTGCCTATATGCTTAAATTGTTTTAAATATTGAGGAAATTCATACTGAGGTTGAACCCTAAGAAGTGCACCTTCAGGGTGAGATCAGGGAAATTATTGGGCTTTATGGTAAGCAAAAGAGGAATTGAGGTTGATCCTGCTAAAATAAAAGCAATTCAAGAAATGCCTAAGCCAAGAACAGAAAAAGAGGTTTATGGTTTCCTAGGGAGGTTGAACTAAATTGCTAGATTTATCTCTCATCTTACAGCCCCGTGTGAATCGATATTCAATTTATTGAGAAAATAGTAAGTGGTTAGGTGGAATGACAATTGCCAAGCGGAATTTGATAAAATGAAAGAGTATCTCCAGGAACCTCCAATTCTTTTGCCTCATATTGAAGGCAGTCCTTTGATAATGTATCTGACAGTATTAGAAAATTCTATGGGTTGTGTACTCGGTCAACATGACGAGACGAGTAGGAAAGAAAATGATATTTACTACTTGAGCAAAAAATTCATTGATTATGAGTCAAGTTACTCATTTCTAGAGAAGACTTGATGTGAACTCGCGTGGGTGGCAAAATGTCTCAGATAGTATATGCTGACTAACACTACTCTCTTGATATCCAAGATGGATCCAATCAAGTACATCTTTTAGAATCCAACTCTCACGGGAAGAGTAGCCCATTGGCAGATGATTTTAACTGAATATGACATCTAATATAATACCAATAAAGCAATCAAAGGTAGTGTATTGGTGGATTATCTTGCTTACCAACCTATGGAAGATGATTATCAGTCGATAAAGTTTGAATTTCCAGATGAAGACATCATGTGCATATGGGATTGTAATATTTCTGACCTAGAGGAAGGACCCGAACCAGGATTTTGATGGACAATGGTGTTTGATGATGCCTTGAATGCATTGGGTAATAGTGTTGGTTTTGTTATTACCTCTCCTAAAGGTTTTCATACTCCTTTCACTGCTAGAATCTACTTTGATTGTACCAATAATGTGGCTCAGTATGACGCTTGTATTTTCGGGATTGAAGCTGCCATTGAAATGAGAATAAAATCTTAGAAGTGTATGGGGATTCTGCTCTAGTAATCAGTCATATCAATGGAGATTTGGAGACTCGCCACACTAATTTTATTCTGTATCGAGAGCATGTTATGAAGTTAATTTTGTACTTCAATGAAACCACTTTCAAGCACATCCCAAGAGAAGAAAATAACTTGGCGTACGCTTTGGGAACTTTGTTATCCATGATTAAAATTAGACAGGAAAATGAGGCCTCCTTTATCACCATCTTGAGGTTGGATGAGCCAGCGTTCTGTTATGAGATAAAAGAAGAAGTTGATGAAAAACCTTGGTTTTATGATATCAAAAGGTATATTGAACACATCAATACCCATAGAATGCATCTATTATAAATAAGAAGACTTTGCAGAAGTACTCAGTTAAGTTTTTCCTTAATGGAGGGGTTTTATACAAAAGGAACTATGACTCTATTTTGCTTAGATGCGTGGATAGACACGAAGGAAATAAGATTATATAAGAGATACATGAAGGTTACTTAGGAAAGCATTCTAGTGGGCACGCTATGGCCAAGGAAATCTTGAGAGCGGGTTATTATTGGTCTACCATGGAAAATGATTGTTACAATCACTTCAGAATCTATTACAAGTGTCAGATTTATGCCGATAAAATGCATGTTCCGCCCGTTCCACTGAATGTTTTGACTTCTCCTTAGCCCTTTGCAATGTGGGGCATTGATATGACTAGATGTATTAAACTGACTGCTTCTAATGGATATCATTTTATCCTGGTTGCCATTGATTACTTCACCAAATTGGTTGAAGCCGCATCGTATGTCAATGTCACCAAGCAGGTGGTTGCTCGTTTCATCAAGCAGAATATAATTTGTCGTTATGAGATTCCTAAGAAGATCATTACTAATAATGGATCGAATATCAATAATAAGATGATGAAGGAGCTGTGTGAACGCTTCAAGATAAAACATCACAATTCTTCTCCATATCGTCGAAAGATGAATGGTGTTGTTGAGGCAGCAAACAAGAACATTAAGAAGATTGTGTAGAAAATGGTTGTTACCTGGAATGAGATATTGCCATGTGTTCTGCATGGTTATCATACTTCGGTGCATACTTCGATAGGGGCAACCCCATTCTCTCTGGTATACAGTATGGAAGAACTCTGCCCATGGAAGTGGAGATTCATTCTTTAAGGATTATGACAGATGTACAGCTTGATGAAGTTGAGTGGGTTCAGAATATACTTGATAAGTTGAATCTCATTGATGATAATATATTGAAAACTATTTTCCATGGGCAGTTATACCAGAGGAGGATGAAGAAAGCTTTTGACAAGAAAGTGCGTCCTCATAATTTCCAAGTCGGTGACCTGGTGCTAAAAAGGATCTTGCCTCACAATAATACAGATGCTTGGGGAAAATGGGCTCCGAATTATGAATGACAATATGTCGTAAATAAATTCTTATTCAAAGGAGCCATGATGCTTGCAAATATGGACGGAGAGGATTTCCCTACCCAGTCAATGCATATGCAGTTAAAAAATACTTCGCATGAAAAGATCCGCTAAGCCGATGTGCTTAGGAAAAAAGGGCATCCCGATGAACCATAAAAGGAAAAATGTTCGAGAAAAAATTAGGGAAAAAAAGAATTGTGTACACCCGCTAAGTTGAAAACCTGAAAAAGGCGACTTAGGAAAAACTGGGTATCCCGGTGGACTGAAATCCCGAGACAACGATTAAGGAAAAATTTAGGTATTTAAAGTGAATGACTATGGTCGGAGTTGCATCTGTAACACCATTCTCATCACAGTTGTTAACTTGGAAGGATAAGGAATCAGTCCAATCATATTTTTTAGAAAGCAAGATATTAAGGATTTTTGAGGTTATAAAAGTCATAGTAGAGTTGGAACCCGATCGAAATTCGTCTTCACATTGCCATCTCTGTATCTCCTTTTTATGTTTTATATGCAATTACAACTTTTTAAGAATTTCTTCTTGATATAAATGCCTATTTACAGGCCAATCAATCAATAAAAATTCTCTTTTATCCAAAGTTGCAGTTTTTACTTTTACCGTTTTGTTTGCAAAAACGTCCATATTTTGATAAATTTTGCATCTAAAAATATTGAGGCTACGAAAATCATAATTGAAATTACTTAAAGTTTCAGGTATCTAGATGATGGCCAAAGTTTTCCATTTCATAATTGGGTAACATTGTTTTGATTTTGTTTTGCAGGTACTTTGTGTTTACTCGTTGACCATCAGGGTACGGACAAAAAGCAAAGGTTATTTTGAGGTTGTTACCCATACAAAGTGCTTGATGGAAATAATGTTTCTTCAGACATAATCCTTTTCCCCAGTGTAGTCCTCACTTTCACTCAACAAAAGCTTGTTCTTTAAGAAGCTTCATTTCATATATCTTCCCTATAGGGGAGTATATTTTATGGGTTTGGTACATTTGTTTATCCCCAAGTGTGGTTCGCCATCTCCCCAATGAAGTTTGCACCCATCTCCCCAGTGTGGTTAACATCCATCTCCCCAGTGTGGTCTGCATCTTTTGAATATTATTGTAAGAATTCTTTACCAGCAGAAGATTATAGTCTTATCCCCATGAAGTCATTTTCTCTTCCATAATGGAATGATTTTCTCTCCAATAAGATTATATGACGATGGATATTTTACAAGTTTGGTGTCCCCAGTGTTGTGAATATTGTTGTGAGTATTAAGAACTCTTTTATCCCCAGTTACATAAGAGGTTATGTTATCTACAATGGAAGTTGAACTTCGAGAGTTTTTGGTTTGGTTTCCTCTTCTTCCCAAGTAAGGATTTGTACCCCCAACGAAGTATGTATGCATTTGTTTTTCTCCAGCGGAGTCTGCACTTGATGCTTTCTTCCCATTGATGCTATTCAGGAAGTCATATTTTTCTTTACAGTAAAGTTGTAATTGGTTGAAGGCCTTCCGAGGTTCACTTCCCCAGTATAGCTCGCCTGTGTGAGGGTTCTCTTAAGAAATCTGTTATTCCTCGGTGATGGAAGGTGTTATAACATCCCCATCAAAAATTCATCTTAAAGGAGTTCTTACTCATAAAATTCTCCTCTCCTCAAGTGAAGGTGTTTTCGTTTCCCAAAGAAGTTCGTTGTCGAGTTTCTTTTATCCAAAGAAATCTCATTATCCCCAGTAGAATTTTGTGATACGATGGGAGAACTGACTTGAGGTTTTGCATTTGTTTTCGCAAATGTTTCGGTTGAGCAAGAGTCGCCATCGACTTTTTATTTTATCCTAAGGAAAGGTTAAAAAGCACAACAAAAACCTTTGAGATGTTTTCTTGGGTTCGGGGAGTAGATTATAGAAAGGGAAGGTATTAGCACCCTTTCTATCCATGGTTATCCATGGGCTCTTAGTTACTTGCTTAGATCAACTTGCCTTAATTTTCAATTGTTTGAAATGGTGCTTTGTGTGTGTGTTTGAAAATGTTTTGAAAAGAGGCCAATGTGGTGGAAACCTTTGTAATAATCCATGTTGGGATGTATACAAAGGTGTATGTCTTTTGAAAAGGTTTTCAATGTTTTTGAAAGTTGTTTTGAAAGTGTAGTGATGTGTGGTTTGAAAAATAGGCAAGTGTTTTGTTTTGCAAGTTTGATTCAAGTAACTAAGAGTTTGTCTACTCCTAAATTTCTCAAAGATTTCTCCTATGTTTTTAACCCTTTTAACAATTTTGTTCCACCATTGCATTTGGTGGACAATCTTGTGTTAGGATGTGAAAGGGACGGGCGCGGGTCATCGTTTAGACCATAATTGCAATGGTGCCATGTATCTTTGGGCAATTTTTCCTTTGAGGGACTTGATCATTTTTTAGGCAACTTTCGAAAGCGTCATCGAGGGACTATGATCATTTGAATTGTTTTGTTTTGCCCAAAAAGACCCAACATGCAATATGGCCCATTTATTGAAGGCAACAAGTTGAATACCCTAGGGGTGCAAGTGTGATTGGTGTTGTCCATTTTCATGCTTGATTATCTTGAATTTAGGTCCAACTATTTTTGGTTCATTGATTTGCATACAAACCCTAATTCTAACATGGCATATTTAGAAAGCTTTAAAGTGCGAAAAAATAAAGTTCCTAAGTTATTACAACACAATATATGGGATGGGGGGTACAAATGTTCAAATGGGGGTACTTTGACAAGAATTGAAACCTAAGCTATTACAATCCCAATGAAATTATACAAATTATTTAATGTGCAATAATTAAATATAATAAGATAAATATGCAAGATGCAAAAAATGATTTTTTATGTGTATGTAAAAAGTGTTTTTCATGTATCAAATAAACAAAAATAAAATTAATTAATTTTTGGTGTTTTTTATGCATTTAGGGCAAGAACCCTAATTTTACAAATAAAAGTATTTATTGTATAATATATGCAATATTTATTAATTATTTACAAAAAATAAATAAAAGAGAAGTATATTTGTCAAAAAGGTATTTCTAATGTTAAATATTAATAAAAATAAAAATGTATTATTTTTATGTTTTTAGCCTAAATACACTAATAAATATATAAGTATTTGTATTATTTACTAAATATATTAAATATGTACAAAAATAAAATATTTAATATTTAAAAAAAAAGTATATTTTATATAAAATATTTTCAAAAGATAAAATAATATGAAAATCAGAAAATAAAATGTATTGGTATTAATTTTAGTATTTTTAAATAAAAGATATTATGTTATTATTTATGTACAAAACTAAATGAAGCAAAATAAATGTCAAAAAATGCAAAAAAATGTGAGAAAAATAATTTTTATGTTTTTTCATGTTTAGACAAAAATATAAAAACAAAATCAAAAGGAAAAAAATCAGAAATAACAAAGATATCTCAAAATGGGCCAGGGGTGCAACTGTAAAAGCATGGTGTGAAAAGAAAAACATTCCAGGCCCAGCCCAGAACCTATCTTCTTCAACCTCCAGCAAGCCTTGTTCAAAAAACGCGCGTTTTGTACATTGATTCAAACATCCTGATTCCTGGACTTTTAATGAAAACTCACAACACAAAAAATGTAAAGCATCATCTCACGAGTTCATACATATAAAGAACATGATTTAACTCTCAGAAATGAGAGAGAATTTCTTCTCCCCCAATTCCTAACCTAATTTTTATTCAATGTTCTGACTTAAAATTCTCTAAGCACACATAACATAAATGAAAACTAATGATATGGGCATGTTCAGGGCTATGAATGTGACATAATTTCTTCATAAATCTAAACCTAACAATGCCTGGATAGAGAGATAAGAGTTCATGAACTTACCTGTTCAGTTGGAATCGTGTCTGGCAATGGAGGAGCTTTCAGGGCAAGATGATGATTTGTATAGCTTGCTTGATGTCTGAGGATGCTATTCCAACACTTGGTATGCTTTGAAACCTTCTATATCAAGCTGCAGAAGTCAACCTGCAAGAGGAAGAAATGAAAATGGCAAAACTGATTAGAGGTGTTACAGTCTGCTTCTAATGCTTTGGACAGTTTGTATGGATGGTAGGGAAAGTGTTTGAACTAGTTTGGATGAAAGTGCATGATGGAAATGAGCTATGGGATTCAAACTGCAGCTTATGCCCTGTTTTTGCAGTTTGATGGTGATTCTGTGTTAGAGAGGGCAATGGAGATGGTTAGCTCGTGTTTCAGGTCAGGGTGATTGTTTAGAATGTGTGTAACAAGTTTTCTTAAGCTTATCTTTGCTGAGATGAGAGTTGTGTGTTGTTATGCAAGCTTTCTTCACACTTAAGCAAGAAATGTCAACTTGGTTTTCTAGACTTGTGCAGGCCCTCAATCTATGCTGCATACCTTAGCCTTGATCAGTGTGTTTAGTTCATAAACTTGTGCCAAAAGGATTTGCACTGTACTTGCTTGGATTTGCATTTGACATAAAGTTCAACTTTTCTAAAATGGCTAATTTGCTTTTTCTATTTAAGGGTTAAACTTCCATGTAATGACCAAACTCATAGAACAACACCTTGGCACAAAGGATTAGCATTAAATTATGGAGTGTAGATGAGATAAAAGACCTGTAATCTAGCTTAAGGCATGCTGAGTTCAAAATGCAAGGTTATGGACATGTAACTTGGTCATGAACAAAGTGAGTTTTTCCCAACTTGCCAAATTCGATTCTCCCTAACCATGAGGTTGTTTGATGAGTTCTTGGACATTTTGGAAAGCTTGGAATGTGTACTACAATCCATCTTTGAAATGCAAATTGAAATCCCAAATGGAAGCATGTGAAAAGTGGTCTTGAAGTTAGGCAAAAATCCTGCCTAAAATGGTTCAAAATTTCTCTAAGTTAAGAATGGTTTGGTACCCTTGTTCCAAAAATTGTAACTTGAGCTACAAGCTTCTTTTGAGGAAGCTTTGTGATTCAAAGTTGTAGATCTTGCAATGGACTACAACTTTCATGTTTTGACTTTTCCTTGAATCCAAATGCATCTTGATGAGAAAGTGGGACAAAGTTAGGAAAAAATTAGGGTTTTTCATAACTTAGAAAAATTCTAAGTTATGAAAAATCTTCATTTCAAACCCTAATTTGTGATTCTTGATTTCTTGATGAACAAGTTTCATGATTTGGCATGTTTTGATGAAAAATGAATCTTGACACTTGATTTTGACCAAAAAGTCAAAGTTTGACTTTTCAGTATACAGTCAAAATTGATCAATTGACTGGGAAATTCATTTGTCAATCTTATGCATTTGGGATCTTTTGAACTTTTTGAGTATGTCAAGACAATTCCATGGGGTCCTTGAGTCCATATGTGAGCTTGGTTTGCCATTGGCTAGGTCAAACAGTCAAAAATTGCCTTTGTGCAGTCAAAACCCTAAAAATGACCATTTTGCCCTTTTGGTGATCTGATTAAATTTCTTGTGGAATTGTGATCCAAACTTGATCAAATGGTCCATATGAGTTCATGATGTTGATGTGGGTCAATTTGCATGAGATTTGACTGTCAATTGGCCACAGTTGACTTTTTCCCCAATACAGCTGATTTCTAGGTCAACTGTCCAATTGACTGGGCAAAATTTGGAATCAAGACTTGAAACTTGGTATGGATAAACTTGGGAGTCCAACATGAAGCATGAAAGTCATCTTAGGCATTTTAGGTCAAAATATCTTTGTGCAAACACAAACCCTAATTTGGGTCAACAGTGTTAGTAGAAGTCTTAAGCAGAGGAAACCCTAACTGGATCTTGAGCTCCAAGGGTCTTGTGGTGAGAAAATATTGAGGAAATTGGAGGGCAAATTTTGGGGTACAACAGTTGCCCCTGTTCAATCTTCTTGAACCTGAAGAGTTAGATTGGCAAGTTTGCCTTTCGTGACTCGAGGGTAAAAGGAGATTGGACACTAGAGTGCCCGGAAATTTACACTCGCATGTTGGAGTATCAGCAATGTGATGTCGGGAATGGGCTTATAGATTCCATTTGGAGAGATGGTGGACAGGGAGATGGGCTTATAGATGCCATCTGAAGGCGTGACAGAACCTTGTCGGGAATGGGCTTATAGATGCCATTTGGAAGTGTTGATCGCATAAGAGATTCCTTAGCGAGAACTTGCGTATTTTGAGAAAGACAGATGTTTTCCTGGCTTGTTACAGGTGTTGATCTTCAATATCATCATGCAGACATGCCCTGGCTAGATACAGGTGTCGAGTCTACAATAGGTTGCTCATAGATGTGCCCTGGCTGGATACAGGTATCGAATATGGAATTAGTCGTCAACAGATATGCCCTGGCTGGATACAGGAATCGAATCTTCAAACGCTTCAGATGTGCCCTGGATGGATACAGGAATTGAATATGGAATTGTAACAGTCGATAGATATGCCCTGGCCGGATACAGGAATCGAATCTTCAAACTCTTCAGATGTGCCCTGGCTAGATACAGGAATCAAATCTGGAATTAGTTGTCAACAGATATGCCCTGGCTGGATACAGGAATCGAATCTTCAAACTCTTCAGATGTGCCCTGGCTAGATACAGGAATTGAATCTGGAATTGTAACAGTCGATAGATATGCCGTGGCCGGATACAGGAATCGAATCTTTAAACTCTTCAGATGTGCCCTGGCTAGATACAGGAATCAAATCTGGAATTAGTTGTCAACAGATATGCCCTGGCTGGATACAGGAATCGAATCTTCAAACTCTTCAGATGTGCCCTGGCTAGATACAGGAATTGAATCTGGAATTGTAACAGTCGATAGATATGCCCTGGCCGGATACAGGAATCGAATCTTCAAACTCTTCAGATGTGCCCTGGCTAGATACAGGAATCGAATCTGGAATTGTGACAGTTGAAGGTAGTTGTCTTTTGGGTTGTCTTTTTCCCTGAAAAGACAAAACATCAGTTGTATGCAATGTCATGATGTATGAAATGCATGATGTCATGATGTCCAAAATGAGATAGTGTTGTATGCACTTTATCATGTATGTAAGCAAGATGTATGAAATGTGAAATGTTTATGAATGTATTTTCGTCTAGGAAAATAAATCCTTGACGATTGGCTGGGGAATTAAATCCTGGGCTGACGTTGAAGAGTAAAGTTCTTCGCTTCCGCTAGGGATGATGTTTGCAAGAATACACCGGTAGGAGAAGATGACTCCGTTGGGGAATTAACTCGTTGGAGAGATTACTCTGAGGGGAATTACTCTGTGGGAAGAGATACTTCGCTGAAGTTTTGACGAGAGCTCCGCTGAGGATTTCAATGATGGACTCCGCTGGGGATAACAATGATAAACTCCGCTGGGGATTCTGTTGATAAGTTAAGTTGGGGAACTTTGATGAACTCCGCTGGGGATAGGAAGAACTTCGCCGAGGGAAATCTTCCGTGGTAATTAGCTGAGGATAACCCAGTTATAAGCCCTTGTGAGAAATAACTTTGAATAAAGCCCGGGAGAGACGTCCGTACTTTACAGGGGATAAGCTTCCAGAATCTACTGGGGATAAGCTTCAAGACCTGCTGGGGATATGGATTCCAAATTTCTTGGGGAAACTTTCAGACTGTACTAAAAAAGAAAAGGTTCCACTGGGGTGCCTGTGTTCCGCCGGGGAACAATCTTAGATCAAGACTGCCGGGGATGCTTGCTGAGGGATGCCTATACTCCGCTGGGGAATATTGATATCTTCTGGGGATACCCAACTTCCTTTAAGCTGGCCGTAGACTAACTCTGCTGGAGGAGAGTACTGCTGACTTGCTAGGGGAATAGGGTGCCTATTGTAGGGCTGATGATAGACTAACTCTTCCTGGGGAGAGTATTGCTGAATCTTGTCTTACTCTGTGGGGAGTTGAGGTAACTTGGTCATATTCTTCAGTTGAACCTACCTTGGTACCTTGGCGGACAGAGCAACTAGACTGCCTGGACAACTCTACATTGCCCCTGCTTCTGATGTCACCTGTAATTAGTCTTTTGTTTCGTATGCAAGTATTTATGAATTAGCAATTTAATGTCAAATGCATATATCAAAAATGAACATTGGACGTTCTTCGCAAGACAAAACAGAAAAAAGAAAAAAAAACAATTGGCAATTTGTTTGGAAAAGTGAATTTGTATTGATTTTGAAATTTGCCTGTAAATAGGCGTTTTTTTTTGTACAAGAGGCTGACGTCCCAATAAGAGAACGCCGCCGAATAACATAAAGTTTATACAATTTTGAAAAGGAAACAAAACAGCTATGTGAATAATATTCCCACTGGGTTCCAACTCTGCTATTGCCTTTATGTCTTCAAGCGTCTCATCACTTTGCTGCTTAGTTGAAGATGAAGCTGATTGATCGATGCCGAAGTCTGAGCCTGATAGTTGATGCCGAATTCTGGATGCAAGGTGATCCAATGAGACATAGTGTTACGCTTTATCCCTAACTTTTGCCTGGACCACCCTTTCGGGTTTTCAGTCCACCCGGATACCCATTTTTGCCCAAGCCGCCTTTTCAGGTTTTCAACTTGCCGGGTGTACAGATTTTTTTTCATTTCATCCCTTATTTTTGCCCGAACCCTTTTGGTTCGCCGGGAAGCCCTTATTTTTGCCTAGGTATGTCAACCTAGCGGGTCTTTTATTCATGCGTAGTATCTTTTTACTATGTCTGCATTGGCGGGGTGAGGAAGGTCGTCACCATCCATGGTGGTTAGAATCATGGCTCCTCCTGAGAACACATGTTTAACCACAAATGGCCCTTCGTACGTAGGGGTCCATTTGCCCCGAGGATCACTTTGAGGAAGGATGATGCGTTTGATTACCAGGTCCCCAACTTGATACTCTTGTGGTCTGACTTTCTTGTTAAATGCCCTGATCATCCGTTTTGGTACGTCTTACCATGACAGATAGCGGTGAGTCTCTTTTCGTCAATTAGGTTTAATTGATCAAGTCGAGTTTGGATCCAGTCATCTTCACTCAAGTCCGCATCCTTCATTATCCGGAGAGAGGGTATTTGGACTTCAATCGGCAAAACTGCCTCCATGCCATAGACCAAGGAAAAGGGAGTTGCCCCGGTTGACGTTCTTGCTGAGGTATGGTACCCGTGAAGAGCGAACGGTAACATCTCGTGCCAATCTTTGTAGGTCACTGTCATCTTCTGCACAATTTTCTTGATGTTTTTATTAGCTGCTTCGACAGCCCCATTCATCTTCGGCCGGTAAGGAGAAGAGTTGTGGTGCTGTATCTTGAATTGCTCGCAGAGCTCAGTGATCATCTTGTTGTTAAGATTGGTACCATTGTCCATAATGATTCTTTCCGGGACGCCGTATCGACAGATCAGGTTGTGCCGAATGAAACGTGCCACGACGCTCTTGGTTACGGTGGCGTAGGAAGCTGCTTCTACCCACTTTGTGAAATAGTCAATCGCTACCAAGATGAAGCGATGCCCGTTGGATGCCGTCGGTCGGATCTCGCCGATCATATCAATGCCCCACATTGCAAAAGGCCAAGGTGCCGTTAGGACGTTCAGATGGACCAGAGGGATATGCACCTTATCAGCATAGATCTGGTATTTATGACAAGTTCGAGAATGTTGGTAACAATCGGCTTCCATTGTGGACCAGAAATATCCTGCCCGAAGGATTTTCTTTGCCATGGTGTGTCCACTGGAATGTGTTCCGAATGTACCTTCATGTAGTTCTACCATGATCTTCTCTGCTTCAGTTTTATCCACACAACGCAGTAGAGTTGAATCATGATTTCGTTTGTAGAGAATGCCGTTGCTGAGGAAGAATTTTTCCGCAAACCTTCTCATGAACTTCTTGTCATTGACCGATGTGCCCTCGGGGTATTCTTGAGCTTCCAAATATCTCTTCACCTCATGATACCAGGGTTTCTCGATTACCTCTTCGGCCTCAAGATCGCAGCAGTATGCAGGTTCGTCCAACTTCCAGATAATGATCCGGGGAGCCTCATTGTCCCATTTGACTTTGAACATTGAAGACATCGTAGCTAGTGCGTCCGCTAACTGATTCTCCTCTCTTGGGAAGTGCTCAAAAGTTATCTCTTCAAAGTGGGGAAGCAAAGTCAACACATACTCCTTGTAAGGAATAAGATTTGGGTGTTTCGTATCCCACTCGCCTTTGATCTGATTGATCACGAGAGCGGAATCTCCGAAGACACTCATAAACTTGATCCTTAAGTCGATTGCAGCTTGAATACCCATAATACATGCTTCATATTCTGCCATGTTGTTGGTGCAGTTGAAACACAGTCGGGCGGTGAGTGGAGTATGAATACCTTTAGGGGATATGATCACAACTCTGATGCCATTACCCAAAGCGTTCGAGGCTCCGTCAAAATGCATAGACCATCGGGATCCTTCCTCAGGTCCTTCATCTGGTCCAGGTACTTCACAATCAGTTACTACCATGATATCTTCGTCAGGAAATTCAAAGTTCAATGATTGGTAATCGTCCACAGGTTGGTGTGCCAAATGGTCTGCCAATACACTTCCATTGATTGCTTTTTGAGTTGTGTACTGGATATCATATTCGGTCAGGATCATTTGCCATCTTGCTATTCTTCCAGACATAGCAGGTTTTTCGAATATGTACTTGATTGAATCCATTTTTGAAATCAACAGAGTAGTGTGAGTCAGCATATACTGTCTCAGCCGGCGAGCAGCCCATACCAGAGCGCAGCAAGTTTTCTCGAGCAGTGAGTACCGAGTCTCACAGTCGGTAAACTTTTGCTCAGGTAATAAATAGCGTGCTCTTTTCGGCCAGACTCGTCATGCTGCCCCAGTACACACCCCATTGAGTTGTCAAGTACTGTCAAGTATAGTATCAGAGGTCTCCCTTCTACTGGTGGCATAAGAATGGGTGGTTCTTGGAGATACTCTTTTATCTTTTCGAAAGCAGCCTGACATTCATCGTTCTAACGTACTACTTGATCTTTCTTCAGCAATTTGAAGATTGGCTCACAGGTAGCAGTTAGATGCGAGATGAATCGGGCAATGTAATTCATTCGTCCTAGAAAGCCTCGGACTTCTTTCTCTGTCTTGGGAGTCGGCATCTCTTGTA
Source organism: Vicia faba (assembly GCA_948472305.1). Classification (NCBI taxonomy): domain Eukaryota; kingdom Viridiplantae; phylum Streptophyta; class Magnoliopsida; order Fabales; family Fabaceae; genus Vicia; species Vicia faba. The sequence continues at coordinate 262,179,078 of OX451738.1, forward strand.
TGGCTTTCACCTTGGCAGGGTCCACTTGAATACCTTTATCGCTTACAATGAAACCTAGCAATTTTCCAGACCTCACCCCAAAGGTGCATTTGTTTGGATTCAACCTCAGCTTGTATAACTTCAGTCGGTCAAACAGCTTCCGCAGATGGTCAAGGTGTTCCTCCTCAATTTGGGACCTTGCAATCATATCATCGACGTACACTTCAATCTCATGGTGGATCATGTCATGAAATAAAGAAACCATGGCACGTTGGTAGGTTGCCCCAACATTTTTCAACCCGAATGGCATGACCTTGTAGCAGAAGGTGCCCCACTGAGTAACAAAGGTAGTCTTTTCCATATCTTCAGGAGCCATCTTGATCTGATTATACCCTGAAAAACCATCCATGAAGGAGAACACCTTGTGTTGAGCAGTATTGTCAACAAGAACGTCGATGTGAGGCAGAGGGAAATCATCTTTAGGGCTGGCCCTGTTCAAATCCCTGTAGTCAACACACATTCTGACTTTACCATCTTTCTTTGGCACTGGAACCACGTTGGCCACCCATTGAGGATAAGAAGTCATTGCTAGAAACCCATCATCAAATTGTTTCATAACCTCAGCCTTGATTTTCTCGGACATCTCTGGGCGCATGCGGCGGACCTTCTGCTTTACCGGAGGGCAGTCTTCCTTGGTAGGCAGATGATGAACTACAATGACGGCATCCAAACCGGGCATGTCTTCGTAAGACCAAGCAAAGATTTCCATGTAATCATGCAGCATCTGGATCAATCGTGGCTTTACGTTGAGCTCTAGATTGGCACCAATCTTGACTTCTTTTCTATCTGTCTCAGTACCCAGGTTCACTGTTTCCACTGGCTCTTCATGCGGCTGAATGGCCCTCTCTTCCTGGAGTAGCAGTCTTGCGAGTTCACCAGGCACTTCGCAATCACCTTCACCTTCGTCTTCGGCCAAGTTGATCGGATTCTCGAAGTCATGACTGGCAGTAGCAGAGCCGTTACCAGTGAGATCCAGAGTGGATTGGAACCTGTATAAGTGAGTGTGTGTAAATATAGCTGTTTTGCAATATATAACACAAAAAGAAAAAGAGCACAAGATTTGAAATGCAACAATCGTCCAATGTTTTGATTAATGATATATGGAAATGTCATACAAAAAGCCCTCACAAATGGAGCCACGGTGCCCCGGGTAGGGCACCGAGCCAATAAAAGTTTCAACATATTGTTTGTTACAAATTGAAAACAAAAGAGTTAATTACTGCGTGACAAATGTAATAGGTGTAAAATCTTTTGCCGTCCAGTTGCTTGGTCCGTTGTTGGTGGTTGGATAGATCCAACTGTCAAATTCTGCTTCCTCTACGTCCTCCTCGATAGCATTCACTCTTGGGTTGGTGATGAACACCGAAGACTTTCTGATCCTTTCCTTGCGAACAGCCCTCTGAGCCTCTGCAGTGAAGCCCAGCCCAAACTTGTCGGTCTTTTGAGTGAAGTCAGGAAGCTGACCCCAGTTTGCACACTTGCCTTTCTCGATCACTTCCCGTGCATCCTTCAGGGAAGCCATCTTCAGAGGAAAGTCTTCTTCAACCACTGTCTCAGCTGACACCAATGTTGGAGGTACCTCCTCAAAATGTTGAAAGGGGGTTTCAATAAACTCCCCGTCCATCTCGATATACCGAAATGAATTCAAGTGACTAACCATGTATTCCTCCTCACCCTGCACAGTAACAATCTTCCCTTTGACAGGGTATTTGAGCTTCTGGTGTAGAGTGGATGTTACCGCCCCAGCCTTGTGAATCCAGGGTCGACCCAGCAAACAGGAATAATATGGACGAATATCCATCACGTAGAACGTTGAGTCAAAGACTTGGGAACCCACACGAATAGGAATGTCTACCTCACCATGCACCATCCTCTTAGAACCTTCGAAGGCTCTAACAATGATGTTACTAGGTTTCAATTCCAGGCCCTCACAATCCAACCGATCTAAGGCCTTCTTGGGCAAAACATTCAGGGAAGAACCGGTGTCCACCAACACGTGTGCGAGAGTAGTGCCCCTGCATTCTATGGAAACATGCAGGGCATCATTGTGGTTTTTTCCCTTGGCGGTCAAATCGGCATCCGAGAAACCCAAACCATTGTCAGCTGTCAAATTAGCCACACAGTCAGTGAACTGATCTGTAGATGTCTCTTGCGGCACATGGGCCATTTTCAGAAATGAAATCAGGGCCTTGGCGTGGGCCTCTGAGCACAGCAGCAATGATAACATGGAGATTTTGGAGGGGGTATGCCCCAGCTGTTCAACGACATTGAAGTCACTCTTTTTAATGATTTTAAGGATTTCCTCCATCTCTTGCTGGGAGGCTTCAACAGCGGTCTTTTTTGGTGCCTCCGTCCGGGCAGGCAAATCGGTAGCAACTTCTTTGCCCCGAGCATCAGAGGACTCGGCGGCAGTAGTAGACACAGGAACTTGATTTGAAACATGCACACTTGCGGGTGTGATGATAAGAGGTTTTCAGATAACTGGCGGTGCAATGTCAGGCGAGAAGAGCCTGCCACTGCGAGTAATCTTGGCGGGACCAGTGATGTTACTGATATTGGTACCGGTGTTGAACTCCTGCTTCACTCCAAGCACATACACGTCTGCCCCATAGTGCCATGGGACAGCCTTGTCAGATTCATAGGGGAGGGGCCCCGGAACAGTAATGGTAATGGGCGCAACAGACATAATTTGGACGGGCTTCCTCGGGGGAGCCTTGGTAGGATTGTTGAAAATTGTGACTACAGATACTTCTTCAGCGGAAACAAACGGAACAGTGGTTTTCTTGAACAGAATTTCTTTGCTATCCATCAGGCTTTGGATGCCTGACTTCAGCAGCGGACAACCGGTAGGGGTAACGGCACACAGGAGGCAACCCTTGCTACAACCCGGAAATAAACCGGCTAGCAGTAGGTTCCTCTTAACAGTCAATAGAGGGGTAGCAACATCATTCACCGAAACAACATACAAATCCTCCTCGACGGCATTTACTCTATGCTGGGGCATAGGAGCAGTTACAACATTTGGCCTCTCAGGCGCCTCAAACTGAATTTCCTTCGCATCGATAAGGTCTTGAACCTTATTTCTCAGGGCCCAGCAATCATCAGTAGTATGCCCGGGGCTATCAGAATGATAAGCACAACGGGCATTTGGGTTATACTTAGGAGATGCAGTATTCACGACCTTCGGAGCTTCTTTGGTGGTCACCAAGTTGGTTGATAACAGTTGTGGTAAGATTTGTGACAAGGTCATACTCAGCCGAGTATACTGCCTTTTGGGCCTCTCACCCCTTTGTTGATTGTACTGCTGAGGAGCAGCAACAGGTTTTGAAATGACCAAGGCATTGACGGCTTGGCGGTGTTCTGGCTTAACTTGTCTTCTAGGACCATAGACAACACTAGCTTCCTTCTTGAAAGGTTTCTTCTCAGTACTTGCGGAGGCACCCTTCTGTATCTTTCCTGACCTGATGCCAACTTTTATCCTTTCACCCGTCAGGATCAAATCCGTAAACCCAGCGGAGGAATTACCAACCAGATGATTGAAGAATGGACCAGACAAGGTCCCTAGAAACATGTCAACCAGTTCATGGTCAGTCAAAGGAGGCTGCACCCTGCCAGCCAAATCTCTCCATTTTAGCGCATATTCTTTGAATCCTTCGCCCGTTCCTAATGACATACCCTGAAGTTGGGTACGTGTAGGAGCGAGGTCAGAATTGTATTGATATTGTCTATAAAAGGCGGTAGCCAAATCCTCCCAATGTCGGATACTAGTTCCATCTAGCTGATAGAACCACTCAAGCTGTGACCCCGAAAGGCTATCTTGGAAGAAGTGGATCCAAAGGTTTTTGTCTGCCGTGTAAGGTTGGATCTTCCTTACGTACGATCTGAGATGCAGCTTTGGACAGGAAGCCCCGTCGTATTTGGCAAAGGCAGGCGCCTTGAACTTGTGTGGGATTACCACCCCAGAAGATAACCCTAAATCTCCGAAATCCAGCCCTGACACATTTTGAATCTCCATGGCACTCAAGCGGTCCTCTAATTGCTTATATCTGTCAGCAGCAGGAGGATATTGTTTGTCATTGTAATCCGTCTCGTTGTCAGAGACTGCAGGACTAGGAGCCCCTCCCCCTTGGGGACTGTGTTTCTCTGCAGAGGAATTAGTTGGATCAGCCTCGTTATGGAGTGTGTTCCCAAACCTGCGTCCAGTATTGAACAACGCAGTCCTCTTCTTCTTCTTCTTCTTCTTTAAGAGCAGAGCCTTCAACTCTTGTTGACCTTGGGCCAGGCTCATGACCATTTCTTGAAACTGGGCACTCTGGGCTTGGAGGGCCTTGATAGCTTGCTCACTGGATGATTCTGGATTCATGATGACTGTTCAAAATAAACAGCGAAGAAGATTAGGCAACCTGTAGAAAAAGGGGTACCTGTTATGCACATGATGCATGAGATGCTATCTATGCAATGCATTCAAGGATTTCAGAAATTCACAATTGTTGCAGACAAAAAGAACGCACGTCATATTAATAAGAAGAAATTTGTTAGTACATAAATGCCCCATGGGCCAAATATTACAAAAAAAAACTTCTCAAGGTAAAAAGACGTAGCGCATCCTCTTTGGCGCAATGTAGGTGTTGAGGGCCTCTTGCTCATGGAGTCGGCGGGTGAGCTCTAGAACCTTCTTCTCGCTGGCGTAGAAGTTGGCTTCAAAAGTGTTCCGTTCCTCCTTGAGTTGGATCCAACTCTTCTGCATCTCCTCTCACGATGTAGGCATGTCAGGATGTAGGATGGTGTAGGGAACCTCTCCTTCCTTAACGGACTCTTTAATCACAGGGAGAACATGAGGATAAGGCATCATTAGACTCTGGGCTCGGGCTCGTACCCACTTGAGATAAGGCTCGAGAGGGATGGAGTTCTTGTGCCCCAGTGTCTTGCTATCAACCTTGTTGGGCATCCTCCAAGCTCTGATGAATCTTTGGCGAAGTCCTTGCGCATCGTTGTCGAAGTCAAAAACTAGGTCAGGAATCAACATGTCGTGAGGGCCATCTCTTCGTGCGTATCCAAATTTCCTCAAAGCTAGGCAAGGGTTGTAGGTAATGCCCCCTCTAATGCCAAGTAATGGAACATTAGGGAACTCTCCACAACGATCGACGATGATGACATTTTCTCTGGACCGAGAACACCAATGTACATCAGAGTGAGTAAGAGTCATCAACCGTTGGGACTACCTTGAGCCTTGGTCATTCTTCAAGACAGATTGTGGAAGGTGCGAAATAAACCACCTTGCAAGGAGAGGAGTACAGCACATGAGAACACCCCTCTTTCTCATTCTTCGTGTGTAAAATGAGTGAAGGATGTCCCCAAGCAATGTTGGTATTGGATTTCTGGACAAGAAGATTTTGACGGCGTTGACCTCTACAAGCTGGTCAGGATTTGGGAACAAGACCAACCCATAGATAAGGAGTGCCACAATTTCTTCAAAGGCTTGTAGGTCCAATGAATTCCAACATTCTTGTGCCTTCTCAAACAAGAATTTTGCTAAGAAACCTTTGACGCCGCTTCTAGTTTCCCAATGCCCTTTGATGTCAGATGGCTGTAGATGTAGTGCTCGAGCAACATCTTCAGGCTTTGGTTCCTTTTCCGTACCGTTGAAAGGTAGTTGATTTAGGATAGGAATTCTCAGGAGTTGAGAAAATTCCTCCAAAGTTGGTACCAACTGGTAGTCAGGGAAAGTGAAACAGTGGTGAAGATGGTCAAAGAACTGGAATAGCACTTTCATCATGTCTTCTTCAATGTTGGTGTTGACTAGGCTGAGCAGTCTACCATGTCTTTCACTAAAGGGAGAGCTTTCCGGAATTCTTGATGTGAGCTCCTTGAGTTGAGGAGAGATTCTCACAAGGTTGACTTGGATGGTTTTTCTGCGAGGAATTTCCATGACCTACAAAACAAGAACAAAGATGAAGATCTAAACCCTTGAAGTGGTTAGTAAATGCATATGATGCTTTATGATGTTCATGATGTATGCACAAACATATGTACAATCAATTCACACCAAACCCTAGTTTCAGGCTTGCATGGGGTTTCATAGGTAAGTACCCTCTTGAGTGTAGTTGGCTTAAAAACCTGTCCTATAAATAGTAACCGGGTTCTAAGGAGCTCAATATCACTGAATTGTTTTTATTGTTCATTGTTTTGGTTTAGCCACTTAACTAGCGACCAAAATATTCCAAGAAAACAACCCTCAATGAGTGTAGTATAAAGTATCTACCAACTTCGGACTGCACCAAAGCCGGTCATCTCACTACCCCTAATAAAAGGCCAAGATGGTCAAGTAAGGTTCTAGGTCATTAGTGCTTAGTGACATCACTCAGCGGCCCCGTACTCTCCTTGATTGAACTCAAGGGTTACCGGTACTCACAAATATGTCGCACTAATATAGCTATTGCTTCGACCGTGTCGGTATACCCCGCACAGTTTCCATAACGTATTATTATCTATGAATGTTTCCCAAAATCCGGGTGTAGGATTGCAAACCCAAACAAGAGAGCCAAGATATAAAGCAATCAAGACAAACAATTAATCATGCAAGAGGGTGATCTAAGCCCTAAGGTTACTCCACTTTTAAGAGAATCCCCAGCAGAGTCGCCAGTTCTGTGATACGGTGGGAGAACTGACTTGAGGTTTTGCGTTTGTTTTCACAAATGTTTTGGTTGAGCAAGAGTCGCCACCGACTTTTTATTTTATCCTAAGGAAAGGTTAAAAAGCACAACAAAAACCTTTGAGATGTTTTCTTGGGTTCGGGGAGTAGATTATAGAAAGGGAAGGTATTAGCACCCTTTCTATCCATGGTTATCCATGGGCTCTTAGTTACTTGCTTAGATCAACTTGCCTTAATTTTCAATTGTTTGAAATGGTGCTTTGTGTGTGTGTTTGAAAATGTTTTGAAAAGAGGCCAATGTGGTGGCAACCTTTGTAATGATCCATGTTCGGATGTATACAAAGGTGTATGTCTTTTGAAAAGGTTTTCAATGTTTTTGAAAGTTGTTTTGAAAGTGTAGTGATGTGTGGTTTGAAAAATAGGCAAGTGTTTTGTTTTGCAAGTTTGATTCAAGTAACTAAGAGTTTGTCTACTCCTAAATTTCTCAAAGATTTCTCCTATGTTTTTAACCCTTTTAACAATTTTGTTCCACCATTGCATTTGGTGGGCAATCTTGTGTTAGGATGTGAAAGGGACGGGCGCGGGTCATCGTTTAGACCATAATTGCAATGGTGCCAAGTATCTTTGGGAAATTTTTCCTTTGAGGGACTTGATCATTTTTTAGGCAACTTTCGAAAGCGTCATCGAGGGACTATGATCATTTGAATTGTTTTGTTTTGCCCAAAAAGACCCAACATGCAATATGGCCCATTTATTGAAGGCAACAAGTGGAATACCCTAGGGGTGCAAGTGTGATTGGTGTTGTCCATTTTCATGCTTGATTATCTTGAATTTAGGTCCAACTATTTTTGGTTCATTGATTTGCATACAAACCCTAATTCTAACATGGCATATTTAGAAAGCTTTAAAGTGCGAAAAAATAAAGTTCCTAAGTTATTACAACACAATATATGGGATGGGGGGTACAAATGTTCAAATGGGGGTACTTTGACAAGAATTGAAACCTAAGCTATTACAATCCCAATGAAATTATACAAATTATTTAATGTGCAATAATTAAATATAATAAGATAAATATGCAAGATGCAAAAAATGATTTTTTATGTGTATGTAAAAAGTGTTTTTCATGTATCAAATAAACAAAAATAAAATTAATTTATTTTTGGTGTTTTTTATGCATTTAGGGCAAGAACCCTAATTTTACAAATAAAAGTATTTATTGTATAATATATGCAATATTTATTAATTATTTACAAAAAATAAATAAAAGAGAAGTATATTTGTCAAAAAGGTATTTCTAATGTTAAATATTAATAAAAATAAAAATGTATTATTTTTATGTTTTTAGCCTAAATACACTAATAAATATATAAGTATTTGTATTATTTACTAAATATATTAAATATGTACAAAAATAAAATATTTAATATTTAAAAAAAAAGTATATTTTATATAAAATATTTTCAAAAGATAAAATAATATGAAAATCAGAAAATAAAATGTATTGGTATTAATTTTAGTATTTTTAAATAAAAGATATTATGTTATTATTTATGTACAAAACTAAATGAAGCAAAATAAATGTCAAAAAATGCAAAAAAATGTGAGAAAAATAATTTTTATGTTTTTTCATGTTTAGACAAAAATATAAAAACAAAATCAAAAGGAAAAAAATCAGAAATAACAAAGATATCTCAAAATGGGCCAGGGGTGCAACTGTAAAAGCATGGTGTGAAAAGAAAAACATTCCAGGCCCAGCCCAGAACCTATCTTCTTCAACCTCCAACAAGCCTTGTTCAAAAAACGCGCGTTTTGTACATTGATTCAAACATCCTGATTCCTGGACTTTTAATGAAAACTCACAACACAAAAAATGTAAAGCATCATCTCAAGAGTTCATACATATAAAGAACATGATTTAACTCTCAGAAATGAGAGAGAATTTCTTCTCCCCCAATTCCTAACCTAATTTTTATTCAATGTTCTGACTTAAAATTCTCTAAGCACACATAACATAAATGAAAACTAATGATATGGGCATGTTCAGGGCTATGAATGTGACATAATTTCTTCACAAATCTAAACCTAACAATGCCTGGATAGAGAGATAAGAGTTCATGAACTTACCCGTTCAGTTGGAATCGTGTCTGGCAATGGAGGAGCTTTCAGGGCAAGATGATGATTTGTATAGCTTGCTTGATGTCTGAGGATGCTATTCCAACACTTGGTATGCTTTGAAACCTTCTATATCAAGCTGCAGAAGTCAACCTGCAAGAGGAAGAAATGAAAATGGCAAAACTGATTAGAGGTGTTACAGTCTGCTTCTAATGCTTTGGACAGTTTGTATGGATGGTAGGGAAAGTGTTTGAACTAGTTTGGATGAAAGTGCACGATGGAAATGAGCTATGGGATTCAAACTGCAGCTTATGCCCTGTTTTTGCAGTTTAATGGTGATTCTGTGTTAGAGAGGGCAATGGAGATGGTTAGCTCGTGTTTCAGGTCAGGGTGATTGTTTAGAATGTGTGTAACAAGTTTGCTTAAGCTTATCTTTGCTGAGATGAGAGTTGTGTGTTGTTATGCAAGCTTTCTTCACACTTAAGCAAGAAATGTCAACTTGGTTTTCTAGACTTGTGCAGGCCCCCAATCTATGCTGCATACCTTAGCCTTGATTAGTGTGATTAGTTCATAAACTTGTGCCAAAAGGATTTGCATTGTACTTGCTTGGATTTGCATTTGACATAAAGTTCAACTTTTCTAAAATGGCTAATTTGCTTTTTCTATTTAAGGGTTAAACTTCCATGTAATGACCAAACTCATAGAACAACACCTTGGCACAAAGGATTAGCATTAAATTATGGATTGTAGATGAGATAAAAGACCTGTAATCTAGCTTAAGGCATGCTGAGTTCAAAATGCAAGGTTATGGACATGTAACTTGGTCATGAACAAAGTGAGTTTTTCCCAACTTGCCAAATTCGATTCTCCCTAACCATGAGGTTGTTTGATGAGTTCTTGGATATTTTGGAAAGCTTGGAATGTGTACTACAACCCATCTTTGAAATGAAAATTGAAATCCCAAATGGAAGCATGTGAAAAGTGGTCTTGAAGTTAGGCAAAAATCCTGCCTAAAATGGTTCAAAATTTCTCTAAGTTAAGAATGGTTTGGTACCCTTGTTCCAAAAATTGTAACTTGAGCTACAAGCTTCTTTTGAGGAAGCTTTGTGAGTCAAAGTTGTAGATCTTGCAATGGACTACAACTTTCATGTTTTGACTTTTCCTTGAATCCAAATGCATCTTGATGAGAAAGTGGGACAAAGTTAGGAAAAAATTAGGGTTTTTCATAACTTAGAAAAATTCTAAGTTATGAAAAATCTTCATTTCAAACCCTAATTTGTGATTCTTGATTTCTTGATGAACAAGTTTCATGATTTGGCATGTTTTGATGAAAAATGAATCTTGACACTTGATTTTGACCAAAAAGTCAAAGTTTGACTTTTCAGTATACAGTCAAAATTGATCAATTGACAGGGAAATTCAACTGTCAATCTTGTGCATTTGGGATCTTTTGAACTTGTTAAATATGTCAAGACAATTCCATGGGGTCCTTGAGTCCATATGTGAGCTTGGTTTGCCATTGGCTAGGTCAAACAGTCAAAAATTGCCTTTGTGTAGTCAAAACCCTAAAAATGACCATTTTGCCCTTTTGGTGATCTGATCAAATTTCTTGTGGAATTGTGATCCAAACTTGATCAAATGGTCCATATGAGTTCATGATGTTGATGTGGGTCAATTTTCATGAGATTTGACTATCAATTAGCCACAGTTGACTTTTTCCCCAATACAGCTGATTTCTAGGTCAACTGTCCAATTGACTGGGCAAAATTTGGAATCAAGACTTGAAACTTGGTATGGATAAACTTGGGAGTCCAACATGAAGCATGAAAGTCATCTTAGGCATTTTAGGTCAAAATATCTTTGTGCAAACACAAACCCTAATTTGGGTCAACAGTGCTAGGAGAAGTCTTGAGCAGAGGAAACCCTAACTGGATCTTGAGCTCCAAGGGTCTTGTGGTGAGAAAATATTGAGGAAATGGGAGGGCAAATTTTGGGGTACAACAAAGTTGCTTTAATAAAAAGCTCTACTCAAGACGATATTTTTCTCACAGTGAATCCATATGATTTCTTTTGTTGGAATACAATTTATTTTTGCAATATCCTCTCTAAAGTCCACTTTTCAATGGCATTCCTCCTCGGAGTTGACATGTTTGAATTGCAATATCGCATCGCGGTTTATACCCAGTGGTCGTCAATGCCAATGGTTATTCCTTGCTGAAGATCAGTTTCCCAAGGATGACTTCTTAGATGTTCCTGGTTTTCTCAATAGTTCATTTTTGATACTGCCAATTTCCAGTGAATCATTTAAACATGCATCATTACATTACATCTACCCAAATGTGTAACATTTCGATTATGTGGAGCATTACGCCATTGAAAAATTCAAACATTCATTGAAGCATGAGCCAATTTCCATTACTTACCCAAAGTGACTGATTTTTATATTCAAAGATAATTAACCCTCACAATCTACTACTAGGGTTACCCCGTCTGGCTTCACCGATGGAGTCTGTTATTATTTCTATCCCTAGTCAGGTCTTGTGTTGTTTTCTCTTTCCCTAGAGAATCGTTGACAACCCTTGTTAGAGTACCTCCTTGGTTGGTCTCTTCCTTCAGTGTATGTTTGCTTTTTCTTAACATTTTATCGAAGTCAATGTCTATTTGTACCCCTAGTAAGTTCTCCTTTGATCAACATTCAATCCCCAGGAGTCTATCTTTGGCTAGTCTTCTTTTCATTGTTGAGTTCTGTTGTACCCTAATTTTTCCCCTAAAATTCCTCTATCATATAATATCAACTCAATCATAACAAGATCACACTAGGGTTTGGTTCTTCTCCTTATCTTTAGCTTTGCTCCTGAGAGATCACCAAGCACCTTGAATCGTGTGCCTTGTATATATGTATATTATATTTTACTGACTTCTAACCAAAATTCCAACATATGTTTTATTTGTTTTGTGTCTTGAAAGACAGGGTTTGAGACCAAGAAGTTCAGGTAATGACTCTCCGGTTAGGGTTATGGTTTGTTCAAGCAAAAAATAGTTCCCAAAAGCCTATGGCTCAGAGCGGTGATCTATAATCTTAGGTCGCGTTATCCTCAAGTTTCATTCAACATGGTTAAGACGAATCTGGTTGCTTAATTCTCAAGAATCTCCGAGATAGGTTCATGTGTTTATTTCCATGCCTTCTTCGACGTCTCAATTTCATATGTGATTAGTAGTATCTTGGGCAGTGAAAAAGATCTAGTTCGCGAATGATTTGAAGTTGTCAGACCAAAAGTCAATGTTTGCTAGTTTGAGTTCGAATGATCATAACATCCTTATTGTTTAATATTTTTAGAGATTCTTAGAGCATATGAATATCCTTAACATTATCTCCAACTTCTCTTTACAAGTCAAGAGCTAGTGATGTGAGGAACAACTTCGCTTTAGAAGGTTTCTCAAAATGATTTCAGCCGTTGCACCCTAAATTTCGCCCCTAAATTTTTTAGTCGCACTTTCATATCATATTTTTTTTATTTGATCACAATAATTAATAAATATCTTCATTCATCACTTTTTGCATCATTAGTCGTATTTAAGTTAACCAAAAGACAGTTTAAATTGAAGTTTGTATCATTTTGTAGTTGAAAAATATCAGATATTTCACTTCATGCACTTTTATCTCTTTACTCATTTCTTACATTGCTCCAAGTTGTTTATATGTCGATATTATTAATATTTCGGTTTTACAGACAGAATTTTAAAAGCGATTCGATATTGTGCGGAAAATTAGTGAGAAAAATATTTCAAGTTTTCACCTTTTACTGATCATTTTATGAATCTGTGTTTCGCGTAGTTCATGACGGTATGCTCGCTTCATTTTTTTGGTAAAGTTTGGAGTCTCGTTTTTAACCGTAAGCGTTTGTTCAGCCTGGTATTTTTATTCTCAATTTATTTCGATTTTAATCATTTGAATATTTTTTCATTTATCTTTGTGACATATAGTTTATTTTAATGTGTTCATTTCATTTTTTTCGGATTGATTAATGTCTATTTATTTTTTATCGTTTTTAGTCATTTTGGATCTCTATTTTTTATTCAGAAAAAATAAAAATAAAATATTTTAAATTGCATTAATTTTTGCTCTTTCAGTTATTTAAGTCTTTTTTTATAATTAGAGGGCTTTTTGGTCATTAAAAAATATACCTTGAACTATGTTTTATTCTGATTGGTTATAAGAGAAAGTGCAGGATCGATGTAGAAAAGAGAAAATAGCTAACAGAAATTGCCAAAGCAGAATTGAATTTCCTCTTCAGCCTTTCTACTAAAAATGCTCACTTTCTCTTTGTTCAACACAAAACAAAACCAATTCTCCATGTTGCCACCTTCAATCTCATAATATCCCTCCATCTTGAAGAAGTGAAAAACACAAGAAGGGGGGTTGAATTGAAACTTAAAAATCAAAAGCAATAGACACGATGATTTTTATCCTGGTTCGCTTGATCTCAAACTACTCCAGTCCACCCGCCAAGGTGATTTCTCCTCTCTCCAACGAGGACTTAATTCACTAATAAAACTGATTACAATTCTACTTCGACAACTGCCAAAGTCTTCTTGAGTACAACCACAACCCAATTTATCTCAAGGAAATTCACTAATAAAAAATTAGAATTCGCTGTGTACTAGATGTTTTTCGTTACAAAAACTGTATCACAAACTTGTGATGTATTACAAAATTTTAGAGAATAGTATGAATATAATTTTGCAGCGTTGAAAGATTGTATAAAGCAGTTGTGTAAATCGTGAACGATTTAGCCTTGTAGCTTGTTTAAATAGGCGTGGCAATCTGTCCAAATGGAAACATGATAATTGGCACTTAGTGCACTTTCCATAATGTGAAGATCCTTTCTGATTGTAGCCGTTGTAATTGATACTGCTTTGATGGAAAAGTAACGCTTCAGAACATAAGGAACTTACTTGCTGCTTTGCTTCAGAATTTGGGAAGTCAGAATCATAAGGTTTTGTTTGCACGTTAGACTTCCGTTCAGAATTAAGATGTCTTTCTCTTTAGCGCAAATTCTGATCTTCATTCTTCAGAACATTCTGATAACAGTCTGCGTACTCAGTTGAATACCTTTGAAGCTTAACTTCTGGTCCTCTTCAGTCAGAACTTATGTATAACATATAACACAAATTTAGAGTGCATATTTGTTCTTTGTGTTTGTTATCATCAGAACTCTTATGAGGGTTGTAGAATCAAACTATGTTCTAACAATCTCCCCCTTTTTAATATGACAAAAACTAGGATTTTTCAATAAAATTATACAGAACAAAAAGCTTAAGAGAGTCTCCCCTTGAGTTGAGTACTCAGATAGAAATGAAATACTTCCCTGAAGTTACTTCTCGTCAGAGCTTTTGATGCATCTTCTTCTGTCTTTATCAGAATTTTGTTCTTGTTATGCTTTCAGAAAAATTAAGAAGTTAAGATATTCAGAATGTTTGAGACTTTGTCCCGGTATACTGTTATTGAAAATATCTTACGTTCTCCCCCTTTTTGTCAGGAATCAAAAATAAATATAATCATAAATAATCAGAGTCAAAGAGGATGATTTGTATTAAAACAGATTTCAATAACATTTCAGAAGCAGATAAGACAAGATAGTGAATGCAAAAAACAAGTAAAAAAATCTAAGATGGAGGGGGAAGTCGTGTGAACAATGCTTCCAGCAAGCTCTTAATCTAAGTGCTTGATTCTTCTTGCTTTCCCAGTATATCCTTGATTTCTTTGGTTGTGTCTTCTTGCTTATCCAATCTTGTGTGGGTTACAACATTCGCCTTCTTTAGTTCTTCAAGAGTTTGCATGACCAACAATGGAGCTGGTGTTTCCTCAAAGGTCACAAGTCTTTCAGAATACTTTACAGCATCTTCTAATTCAATTGCTTCTTCAATTACATTTTCCTTTTCTTGAACAGTAACCAGAGGGTGATTATCTGAACATGGTTCAGTAACTTTTGAAGGTTGGTGCTCTTTCCAGGGAGCATTTTCCAGCAGAAGAATTTCTTTCTTTTTCGAGTGACTCAGAACTTGGTCTTTGAAAGCTTTCAGCTGATCACTGAAGTTCTGCTGAGCCATTTCATAACTTAATTCTTTCATCCTCTGGGATTCAGAGTTGAACCATCTTCTGAATCGATCCCAAAGAGAATCAGAAGCAGCAGGATTTAAATTTTCCAGACTAGATTGCTTCAAAGAATTAACCCATTCCTGTAAATCTGTTTCAAAACATAACAAGTTCTTACCAACATCTGTTTTAGTTATGGTTGGTTTAGGTTTAGGGATGTCAATTTTATTGGAGGTTGAAGCTAGGTGTTCCAGCGCTTCTAAATCAATGATGGTTATGAGGTGATCCTCTGGACGGTTAATGGGAGAGGGAGTAGGAGAATCAGAAATTAGGATTGGTGAGCGAGGAGTGTTTGCTGGTGTGGAATGATATGGTGAAGGTATTTATGGAATGTAAATTACGGAGAGAGGTTGACGAACCATAAGAGGTTTTGTTATTCTAGGAATATGGGTAATGGTATCAGAGTCTGTAAAAGAATCTTCTGATTGGTTTGCGGTAGCGTGTTGATTTTCTGGTTCAGGGGTTTCAAAATTTGGATTTTCAGTTTGGGGAGTTTGAGGGTTTTCATTTTCTGGTTGAAGAGAATGGAGATTTTGATGTTCTGGTGGTGGAGTATGGAGGTTTGGATTTTCTTGGGTAGGTGTTTGAAAGTCTTGATCAAATAGTTCAATATCAGAAAGAACTCTAGCAAGTTTTGGCTGATTTTGTTCTAGATTTTGATTGGGAGAGTGAGGTTCGTTTAAGAAGGTTCCAAGGGTTACAGAAGGATCAAACTCTATGTCAAAATACTCAAAAGTTTGAGGTGAGGGATCTTCTGTTTGTTGAGGGGGGATGGTTTCAAATGTTGGAAAACTATAGATTCTACAACAGAAACAAAGGAAGTGTTACCTTTCTTTTTAGCAGCTTTGGGTGTCCTTTGAGAAGATCCTTCTCCTGCTGCCTTTCTCTTTCTGGATTTCTTCACCACAACATCTGGAGCTGGCTTGTGCAGATCACGAATGTTAAGATCTGGATCTGTTCCATCTTCCTTGCAAGCTTCTAGGTATCTGACCACAATCTCTGGTGAAGCATCAACCTCAGAAAATAACCGAAAATATTTTAGAGGGATTCTCCTTCTTAATGTTGTTGGTACGTTCTTAATGCTCTCAATAATCTTCATTTTCTTCAGATTCTTGACATTAAGTGGTTTTCTAGCACTTTCCTCCAGAGTGCTAATTTGTTGAGCCTCTATCAGATGCTCTATCAACCTGTTCTCCGTCAGAATGTCAGAAGTTAATCTTCCCAGAGGAATCCAATCCCTCTTTGCAATTTCTTCTTCCCTTGTTTCTTTCACTCTTGTTCTCAGATGATTGAAGAGCAAGTGTGGAAGATTTATTTTGGTCTTCTTTGAAATAAAATACAACATAAATTGTTGATCAATGTTGATGTAGTCAGGATAGCTTGTTGGCTTCCTGTGATTTTTACATCCCAGAATGATCCTAACCCAGATTCTGTAGTAATCCTTCAAGTCCCTTATCTTGCTAGATGGCTATCCAGAAGTAAAAATGACTCTTGCAATGTGTGATACAGTGGGAGAACTGACTTGAGGTTTTGCGTTTGTGTTCGCAAATGTTTCGGTTTAGCAAGAGTCGCCATCGACTTTTTATTTTATCCAAAGGAAAGGTCAAAAAGCACAGGAAAGACCTTTGTAATGATTCTTGTTTGAATATATACAAAGGTGTTTGTCTTTTGAATAGATATTTCAATGTTTGAAAGTTTGTTTTTGGGAAATGTTTTGAAATTGTGTTGTGATGTGTGTTTGAAAATAGCAAGGATGTTTTTGCAAGTTTTGATCAAGTAACTAAGATTTGTCTACCCTATCTACTCAAGAGTCTTTCCTACACATTTTTAACCCTTTTGACAGTATTGTTTTACCATTGCATTTGGTAAATAACCTTGTATTTGGATGTTAAACGGGACAGGCGCGGGTCATCGTATTGACCATGATAGCAATTGTGCTAAGTATCTTTAGCAAATTTTTGAGGGACTAGATCATTTTTGTATATGCAACCAAGATAGCGTCATCGAGGGACTATGATCTTTTGTTTTTTTTTGTTTTGCCAAGATACTCAACATGCATAACATGGCCATTTTAAAGGCAACAAGTGGATGAAACCCTAGGGGTGCATGTGTGTATTGTGTTGTCAATTTGCATTCTTTTATGTCTTGTATTAGGTATAGCTATTTGTTTTGATTTTGTATATTGCATACAAACTCTAATCTCTATCATGGCATATTTGAAAGCTATAAATGCGTAAAATAAATCTACGACTATTACAACATTGATATGGGGAGGGGTATACAATTTTGAATGGGGAGTATTTGCAAGAAAATCAAACCCTAAGATTTACTATTACATCCAAATTTAATTCTTTGCATCAAATAATAAATAAGCAATATTTTAAATAAGCAATTTAAATATAAATGTGCAAAATATTATAAATATGTAAAAAATGTTTTTGTTTATTTTTATGTATATAAGAAAAATGAAATATTTAATGCATTAAAAAATAATAAAATGAAAGACTATTTTTATTAAGGGTAAAAACCCTAATTTTCTTTAAGAAAAAATAAAAATATTAATTATATTATTTATGTACAATAAAATAATAAAATATATAAAAATGTCAAAAAATAAAAATATATTAGAAAAATATTATTTAAGTATGTAAATAATAAAAAATAAAAATATAATATTTTTGTGTATTATTTTCAAGTTTTTTATTAAAGAAAATAAAAGTATGTTATTCAATAATTATTTCTATGTCTAAAAAAGTAATAAAAATAATAAAATAAAAATGTGAAAATTAAATAAAATATTTTTGGTAATTTTTAAAGTTTAGAAAAAATATTTTAAAGTCAGAAATAAAAATAAAAATAGAAAAATATCAAATAATAATGAAATGGGCCAGGGGGGGGTGCAGTCAGCAAACTGGAGGTGTCAAAAGCAAGTCAAGGCCAAGCCCAACCCAAACTGATCTTCATCTTCAACCTTTGAACAAAAACGCGCGCCCTGTAACTCCACCTCTGTTCTCTCTATTCTTTGCATGAAATCAAAAACTCAAAACATGAAACTTATAGAGCATTAAACCACGATTCTAACCATATAAAAAACTTAATCTAACTCTCAAAGACCAGAGATAATTTCCATGGCCCTAATTTCTAACCTAACTTTTTCAGGAAGTTCATCAATCAAATTCTCTTAGCACACTTAACTTAAATGAAATCTATGCATATGTACATCTTAAGGGCTATGAGTACTACATTTTTTATTCACAAATCTAAGCCTAATGATTCCTAAATAGAGAGATGGGAAGTTGAAAAATACCTGTTTCAGTTGAACACGAGTATGGCAATGTAGAGCTTTTCAGTAAGGTCTAAGATGCTTGGGAGCTTGCTTGAACTTCCTCTGACCTTCCTCAATGCTTAGTTTGCTTTGGATTTGCTTGAACAAGCTTGTAGAAGTCAACCTGCAGAAGCTGAAAACAGAAATGGTGAAGCTTGCAAATGGAGTTACATTCAATGGCCAATGGTTGGGATAGCTCAGGTGGGTTATATGGAATGTATTTGAACAGGTTTGGGGCAAAACGCACGAGTAGTTTTTGTTATAGAACTCAAAGTGCAGAAATTACCCTGTTTTGCAAGAGGAAGGTGATTTTGTGTTTTAGAAGGCTTGAGGGTTGGATGACTCGTGTTTCTGGCTCAAAATAATGTGAAAAACTTGTTTCAAATGCTTACAAGAGTTGGTTATAACATATACTCAAGTTGTGGCTCTTTGGCAAGTTTACTTGTTTTTTTAAGTAAAAGTGTGAAGTGGTACAAGACAGGCCTGTACAGGCTATCTTCCAGCTTGCACTTGGTGATCTTGGCCCCCTAAGTTTTTGGATATTGTTTGATGTCTAATATTTGGTTCAAGGCTCAAGGGATGCAATTTGACATAAAGCAAGTTTTGACAAAAATGGCAATGTTGCCTTTTTCCTATTTTTGGATTAATCTCTTGTGTAATCCTCTAATGATCAGAACAAATCTTAAATCCATTGGGTTTGAATTTAATTCTTGAGTGTCTAAGGGTTTAGGGACCTGTAATCAAGTACAAACAATGCTGGATGGAAATTCCAACTTGTGTCAACATGAAACATGCCATGGATCAAAGTGAGTTTTTGCCAAATTCAAACCTTTGATTCTCCCTAACCATAAATTATTTTGGAGAGTTCTTGGACATTTTGGAAAGCTTGTAACATACTCTACAATCCATATTTGAAATGAATTTTGAGATTCCATAGAGAACTAAGTGAAAATTTGCCATGAAGATAGGTCAAAATCCTGCCTAAAATAGGGCAAAATTTCACTAAGTTAAAAGTTTCATGGACCCTTGTTCCAACAATCATAACTTGAGACCCAAGCATCTTTTAGGAAAACTTTGTGAATAAAAGTTGTAGATTTTATGGAGGAATACAACTTTCATGTTGGAAGTTTTGTTTGAATCCAATTTCATCATGGTGAAAAATTTAGGCAAAGTTGGGAAAAAATAAGAAAATTTCATAACTTAGAAAACTTCTAAGTTATGAAATTTTTCAGTCTTAAACCCTAATTTGCAAAATTAGGTTTCTTGATGAACAAGTTTCATGTTTTGACACATCTTGATGAAAAATGAACCTTGGCACTTGATTTTGACCAAAAAGTCAAAGTTTGACTTTTCAGTGTACAGTTGATTTTTGATCAGTTGACTGGAAAATTCATCTGTCAATTCAATGCAATTGAGATCTTTTGAATCTTGTGAATAGGTCAAGATGATGCCATTGAGTCCTTGAATCCATTCTTGAACCCAATTTGCCATTGGCTAGGTGAAAAGTCAGAAATTGCCCTTCTGCAGTCAAAACCCTAAAAATGACCATTTTGCCCTTTTGATGATTTGATCAAATTTCTTGAGGAGTTGTGGTCCAAACTTGATCAATGGTTCATATGAGCTTATAATGTTGATATGGATCAAAATTTATGAGGTTTGACTGTAAATTGGTCATAGTTGACTTTTTCCCCAATACAACTGATTTTTAGGTCAACTGTCCAATTGACTGGGCAAAAATTTGATTCAAGGCTTGAAACTTGGTATGAGAAAACTTATAAGTCCAACATGAAGTATGAAAGTCACATTGAGCATTAGAAGTCCAAAATTCCTTGTGCAAACTCAAACCCTAATTTAGGTCAACAATGCAAGGAGATGTCTTGAGTAGAGTAAACCCTAGCTTGGTCTTGAGTTCAAAGAGTCTTGTGATGAGAAATCTTGATAAAATGAGAGGGAAAATTCTGGGGTACAACAATTGCCCCTGTTCAATCTTCTTGAACCTGAAGATTTAGATTGACGAGTTTGCCTTTCGTGACTCGAAGGTAAAAGAGGATTGGACACTAGAGTGCCCGTAAATTTGCACCCGTTAGAGTATAGTTGAGGGAATGGGTTTACAGATGCCATTTGGAAGATGTGATAGAATTTTGTCGGAGATGGGCTTAAAGATGCCACCCAAGAAATTTGATCGCATAAGAGATTCCTTTGCGAGAGCCCGTATACCTGTTGTTGAGGAGGACTATGTCGGGGAATACTGGTCTCTGTTGTGGTAGAAATAGAACTTCAGTCGTCTATTATTCTACTAGGGAGTCATCTCTTGGTTGAAGAGGTGACAGTGAACTGCTATCTGGTCAACATCCAGGCTTCACAGTCTTGTATTGCTATCTGGTCAATATCCAGGCTTCACGATACTTTACTTCCTATCTGGTCAACGTCCAGTCTTCAGAAGAAAATCAAAATGGTTATCCGGTCGCCTCAGGTTTTCCCTTTGATTTTGGGGCCTACTAATATCCTATTGAATCTGGTCTTCAAAGTAATTGGCCGAGTAAACTGTTATTTGGTCAACGTCTAAGCTTCACAGTATACCTTACTATTATCTGGTCAACATTCAGGCTTCACAGTCTTGTATTGATATCTGGTCAACGTCCAGGCTTCACGATACTTTACTTCTTATCTGGTCAACGTCCAGTCTTCAAAAGGAAATCAAATGGTTATCCGGTCGCCTCCGGTTTTCCCTTCGATTTTGGGGCCTACTAATATCCGGTTGAATTCGGGCTTAAAAGTAATTGGCCGAGTAAACTATTATTTGGTCAACGTCCAAGCTTCATAGTATACCTTACTGTTATATGGTCAACATCCAGGCTTCACAGTATTTTATTTCTATCTGGTCAACGTCCAAAATTCATGATACTTTACTTCTTATCTGGTCAACGTCCAGTCTTCAGAAGGAAATCCGGGGATTCAACTATTTTCCGGTCGATCTCCGGGCTTCAGTATAATCAAGGTATTATCTGGTCAAATCCAGGCTTCATAACTGGAACAGGAATATGCACATTGATTTGAATAAGCAAATAGGAGAGCATCCGTGTCTGGAGCATCTCTAAGCCGTTTTCTGAGCTTTGAATATCTGTTTTAGATAGCTATTAATTTTTTCCTGTAAAGGGTAAAAAGTTAGCTGAAACACAAAGTTATGTTACATGAAATGTATGATGCAATAAGACGTGTTTTATCGATGTTCATGATTTATGAATGTGATGTATGTGCATGTAAGCTGATTAGCTGTTTTGCTGAGGAAGATAAATCCTGGATAGTCGGAGATAATAAAATCTTTGACTTCTGTCAGGGAAAATAAATCCTTGACCACTGTTGGAGATTCAGAATCTTTGACAACCTCTGTCGGGAGAAGTTATACTGCTGGGGAGATCAAGAGTTTGGGCTGTATGCCAATCAACTGGGGACTTCAAGAATGAGAATCTCTATTTTGTTGGGGGTATCAGGGGAAAACTGAATGGTTTCCGCTGGGGATTGGTAGCTCAAAGTTTCGTCTCCGTTGTGGATCTTAAAGACGTGCTGATTTGATCGTGTATGGAAACTTGACTTTGTTGAGGAAGAAGGTTTAAAAATAACACTCTGGGGAATTATCTGGTTTTTAATCTACTCTCCGGGGAAGTTGGAGGAAACTGGATTGTCTCCAATGATGTTCAAAGGTTGAAGGTTTTGACTCCATTTGGGGAAGAAAGTTTCATATTCACTGAGGGTTTGCTCCGCTGGGGATTGGGAGTTTGAAAACTCAACTCTGATGGGGATTTTTGAAACTTAACTCCACTGGGGATATGTATTTCAAGATTTTAGTTCTGCCGAAGATCTGGATGATGTACTGCAGGGGATTTCTCCTGGAATAGCCTAAAGACGTTTTCCTATACTTTCTACCTATCAGTAATTATCCTTTCTCATTTCGTTTTATTTGTAAGCAGTGATTATATTCAAATGTATATGCTCATTTAATAAATCATTGGACGTTTTCAAATAAAACACAAGTTTAAAAAGAAAGAAAAGGCAAACAATTTTCTGCACTTTGAAGTATCTTTGTATTATCTTTGTGTAAGAATTTTGTACAAAGGAGACAGACATCCTAGTAAGAGAATGTTGTCATAAAATTGAGAAAAAATTTATACAAAGAAAGATGGCTATGTGTAACAATTCCATGGGGTTCCCATTCTTCTATAGCCTTCGTAACTTTGAGTATCTTGTCCATTCGTTTCTTTGTTCGCAGATGATTGGATTGATCGGAAGCCTGGAGCTTGTCCGTGAAGAGATTGTCCTTAAAGTGATCCGATGAGACATAGTCATACGCTTTAATTTCCTAACTTTTTCCTGGACCGCCCTTTCGGGTTTTCGATCCACCGGGAAACCCTTTTTTGCCCAAGTCGCCCTTTCGGGTTTTCAACTTACCGGGTGTACAGATTTTTTTTGTTTATCCCAAATTTTTTCCTGAACCGCCCTTTCAGGTTTTCGATTCACCGGGATGCCCATTTTTTCCCCAAGTTTCCCTTTCGGGTTTTCAACTTGTCGGGTTGTTTATGCGTAGTATCTTTTGACTATGTCTGTGTTCGCAGAGTGCGGAAGATCGTTGCCGTCCATGGTGGTTAGAATCATAGCCCCACCAGAAAAGATGTTTTTGATCACAAATGGTCCTTCGTAAGTAGGAGTCCATTTGCCCCTGGGATCACTTTGTGGCAAGATGATCCGCTTGATTACAAGATCTCCGACTTGATATACCTGGCGCCTGACTTTCTTGTTGAAAGCCTTGATCATCCGTTTTTGATACGTCTGACCATGACAAACAGCAGTAAGTCGCTTCTCGTCAATCAAGTTAAGTTGATCAAGTCGGGTCTGAATCCAATCGTCTTCACTCAAACCAGCATCCTTCATAATTATCAGGGAAGGAATCTGAACTTCCATAGGTAAAACAGCTTCCATGCCGTATACTAAAGAAAAGGGTGTTTCCCCGGTTGATGTTCGCGCCGTGGTACGGTATCCGTGCAGAGCAAACGGTATCATCTCATGCCAGTCTTTGTAGGTGACTGTCATCTTTTGAATGATCTTCTTGATGTTTTTGTTTGCAGCTTCGACATCACCATTCATCTTTGGCCGATAGGGAGATGAATTATGATGTTGAATCTTGAACTGCTCGCATAGAGCGGTGATCATAGTGTTGTTCAAGTTTGTACCGTTGTCCGTGATGATCCTGTCGGGGATACCATATTGGCATATGAGGTTCTTCTTGATGAAGTGGGCAACCAAATTCTTTGTAACAGAGGCGAAGGAAGCTGCTTCGACCCACTTGGTAAAATAATCAATGGCCACCAGGATGAAGCGGTGTACATTGGATGCCGTAGGCTTGATCTCTCCAATCATGTTGATACCCCACATTGAGAATGGCCAAGGAGCTGTTAGGACATTGAGAGGAATTAGAGGAATATGTACCTTGTCCGCATAGATTTGGAATTTTTGACAAGTACGAGAATATTGATGACAGTCAGCTTTCATGGTAGACCAGTAGTAGCCTGCCCTTAGAATCTTCTTATCCATCATATGTCCACTCAAGTGGGTGCCAAAAGTACCATTATGCAGCTCAGTCATGATCTGCTCAGCCTCAACCTTGTCCACACAACGAAGCAGAACGCAATCATGATAGCGCTTGTACAGGATACCATTGCTCAGGAAGAACTTGGCAGAAAATCTCCTTAAGAACTTTTTGTCGTTGACTGAAGCTCCTTCAGGGTATTCTCGAGTCTTGAGATACCTTTTGATCTCGTGAAACCAGGGTTGGTCCATTATTTCTTCGGTATTAATCTTGTGACAATGTGCAGGTTCATCCATCCGCTCAATGGTAATTTGGGGAGCCTCATTATCCCAGTTAAGTTTAAACATGGAAGACATTGTAGCTAGAGCATCTGCTAGCTGATTTTCTTCTCGCAGGAAGTGCTCGAAGGTAATCTGCTCGAAATGAGGTAACAATGTCAGGACATGTTCTTTGTAAGGGATGAGATTGGGATGTTTAGTGTCCCACTCTCCTTTGATTTGACTGATGACCAAAGCGGAGTCTCCAAACACAACCAAAGATTTGATTCCTAGGTCAATAGCAGCCTTGAGACCAAAGATGCAAGCTTCATACTCGGCCATGTTGTTGGTGCAGCTGAAGCAGAGTCTAGCGGTGAAAGGTGTATGGAAACCTTCTGGAGAGATAAGTACCGCTCTGATACTGTTGCCAAGTGCATTTGAAGCACCATCAAAGTACAGGGTCCATCGGGATCCTTGTTCAGGTCCATCATACGGTTCGTTACCTTTGATGTTGTCCAATGTCATAATGTCTTCGTCGGGGAATTCGAACTTCGTGGATTGGTAATCTTCGACAGCTTGATGAGCTAGATGGTCAGCTAGTACACTCCCCTTTATAGCTTTCTAGGTTGTGCACTGTATATCATACTCATTCAGGATCATTTTCCATCTAGCGATTCTTCCAGATAAAGCAAGCTTTTCGAAGATATACTTGATCAGATCCATTTTAGAAATCAGCAGAGTGGTATGTGTCAACATATACTGCCTTAGCCAGCGAGCAGCCCAAACCAAAGCGTAGAAAGTTTTCTCGAGCAGTGAGTAACGAGTCTCACAGTCGGTAAATTTTTTGCTAAGGTAATAAATGGCATGCTCTTTTCGACCAGACTCGCCATGTTGGCCCAGTACGCACCCTATTGAGTTATCCAAAACAATCAGATACATGATTAGCGGCCTTCCTTCGACGGGTGGCATCAAGATAGGAGGTTCTAGCAAATACTCCTTGATTTTATCGAAAGCAAATTGACAGTCATCATTCCACTCAACCACCTGATCTTTCTTCAACAACTTGAAGATTGTTCACAGGTAGATGTTAGGTGAGAAATGAACCTTGTAATGTAGTTTAGGCGTCCTAAGAAACCTCTGACCTCCTTTTCAGTGCGAGGGGCAGGCATTTCTTGTATGGCTTTGACTTTGGCAGGATCAACCTCGATGCCTTTCTTGCTAACAATGAATCCCAAGAGTTTATCGGACCTGACTCCGAAAGTGCACTTGCTAGGGTTCAGTCTGAGCTTATATTCCTTTAACCTGACAAACAACTTTTACAGATGGTCGAGGTGTTCTTCTTCTGTATGTGAATGGGCTATCATGTCATCTACATAGACTTAGATCTCATGATGTATCATGTCATGAAACAAAGCTACCATGGCTTGCTTATAGGTTGCCCCGACATTTTTCAGTCTGAATGGCATCACTTTATAGCAGAAAGTACCCCACTGCGTAACAAAAGTAGTCTTCTCCATGTCTTCGGGGGACATTTTGATCTGGTTGTACCCTGAAAATCCATCCATGAAAGAAAATACCTTATGTTGAGTTGTGTTGTCAACCAAGATATCAATGTGCGGTAGTGGAAAGTCATCTTTAGGGCTAGCCCTGTTTAAGTCTCTGTAATCCATGCACATTCTCACTTTGTCGTCCTTCTTAGGCACAGGTACAATGTTATCAACCCATTGGGGATAGGAAGTAACAACAAGAAACCCGACATTAAATTGCTTCATCACTTCGGCTTTGATCTTTTCACACATGTCGGGCCTCATTCGGCGGACTTTTTGTTTAATTGGTGGACAGTCTTCTCTTGTAGGGAGACGGTGAACCACAATATCTGTATCGAGTCCCGACATGTATTCATAGGACCAGGCGAAGATCTCAACATATTCATTCAACAGTTGAACTAAGCGCTCTTTGACATTTGGCTTCAGGTTGGCACCCACTTTATCCTCTATTCTGTCTTCGACAGTACCCAAGTTGATAGTCTCTAACAGCTCTTCATGGGGAAGAATAGCCCTTTCTTCCTGTTGTAGAAGTCTAGACAACTCTCCGGGCACTTCACAGTCTTCATCCCCTTCGTATTCGGCATGATTGACCAGATCTTTAGAGTCACTGAAGGCCATAGCAGAATTGTTACCCATGGAATCCGGAGTGGATGGGTACCTGTATTTTGTGAGTGTGGGTGTGTGTAAGGGATAGCCACCTTTAAACAAATAAAATGTAAAAAGAAAGAAAATGAACACAAAAGTTTATAGATGAAAACGTCCATGATTCATTAAAAATGGCATATGAAGATAAAAAAATCAAGCCCTTACAAATGGACCTATATGCCCCGGGTAAGGCACAAGGCAAAAAGAGTGTACGAATTGTTTAATAATTATTACAGACCAACAGAAATGTTCGAAAGATAAATTAATGATTTATGAAAGTAATGGGAACGAAGTCTTTCGCCAACCAGTTATTCAGCCCTCCTTCAATAGTCGGGAAAATCCAATCTTCAAAGTTGCTCTCATCTTCAACATCTTCCAAAGCATGAACTCCATGATGAGTGATCTTTAATGGTGGCCCTCCAGCCCGGGAGCGACGCACAACCTTCTGACTAGAAGCAGTGAAACCCAAGCTGAACTTATATGTCTTGAAAGGAAAATCTGGTAGCTGACCCCATATTGTGCTTCCCCCTTCCTCAATCACAGCCTTCGCATCTTTAAGGGATGACATCCAGGACACAGTTTGGTAATGATAGGTACAGAAGTCATTGTCTTGGCTGCCGCCACTTTAGGAGAAACCTCTTCAAAGTGTTAGAAAGGGGTTTCTATGAATTCACCATCTAACTCCACATAGCGGAAAGAATTAAGATGGCTTATCATATACTCCTCCTCGCCATGAACTGTTATGATTTTCCCCTGGATTGGGTATTTGAGAATTTGGTGTAAAGAAGAAGTGATTGCCCCAGTGTTGTGGATCCAGGGTCTTCCCAACAAACAAGAATATGAAGGACAGATGTCCATCACATAAAATGTAGAGTTGAAAATTTTCATTCCCACCTTAATTGGGATGTCCACCTCCCCGTGGACCATCCTCTTAGAACCGTCAAAGGTTCTAACAATGATATTGTTGGGCTTTAGGGTCAAGCCCTCACAGTCCAATCTGTCCAATGCTTTCTTTGGAAGGACATTTAAAGACGACCAGGTATCAACCAGAACGTGAGCAAGAGTGGTCCCTCTGCACTCCACCGAGACATGCAGCGCGTCATTATGCTTTCTCCCCTTAGATGTTAGATCGGTATCGGAGAAGCCAAGACCATTGTCGGTGGTTAGGCTGGCTACACACTCCTGGAACTGGTCCACAGAGTTTCTTGAGGCACATGGGCCGTCTTCAGGAATTTGATCAAGGCTTTGGCATGAGCCTCGAAATAGAGCAATAGGGCCAGCATTGAGATTTTTGAATGGGTTTGCCCCAATTGTTCTACGACATCATAGTTACTTTTCTTAAATATTTT
The DNA here is from genome assembly GCA_948472305.1 of Vicia faba. Classification (NCBI taxonomy): domain Eukaryota; kingdom Viridiplantae; phylum Streptophyta; class Magnoliopsida; order Fabales; family Fabaceae; genus Vicia; species Vicia faba. Next base: position 262,206,745 of record OX451738.1, read on the forward strand.
TAAAATTTATTCCATTTCCTTTTGAGTGGTCTCGGGGATGACCAGAGGCTGAGCCCTCGTCCTGACGGGCACTTCTTGGATCCCCTTACCTTTATCAGCAGTAACAATAGAGGATACAACTTCGGGAGTAACAATTTCTTCAATAACTGGACTTCGCACAGATATCTCGACTGGCACAGGAGTAACCTTAGGAGCATTTGAGGGTCCAAAGATTTCCCTTGGAGGAGCAATCTCCGGAGAGAAAATTCTTCCACTGCGGGTGATCTTACTTGTCCCCGCAATATTTCCTATGTCAGGAGTTTCTTCATCGAAATTCTCTTCCACTGATTCAATCTGCTTAACACTGTGGTAGAAGATCTCTCCTCCGTAATTCCACAATATTGTCTTGTTGGACTTGTATGGGATAGGCCCCGACATAGTTATCTTCAGAGGTACAAACTTTGGATCGGGTGTAATCTTAACAGGTCTTTTGGAGACCTTGGAAAGACTGGCGGAAATGGTAATTATAGCAACATCGTTGATAGGAATTGGAGTAACAGGAGTAACAGGAGTTTTCTCAAAGAGGATTTCTTGATTATCCATTAGGCGTTGGATGCCTAATTTCAAAAACGGACAATCGGATTGTAGGGACGAACAATGGTAACAATCTTTTTCACAGCCTGGGAAAATCCCAACTTTCAACAGATTCATCTTGATTATTGGTAAAGGGGTCATTAAGTCATCAACAGCAGCAACATATAGATCCTCTTCGATAGCATGGGTATTGTGACCATGTTTTGGCATTGGGGCGGAGATCACATTCGGCTTTTCGGGCGCGTCGAATTCCACCTCCTTGGTATCTATTAAATCCTGGATCTTGTTTTTGAGGGCCCAACAGTTGTTGGTGTCGTGCCCTATGTCGTCTGAATGACAAGCGCATTTAGCGTTGGCATGGTAAAAAGGAGAAGTTGTATTCGGATTTTGTGGTGGCTCTCTCAAGGTTGTAAGGTTTAACTTCAAGAGATGGGGGAGAACCTGGGAAGGCGTCATGTTTATTTTGGTGAATTGCCTAGCAGGCCTTCCCCCTCTTGGTTGGTTGGTTCTGGGTTGATCGTTTCTAGGCTGATCATCCGTAGTCTTTTGAATCATTACAGCCCCCACCGCTGGCCGGCGCTCCACTCTCCCTCGACCTCTTTGAGAGTACACAGCTGACACCTCTTTCTTTGCTGGAAGATGTTTTTTAACGGCAGCGGAAACAGATGTATCTTTTTGAATTTTACCGCTCTTGATGCCTGCTTCAACTCGTTCACCAGTCAGAATTAATTCGGTGAACCCCGCCGACGAACTCCCTATTAGGTGATTAAAGAATGGACCAGACAGTGTTCCCAAAAACATATCAACAAGCTATCTTTCAGACAATGGTGGTTGCACCCTTCCAGCCAAGTCCCTCCACTTCTGGGCATACTCCTTAAAGCCTTCATTAGAGACCATACCCATACTCTGTAGTTGAGTACGGGTAGGTTCTAAGTCTGCATTATATTGATATTGTCTGTAGAAGGCAGCAGCCAGGTCCTCCCAATTGTGCACATCAGATATTTCAAGCTGGTAAAACCAATCTAATTGCGTCCCCGAAAGACTATCTTGAAAAAAATGGACCCACAGATCCTTATCAGAAGAATGAGGTTGGATCTTTCTGACGTAAGACCGTAGGTGCATCTTCGGACAAGACAAACCATCGTATTTAACAAATGTAGGAACCTTGAATTTAGGGGGAATCACAATCCCAGCAACCAATCCTAGCTCCTCGAAATCCAGCCCAGACACCCTTTGTACCTCCATAGCTGGCAGACGCTCTTCCAGATTCTTGTACTTGTCGTCTGCAGGAGGGTACTGCTGCTCAGAGTAATCTTTATCCTCTCCTTCTTCTTCCTCTTCCTCAGACTCGGATGGTACTGCAACTCCCTTTCCTTTACCTATCCCTTCATCAGATGTTGAGGGGAAATCCAGGACCCTTCTAGCTTGGTTCTCAAATCTTCTACCCAGTGTAGCCACACAAATTCTTTTCTTTTTCTTTTTCTCTTTTTCCTTTTCCTTCTCTAACAATGCTTTAAGGTCATCCTGACCCTTTGCCAAGGTCATGAGGAGTTGTTGGAACTGTGAATTCTGCGCTTGTAAGTCTTTGACCGTCTGCTCTATATCCATCTTGCTGAAATAAACAGCACAAAGATAAGGAAACCTAGTTGTGAAGACCTGTTTATGTATATGATGAATGATATGTATTCATGTAATGCACTCAAGGATTCAGAAATTCAAAGTTGTTGCAAACAAAAAGAACACACGTCATATTAATAAGAAGAATTTGTTAGTACATAAGTGCCCCATGGGAAAAATAAATATAAAATTCTAATGTAAAAAGACGTTGCGCATCCTCTTTGGCGCAATTTAGGTGTTGAGAGTCTGCTCTTCGTGGAGTCGACGAGTAAGTTCCAAAACCTTCTTCTCACAGGCGTAGAAGCTGGCTTTAAAAGTATTATGTTCTTCCTTGAGCTGTATCCAACTCTTTTGCAAATCTTCCAATGATGTTGGCATGTCAGGATGTAGGAGAATGTATGGAACCTCTCCCTCCATAACAGGATCTTTGATCATAGGGAGAATGTAGGGATAAGGCATCATAAGACTCTGGGAATGGGTTCGTACCCACTTGAGGTAAGGCTCAACGGGGGTGGAATTCTTGTGTCCCAGTGTCTTACTATCCACTTTGTTGGGCATCCTCCAAGCTCGGATAAACCTTTGTCGAAGTCCTTGAGCGTCATTGTCGAATTTAAAAACAAAGTCCAGAATCAGCATCTCATGAGGGCCATCCCTTTGGGCATACCCAAACTGTCTCAGAGCCAAACAAGGGTTGTAGGTAACGCCTCCCCTAATGCCAAGTAGTGGGACATTAGGGAATTCCCCACAACGATCAATGATGATGACATTTTCTCTGGACCGAGAACACCAATGAACATCAGAATGTGTGAGAGTCATCAACTGTTGTGACCACCTTAAGCCTTGTTCATTCTTCCAGACTGACTGGGGAAGGTGAGAAATAAACCACCTTGCTAAAAGAGGAGTACAACACATGAGAACACCTCTTTTCCTCATTGTTCGTGTGTAAAATGAGTGTAGGATGTCCCCAAGCAATGTAGGCACAGGATTTCGAGATATGAAAATCTTGACAGCATTCACATCTATAAGCTGATCAGGATTTGGGAACAAGACCAACACTTAAATCAGAAGTGCTACAATCTCCTCAAAAGCTTGTAGGTCTAGAGAATTCCAGCATTCTTGTGCCTTCTCAAACAGAAACTTTGCCAAGATACCCTTGACACCACTTCTGGTTTCCCAATGACCCTTGATATCAGATGGTTGCAAGTGTAAGGCTTGAGCAACATCTTCAGGCTTTGGCTCTCTTTCCGTACCGTTGTAGGGTAGTTGATGGAGAATAGGAATCCTCAGGAGTTGAGAAAATTCCTCCAAAGTAGGTACTAGTTGGTAATCAGGAAATGTAAAGCAATGGTGTAGGGGGTCAAAGAATTGGAAGAGAACTTTCACCATGTTTTCTTTAATGTTGGAGTTGACCAAGTTGAGAAGTCTACCATGTCTTTCACTGAAGGGAGAATTCTATGGAATCTTGGAAGTAAGCTCCTTGAGTAGAGGAGGAATTCTCACAAGGTTGACTTGGATTATTTTTCTGCGAAGTAATTCCATTACCTACAAAACAAAAACAAAGATGAAGATCCAAACCCTTGAAATGGTTAGTGGATGCAAATGATGCTTCATGATGTTCATGATGTATGCATAAGTATATGTACAAGAAAATCACACAAGATCCTAGTTTCAGGCTTGCATGGGGTTTCATAGGTAAGTACCCTCTTGAAGTTTTGTTGGCTCAACCTGTCCTATAAATAGTAACCAGGTTCTAAGGAGCTCAATATCACTGGATTATTTTCTATGTTCATTGTTTCAGTTTAGCCACCTTACTGGTGACCGAAATATTCCAAGAAAACAACCCTCAATGAGTGTAGTATCGAGTATCTACCAACTTCGGACTGCACCAAAGCCGATCATCTCACTACCCCTAATAAGGCCAAGATGGTCAAGTAAAGGTTCTAAAAGTCCATTAGTGCTTCATGACATCACTCAGTGGCCCCGTATTCTCTTTGATTGACTCAAAGGCTACCGGTACCCACAAATATGTCGCACTAATATAGATATTGCTTCAACCATGTCGGAATAACCCGCACAGTTTCCACAATGTATTGCTATTTACCTATGAATGTTTCCCAAATCTGGGTAAAGGATTCAAACCCAAACAATAGAACCAAATGTAAAGAAATCAAAGCAAACAATGTAAGCAAGTAAAGGTGATCTAAACCCTAAGGTAACCCCACTTTTGGATGATATCCCCAATAGAGTCGCCAGTTCTGTGATACGGTGGGAGAACTGACTTGAGGTTTTGCGTTTGTGTTCGCCAATGTTTCGGTTTAGCAAGAGTCGTCACTGACTTTTTATTTTATCCAAAGGAAAGGTCAAAAAGCACAGGAAAGACCTTTGAGATGTTTTCTTGGGTTCGGGGGGTAGATTATGAAAAGGGAAGGTGCAAGCACCCTTTTCATCCATGGTTATCCATTGGCTCTTAGTTACTTGTTTAGATCACTTGCTTTTGCTTTTCAATTGTTTGAAATGGTTCTTTGTGTGTGGTTTTGAAAATGTTTTGAAAAGAGGCCATCGTTGTGGCAACCTTTGTAATGATTCTTTTTTGAATATATACAAAGGTGTTTGTCTTTTGAAAAGATATTTCAATGTTTGAAAGTTTGTTTTTGGGAAATGTTTTGAAATTGTGTTGTGATGTGTGTTTGAAAATAGCAAGGATGTTTTTGCAAGTTTTGATCAAGTAACTAAGAGTTGTCTACCCTATCTACTCAAGAGTCTTTCCTACACATTTTTAACCCTTTTGACAGTGTTGTTTTACTATTGCATTTGGTAAACAACCTTGTATTTGGATGTTAAACGGGACAGGCGCGGGTCATCGTATTGACCATGATAGCAATTGTGCTAAGTATCTTTAGCAAATTTTTGAGGGACTAGATCATTTTTGTATAGGCAACCAAGATAGCGTCATCGAGGGACTATGATCTTTTGTTTTGTTTTTTTGTTTTGCCAAGATACTCAACATGTATAACATGGCCATTTTAAAGGCAACAAGTGGATGAAACCCTAGGGGTGCATGTGTGCATTGTGTTGTCAATTTGCATGCTTTTATGTCTTGAATTAGGTATAGCTATTTGTTTTGATTTTGGATATTGCATACAAACCCTAATCTCTATCATGGCTTATTTGAAAGCTATAAATGCGTAAAATAAATCTACGACTATTACAACATTGATATGGGGAGGGGGATACAATTTTGAATGGGGGAGTATTTGCAAGAAAATAAAACCCTAAGATTTACTATTACATCCAAATTGAATTCTTTGCATCAAATAATAAATAAGCAATATTTTAAATAAGCAATTTAAATATAAATGTGCAAAATATTATAAATATGTAAAAAATGTTTTTGTTTATTTTTATGTATGTAAGAAAAATGAAATATTTAATGCATTAAAAAATAATAAAATGAAAGACTATTTTTATTAAGGGTAAAAACCCTAATTTTCTTTAAGAATATATATATATATATATATTAATTATATTAATTGTATTATTTATGTACAATAAAATAATAAAATATATACAAATGTCAAAAAATAAAAATATATTAGAAAAATATTATTTAAGTATGTAAATAATAAAAAATAAAAATAAAATATTTTTGGTAATTTTTTAAGTTTAGAAAAAAAATTTTAAAGTCAGAAGTAAAAAAATAAAAATAGAAAAATATCAAATAATAATGAAATGGGTCGGGGGGGTGCAGTCAGCAAACTGGAGATGTCAAAAGCAAGTCAAGGCCAAGCCCAGCCCAAACTGATCTTCATCTTCAACCTTTGAACAAAAACGTGCGCCCTGTAACTCCAACTATGTTCTCTATATTCTTTGCATGAAATCAAAAACTCAAAATATGAAACTTATAGAGCATTAAACCACGATTCTAACCATATAAAAAACTTAATCTAACTCTCAAAGACCAGAGAGAATTTCTCTGGCCCTAATTTCTAACCTAACTTTTTCAGGAAGTTCATCAATCAAATTCTCTTAGCACACTTAACTTAAATGAAATTTATGCATATGTACAGCTTAAGGGCTATGAGTACTACATTTTTTATTCACAAACCTAAGCCTAATGATTCCTAAATAGAGAGATAGGAAGTTGAAAAATACCTGTTTTAGTTGAACACGAGTATGGCAATGTAGAGCTTTTCAGTGAGGCCTGAGATGCTTGGGAGCTTGCTTGAACTTCCTCTGACCTTCCCCAATTCTTAGTTTGCTTTGGATTTGCTTGAACAAGCTTGTAGAAGTCAACCTGCACAAGCTGAAAACAGAAATGGTGAAGCTTGCAAATGGAGTTACAGTCAATGGCCAATGGTTGGGATAGCTCAGGTGGGTTATATGGAATGTATTTAAACAGGTTTGGGGCAAAATGCACGAGTAGTTTTTGTTATGGAACTCAAAGTGCAGAAACTGCCCTGTTTTGCAAGAGGAAGGTGATTTTGTGTTTTGGAAGGCTTGGGGGTTGGATGACTCGTGTTCTGGCTCAAAGCAATGTGCAAAACTTGTTTCAAATTCTTACAAGAGTTGGTTATAACAGATACTCAAGTTGTGGCTCTTTGGCAAGTTTACTTGTTTTTTTAAGTAAAAGTGTGAAGTGGTACAAGACAGGCCTGTACAGGCTATCTTCTAGCTTGCACTTGGTGATCTTGGCCCCCTAAGTTTGTGGATATTGTTTGCTGTCTAAGATTTGGTTCAAGACTCAAGGGATGCAATTTGACATAAAGCAAGTTTTGACAAAAATGGCAATGTTGCCTTTTTGCTATTTTTGGATTAATCTCTTGTGTAATCCTCTAATGATCAGAACAAAGCTTCAATCCATTTGGTTTGCATTTAATTATTGAGTGTGGAAGGGTTTAGGGACCTGTAATCAAGTACAAACAATGCTGGATGGAAATTGCAACTTGTGTCAACATGAAACATGCCATGGATCAAAGTGAGTTTTTTCCAAATTCAAACCTTCGATTCTCCCTAACCATAAATGATTTTGGATAGTTCTTGGACATTTTGGAAAGCTTGTAACATGATATATAATCCATATTCGAAATGCATTTTGATATTCCAAGTGGAACTAAGTGAAAAGTTGCCATGAAGATAGGTCAAAATCCTGCCTAAACTAGGGCAAAATTTCACTAAGTTAAAAGTTTCATGGACCCTTGTTCCAAAAATCATAACTTGAGATCCAAGCATCTTTTAGGAAAACTTTGTGAATAAAAGTTGTATATTTTTTGGAGGACTACAACTTTCATGTTGTAAGTTTTGTTTAAATCCAATTGCATCATGGTGAAAAACTTGGGCAAAGTTGGGAAAAAATAAGAAAATTTCATAACTTAGAAAAATTCTAAGTTATGAAAATTTTCAATCTTAAACCCTAATTTGAAAAATTAGGTTTCTTGATGAACAAAGATTCATGTTTTGATACATCTTGATGAAAAATGACCCTTGGCACTTGATTTTGACCAAAAAGTCAAAGTTTGACTTTTCAGTGTACAGTTGAGTTTTGATCAGTTGACTGGAAAATTCATCTGTCAATTCAATGCAATTGAGATCTTTTGAACCTTGTGAATAGGTCAAGATGATGCCATTGAGTCCTTGAATCCATTCTTGAACCCAATTTGCCATTGGCTAGGTGAAAAGTCAGAAATTGCCCTTCTACAATCAAAACCCTAAAAATGACCATTTTGCCCTTTTGATGATCTGATCAAATTTCTTGAGGAGTTGTAGTCCAAACTTTATCAAATGGTTCATATGAGCTTATAATGTTGATATGGATCAAAATTTATGAGGTTTGACTGTAAATTGGCCATAGTTGACTTTTTCCCCAATACAACCGATTTTTAGGTCAACTGTCCAATTGACTGGGCAAAAATTTGATTCAAGGCTTGAAACTTGGTATGAGCAAACTTGTAATTCCAACATGAAGTATGAAAGTCAAATTTAGAATTAGAATTCCAAAATTCCTTGTGCAAACTCAAACCCTAATTTAGGTCAACAGTGCAAGGAGATGTCTTGAGCAGAGCAAACCCTAGCTTGGTCTTGAGTTCAAAGAGTCTTGTGATGAGAAATCTTGATAAAATGAGAGGGAAAATTTTGGGGTACAACACAAGTAATTTAATGTCAGAACATTTTTCATCCATGTCAATGCACCTAACTCTGTCGCCATTGTACCCAATAAGTTTCCCATCAAGTCTTCTATGATAACAATCTTCTTCCCCATTACGTAAGACGTAACTTGATGATTGGATAAAGTAGCATGAATCCAGAATTCCTTAAAAAGAATGGGGAATACTGGACCTAGCAGACGATCAAAGTACATATTCCAGCCTTGAGCCGTTACATCTTCATACAAATCAAAACCATTTTCCTTTAAGCTTTCAAAATCGATGATTAGCTCACATAAAACTTCAAGAGAATCGACCGGAGTTAGAAAAGTTCTTATGGGTTCCTCATAATGTTTAGTTGATGAAGAAGAACCAGGAGCACTTTCAATATTTTTGATGCTTGAGGAAGATGCCATTGTTCACACAGTTTGTTTTGAAAATTTCTGAGAAAAAGGGTTTTTGCAAAACGAAAGCAAGAGAAAATAATAGATGCGAGAAGAAGTGAATGAAATAGTGATTGTGTATTTATAAACATTTTTGAAAACTTAATCAGTAAGAAAGAGAAAACAAAATAATGGTTACATTGTAATTATGAAACCTGAAATTAGGGGATTGCGTGTAGATACTGAGCAGTTACCATTGACGTGTGTCTCAATGCATCCAATCAGAGCAATAGATCCTTCAGAATTTAAACACGTGTTCATCCTTAGAAGGTAGCTTGTGATAGGATGACAGATGTTTGATGGTGTGAACTGCACGCCTCTATCTTTGAAATGAAAGGTTCAAATCTTCTTAGATAGATTCTGAAGCAATTGTACTCCTAACTTCTGAAGACATGTTGATCAGATGCTCACAAAAAAATAAAGTTCTGAGGGTTATAAAATATATAAATAAAACTTTTATTCTGGACATAATTTCATGTTGAGATGCTTCAGAATGAAATTAAACCTATATTCAGAAAGGGGTTTTGTAAAAACATCAGCCAATTGATGGTCTGTGTCAATAAATTTTAAAGTAAGAATACCTTTCTGAATATAGTCCCTAATAAAATGATGTTTTATTTCTATATGCTTATCCCTAGAATGCAAAATTGGATTTCTAGACAAACATATTGCAAAAGTATTATCATAAAAAATAAGGATGTTATTCTCAAATATGTTGAAGTCTTCAAGCTGACTTTTCATTCAGAGCATTTGTGTGCTGCATCCAGCAGCTACAATGTATTCAGCTTCAGCTGTTGACAATGCAATTGTGGACTTCCTCTTGCTGGTCCACGAGATTGGATTATCTCCCAAAAACTGGCAGCTTCCAGAAGTACTTTTTCGTTCTACTCTGTCTCCAGCAAAATCAACATTACAGTACCCTACTAAACTGTATTCACTGGTTTTCTATAAAACAAACCCAGGTTAGTAGTACCTTTCAGATACTTGAAAATTCGCTTAACTGCTGTTAAGTGAGATTCTCTAGGATCTGATTGGAATCTGGCACATAAGCAAATTCTATATAAAATGTCAGGCCTTGAAGCTGTCAGATAAATGAGAGTACCAATCATACCGCTGTAGATCTTCTGCTCTATCTTTTTACTTACCTCTTCCTTTTCCAGAATGCACGTGGGATGCATTGGAGTCTTTGATGGCTTACACTCTGAGAGATCAAATTTCTTCACAAGTTCTCTGACGTATTTGCTCTGGTGAATGCAAGTTCCTTCTGGAGTCTGATTGATCTGAATGCCCAGAAAGAATTTAAGTTCTCCCATCAAGCTCATCTCAAACTCTGCCTGCATACACTTAGAAAACTCTCTTCCCAGAGAAGGTTTAGTAGATCCAAATATAATATTATCTACATAAATCTGACAAACTAAAATGCCATTCTTAAATGTTTTACAGAACAGGGTTGTGTAAACTTTCCCTCTAGTGAATTCCTTTTCTAACAGAAAGTTACTTAGTCTTTCATACCAAGCTTTGGGAGCTTGTTTCATACTATAAAGTGACTTCTCTAGTTTGAAAACATATTCTGGGTGTGTGGAATTTTCAAACCCATGGGGTTGGTGCATATATACCTCTTCATCAATGTAACCATTTAAGAATGCGCTTTTGACATCCATCTGATACACAGGGATGCCACTATTTACAGCAAAAGAGATTAAGAGTATAATAGATTCTAACCTGACGACTGGAGCAAAGGTTTCTGTATAGTCTATCCACTCTTGCTGACTATAACCTTGTGCAACCAGTCGTGTCTTGTTTCTGATGACTTCTCCTTTCTCATTAAATTTGTTTCTGAACATCCACTTTGTTCCAATGATGTTAAATCCTTTTGGTTTGGGAACCAGATCCCATACGTCATTTCTGGTGAATTGATTTAACTCTTCCTGCATTTCCAGAATCCAGTCGTTTTCTAGAAAAGCTTCATCAATTGTTGTTGGTTCAATCAGAGATACCAATCCCATGAGGGATTCTTCAAAATTTATGAACGTTGATCTTGTTCTGATTGGATCATCCTTCTTTCCCAGAATTTTATCTTCAGGGTGAGCTATGCTACTTCTGGATAATCTTTTCTGGAGTTGTTCAACAGAAGTTGCTAGAGTGCTTGTGACATTTCCTTCTGATGTTGTTGGAGCGTCTTTGTTGGAAGCTTCTGATGAATTTCCTTCAGCACCTGTGAATTAAACTTCTATATCTGCGAAAGATTCATTCTGCTTTGACTTTTGAGGGTAAAGCTTATCATCAAATCTAACACTGATTGACTCTTCTACAATTTGTGCTTCTGTATTATATACTCTGTACCCTCTTGATCGTTCAGAGTATCCTAAGATAATACACTTCTGTGCTTTAGAGTCAAACTTGTTCAGATGTTCTTTAGTGTTAATAATAAAACAGGTACATCCAAAAGGATGGAAATAAGAAATGTTGGGCTTTCTGTTCTTCCACAATTCATATGGAGTCTTATCCAGAATAGGTCTTATGGAGATTCTATTTTGAATGTAACATTCTGTGTTAATTGCTTCTACACAGAAGATCTTAGCAATGTTAGTCTCATTGATCATGGTTCTGGCCATTTCTTGAAATGTTCTATTCTTTCGTTCTAGAACTCCATTTTGTTGTGGAGTTCTAGGACAAGAGAAATCATGAGAAATGCCATTTCCATTAAAAAATATTTTAAAATTTTTGTTTTCAAATTCTTCACCATGATCACTTCCGACTTTGACAAATCTAAGATCCTTTTCATTCTGAACTAGGTTACAGAAAGCAACAAACACAAAATATAACTTGTCCTTTAGTCTTAAGAACTTTACCCATGTTCATCTTCTATAGTCATCTACGATCACTAACCCATACTTCTTGCCACTAACCGAAGTAGTTTTCACTGGTCCAAATAAGTCTATGTGCAGAAGTTCTAATGGCCTAGAGGTAGAAACAACATTTTTTGCTTTAAAAGGGGGTTTTGCAAATTTTCCTTTCTGACGTACTTCACACCGAGCATCTGAGCTGAACTTCATATTAGGAAGTCCTCTGACCAGATTGAGTTTGTTAATCTGAGATATTCTTCTCATACTAACATGCCCCAATCTTATGTGTCAGACCCATTGCTCGTTGTTAACAGAAAGAAGGCATTTTATATTCTGACTCTTTAGTTCATAAAGTTTTATTTTATAAATGTTATTTTCCTCTTTCCATTAAATAGGATAGTTCCATATTTCTGACTAACAACTTTCCATGAATTTTGATTAAAGATTATATCATAACCGTTATCACTTAATTGACTTATGGATAACAGGTTATGCATTAATCCATCAACTAACAACACATTATTAATAGAAGGGAGATTACAATTACCTACTGTTCCAGAGCCAATGACCTTCCCTCTTTGATTGCCTCCAAAACCCACGTACCCTCCAGGTTTAAGTTCCATACTTTGGAACATATGCTTTATTCCCGTCATGTGTCAAGAGCATCCAGAGTCCAGGTACCATGACTGGTGTTTTAGCCTTGCTTCTAAAGATATCTGCTACATATATAATGTTATCCTTAGGTACCCATATCTTTTTGGGTCCTGGTTTGTTAGTTTTACCAAAATTTTCTTCTGTGTCAGACCCAGATGCTTCACTGTCTTTGTCACATTTTCCATAAGAGCAATGTTTGCTCTTTCATCATCTGACTCTGTGTCTGCGTCAGAAGCATATGAATCATCCCATGTTGCCATTAGACTTTTCTTTTTCTCCTTGAAGAACTTCTTTTTGGGTTTCTCCTTCTGAAGCCTTGGACAATCACTTTTGTAGTGCTATTATTCATTGCACTCATAGCAGATGATGTCCCTGTTGCTTGACTTTCTGTGACCAGAAGAAGAATCAGACTTTCTATGTCTAGAGGAGGGCTCAGACTTTTTGTATCCAGAGGATGATTCATTCTGATTCCCTGATCTTCTGGAGTTTCTGAATTTTCTTTGCCTCTGCTTCCACAACTGATTGACTCTTCTAGAGAGAAGAGATAATTCGTATTCTTCTGATGAGGATCCATCAGAGGTTTCTTCCACAGCCTGCAAAACTTTAGAATCAATTTTTTTGTTATATTTTAATGCTAAAGGCTAACCTTGCTTTTGAGGCTCATCATCTTCTAGCTCTATCTCATGACTTCTGAGTGAGCTGACAAGTTCCTCCAGAGATATCTTGTTGAGATCTTTTGCCAGCTTGAGAGCAGTGACCATTGTCCTCCATTGCTTTGGTAAACTTCTGATGATCTTCTTTACACGATCAACAGTAGAATACCCTTTGTCAAGAACTCTCAGCCCAACAACTAGAATATGGAATCTTGAAAACATTGCTTCAATGGATTCACTTTCTTCCATCTTGAAGGCTTCGTATTTCTGAGTGAGAGCAAGCGCCTTGGTTTCTTTAACTTGTATGTTGCCTTCATGCGTCATTCTCAGAGAGTAAAACATGTTTTTAGCTATCTCTCTATTTTAGATCTTCTCATACTTTGAATATGAGATGGAACTAAGAAGAATCCTTCTGGCCTTATGATGGTTTCTAAAGTCACGATTTTGTTGGTCAGACATTCTTTTTCTATCAATCTTCTGACCACTTTCATCAACAGGATGCATGTATCCATCAATTAACATATCTCATAAATTAACATCATGAGCCATAAAGAAGCTCTCAATTCTATCTTTCCAATAGTCAAAGTTTTCTCCATCAAAGACTGGAGGTTTGCCCTTGATTCTGTCCTTATCATCATGATAGACATTGTTGATGTTCTAACTTGGTTCCACCATAGTGTTTTTCTAAGCTTGGATCTTGTACTGACACGGTTAAGTGTATGAACTCAGAACCAGGAGCTCTGATGCCAATTGAAGAAGTGAAAACACAAGAAGGGGAGGGTTGAATTGAAACTTAAAAATCAAAAGCAATAGACACGATGATTTTTATCCTGGTTCGCTTGATCTCAAACTACTCCATTCCACCCACCAAGGTGATTTCTCCTCTCTCCAACAAGGACTTAATTCACTAATCAAACTGATTATTATTCTACTTCGACAACTTCCAAAGTCTTCTTGAGTACAACCACATCCCAGTTTATATGAAGGAAATTCACTAATAAAAAATTAGAATTCACTGTGTACTAGATGTTTTTCATTACAAAAGTTGTAACACAAACTTGTGATGTATTACACAATTTTAGAGAATAATATGAATATAATTTTGCAGCGTTGAGAGATTGTATAAAGCAGTTGTGTAAATCGTGAACGATTTAGCCTTGTAGCTTGTTTAAATAGGCATGGCAATCTATCCAAATGGAAACATGATAATTGGCACTTAATGCACTTTCAATAATGTGAAGATCCTTGTCTGATTGTAGCCGTTGTAATTGATACTGCTTTGATGGAAAATTAATGCTTCAGAACATAAGGAACTTGCTTGCTGCTTTGCTTCAGAATTTGGGAAGTCGGAACCATAAGGTTCTATTTGCACGTTAGACTTTCGTTCAGAATTAAGATGTCTTTCTCTTTAGCGCAAATTCTGATCTTCATTCTTCAGAACATTCTGATAACAGTCTGCGTACTCAGCTTGAATACCTTTAAAGCTTAACTTCTGGTCCTCTTCAGTCAGAACTTCTGTATAACATACAACACAAATTTAGAGTGCATATTTGTTCTTTGTGTTTGTTATCATCAAAACTCTTATGAGGGTTGTAGAATCAAATTATGTTATAACACATATCTCTCTCTTTCTCTCTCTGGCCACACACGACAACCTCTCAACATACAAAACTCAATCTTCAAAACACATAATACTCCCTTCGCTCACCTTCCACCAGCAACTCGTTCACCCACAATCTCGCCTCTCTGTTATGTTAAAACCCCTCCTCCCTTCAATCCCAACTTCATAACAGCAACCCATTCTGCATACTCCCTTAATCTCCCTTCAATTTATGCCATCAATTTCAAGAAACTCTCCATCTCTACCTTCTCCATTGCACGCCCTCTGTATACCCTCCGCCTCTTCTCCATGAGCTTCTCCCTTCAATTTCCAGTACACTACCGTCACCTCCCTCCAAACAGCACACTATTGTCACCTTCCTCCAATCCACCTCCATTGTTCATCCTCGTTCTCCTTCAACCTTCAACCGGACCCCCCATCGTTTGCGCTTCAAATTTCCGTGAGCTCTAGCCACCACATCTCTCTCTGTCACGACAACATTCATACGGATTCTGTTCAGCACGCGATTTGTCTCCAATTTTTCACTGTTTCCGATTTCATCTTTTCGGTATTTTTCAATCCCTTAACTACTGTGTTGCTGAAATTGTGAGAACTTTGTGTTAGTATTTGGTTTTGATTTAAGTTAGTAAGTGTTTTTCTGTGAAATAGTTATGATAATCTAGAGAGAATGACTTGATTGAGTTGTAAACAATTTGTTAGATTATGAATGATTTTGTTTTACTTCTGATGTGATATTTTTTTAGGCTGTAAAAAGCGGTTTGTTAAGCTATTAAAAGCAGTTTGTTAGAAGCAGTTTTTTTTAGGCTGTAAAAAATAGTTTGTTGGGCTATAGAAGTAATTTGTTAAGTTGTAAAAGCATTTTGGTAAGCTCTAAAAAAACAGTTTGGTGTTAGTTTGTAGAAGTGAATCTGATTTGTGCTTATGACTGGGTTGGAACAGGTTTTCGATTTGTTTTTTTAGAGTTTATTGAATCAAGTATGATTTATATTGATGATGAAAACTAAGTTTAATCAGTTCTGATTTTGTAAACGCTAAATATTGGCGCCGTGTTGAATGTTGCTGAAATTATTGTGTGATGGAGTGTTCTTTGTTTTTCTAAATCAATTGAAGTATGGAATGTTATCTGTATTAATGGTGTTTGAAGCGTGAATGACGATATCACTTGTGTCTATATTAAGTTTTGATGTTAACATCGTTTTAGGTATAGTTGAGTCAATTGGAAGGAATTTTGTTTGAATTTTGTTGAACAATTTGTTTCGATTCAAGAGTTAATTCGGGTGGCATTACCATGCTATTTCCTTTTGCGCTAAACATGTTAGAGATTGATTTTTTTAAAGCTTTGTTTAATGTGTATAGCTGCTGCCCAGATTTTGATTTATGCGATTAAAATATGCTTAGAACTTGATTTTCCATGTTTAGAATTGAGTAATATCATGAATTATTGATTCTTATTTGTGTACATATTCATATGTTCATATGCATTCATGCGATTTCATTTCCATTTATACCTTGTAATTACTAATACATGTTTTAATTGTTGCAATTTCATTTCATTTCATTTTTATCTCTCTCATGCTACTAACGAGTTTGTTATTGTGAAGGTTTCCAAGAATTGTTTCAAGCATTCATTCTCGCATAGCGCATCTATATTTTTTTTCTTAATTCCCTTTTATTGTATTTTATTTTATTATTTTGATTTTATATTTAGTAATGTAAATATATAATTGTACATAATACTTTTGATTTTATATTTTATTCAATTCACTTGTAAATAAATTCAGGTTATGTAAATATTCTTTCCACTGTGTTGCGATTTTGAATTTTAATTCAAGTTAACTTTTGAAAATCGTATGGACGCATATAATTTTTCCCGATCATTTGGACTTGATTCCTACACGAATCTATTCTATAAAATACTTAACTAACTACAAAGCTCGGTAATGTACACTTAAGCTTTAAATAAGTTTCCCCGTGTTGTTGTATTTGTCTGTATATTTCATGTGATGTAGTAAGTATGTTTTCCACTCGGATAAGACGATGATGTCTCGTCTCTTAAAATTAACCAACACACTTGTGTTTTAAAAAAATTTAAAGGTGAACTACGAGTAATCTGATCCCCTATTACACGGAAGGTGGTACATAGGCACTAAAGGTTCGCAACTGCAGCGGGTGCAAAAATCATAAAAAATACTTCTTTTCTCATCTCTATAATATATTTTTATACAACATTTATAGCCAAGATACACAGATTTTTAAAAAGGTCTATGTGGAGTATAATAGATGTTTAGGGTGCTAATACCTTCCCTTTGCATAACCAACCCCCGAACTTAGATTCTCTCCCCCTCTTTTTGGGTTATTCGCTCTTTTCCCATTCCTTTGGAAACAATAAAGTGCGGTGGCAATTTTTATTTTGATATGTACGAGTTAAGTCAATCAATGGCTTAGTCTCAACATTTCTAACGCTGCGGAAAAAATGGAGACTCTACTGGGGAATGAAATTGACCTCTTGCTGGTTCATCCCTAAGTGGGTTGAGCCTATCTTTGTTTATTTGTATATGTGCTATTATTTTTGTATATTATGTGATGTATATGTTTGTCTGGACTTTTCTGGTTTTCAGGGTGCTTGGTGATTTATCATAATTCCTATACTCGGACTTGGGAAAACTTAAGATAGGACGGACGGTATAGTCATGTTAACTTTGAGGGAGTAATCCCAAAAAAAGGAGACATGAGATCCCCCACTTAGTTGAGGCCCCTTTGAATGTTGTGTCATTTACAACGAAATCGGGAAGACGTGCTGTTTTCGACCTGGGAGCCTGCTTAAACTGAGGGCCGTATAACCTTTAACTTATCTTGGCCTTTTAGGTGTAGTGACGAAGCTATGATGGAGTAATCCGGAAATAGTTGTCACGTGATACTACGCTCAAACGAGTTTTTCTTGAGAATATTTCTAATTACTGAGTCAATCGAGAAGTTGGTAATATCCGAAGGAATGAGGTTGACTCTGGGAACCTCTTAGAACCTTGTTCGACAGCTGATAAACTTTTAGATCATACCTTATGGGTAGTACCTTCAATCTCATGCTCGTTACGTTGAACCTATGAACCCTTTGTTTGTGATCTTGTGTGTGATTGTTGCATCATGCATTCATACACCCATGAGCATCCTTTAAAACATTTTGTTTCAAGGGACTTAAAGTTGATTATTTGTGAAGATATTAGGTACATTTTTACTATGGATTTTGGAAAAAGAAAGACTAAGAAGTACAGTTTCAAAGATCCCAAGATAGATGACTTGATGAGTCTAATACCCGAGATCGAGAGTTCTACATATTTTCGGAGGAAGTATGGGTCCATCATTTCTCTTATAAAGGTCAGGATGAAGGAGGGTGTTCTCTCTACTTTCGTCCAATTATATGATCTGATGTATCGATGCTTTACTTTCCCTGATTATCAGTTGATGCCTACATTGGAAGAGTATTCTTATCTATTGGGTTTACCTATTACTGATCGTGTTCCTTTTACCGGTTTGGAGGGGGAGCCAAAATCCCATGAGATTGCTGCTTTGATCCATTTAGGGAAGGTTGAGGTTAAAGCCCACATGACTACCAACTGAGGGATTAGAGGATTACCCACTCAGTTCTTGTTGGAGAAAGCTCGCTACTTTGCTAGGATGAAGAGTACGGTTGCTTTTGAGGCCATATTTGCTCTACTTGCTTATGGGTTGTTCTTATTTCCCAATGTCGACAAGTTTGTGGAAATCAATGCCATTAGGATCTTTATGATTGGGAACTCAGTGCCTACATTATTCAGTGATGCCTATTACTTTATTCATCTTCGGGATTCTTACCATGGAGGAATGATCATTTGCTGTACGCCTTTGTTGTATCAGTGGTTTATTTCTCACTTACCCAGGTCTAATGCTTTCTGGGATGTCAGGAAGGAACCTCGTTGGGCTCCAAATATTATGGCCCTCACTCATTCAAATATTTTTTTGTATCATCAGGCTTACCATGATATAGAGATTGTCGACAGTTGTGGTAGTTTCCCAATGTACCTCTTCACAACCCGAAAACAAGGGATTTATGACTCCAAAATTAATCATTTCAATTCCATTTGCCAAACAAGGCCTTAAGGCTTTTGTATATATTGATTTCAATTCAAATTGAAAATGACTTTTGACTCATTTTTCACAAAATACACTCAAGAGATCAAGTTTTCTCTCAAGTAAAGTCTCTCTCTCTCTCTCTCTCTCTCTCTCTCTCTCTCTCTCTCTCTCTCTCTCTCTCTCTCTCTCTCTCTCTCTCTCTCTCTCTCTCTCTCTCTCTCTCTCTCTCTCTCTCTCTCTCTCTCTCTCTCTCTCTCTCTCTCTCTCTCTCTCTCTCTCTCTCTCTCTCTCTCTCTCTCTCTCTCTCTCTCTCCCCCCCCCCCTTGCTCAGTCGACCAATCATCACTTCTAACCGGTATGACGCCTTGCACCGATCGGCCAAGCCTCACAGTCTGTGCATGATCCGACCAGCATCTCCTCCGTGTCCGAGTGCTCCAGGCGGAATCCCTCCTTGCTTTGATTAGTTCATATTATTCTTTTGGTCAACTTCTCTGATTCAACTTCTCTGATTTCGATTCGGTAATTAACTTCTTGAAGCTTACTTGATTTAATTGATTTTGAATTAAGTGATTTCAGCATGAGTTGAATTTTAAATTGTGAGATTAATTGACTCTTGAATTAATAATTATGGACAATTGTGGAATCGGATAAGCATTTGTTTAATTGTTTGAATCTCATGAATGTCGATGCAGTAATTGTTGTTGATTGTTGATTTTATGCGTTGAAGCTTGATTTCGATTCAATAATTATTGATAATTATGGAATTTCATGAGTCGATGATTATTTTCTAGTTCATTAATTGATATCAACGCGTGAATAATTTTTGTTTCGATGTTCAAAAATCGTTGTACCGGTGTTGATTTAGTGTTTGAAATTTACTTGTAAATTCCGATTCCAAGTATTGGTGTTCAAATTTTGCGCGTTAAATGTTGATTTCTAATTAGTTTTGGATGAACATCAATACATGGAGAAATGATGTTCGGAATTAGCAAATACTTGTAAATGTTGATTTAATTTTTTTCTCGAAGCATGTTTGGCTTTCACTTGATGTTTGTTGGATATTGATGTTGAGTTTTATTGATTTTAATTCGATATTTCAAGCACTTCATGAGTTGATACAATGTTGTCCAGAATTGGTAAATGCACATGGAATGCGATTTAATTTGTGCTTAATTCATATTTGACTCGAATTTAATGAATGCTTGATATTGATGTCAAGTTTGGTTGATTTTAACTTGAAATTTTGAGCGTTTCATGAACTAATATGTTGCTGCCTAGAGTTTGGTTTTATGGCTTCGATACTTGTTTGAAATTCATTTCTTCAAGATTTAATTTCAATTCGAGTTATGATGTGATTGTGTAACTTCAGTTATCTTTTCTTGTTATTACTAACTCATTTTGTGAATTTGTGCAAGCTTCTGAAGGTGCCTCGAATGAGCGTTTCGACTCATTTTTCTATCTACATTTAGTTGATTAATTAATTCATGATTATTTGATTACTTGAGACTTGTGATTCAATTTTGTTTGCCGAGATTTGAGTCTTATGTAAGTTTATTGTTTGGTATTTGAATATGCTTGATGCACCTTCCGCTTGTGATTTATTTTCACATTGATGATGCTTCAACGCTTATTTCGAGCATTCGATTGCTGACTCTTTTCTTTAATTGGTGAAGCGTTTGCGAATAT
The DNA here is from genome assembly GCA_948472305.1 of Vicia faba. Lineage (NCBI taxonomy): Eukaryota > Viridiplantae > Streptophyta > Magnoliopsida > Fabales > Fabaceae > Vicia > Vicia faba. The sequence goes on from OX451738.1 coordinate 262,227,085, forward strand.
CTCTGGGTTTCTTGCACTTTGTTACGCTTGGCAACGGGAATTTTGTTTGTTTGGCACCTTTTTTTATTATGGTTTTGATTCCACATTGTTTTTTGATTTCCTTTCCAAGAGAAGTAGGACTAGAGATGCATGTCTGGAAAGACCTACCCCCGTTGGAATTGCAAACTTGTTTGTTTAAATTCTTGTTGATAAAAGACCTCAAAAAGGGGAAATATCTTGTGTGTCCAAAAGACCTCAAAAAGGGGAAATTTTGTGTGTTTGTTTAAATCCTCAAAGAAGGCATGTGTGTAAACTCCTCAAAGAAGGCATTCCCCTCCCCTTTTACTCTATGCTTGCAATCAAGTCAATAAAAGTGGAAAGGACTCGTAATCGGCCCCCACATTTTAAGTCCATTGGTCATTCTTAACTCGCATTGTACGTTGATGCTTTTAATCGTTCTCCTCTTGTAATTGAGTCAATGAAAGTGGAAAGGGATTGTAATCGTCTCCACACCTTGTCATCACTTCAGCGACACTTAGCTCACATTTTTTAACGTTGTTGCTTTGAGTTAATACTTAATTTTTTGATTAAGCTATTCTAGTGGAAGAAGGGTCTTTCTACTCATCTACCTTGGATTCATGTACAAATAGCTCATGCATGATGCTTGTTAGCATCCTTGTTTGTGTTTTCATCCTTGCACCTTTGCTTGTTCTTTTAGGTTCACCTTTGCATGTTCCCTTAGGATTACTTTTTTCGTGTTCGATTCAAGGTAGACATTAGGTTTGTAAACCATGCATGCTAACTTAGATATATGTTTCCATTTTGTATACAAACCTTAGGACCACCATTTCATGTTAGTCTCCCTTAGACTTTTTCATTCCCCTTTTGCATAATTAAAACAAAAACTTCTTTTCTTAAGAAAAATCAAAACACTTAATAATTGAAGACGCGGATCGTATGCAGTTGAGTCTTGTAAGGTAGAGAGAATCGATCGAGACTGAATCTTTCTCTTCTTTCACTTCCGGAATTTATTACAATTCAAATTGCAAACTCTTTTGCAAATAAGCAGATAAATAGTGAGTGTTTCCTCCTGTGGGATCCATTAGCTATCACCCCACCAAAAACACCATCCAATTCAAACTTTTTTTCCTTCAGGCTGACTTCGGGCTTTTCTTTGAAAACCTTTTCTCTAAAAGGATGTATTATTTCCTCTCCATGCAAAACAACACGTAATTCCCTAAAGGTCGGGTGGAACTATGTCAACTGCTGGAGTGTGAATGTAATGTTATCCGCTTAAAAAATGAAAACTAGATAACATTTTCTAGGATAACTACGAGTGCCCTGATCCCCTATTGCATGAAGGGTGGTACGTAGGCACTAAAGGTTTGTAACCGGGGCGGGCACGACTAATAAAACCTTTTTCTTTGTATATACACTATGCATTCATGCATACTCCCATTAGCTTTATTAGCTTTAGATACAACACACCCTTTGATTAGAACAATAAGAGTGGATCATGTGGAGTACCACAGATGTGAGGGATGCTAATATCTCCCTCTTGCATAATCTACTCCCGTACCTGATCTCTCGGTCGCAAGATCGTGATTTCTCCCCTCTCAGATTTTTCTTCGATGATTTTCCTTTCCCTTTCGTGGGATAAATAAATACTCGATGGTGACTTCATCGGTTTTCTCTCGATGATTTTCCCAGTTGCATCAAGTCCGGCAAAAAAATTCCCAATCATCATCAAAGGGTGAATCTAGGAGATCATGATAAGGACCGGGGCGAGGGTCGAGATTCACCTACAAACATGAAAGAGGAAGAATATTTGCAGCTGAGATAGGTGGTTGTATTCCTTTATGACCCATACTCTTACATCATCCTCTATTACACCTACACAAAAATATAATTGTCATCTCAAGACAAACACAATAAAAGAAAGTCGATAGTGAAGAGTAAAAAGAACCTCAAATTTACCAATTACAACCCAACGATCTTCATGAGAAAGGGGCTCCATCAATAAGGAAACATCTAGGAAATGCTTATGGTTCCTCTTCTCAGCCTTGATCAAGGGGACAATACCCCAGACATAACCCAAATAATAGACAAGCTCTAACAACTTACTATTCTAAAAATATTCCTCAGTGGTAAAAATAGAAGGTAGAGAAAACACAAAAAAGGGGGTTTGAATTGTGTTCATAAAAAATATTTCCCATTAAAATTCTAAGCACTTAAATGATCATAAAAATAAAGACAATGAAGATAAAGAACACAAGTATTTTATCAATATTCTCTGTTAACTAGGATACTCTTGTCCACCTTCGCAAGGATGATTTCGCCTTATCCAAGAACTTAATCCACTATAACCAAACTGATTAAATCGCGTGGGCAACCGCTAGTGACTAACACATAATGAAACATTCAAGGATCCAACCGCATAATGTTCATTGACCCAGTAAAATTAATCCCTCAAGATCTCTTACTAGGATTTCCTTGCAATGCAATCCATCATGGATCTCACAAGAGTCTGACCTTCACTCGGTCCTCTTTGAGATATGACTGCCATTGACCCAACATAATCCGATTCCTAATAATATCGTATCACGATTTCCCATATTGAACAGTAACCATTATCTTCTTGAGATTAGACATTCACTCGGTCTCTCAAGGAACCTTGCAATGATATGTTTAGTGATTCAACTGGATATAACAATCATTGACCCAATATAGTCTGATCCTGCAGAATCTCATATCAGGATTTCCCACAATGACCAGCAACCATTGTCTTCTTGTGATCATAACTTTACTCACTTTATCAATGAACCTTGAAATTGTATGTTCAATGACCCAACTGGATATAGCAATCATTGACCCAACAAAATCTGATCCCGCACAATCTCCTATCAGGATTTCCCATAATGACCAGCATTGTCTTCTTGAGATCAAAGCTTCACTCAGTCTCTCAAGGAACTAATCAATAACAGTTGATGGGGTTTATGTGTTTACATGGATGCTTCTTCTAAGAAAATTACATAAAACATTTAAGCACATATTGTTTAGCACTTCTACGAGTGACAACTCAAGTGTTAAAACAATTTATATGAAGAGATATGAACAAAAACACTATCCGAGCAACAACTCTAGTGTTCATTACAATGATCTACAAAGATGTATATAATCAGAAGTTTGGTATCATCTAGTAGTGTTCTTCTTCATCTTCTTTGAGCAAGCTACGATCACCAACTTCTTGCTTATTCCATTTCATCCAAGATGCATATGATGATAGTTGAATGGCATCTTGTTGAAATATTATTTATTTCTTTCTTTATCTCTCTTATTTAGTGGTCTTTAGTATCTATAGTATTGCAGATTTAACATCTTCAGAGTCCACTACTTTCCTTCCATAAAATGAACCTTGTTGGCCAATGGTAATGGTTAAACCTCTAACTAACAATTTATCTTTGAAGCTTTGATATTCTTTTATATCCCTTGACAGAGAGAGACATTGTGAGTATAGAACAAACTTTTCCTTCACAAACGGTTAGTTCCCAATGGATATAATAAGATGTAATACTTTAGGCAGTATAAAATAATATTTATGTATCCTGTCATTGTTCAATGATAACTTTCCACCTTTTCCTTTGAATAATACTTTTCTACAAAACTTGTAAACAGAGATCCGTTAAGTAAAGAAAGATAACTTTAAATCCATATGTTTGTTCCCAATGATCACATTGAGAGTGGTTGTCAATGCAATATAAAGGATTGTCGTTACGCCACCATGGAGGGTAGAAGTCACAAACCCTTTATGTACCTTTTTCACAACATCACATGTTAACCATTTGAACTTTCTTCTTATCTTCATAGGCTTCAGATATTTGAACGTTGAAGCTTGTTGTAAAAGAATCTTTATTATTATCCTTAGAACCTAAGTCTTAGAGTCTTCAGAACTTGTCACATAGAACCTTGTCTTCAGAGTCTTCAGAGTTTGGTTGTAAGAACTTCATTTTCTTCAGATCATCAAAACTTGTTCAACAGAACCTTGTTCTTCATAATCTTCAGAACATGTAACATGGAAGTAAAGCTTTAGAAGGCCTCCAAAGATAAACCACAAAGCCACGATCATAACTTCTTGGACTAACATTCCTAAGACACATTGCAGAAGATCAGTTTAGAACCTTAACTTTACCGAAAGATGTAACCACATGTTTTCTTCCAGAGTGTATGTTCAGAAATTGATGACGTCACACATCTTATACAAGAGTTAGAACATTATAGCAGCAGCTACACACTAGAAGAAACCATTACTGTATACAATTATTATCTAAGATAACATGTGAAGTTATCATCAAAATCTAAAGGACAGATGTAGGAAACACTTCTTGTTCTTACAATCCCCCCCTTTTTGATGATGACAAAACCATGTATTTTGATAGAACAATTTATACAGGGTAATTACCGTAACTGAAAAATTCAAACATAAGCTCACAACTCTCCCTGAATTTTTTAAACCTAAAATTTCATTTAAGCTTGTTCAGAGTCTCCCCCTGAGCCCAACACTCACAAAATAAATTTTGAGCATTCAGAATATAAGAATAGAGAAGTAACACTTCCCTGCAGCAACTCATCAGAGTCTGACTAGAACGTTTGGTCTTCATCTCAGAACCTAGTTTCTATAAGCACTTGATGAAGAATAAAAACTTGATTTGAGCCTGATTCAATAATGCCACGCAGTATGTATCAATGCTTCTAGACCATGATTCTGATATCACAATCAAAACACTATGCTTTTTAAGAATCAACGTTTGATATGATATTCTCAACTGTATCAGGCATTCAGACAACTTACAACTTCTAAATAGAGCGTACGTTGCTGAAGAACACATATCAGAGCACAAATTTTGAGTGGCATCTTTGTATGAGAGCATGCATCAGAAGGTTGACTTGACTTCCTTCCAAGAGAGCACAACTACTGAGCTTTGCGTCTAAATTTCATACTTTGAGAAAGTTAACAACTTCTAAATACTATGATATCAATCAAGATTACATTACTTTCAGTAAGTTTATAACTTCTGAATTATGTTTAGTATATTTGTTTGAATATTCATATATTCACAAGATGTACAACATCTTAGATATAAAATCGGATTTGATATGATCCATAAGGATTTCAACCTTTTCATTAGGATCTTCATCTTCAACCAATCTATGAATACTTGGTAAATTTGTTTAGAGTTTCCAGATTGAAACATCAAACAAATAGTTCGTAGTAACATCATTATTCATGTTTATTTAGTTGTTTTCAAAATATTATTTTACTTTTTCCCCATTAGTCAGAAATCAAATAGGTGATAAGGGACAAAGAAATTATCTTTGAAGAAAAACATTTTCAAGCCATAGAATTGTTTGGATAATAGTTAAGTTAAGTTCTGTCTTTGAACATGACATACTTTTACGGAAATATTAACTTATTGAATAAACAGGGAAAAGTATTGAAATACCAGATGAAGGAAATAGGTGATAGAGAGACTAGATAATAATTATAGTAGATGTGCAAAGAGAATTTAAATCACTCAGATTAAATTGAAAGAATAGAAAGTTAATAAAGGTAGAGAAAATTTAAAACAGATAAAATAATCAACACAGGAAACATAATTCATTAATTGACAGAGAAGATAAGCATTAAAGATAAAATTTAGATAAACTATATTAAACAACATATTTTAGAACTATAAAAGTCTTAGAAACATAGGGAAATGACTTCTAAACCTAAGTTCTAAGATATGATCTACTCCTAGAACTTTTTGTTAAACTTTTCCATGAACTTCTTTAACATCTCATCCATTTGGTTGAAGGAAGTTTCTCTATCTAGTCTTTTCTTCTCCTGACTTTCTAGACGCTCTTGAATAATCTGATTAGATTCTTGTATCTTCTCAAGAGTTTCCTTTATTCCATAAATTTCCTTTTCAACATCAATAATAGACTTTGCACCAGAGCACGAGGGCTGGTTTTCAGCTGTTTACTAAGACAACATCAGAGATATTGGAAGGATGTTCAGCCTCCAAGCCAAGAACCACTTTTCTTGTAGGTTCTGGAGCAGATAAACATAAGGGATGAGAGGATAAGGTTTCAATTAGGTCTTCATATTTCCTTTTAGCTTCTAGATAGCTAATAGATTTCATGATGTCAGAGTTGACATCCATTACATGTATGAATTTAATCAAGGTGGCTTCAGATCTGAAGGGATCCATGCTGGATGAAGAAATTATCAAGATATTTTCAAGAGATATTAGAGAAAGTTGCTTGAACTTTTGGAAGAGTTCAGATGAGGATAGTGGCCTTAATGAGGTTTGACAAAAGGCAGGATGAAAGGGAGTTGGTGGCACGTTGTAGGATGTGATAGATGGAAGAGTTATTTGGCTAGGTTTAGGATCAGAAGGAGCAATTGGGGGGGATAGGTTGATGAGGGATCATGAGATGGGTAAAGGATCAGGTGATTAAGGCAAAAAATTTCAATTCCGAGGGTTATTGAGAGATAGTGACTTATCTTCTTTTATGTTCTTTTCCGAAGAACATGAAGTAGATGTTTTTCTCTAGAGAATTTCAATGGTATAAGATTTCTTGGTTAGGTTAGAAATGATTTCCATTTCTATTAGATATTCTCCATTGAATGGTTTTCCACTCACCACTTAAAATCCTTTTTGAGTCAAAAGAGAGTTTAAAGATTTGTTTTCGACTAAGATTGAAGAGATCAATCTTCCATAAGGAATCCATTTCCTTTGATTTTTGGACACTCTATTCGAATGTCGAATTGAGTAGAGAAGGTTTGAAAAGATGCTTGCGGCTAGGTTACCTTTTTATCTCTTGACCAAGAAGCATAGCATGTACTGAGTGTCGATATCTAAATATGCCATTTGTTGGTTGACCGTTTGTGAAGAATACTTCCAGAGAGAATTCTTGACCATATCTTAAGATTGTGATAGAGATCATTCATCTTATAAGATTTATTGCCATTTTTGAAAATTATTTGATCAACTATGGAGGTATTTTTTTATAGTACTTGCTTTGATGAGTACAAAATATGTGCCTTAGTATTATCACATTTAGTACCAGATCCATCATGTTGAATGAGTTTTGTAATATCATTTTCCTTAGTGATAATTTCATGACCTTTGACTTTTGAACAAATGGTTATCTTATCAAGAACGAATGCATTATTCCAAAATTCTTTGACTAACTCAGGATAAGTTGGTCCTCTGTGAAGATCAAAATAACTTTCCCAGCCTTGACTATTAACATCGCTTGATAGATTGAATCCATTTTCTTCTAGGTTCTCAAATCCATTATTAGTTTATCATTAACTGCCATTTGTTCTATTGGCACTATAGAGGGAGTTCCTGGGGCATCAAGAATGGAAAGAGGTCGAGAGTGAAGTGGAAGAATTAGGTTTTCCAAAGGAAAAGTTGATAGAGGAGAGGCCATTTGAAGATTATGGATGGATTTGGAACACTGACGAAGAGGATTTAGGGTTTTTAGAGTTTGGGGGTGAAAGAAGAACTATTGAAGGATTTCTGAGGTGAGGTAATAGAGAACGATAATATAATCCTTGGAGAAGTGTGAAAGACTGACAGAGGTTAAGGTGAAAGGATTTTCTATCTATTCTTAGGGTTATACTATTTCTCTATTAGGTCACATTAATCTTTAAAAGTGATTAGAAAGATGTTCCATTTAATGCGATCGCCTTTTCAAATTTTTTAAGGTTGATCTATATATTAAAACTATAATAGTTTCTTATTTGACCACTTCTAATAAGATTGTGATAGTTTACTTAATTGGCTAAGAAAATAAACTCTTAAGGAGAGGAGCTGAGCGGTTATTAGAGCTAGGGTTGAGCTAAGAGAATTTTTGCAGAGAAAATAAATATTATCAGTTGAAATTAAAATTAGCAACTGAAGGTAAGTGATTTTTCCTGAATAGGATAGCTTCTAACTGGTAAAAGTATTTATAAGTACTTTTGTTTTAAAAAAACATGTAAATACTGACCTGAGATTTTGTTCTTCTGAGGAGTTTACCTTTATTGTTTGAACTTGTTTCTGATCATTCTTCTTCTTGTATCTTCCAGTGCATTCCCTCTGAAGAACTAACTTAGATCTTCTTATTTTTTTTATTCCCTTTGATTAGATATCTTTGAAATAAGAAGCTTATGGATGATCAACTTCGGATTTCTTCACTTCTTGTTCTTTAGTGGCAGCTTTGCTATCTTCAGATTCTGATAGTGGTTTCCATATACTTTAGAATTGTTCTTACTGGTTCTTCTCCTTGGTGAATGATTTAGACACCCAAATCATCTGCTAATTTTGAACATTTCACTGAACAACAAATTCTTCTGTGCAACACTTCTTTGAGGCCTTTCAGGGGAATCCTTTATCTAACTTTTGGAGTGCACATTTGAGAGACAAGAATCTTCTTGATGGATCTTTGGAATGTGACATTGATTAGATCCATAGCAACTTGTAGCAGTTGCTATTTGAATGAATGCTTCAAGTGAGTTGAATAGATGAACATTGACCTTTTCCTCTGATGAAAAACTTCTGTTGATTGAGAAGATACATCCATTTCCATCAGGTACTTTATACTTCAAAATCCTGAAAACTTATTTCAGGAATTCCGTCTTCAAGTTTTATGATTCTAGCCCTAAGTTTTGAATACTCTGTAGAACGGGTTTTGAATAAAAAAAGCTTTCTATCATTTGAGTAGTAGACAACTACAAAAATTTCTCTAACTAGATCTCTTTACACGGTTAAGTTTTTATCTTAAGTTAATAACGGAGTCGGGCTCTGATACCAATTGAAGGTAGAGAAAACAAAAGAAATGGGGGGTTTGGATTATGTTCATAGAAAACATTCCCCATTAAAATTATAAGCACTCAAATGATTATAGCAATAAAGACAATGAAGATAAAGGACACAAGTATTTTATCTAGGTTCACCGTTAACTAGGATACTTCTATCCATCCTTGCAATGATGATTTTGCCTTATCCAAGGACTTAATCCACTATAACCAAACTGATTACAATCACACGGGAAACCGCCAGTGACTAACACACAATGACACGTTCAGGGATCCAACCAGATATAACGTTCATTGACCTAATAACATTTGATACCTCAAGATCTCCTACGAGGATTTACTTGCAATGATATCCATCAGGGAACTCACAAGAGTCTGACCTTCACTTAGTCCTCTTTGAGATATGACTACCATTTACACAACAAAATTCGACTCCTCAGAATCTCCTATCAGGATTTCCCATAATAACCAACAACCATTATCTTTTAGAGATCAGACCTTCACCCAGTCTCTCAAGGAACCTTGCAATGGTATGTTCAGTGATCCAACTGGATATAACAATCATTGACCTAATAGAATCTGATTCCATAGAATCTCCTATAAGGATTTCCCATAATAACCAGCAACCATTGTCTTCTCGAGATTAGACCTTCACTTAGTCTCTCAAGGAACTAATCAACAATAGTTGATGGGGTTTATGTGTAAAGATGGTTTCATCTTCTAAGCATATTACACAAAACATTTAAGCACATATTGTTTAACACTTCTACGATGAACAACTCAAGTGTTTAAACAATTTACTTGAGAAGATATGAACAAAAACACTATCCGAGCAACAAGTCTAGTGTTCATTACAATAATCTACAAAGATGTATATGATCTTAAGTTTGGTTTCATCTTGTAGTGTTCTTCTTCATCATCTTTGAGAAAGCTACGAGCAATAACTCATTGCTTCTTGTGTTTCATCAAAGATGCATATGATGATAGTTGAATGACATCTTGTTGAAATATTCTTTATTTCTTTTTCTCTCTTCTTTAGTGGTCTTTAGTATGTATAACATTGCAGCTTTAACATCTCCAGAGTCCACTGCTTTCCTTCAACAAGATGAAGTTTGTTGGCCAATGGCAACGGTTAAACTACTAACCAACAATTTACCTTTGAAGCTTTGATCATTTTTATAGCTCTTTACATAAAGAAACATTGTGAGGATAGAACAAAATTTTCCTGCACCAACGGTTAGTTCCCAACGGATAGAATAAGGTGTAAGAGTATAAAATAATATTTTTGTATGCTGTTTTTGTACCTCAAAATTTGCCCTCTCATTTTCCAAGGCTTTTCTCACAAGGATTCTCAAGGTTCAAGCTTGCACAAGTACGTTGGGATTTTCCAACACCATAATTAAAAGGAAATTGTCAAAAAGGGAGAAAACAAATAAAAATAACATTTTGACAAATGTGACTTCAAATAGGTCTCCTTCGACTCAGCCCCCTTCGATTGGACTTTGCACCTCCTTCGATTGCTCAAAGGTTGCTGCTAGCATGCCTCTTTCGTCTGGGCATGTGACCTCAAATAGGTCTCCTTCGATTCAGAAGGAAATGATCTTCATACAAGCTTCAATTGAGTTTTTGTTTCCCTTTGAAACATTGTCCTTCGACTCAGGAATGTCCTTCGACTCAGGAATGTCCTTCGACTCAGGAATGTCCTTCGACTCATGAATGTCCCTCGACTCAGGAATGTCCTTAGACTCAGGAAGTACAAGCCTCCTTTTGGTTTTTTTCAATTCAAAAAGTCAATAATCTTCTGAAAGTTTCCTTCGATTCAGAAGTTAATAACCTTCTGAAAATGGCCATTCGAAGAACCCACAGTTGGTTCATTCAAAGGACATACAACTGGTGAAAACGAATGATGTGTTGTTCTAGTCTGGTCGAAAGGTGTAGAAAGATGGAGGATTCGACTCAAAAGATCAAGTTGAACATTTAGAACCGTAGGCTAGGCTACGTGTTTTCCCTTTTTAGGCAATTACCCATTTGTTGTCTAAGACCACTTGCACTTAATAATATAATACTACCCTTTAGAAAAGTTTGTCTTGAGCCTTGCGCCTATTTTCCTTCAGAAGGAAGCAACCTATCTGAACCATTCATCTTGCTTTTATGGCACAAGTGCACACTTACTTTCCAGCTGAGCCTTATTTTATTATTTTTTCTCCCCAAGCTTCCCAAAAGCCTTTCTCTATAAATAGAGAGTTCATTTGCACAAAGAAGGGAGGATCTTTGGACCAGAGGAACGAATCCCCCAAATTTTCTCAAACACAACAAAACTCTCAAGTTCATCAATATTTGAGAAATCACAAAAAGCCCAGAATCACATTCATCTCCTTCAATTTTGAAGAACAACCACACTTCAGTCTCCTTCGAAATCGAAGAAGCATCACACGTGCTTTTTCCCCCCCTTTCGAATCCAGCATCCTGGGCCTCCACTCAAGGTCCCACATCCATTCAAGGCCTGAAGCAAGGTAAGTTATTCTTACCTTTGAACTTTTCGTTTCATGGCATAGTAATTTTTCCCTTTCGTTTGAAACATGTACATACCATTGTTCCTTTCGTTTCCACCCTTTTAACATATTTTTCAGAGCTAACCCTTTCGTTTTGCTTTCTGTTTACATGAACTTGCTTTAACTATTAAACTGTTTACAAGACAAATACTAGTATGGCCTCAGGCCATGTTGCCATTTAATGCTTTAAATAAAATAAACAGTAAACAGGAAATAGGAAACGAAGCTTCTGGCTTCTACCCTCTTTTTCCAACTCAAACGAAAGAGACAACCAGGAGGAAAACCATGATGAATTCTAGGCCCAAACGAAATGCATGCCTTCACTGATTCCAGGCTCAGTCGAAAGGCATTCCCTCACTTCTTTCGACCTCCAGTCGAAGAAGGCAACAAGGCAGAACCAGAAGGTTTCGCCAGGCACATACTTATCCAATCGAAGGCCATGACCTCACTGGTGCTAGCCCCAATCGAAGGAGGCCAACAAAATATAAATCGAAGGGTGCTCCTGCCTGGGTCGAAGAGCTCATTTTCCTTTCTTTTATTTTGTTTTTGCCTTTACATTTTCTTTCCTTTCAATATGGTTGTAATAGTGTAGGATATTTATTTCCTGCATTTTTATTGCTTTGTACAGATGCTAGTAATTAGGTGTGTATGGCAGGATAAAATCAACAAGTAGACAACCCAAAAATCAAAGATAAAATGCATGCAATCAAATACACTTAGCACACATGCACCCTTAGGGTAATTCCACTTGTTGCCTTACAAAAATGGCCATGTTATGCATGTGGGATGTCTTAGCACAAATAAATCTAAAAAGATCATAGTCCCTCGATGATGCTATCAAAGTTGCCTTTCAAAATGATCTTAGTCCCTACAGAAAAGTGCTAAGTCATTTCACAACATTGCTATCATGGTCATACGATGACCCAACGCTCGTCCCTTCACATCTAACAATGGGGCTTCTTACCAAATCAATGGTAAGGTAGCAACATCTAAAGGAGGAGGACAAACACATCTAAAACCTTTTGAGTAGGTAGACTACTTTTAGTTACTTGCTCAATTTCAAAACAAGCATCCTTGCTATTTTCAAAAACAAATCACATACATCTTTCCAAAACGTGAAATATTTTCAAAAAGCTTAACACTTTGCATATATTCTTACGAACGGGAATCATTGCAAAGTTCGCCTAAATGATGGCACCTTTTTCAAAATACTTTAAACCACACAAAAGCACAATTTTCAAACAAAAGCAAGTGATCTAACAAGTAACTAAGAGCCCATGGAAAACCATGGATGGAAAGGGTGCTAATACCTTCCCTTTTCATAATCTACCCCCCGAACTCATGAAAACATCTCAAAAGGTCTTTCCTGTGCTTTTTTACCTTTCTTTATTGGATAAAAGAAAAGTCGGTGGCGACTCTTGCTAAACCGCAACATTTTGTGAATACAAACGCAAAACCCTCAAGTCAGTTCTCCCACCATATCACAGAACTGACGACTCTGCTGGGGAAAAGTTTATCTAAAATGGGGTTACCTTAGGGTTAGATCATATTTACTTGCTTATATTGTTTGATTTGCTTGCTTTATATTTTGGTTCCTTGTTTGGGTTACTGTTAAAAAAAAATCCTACACCTGGATTTGGGGACACCTTTTAGGTAAGTAGCAATAAACTGTGAGGAAACTGTGCGGGGTTTACCGACACGGTTGAAGCAGTAGCTACGTTGATGTGGCACTTTGGTTGGTACCGGTAACCCTTGAGTCAATCAAGGAGAGTACGGGGCCGCCGCATGGTGTCATAAAGCATCAACTGACCTTAGAACCTTACTTGACCAACTTGGCCATTAGGACGTAGCGAGATGACCGGCTTTGGTGCAGTCCAAAGTTGGTTGATACTAGATGCTACACTCATTGAGGTTTGACTCTTGAGTTTTGTTTGGTTGCGAGTCAATCGCTTATTGAACGAAACTTGGGGGAAAGATCAGTGATATTGAGATCCCTTAGAACCCGGTTACTTTTAACTAGGACAGGTTGAGCCAACTAAACTTCAAGAGGGTGCTTACCTACAAACTCCATGCAAGCCTAAAACTAAGGATTTGTTTGCTTTGTGTGAATATGATTATTTGTATATAAACCTGCTTACCTCACATATATGTACATAACATCATAACATCATACCATAAGCATTTTCAATAACCATTTCAAGGATATCGAGGGTCTTTGATGCAGGTTGTGATGAACCAAACGTCTAGCAAGGGGCAGGGGATTTATTTTCCTTTGACCAAACGCCTTCAAATATCAAGTAAAACAAACTTGAGTCAAGGGCTATGACCCACTTGATATGGTGAGCTTAATTCTCGTGGAAGGACATCCACCAATACAAAGTTCTCCAATCAAAAGATGTTGATCAAAATTAAATCTCTAACTTTTTCTTGTGTTTATCTCGCGAGACCCTTGAAAACATGCATCCACATATCATGCATCATATCATGACAGGTTTCTCCCATACAGGTCTCCTTACCTTCCTACTGTTTATTTCAGTAAGATGGATATGGAACAAATAGTGAAAGATCTCCAAGCTCAAAATGCCCAATTCCAATAAATGTTTCTGGCTATGGCTAAGGGGCAAGAGGACCTGAAAGCTCTCCTTCTCAAAGAAAAGAAGAAAAAGCCCAAGAAGTCAGTAGGCGTCCTGAACTTGAGAAGAAGACCTAAAGCTCTAGATCTTTCAACTCCATCCAACATGGGGGATAGTCTTGAAGAAGACCACAATTTGGAGATTGATGAAGTTGAAGCCGACTACTCCGAGGAACAATATCCTCCCGCTAATGACAAATACAAACAATTGGAGGATCGCCTCAGTGCTATGGAGATTCAACAGATACTTGGCTTGGATTTAGGAGACATGGGTTTAGTTTCTGGAGTGGTCATCCCGCCAAAGTTCAAAATCCATACCTTTTCCCTGTACGATGGAGTCTCTTTCCCTAAGATGCACTTAAAGTCTTATGTCTGCAAGATTCAACCATACACAACTGATCCAAAGCTTTGGATCCATTTCTTCCAAGAAAGCCTAATAGGGACTCAACTCGAATGGTTCTATCAATTGGAAAGTTCTCACCTCCACACCTGGGAGGATTTAGCTGCTTCTTTCTATAAGCAGTATCAGTACAATTCTGATCTTGCACCAACTCATGTGCAATTGCAGAACATGACCATGGGTTTCAATGAGAGCTTCAAAGGGTACACCCAAAAGTGGATAGATCTGGCTGGTAGAGTGCAACCCCCTTTAACTGACAGGGAGCTGATTGACATCTTCATGGGAACTTTGACAGGGCCTTTCTTCAAACACTTGATCGGAAGCTCTTCAGCCGGGTTCACCGAGCTAATACTGACCGGCGAAAGGGTCAAAGCTGGCATCAAAAGTGGGAAGATTCAAGAAGCTACACCTTCTGATGCTCAGAAAAAGCCCTACAATGGGAAGAAGGAGTCCAATTCTGTGTATGGTCAAAAGAATCGTCATGACCAACACGTAGGAGCAATCTTGATCTCTAATCCTACGCGTGCTCAACAAAGGCAGGGGCATCAGCATAAGGAGTTTGCGCCCAAAAGATAGTTCACCAACATCAACATGCTGCTGTCTCAAGCGCTACAACACTTGTTGAGGATGAATCTGATTGCATTAATAGGACCTCATCCAAACCCCAAGACTTCTTCTCCTAACTACAATCCTAATGCAACGTGTGCTTATCATTCTGACAGTCCCGGGCATGACACTAACGATTGATGGGCATTGAAGTACAAGATTCAGAATTTGATTGACGCCAAGGAGATCGAATTCGACCCTCCAGAGACTCCAAACGTGATCACTGCTCCTTTGCCAAATCATTGAGAGCAACTTGTTTCATTTTGAATTTTCAATTGTAATTTCTTTTGTTATTCAAACAAATATCTATTAATGTCAAACTTTGTTTCATTAAAGCATTGCATATGTTTGTCTTCAATTCATCCATTTGTTTTCATTATACTTAAACTACGCTTTTTAGTCTCTCTATGACATTCAACTCTTGCTAAAAGTTACAAGCCTTTAGAGGGAGGATGACGAAAACAATGCCATAATCTCATACAATTTGCTTTTGAACAGACCTTGCTGGCGATGTACAGACATTCTTTCAAATCCTAAACACTGGATTTATAAGGAAGATAATCTCTAGTCAACCCCTTCAAGCCAAAGAAGTAGAAGTTTTTCTTTTTCACAAATTGAAACCTTTAATCAAAACCTGGGGCAGGGTAGTCTCTCAGTTAATTCAAATGCGCGTTAAGCTGCAAAGTCTCATCTCATAATATAGCGAATGATATCAAAGAAACATTCCTCTGGAATCAAAAGACAGTAATGGTTCCCTATCACATAGGCAGTCATTATCTCTCAAAAAGAAAATCCCACTAAGTCAAAACCTATAAAGGAGACTTAAGAAAACTGGGGCATCTCGCTGACTGTAATCTCAAAACAAGAACAGTCAGGCAAAAATTAGGGATAACAAATCAAAAGAAAGAGGTCATTACAAATCCTCAACAACATGAAAAAAATGTTGCAAAAATGACTACCTTCCAACAAACTTAACTTGTTTAAACCATCACCAAAACGTCATTCCAGACTCAATTGGAGTTCAAACGCATAATTAACCGAGCTTAGGACTGAAGAACATCACGAAGAATGGGTGGATATAAATACACTTTGAGCCTTTATCCTTTGTTTCTTAAACCATGAACCAAGCCACGTTACAACCCTTCAAAAGTCCTAATTGAAGCATGGGTTAGTTCGAAAGCATACTGTTACAAAAGGTATCCTGACTCTTGTAAGGCTTTACTCAAAATCCAAAGTTGAATTACAAACTTCTTTACATGTTGAAAATGCATTTTTCAAAACTTCAAGACAAGCATAAACTTTGCATTACTTGAATATCACTGTTTGCATATGGCTATTTGTTTGACAGCAGAGAAATTCACATAATGAATATCCAGTGAACGAAAGCTCTCTCAGTGAACAAAATCAATTCAAATGGGATGACACTTCCATTAACGAATATCCTATAAATAAGGGAGCATGACATGTCACTATCCAGCACACCTGGGGCAGTCCGGTCAAGATTCTAAGAAATCTCTCAAGAGTTGCAGAGTAACCAGGGGCAGGTCTCCATCTCCGTCACTTGGGGAATTGAACGTCAATCTCAGCAAAGAGTTACGTACAATCAAACATTTTTTGCAGTACCACAAACACTCTCTACTAGGGGCAATGGCGAATCTCTCCAAAGTCCTTCTCATAGGATGACTCCCCAGCCAGAGTTTAATCTCTGAACACCTTTCCCCAGCTGAGACAACCTCAAGAATCCTCAAAGACTTTCCCCCAACGAAGTCGTCACCTCTCAAGCAGACCGATAACAGGGTTTATTTCCCCAACAAATGACAGAATTCCCCAGCTTGAGGTAGCCTTTCCGACTAATACAAATCAAAGGACCACAACTCCTCTTCCCCAGTAGACTACTCTATAATCCCCAGCAAGTTACTGCGAAACCTGGACCCGACCAGATATCAGTTCAACTTCGACTCCCCCGTAGAGCAAGGGATGACTAAGACTCCTAAACTCTTTTCCCAAGCAGGAATAAACATACTCCCCACAGAGTTTTCAATATCCCCTAACGGATTTCTCCTCAAACAACAAAACAAGAATCCCCAATGGAAACATTCTAAGAAAAGTTTGAAGACACGCCAACTCTTCAACAGCAGTCCAGGATTTAACGGTTCCCGACATTTGTCGAGGATTCATTTTCCCAGACAAAAATGCATTCATAACATTTCACACCTCCTATTTTCATATATGATAAGTGCATACAACGCAATATCATTTATTTTGAGAACATCATGACATCGTGCATTTCATACATCATGACATTGCATACAACTAACGTTTTACCTTTTTTAGGAAAAGGTCAATCAACAGATGGCTACCAGCATCCTTTTCAAGTTCCAGATTAATACCTGTAACAAGCCAGGAAAACAATCTATGGACGACTGATTTTAGATTAATACCTGAAGCCAGACAGGACAACTATCTATTTGACCAGCTCAGGCAACCCTACACAGGTTCCTCATTTCCAGATGAAGTTTTACACAAACTCATCATCAGGCAACCCTACACAGGTTCCTTCCTTCCAAGATGAAGTTTCACACGGACTCATCATCAGGAAACCCTACACAGGTTCTTCCTTTCCAAGATGAAGTTTTACACGAACTCGTCATGAAGCAACCCTACACAGGTTCCTTCTTCCCAAGATGCAGTTTCACACAGACTCATCATCAGGCAACCCTACACAGGTTCCTTCCTTCCAAGATGCAGTTTCACACGGACTCATCATCAGGAAACCCTACACAGGTTCCTTCCTTCCAAGATGCAGTTTCACACGAACTCATCATCAGGAAACCCTACACAGGTTCCTTCCTTCTAAGATGCAGTTTCACACGGACTCATCATCAGGCAACCCTACACAGGTTCCTTTCTTCAAAGATGCGGTTTCACACGGACTCATCATCAGGAAATCCTACACAGGATGAATTTTTACACGAACTCATCATCAGGCAACCCTACACAGGTTCCTTCTCAGGAAATTTTAGATGCAGTTTTACACGGACTCATCACCAAACAACCCATCTTTTGATACAATTCAGATACACTCCAGACATGGACGCAATTCTGATACTCATTCTTTCAACTTACAAAATTACAATTCAACAAGCATTCTTGGATGGCATCTACAAGCCCATCTCCAACAAGATCTTATCACATCTTCAAATGGCATCTTTAAGCCCGTTCCTCCTATCATCGCATCACCGAGTGCAAATTTCTGGGCACTCTAGTGTCCAATCATCTTCTACCTTCGAGTCACGAATGGCTGAACTCACCAATCTAACTCTTCAAGTTTAAGAAGATTGAACAGGGGCAGCTGTTGTACCCCAAAATTTGCCTTCTCATTTTCAAGGCTTTTCTCACAAGGATTCTCAAGGTTCAAGCTTGCACAAGTACATTGGGATTTTCCAACACCAGAATTAAAAGGAAACTGTCAAAAAGGGAGAAAACAGATAAAAATAACATTTTGACAAATGTGACTTCAAATAGGTCTCCTTTGACTCAGCCCCCTTGGATTTGAGTTTGCACCTCGTTCGATTGCTCAAAAGTTGCTGCTAGCGTGCCTCTTTCGTCTGGGCATGTGACTTAAAATAGGTCTCCTTATATTCAGAAGGAAATGATCTTCATACAAGCTTCAATTGAGTTTTTGTTTCCCTTTGAAACAGTGTCCTTCGACTCAGGAATGTCCTTCGACTCAGGAATTTCCTTCGACTCAGGAATGTCCTTCGACTCAGGAATGTCCCTCGACTCAGGAATGTCCTTAGACTCAGGAAGTACATGCCTCCTTTTGGTTTTCTTCAATTCAAAAAGTCAATAATCTTCTGAAAGTTTCCTTCGATTCAGAAGTTAATAACCTTATGAAAATGGCCATTCGAAGAACACACAGTTAGTTCATTCAAAGGACACACAACTGGTGAAAACGAATGCTGTGTTGTTCTAGTCTGGTCGAAAGGTGTAGAAAGATGGAGGATTCGACTCAAAAGATCAAGTTTAACATTTAAACCTATAGGCTAGGCTACGTCTTTTCCCTTTTTAGGCCTTTACCCATTTGTTATCTAAGACCACTTGCACTTAATAATATAATACTACCCTTTAGAAAATTTTGTCTTGAGCCTTGCGCCTATTTTCCTTCAGAAGGAAGCAACCCATCTGAACCATTCATCTTTCTTTTATGGCACAAGTGGACACTTACTTTCCAGCTGAGCCTTATTTTATTATTTTTGCTCCCCAAGCTTCCCAAAAGCCTTTCTCTATAAATAGAGAGTTCATTTTCACAAAGAAGGGAGGATCTTTGGACCAGAGGAACGAATCCCCCAAATTTTCTCAAACACAACAAAACTCTCAAGTTCATAAACACTTGAGAAATCACAAAAAGCCCAGAATCACATTCATCTCCTTTAATTCTGAAGAACAACTACACTTCAGTCTCCTTCGAAATCGAAGAAGCATCACACGTTCTTTTCCCCCCCTTTCGAATCCAGCATCCTAGGCCTCCACTCAAGGTCCCACATCCATTCAAGGCCTGAAGCAAGGTAAGTTATTCTTACCTTTGAACTTTTCGTTTCATGGCATAGTAATTTTTCCCTTTCGTTTGAAACATGTACATACCTTTGTTCCTTTCGTTTCCACCCTTTTAACATATTTTTTAGAGCTAACCCTTTCGTTTTTATTTCTGTTTACATGAACTTTCTTTAACTATTAAATTGTTTACAAGACAAATACTAGTATGGCCTCAGGCCATGTTGCCATTTAATGCTTTAAATAAAAGAAACAGGAAATTGGAAATAGGAAACGAAACTTCTGGCTTCTACCCTCTTTTTCCAACTCAAACGAAAGAGACAACCAGGAGGAAAACCATGTTGACTTCTAGGCCCAAACGAAATGCATGCCTTCACTGATTCCAGGCTCAGTCGAAAGGCATTCCCTCACTTCTTTCAACCTCTAGTCGAAGAACGCAACAAGGCAGAATCAGAAGGTTTCCCCAGGCACATACTTATCCAATCGAAGGCCATGACCTCACTGGTGCTAGCCCTAATCGGAGGAGGCCAACAAAATGCAAATCAAAGGGTGCTCCTTCCTGGGTCGAAGAGCTCATTTTCCTTTCTTTTATTTTGTTTTTGACTTTACATTTTCTTGCCTTTCAATATGGTTGTAATAGTGTAGGATATTTATTTCCTGCATTTTTATTGCTTTGTACAAATGTTAGTAATTAGGTGTGTATGGCAGGATAAAATCAACAAGTAGACAACCCAAAAATCAATGACAAAATGCATGCAATCAAATACACTTAGCACACATGCACCCTTAGGGTAATTCCACTTGTTGCCTTACAAATATGGCCATGTTATGCATGTGGGATGTCTTAGCACAAACAAATCGAAAAAGATCATAGTCCCTCAATGACGCTATCAAAGTGGCCTTTCAAAATGATCTTAGTCCCTACAGAAAAGTACTAAGTCATTTCACAACATTGCTAGCATGGTCATACAATGACCCAACGCTCGTCCCTTCACATCCAATAATGGGGCTTCTTATCAAATCAATGGTAAGGTAGAAACATCTAAAGGAGGAGGAAAAACACATCTAAAAGCTTTTGAGTAGGTATATTACTTTTAGTTACTTGCTCAATTTCAAAACAAACATCCTTGCTATTTTCAAAAACAAATCACATACATCTTTCCAAAACGTGAAATATTTTCAAAAAGCTCAACACTTTGCATATATTCTTACGAACGGGAATCATTACAAAGTTCGCCTAAACGATGACACCCTTTTCAAAGTACTTTCAAAACCATACAAAAGCACAATTTTCAAACAAAAGCAAGTGATCTAACAAGTAACTAAGAGCCCATGGAAAACCATGGATGGAAAGGGCGCTAATACCTTCCCTTTTCATAATCTACCCCCCGAATTCATGAAAACATCTCAAAAGGTCTTTCCTGTGCTTTTTCACCTTACTTTATTGGATAAAAGAAAAGTCGGTGGCGACTCTTGCTAAACCGCAACATTTTGTGAACACAAACGCAAAACCCTCAAGTCAGTTCTCCCACCGTATCACAGTTGTAACTGTTTAGTGATAGCTTTCCACCTTTTCCTCTAATAATATTTTTCTATTAAGCTTGTAAACAGAGATCCGTTAAGTAAAGAAAGATAGCTATAAATCCAGCTGTTTGTTCCCAATGCTCACATTGAGAGTGGTGTTCAATACAGTATAAAGGTTTGTCCTTACGCCACCCTAGAGGGTAGAGGTCACAGACACTTTATGTACCTTTTGCATAACATCACACGTTAACCATTTGAACTTTCTTCTTATCTTCAAAGGCTTCAGATATTTGAATGTTGAAGCTTGTTGTAGAAGAATCTTTCTTCTAAGGCTTAGAACCTAAGTCTTGGAGTCTTTAGAACTTGTCACATAGAACCTTGTTCTTCAGAGTCTTTAGAACTTAGTTGTAAGAACTTCCTTTTCTTCAAATCATCAGAACTTTTTCAGTCGAACCTTGTTCCTCATAATCTTCAGAACTTGTAGCATAAAAGTAAAGCTTTAGAAGGCCTCAAAAAGCTAAACCACAAACCCACGATCATAAATTATTGTACTAACGTTCCTAAGAAACGTAGAAGAAGATCAGTTCAGAACATTTACTTTACCTAAACATGTAACCACATGTTCTCTTCTAGAGTGTATGTTCAGAACCTGATGACGTCACACGCCTTTTACTAGAGTCAGAAAATTATAGCAGCAGCTACACACTAGACATAACCATTAGTGTATACAATTGTTTTCTAAGATAACATGTGAAGTTGTCATCAAAATCTCAAGGCCTAATGTAGGAAAAACTTCTTGTTCTTACAATATCTCCCTTTTTGATGATGACAAAACCATGTATTTTGATAAAACAATTTGTACAGGGTAATCATCATATCTGACAAATTCAGAGTTAACCTCACAGCTCCCCCTGAATATGTTAAACTCAAAATTTCATTTAAGCTTGTTCAGAGTCTCCCCCTAAGACCAAGACTCACAAAAGAAATTTTGAGCATTCAGAATATAAGAATAGATAAGTAACACTTCCCTATGACTATTCATCAGAGTCTGACTAGAACGCCTAGTCTTTATCTCATAACCTAGTTTCTATCAGAACTTGATGAAGAATCAAAACTTGATTTGAGCTTGACTGAATAATGCCATGCATTATGTGTCAGCGCTTATAGACCATGATTATGATATCACAACCAAAACACTATCCTTCTCAAGCATTAGCATTTGATCTAATATTCTCCACTGTATCAGACATCCAGATAGGTCACAACTTCTGCATAGAGCGCACGTTACTGAAGCACGTGTATTAGAACACAAACTCCAAGTGGAATCTTTGTATGAGAGCATGCATCAGAATGGTGACTTGACTCTCTTCCAGGAGAGCCCAACTTCTGAGCTTTGAGCCTGAATTTAATATTTCCAGAAAGTTAAAAACATTTGAATATT
The DNA here is from genome assembly GCA_948472305.1 of Vicia faba. NCBI lineage: Eukaryota > Viridiplantae > Streptophyta > Magnoliopsida > Fabales > Fabaceae > Vicia > Vicia faba. The sequence continues at coordinate 262,249,624 of OX451738.1, forward strand.
ATGATATCAAGCAAGATTACCTTACTTTCAGTAAGTTTATAACTTCTGAATTGTGTTTGGTACATGTGTTTAAATATTCATATATTCACAAGATATAAAACATCTTAGATATAAAATAGGAGTTGATATCATCCAGAATGTTTTCAACCTTTGCATTAGGATCTTCATCTTCAACGTGTTGTTGAATACTTGTTTAGAGTTCCCATATTGAAACATCAAACAAACAGTTAGTAGTAACATCATTATTCATGTTTGTTTATTTGTTATCAAAATACCATTTTACTTTCTCCCCCTTAGTTAGAAATCAACAAGGTGATAAGGGACAGAGAAATGATCTTTGTAGAAAAATATTTTCAACTTAGAGAATTATTTGGATAATAGTTAAGTTAAGTTCTATCTTTAAACATGAGATACTTTTATGAAATATTAATTTATTGAAAAAACAGGGAAAAGTATTGAAATACCATATGAAGGAAATAGGTGATTGAGAGACTACATAATATCTAGAGCAAATATGTAAAGAGAATTTAAATCAACCAGATTAAATTGAAAGAATAGAAAGGTAATAAAGGTAGAGAAAATTTAAATAGAGAAGATAATACACACAAGAAACATATTTCATTAATTAATAGAGAAGAGAAGCATTAAAGATGAAAGTCACATAAACTATATTAAACAACATAATTTAGAATTATAAAAGTTTTAGAAATAGAGGGAAATAACTCTTAAACCTAAGTTTTAAGATATGATATACTCCTAAGACTTTTTTGTTAAACTTCTCCATGAACTTCTTTAACATCTCACCCATTTGGTTGAAAGAAGTTTCTCTATCTAGTCTTGTCTCCTCCTGATTTTCCAGACGCTCTTGATTAATCCGATTAGCTTCTTTCATCTTCTCAAGAGTTTCCTTTATTCCATAAGTTTCCTTTTCAACATCCATAACAGACTTTTCACTAGAGCACGAGAGTTGGTATTCAGCTGTTGCTAAGACAACACCAGAGATGATGGAAGGATGTTCAGCCTCCAAGCCAAGAGACACTTGTCTTGTAGGTTCTGGAGTAGGTAAACATAAGAGATGAGAGGATAAGTGTTGTACCCCAAAATTTTCCCTCTCGTTTCGCAAGGAATTTCCTTACAAGGATTTTCAAAAGTTCAAATTTGCACAAGTACAAGTGGGCTTTCAAGCATCAAATCAAAGAAGAGAATGCCTGTTTCAATTTCACATCCTACGATTATGTTTTTGGCCTCTTTCAATTCAAGCTTTGTTTACATCCTTCGATTGGGCATTGGCCCCTGGCATGCTTGCTTTGATTCACAAAGAATTAGCTATCTGCATGCAGCCTTCGATTGAGCAATTACATCTTTCCTACATGCTTCGATTCACAAAGTAAGGGGTTCCAACCATGTTAGCGTACACAAGGCAGAAGCTTCACTATAGGTAGTGTTCATATTAGCACTCACATGGGCATTGGTTATCTTCATGCTAACTCTGACTGGGCAATGTCCCCCTTGAAACAACTGGCTTTAGAATCACAAGAACAACACCTATCCTCATACTATCTTCGACTGGGCATTTGAAACAACCCCTTTAAATTCAAAAAGGGAAGGGGCTCTTGTTGGTGTCATTTGATTCAGAAGGTAGTGGATTCATACTTGCTTCCTTCGATTCAGAAGGAAATGACCTTCTGAAAGTGTCCTTCGATTCAGAGTAAAATGACCTTCTGAAAGCTTTCTTCAATTCAGAAGGCAATGGCCTTTGAAAGTTTCCTTTGATTCAAAAAGAAGGTACCTCCTGCATGCATATTTCATTTGGGTTTATGGTTTCCTTCGAATTCAAGTTCGGGTTACATCTTTCGTTTTGCCATATGACCTCTTGCTGGCAAGTTTTGAATGGACAGTGGTTCTTCATGCAAGCTTTCGTTTGAGCAAATGCCTCTTGCATGTTTGCTTGGAGTCACAAAGCAATGGCCTCCTGTAGCTTTCTTTCAACTCAGAAGCCAATGTTTTTGCATGATTTACCAAATTCACAAGGCATAAATTCCTCTTCATGCTAGTGCCCCAAAGCAAGTGGCCTCTGCATATAAGCTTCGACTTAAGCAATGACCCCTTACAGTGTTTGTTTCAATTCAGGAAACAAAGGTTTCTTTTCTGCTTTGTTTCAAGTCATAAGGCATGAACTTCCCTCATGCATTAGCCATTTTAGACTAGTTTTTGAATAGACAATATCTCCCTTTGAAATAACTTGCTTCTATTCCACCTTCAAAAATCTTCAACACATAATTTATACACTATGACACATAATTGTTGTCCCGTTCGAAACACATACTATGGTGGCACATTCGAAGGACCTTCCAGAGTACCTGGATGTCCCAATTGAATGACATATTTTGGTGGGGCATACATTTAGCCCCTTCGAAGGATGCATAAAAAGGGCCCATTCAAAAGACACTTATTGGGTGAAAATCAAATAGTATTGTATGAAGAAGAATCTGATCGAAGGTTGGACCTAGGTGGTCAAAACGAAAGGTTGAGATATCAAAAGATGCTTGCTGGCCAGAGTTCTATGTGTTGCCAAGTACAAGCCTGCTGCACTTGCCACAACACTCCAAAAACTACTACAAAGCAGTCCTGCAATGTTGCCCCTATTCTTGCACCAAAATGACATACAAGCTTGCACCTCTAAGACTACAAGAACAACATACCCAATTTGTTCCAATTTATTTTGTTCCCCCCCCCCCCCCAAACATCAGCCAAAATCATCTATAAAAAAGAGCCTCCACCAGACATGTTAGGAGCCCCGGGGATAGTTGAAAAACTCTGGTTTTGAGAAAAGTTATGAATCTCTCAAAATCCTCAAACACTATCAAACATTATCAAAACACTTCAACTCTAAAAATTTCAAATCCCTTCATACACTAAGTGAACCTTTCGATTCACTCCTCAACTTCCAGATAACTAACCTTCGACCCATTCCCCAACTATAGCATAATAGTCTTTTGATTCACTCTCTAGACTGTTATATAATAACCTTCAATTCACTCACCACCATCATATACTCTCCTTTGATTCAGTGATTGCCCAAACAAAGTAGTAACTGAACTAGCTTTTGGAAGATTCCATCGAAGTTCCATTCACCACCAAGGAAGTCACTTGTAGATCCTTCGATCAAGCACTTCAGGAGGTAAGTTTTTCCTCCAAACTTGGAACTTGTTCATTTAGATATCATTTGCACAAATAAATAAAAGGAAAATGTAGATATCCCATCTAGAAAATTAACCATGTCTTAACTTTCGATCCTCACTGCATGTATGTTGAAACCCTTAACCCTGACTAGTTAGACTTTTGATTTTGGTGCCCAATGATCTTGTGCTAACCCCTGGCTTGTAGCTTTCAAAAGTTGCACTTGTTAGTTTCATTTTCAAGTTTAAGATAGGTTTGTTGTATCCTTCGATTGGATAAACATTGAAGCCTTTAGAATCTCAACTTGGGAGATTTGCATTCCTGCAATTGAAGGAGGTAGCAAAGAGTTTGAAGCGAGGAGTGTGCCTCATGCTGGTTCCAAGCCCAATCAAAAGAAGCAGCCAAAAGGATGAATCAAAAGCTTCCTGTACATGCTGACTTCTAGGCCAAATCGAAAGAAGCTAGGAAGAGCAGAATCGAAGGGTGTTGCTGCCTAAATAGAAAAGCTCATTTCTCCTTCTTTTATTTTGTTTTGTCTTTACATTTTCTTTCTATTCAATATTGTTGTGATAGTGTAGGATATTTATTTTCTGCATTTTTATTACTTTATACAAATGTTAGTAGTTAGGATGTATGGCAAGAAAAAACCAACAAGTAGACCACCATAATCAAAGACTAAATGCATGAAAATCAAACACTTTATTCACACAGATGCACCTCTAGGGTAATTCCACGTGTTGCCTCAGAAAATAGTCATGTCCCTCGAGTATGGGAGTTTTAGAAAAGACCCCTAATAAAAGATCGTAGTCCCTCGATGACCCTCGATGTTGGCTTCGGTAAACGATCTAGTCCCTATACAAAATTGCTAAAACGTCTCATAGGTTGCCTTCTATGACTATACAAACGACCCACGCCCGTCCCTTCACATCCAACGACGGGGCTTCTTATCAATCAATGGAGAGATAGCAACATCTAAAGGAGGAGGAAAAGAACATAAACTTTTTGAGTAGGTAGGATTTTCATAGTTGCTCGCTTGCTCACAACAAAAACATTTTACACACCAACACTTTCATTTGAAACATTTTCAAAAGACAAAGCTCTTTGTACGCATTCTTATAGAGACGAGAATCATTACAAAGACACTTTTCAAAATCAATTTCAAAAATATATTCCATAAACACCTATTTGAACTATTTTCAAAACCAACACTTTGTACGCATTCTTATAGAAACGAGAATCATTACAAAGACGTTTTCAAAATACTTTCAAATCCACTTCACAAAGCACATTTTCAAACAAAAGCAAGTGATCTAGCAAGCAACTAAGAGCCCGTAGATAACTACGGATGAAAAGGGTGCTAACACCTTCCCTTTTCATAACCTACCCCCCGAACTCAAGAAATAATCTCGAAAGGTTTTTCCTGTTCTTTTCAACCTTTCCTTATTGGATAAAATAAAAGTCAGTGGAGAATCTTGCTATCCGCAACAATTGCGATCAAACGCAAAACACCTAAGTCAGTTCTCCCACCGTATTACAGAACTGGAGACTATGTCGGGGAATTACTTAAAAGTGGGGTTACCTTAGGGCTAGATCACCTTTACTTGCTTTCTTTGTTTGACTTGTTTTCTTTATATTATGGTTCCTTGTTTGGGTTTGTTTTGATCCTCTACCTGGATCTGGGGCACCTTTTAGGTAAGTAGCAATAAATTATGGAAACTATGCAGGGTATACCGACATGGTCAAAGCAATAGCTATGTTAGTGTGACACATTTGTTGGTACCGGTAGCCCTTGAGTAGTCAAGGAGAATACGGGGCCGTTGTGCCGTGTCATGAAGCACTAACTTACTTTAGAACCTTAATTGAAAAACTTGGCCATTAGGAAGTAGTGAGGTAGCCGACTTTGGTGCAATCCGAAGTTGGTTTATACTCAATATTGCACTCATTGAGATCAGACTTTCGGGATATTTCGGTCGCCAATAAAGAGGCTTGCGCTGAAATAATGCCCTATAAAGAAAGATCAGTGATATTGAGATCCCCTAGAACTCGTTTACTTTCTAGGACAGGTTGAGCCAACTAAACTTCAAGAGGGTACTTACCTATGAACTTCATGCAAGCCTAAACCTAAGGATTTGTTTGATTTGCTTTTGTATATACTTGTACATAACATCATGATATCATACCATAGAATTTTATACTAACCATTTCAAGGATTTCGAGATTTATCTTTGTTTTTTTTTTGTAGGACATGACTCTCACTCGCAGAAATAAGATCCAAGTAAATCTCGTACAACTACCTTTTCAACTCAAAGAATTAGAATCAAGGGTCCCTGAGAATTCTCCATTCACCAAAAGACATGGACGACTTCTCAAACTGGTTACCTCAAGCTTTGATGAAGACATGATGAAAGTGCTTTTTCAGTTCTTCGACCCTTTGCACCGTTGCTTTACCTTCCCCGATTACCAACTTGAGCCTAATATGGAAGAATTCTTTCAACTCTTAGGAATTCCTATTCTCAATCAATTACCTTTCAACGGTATTGAAAGAGACCCGAGCCCTGAGGAGATTGCCCGAGCTTTACACTTGCAACAATTCGACATCATGGCTAACTGGGAAACAAGAAGTGGTGTCAAAGGGTTTCTAGCCAAGTTCCTATTGGAAAAGGCTCAAGACTGTTGGAGCACTCTGGATTTACAAGCCTTTGAAGAAATCTTGGCTCTTCTCATCTATGGGATGGTACTATTTCCTAGTCCTGACCAACTTATAGATGTGAATGCAGTCAAAAAAGTTATATCTCGCAATCTGGTGCCTACTTTGTTAGGAGATATCTTGCATTCTCTCCACTCTAGCACCATGAAGAGAAGGGGGGGCCCTCATGTGTTACACTCTTATGTTGGCTAGGTGGTTTGTTTTTCACCTACCCCGATCCGTTGTGAAGAACGAGTAAGGTTTGAGATGGTCCAATAGGTTGATGTCACTCAGACATTTATATATTCAATGTTGCTCTCGATCCTTGGACGACATTACTATTATCGACCATTGTGGGGAATTCCCTAATGTCCCTATGCTTGGAATTAGGGGAGGTATCACTTGAAACCCTTGCCTGACTTTACGACAGTTTGGGTATGCACGAAGAAATGGTCCTCATGATGCACTCATCTAAGGTGTGGTATTCGACTACGAGAGCGATGACCAAGGCTACCATCAAAGGTTTATACAGGCTTGGATAATGGTAAACAAAGTGGATAGTAAGACATGGGGACATAAAAATTCTATTCCCCTTGAGCCTTACCTTAGGTGGGTACGAACTCGTGCTCAGAGTCTCGTAATGCCTTACCCCTCCATCCTATTTGTCGTCATGGAGCCTGTTGCTGAAGGAGATGGTCTGTATATTGTCATTTATCCTAACATGCCTACCTCTCTTGAAGATTTTCAAAAGGATTGGATTCAACTAAATGAAGAGCGAGACACCTTTGAAGCTAAGTTCTACGCGAGTGAGAAGAAAGTTTTGGAGCTTACGAGACAGCTTCATGAAGAGCGAAGTCTGAACACCTATATTGAGCCAAAAAGGATGCGCTCGACCTTTTTGTCTTAGGAGTTTATTTTGTGTTTATTTCTTCCCTTGTAAGCTCAAGGGGCATGATGTAATCAACTTTGATTTATTAATACAATGTGTGTTTCCTTTTGTCTAAGAAAATTTAAATCTCCTAGTTTCCTTGAAATCATTTGCATATGCATTTTCATTCATCATAACACAAACAAATTTTTTTCATAATAGGTTTCCTTATCTTTCTATTGTTTATTTCAGTAAGATGGATATTAAACAGACAGTAAAGGATCTTCAAGCACAAAATGCTCAATTCCAACATATGTTCCTGGCTCTGGCTAAAGGACAAGAGGACTTGAAGGCTCTCATGATCAAAGATAAGAAGAAGAAGGCGAAGAAGCCAATCAGTGTTTTTAATTTGGGAAGAAGGTTTAGAGGACCGGCCAAGTAGCTCTAGATTTTGCAACCTCTTCGGGTGAAGGAGATAATCAAGAAGGAAAGAACAAGGAAGTAAATGACAACCCAGAGTCTGAAGAAGATGAAGCTGACTACTCTGAAGAATAATATCCTCCTGGTGATGATACATACAAACAGTTGGAGGATTGCCTCAATTTTATGGAGATCGAGAGGGTACCCGGGCTAGATTTTGAAGAATTAGGACTGGTCTCAGGGGTGGTCATCCCGTGGAAACTCAATGTCCCCACATTTGCTAAATATGATGGTATCTCTTGTCCTAAGCTGCATTTGAGGTCATACGTCAGGAAGATTAAATGACATACTGCTGATAGGAACCTATGAGTACATTTCTTACAAGAAAGTTTGTTAGGGACGCAGTTGGATTGGTTCTATCAGTTGGAAGGAACCAATATTTGTAATTGGAAAGATTTGGCTGTTGCTTTTTACAAGAAATACCAGTAAAATGCTGACATAGCTCCAACTCAAACACAACTGCAAAGTATGTTTATGGGTTTTGGTGAGGGTTTCAAAAATTATGCCCAAAAATGGAGGGATCTAGCGAGAAGAGTCCAACCCTCTTTATCTAATAGAGACCTGGTGGATATGTTCTTGGGCATGTTGTCTGGTCCATTCTTCAACCATCCGTTTGGAAGCTCTTCAGTTGAGTTTACTGAGTTGATCTTGACCGATGAGCGGGTAGAGGCTGGTATTAAGAGTGGCAAGATTCAAAGGGATGCATCCTCAAGTACGATGAAGAAACCCTTCACTATAAAGAAGGAGGTCAGTGTTGCTTATGGCCAGAGAAATCAAAACAAAACTAAATGTCGTCCGACGGTAGGGGCTGTTATGATCTCCAATCATGTATCAAATCAACAGCGAAACCATCAACGCAGGCCGGATGCGCCCATAAGACGATTCACCCAGATCAACATGACCTTGTCCCAGGTTTTTCCACATATATTGAAGTCTAATCTGGTGACTCTAAAGGAAGCTCCCAATAACCCCAATACTGCTCTCCCTGCTAGAACCAGAACGCCTGATGTGACTATCATTCTGAAAGTCCAGGGCATGATACAAACGATTGTTGGACTCTGAAAAATAAGGTGCAAGACCTCATCGAGGCAAAAGAGATTGATTTTGACCTTCCAGAGACACCTAATGTAACAATAGCGCCAATGCCCAAACATGGCCAATGTGTCAATGCTGTTGATGACGACCGTTTTGTTTCCTCCGTGGGTGAATTAACTACTCCTCTTTTGATTGTTAAAGAAAATCGGTTGTGAGCTAGTTTGTTCATGGGCTGTGGTGAAGGTTTCCATTTATGCATGTCTCTACCAAATGGATTTTTGTGGTTAAAAATGGGCGTCCAATGTTTAATGGTTAACACAAAAATTCTGTTCGAAAAAATTCCCCTAACAAGAAGTTATTGTGAAGATGTCTCTATAATCACCATTTCCGACAATCCTCCCAGGGTCTCCACCAAAAGACCTGTCAGGATTACATGTGTTCCCAAGTTTGCTCCCTTGATCATCACCATGTCGAGGCCAATACCTTATTCCTCGGATAAAGTTATTCCCTGGAATTATGGGGCTGACATCTATTACCATGGAATCAAGCAAGACCTATTGGCTATTGAAGACAAAGTTGCTAAAGATATTGATCCTGACATCGACAATATTGTGGGGACCAGTAAAATTATGAGAAGCGGAAGAGTTTTCTCTCCCAAGATCTCTCCAAAAACTATTCTATTCTTGTGATTATTCTTGCTGCTGCTCATGTCGGTATTCCCATTGTTACTCCTATCGTTGGTCCTACTGTTATCCCTGCTACTGAGTCGGCCGAGACACGGGGCAAAGAGGTATTGGTTGATCCTGTCCAGACGAAGGCGCATCCAGAAGTCACCCATGAGGCTTCTAAAATGGAAATGGAAGAGATATTAAAGACAATCAAGAAAAGTGATTATAACGCCGTGGAGCAGTTGGGGAAGTCCCCCTCAAAAATATCAATGATGGCCTTACGTTTGTGCTCTGAGGCCCATACTAAGGCTTTAGTAAAGTTCCTGAAATCTGCCCACGTGCCCCAAGAGACCTTCGCTGATCAATTCGAGAGTTGCGTGGCCAGCCTAACCGCTGATAATGGACTGGGTTTTTTTTACACTCATTTAACTCCCAAGGGAAGGAAACACAATGATTCCCTGCATGTCTCCATTGGGTGCAGGGGCACCACATTAGCCCATGTTCTGGTGGATATAGGTTCGTCGCTGAATGTCTTACCCATGAATGATCTTGACTGGTTAGATTACGAAGGACTCACATTGAATCCCAACAACATTGTGGTGAGGGCCTTCGATGGTTCTAAAAGAATGGTGCACGGGGAGGTGGACATCCCTATCAAAGTTGGTACTCAGACTTTTGATTCAACCTTCTATGTGATGGATATCCGCCCATCTTATTCCTATTTATTGGGTCGACCCTGGATCCATGGGGATGGTGCTGTTATTTCTACCCTACATCATATGTTGAAGTACCCAGTCAAGGGAAATATTATCACAGTCCATAGGGAGGAGGAATACATGGTTAGCCACATGAACTCTTTCAGGTATATTGAAATGGAAGGCGAGTTCATTGAGACTCCCTGTCAGAATTTTGAGGAAGTTCCACAAATGCTTGATGTAACCAAGACTGCTACTAAGGTTTTGAAGATTACCAAACCTCCAATGAAAATAGCTTCTCTGAAGGATGCTAAAGCAGTAGTTAAGGAAGGTGGATGTACCATTTGGGGTCAACTTCTGGACATTCCCTACAAATCTAACAAGTTTGGTTTGGGTTTTACTTTGGAGGCCCAAAGAGTTGTTCGACGTGCTCACGCTGGGGGACCGCCATTATACATCAGCAATCATGGAGTCAATGCGTTGGAAGATAGTGATAGCAACTGTGACATGGACGAGTGGATTTTCCCAACCATCAGCGGTGGACTCAAAAATTGGGAGGCCAAAGATTTTGTTCCTATTACTTTTATTCAAGAGTAATTGTCTTTTAATTTTTGGACTTGTAATATTTAACAATTGAAACTTTAAAACCTTGTGTCTTATCCAAGGCACATTGGTCTATCTGTGAGGGTTATTACTTCATCTTCATATGTCATTAATAAATCATGGGACGTTTTTGCATGCAAATTTTACGCTTTTTGTTTTTATTTTTCTACCTTTTACTTTATCAAAAATAATTATGCTCTTACACACACATATCAAAATACAAATCCACATCCACTCTGGATCCCCTTGGTAACGGTTATGCTATTGCCAATTATGACTTTGAAAATCTGATTTGCCAAGCCGATGACGAAGGTGAGGAAGATTGTGAGGTACTAGGGGAACTTGGCAGACTGTTACAAGAAGAAGAAAGGGCAATACAGTCCCACGAAGAGCCAGTTGAGACAATAAACTTGGGTACTGAAGAGGACAAGAAGGAGGTCAAGATAGGTGCTAATCTAGAGCATAGTGTTAAAGAGAGTTCCATTCAGATGCTACATGACTATGTTAAAATCTTTTCATGGTCATACGAAGACATTCCAGGACTCGACACTGATATCATGGTCCATCGTCTGCCGATAAAAGCAGACTGCCCTCCAGTGAAACAAAAGGTTCGTCGTATGTGGCCAGAGATGTCAGAAAAGATCAAGGCTGAAGTCATGAAGTAGTTCAACACCGGTTTCTTAGCTGTTACCTCCTATCCATAATGGGTTACTAATTTTGTTCCGGTACCTAAGAAGGACAGCAAGGTACACATGTGTGTGGATTATAGAAACTTGAATAGGGAAAGCCCCATGGATGACTTCCCGCTTCCCCATATTGATGTTTTGGTTGACAACACCGCACAACACAAGGTATTCTCTTTCATGGATGGCTTCTCCAGGTACAATCCGATCAAAATGGCACCTGAGGACATGGAGAAAACGACCTTCGTCACGTAGTGGGGTACTTTCTGTTACAAAGTTATGCCATTTGGGTTAAAGAATGCTGGGGCAACCTATCAGCGTGCCATGGTAGCTTTGTTTCACGATATAATCCATCACGAGATAGAGGTCTACGTTGATGACATGATAGCCATATCTCAAATTGAAGAGGAACACTTTGACCAGTTGCAGAAGCTATTTGAAAGACTGGGGAAATATAAACTAAGGTTGAACCCAAATAAATGCACCTTTGGAGTAAGATCCAGTAAGCTCTTAAGCTTCGTTGTCAGCGGCAAAGGTATTGAAGTAGGCCCTGCAAAGTTAAAAGCAATACAAGAAATTCCCGCTCCTTGCACTAAGAATGAAGTTAGGGGATTCTTGGGACGTCTAAACTACATCGTCAAATTCATTTCCCATCTAAACGCTACTTGCAAGCCAATCTTCAAATTACTGAAGAAAGATCAAGTGGTGAAGTGGAATGACGACTGTCAGGCTTCCTTTGATAGGATCAAGGAGTACCTTCAAGAACCTCCAATTTTGATGCCACCAGTTGAGGGAAGACCTCTGATCATGTACCTAACAGTTTTGGAAAATTCAATGTGGTGTGTGATGGGGCAGCATGACGAGTCTGGCCAAAAAGAGCATACAATATACTACCTGAGCAAAAAGTTTACCGACTGTGAAACCATATATTCGTTGCTCGAGAAAACTTGCTGCGCTCTGGTATGGGCTGCTCGCCGACAAAGACAGTATATGTTGAATTACACCACCTTATTGATATCTAAGATGGATCCTATCAAATACATTTTCTAGAAGCCCACCCTCTCTAGAAGAATAGCATGATGGAAAATGGTCCTGACCGAATACGACATTCAGTACACTACCCAAAAAGAAATAAAAGGAAGTGTAATAGAGGATCATTTGGCTCATCAGGTTGTGGATGACCATCAATCCATGAATTTTGAATTCCCAGACGAGGACATCATGTTGGTGAATGATTGCGATAAACTCATACCGTATGACGGACCTGAACAAGGATCCTGATGGATTATGTTTTTGACGGAGCTTCCAACGCACTCAGCAATGGCGTCAATGATATGATCATATCTCCCGAAGGCTGTCATACTCCTTTCACTACCAGGTTGTGTTTCAACTGTACCAACAATATGGCTGAATATGAAGTGTGCATTATGGGTCTCAAAGCTACTATAGGTTTGGGAATCAAATCCTTAAGTTTATTTGGAGACTCGGTCTTAGTAATCAGTCAGATCAAAGGAGAATAGGACACGAAGCATCCTAATCCCATCCCTTAAAAAGAGCATGTGTTGACACTGGTCCCACATTTTAAAGAAATTACCTTTGATCATTTTCCACGAGAGGAAAATCAACTAGCGGACACGCTAGCTACTATGTCTTCCATGTTCAAAATCAGGTTGGATAATGAGGCTCATCGAATCAGTATTGTGAGGATGGATGAACCAGCATACTGTTATGAGATTGATACTGAAGAAATAGTGGACAAACCTTGGTTCTATGAAGTTAAAAGATGTCTCGAGGCCCAAGAATATCCTGAAGAAGCTTCAGTCAATGATAAGAAGTTCCTAAGGAGGTTCTCTGCCAAATTCTTCCTCAGTAACAGAATCCTCTATAAGCGCAACCACGACTCTACTCTGCTTTGGTGCGTAGACAAGAGTGACGCAGAAAGGATTATGGATAATTTACACGAAGGCACCTTTGGCACCCATTCTAGTGGGCACACGATGGCTAAAAAGATCCTACGGGCAGGATATTATTGGTCCACTATGGAAGAAGATTGTTATCAGTATTCGTGAACTTGTCACAAATGCCAGATCTATGCTGATAAAGTACATGTGCCATTGGTTCCTCTGAACGTCTTGACCACTCCCTGGCCATTTTCAATGTGGGGCATCGACATGATTGGGGAGATCAGACCTACAGCTTCAAATGGACATTATTTCATCCTCGTTGCCATCGATTACTTCACAAAATGGGTCGAGGCAGCTTCATTTGCTTCTGTTACCAAGAACATTGTGTGATCGGTGGATCTGGAACTGACTGTTTAACGCTGGTTCGCGAAATGTCGCGGAAGCAAGAGTCGCCACCGTCTTTTATTTTCTCCAAATGGAAAGGACAAAAGCAAAGAAAAATTCCTTATAGAGATTGCTCTCGGTTCGGGAGGTAGATTATAGAAAGGGAAGGTGTTAGCACCCTTTCTATCCATGGTTATCCATGGGCTCTTAGATACTTGCTCAATGTGTTTTCAAAAATGGTTTGTTTGCTTTTCAACTGTGGGTTTTAAAAAAAAGTTTCTTTGAAAATTCCAGTTCGACTCTTGTATCAGTCCTCAAGAGTGTTTGAAAAGTTGCTTTCGAAAGCTTTTGAAAATGTGTCGGTGTGAAAAGTATTTTTTGATTTGTTTTGAAATTAGAGCAAGTATCTAGAGTCGTCTACCTACCCTAAGGAATTCGTCTGTGTAAATGTCCTTAAAGTAGTGCCATCCCACCATTGAGAGGTAGGTAGCACCACCGTTGGAGGTGTTCGGGTCAATTCGAGGGTTCGGGACATGGTGATCACCGGAGCAATAGGAAGACACCTTAGAAGCTACCCTCATGCCATGTTCATGGACATGAGGACTTACTAAAACGTCCTCTACTCGACGATCACCTTTCGAGGGGCAAGGCAACAATGAGGCATACCCTAGGGGTGGTGTGTGATTTGTGTGTCGTTTTCAGATATTTTTGTCTTGTCATACATTGGTGATCTACGCGTTGCTTTTATTTTTGACATTCATTCTTTCATGCAGATTAGTTAACGGTTTAAAAGATTGCGGGAATATAAAAGTTCCTACGCTATTACAAAGGCGCGGGTCCACATCGCCAAATTAATCCAGGACCCGATTTGAAATAAAATAAAAATGCGAAAAAGATAAATGTCTATTAATCTATTACATAGCTTTGGGAGAATTACATGAATATTCACAAAAAAGAAATAAAAATGCGAAGAGAAATAAAGTCGGGAATGCGAGGGCGTTGGACCCTTTTAAAGAAATTGAATTAAAATTAATAAATTAATTAAGTTAAATGAGAAAAAGAAATTATTTTTGAGTTTTTTGTATTTATGGATTTTAATGAGAATTAATGGAATTAAAACCTAATTCTAACTATTTTTAATTTATAAAAAAAAACATGTTAAAATTAAACCTAAAATTAACCTAATTATTTACATGGTGATTTATTTACAAAAATAATATTTAATAATTAATTATGGTGAAAGAAAAGAAAAAGAATAAAAAATACTTAAAACCCTGATTCTACACTTTTTAGTTTATTAAGAAAAATATTAGAATTAAACCTAGAATTAAAAAAAAACTAAATTAATTAATAAGATTTATTTACAAAATAACATTTAAATAAAGTATATTTTTATTTTGTGACTTTCTGATTTTTTTATATTATTTTTATACTATGAAAATATTAATTGATAAATTAAAAGGAAATAATACAAATTAAAACAAATAATAAAGAATAGGAAAAAGAAAAGAAATACAAACCCTAGGGGGTGTTGACCCCAGTTTGGAGGTGTTATCCAGTATTTTTGGCCCATTTATTGGAGGCCCCTTTGACTTTTGGTGGTCATGTGTGGCACGTTTGACTGATGCATACCATAGACCTTGAATCCTGGCCACTGGATGGATGTTGTGGGACAAGTGGCGTGCTGGAGCGTAGAGCGCATGGTGGTCTTTTGGATTGAAACTGCATGGAATCACATAGAAGCAAAATATATTAAGAGAATGAGGGGACCTGGGAATCGAACCCAGGTCCCAAGGCTTGCAAACGTCTCTCTCAACCAATTGTGCCAGCGCGTTCATTCAAAAGCTAAATAGAATGCAATTATTATAAGGAAAAACGAGAGTTAGTGGTCTGAATTAATAAAAACGCGCGCCAACTTTGAATAGCCCAATCACAGTCTTCCACGCATCATCTTCTTCATTGTTCTGAAACAAAAAAACATTTAAATAACGGGGGTTTTAAACCCCCACAAACTTAAAACATGAAAATAGCGAATAGGATTTGGCGAATGATAAATTGAGCGCGACTAGTGGTTCTGAATCGTCCAAGCGTGCTGAGTTCAATGGTATGGGTCTCATGTCTCAATTTATCCAGAACAAGGAAGCCCTAATTCGTGACCTCTGAAAACCTAGAAAGCTCCAATGGTGGATTCTCATATAATGCACGAAAACTCAATTGAAGGGCATGGTTAGATTCAGAATGGTTCAATTAGTATAAATCAACAAAGAAAATGCAATGAGGATGCGTATAAATTGAAACACGAATATGCATAAAGTATGAGAAATTTTGAGTTCTATGTACCAATTCTTGGTGCGTGAGGACTGGAAAAGAATGCAGTTAGGTTCAGTGAAGCCTTGGCAAGCTATTGAAATTGGTATTTTGCTTTGAATCGTGCTAGAATGTAGTTTTCAGTTTTCACTTTTTTCACAAAAATTGCAAAGTGTATGAGAGGTTTTGGGCGCAGCTTCCAGGTTGTGAGCTTTAGGGTTTGCATCTGTTTATGTATGGGAAGGGATTAGGGTAAGAATCAAGCCAAAAAATCTATGTTTTGATGAATCCAATATTTGATTTTAATGGCATATTTTTTCAATCTTTTTTCATGTGTTTTGATTCCAATCATGGCCAATCTTTCCAATTTTGGTGTGCACGAATCTTCAATGACCAATGAGAGCCAATGCTGCATAAAAAGATTCACATACATTTGTTTTAGTATTTTTTCATATTTTATTTTATTAAATGAATTAATAGTAATTAAAAATTCAAATAAAATAATAAAAATGATGAAATAAATCCCCTTTGGGACAAATGGTCGTGCATAGCCTTTGGATGATGAATCTTGGAAGAAAATGTGGCCCATTAGAAGTTTTGAGGCATTTGAAGTAAAGTTGACTTTTCAAAAGTCCCAAAAATTTCCCAACTTCCACAAGGCATATCTTGCTCAATTTTTAAGCTTTGATCATGTTCTTGGACATTTTGGAAAGGTCTTGAAGTCCTCTAACCAATGCATTTGGTCCCATGTAATTTTGATTTATCAATCTCAAGTTATTGTCTTTGACTTAAAGTCCCTTTTTGTTGACTTTTGAAAATGACCTATGATGTTGAAATTGATAACTTTTTGTGAGAGAATTTCTTGGACTTGAAGTGTGAAGAGGAGTTGTAGGAAATGTCTTTATCTTCAAAATTAGATTTGGATGGAATTTTTATGATAAACCATGTGGAAGTTATGCCTTGGTCAAGTTACAGTTGGCTTTTTTCAACTATCCAAATATGGAAACTTTTGCATCTTGAGACTTTTTGAGCCATGCCTTGAAAATCATGATCAAGAATTGATCAAATGATGTTTGTGGCTTCAAAATAAGATGTTGACCAAAAATTTGAACTTTTGACTGTCAAATGACCATTTTGCCCCTGCAGTTGACTGTTGAGCAATTAGGGTTTTTGACTGTGCAATTTTGTGCTGTAAGTCTTGAAACTTGGCATGAGGATACTTGACAATGTTTACAGGCATGTGGGACTTGATTGGACCCTTGGAAACTTCATTTTCTTTGTCAGAATCAAAACCCTAGTTTTTGACTATTAAGAGGCCCTTAAACTGTGCAACCCTTGGGGAGATTTTGAAGCCTGTTCTTTGCAATTCTTGAAGAATATGGGAGGGAAAATTTTGGGGTACAACAGTTTCCCCTGTTCAATCTTCTTGAACCTGAGGATGTAGATTGGCTTGCGTGCCTTTCGTAATCCGAAGGTGGAAGATGATTGAACACTAGAGTGCCCAGAAATTTGCGCTCACATGTTAGCAGTGTGATGGGGGAATGGGCTTATAGATGCCATTTGGAGATTGATGGATAGGATGATGGGCTTATAGATGCCATGCTAAGAGATAATGGATGAGCGGATGGGCTTATAGATGCCATCTGGGTGTTGATCGCGTAAGACATTCCTTAGCGAGAACTTGCCTACCTGAAAAAGAAAATGATTACCTGACCTGTTACTGGAGTTGGTCTTCAAGTTCTTATGTAGATGTGCCCTGACTGGTTACATGAACTGGGTCTGGAGCTTCAAAAGGTGGTGAATGAACCAGGGATGGTTACTACCTCAACGGGACGGTGAGAGAACCTTGGACGATTACTACCTCAACAGGAACGCTGAGAGAACCTTGGACGATTACTATCTCAACAGGAACGCTGAGAGAATCTTGGGCGACTTCAACTTCAACAGTAACGCTGAGAGAATCTTGGGCGACTTCAACCTCAACAGTAACGCTGAGAGAATCTTGGGCGACTTCAATCTCAACAGTAACGCTGAGAGAATCTTGGGCGACTTCAACCTCAATAGTAACGCTGAGAGAATCTTGGGCGACTTCAACCTCAACAGTAACGCTGAGAGAATCTTGGGCGACTTCAATCTCAACAGTAACGCTGAGAGAATCTTGGGCGACTTCAACCTCAACAGTAACGCTGAGAGAATCTTGGGCGACTTCAACCTCAATAGTAACGCTGAGAGAATCTTGGGCGACTACTACCTCAACAGTAACGCTGAGAGAATCTTGGATATCTTCAACTGGATAAGAAACAGGGAGATCTTAGAGTCGATCTGACTGAACCAGAGAAGGCCTTTGACTGGATAAGAAACAGGAAAATCTTAGGGTCGATTTAACTGAACCGGACAAGGTCTTGAAACCTTCAACTGGATAAGAAACAGGGAGATCTTACGGTCGATCTGACCGAACCAGAGAAGGCCTTTGACTGGATAAGAAACAGAAAAATCTTAGGGTCGATTTAACTGAACCGGTCAAGGTCTTGAAATCTTCAACTGGATAAGAAACAGGGAGATCTTAGGGTCGATCTGACTGAACCAGAGAAGGCCTTTGACTGGATAAGAAACAGAAAAATCTTAGGGTCGATTTAACTGAACCGGTCAAGGTCTTGAAATCTTCAACTGGATAAGAAACAGGGAGATCTTAGGGTCGATCTGACTGAACCAGAGAAGGCCTTTGACTGGATAAGAAATAGAAAAATCTTAGGGTCGATTTAAATGAACCGGTCAAGGTCTTGAAATCTTCAACTGGATAAGAAACAGGGAGATCTTAGGGTCGATCTGACTGAACCAGAGAAGGCCTTTGACTGGATAAGAAACAAGAAAAATCTTAGGGTCGATTTAACTGAACCGGTCAAGGTCTTGAAATCTTCAACTGGATAAGAAACAGGGAGATCTTAGGGTCGATCTGACTGAACCAGAGAAGGCCTTTGACTGGATAAGAAACAGAAAAATCTTAGGGTCGATTTAACTGAACCGGTCAAGGTCTTGAAATCTTCAACTGGATAAGAAACAGTGAGATCTTATGGTCGATCTGACTGAACCAGAGAAGGCCTTTGACTGGATAAGAAACAGAAAAATCTTAGGGTCGATTTAACTGAACCGGTCAAGGTCTTGAAATCTTCAACTGGATAAGAAACAGGGAGATCTTAGGGTCCATCTGACTGAACCAGAGAAGGCCTTTGACTGGATAAGAAACAGAAAAATCTTAGGGTCGATTTAACTGAACCGGACAAGGTCTTGAAACATAGTTGAGAATTTAACTGGATCTTTCCTGAAAGGTAAAGGTCAGTCATATGCAATGCATGATATGGATCAAGCAATGACGTTCTCAACATAAATGAGATTTGTAAGATATGATGCGTATATGCATGCTATAATGTATGGAAGTGCGATGTTTATGAATGTATCTTTTTGTCTTAGGAAAAATAAATCCTTGACGGGTGCCAGGACGTCATTCATGGGCTGATGTTGAAGAATAGATCTTTGCTTCCGCTGGGGATGATAGTTGCAAGAATACCGGTAGGAGAAGATAACTCTGTTAGGGAATAAACTTGGCGAATGGAATATTCTGCGGGGAAAAAAGTAGTCTAACGATCTTGCTGGGAAACAATACTCTGTGGGGGAGGTACTTTGCTGAAATGTTGATGGTAACTTCGCTGGGGATACCATTGTTGTGTTGGAAGTGCTAGTAGACTTCGCTGGGGATAAGAAGAGTTTGCCGAGGACGATCTTCCCGTGGCTTTTGGCTGAGGATAACCCAGTTATATCCTGGTAGGGAAATAACTCTTTGAATAAAGCCGGGAGACGCGTTCGTGCTCTGCAGGGGATAAGCTTCCAGAATCTACTGGGGATAAACTTACTGCTTGGGGAGATGGATTCCAACTTTCCTGGGGAACTGGATTGGACTCTCCTGGGGGAAGTTTTGAATTGTACCGGGGGAATGACTCCATTGAATGTTTGATATACCGCCGGGGAACAATCTTTAGGTCAAGACTGCCGGGGATGCTTGTTAAGAATGCATGTATATTGCTGGGGAATATTGAGATCTGCGGGGGATACTCAACTTACTTAAGATTGATACTAGCTTTGCTTGGGGAGAGTGTACTGATTTGCTGACTCACTCTCTGGGGAATTAAGATATCTGGTTATGCTCTTCAGCTGAACCTACCTTGGCATCTTGGTGGAAAGAGCCATTAGATTGTTTGGACAACTCATTATTGCCCCTGTTTCTATGGGAGAAGGCACCTGTGGGGTGCTGATAGCTGTTAATGGACAAACCTCCTTCTGGTAGGCAGGTGACAAGATGCCGGGACATAGTCATACGCTTTGATCCCTAACTTTTGCCTGGACCGCCCTTTCGGGTTTTCAGTCCACCGGGATACCCATTTTTGTCCAAGCCGCCTTTTCAGGTTTTCGACTTGCCGGGTGTACAAATTTTCCATTTCATCCCTTCATTTTGCCCGAACCCTTTTGGTTCACCGGGAAGCCCTTATTTTTCCCTAGGTACGTCAACCTAGCGGGTCTTTGATTACGCGTAGTATTTTTTCCGACTATGTCCATGCTCTCAGGATGTAGGGAGTTGCCCCTGTTAGAAGTGTTTTTCCATGCCACCAGAAGATGTTTGATCAGACAAGATTCGTTGCTGGAATGCCCCAAGTGACTCAGGCGGAGATTTGTCCCAAGCTGGTTGGCCTTTGAGAGATTCTCTGAATCTTGATTGGACTGCCCCAGATAATAGACCATGATCATATCATGCCCCTTGATTGGAAGTGCTTTTGTTCACTAGGCTTTCATCGTGCGAATTTCCCTGTTGCTCAAACAAATATTCATATGCAAACAAAGTTATGTTAAAAATGCAAAGCTTATGTCTGTTTCGAAGTTATTGGAAATGCATTCTTTTTCATAAAATAAGTGAATGTTTGTAAAACGTGATGGCAACTCCGTATTTTATCGCAAGCCTTAAGGAGTCAGGATACCTTTCGTAACAGTATGCTTTCGAACTAACCCATGCTTCAGCTAGGACTTTTAAGGGTTATAACGTGGCCTGGTTCATGGTTCAAGAAACAAAGGATAAAGGCTCAAATTATTTGTACCCACCCGCTCTTCGTGATGTTCTTCAAACCTAAACTCAGTTGATCGTGCGTCAGACCTCGTTCGAGTCTTTGTCCTGATATACCAGTGATGGTCCAGA
The DNA here is from genome assembly GCA_948472305.1 of Vicia faba. Classification (NCBI taxonomy): domain Eukaryota; kingdom Viridiplantae; phylum Streptophyta; class Magnoliopsida; order Fabales; family Fabaceae; genus Vicia; species Vicia faba. The sequence goes on from OX451738.1 coordinate 262,270,356, forward strand.
TATTGATAATTTATTCCGAGTAGGCAGTCATTTTTTTTTGTCTTTGTTGAGGGTTTGTATGACCTCTTTCTTTTTGATTTTGTTATCCCTATTTTTTGCCTGAACTGTTTCCTTTTTTGGAATTACAGTCAGCGGGATGCCCCAGTTTAGTAAGTCTTCTTCATAGGTTTTTTGACTTATTGGGATTTTTTATTTTGAGAGATATAATGACTGCCTATCCTTGTGATTGTTCGGAATCATCATTGTCTTTTTTTTTGTAAGGACCTCTTTGGTGCTATTTGTTATGCACTTGGATCAACTGAGAGGACTACCCTGCCCCAGGTTATGATAAAGGGTTTTAATTTTCGAAAGAAAAACTCCTACTTCTTTGGCTCAAAGGGGTTGACGAGGGATTATCTTCCTTATAACTCCAGTGTTTAGGGATTGAAACAATGCCTGTACCTCATCAGCGGGGTCTGTTCAAAAACTTACTGTAGATTGTGGTATTGTTTTCGTCATCCTCCCTCAAGAGGCTTAGAATTATTAATTGAGAGTTGACATCAGAAAAAATATGAAAATAATTTGCATATAGTGAATACGAATATATTGCTTCAAAATAGACATATGCGATGCATTAATAACAACGTTTTAACATGAGTAAATGTTCGAACAAAAGAAAATTACAACTTGAAAATTCTAATGAACAAAAGTCTTTTCCTCTTCAGGGCTTGTTATTTCAAATGGTGAGCCTTGGAGGGATGGTAGAAAAACTCAGCCTGACCATCTTGTGTGAACTCCAATGCTCCTTCATCAATCAGGTCCTGGATCTTGTTCTTCAGAGCCCAACATTCATTTGTATCATGTCCTGGACTGGCAGAGTGGTAGGCACACCTTTTATTGGGATCATAGATAGGAGATGCTGTGTTGGGGTTCCGGGGGTGAGCCCTTAATGTGATCAGATTCAATCTCAGCAGGCGTTGTAGAGCTTGAAACAGCGACATATTGAGCTGGGTGAATTTCCTCCTGGGCTTGTCTGGATGAAGCTGGTGAGGTTGATGCTGAATTTGTGAAATTGGAGCCATTTGAGGAGCTCTCCCCTTATCTCCTTGTCTCAAAGATGGTTGAATGATGACTGGCCCTTCAATCTTAGGTGTTTTCCCTAGCCGGTTACCTCGAAGCAGTTGGTTGACGAGAACCCCGATCTCATCTTGTCTTTGAGCTAAATCTTGGATGATAGTCACCTACCCCAGCATCTGGCCTCTCATTGCATCCATTTCAGCTTGCAGATGTTTCAGCCGTTCGTCCTCAGCGCTGTTCCTGACCAAAGTCTCCATGAGAAGTGTCCTCAGCTCCTCCTGCCCCTTGGATAGATTCAGGAGGATTTCCCCGAACCGAGTCTCTTGAGCAAGAAGGTCCTGGTTATCTTGTTGGGAAGCCATTGCTGAAATAGACAGCGAGAAAGGTAAGTGACCTGCAACAAGGGTACCTGTTATGCAATGATGTGTATGTATGCATGCAATGTTTTCAAGGATCTCATAGGGTAAACAAGAAGATTGTTGGTATTTGAATTTGTAGCTTGATTGAAGGAACTCCATGTTGCTGAGAATCCTTCTTCAAGGGTCAAAAGCTCACCATATCCAGTGGGTCATAGCCCCTGACGACTTTGGCTAGAGGAAAATAAATCCCCTTTGCCCCTTGCTGGATGTTTGATTTATATGACCTGCATCACAAGCCCTTGAGATCCTTGAAATGGGTTAGGGTGTATGCAATGGTATGATGTTATGGTATGCATGGAGTGATGTAAGTAAATCCTGTTATGAGTCCTTATTAAGGACTAAAAACAAGACCTGCAAGAAACTCAGTACACTCTGTTATGAGTCCCAATTAAGGACTATAAGCAAAACCTGCAAGAAACTTAGTAAACCTTGTTATGAGTCCCAATTAAGGACTATAAACAAAACCTGCAAGTAGTTCATGTGTCAGATGACAAGCATGCAAGTAGTCAAGTACGAAGGCACACAAGTCACACAAGAGAAGCCCTTAGATTTTAGGCCAGCATGGGGTCTAGGTATTACCCTCTTTCAGTTTGTTGGTTAAGACCTGTCCTATCAGAAGTAACTGGGTTCTTAGAGGATCCCAATATCATTGACTACCCTCAATCGGTCATAACTCCAGCATCGCAATCTTTTCTTGCAGCCAGAACCATCACGAGAGTTTAGCCTCAATGGGCGTAGTATACTGCTACTGTTCTAATGGCCAAGTTGTGTCATTTAAGGTTCTAAGGTCTGTTGGTGCTTAATGACTCCTCAGAAGACCCATATTCTCCTCGTTGCAACACAAGGGATATCGGTACAGACCAAGGTGCCACACCAACGTAGCCACTGCTTCATCCATGTCGGTCTACGCCGGACAGGTCCCTCACAGCTTATGCTACCTAAACAGGGTATCCCCAGATCCGGGTTAGGATCTATGTAACTCCTATGCAACCCACAATTTAAAGCAAGCAAGTCAATACAATTGAAAACACAGTTATGAACTATCCTAAGGTACACCTCACTTTAAGTTTTGATCCCTAGCAGAGTCGCCAGTTCTGTGATCGGTGGATCTGGAACTGACTGTTTAATGCTGGTTCGTGAAATGTCGCGGAAGCAAGAGTCACCACCGTATTTTATTTTCTCCAAATGGAAAGGACAAAAGCACAGAAAAATTCCTTATAGAGATTGCTCTCGGTTCAGGAGGTAGATTATAGAAAGGGAAGGTGTTAGCACCCTTTCTATCCATGGTTATCCATGGGCTCTTAGATACTTGCTCAATGTGTTTTCAAAAATGGTTTTTTTGCTTTTCAACTGTGGGTTTTAAAAAAAAGTTTCTTTGAAAATTCCAGTTCGACTCTTGTATCAGTCCTCAAGAGTGTTTGAAAAGTTGCTTTCGAAAGCTTTTGAAAATGTGTCGGTGTGAAAAGTATTTTTTGATTTGTTTTGAAATTAGAGCAAGTATCTAGAGTCGTCTACCTACCCTAAGGAATTCGTCTGTGTAAATGTCCTTAAAGTAGTGCCATCCCACCATTGAGAGGTAGGTAGCACCACCGTTGGAGGTGTTCGGGTCAATTCGAGGGTTCGGGACATGGTGATCACCGGAGCAGTAGGAAGACACCTTAGAAGCTACCCTCATTCAATGTTCATGGACATGAGGACTTACTAAAACTTCCTCTACTCGACGATCACCTTTCGAGGGGCAAGGCAACAGTGAGGCGTACCCTAGGGGTGGTGTGTGATTTGTGTGTCGTTTTCAGATATTTTTGTCTTGTCTTACATTGGTGATCTACGCGTTGCTTTTATTTTTGACATTCATTCTTTCATGCAGATTAGTTAACGGTTTAAAAGATTGCGGGAATATAAAAGGTCCTACGCTATTACAAAGGCGCGGGTCCACATCGCCAAATTAATCCAGGACCCGATTTGAAATAAAATAAAAATGCGAAAAAGATAAATGTCTATTAATCTATTACATAGCTTTGGGAGAATTACATGAATATTCACAAAAAAGAAATAAAAATGCGAAGAGAAATAAAGTCGGGAATGCGAGGGCGTTGGACCCTTTTAAAGAAATTGAATTAAAATTAATAAATTAATTAAGTTAAATGAGAAAAAGAAATTATTTTTGAGTTTTTTGTATTTATGGATTTTAATGAGAATTAATGGAATTAAAACCTAATTCTAACTATTTTTAATTTATAAAAAAAAACATGTTAAAATTGAACCTAAAATTAACCTAATTATTTACATGGTAATTTATTTACAAAAATAATATTTAATAATTAATTATGGTGAAAGAAAAGAAAAAGAATAAAAAATACTTAAAACCCTGATTCTACACTTTTTAGTTTATTAAGAAAAATATTAGAATTAAACCTAGAATTAAAAAAAAAACTAAATTAATTAATAAGATTTATTTACAAAATAACATTTAAATAAAATATATTTTTATTTTGTGACTTTCTGATTTTTTTTTATTATTTTTATACTATGAAAATATTAATTGATAAATTAAATGGAAATAATACAAATTAAAACAAATAATAAAGAATAGGAAAAAGAAAAGAAATACAAACCCTAGGGGGTGTTGACCCCAGTTTGGAGGTGTTATCCAGCATTTTTGGCCCATTTATTGGAGGCCCCTTTGATTTTTGGTGGTCATGTGTGGCACGTTTGACTGATGCATACCATAGACCTTGAATCCTGGCCACTGGATGGATGTTGTGGGACAAGTGGCATGCTGGAGCATAGAGCGCATGGTGGTCTTTTGGATTGAAACTGCATGGAATCACATAGAAGCAAAATATATTAAGAGAATGAGGGGACCTGGGAATCGAACCCAGGTCCCAAGGCTTGCAAACGTCTCTCTCAACCAATTGTGCCAGCGCGTTCATTAAAAAGCTAAATAGAATGCAATTATTATAAGGAAAAACGAGAGTTAGTGGTCTGAATTAATAAAAACGCGCGCCAACTTTGAATATCCCAATCACAGTCTTCCACGCATCATCTTCTTCATTGTTCTGAAACAAAAAAACATTTAAATAACGGGGGTTTTAAACCCCCACAAACTTAAAACATGAAAATAGCGAATAGGATTTGGAAAATGATAAATTGAGCGCGACTAGTGGTTCTGAATCGTCCAAGCGTGCTGAGTTCAATGGTATGGGTCTCAAGGAAGTCCTAATTCGTGACCTCTGAAAACCTAGAAAGCTCCAATGGTGGAATCTCATATAATGCACGAAAACTCAATTGAAGGGCATGGTTAGATTGAAAATGGTTCAATTAGTATAAATCAACAAAGAAAATGCAATGAGGATGCGTATAAATTGAAACACGAATATGCATAAAGTATGAGAAATTTTGAGTTCTATGTACCAATTCTTGGTGCGTGAGGACTGGAAAAGAATGCAGTTAGGTTCAGTGAAGCCTTGGCAAGCTATTGAAATTGGTATTTTGCTTTGAATCGTGCTAGAATGTAGTTTTCAGTTTTCACCTTTTTCACAAAAATTGCAAAGTGTATGAGAGGTTTTGGGCGCAGCTTCCAGGTTGTGAGCTTTAGGGTTTGCATCTATTTATGTATGGGAAGGGATTAGGGTAAGAATCAAGCCAAAAAATCTATGTTTTGATGAATCCAATATTTGATTTTAATGGCATATTTTTTCAATCTTTTTTCATGTGTTTTGATTCCAATCATGGCCAATCTTTCCAATTTTGGTGTGCACGAATCTTCAATGACCAATGAGAGCCAATGCTGCATAAAAAGATTCACATACATTTGTTTTAGTATTTTTTCATATTTTATTTTATTAAATGAATTAATAGTAATTAAAAATTAAAATAAAATAATAAAAATGATGAAATAAATCCCCTTTGGGCCAAATGGTCGTGCATAGCCTTTGGATGATGAATCTTGGAAGAAAATGTGGCCCATTAGCAATTTTGAGGCATTTGAAGTAAAGTTGACTTTTCAAAAGTCCCAAAAATGTCCCAACTTCCACAAGGCATATCTTGCTCAATATTTAAGCTTTGATCATGTTCTTGGACATTTTGGAAAGGTCTTGAAGTCCTCTAACCAATGCCTTTGGTCCCATGTCATTTTGATTTATCAATCTCAAGTTATGGTCTTTGACTTAAAGTCCCTTTTTGTTGACTTTTGAAAATGACCTATGATGTTGAAATTGATAACTTTTTGTGAGAGAATTTCTTGGACTTGAAGTGTGAAGAGGAGTTGTAGGAAATGTCTTTATCTTCAAAATTAGCTTTGGATGGAATTTTTCTGATAAACCATGTGGAAGTTATGCCTTGGTCAAGTTACAGTTGGCTTTTTTCAACTATCCAAATATGGAAACTTTTGCATCTTGAGACTTTTTGAGTCATGCCTTGAAAATCATGATCAAGAATTGATCAAATGATGTTTGTGGCTTCAAAATAAGATGTTGACCAAAAATTTGAACTTTTGACTGTCAAATGACCATTTTGCCCCTGCAGTTGACTGTTGAGCAATTAGGGTTTTTGACTATGCAATTTTGTGCTGTAAGTCTTGAAACTTGGCATGAGGATACTTGACAATGTTTACAGGCATGTGGGACTTGATTGGACCCTTGGAAACTTTATTTTCTTTGTCATAATCAAAACCCTAGTTTTTGACTATTAGGAGGCCCTTAAACTGTGCAACCCTTGGGGAGATTTTGAAGCCTGTTCTTTGCAATTCTTGAAGAATGTGGGAGGGCAAATTTTGGGGTACAACACGTTGTATCCCGTTTCATCAGACATAACCTTATCTGTCGATATGGTATTCCAGAAAGAATCATCACAGATAATGGTACCAATCTCAATAATACTATGATCATAGGGCTATGCGTGCAATTCAAAATCCAGCATCATAACTCTTCTCCTTACCGTCCGAAGATGAATGGCGTTGTGGATGCCGCTAATAAAAACATCAAAAATATCATACAAAAGATGACAATGAAGTATAAGGACTGGAATGAGATGTTACCATTTTCCCTCCACGGTTATCGTACCATGGTGCGCACATCAACAGGGGAAACTCCTTTCTCTTTGGTATACGGTATGGAAGTTGTCCTACCAATTAAAGTCCAAATACCTTCTTTGAGAATCGTGAAGGATGCAGTTTTAAATTAAGACGAATGGATTCAAACTCGACTTGACCAATTGAACATGATTGATGACAAGAGGCTCGCGGCTGTCTGCCATGGTTAGATATACCAAAAACGTATGATTAAAGCTTTTAACAAGAAGGTCAGAGGTCGGATATATCAGGCTGGTGACTTAGTAATCAAGTGCATCATACTGCCACAAGGTGATCCCGGGGGAAAATGGACTCCTACGTACGAAGGACCATTTATGATCAAGAACATATTTTCTAGTGGAGCCATGATTTTAACCACTATGGACGGTGACGACCTTCAGCACCATGAAAAAGACCCGCTAGGTTGAATGGCCTAGGAAAAAAATAAGGTTATCCCGGCGAATCCAAAGGGTTCGAGCAAAAATTAGGGATATACGTAAAATATTTGTACACCTAGCAAGTCGAAAACCTGAAAAGGTGGCTTGGAAAAAAAGGGTATCCCAGTGGACTGAAAACCCGAAGGGGCGGTCCAGGAAAAATTTAGGGATTTAAAGCGTATAAATATGTCCCGTTGGATCACCTTACAGTCAACCTTCAGTATCAAATGTCAAACTCAAATAGTACTAATCAAATCCAATCAGCTTCGGACAAGTAGCAAAGGGAAAAGACGCCCAAAGACATAAAGGCAATAGCAGAATGGAAACCCCATGGGATTACTTCACATAGCTGTCTTTATTTGTATTAGTTTTCATTTCTTACGACGACATTCCCTTACTAGGATGTTCGTCTCTTTGTACAAAAACGCGTATTCAAGTTAATATAAAGCTATTCCTTTGAAATTTCAAAACTATTTGTTTTTATTTTCCTATTTTGTTGCAAAAACGTCGAGTGATTACTTTTGAACATATGCATTTGAACATGATTACTACTTACAAATATACGAATAAAAAACAGAAAGACAGTTACTAATGCCTTTTAGAAATAGGACAATGTCTGAAGGCCATTCCATAAAATCCCCGCAGATACTTTCTCCAGCAAGAACAGAGGAAGAGACATCCTGCTACAAGGTCACTTCCATATCTTCAATATATAGCCTAATGATGTCAAGTACTCTCATATCCCCGACAGAGTAAAATTCCCAATTACTGCTCCAAAATTCCCCAATGAAGTCGCCAAGTTTCTCAGGATTCCCTAACAGGATTTTAAGTTCATGGAATTTCCCTTACTCAACAGAGTTCATTTCTCTAGACAACGGAAACCCGTCTATCAACACTTCAACTTCAAAAAAAATATGAAAACTTACACTCCTCTTCCCCAGCAGCAGTCAGGGATTTATTTTCCCCAGTCCAACAATACTGCAGCAGAGCGATCAATATGTTCATACACTGCATTCATACATCATAGGATTAGCAACACAAATGCATATATCACAATCTCATTTATTTTGAGAACATCATTACTCGATACATCTCATGCATCATGACACTGCACACAGCTGTCTCATTACCTTTTTCAGGAAAGTTAGCAAGCAAACAAATATCATTACCAATTCTCATTAATTTCAGATTATTACCTAACACAGAGGAGGACAACTATCTGTGAACAGATTGATTATAGATAAATTCCCGAAACCGGACGGGATGACCATCTACATGACAAACACTTTATTCAAGACCTATACTGGTTCAGTTTAAACCGATCAATGGTTTATCCTGATTCCATTCCAGTACACACTTTCTCTAGTTCAAATAAATCGCTCCAAAGATTTATTCTGATTCTTTTCCAGTTAAATAATTTTTAGATCTCTGTTGGTTCATTTTAAATTGATCAATGGTTTATCCTGATTCTGTTTCGGTAGACACCGTCGTTGGTTCAATTTAAATCGACCAAAGATTTATTCTGATTCTTTTCCAGTTAAATACTTTTTAGACCTCTGCTGGTTCAGTTTAAATCAACCAAAGATTTATTCTGATTCTTTTCCAGTTAAAGACTTTTCAGATCTTTGATGGTTCAATTAAAATCGATCAATGGTTTATCCTGATTCCATTCCGATAGACACTACCTCTTGTTCAGTTTAAATCGACCAAAGATTTATTCTAATTATTTTCCAATTAAAGACTTTTTAGACCTCTGCTGGTTCAGTTTAAATCAACCAAAGATTTATTCTGATTCTTTTCCAATTAAAGACTTTTCAGATCTCTGCTGGTTCAGTTTAAATCGAGCAATGGTTTATCCTAATTCTGTTCCGGTAGACACTACCTCTGGTTCAGTTTAAATCGACCAAAGATTTATTCTGATTCGTTTCCAGTTAAAGACTTTTTAGACCTATGTTGGTTCAATTTAAATCAACCAAAGATTTATTCTGATTCTTTTCCAGTTAAAGACTTTTCAGACCTCTGCTGGTTCAGTTTAAACTGATCAATAGTTTATCCTGATTTCGTTCCAGTATACACTTTCTCTGGTTCAAATAAATCGCTCCAAAGATTTATTCTGATTCTTTTCCAGTTAAAGACTTTTTAGATCTCTTATGGTTCATTTTAAATCGATCAATGGTTTATCCTAATTTCGTTCTGGTAGACACTGCCTCTGGCTCAGTTTAAATCGACCAAAGATTAATTCTGATTCTTTTCCAATTAAAGACTTTTCAGACCTCTCCTGGTTCAGTTTAAATTGATCAATGGTTTATCAAGATTCCGTTCCGGTAGACACTTTCTCCGGTCCAGTTTAAATCAATCAAAGATTTATTCTTATTCTTTTCCAGTTGAAGTTAAGCTTAGACTTAGTCTAATTCTTGTCAACAATCACTTTTGGGTGGCAACTATAAGCCCATCTCCAATAACTCTCCATCACATCTCCAAATGGCATCTCTAAGCCCATTCACTACACAATCAACCACCATATCATCGAGTGCAAATTTTTGGGCACTCTAGTGTTCAATCATCTTCCACCTTCAAGTCACGAATGGAAGACTCGCCAATCTAACTCTTCAGGTTTAAGAAGATTGAACAGGGGAAGTTGTTGTACCCCAAAATTTCCCCTCTCGTTTCTCAAGGCATTTCCTTACAAGGATTTTCAAAAGTTCAAATTTGCACAAGTACAAGTGGGATTTCAAGCATCAAATCAAATAAGAGCATGCCTGATTTGATTTCACATCCTCCGATTATATTTTTGGCCTCTTTTAATGCAAGCTTAGTTTACATACTTCGATTGGGCATTGGCCCCTGGCATGCTTACTTTGATTCACAAAGCATTAGCTATCTGCATGCAGTCTTCGATTGAGCAATTACATCTTTCTTGCATGCTTCGATTCATAGAGCAAGTGGTTCCCACCAAGTTATCATACACAAGGCAGAAGCTTCACTATGGCTAGCATTCATATTAGCACTCACAGGGGTATTGGTTATCTTCATGCTAACTCTGACTAGGCAAAGTCCCCCTTGAAACAACTGGTTTTCGACTCACAAGAAAAACACCTATCCTCATACTAGCTTCGACTAGGCATTTGAAACAACCCCTTTCGATTCAAAAAGGGAAGGACCTCCTGTTGATGTCCTTCAATTCAGAAGGTAGTGGCTTCATATTGGCTTCCTTCGATTTAGAAGGAAATGACCTTCTGAAAGTGTCATTCGATTCAGAGTAAAATGACCTTCTGAAAGCTTCCTTCAATTCAGAAGGCAATGGCCTTATGAAAGTTTCCTTTGATTCACAAAGCAGGGACCTACTGCATGCATCTTTCGTTGGGGTTTGTGGTTTCCTTCGAATGCAAGTTCGGGTTACATCTTTCTTTTGGCCATATGACCTCTTGCAAGCAAGTTTTGAATGGACAGTGGTTCTTCATGCAAGTTTTCGTTTGAGCAAAGGATTCTTGCATGTTTTCTTGGAGTCACAAAGCAATGGCCTCCTGTAGCTTTGTTTTGACTCAAAAGCCAATGTTTTTTGCATGATTTTCCAAATTCACAAGGCAGAAATTCCTCTTCATGCTAGTGCCCCAAAGCAAGCGGCCTCTGCATGTATGCTTCGATTTAAGGAATGGCCCTTATAGAGTTTGTTTCGATTCAGGAAACAAAGGTTTCTTTCCTACTTTTTTTCAAGTCACAAGGCAGGAACTTCCCTCATGCATTGGCCATTTTTATACTAGTTTTTGAATAGACAATATCTCCCTTTGAAATAGCTTACTTCGATTCCACCTTTGAAAATCTTGAACACACAATTTCTACACTATTACACATAATTGTTGTCTCGTTCAAAGGACATACTATAGTGGAACACTCGAAGGACCTTCTAGACGTACCTGGATGTCCCAATCAAATGACATATTTTGGTGGCCCATTCAAGGGGCATACATTTGGCCCCTTCAAAGGATGCATAAAAAGGGCCCATTCAAAAGACACTTATTGGGTGAAAATCAAATAGTATTGTCTGAAGAAGAATCTGGTCGGAGGTTGGACCTAGGTGGTCAAAACGATAGGTTGAGATATCAAAAGATGCTTGCTGGCCAGAGTCCTATGTGCTGCCAAGTACAAGCCTGCTACACTGGCCACAACACTCCAAAAACTACTACAAAGCAGTCATGCAATGCTGCCCCTATTCTTGCACCAAAATTGCATACATACCTCCACCACACATGTTAGGGGCCCCAGGGATAGTGTAAAAACTCTGGTTGTGAGAAAAATTATCAATCTCTCAAAATCCTCAAACACTATCAAACGTTCTCAAAACACTTTAACTCTAAAAAGTCTAGATCCCTTCATACACTAAGTGAACCTTTCGATTCACTCCTCCACTTCCAGATAACTAACCTTCGATCCATTCCCCAAACTACAGCATAATATTCTTTTGATTCACTCCCTATAATGTTATATAATAACCTTCGATTCACTCACCACCATCATATATTCTCCTTTGATTCAGTGACTACCCAAACAAAGAAGTAACTGAACTAGCTTCAGGAAGATTCCAGCGAAGTTCCATTCACCACCAAGGAATTCACTTGTAGTTCCTTCAATCAAGCACTTCAGGAGGTAAGTTTTTCCTCCAAACTTGGAACTTGTTCATTTAAATATCATTTGCACAAATAAATAAAAGGAAAATGTAGATATCTCATCTTGAAAGTTGACCATGTCTTAACTTTAGATCCTCACTGCATGTATGTTAAAAACCTCAACCATGACTAGTTAGACTTTAGATTTTGGTGCGCAATGATCTTGTGCTAACCCCTGGCTTGTAGCTTTCGAAAGTTGCACTTGTTAGTTTCATTTTCAAGTTTAAGACAGGTTTGTTTTATCCTACGATTGGCTAAACATTGAAGCCTTTTGAATCTCAACTTGGGAAATTTTCATTCCTGCAATCGAAGGAGGTAGCAAAGAGTTTGAAGCAAAGAGTGTGCCTCATGCTGGTTCCAGGCCCAATCGAAAGAAGCAGCCAGAAGGATGAATCAAAAACTGCCTATACATGCTGACTTACAGGCCAAATCGAAAGAAGCCAGGAAGAGCAGAATCGAAGGGTTTTGCTTCCTGAATCGAAAAGCTCATTTTTCCTTATTTTATTTTGTTTTGTCTTTACATTTTCTTGCTATTCAATATGGTTGTAATAGTGAAGGATATTTATTTTCTGTATTTTTATTACTTTATACAAATGTTAGTAGTTAAGATGTATGGCAAGATAAAACCAACAAGTAGACCACCCTAATCAAAGACTAAATTCATTAAAATCAAACACATTATTCACACACATGCACCTCTAGGGTAATCCTGCTTGTTGCCTCGGAAAATAGTCATGTCCCTCGAATATTGGCGTTTTAGCAAAGACCCTCTATAAAAGATCGTAGTTCCTCGATGACCCTCGATGTTGCCTTCGGTAAACGATCTAGTCCCTATACAAAATTGCTAAAAGTCTCATAGGTTTCCTTCTATGACTATACAAATGTCCCACACTCGTCCCTTCACATCCAACGATGGGGCTTCTTATTAATCAATGGTGAGATAGCAACATCTAAAGGAGGAGGAAAAGAACATCGACTTTTTGGGTAGGTAGGATGCTCATAGTTGCTCGCTTGCTCACAACAAAAACATTTTACACACCAACACTTTCATTTGAAACATTTTCAAAAGACAAAGCTCTTTATACGCATTCTTATAGAGACGAGAATCATTACAAAGACACTTTTCAAAATCACTTTAAAAAACACATTCCACAAACACCTCTTTGATCAATTTTCAAAACCAACACTTTGTACGCATTCTTATAGAAACGAGAATCATTACAAAGACATTTTCAAAATACTTTCAAATCCACTTCACAAAGCACATTTTCAAACAAAAGCAAGTGATCTAGCAAGCAACTAAGAGCCTGTAGATAACTATGAATGAAAAGGGTGCTAACACCTTCCCTTTTCATAACCTACCCCCCAAACTCAAGAAATAATCTAAAAAGGTCTTTTCTGTTCTTTTCAACCTTTCCTTATTAGATAAAATAAAAGTCGGTGGCGACTCTTGGTATCCGCAACAATTGTGATCAAACGCAAAACACCCAAGTCAGTTCTCCCATCGTATTTCAATAAGGATTCAAGCAGGTCTTCATATTTCCTTTTAGCTTCTAGACAGTAGACAGATTGCATGATGTCAGAGTTGACATCCATTACATGTCTGAATTTAATCCAGGAGGCTTCAGTTCTAAAGAGATCCATGCTGTAGGAAGAGATTCTCAATATATTTTCAAGAGATATTAGAGAAAGTTGTTTAAACTTTTGGAAGAGTTCAGATGAGGTTAGTGGCCTTAATGAGCTTTGACAAAAGGCAGGATGAAGGGGAGTTGGTGGCAAGTTGTAGGATGTGATGGATGGAAGAGTTATTTGGATAGGTTTAGGATCAGAAGAAACAACTGAGGGGGATAGGTTGATAAGGTGTCTAGAGATGGGTAAAGTATCTAGTGATTGAGGAAAAGGATTTCAATTCTGATGGTTATTGAGAGATAATGACTTGTCTTCTTTTATGTACTTTTCCGAAGAACAGGAAGTAGATATTTTTCTATGGATAATTTAAAAGGTATGAGGTTTCTTGGTTAGGTTAGAAATGATTTCCATTTCTTTTAGATCTTCTCCATTGAATGGTTTTACTATCACCACTTCAAATCCTTCTTGATTCAAAGGAGAGTTTAAATATTTGTTTTCAACTAAGATTGCAGAGATCAATCTTCCATAAGGAATCCATTTCATTTGATTTTTGAACACTCTTTTCGAATTTTGAATTGATTAGAGAAGGTTAGAAAAGATGCTTGCGGGTAGGTTAACTTTTTCTCTCTTGACGAATTAGTATAACATGTACTTAGAGTCGATATCTAAATATGAAATTTTGTTGGTCGACTGTTGTGAAGAATACTCCGAGAGAGAATTCTTGACTATTCTTGATCATTCGTCTTATAAGAGTTCTTGTCATTTTTTTAAAATGATTTGATCAACTATGGAGGTCGTTTCTGATAATACTTGCTTTGATGAGGATAAAATATCTGCCTGAGTGTTATCACATCTAGTATCAGATCCATTATGTTGAATGAGTTTTGTAATATCATTTTCCTTAATGATAATGTCATGACCTTTGACTTTTGAACAAATGGTTATCTTATCAAGAACGAATACATCGTTCCAAAATTCTTTAACTAATTCAGGATAACTTGGTCTTATGAGAAGATCAAAATAACTTCCCCAACCTTGACTCTTAACATTTCTTGATAGATTGAATCCATTTTCTACTAGGTTCTCGAAATCCACTATTAGTTTAGCAATAACTGTCATTTGTTCTATTGGCACTATAGAGGAAGTTTGTGGGGCATCAAGAATGGAAAGTGGTCGAGAGTAAAGTGGAAGACTTATGTTTTCCATAGAAAGAGTTGATAAAAGAGAGTCCATTTGAAGATTATGGATGGATTTGGAACACAAATGGAGATGATTTATGAGTTTTTAGAGATTGGGGATGAAAGAAGAACTAGTGAAGGATTTATGAGGTGAGGTAAGAGAGAAAAATTATTTAATCCTTGCATAAGTGTGAAAAACTGACAGATGGTAAGGTGAAAGGATTTTCTACCTATTCTTAGGGTTATACTATTTCTCTATCAGGCCACGTCAATCTTTAAATGTGATTTGAAAGGCATTCCATTTAATGCGATTGCATTTTCAATTTTTAAAGGTTGATCTATATCTTAAAACTATAATAGTTTCTTATTTGACCAATTCTAATAAGATGATGATAGTTTACTTAATTGGTTAAGAAAATAAACTCTTAAGGAGAAGAGCTGAGCGATTATTAGAGCTAGGGTTGAGTTAAGATAATTTTTGCAGAGAAAATAAATATTATCAACTGCAACAAAAATTAGTAACTTAAGGCAAGTGATTTTTCCTAAATAAGATAGCTTCTAAATAGTAGAAGTATCTATCAGTACTTTTGTTTAAAAAAACATGTAAATATTGACCTGAGATTTTGTTCTCTGAGTAGTTAACCTTTATTGTTTGAACTTGTTTCTGAGCATTCTTCCTGTTGGATTCTTCTTGTAACTTCCATTGCATTACTTCTGAAGAAATAACTTGAATATTCTTATTTTGTTGATTCCCTTTGAGTAGATATCTTTGAAATAAGAAGCTCATGGATGATCAACTTCTGATTTCTACACTTCTTGTTCTTCACTGCCAGCTTTGCTTTCTTAAGATTCTGATAGTGGTTTCCATATACTTTAGAATTATTATGACTTTTTCTTCTCCTTGGTAAATGATATCTTCTTCCTTTTGACTTCCAAATCTTCTGCTGATTTTGAACATTTCACTAAACAGAAAATTATTTTGTGAAACACTTCATTGAGGCCTTTCAAGCAACTACTTTATCTGACTTTTGGAGTCTACATTTCAGAGACGACAATCTTCTTGATGTATCCTTGGAATGTGGCATTGATTAGATCCATATCATCTTGCAGCCGTTGTTATTTGGATGCATGCTTCAGTTGAGTTGAAGAGCTGAAAGTTGACCTTTTCCTCTGATGGAAAACTTCTATTGATTGAGAAGATAAATCAATTTCCATCAGGTACTTGAGCCTCCGGAATCCTGAGAACTTATTTCAGTAATTCTAATCGGTCACCAATTCTACTCGGTTTCCATCATTTATTTGGTAAAAATCCATTAAATCGATAACACTTTAGTTTTTCTTTTTATCGTTTTGTTTAAGATATTTAATATTTCGCATATTTATCTTTGCATGTTTTTAATTTTAATTTTAATTTTATGTTAATTAGATGTTTTTGATGTCTTGTTTTGGTAGTTTTGGTGATTTCAGGTGAAAGTGAAAATCTCCAAAGAATTGGTGCAAAGATGAAAGAAATCTGGAAGCTACAAGAGTCTTGACAGGACTACCCGTGTCACCTGACACGGAACGTGTCAGGATAAGAGGAAAAAGTTGAAGATTGGAACACGAGATAGATGCTGACACGGGTTCCTGTGTCACACGACATGGCCCGTGTCAAACCAACTACATCATAGACGTGAGAAAGCAAAGTCACAGACGCTAACACGGCCCGTGTGGGCCAATGCGATAGGAATTCTGATTTTTTGAGTTTCAATTTGGATCATTAAGGATACTTTGGACATTTTTGCATTGATGAGGGATGACCTAATACTCCTAAAACATGTTTGTGAGAAGAGGAAGGGGACTTTTTGGCAGCGAAGAAGAGTTCACACGTCTGAAGACTGGGGAGATTAAGGTTCTTAGAGAGCGAAAGATTCTCATGAGCGGAAGGAATTGTAGATCGAAGCTATCCAATTACTTGTAATGTCTAATTTTTATCTTGTGATAATTTTGAAAAATATGAGTAGATAAACCCCCCAATGATAGAGTGTGTCCGTGATTTTGATTATGTAAATGATTTTGATTCCTGAATTTCTTTAATACAATAGTCTTCTCTGTTCAATTGAATCGTGCATTGTTTTTATGCTTTCCTGATTGGACAAATTAGGATTGATTTACGGTTAACAACCAGCTGGACCGTAGTTGTTACATATTTTGTACGATTAGGCTATAGTAAATATCACATGGGACTAGGGATACCCCATAGTTACCGGATTTAACCCTTGATAAATTAAAGCTTGATTCATCATAATTCTCTAAGGACTTAGGATTTAGGATAAAGGTTTAAAGGTTTTCCCACTAAGGACTTAGGGGAAGATAACCTAAGGGGCTAGTAATTGAAGGATATGAACTTGTCGAAGAGAACAAGATTCAAGGTACTTATAGGGAAAATTATACACATTACCCTAACATGCTCCTCATATCTGTGAAAAAGCCATTTTATATTTCTGCTATTTGTTGAGTTACAATATCAAAACCAAAACCAAAATTAAGTTTTTGTTTAATTGAACGTGAATTTAACTCGATAATTGTACGCAGTCTTTAGGATCGACATTCGGGGAATTTTCCCTATTATTACTACATCGGTGAAAATAATTCACTTGCTATTTTACCCATCAAGATTTTTGCACCGTTTCTGGGGACTGCCAAATTATAGAGTTCAATTTTAGTTCAATTGAAAATTTCTTGCTCATCAATTAAAACTTTGTTTCAGTTTTTTTTATTATTTTCGTTTTATTTTATTATGCAAAAAATATTTAAAAAAAGGGTCAGATTATGTTTGCTTCATGAAGTCTACTTTGCTACTAACCAAGTGTCTTAGTGTTGTAGTCATATATTATTTTGATACATAGCCACATGTATCTCCTGTATGTTGGACGCCTGATTGGGGATTAAATTTGGAAGAGGTGATTTATATTTTTAAAGCATATAGGAGTGAGGTAAGACTATGGAGAAAGTTATAATTAGAGTAAGACGATGTAACACCAAAAGAAGAGTGCATAACATCAGATGACAAGGATGCAATAAGAAAAGAAGAAATTGAGGTAAACAATAATGATGTGGAAGAAGAAATGAGGAAACTTGAAGATGATAGAGTTTTGGATAAACCTACAAATTTTCCAATTTATTAAGATAAGGACATCCAACCAAAAAATCTTTAATAAAAGAGTCTCCCTAAAAACTATTTTCACAACAAGGCAGATGAAAGACAAGAAATTGACAAAGTATTGGATGCCATTTATTCCTTGTTCAATAAAATTAAGCTGAAAATGATTTGGAAGCAACATCATCAGTAAATTAAGTTCATGGGGTTGCTATCAAACAAAAAAATAAAAAAGATGATGTGATCTTTGTGTCATATATGCCACCCTAACAAGGGGAATGAACTGTCGAGTCATGCGAAGTTAAACAAAGCGCTTTGTGGGAGGCAACCCACGCTTTTAAATAACTTAGTTTATTATTGTATTTATTTCAATTTGTCTGCGGGTAATAAAAAGGGAGCCTTACTGGTGAAAGCTAGGAGGCAACAACTGGTGTTGCATTTCCCTCTGTGATTCACCTGCCTTGCGCTTGTTCTGAAATATTGGGGTCAATGTTTACCTCATGTTTGGGGGGGTTTATTTTGTTATTTGCTTTTAGTTTTTGTTTCTAGTCATTTGAGTTTTATTTTTTGTTCATGTTAGTTTTCTTTGTGTTGTTTTGTTTACCATGTGTTACGGATTGATTGCGATTTACCGGATGATAGATGAACTAGTAGTGAGGGGATGGATAATGCAACCCAGAATTGCTCCCCAGGCACCCCTGAAAGCTGATATAACTGAAAGTAATTGTTGGACGCAACTTGATGACACTAGACTGAGATTGAAATTCGGTACACCCGAACTGGAAAAGAAGTGACATCACACGAGAAGTAATTTAAACTTGTTAGATTTGCCAAACCTTTTGAGCATACAAAAAACCAAACTCAAAATTATTATCATGAGTTTTTAATCAAGTATGACGTTATCACTCTGAATTTGCGTACTTCCTACTCACATAGAACTACAGGATAAAACACACTGAGACATGTTATTTCTATATACCTCTAAGCTTTTCTAGCCATCCCATTATTATGTTTATCCGTTGTTAACCCATGTTGAGCATGTAACCCATTGTTTGTTATAACCACAATTGTTAACCCATGGCTAAACACGTCCTATCTGCCCAACATAAGTGTTGTTGATTTTTGAATCTGTGCAAAGTTCTAAGTTTGGGGTAGCACACCAATGATGAGAAGGGCAGGTGTAAAAAAATAAAAATAAAAATGACAAGGAAGAAAATTTTTGAGACACACATATGTCTTGCCAATAAAAAAAGAGAAGAAAAACTTGAGAAATAAGAATTTCCTAAGAAAATAGACTCAAGGACCTTTGAAATGCTCAAAACAAAATATTGAGTTGAACCAGAGTCAGAAAGAGGGTGTTGTCAAATCCCCATTGTTATAAAAGAATCACAGAGGAAAGAAAAAAACACGAACACTGCACCTATAACCCTTCAAATATCTATTTTGTTTGTTTATCCCACTGTACCTAAGCCTCATTACATCCCGAAGACCTCCAAAAGTGTGTGAAATCTGTTTGTGTAATGAAGGTAGAATTTATTCAAATTTAAGAGTTTGATATTGCATATGCTAGATTATGCGTGAAAAAACACTTTAACCCTGAGAGACATGGAGAGAAGTGTGATAAGATGATAGGTGAAGAAGTACTTTTACGTGGAAGTGTAGCAGACAACTTGGATCAGAAGACCAGAATCTTGACTAGGATGGTGGAGAGAAAGTTGAGAAAGACATCGATTGTATTGTGGTAAGAATAAATTCCAGGGTGACCTCACTCTGTTATCTCATACATCAGTTGAGGACGAGATATGGGCTAAGTTTATGGTTATGATTGGCCACCAATTCTACTCAGTTTCCATCAGCTATTTGGTAAAGATCCATCAAATCAGTAACACTTTGGTTTGTCTTTTTATCGTTTTATTTAAGATATTTCATTATCAACTTTATCTTTGAATGTTTTTAATTTGAATTTTATGTTAATTAGATATTTTTAATGTCTTGGTTTGGTAGTTGTTGGTGATTTCAGGTGCAAGTGAGAATCTCCAGAGAATTAGTGCAAAGATGAAAGAAATATGGAAGCTACAAGAGTCCTGACACGGCCACCCATGTCACCTGACACGGCCATCCATGTCACCTGACACGGGATGTGTCAGGAGAAGAGGAAAAATTTGAAGATGGGAACACGAGACAGACGCTGACACAGGTGCCCGTGTCACACGAAACGGTCCATGTCAAACCAATTGCACCATAGACGTGAGAAAGCAAAGTCACGAATGCTTATATGGCTCGTGTCGGCCAATGGGCTAGGAATTCTGATTTTTGGTGTTTTTAGTGGCTTGGATCATAAACGGTACTTTGGACATTTTTTCATTGTTGAGGGATGACCTAATACTCTTAAAACAAGTTTGTGAGAAGAGGAAGGGGACTTTTTGGCAGCGAAAAAGAGTTCACACGACTAAAGATTGGGGAGATCAAGGTTCTTGGAGAGCGGAAGATTCTCATGAGTAGAAGCAATTAAAGATCCAATCTATCCAATTACTTGTAATGTCTAATTTTTATCTTGTGATGATTTTGAAAAATATGAGTAGCTAAACCGCTAATGATAGAGGGTATCTCTAATTTAATTCTGTAAACAATTTCTATTCTTGTTTTCTTTAATACTATAGTCTTCTCTATTCAGTTTAATCATGCATTGTTTTCATGCTTTCCTTATTGTACCAATTAGGATTGATTTATAGTTAGCAACCAACTAGACCATGGTTGTTAAGGATTTTATACGATTAGGCTATAGTAGATATCACCTAGGGCTAGGGATACCCCAAAGTTATTGGTTTAACCCTTGATAAAACAAAGTTTGATTTCATCATAATTATCTAAGGACTTAGGATTTAGGATGAAGGTTTAAAGGTTTTTCCACTACGGACTTAGGGTAAGATAACCGAAAGATCTGGTAATTGAAAGATATGAACTTGTCGAAGAGATTAGGATTCAAGGTACTTACAGGGAAAATTATACACATTACCCTAACATGCCCCTCATATCTATGAAAAAGCCATTTTATATTTCTTCTATTTTTAAGTTACAATATCAAAACCAAAACCAAAACCCAAATTAAATTTTTGTTTAATTGAACATGAATTTAACTCGATAATTGTATGCAGTCTTTGAGATTGACATTCGGGGAATTTTCCCTATTATTATTACATTGGTGAAAATAGTACACTTTCTATTTTTCCCATCAAGATTTTTCCGTTGTTGCCGAGGACTTCCAAATTATAGAGTTCAATTTTAGTTCAATTGAAATTTTGTTGCTCGTCAACTAAAATTTTGTTGGAGTATATTTTATTATTTGCATTTTATTTTATTATACAAAAAATATTTTAAAAAAAGATTCAGATTATGTTTGCTTTATGAATTCCTCTATACTTTGCTACTAACCAAATGTATGAATGTTGTAGTCATGTATCATTTTGATACATTGCCACCTGTATCTCCTGCATGTTTGACGCCTGATTCAGGATTAACTTTGGAAGAGGCGACTGGAATTTTTAAAGCATATAGGAGGGAGGTAAGACTGTGGCAAAAGTTACAGTTGGAAGAAGAAGATGTAAAACCATAAGAAGAGTGCATAACATCAAATGACAAAGATGAATTAAGAATAGGAGAATTTGAGGTAAACAAGAATGATGGGGAAGAAGAAATCAGGAAACTTGAAGATGATCGAGTTTTGGATGAAACTAAAAATTTTCCAATTTGTGAAGATGTGGACATCCAACTAGAAAATCTTCAACAAAAGAGTCCCCCTAAAAACTATTTTCACAACAAGGCATATGAAAGACAAGAAATTGACAAAGTATTGGATGTCATTTATGCCTTGTTCAATAAAATCAAGCTGAAAATAATTTGGAAACAACATTATCAGTACTTTAAGTTCATGGGGTTGTTACCAAACAAAAGAAGAAGAAAAAAGATGATGTGTTCTTTGTTTCATATATGCCACCCTAACAAGAGGAATGAACTGCCGAGTCATGCGACTTTAAACGAAGCGCTTTGTGGGAGGAAACACACGCTTTTAAATAACTTAGTTTATTTTTGTATTTGTTTTGATTTTTCTGTAGGTAATAAAAAGGGAGCCTTACTGGTGAAATCTCGGAGGCAGTAGCTGGTGTTGCATTTCCCGCAGTGACTCACCTTTCCCGCGCTTGTTCTGAAACATTGGGGTCAATGTTTAGTTCAAGTTTGGGGGGATTTTATTTTGTTATTTTCTTTTAATTTTTGTTTTTAGTGATTTGAGTTTTATTTTTCGTTCATGTTAGTTTGCTTTGTGTTGTTTTGTTTACCATGTGTTACAGATTGATTGGGATTTACCAGATTATTGATGAACTAGTAGTGAGAGGATGAAAGATGCAGCCCAGACTTGCTCCCTAGGCACCCCTGAAAGCTTATACAGCCGAAAGTAATTGTTGGATTCAACTTGATGACACCAGACTGAGATTGAAATTCGTTACACGCGAATCTGAAAAGAAGCGGCATTACACGAGAAGTACTTCGGGACCTATTAGCTTTTCCCAACTTGGTGAGCGTACAAAAAGCCAAACAGAAAATTATTACCACAAGATTTTAATCAGGTATGACTTTATCACTCTAAATTTGCGTACGTCCTAGTCACATAGCACTACAGGATAAAGCACACGGAGGAACATTGGTTCGATATACCTTTGATTTCCCAGCCATCCCATTATTATGTTTGTTTGTTGTTAACCCTTGTTGAGTATGTATCCCATTATTTGTTATAACCACATCTGTTTACCCATGGCCAAACACGTCCTACATTGCTTGGAATAAGTGTTGTTGATTTTTGAATATGTGCAAAGTTCTAAGTTTGGGGTAGCACACCTATGATGAGAAGGGCAGGTGAGAAAAAATAAAAATAAAAATGACAAGGAAGAAAAATGTTGAGACACACACATGTCTTGCCAAGAAAAAAAAGATAAGAAAACATGAGAAATAAGCACTTTCCTAATAATATAGACTCAAGGACCTTTGAAATGCTCAAAACAAAAATTGAGTTGAACCACTGAGTCAGAAAAAGGGTGGTTTCAAATCCCCGTCGTTATAAAAGAAGCACAAAGGAAAGAACAAAAACACGGACGATGAGCCAACAAAACTTCATATATCTATTTTGTTTGTTTATCCCACCGTACCTAAGCCCCGTTACATCCCGAAGACCTCAAAAAGTGTGTGCAATTTGTCTATGTAATGAAGGTAAAATTTATTCAAATTTAAGAGTTTGATATTGCATATGCTGGATTATGAGTGAAAAAACACTTTAATCCTGGGAGACTTGGTGAGAAGTGTGATCAGCTAACAGGTGAAGAAGTACTTTTACGTGGAAGTGTAGCAGACAGCTCAGATCGGAAGGCCAAAATCTTGACTAGGATGGTTAAGAGAAAGTTGTGAAAGACATCGGTTGTATTGTGGTAAGAATGAATTCTGGGGTGACCTCACTCTGTTATCTCGTAAATCACTTGAGGACAAGCAATGGGCTAAGTTTGGGGTTGTGATAGGTTTCCAATTCTACTCGGTTTCCATTAGTTATTTGGTAAAAGTCCATCAAATTGGTAACACTTTGGTTTGTCTTTTTATGGTTTTGTTTAAGATATTTCATATTTCCCAACTTTATCTTTTCATGTTTTTAATTTGAGTTTTATGTTAATTAGATGTTTTGATGTGTTGGTTTGGTAGTTGTTGGTGATTTCAGGTGCAAGTGAAAATCTCCAAAGATCTAGTGCAAAGATGAAAGAAATACGGACACTACAGGAGTCCTGACACGACCACCAGTGTCAACTGATGTGGGCCGTGTCAGGAGAAAAGGAAAAAGTTGAAGATGGGAACACAAGATAGACGCTGACACGGGTGCCCATGTCACATAACATGGCCCGTGTCAAACCAATTGCACCATAGACGTGGGAAAGTAAAGTCAGAGACGCTGACACGACTTGTGTCGGCCAATGCGCTAGGAATTCTGATTTTTGGAGTTTTAAGTGTCTTGGATTATTAAGGGTACTTTGGACATTTTTGCATTGCTAAGGGGTGACCGAATACTCTTAAAACCTGTTTGTGAGAAGAGGAATATGAGACTTTTTGACAGCAAAGAAAAGTTCACACGATTGAAGATTAGGGAGATCAAGGTTCTTAGAGAGAGGAAGATTCTCATGAGCGGAAGAAATTGAAGATCCAAGATATCCAATTACTTATAATGTCTAATTTTTATCTTGTGATTATCTTGAATAATATGAGTAGCTAAACCCCCCAATGATATAGGGTATCCTTGATTTGATTCTGTAAACGATTTTGATTCTTGAATTTCTTTAATACAATAGTCTTCTCTATTCAGTTTAGTCGTGCACTATTTCCATGCTTTCCTGATCGGACCAATTAGGATTAATTTACGGTTAACAACTAGCTGGACCGCAGTTGTTAAGGATTTTGTACAATTAGGCTATAGTAGATATCACCTAGGACTAGAGATACCCCATAGTTATCGGATTTAACCCTTGATAAAACAAATATTGATGTCATCATAATTCTCTAAGGAGTTAAGATTTAGGATGAAGGTCCAAAGGTTTTCCCACTTAGGACTTAGGGGAAGATAACCTAAAGCGCTGGTAATTCAAGGATATGAACTTGTTGAAGAGATCAGGATTCAAGGTAGTTATAGGGAAAATTATACACATTACCCTAGCATGCTCCTCATATATGTGAAAAAGCCATTTTGTATTTCTTCTATTTGTTAAGTTACAATATTAAAACCAAAACCCAAATTAAGTTTTTATTTAATTGAACGTGAATTTAACTCGATAATTATATACAGTCTTTGAGATCGACATTCGGGGAATTTTCCCTATTAATACTACATCGGCGAAAATAGTACACTTGCTATTTTTCCCATCAAATTCCATCTTCAAATTTTATGATTCTAGCCCAGATTTTTGAATCCTCTGTAGAAAGGGTTTTGAATCAAAAAAAGCTTTCTATCATTTGAGCATGTGATAACTACAAAATTTTCTCTAACTGGACCTCTCTACACGGTTAAGTGTTTGATCTTAAATCAATAACAGGATCGGGCTCTGATACCAATTGAGGGTAGGAAAACACAAGAAAGGGGGTTTGAATTGTGTTCATTTAAAACATTCCCCATTAAAATTCTAAGCACTCAAATGATAATAGAAACAAAGACAATGAAGGTAAAATACACAAGTAATTTATTCACGTATGCCGTTAACTAGGCTACTCATGTCCACCATCGTAAGGATTATTTCTCCTTATCCAAGGACTTAATCCACCATAACCAAACTGATTACAATTGCACGGGAAACAGATAGTGACTAACACACAATGACACACTCAAGGATCTAACCGGATATAACATTCATTGAACCAACATAATTTGATCCTTTAAGATCTCCAACCAGGATTTCCTTGCAATGATATCTATTAGGGGTCTCAGAAGAGTCTGACCTTCACTAGGCTTGGTTTGACATAATACTACCACTGACCCAACATAATTCGATTCCTCAGAATCTCCTATCAGGATTTCCCATAACTACAAGCAACCATTATCTTCTTGAGATCAGACCTTCACTCAGTCTCTCAAAGAACCTTGCAATGATATGTTCAGTGATCTAATTGGACATAAAAATCATTTACCCAATAGAATTCAATCCCGCAGAATCCCCAATCAGGATTTCCCATAATGACCAGCAGCCATTCTCATCTTGAGATCAGACCTTCACCTAATTTCTCAAGGAACTAATCAACAACAGTTGATGGGGTTTCTATGTTTACATGGTTGCTTCTCCTAAGCAGATTACATAAAACATTTAAGCACATATTCTTTAACACTTCTACGAGCAACAACTCAAGTGTTAAAACATTTTACATGAAGAGATATGAATAGAAACACTATTCGAGCAACAAGTCTAGTGTTCAATACAATAATCTACAAAGATGTATATGATCAAAAGTTTGATGTCATCTTGTAGTGTTCTTCTTCATCTTCTTTGAGAAAGCTACGAGCAACAACTAATTGCTTCTTTTGTTTCATCCAAGATGCATATGATGATAGTTGAATGGAATCTTGGTGAAATCTTATTTCTTTCTTTTTCTCTCTTCTTTAGTGGTCTTCAGTATGTATCGCATTGTAGCTTTAACATCTTCAGACTCCACTGCTTTCCTTCCACATGATGAAGCTTGTTGGCCAATGGCAAGGGTTAAACTGCTAACCAACAATTTATCTTTGAAGGTTTGATATTTTTATAGCCCTTGATAGAGATAGACGTTGTGAGGATAGAATAGAATTTTCCTGCACCAACGGTTAGTTCCCAACAGATAGAATAAGGTGTAAGAGTTTAGACAGTATAAAATAATATTTTTTTTATCCTGTCATTGTTCAGTAATACCTTTCCACCTTTTTCTATGAATAATATTTTTCGATTTATCTTGTAAAGAGATATCCATTAAGTAAAGAATGATAGTTTTAAATTCAGTTGTTTGTTCCCAACGCTCATATTGAGAGTGGTGTTCAATACAGTATAAAGGATTGTACTCACGCCACCCTAGAGGGTAGAGGTCACAAACACTTTATGTACCTTTTGCACAACATCATACGTTAACCATTTAAACTTTCTTCTTATCTTCAGAGGCTTCATATATTTGAATGTTGAAGCTTGTTGTAAAAGAATCTTTCTTATAAGCCTTAGAACCTAAGTCTTGGAGTCTTCAGAACTTGTCACGTAGAACCTTGTTCTTCAGAGTCTTCAACAATTGGTTGTAAGAACTTCATTTTCTTCATATCATTAGAACTTGTTCAGCGAAACCTTGTTCTTCATAATCTTCATAACATGTAACGCATAAGTAAAGCGTTAGAAGGCCTCCAAAGCTAAACCACAAATCCACCATCAGAACTTCTCGTACTAACGTTCCTAAGAAACATTGAAGAAGATCAGTTCAGAACCTTGACTTTACTGAAACATGTAACCATATGTTTTATTCCAGAGTGTGTGTTCAGAACTTTGTACTAGATTCAGAACATTATAGCAGCAGCTACACACTAGACGAAACTATTAGTGTATACAATTGTTCTCTAAGATAACATGTGAAGTTATCATCAAAATCTCAAGGCCATATCTAGGAAACACTTCTTGTTCTTAAAATCTCCCCTTTTTTGATGATGACAAAGCCATGTGGTTTTATAGAAAAAATTATACAAGGTAATCACCATAATCGACAAATTCATAGTTAAGCTCACATCTCCCCATGAATTTGTTAAACCCGAAATATCTTTTAAGCTTGTTCAGAGTTTCCCCCTGAGCCCAAGACTCACAAAATAAATTTTGAGCATTCAGAATATAAGAACAGAGAAGTAATACTTCCCTACAACTACTCATCAAATTCTGATTATAACACCTTGTCTACATCCCAGAACCTGGTTTCTATCAGCACTTGATGAAGAATCAAAACTTGATTTGAGCCTGATTGAATAATGCGACACATTATGTATCAGTGCTTCTAGACCATGATTCTGATATCACAACCAAACCACTATGCTTCTAAAGCATCATAATTTGATATGATATTCTCCATTGTATCAGACATTCATATAATTCACAACTTCTGCATATAGCATACATTGTTGAAGCACTTGTATCAGAGCACAGATTCTCAGTGGCATCTTTGTATGAGAGCATGCATCAGGAGAGCATAGTTTCTGAGCTTTGATTCTGAATTTCATACTTCCAGAAAGTTAACAACTTCTGAATACTATGATATCAAGCAAGATTACCTTACTTTCAATAATTTTATAACTTCTGAATTATGTTTGGTACATCTGTTTGAATATTCATATATTCACAAGATGTACAACATCTTAGATATAAAATCGGATTTGATATCATCCATAAGGTTTTCAACCTTTGCATTAGGATCTTCATCTTTAAGCTGTCTTTGAATACATCGTGAACTTATTTAGAGTTCTCAGTTTGAAACATCAAATAAACGGTTAGCAGTAACAACATTATTCATATTTGTTTATTTGTTATCAAAATATCATTTTACTTTTTACCCCTTATTAGAAATCAAAAAGGTGATAAGGGACAGAGAAATGATCTTTGAAGAAAAACATATTCAAGCCAAAGAATTGTTTGGATAATAGTTAAGTTAAGTTTTGTCTTTAAATATGAGATGCTTTTATGGAAATATTAATTTATTGAATAAACAGGGAAAAATATTGAAATACCAGATGAAGGAAATATGTAATAGAGAGACTAGATAATAATTAGAGAAGATATGAAAAGAGGATTTAAATCATCCAGATTAAATTGAAAGAATAGAAAAGGTAATAAAGGTAGAGAAAATTTAAACAGAGAAGATAATCAACACGGGAAACATAATGCATTAAGTCAGATAAACTATATTAAACAACATAATTTAGAACTATAAAAGTTTTAGAAATAGAGGGAAATAAGTCATAAACCTAAGTTCTAAGATATGATCTACTCCTAAGACTTTTTGTTAAACTTCTCCATGAACTTCTTTAACATCTTATCCATTTGGTTGAAGGAAGTTTCTCTATCTAGTCTTGTCTTCTTCTAACTTTCTAGACGCTCTTGAATAATCCAATTATATTCTTGCATCTTCTCAAGAGTTTCGTTTATTTCATAAATTTACTTTTCAACATCCATAGCAGACTTTGCACCAGAGCACGAGGGTTGGTTTTCAGCTGTTGCTAAGACAACATCAGAGATATTGGAAGAATGTTCAGCCTCCAAGCCAAGAACCACTTGTCTTGTATGTTCTGGAGTAGGTTAACATAATGGAGGAATGAATAAGGATTCAATCAGGTCATCATATTTCCTTTTAGCTTTAGACAGCAGACATATTGTATGATGTCATAGTTGACATCCATTACATATCTGAATTTAATCTAGGAGGATTTTGTTCTGAAGGGATCTATGATGGAGGAAGATATTCTCAAGATATTTTCAAGAGAGATTAGAGAAAGTTGTTTAAACATTTGGAGTAGTTTAGATGATGTTAGTGGCCTTAATGAGGTTTGACAAAAGGCATGATGAAGGGGAGTTGGTGGCAAGTTATAGGATGAGATGGATTGAAGAGTAATTTAGGTAGGTTTAGGATCATAAGGAAAACTTGAAGGGGATAGGTTTATGAGGGATCCAAATATGGGTAAAGGGTCTGTTGATTGAGGCTAATGATTTTGATTTCGAGGGTAATTGAGAAATAAGGACTTGTCTTCTTTTATGTTCTTTTTTGAAGAACAAGAAGTAATGTTTTTCTCTGGAGAATTTCAAAGGTATGAGGTTTCTTGGTTAGGTTAGAAATGATTTCCATTTCTATTAGATCTTCTCCATTGAATGGTTTTCCACTCACCACTTCAAATCCTTCTTCAGTTAAAGGAGAGTTTAAATATTTGTATTCAACTAAGATTATAGAGATCAATCTTCCATAAGGGATCCATTTCCTTTTACTTTTGGACACTCTTTTCCAATGTCAAATTGAGTAGAGAAGGTTGGAAGAGATGCTTGCAGGTAGGTTAACTTTTTCTCTCTTTACCAATTAGTATAACATGTACTTAGAGTCGATATCTAAATATGAAATTTTGTTGGTCGACCGTTTGGGAAGAATACTTCTAGAGAGAATTCTTGACCATATCTTAAGATTGTCATGGAGATCATTTGTCTTATGAGAGTTCTTGTCATTTTTGAAAATGATTTGATCAACTATGAAGGTGGTTTCTGATAGTACTTGCTTTGATGAGGATAAAATATATGCCTGAGTGTTATCGCATTTAGTACCAGATCCATAATGTTGAATGAGTTTTGTAATATCATTTTCCTTAACGATAATGTCATTGGCTTTAACTTTTGAACAAATGGTTATCTTATCAAGAAAGAATGCGTTGTTCCAAAATTCGTTGACTAACTCATGATAAGTTGGTCCTATGAGAAGATCAAAATAACTTTCCCAACCTTGACTCTTAAAACCGCTTTATAGATTGATCCATTTTCTGCTAGGTTCTCGAAATCCACTATTAATTCAACAATAATTGTCATTTGTTTTATTGGAACTATAGAGGGGTTCCTGGGGAATCAAATAATGGAAAGAGGTCGCGAGTGAAGTGGAAGACTTAGGTTTTCCCCGGGAAGAGTTTATAGAGGAGAGGCCATTTGAACATTATGGATGGATTTGGAATACAAACGGAGAGGATTTAAGGTTTTTAGAGTTTGGGGCTGAAAGAAGGTCTGGTGAAGGATTTCATAGGTGAGGTAAGAGAGAAAGATTATTTAATCCATGGAGAAGTGTAAAAGTTTGGCAGAGGGTAAGGTTAAAGGATTTTCTACCTATTCTTAGGGTTATATTATTTCTCTATCAGGTCACATCGATCATTAAACTTGATTTGAAAGACATTCCATTTAATGCGATTGTCTTTTCAATTTTTAAAGGTTGATTTATATCTTAAAACTATAACAGTTTCTTATTTGACCACTTCTAATAAGATGATGATAGTTTACTTAACTGGTTAAGAAAATAAACTCTTATTCTTGTATGAGTCTTATTCTTATTTGAGGCTTCTTCTTGTTTGAGACCCCTTTTTTATTTTTTACTCTTTTCTATTTTTCTTTATCTCACTATCTCATGTGTGTATGTTGTCTACATTGATGTTATTTGCACCCATTTTCAATCTTCCAATTTCTCTTTAAATATATAAACAAAATAGATCTATTGGAGAAAGAAAGATTGAGTATCCACTCAGCAGTTACCTATTGGAGATGTTAACTAAAGTGAAATTACAGTGGCAAGAGCAGCACTATGATGAGACGTCTGAACAGTAACGGTATAATGTATAGTCCTTTATCCTAATTTGAAGGGTAGACGATAAGATGTTGTACTGTAGTCACGTGATGATGTAGTTTAATAATATTTTCACAAAACTTCCTTCACAATTGTTTAGTGCTAAATTGTTGTAAATTTGAGTGTTAATAATTAAAACTCATCGGCTTAATTCATTTGGTTTTCGTAATAAACCTCAACTTTAGTGTATATTCAGTATAATTTACATTATAGTGTATATATTACGTTATCATGTAAATATCATTGAGTTTAATTGGTTTTATCTCATTTTTAGAGGTATTCAAGCATTGATATTTAGTCATTGTTAGATAGAGTATTTAATAAGCTTTCAAACGCTTTCAATCGTGCGTAAATCAGAGTTAGAGTTCTCAAGTTATGGCCGAAGCAAGTGCTGAATTTTTCTGTTTGCTATCAGCATCGTCTCGAGCTCGCCGAGCGAGCCAGAGATACTCTAGAAGCGTGAGAATGCACTAAAAAAATCTTATTTTAAGCTTCCAGTGCTCGTCGGGCGAGCCTACCTGTTCCAGTGCATAATTTTGCTAAGAAAATGCTTTGTTGGGCGGGATTCTTGGTCTTCGAGCGAGACACTCTGGCAGAAACTCATAAAAAGGGAAAAAATAACACATTTTTAGGGCATGGGTTGGGTATTTTTGAGTCCTAACTCTATCAACCCATTTTTTGTTAGATAGGGACTTAGACAACAACAATGGGTGATGCATCTTTGTGATTTAGAGTTGGATTTATGACAATCGTCTTAACACTGCGAGTTACTGGTTCGTCTTTCTCTCTTCTCTTTGTATTATTCATTGTCATGGTTTGTCTCTAAATCTACTATTATTGTATGTATATTTGTTGCTCATGGTGTTGTGTAAAACCTCTTTTACAAATTAATATTGATATCTTCCTTAATCTTTTTGCTTTATGTTTGGATTTGTGTTGTTATAGACATATACCTCATAAATCTTGATTGAGGATGGATGTCTATTAGTTCATAGATTCTAGATATAGATTTAGAGCTAATATTCACTGTGGGTATCGAAGCTTAATACTTGTGTTGTTTGAGTTGTGTGAGACATCGCCGATAAGAGTAATACAATTGTGCTCACAACTTTACGTTATATATAACCTTTATTGTGGTTCATCTCATAGGTGTTTCAGAAATGGACACTGATGTGAGAGATATGTGATGATATTGATGAGTAAATTAAGGTAAGTACAATTGAGTAATAAGTTTAAGTATTTGACGGGTAGATGAAATTCAAACCCAGATAAGTTTCTCCTCTCTTAAGAATGTATTTATTTTATGTTCATATATTTCCCTTTATATACAAACCAACCCATTTTAAGCCAAGCTCATAACTGCAGAAACCTTTGAATGACATTCCCTTGCACAGATCCCCATGGATACGATAAAACCCGAAATATTTCCAATTTCTTGCTTGCCGCTTTACGGCGTCAACAAAATGGTGTCATTGTCGGGGATTGGTATTTTGATATTGAATCGCATTGCAATCATTTCTATGGTTTTTAGCTTTGTATATATCGTATATTTTGCATAGTTTTACTTGTATATTGACTTGTATATGTTTACATACTTGTATATTTGTGTTTGATTTCCATACTTGTGCATATGTGTTGTTCTTGTGTTCAAGTGGTGTGGATATGTGTTTCCATGAGTTGTTCAAAGTGTTGTTGTAAATTTTCTTGTTTTTGTAACGTTTGTTTCAGTGTTGGTTAGGATACTTGCTTTCAGTCGTGCGATAAAGATAAGCATCATTGGCGAGAGGAAGTTACTAGCAAACAAAAATAAAGGCGTCGAGCTTTCGACGTAAAAAAAACATATTTTATTGTTTTTTGTTACTTTATTGTTTTTCATTGTATTAGTTTAGGTAATATGGTGAATGTTGGCTAAACAAGTTGAAATTGGACCAGTCTTGAAATTCTCAAATCTTAACTTTTCAACTTGTTTACCAACTTTCACCTGGTCTTTTAGTATGTTTATAATAGTTGTTTTAATTTTTTATTTTTGTGTTTGTCCAAGAGCTTGCTTTGAGTAGCTTGAGGAAATTTGATTTGATTTTTCTAAGCTAGATCGTCTCAACGTGCGGATGTATGATAATGATATCATTTGAAGTTGGTACACGCAAGTTACTCGTTTATCGTTTTATAGAATATAGCATGTTCTGGAGACTTTTCTTTTGTACAAAATTTCATGTAATTTATTCTTTTTCCATACCTGCTCATTCTTGAATCACTTTAAAACTAAACCCTTTTTGTGAGGTTGCTTCCATTGTATATGCAGGAGACCAACTTTCTTGGTAACTCAATTTTATTATGTTTAACCATATATTTGTATTGAATATGTATGAAAGCATGAAAAGGATCGAGGCATTTTTTTAATTTGAGCATAACCACTTTCTAAAATTATTTTACCCCGTGAGTGTGCGAGCATTTGTTAGCCCCTTTGAGCTTTAATGTCATGATCCATATTGGTATAGAAAGTGGTGAACTTGTAAATAACTAACTAGTTCTTCATTGATTTTTGTATGGATCTTGAAATTGTTTCTTGAAACACTTGACCCTTCAACTTTAATTTGTGATTTGTTTTTTTTTCCTTTCCTAATAAAGTTAGGGAGAATTCACATTACTTTTTAGGTTGTATTCAAGTTGGGGAGAGCACTTGTTTGGTTGCTCATGTGTTATTTACTTTGTGGTTGAAAATAAATAAGTGGTTAGAAAAATGTGAAAAAAGGAAAAGAAAAGAAAAAGAAAAGAGAAAGAAAAAGAAAATAAAAAAAAAGGGGAAAAGTGAAAGGGTGAACAAAAATAATTTTTGATTGTTTGAATTTGTATGTGTTGTACCCCAAAATTTGCCCTCTCATGTTTTCCAAAGATTTCCTCTTGCATAGGTGGTTACAAACCTTCGCCTAAAGAAAAGGAAAATTTGTGAGTGATGTTTTTAAGTTCCCTTCGATCGGCATCTCCAAAATTCCTTTCGATTGGCATCTCCAAAATGTCATTCGATTGGCATCTACAAAATGTCTTTCTATTGGAATCTCCAAAATGCCTTTCGATTGGCATCTATATAGCGCCTTTCGATTAGCATGCACAAATACCTTTCGATCGGCATTGTAACAGTGTCCTTCAATTGGCAGTTTAACAAGTACCTTTCGATTGGCATTATAACAGTGTCCTTCGATTGGCATTTTAACAAGTACCATTTGATTGGTATCTGGACAATGGTCCTTCTATTGGTATGGACAAAGGCCTTTCGATTGGCAATCCAAAAGGTCCTTCGAATGGAACTTCAGAGTTTCCCCCAATCAGAACATCAGAATGAAATAACCTTCTAATGGCATTTCAGTGCAAAGTTTGTCTTAATCTAAGATGCTCTGATGAAGGAAGTTTTGAACACTTTGAATCAGAACTTAGACTCATCACAAGACCAAGGGCTGGTCGAAGTTGTCTAATAGGGAATATTATGAATAAATTCGAATTGGACTTTGAAGCTGGAAAAGAAGGCATATTCAAAGGAATGAAATAGGCTGGCATGACTAAGCAAAAAAACATATCTTAACCTGTCCAGGTTCACCCAAAGTTCAAAATGGCATGTGTTCCTTGCAAATATAGAAATATTCAATGCTGATTGTGACTCAATTCTTTGAATTAAAGGCCAAATTCTTGCCTTGTTTGTTCACAACTCCATAAGAGCTGATTCGACCAGAGTGATTCTTGTCGAATCAAGCAATCGAAGCAGAGGGAGGCTCAATCGAAGGGGCTATGACATCGAAGTTGTAGATACGAATTAGACTTTAAATCCATCGAAGAGAGAAAATTCGAAGGGAAGTGAATCTGCAGGGGCAGGTCAACTTTCGATTTCCATCATATTGGAGGCCCAAACAACTCATAACAGTGTGGCAGTAACGCATGAAAATAGATTGGCACGTGATTGAATCAAATGTAGCAATTCTCTATGAAGAAATCAAATAAAATCTCTTCATCATAATGGACCAAGATTTGATACACAAATGTTAACCTAAATTCCCTTGTCTATATAAACCTCATGCTCTCAGAGAAAAAAACCGACGAAAAACACACGGAGGCTACCTCAGAAGAAAACCCTGTCTGCCCCACGAGATTCCATAAAGTTACACAACATTTCCAAGGGTTGTCAAACTCAAAGCCGGTTTTGCATGCATCCTCCGTCCAGACTAACACCCGAATCGTGTGCTTGAGATTCACGCAGAAGCATCCCTCATACAATCCCCTATTGGTAATTTTGCCTTTGATCTCAAACTTGTTAAATATAATTTAAATTCATGTTGAACATATATACATATTGCTTCTAATATTCATGTTTGTTTGAGTGTGTTACATGTGAGCAAAGATGCAGGATTGAGATCGTGCCATTATTGGGGCACGGTCTGAGCTTACCTTCGATTTTTACAGTTGTAGTTCGTTTTCGATGGGTTAACACCATAGGGGGCCACTGAGCACGCAGATTTGATATTTAAGTTAATACTGTGTTTTTGTTTCTAATGTAATATTGTTGTTTCATTTGTACCAATGAATGGAAATCTTTCGACCAGGTTGGTGAGGAAGATGTGCTGCAATGAAAAGGACCTGGGTTCGATACCCATGTCATATATTTTGTGTTTTTTCTAACAAACTTCCTTGCAGATCCAGTATTCCAGATTGAAGGATGTCACATCCAAATCGAACGCCTCAGATGTGCAGTCTCGCAGGCACCTTCGATCAACCCTCTGGATCGAAAGGCAACCCAAGCTTTTTCGATCCACACATTACTTCCAAGAATGCAATTTTTTTTCCCTTTACTGTTTTGACCTTTCGATTTTTCTTCCTTTCGATGGGCTGCTTGTCCTTACTTCTTCTAAGCTTTAATTAACACTAAAAAACCACCAAAACATTAGGCTTAGCTTTTTACATTAAATTAATTTTGTCAATTAATTAATTAATTATTTTAATATTTTCTTAAAAAACTAAAATTTAATAGACTTAGGATTTTTTAATTCAATTTATTTTTATAATAAAAACAAACAAAAATTCCTTTCATTTAGGATTTTAGACGCATTTTAAATTCAGGTGCGCGTTTATTTATTTTAGCCTTTTTTGTGTTAATTATGTAACTGTGCCCAGTTTGTAATAGCTTAATTAGCATTTTATTTCCACGCTTTATTCAGTAATTATTTATGTATCTACACCAAAGCCTTGTAATAGCGTACGACCTTTATTTCTCGCTTTTATATTTTATATGCCTGTTTATAAATTGCTAGCAACCAAGGAATGTATGATTAATCAATCAGTCAATAGATCACTAAAATGCAAGATAAAATATCTGAAAGAAGCACACTATTGCACACGTGCACCCTTAAGGTATACCTCACTTGGTTGCCTCGGAAACAATGGTCATGTCCCTCGAACGTAGGGATACTCTTAGCAAAGACCCTTAGTTTAAAGTCATCATAAAGATCATAGTCCCTAAATGTCCCTCGAGTTGCCTACAAGAAATGATCTTATGATGATAGTCCCTTAGAAATGCTAAGGTATCCTTACATGTTGCCTTCCATGACCATTACATCCCTTTCGATAGTCCCTTAACATCCAACGACTAGGGTTACCTACTCACTAATAGTAGGATAACACGGTCTAAAGGATAGGAGGAAAAGAACAGTCTTTTTCGAGTAGGTAGATAACTGTTAGGTACTTGCTCAAACAAATTTTTACACCACACTTTCAAACACTTTTCAAACCAAGTTTTCAAAATGCTTTATCACACTCTTGAGGACTGATACAAGAGTTACCATAAATTGAATCGTCGCCCTAAGGCATTTTCAAAACTTTTTCACACAAACACGAAAGCAATTTTTGAAAATGAGCAAGTTCCTAAGATCCCATGGAAAACCATGGATGGAAAGGGTGCTAACACCTTTCCTTTCCATAATCTACCCGCCTTACTCAGAAATCTCAAAAAAGGTCTTTTTATGTTCTTTTCACCCTTTCCTTTGTTGGATAAAAGAAAAGTCGGTGGCGACTATTGCTTATCTCGACATTTGCAAACAAAAAACGCAAACCAGTATAACAGTCAGTTCTGCCACCGGATCACAAAACTGGCGACTCTGTTGGGGATAAGTATAAAGTGGGGTTTACCTTAGGGTCTAGATCATTTTAAAATTTCTTTGTTTGCTTTGACTGCTTTATCTTTGAGGCTTTATTGGGGTATTCTTGTAAAGATCCTACACCCGGATTTGGGGACACTTTTTAGGTAAACAGAAATAGATCGTGGAGACTGTATGGCATAGACCGATATGGTTGAAGCGATGGTTGTGTTGGTGTGACACTTTGGTTGCTACCGGTATCCCTTGTGTTGAATCGAGGAGAATACATGGTTGTCGCTTGGTGTCGTGAAG
This sequence comes from Vicia faba, assembly GCA_948472305.1. Taxonomy (NCBI): domain Eukaryota; kingdom Viridiplantae; phylum Streptophyta; class Magnoliopsida; order Fabales; family Fabaceae; genus Vicia; species Vicia faba. The sequence goes on from OX451738.1 coordinate 262,307,301, forward strand.
CACTAACGAACCTTAGAACCTTAGTTGAACAAACTTGGCCATTAGAAAGTAGGGAGATAGCTGGCCTCGGTGTAAAGTTGGGAATCGGTTTATACTCGATACTACACTCATTGAGATTAGACTTTCGGGATGTTTCGGTCGCAAGAAAAGATTTCTAAATTGAAATAATACCGATAAAGAAAGATTAGTGATTTTGAGACTCCTTAGAACCCGGTTACTATTTCTAGGATAGTTTTGAAACCAACTAAACTCAAGAGGGTATTTACCTATAAACCCCATGCAAGCCTAAACCTAGGATCTTGTGTGCTTTGCTTATGTGTGATTAATTTGCTTAAACATGACATCATGCATCATAAACATTCATTCTTCATTACACTAACCATTTCAAGGATTAGGGGAATTTATCTTTGTTCTGTTTTGCAGATCATGGCTTCGACTCGTAGAAATACCATCTGAATCAGCTTTGTGAGAATACCGCTTCAAATCAAAGAGCTAGTATCCAGGGTTTCTGAGACTTCCTCATTCACCAAGAACTATGGTCGACTCCTCAATCTGGTTACCTCAGATTTTGATGAGAAGATGATGAGTGTGCTCTTTCAGTTCTTTGACCCTAAGCATCATCACTTCACCTTTCCAGACTATCAGTCGGTACCCACCATGGAAGAGTTCTCTCAGATATTGGGTATACCTATTTTTGATCAGTTGCCTTTCACCGATTTGGAAGAAGCTCAAAAACCAGAGATCATCGTAGCAGCTTTACACCTGAAACGGTTCGACATTGTATCCAACTGGGAAATAAGAAGCGGGGTTAGGGTTTCCTAGCCAAGTTCGTAATAGAGAAGGCTCAGCTGTTTTGGGATTATTTAGACTTCCAGGCTTTTGAGGAGGTCTTGGCCCTTCTCATATATGGATTAGTATTGTTCCCTAATCTAGACTTACTCATAGATGTGAACACCATCAAGGTCTATCTTTCTCGCAACCTTGTGCCCACTATTCTCGGAGATATCTTGCATACCTTCCACTTGCGCACCACAAAGAAAAGAGGGATTCTCATATGCTGTGTGCCATTGCTTTCGAGGTGGTTTATTTATCACCTCCCTAAGAAAGTAATGAAGAATGAAGAAGGTTTGGGTTGGTCGCAAAGGATAATGTCACTTTCTCACACGAATATTCTCTGGTATTCCCGATCTATGAGAGGTATTTCTATCATTGACCGATGCAGGGAATTCCCTAATGTCCCACTACTTGGCATTAGGGAAGGCATAACCTATAATCCTTCTCTGGATCTCTGAAAATTTGGTTACGCTCGAAGGGATGGTCCTCACGAGATGCTTATCCAAGGAATCGTGTTTAACTATGAGGATGATGTTCAAGGGTATCGCCAGAGGTTCATACGAGCTTGGGGCATGGTAAACAGATTTGACATCAAGACTTTGGGGTCGAAGACTTCCATTCCTATGGAACCTTGTCTCCAATGGGTACGAGCTTGTTCTCAGATCCTTATGATGCCATACATAGCCATCTTACCAGTGATTTTGGAGCCCATTACTGAAGGGGATATTCCCTATACGGTTCTTCATCCTGATAATGCCCACTGATCTTGAAGAATTACAGAGGTCCTGGATTCAGCTGAAGAAAGAGCGGGATACCTTTAGAGACCATTTTTATGCCCACGAGAGGAAAGTTTTAGAGCTCACGAAGCAACTTCATGAGGAAAGAAGCCTCAATGTCTATCTCGGTGCGAAAAGGAAGCGCCCGTGGGAAACCTGATTTTTTTTAGTTTTGTGAACTTTTAATTGAAATGCCTAAAAGGAAATTGTATTTTGAATTCTACTAATAAAATCTTTGTTTCATTTTGGTTCGCAAATTTAAATTTCCCAAAATCCTTGAAATCATTACATACACATGTCATACATATCATTGCATAAACAGGTTTCATAGCAGGTTTCTCATCTTCTTTGTTGTTTATTTCAGCCTCAAAGAAATGGCTCTCGAACAAACTGTGAACGAATTACAGACTCAAAATGCACAATTCCAACAGATGATCATGGCTCTAGCCAAAGGGAAGGAGGAACTGAAAGCCCTGATTGTTAAAGACAAGACTAAGAATCCAAGGAGGACATTTGGTGTAGTAAATCTGGGAAGAAGATTCAAAGGACCGCTAAGGCAAGTGGTTGAGATGACATCTTCCTCCAAAGAAGGAGATAACCAAGAGGGTGAGACAAGAGAGGATGACTCTAGTCCACAGGAATCTGACAATGAGACTGATTGCAATGAAGAGCAGTATCCTCCGGCCGACGAAAAGTACAAACAACTGGAAGAGCATCTGAGTGCAATGGAGATTCAGAAAGTGTTTGGGCTGGACTTTGAAGAGATAGGTTTGGTGTCTGGGATTGTCATCCCGCCAAAGTTCAAGGTGCCAGTGTTTTCCCAGTACGATGGGGTTTCATGTCCCAAGATGCACCTCTGATCCTATGTGAGAAAGATACATCCTCACACTGCTGACATAGACTTATGGGACCACTTCTTTCAGGATAGTCTATCCGGAACTTAGTTAGATTTGTTCTATCAGTTGGAGAGGACCAACATCCATAATTGGGAAGACCTGGTTGCTGCTTTCTATAAGCAGTATCAGTATAACACAGACCTTGCTCCCACCCATACTCAACTCCAAAGTATGGCTACGGGTTCGAGCGAGGGCTTCAAAGACTACGCTCAGAAGTGGAGGGACTTAGCAGGAAGAGTCCAGCCTCCCATGTCTGATAGGGAGATAGTGGATATGTTTCTGGGTAACCTGTCTTGTCCATTCTTTAATCACCTAATTGGAAGTTCCTCGGCCGACTTTACTGGATTAATCTTGACAGGGGAAAGAGTGGAAGCCAGAATTAAGAGTGGTAAGATCCAAAAGAGTGCATCCTTCAGTGCAGTAAGGAAGCCATTTGCTGGGAAGAAAGAGGTTAGTGATGTGTACAATTAAAGGAGTCAGGACAGAACTGAACACCATCCAACAGTAGGGGCTGTCATGATCCCTAAGCCTGCACCCACTCAATAGAGGAATAATCAGCATAGAACAAAAAGGCCGGTAAGACAGTTCACCCAGATAAATATGACTTTATCCCATGTTTTGCCTCATTTGTTGAAATCTAATCTGGTAACCTTGCGGGAAGCGCCAAAGAATCCCAACACTACCTCTCCCTGCTACCATCCAAATGCTCGTTGTGCTTATCATTCGGAAAGTCCAGGTCATGATACAAACGATTGTTGGGCTTTGAAAAATAGGGTACAAGACCTTATCGAAGCAAAGGAAATTAAGTTTGACGCCCCTGAAATTCCCAATGTTATCACTGCTCCTATGCCCAAGCACGGTCGTGGTGTTAATGCTATTGAAGATGATATGTTTGTTACTACTGTTGAAGAGCTTATTACTACTCTTATGACCATTAAGTGGAACTTATTGAAGGCCGGTTTATTTCCGGGCTGTGGCAAAGGTTTCCATTTCTGTTTATCTCTACAGACTGGTTGTCATTTATTGAAGGCAGGTGTTCAATTCCTGATGGATGATAGAGAGATTTTGTTTGAGAAGAATCCCGTTCCAACAATTTCTTGCAAAGATGTTTCAATAATAACCGTTTTCTCCAATCCTCTCAGGGTCTCCCCCAAAAGACCCGTCCGGATTACATTCGTTTCGAAGGTTACTCTGCTGATAATTACTGTGCCAGGGCCAATCCCATACTCCTTAGACAAAATTGTTCCCTGGAACTATGGAGGTGACGTCTACTACCACGGTGTTAAGCAAGATTGACTGGCTATTGAAGACTACGTTTCTGAGAATGTTGATCCCAGCATTGTTAACATTGTTGGAACCAACAAAATAGCAAGAAGTGGAAGAGTGTTCTCCCCTGAGATTTCTCCTCTGAAAGCTGTTATTGGTCTTGTGATCATTCCTACTTTCATTCCTACTGATACTACTACTGCAATCCCTGTGATTACCTCTACTGACACCCCTATCACCGAGCTGACCGAGACTCAGGGAAAAGACATATTGGTTGAGCCTGTCCAGACGAAGGCACATTCAGTATCTACCTCAGAGGCTTCTAGGGAAATGGAAGAAAATTTTGAAAATTATCAAGAAAAGCGACTACAATATGGTCGAACGGCTGGGGAAGACCCCTTCAAAGATCTCTATGCTAGCCTTGTTGTTGTGCTTCGAAGCTCATGCAAAGGCTTTGGTGAAGTTCCTGAAAACTGCCCATGTGCCCCGGGAAATCTCTGCTGACCAATTCGAAGATTGTGTGGCCAGTTTGATGGCTGATAACGATTTAGGCTTTTCTGATGCTGATTTGACTCCTAGAGGGAGGAAGCACAATGATGTGTCGCATGTCACTGTCGAATGCAAGGGCACTACTTTGGCCCTTGTCTTAGTAGATACTGGTTCATCATTAAATGTGCTGCCTAAGAACGCTCTGGATAGACTAGACTATGAAGGTTTGACCTTGAAGCCCAACAATATTGTAGTGAGGGCTTTTGAAGGTTCAAAGAGAATGGTGCACGGGGAGGTAGACGTCCCTATCAAGGTTGGTTCTCAGACTTTTGACTCTACCTTCTATGTGATGGACATCAGACCATCTTATTCTTGTTTGTTGGGCCGCCCTTAGATACATGGGGTTGGAGTTGTTATGTCCACTCTGCATCAGATGATGAAATACCCGGTCAAAGGGAGAATTGTCACTGTACACGGAGAAGAAGAATACATGGTCAGTCACATGAATTCCTTCAGATATGTGGAAATGGATGGTGAGTTCATCGAGACTCCGTACCAGAATTTCGAAGAGGTACCTCAGACTTTGGCTGCAACTGAAACAATTACCAATTTACCAAAGATCACCAGATCTCCCTTGAATATGCCTTCTATCAAGTTTACAAAAGCGGTTGTCGAAGAAGGTGGGTCTACCATCTGGGGTCAACTCCCTGATATTCCATACAAATCTGATAAATTTGGTTTTGGACAGCTGGGGAAGACCTCCCTTACGCATCAGCAATCATGGGGTCAATGCTGTAGAAGACGGAGACGGTGACAATGACATGGACAGCTGGATGTTCCCTACTACCAATGGTGGACCCAATAACTGGACGGAAAAGGATTTTGTACCAATTAATTTTTTTTAGAAGTAATTGTCTTTCTTGTTTTTTTGGATATGTAATAAACAATATAACTTTACGTCCATGTGTCTTACCCGGGGCACATCGGTTTATTTGTGAGGGTTATCATGTTCTATTATCATATGGCATTAATAAAGCATTGGACGTTTATGCATACAAATTTTGCGCTCTCTATTTTTCTTTTCTACTTTTACTTTTTCTATACAGCTATGCTCTTACACATACTCACATATCAAACTGCAGATCCATGTCCACTCTGGATCCCATTGATAACAGTTATGCTATTGTCAGTTATGACTTTGAAAATCTGATCAACCAAGCCGAGGACGAAGGTGAGGAAGATTGTGAGGTACCTAGAGAACTTGCTAGACTGTTACAACAGGAAGAAAGGGCTATATAACCTCATGAAGAGCCATTTGAGACAATAAAATTGGGCACAGAGGTTGACAAAAAATAAGTAAAGATCGGAGCAAACTGGTGCTTAATGTCAAACAGCGGTTGATACAAATGTTGCATGACTATGTCGAGATCTTTGCCTGGTCATATGAAGACATGCCTGGACTGGATACGGATATTATGGTCCACCGTCTGCCAACTAAAGAATATTTCCCTTCACTAAAGCAGAAGGTCCATCGCATGCACCCTGAAATGTCAGAGAAGATCAAAGCAGAGGTTATGAAGCAGTTCAATGCTGGTTTCTTAGCCGTCACATCTTATCCCCAACGGGTGGCCAATGTAGTTCTGGTGCCTAAAAAAGACGGCAAGGTACGGATCTGTGTGGACTACAGAGATTTAAATAGGGCGAGCCCCAAAGATGACTTTCCGCTCCCCCACATTAACGTTCTGGTTGATAACACTGTGCAACACAAGATCTTTTCTTTCATGGATGGTTTCTTTGGTTACAATCAGATCAAGATGGAACCCGAAGATAGGGAGATGACAACCTTTGTCACGCAATGGGGCATTTTCTGCTACAAAGTGATGCCGTTTGGATTAAAGAATGTCGGGGAAACCTATCAGCGAGCCATGGCCGCCTTGTTTCATGACATGATTCACCATGAGATAGAGGTATATGTGGATGACATGACAGCCAGGTCTCAAACTGAGGAAGAACACCTTTATCATTTACAAAATTTATTTGATAGGTTGAAGACGTACAAGCTGAGGTTGAATCCAAACAAGTGCACCTTCGGGGTAAGGTCTGGTAAACTACTAGGATTCATTGTCAGTGACAAGGGTATTCAGGTGGACCCCGCAAAAGTAAAGGCTATACAAGATATGTCGGCTCCTCACATTGATAAGGAGGTCAGAGGCTTTTTGGGACGACTAAATTACATTTCCAGGTTCATCTCCCACTTAACTGCTACTTTGAGCCAATCTTCAAGCTCCTGAAGAAAGATCAAGTGGTAAAATGGAATGACGAATTCCAGACTACCTTCGAAAGAATCAAGGAATACCTTCAAGAACCACCAATTCGGATGCCTCCAATTGAAGGAAGACCTTTGATAATGTACTTAACAGTGTTAGATAATTCAATGGGGTGTGTGATGGGGAAGCATGACGAGTCTGGTCAAAAAGAGCATGCAATATACTACCTTAGAAAAAAGTTTACCGACTGTGAAACAAGATACTCACTGCTCGAGAAAACTTGTTGCGCTTTGGCATGGGCTGCTCACTGAATGAGACAGTATATGTTGACCCACACTACTTTGCTGATATCTAAGATGGATCTGATCAAGTACATCTTTGAGAATCCCGCCCTCTCTGGGAGAATAGCACGATGGCAAATGATCTTGATCGAATATGATATCCAATACACGAACCAGAAAGAAATCAAGGGAAGTGTACTAGCTGATCATTTGGCTCATCAGGCTGTGGATGACTACCAGTCCATGAATTTTGAGTTCCCGGACTAGAATATTATGCTAGTGACTGACTATGAAGAACCTAGACTGGATGAAGGACCTGAAGAAGGATCCTGATGGATTATGGTTTTTGACAGAGCCTCTAATGCACTCGGCAATGGCATTGGTGTTGTAATTATATCTCCTGAAGGTTGTCATACTCCTTTCACCACCAGATTATGTTTCAACTGTACCAACAACATGGCAGAGTATGAAGCATGCATCATGGGTCTCAAAACTACTATTGATCTGAGGATCAAGTTCTTGAGCATTTTCGAGGACTCAACCTTGGTAATAAGTCAAATCAAAGAGGAGTGGGACACGAAGCACCCGAATCTCATCCCATACAAAGAGCACATGCTGACATTGCTTCCACACTTTGAAGAGGTCACCTTTGAACATTTTCCACGAGAAGAGAACCAGTTAGCGGACGCGCTAGCTACCATGTCATCTATGTTCAAGGTCAAGTGGGACAATAAGGCTTCCCGAATTACCATTGAGAGGTTGGACGAACCAGCATACTGCTACGAGATCAACACTGAAGGAGTAGTAGACAAACCTTGGTTTCATGAAGTGAAAAGGTATCTCGAGGTTCAAGAATATCCTGAGGGGGAATCTGTCAATGATAAGAAGTTTCTGAGAAGGTTCGCCGTAAATTTCTTCCTCATTAATGGAATCATCTACAAGCACAACCATGACTCTACTCTACTTCGGTGCATAAACAAGGGAGAAGCTTAGAGGATTATGATAGATTTACACGAAGGCGCCTTTGGAACCCATTCTAGTGGACATACCATGGCTAAAAAGATCCTACGAGAAGGATACTATTGGTGCACTATGGAAGCATACTGCTATCAGAATTCCCGAACTTGTCACAAATGCCAGATCTATGTTGATAAGGTGCATGTACCTCCGGTTCATTTGAACATCTTAACGGCTCCTTGGCCCTTTGCAATGTGGGGCATTGACATGATCGGAGAGATTAGAATTACCGCTTCCATTGGGCATCGCTTCATCCTGATGGCCATTGATTATTTCACGAAGTAGGTTGAAGCTTCCTCTTTTGCTACTGTTACCAAGAATGTTGTGGCGCGGTTTATCAAGCATAATCTGATTTGTCGGTACAGTGTGCCAGAGAGAATCATAACTGACAATGATACGAATCTCAACAATATGATGATCACCGAACTCTATAAACAATTCAAGATCCAGCATCATAGTTCTTCCCCTTACCGGCCGAATATGAATGGCACTATGGAGGCTGCTAACAAGAACATTAAGAAAATCATACAGAAGATGATGGTGACATACAAAGACTGGCATGAGATGTTACCATTTTCTCTTCATGGTTATCACACCTCCGCACGAACATTGACATGGGCAACACACTACTCTCTGGTATATGATATGGAGGTTGTCCTACCTATTGAGGTCCAGATCCCTTCTCTGAGAATTATAAAGGATGCGGGTTTGAATGAAGACAATTGGATCCATACTCGACTTGATCAACTGAATTTGATTAATGAGAAAAGGCTTATTGCTGTCTGTCATGGTCAAATGTATCAGAAACGGATGATCAAGGATTTCAACAAAAAGGTCAGACACCAAGTATATCAAGTCGGGGATCTAGTGATCAAGCGTATCATACTGCCGCAAGGTGATCCCATAGGAAAATGGATTCTCGCATACGAAGGGCCATTCATGATCAAAAGCATATTTTCAGGAGGAGCCATGATTTTGACCACCATGGATGGTGACGACCTTCCTCACCCTGTTAATGTGAACATGGTGAAAAGATACTACGCATGAATAAAGACCCGCTAGGTTGACTGGCCTAGGAAAAAATAAGGGCATACCGGCGAACCAAAAGGGTCCGGGAAAAATATTAGGGATGAAAACAAAAAATATATGTACACCCGACAAGCCGAAAACCTGAAAAGGCGGCTTGGGCAAAAAAGGGTATCCTGATGGACTGAAAACCCGAAAGGGCGGTCCAAGAAAAAGTTAGGGATTTGAAGCGTATCACTATGTCCCATTGGATCACCTTATGAACAGAATTTAGTATCAACTATCAAGCTCAAACGGCACCGATCAATCCAGTCAGCTTCGGACAAGTAGAAAAGTAATGAGACGCTCGAAGACATAGCGGCAATAGCAGAATTGAAACTCAATGGGATTATTACACATAGCTGTTTTCTTCTCTTTGTACACTACTTTGTATAGTCTTCACTCTCATGGCGACGTTCTCCTACTAGAACGTCATCCTCTTTGTACATGACGCCTGTTATAGGAAAACTTCAGAAATCAATATAAATTGTTTCTTTGGAAGTATAAAACTGTTTTCTTTTCTTCTTTTGTTTTCTCTCTTTCCTGTTTGTGTTGCAAAAACGTCCAATGACTTATTCTTGACATATGAATTTGAATATGATTGCTATTCACAAACATTTGCATAAGAAACAAAAAGACAGTTGCTCATGACTTAAGGAACGGGGAAAAGTCTATAAAACCATTTCAATCCCGACAAATTACTCCTTCCAGCAGGTATAGGGGACGAGATAGTTTTGAGACGAAGTCACCATTACATATGACCCCATGACGTATATGTTCCCCATAGAGTAGAAGAAACCAAAAGTTTTGGTCTCTTCTTCCCCAAGCAGGAATTACTTTCTCCAGCAAAGTTCCTTTAGAGAGCCGATATCCATATTCCCCAGCCGAGTTTTATAATCGCAAACGATTTATAAAGCTTTCTCCCGAGTAGAGTTTATGCGGAAGCTTAATTCCCAACAGAGTTTATTTCTCCAGCTACGGAATTTCATCCCCCAATGGAGTTTATTTCTCTGAATCGGCAAAATCTTCTAGCAAGGCATCTCCTCTCTCAAACAAAGTTATTCCCATGCAGAGTTATTCACAAGCAGAGTCTCTCCCCAATAGAATATTCACAAATAGAAAGGAGTGAATCCACAACATAGTCATCTCCATTCACCATCCCTAACGGAAATGAAGACTTCAGTCTCCCAATACTCTTCAGTAGCAGTCCGGGATTTATTTTCCCCGACTAAGAAATACCGCAATAGCATCCCATATTCATACATCATGGCATGTGCATACATATTGCATACTGCACAATCTCACTTATTTTGAGAACATCATCACAATGCATTTCATACATCATGACATTACATACGACTAACTCTTTACCTTTCAGGGAAAAGATCAAATCAACAAGCTACGTCTAACAAAGGGCTATTCCAAGATTTTCCTCAGAAAGATATCCTCGCAATATTTTCCCTGGGTCAGACAGGTCAACACTAAGATCTCTCTGATTACTATACTAGTGGAAGATATTCCAAGACTTTAGTCTGGGTCAGTTGAATCGATACTAAGATTCTCCTGATTACTATGCTAGTCAAAGTTAACCCAAGATTTTCCCTGGGTCAGATAGGTCGACACTAAGATCTCTCTGATTACTATACCAGTGGACGATATTCCAAGACTTTCGTCTGGGTCAGTTGAATTGATACTAAGATTCTCCTGATTACTATGCCAATCAAAGTTAACCCAAGATTTTCTCTGGATCAGCCAGATCGATACTAAGATCTCTCTGATTACCATTCCAATTGAAGATACTCCAAGACTTTCGTATGGGTCAGCTGAATCGATACTAAGATTCTCCTGATTATTATGCTAGACACAGTTAATTTAAGGCCTTCCCCTGGTTCAGTCAAATCAATACTAAGATTTCTATCCTAGTTAAAGACAATTCGAGACATTTCTCTGGTTCAGTCAAATCGATACTAAGATTTCTATCCCAATTGAAGACAGCTCGAGACCTTTCTCTGGTCCACTCAAATCGATACTAAGATTTCTATTCCAGTTAAAGAAGATATGAAACCCGGAAACTGACCGAATAATAGTCAATCAAAAATTCAAGACACTGTGAAGCCTAGATCATGACTATATAACAGTTTAATCTCATCTCCCCAGTAAGTCTTTGTGAAGCCTAGAGCAGGACCAGATAACAGTTAGCCTTATTATCCTCATAAAGCCATTGTAAAGCTTGGATCCTGACTAGATAGCAGTTCACTTTCGTCTCTTCAATCAAGTGATGACTCCCTAGTAGAGTAACGAACAACTGAAGCTCCTAAAACTCTATGTTACAAGACAAAGACCAACATTCCTCAGCCGAGTCTTCTCTAACAGCAAGAGCAGGAATTCCCACAAAGGGATATCTCATGAAATCATCAGTGTTCTGGATGGCATCTTTAAGCCCATCTCCGGTGACTCTCCGTCACATTATGATGGCATCTTTAAGCCCATCTCCGACGATCTTCCGTCGTCTTTTCCAAATGGAATCTATAAGCCCATTCCCAATACTATCTACGCAGTCAAGTATCATCTTAGACGAGTGAAAATTTCTGGGTACTTTAGTGTTCAATCATATTCAACCTTCCGATCATGAAAGGCAGACTAGCCAATCTACATCCTCAGGTTTAAGAAGATTGAACAGGGGCAGTTGTTGTACCCCAAAATTTGCCCTCTCATGTTTTCCAAATATTTCCTCTTGCATAGGTGGTTACAAACCTTCGCCTAAAGAAAAGGAAAATTTGTGATTGATGTTTTTAAGTTCCCTTCGATTGGCATCTCCAAAATGCCTTTCGATTGGCATCTCCAAAATGCCTTTCGATTGGCATCTACAAAATGCCTTTCGATTGGCATCTCCAAAATGCCTTTCGATTGGCATCTACATAGCGCCCTTCGATTAGCATAAAAAAATACCTTTCGATCGGCATTGTAAAAGTGTCCTTCGATTGGCAGTTTAACAAGTACCTTTCAATTGGCATTGTAACAGTGTCCTTCGATAGGCATTTTAACAAGATCCCTTCGATTGGTATCTAGACAAAGGTCCTTCAATTGGTATGGACAAAGGCCCTTCGATTGGAATTCCGAAAGGTCCTTCGACTGGAACTTCAGAGTTTCCCTCAATCAGAACATTAGAATGAAATGACCTTCGAATGGCATTTTAGTGCAGAGTTTGTCTTAATCTAAGATGCTCTGATGAAGGAAGTTCTGAACACTTCGAATCAGAACTGAGACTCATCACAAGGCCAAGGGCTAGTCGAATTTGTCTAATAGGGAATGTTCTGAATAGATTCAAATTGGACTTTGAAGCTGGAAAAGAAGGAAGATTCGAAGGAATGAAATAGGCTGGCATGACTAAGCAAAAACACATATCTTAACCTGTCCAGGTTCACCCAAAGTTCAAAATGGCATGTGTTCCTTGGAAATATGGCAATATTTCAATGCTAATTGTAGACTCAATTCTTTGAATTAAAGGACAGATTCTTGCCTTGTTTGTTCACAACTCCACAAGAGTTGATTCGACCAGAGTGATTCTTGTCGAATCAAGCAATTGAAGCAGAGGGAGGCTCAATCGAAGGGGCTATGACATCGAAGCTGGAGATTTGAATTGGACTTTGAAGCCATCAAAGAGAGAAAATTCGAAGGGAAGTGGATCTCCAGGGGCAGGTCAACTTTTGATTTCCATCATATTTGAGGCCCAAACAACTCATAACAGGATGGCAGTAACGCATGAAAATAGATTGGAACATGATTGAATCAAATATAGCAAGTCTTTATAAAGAAAACAAATCAAATCTCTTCATCATAATGGACCAAGATTTAATACACAAATGTTAACCTAAATTCCACTGTCTATATAAACCCCATGCTCTCAGAGAAAAAAAGGACGAAAATCGCACGGAGGCTGCCTCAGAAGAAAACGCTTCCTGCCCCACGAGATTCCATAAAGTTTCACAAAGTTTCCAAGGGTTGTCAAACTTAAAGTCATTTTTGCACGCAGCCTCCGTCTAGACTAATACCTGAATCATGTTCTTGGGATTCACGCAGAAACCTCCTTCATACAATCCCACTGTTGGTAATTTTACCTTTGATCTCAAACTTGTTTAAAATGATTTAAATTCATGTTGAACATATATACATATTGCTGCTAATATTCATGTTTGTTTGAGTGTGTTACATGTGAGCAAAGATGCAGGATTGATATCGTGCCATTGTTGGGGCACGATCTGAGCTTACCTTTGATTTTTACATCTGTAGTTCGCTTTCGATGGGTTAACACCATAAGGGGCCACTGAGCGCACATATTCGATATTTAAGTTAATATTGTGTTTTTATTTCTAACGTAATATTGTTGTTTCATTTGTACCAATGAATGGATATCTTTCGACCAGGTTGGTGAGGAAGATGTGCTGCAACGAAAAGGACCTGGGTTCGATACCCATGTCATATATTTTGTGTTTTTTCTAACAAACTTCCTTGCAGATCCAATATTCCAGATCGAAGGATGTCACATTCAGATCGAACGCCTCGGATGTGCAGTCTCGCAGGCACCTTCGATCAGCCCTCTGGATCAAAAGGCAACCCAGGCTTTTTCGATCCAGACATTACTTCCAAGAATGCACTTTTTTCCCTTTACTATTTTGACCTTTCGATTTTGCTTCCTTTCGATGGGCTGCTTGTCCTTACTTCTTCAAAGCTTTAATTAACACTAAAAAACCACAAAAACATTAGGCTTAGCTTTTTACATTAAATTAATTTTGTCAATTAATTAATTATTTTAATATTTTCTTAAAAAACTAAAACTTAATAGACTTAGGATTTTTTTTAATTCAATTTCTTTTTATAATAAAAACAAACAAAAAAATTCTTTCATTTAGGATTTTAGACGCATTTTCAATTCAGGTGCGCATTTATTTATTTTAGCCTTTTTGTGTTAATTATGTAATTATGCCCAGTTTGTAATAGCTTAATTAGGATTTTATTTCCGCGCTTTACTAAGTAATTATTTATGTGTCTACACCAAAGCCTTGTAATAGCGTAGGACCTTTATTTCTCGCTTTTATATTTTATATGCCTGTATTTAAATTTCTAGCAACCTAGGCATGTATGATTAATCAATCAATCAGTAGATCACTAAACGACAAGATAAAATATCTGAAAGAAGCACACTATTGCACACATGCACCCTTAGGGTATACCTCACTTGGTTGCCTCGAAAATAATAGTCATGTCCCTCGAACTTAGGGATACTCTTAGCAAAAACCCTCAGTTTAAAGTCATCATAAAGATCATAGTCCCTAAATGTCCCTCGAGTTGCCTACGAGAAATGATCTTAGGATGATAGTCCCTTCGAAATGCTAAGGTATCCTTAAATGTTGCTTTCAATGACCATTACGTCCATTTCGGTAGTCCCTCAACATCCAACGACTAGGGTTACCTACTCATTAATAGTAGAATAACACGGTCTAAAGGATAGGAGGAAAAGAACATTCTTTCTCGAGTAGGTAGATAACTGTTAGGTACTTGCTCAAACAAATTTTCACACCACACTTTCAAACACTTTTCAAACAAAGTTTTCAAAATGCTTTATCACACTCTTGAGGACTGATACAAGAGCTACCACAAAGTGAATCGCCGCACTAAGGCATTTTCAAAACTTTTTCACACAAACACGAAAGCAATTTTTGAAAATGAGCAAGTACCTAAGATCCCATGGAAAACCATGGATGGAAAGGGTGCTAACACCTTCCCTTTCCTTAATCTACCCACTTATACAGAAATATCGAAAAAGGTCTTTTCTATTCTTTTCACCCTTTCCTTTGTTGGATAAAATAAAAGTCGGTGGCGACTCTTGCTTACCGCGACATTTGCGAAGAAAAAATGCAAAATAGTATAATAGTCGGTTCTGCCACCATATCACAGTGTGATTAAATGCCACGTTGATTTAGGCAATTTCGTTTATCTAGTCTTAGGATCAACCCTTTTTTGTTTACTGAGCCCAATTACAACCCTTGAAAAGTCCTCTTGATTCTTTCTTTTATGTTATTCTATATGTTTTTTTCTCGATGAGTTCATAATTTAACTTATTCTTTACTTGATTGTTGGGTGAGAGTAAAAGCACTCTGTTATTTTTGTTATTCATCTACCAATGAATTGTGTGTTAGGTGTGATTCATTTTTGAACTTTATATTATTTTTGAGTTTTTGACATGTGTTTTATATTTAGGAGTTGTTTCGTTTTCATGCTATCGTTGTAGTTTAGCGGTAAGTGTTTACTTTAATTGTACATTTTTTATTTGAACCATACATTTGTTTTCTATTTTCAAAACCTGTTGATTTGTGATTCTTGGATTATCGTCTTTTGTTTCTTTAAGTTGTTTGACTTTGTTTGAGGAAAAACAATGTTTTAAGTTGGGGAGAGTTTGTTGAGTGCTAAATTTTTGTGAATTTGAGTGTGAATAATTAGCACTCATCGGCTTAATTTGTTTGCTTTTCATTAATAAACACCAACTTTAGTGTATATCCGATATAGTTTATGTTATGATGTATATAATGTGTTATCGTGTAAATATCATTGAGTTAAATTGTTTTTATCTCATATGTGTAGGTATTAAAGTATTGATATTTAGTCATTTTTAGATAGAGCATTGAATTAGCTTTTGATGCTTCCGACCGTACGTAAATCGGAGTTACAGTTCTCAAGTTATGGCCGAAGCAAGTACTGAATTTTTCTATTTGCTGTCAGCGTCACCTTTAGCTCGCCGGGTGAACCAGAGGTGCTCCAGAAGCGTGAAAATGCACTAAAAAAATCTTATTTTGAGCGCTGATCGGAAAAATAGCAAGTGTGCTATTTTGCCTCTGTAGTAACACGGGATAAATTTCCCCAATGTCGATCTCAAGGACTGCGTATAGATATCGAGTTCAATGTGTGGTTCAATTAAACAAAAACTATGTTGGGTTTTGTTTTGGGATTATAATTAACAACGAGTAAAAATAAGCAGAATATAAATTTGGCTTTTTCACATATATGAGGAACATGCTAGAGTAAAGTGTATGATTTTCTCTATAACAACCTTAAATCTTGATTTCTTCAACAAGTTCCCCAAAATCCTTAGTGGGAAGACCTTTGATTGTTCATCCTAATGTCTAAGTCCTTAGAGAATTATGATAAAATCAAGACTTTGTTTTATCAAGATTTAATCGGTAACTATAGGGTATCCCTAGTCCTAGGTGATATCTACTATAGTCTAATCGTACAAAAACCTTAACAACTGCGGTCTAGCTGATTGTTAACCGTAATTCAATCCTTATTGGTCCTATAAAGAAAGCGTTAAAAACTTTGCACGATCAAATTAAATATGAAAAACAAATATACTACTGAACTTAGGAATTCAAAGTCATTACAAATTCAAATTATGGACACCCCCTAGCATTGGGGGGTTTAGCTACTCATATTGATCAAAGTAATTTTAAGATAAAAATTAGACATTACAAATAATTGATGAACTTTGATCTTCAATCGTGTCCGCTCATAAAAAGTCTATGTTCCCCAACAACAGCATATGCTTCAATCCTTAATCTTCAAATTCTTCACAAGTCCAAAAAAAGGTTTCCTATTCGTGAAAACTCCTCTATATAGTGAAAATCCATTTACTTCAGTTGGAAAGTACCAAAGAACCCTTCCAGGCCAATATTCAGGCAAAAAACATAAAAACATCCAAGTCAGTGTCACTGGTCAACACAGGCCATGTTAGGCAACACTGGTGTCCGTGTTGGCCCTTGCAATTTTAACTTCTTTTTTTCAAGTACCAGGATGTGCAACTCGGCCTGTGACAAGTGACACAGCCATCCGTGTTGCACCTCTGATTTTCTTTTTCTTCATCTGCTTCAAGTGCTACAACATAGCCCATGTCTTGTGACATGGGCACCAGTGTTGCTCAACTGACCCTCCATATCACTTTTCCTTGAAACTCTGGGTTTTCACCACTTTCTCACATCGCGTCTAGTGGATCTTCAACTTAGACATGAGGACAAACAAAAACAACCTACCAAAGCATAAAATGGGAAATAACTTAAAATAAACTCAAAAACTATAAAATACAGAGAAAACTTAAGAAACATAAAATCGACTCAAATGGTAATAAAACAAGAAATAAAGTACTGCAGATTACCTGAAGTATTGTCGGATAAGTGATATAAACATAGTAAAAATGGTGACCGATCAAGCGCCCAGTGCTCGTCGGGCGAGCTTTCCTGTTTAATTACTGCATTTTAAGAAGAAAACGCTTTGCTGGATGAGACGATCGGGGCATAAACTCATAAAAAAAAAGGTAAAAACACACATTTTTAGGGCATGGGTTGGGTATTTTTGAGTTCCAACTCTTTCAAACCCGTTTTTTGGTAGACGGGGGCTTAGACAACAACAATGGGAGATGCATCTTTGTGATTTGGAGTTGGATTTGTGACAATCGTCCTGACACCGTGAGAGTTGGCGGTTCATCTTTCTCTCTCCTCTTTGTATTATTAGTTGTTATGGTCTATATGTAAATCTACTCTTATTGTATGTATATTTTTTTCTCATGGTGTTTTATAAAACCTCTTTTACAAATCAATGTTGATATCTTCCTTAATCTTTTTGCTTTATGTTTGGATTTGTGTTGTTATAGACATATACCTCAAAAATATTGATTGAGGATGGTTGTCTATTAGTTTTTAGATTATAGAGATAGATTTAGAGCTAATATTCACTATGGGTATCGAATCTTAATGCTTCTGTGTTTTTTGAGTTGGGCGAGACATCACCGACAAGAGTAATATGGTTGTTCTCACAACTTTGCGTTAGACATAACCTTTGTTGTGGTGCATCTCTTAGGTGTTTCAGAAATGGACACTGGTGTGAGAGATATGTGTCACGAGTAAATTAGTTTGAGTACAACTGAGTAATAAGTTCAAGTATTTTAGGAGTAAATGAAATTCAAACCCAGATAAGTTTCTCCTCTCCAAAGAATGTATATATTTTTTGTTCATATATTTCCCTTTCCATACAAACCAACCCATTTTAACCCAAGCTTATAACTGCGAAAACTATTGGATGGAATTCTTTCCCTCGCATTGATCTCTGTGGATACTATAAAACCCAGAATACTTTTAATCTTTAGCTTGTCGCTTTACCGTGTCAACAAAAGTGGACTTCATTGTTCAGAGACTTCTAATGGATTTTAGATAAAGCTTGATCAGAGACCAGAGTCATTGTATTCTTCTTCATACTTAACTTATTGAGTCTGAGGCTTCTGATAGGTTGTGATGAAGCTTGATTAGAGTTAGTCTTCGAGCATTGAGATCACATATTCATAAGTAGGTAGAGTCCATCTTAGACGTCTTCTGGATAGATTCTTGTAGATGCATTGACTTGATAACCTGAATGTTAGATTTCATTTCCTGCTTCTTCAAGGCCTTCTTTCAATGTTATCCCTTTGAATCAGAGGCTTCAGATAAATAATTATGAATTTTGTTCAGAGTTAAAAGTCATTCTTTTACATCAGATTATGCTTGCTTCTGATAATGCTAATCTTCAAACTTCACCAATATTATGTTGTACTCTAGATTTGTCAACTGCTAAGAACATCATCATGTGTATTACGTCTCTGAATTTTTTAGATTTAGAGATGTTATCTTATAGTTCTGCACATTGAACAACCCTTAGAGATCAAAAAATTTATTCATACAAATTTACATGTTATCATGAAAACTCCATGGATTAGTTGACGAACCAAACATGTTATCATGAAAAAGGAGATGATAGTGACAGACTGATTTCAAATGATGTTTTTGGTCCTTTAGAAGGTTTTTATGAAATGGTAGTTGGAGATGAAGAATTATTATTAACTAAATAAGAAACACTTGAAGTCTAAGTACTAGATAAGTTACTTGAGTTGTGTATAGAAGAGGATTCGTTTTCCATGGTTTCCATATAACATGTCTAACAAAATCTTCAACTCTTTTATATGTTCCTCCATAGCCTATAGAGGAAATATCACCAATGAATTATTTGGAACACATGACTTCTTACCCCTTCTTATTGCAGAAGGAGATGTCGATTCATAAAATATATCATCAGAGAGATCTTCCTTCTGCTTTCTCTTTCTTTTCCTTGGATTTTTAAATTCATGAATACTAGGTCGATTTTGAACGAATCTCCTCTAGTAAATCAATACAAGTTTCTAGACACAGTTTAACATATTCAACTAAGACTTCAATATGATTCTCTTTAAAAAACAATGGAAATTTTGCAACAAGTATCCTTTTAGAGGACAAAGAATCTCTATTAATAACTTCTTCTTCAACTAGATCAGATACAAGTTTCACGAGCTTTATAGTTCTTCCATTGAGAGACATGCCAACACCAATGTAGAGTTCTTCAATAAAATGAGCTTCCTCAAGATATTCCATAATATTGCTTTATACTAGAATGATAGAGATCAATCTTCCCAAAGGAATCCACTTTTGAATTTTTGAGGAAGAATTTCTGGTCTCTTTGATAAAACCCCTTAGATACTTGAAAATTATTAAAGGAAGATTTATCTTAACCCCTTTCGCTAGAAAATAAAGCTTGTATATCTGGTCAGTGTTGGTGAAGTTTAGAGAAATTCCATATTTCCTGTGGTGAATGCCTCCAAAGATGAACTTGGACCAAATCTTCATACATGGGTTGAGATTTGAGATACTTGAACTGGTTTCGTCATTGAAGATAGTGGAAACAACATCCTTTATATTATTTTCTTTTGAGGGAATATTGAAACGTCACTTTCCAATTCCATCATGATTCAATAAATTGGCGATAGATTCTTCTGAAATTAGAATCTTCTTCCTTTAAACTGACAAGGAGATTTCAAGTGAAGTAGCCATTGCATGAACCCAAAAATATCTTACAAGAGTAGGATAAGCATGACCTTTCAAAGATTGAAGAAAACTTCTCATCCTTGAGTAATAATATCATTTGTAAGATCAAACCCATTTTTCCTCAAACTATCAAAATCCATGATGTATTCACAAATAACTTCCAATTTATTTACAAGAACAGATAGAGTGGTTTCAGAAATACCTTGGTTTGCAATAATGGCCATAAGATTTTTCTCTTGCTCTTGATATTGAATTTGTTAATGATCTTTCATTGATAGGGTTTGTAAATAGGGCTTTTAGAGGATGAAAAGTTTAAAGGGTGGGTTGTGAAAATAGTAGTGATGTGTGTGAGAAGTGAGTGGGAGTGGGTTTTAAATAGTTTTTAAAAACGAGAATTAATGACAAAATTAAATACACGCAATTGACAAAGAAGGTGAAAAACATGACTACGTCTATTTCCAAGAGATAGTGAATTTCAATGTGTCACATAAAACATATTGATGGCTACCCATATGACACTTGTCTTACTTTATGCCCACATATTATGCTTGTTTTTAATAATTAATCATCAACCCAGAGTCCAGAAGACAGAAGGATCCCAGAGGGCTTTTGACGAAAGAACTTCTTGACACACACAAGTCAATTTTCCTTTTTCATAACCAGGTGAATGCATCTAACTTAAACCTCCATACTCGTTTCTTAATTCGTAGAGATGATCTAATTCGTGTGCATTTCGTCAATAGATCATAACGATTATACTCTTTAGAGTTCCTTAAGGAGCTACTAGAGTTGGCGTCTATATTTTGATTTCTAGAGTTGACGTCTTAGCTTGACTTCTTGGTCATCAATGACTTGTTTGATTTCACGTTTAGAGTCATCTCTTGTAGTTTCCTAGCTTGCTGCATGAGACTTCTTTGACCTTTTCATACTACTTCTGTCAGATGTTGTCAAAAAATATTCGCCTGATCTTATGTCGTTTCTGAACACCTTTTATCTTGCTTCTAGAGTTATTTGAGAGAGTTTGAACAATAGAGACACTTTATCTTTTTTATTATTGATATGAGGTGAAAGAGTAACTTCTGTTGTGTTTCACATATTGGATCTTTTTCTGACACGGTTAAGTGTTTGAAGATAATCAATAATAGAACTGGAGCTTTGTTACCAATTAAATATTCAATGAAACACAAGAAATAGGGGTTTGAATTGGGTTTCTAGAATAAAATATTTTCAAACTCTCAAACTTGAAACAATACTCATGCAAAAATTAAACAACAATAATAAAAGACACAAGTATTTTTATCCTGGTTCATCGTTAACATGGTTAGTCCAGTCCACCTACCAGAGTGATTTTGCTTTATCAACAAGAACTTAATCCAATAATTAATTCCATGATTACAACCATAAAGACTACTTGTTGATGTCTTCTCGAGGATCTTGACTAAACCTTTAGTCCCTCAAGGAATTACAACTCAAAGAAAAATTGTCAATGGCATCTCTAGTATTCATACTAAACTTAGTCACTCAAGGAAATCCTCAATAGAAACTGTTATTGACATCTCGAGGATTCTAACTAACTTGGTCCCTCAAGGAAATTAACCAACTGGTTAAATACAACGTTTGTGTATATACATGATTGCTTCTACAGAAAGCTGATTACACAAGATTAAGCTTAAAAGACAACACTTAAAATTATTCAGAATATAAAGTTCTAAGTGTTTATGTCTTGTTGTTGTTGAAGGTCTTCTTAAACTTGCTCTTTTCTTCTTGTTGGATCTTCTTTTTTCTTCCATTGCAATGTGTTGATATTCTTCTTTTGCTCCATATAGCTCTTTAATGCAAAGCTCATTTGACCTTCTTGAAATCACATTCATTATTTTTTGAAGTTTTACATATATTTTCTTATTCTTGTGTGAGTCTTCTTCTTATTTTAGGCTTCTTCTTGTTTGAGACTTATTTCTTCTTTTTTACTCTTTTATGTTTTTATGTATCTCACTCTTTTGTGTGTATGTGTTGTCTACATTGTTGTGATTTGCACCCACTTTCAATCTTCCAATTTTTATTTAAATAGATAAATAAAATAGAGTCGTTGGAGAAAGAAAGATTGAGTATCCACATAACAGATAGATGTTGGAGACGTTAGCTAAAGTGAGAGTAGAGTGGCGGTAGCAACACTATGATGAGACCTGTGAACAATAATGGTATAGTATACAATCCTTTATCCTAATTTGTAGGTGTTGTACCCCAAAATTTTCCCTCCTATTTTTCCTCAAGAAAACACAGCTTCAGGCTTTTCCTGATTTTTCAGATTGGCGTAAGAATCAGTCAAACAGACTTTTTCTTATCAGTATATCCAAATTAAGGTTTTCATGGACTCTGGAAAAGTTCAAGCAGATTGCTAGGGTTTTGGTTGAGTTTGGCTCAGGGTTTGATCAGGCAGGCACTTCTGTGAAAATTTAAAACAAGAATCAGGGTTTTATGCGCATGTTTCTCAGAAAGAATTAATTCTATCAGTGCTTTTCAATTTACTCTGGGATATGGATTGAGGCTTCTGATTGAAAGTTTGCAGTGTTTGATTTAATCTGTAAAAGGGATAACCACATGGATGTTTGTTGAGATTGACTGTGTAATGCTTATGGCTATTTGAAACGCCGGGTTTATTATTGATTGATGCTAAGACAACAGTGTTTATTAATTGTTTATTTATTCTAAGTTAGAATAATTGGGATTTATTTCCATTTTATTATAATTTAAGAATTACAAATAATTAAATAAACATTTGAAGAATAAATAAAAAGACTTTTATTTATTTTAATTATTTGTACAATTGTTATTTAAATACAATAATTATTTACAAGTATTTATAATAATATTTGTTACAATGATTAAAAGTAAAATAAAACTACATCCTAAAATTATCCTAAGTCTTCTGATGCTCCCCTGTGCTCAATTGATTTTACCTGCAAAAAGAAAAGAAAAGTCAAATGCAGATGAATTAAATAAAAAGGAAGACATTCATCATTAAAAGTAACAGGCCGGAATCAGTTTGTTTGCCCTCTCTGCAAATCACAAGATTGCTCTTTGTTCACAAAGAGGGATAGAAATATGTTTTGCAAATTTAAAAAATGCACAAGGCTGCATAATGACAAAGAAACAAATTGCACAAATTCAAATTGTCAACAAGCTGCACAGTTTCAAAACAAACAGCATGTACAAACTATAAAGTCCATAATGCCTAACCAAGTCCAAAAGGCAAACTGAATATCAACTAAACTGTTCAAGTGCAGAACTATCCACAAATTGTCCAAAAGATATCACAAAGTACGCAAGATATGCAAAAAATCTTGAAAAAGAAGAAAGTATGCAGAGAAAGATACATTGCAAGCCATATTCAAAATATCATCATTTTCAAGGCCAGCTACTTTTTCAGAAAGGTACAGTTGAAAGAAATAAAATGCTTTTTAAATCTGTGGAGAGAGAAAGAGGAAAAGAAGTATAGGCTTACAGCAGGCTTAGGCTTAGAAAAAGAGATATAAGACCAAGTTATCAGAACATAGTAAAGAGAGGCAGAACCAACACATAGAAAAAACACAAGCTCACTGTAATACAAACCAGAAGCAAAAAGCTTGCCTCCAAAACCTGTGTTCCCAAACAAACCAGAAGCATACAACAAGCTCAAGCCTGTACCAATAAACATCCTGCATAAACATCAACCTTAAACCAGAAACAGCAAAACCTGTTTTAAAGCCTAAGATCCAAAACAAGCTTCAAGCCATACAAAGCCTGTCAAGCACAAACCAGAATCAACGCATTCAAACTTCAACCAGACCTGTTTCAAACCAACAAGCCAAACCTTGAAGCCTAAAACACAAAGCCCTACAACCTGTTTCAATGGCAAAAGCCAAAGCCTAAAAGCCAAGCTTGTCTCAAGCCTTTCAAAGCCAAAGCCCTCAGAGTAACCTCATCATTGGGCCAGTAACTAACAAAAGCAATACTCCAAAATCAACATCAATAAGCATCTCAGAGGCAACTCAAAATCAGAATAACATTCAAATCACAAAGCCCTCAGAGTTGGGCTCATCATAGGGTTCAACAGCATATCAGAGGCAGCATACCAAGCATACAGAAGATTAAGCAAGAAATCAAAGGCAACTGAGGCAAGCAGTCAGAAGAGGGAAAGAAGTGACTAAACTAAAGGTTTTCAGAGAAGCATCATCATCAAACCATAAAAGACAAATACAAGGTACCAGATTTCCAAGCTAGCTCAACATCACGTATTTCCCTCTGCCTGGCCGCCCAAAGCGCCTCCAAGTCCGCCTCTCCTCCGTCTCCAAAGGTCAAAGGTAGTATCTCTTCTTTTCTTTCCTTTCATGCACCTCAAACGGAAACAACAACAACACTTAAAATCAGAACACAACAAAATTAAAACATGCAAGATGTGAAGCTTAAAACCCTAGGACGTAAAGAAGGAAAAGTTGTTACCTTTGCTTGTCACTGCTTGAGCAATCCATGGAGGGAGAAGGAGCTGACGGCGGCGCCTGGTGGCCATGGGCGGAGACTTTGTTCAGAAAAAGCTAGGCATGAGAAGATGAAGACGAAGCGAAGAAGATGAACGGCGCCTCTGTAACCCTAATTCCCAAATGAAACAAAACTATTGAAACCCTAAAAAACAATTGTTCAAACATGTTCTGGGCCTTTCCCCACTCAAACGCGTAAAGCCCGTCAGATTCTGGCTAATACACCCCCCATTTCTCCTTCTGATTCTTTGTCTTGCTTGGGCCCAAAAACCCCCTTAAGCCCATTTCAATTCCTTTTTTATTTAATACTCTTTTTTTTTGTATTACATTAAATCTTTTTTGCATAACTTATTTTGTTCAATAAATCAATATACTATTTTTTTTACATTAAAATTTTATTAACAATACCTTTTTTACACACTCAAAATATGTAGATATTAGGTTTTGTTAAGTTTAAACATCTTTTTAATTAAAACCTTTTTTTGTTTTGTTTAAAAACCTTGTATAAAACATTTATAGAAAATACATAAAAATAGAATTTCTTAAAACATTTTCTTTTCTTTTATTAAATCTTTTGTTTTGTACATAATCAACAAATATTCAAAAAATAAATAAATAATTTTTCTTTAAAACTTTTGTTTAATTAATCTTATACAAGTTTAGTAAACATTAACCAAAACATAAAGATAACAAAATACTTAATTTTGCATTAAGTTAATATCTTTCTCACTTGTAAATAAATCACATGCACTTACACAAATATATTTGCTTATCTCTTATTCTTATACATTGATACATTTTATATTGAGATTGATTCGATTTGGTTGTAAATATATTTGGACACTACTCTCCTATTAAGTCTCATCACCATTTGAAAATATTTGTACCCCCACTCCCGGATACTTATTTGTAATAGCTTAGACTTTAAATTCTCGCAATTTATCGCTTTCAATTATACCATGTTTAGACCTAGGGTTTGTATGTAAATAAAATCAACCGCTAGATAACCTAATACAAAGATAAATGCATGACAATCAATACACCATTCACACTTGCACCCTATTGTACCCCAAAATTTGCCCTCCCATATCCTTCAAAGAAATTGCCAAGACATGTTTCAAAATTCCCCAAGGGTTGCACAGTGCAAGAGCCCCCTGAACAGTCAAAATTAGGGTTTTGGTCCTGATCAAGAAAATGAAGTTTCCAAAGGTCCAATCAAGTCTCACATGCCTATAAATATGGTCAAGCATCCTCATACAAAGTTTCAAGACTTTCAGCACAAAATTGCACAGTCAAAAACCCTAATTGCACTACAGTCAACTGTAGGGGCAAAATGGTCATTTGACAGTCAAAAGTTCAAATTTTTGGTCAACATCTCATTTTGAAGCCACAAACATCATTTGATCAATGCTTGATCATGATTCTCAAAGCTTGGCTCAAAAATCATCAAGATGCAAAAGTTTCCTTATTTGGACAACTGAAAAAGTCAACTGTAAATTGACCAGGGCATAACTTTCACATGGATTATCAGAAAAATTCCATCCAAAGCTTATTTTGAAGAAAAAGACATTTCCTACAACTCATATTCATACTTCAAGTCCAAGAAATGCTCTCACAAAAAGTTATCAATTTCAACATTATAGGTCATTTTCAAAAGTCAACAAAAAGGGACTTTAAGTCAAATGACATAACTTGAGATTGGTAAATCAAAATGACATGGGACCAAAGGCATTGGTTAGAGGACTCAAAGACCTTTCCAAAATGTCCAAGAACATGAGCAAAGCTTAAAAATTGAGCAAGTTATGCCTTGTGGAAGTTGGGAAATTTTTGGATATTTTGAAAAGTCAACATTGATTCAAATGACCTAAAATTGCTAATGGGCCTATTTTTCTTCCACAATTCATCATCCAAGGCATGTGCACGACCACTTGGCCCAAAGGGAAGTTTTTATTCATTTTTTTATTTATTTATTTGAATTTTTATTATTAATAATTCATTTAAACTAAATAAAATATGAAAAAATGCTAAACTAATGAAATAAAATCTTTTTGTGCAGAAAATATTCTCATTGGACACTCAAATTCGTATGATCAATTAGGGAAGATTTGGATATGATTGAGAGCAAAAGTGCATGAAAAAGATTGAAAAAACTAATGCTTGAAAATCAAATATTGCATAATCAATTCTTGGATTCTTTTGATCAGATTTTTGACCTAATTCATTCATACATATACAAAGAAGCAAAACCTAATGCCATAAACCAAGAAGCTGCGCAGAAAACACCATATGAACATTGGAAATTCCTCTTGAAAACTCAATTCTGAAAGCCTAGTTCTAGGGCGATTCAAGACCAAATAGTGATTCCATTAGCTTCCTTGAGGATTATAGAACGTGTTCCAATCAAAATCGATCATCCCAACACCCAGAATTGGTATATAGAAATCAAGCTTTTCTCACTTTTTTTCATAATCGTGTTTTGAGATTTAAACATTTTCATTGCATAATTTTAATGGATTCTTACTAAATGATGCATTCTGAAGCTAACCATCTACTTTAATTGTGTTTTTACGTATTATACACGATTTCACCATTGTTGCTTTTTAGGGTTCTTAAGGTTTCAAATTAGGGGTTTTAAGATATGGAAAAATTGGAGCTGGAAACCTACGCCGTTCAATTCAGTGAGCTTGGACGAAAAGAATGAGACTATCGCGCCTAATTTATGAGGCTCCAATGGCTATTCGCTATTTTCCCTAATCATGCCTTTTAGAACGGTGTAAAAGCCGTTGCCTATGTTTTTTTTATTTCAGGATAAATAAGCCAACGAAGAAGACGCTGATGTGTAAGGAGTTGATTGCTTCATTTGAAAATTCGCGCTAAAAAGATACTAACGCGTTGGTTTATTTTATATTTATTATTTGTTATTTAATATACAAAGAAAACAAATAGCCTGGTTGGTGAAGCATAGTGACTGGTAACGTTCATGACCTGGGTTCGAGCCCCAGGTCCTCACTCTTTCCATATATTTTTTCAATTAATATTCACATGCAATTTCAGTAGTGGTGTCCACCATGCACCCACAAAATCAAACATGCCACGCGTACCAGGGCATCAAATCAAAGGCCATGATCTGATGAGCTCAGTGCACACTAGTCAACAAAGCTACAGGCTAGCCACGAAAGTCCAACAGGCCAAGGTTGATGGGCCCGGCTTGCTAAAAGAGAACCCTCCAATTTGGGGCAGACCCCCTAGGTTTGCAAGTTTTTATTATTCTTTATTTTTCTTTATTATTTCTATTTTCTTTTAATTGTTGTTTTGTTTGATTAATTTAATATTTTCATAAAATATAAAAAACACATAAAAAAATCAGAAAAGAGAAAAAAATAATAAATATTTTTATTTTAGTATTTTTATAAATAAATTCATTAATTGATTAGTTTTAAATTAGGTTTTAATTGTAATACTTTTTTTAATAAAAATCTAAAAAATATAGAATTAGGGTTTATGATAATTTTTATTCCTTTTTATTTTTCTTCCATAATAATTAAAATATTAAATATTTATTTTTGTAATTAAATTGCATGTAAATTAATTAGGGTTAATTTTAGGTTAAAATTTAATCTTCTTTTTTAATAAATTAAAAACAACTAGAATTAGGGTTAGCATTTATTTTAATTAATTCTTTTTCATTAAAATCATAAAATACCAAAAAATACCAAAAACAATTTCTCTTTCTTTGTTAATTAATTAATCTCATCATTTAATTTAATCTTGCAAAAAGGGTCCAACGCCCTCGTTTAATTCTTATTTAATTCGCGTGTTTTATTTCTTTTTTCGTTTAATATTTATGTATCTCTCCCAAGGCCTTGTAAATTAATTTCTTGCACTTTACTTTTCATTAAGTCTTTACTTTCCGTCAAATCGGGTCCTGGATTTTAATTTTGGCGATGTGGACCCGCGCCTTTGTAATAGTTTAGAACTTTCAATTTCCGCATCTTTTTTAACTGTTAAATAAATGCATGCAAGAATGAATGGCCTAAAATAAAAACGAACGCGTAGATCACTTTGACATGACAAGATAAATGCAAATGAAAACGACACACAAATCACACACCACCCCTAGGGTACGCCTCACTGTTGCCTTGCCTCGAAAGGTGATCGTCGAGTAGAGGATGTCTTAGTAAGTCCTCATGATCCGGGAACCTGGCATGAGGGTAGCTTCTAAGGTGTCTTCCCATTGCTCTGGTGATCACCATGTCCGGAACCTCGAATTGACCTGAACACCTCCAACGGTGGTGCTACCTACCTCTCAATGGTGGGATGGCACTACTTCAAGGACATCTACACAGACGAATTCCTTAGGGTAGGTAGACGACTCTAGATACTTGCTCTAATTTCAAAAACAAATCAAAAATACTTTTCACACCAACACATTTTCAAAAAGCTTTCGAAAGCATTTTCAAACACTCTTGAGGACCGATAGAAGAGTCGAACTGAAATTTTCAAAGAAACTTTTTAAAACCCACAGTTGAAAAGCAAACAAACCATTTTTGAAAACACAAGTGAGCAAGTATCTAAGAGCCCATGGATAACCATGGATAGAAAGGGTGCTAACACCTTCCCTTTCTATAATCTACCTCCCGAACCGAGAGCAATCTCTATAAGGAATTTTTCTGTGCTTTTGTCCTTTCCATTTGGAGAAAATAAAAGATGGTGGCGACTCTTGCTTCCGCGACATTTCGCGAACCAGTGTTAAACAGTCAGTTCCAGATCCACCGATCACAGAGTTGGCGACTCTGCTGGGGAGATAAATTTAAAGTGAGGTGTACCTTAGGGCTAGTTCATAACTGTGTTTTCAATTGCTTTCCTTGTGTGCTTTAAATTGTGGGTTGCTTGGGAGTTCTATAGATCCTAACCCGGATCTAGGGGATACCTTCTTAGAAAGTAGCAACAAGGCTGTGAGGGAACTGTGTGGGGTATACCGACATGGTTGAAACAGTCTGCTACGTTGATGTGGCACTTTGGTGTGTACCGGTAACCCTTGAGTTCAGTCAAGGAGAGTACGGGGCCTCCGCGTGGTGTCGTGAAGCATCAACAGACCTTAGGAACCTTAATTGAACTATCTTGGCCTCTTTAGGGTAGTGAGATAACTGACTTTGGTGCAGTCCGAGGTTGGTTGATACTCGATACTACGCTCAATTGAGGGTTGCTTTCCTGGAATATTTCGGTCGCCAGTTCAGTGGCTAAATCGAAACGATGAACAATGAAAGCAATCCCGTGATATTGGGACCCTTAGAACCCGGTTACTTCTAATAGGACAGGTTGAACCCACCAACTTCAAGAGGGTACTACCCAGACCCCATGTTGGCCTTAAACCCTAAGGGCTTGTCTTGTGTGCCTTGTGTGCCTTACATGTTTGTCTTTGTAAATATCTATGGTGTGTTTAATCATAGCATCATGACATCATCCAGCATCATATGCATTGACTAACCATTTCAGGGGTTCGAATTTTCATCTTTGTTCTTGTTTTGTAGGACATGGAAACTGTTCGTAGAAAGACAATTCAAATCAGTCTTGTAAGGGTCCCTCCTCAGCTTAAGGAGCTTATATCTAGGATTCCCGAGAACTCTTCATTCAGTGAAAGACATGGAAGTCTCATCAGCTTGGTCAATACCAACATTGAGGAAGATATGATAAAGGTCCTGTTCCAGTTCTTTGACCCTCTGCATCACTGTTTCACCTTCTTGGACTATCAGCTGGTACCTACATTGGAGGAGTTCTCCCGGCTCCTGAAGATCCCTATCCTTGATCAACTACCCTACAACGGTACGGAAAAGGAACCTAAGCTTGAAGAGATTGCTAAAGCCTTGCACCTACAATCATCTGACCTCAAGGGACATTGGGAAGTTAGAAGTGGTATCAAAGGATTCTTAGCCAGGTTTCTGTTTGAAAAGGCCCATGAATGTTGGAACTCCCTTAATTTGCAAGCTTTTGAAGAAGTGGTGGCCCTCCTTGTCTATGGTTTGGTGTTGTTCCCTAACCCAGATCAGCTTATAGATATCAGTGCGATCCAGATCTTTATGGCCAGGAATCCTATACCTACGTTGATGGGGGACATCCTTCACTCATGTTACACTCGAACCATGAGAAAAAGAGGTGTCCTAATGTGTTGCACTCCTCTCCTGGGAAGGTGGTTTATTTCGCACCTTCCATAATCAGTCTTGAAGAATGAGCATGGTTTGAGATGGTCACAACGGTTGATGACTCTTACACATGCGGATATACATTGGTGCCCTCGGTCCAGAGAAGATGTCACCATCATTGATCGTTGCGGGGAGTACCCTAATGTTCCTTTACTTGGAATCAGAGGAGGTATTACTTACAACCCATGCCTGGCTTGGAGACAGTTTGGTTATGCTCGGAGGGATGGTCCTCATGACATGTTGATTCCTGACATAGTTTTTGACTTCGACAACGATACTCAAGGACTTCGCCAGAGATTTATCAGAGCCTGGAGGATGCCAAGTAGGATAGACAGTAAGACACTGGGGCACAGGAATTCCATCCCATTGGAACCTTATCTCAAGTGGGTACGCGCCCGCTCCCAGAAGTTAGTGATGCCTTATCCCCATATGCTCCCAGTAATCAAAGAACCAGTCTTGGAAGGGGAAGTGTCCTACACTATTCAGCACCCTGATATGCCCACATCCTGGGAAGAGATGCAGAAGAGCTGGATCCAGCTTAAGGAAGAACGGAATTCTCTTGAGACTAGTCTACATGCCAGTGAAAAGAAGGTCTTGGAGCTCACCCGCCTGTTGCATGAGGAGAGGAATCTCAACACTTACATAGCTCCAAAGAGGATGCGTAGTATATTCTGGGATTGATTTGCTTTTGTATTATTTTGCCCATGAGGCTTTGATGTACTAAACAATTATTTCCTTAATGATAACGTGTGTTCCTTTTTGTCTACAACAAATTTGAACTTTCGAACCCTTGAATGCATTGCATAAACACATATCATTCATCATGTGCATAGCAGGTTTTCCCTCTTTTCAGGTTGCTTACAGTTCTTCGCTGTTTATTTCAGCATCATGAATCCTGACTCATCATCAACTGAGACATCCATCAAAGCTCTTCAGGCGCAGAATGCGCAATTTCAGGAATTAATCAAGGGTTTGGCTCAAGGCCAAGAAGAACTGAAAGCTCTGCTCCTGAAGAAGGAGAAGAAGAAGAAGAGAAGAACTGTTCTGTTTAGCTCGGGCCGAAGGTTTGGCAACACTTTGCAGAATGAAGAGGCTGGTTCTTCCATTGGCAAGAGTACTCCTCAAGCAGAAAAGGGTCCTAGTCCGGTAGTCTCCGACAACGAGACTGATTTTGATGAAGAGCAATATCCTCCGGCAGAAGACCGTTACAAGCAGTTGGAAGATAGGCTGAATGCTATGGAAATACAACAGGTACCTGGGCTGGATTTCGGAGACTTGGGTTTGTCTACTGGTGTGATCATCCCTCATAAATTCAAAGCACCATCTTTCACTAAATATGACGGGGCGTCTTGTCCCAAGCTACATCTCAGGTCCTATGTTCGGAAGATCCAACCGTACTCAGCGGATAAGAATTTGTGGATCCACTTCTTCCATGAGAGTCTTTCAGGGACTCATCTCGAATGGTTCTATCAGCTGGATGGGACCAAGGTTCGTAACTGGGAGGAGTTGGCTACTGCTTTCTACAAGCAGTATCAATATAATGCCGACCTTGCCCCTACACGTACCCAACTCCAGGGTATGTCGTTAGGTTCAAGTGAAGGTTTTAAGGAGTACGCTCAGAAGTGGAGAGACCTGGCTGGAAGGGTGCAGCCTCTGTTGACTGATCGGGAGTTGGTAGACATGTTCTTGGGGACCCTATCTGGGCCATTTTTCAACCATCTTATTGGGAATTCGTCTGCAGGGTTCACTGATCTGATTCTGACTGGAGAGAGAATTGAGGCTGGGTTGAAGTCTGGAAAGATCCCGAAGGGTGCATCGTCTAGTTCTGAGAAGAAACCCTTCAAGAAGGAGGCTAGTGCTGTATACGGTTCCAAGAGACCAGAGAGAACTGAGCGCCGCCAATCTGTCAGTGCGGTAATGATTGCTAAGCCTGCTGCCGCTCCTCGGCCAACCAATCCTCAAAGGGCTGAAAGACCCCGGAGAGAGTTCACCCGGTTGAGTATGACCTTGTCGCAAATCTTACCACAGCTGCTCTCAACCAACTTGGTGACCGTCAGAGAGGCTCCGAAGTTTCCAAATACTACATCTCCTAAGTACAACCCGAATGCCCGCTGTGCGTACCATTCTGATAGCCCGGGGCATTCCACTGATGACTGTTGGGCATTAAGGAGTAAGGTGCAAGACCTTATCGACGCGAAAGAGATACAGTTCGAAGCGCCTGAGAGGCCGAATGTGGTTACTGCTCCTATGCCCCAGCATGGAGTAAATGCTGTTGACGAAGATGTTTACGCTATTTCTGTGGATGATCTAGCTACTCCTTTGAAGACCGTCAAAAGGAACCTACTGCTGGCCGGTTTATTTCCGGGTTGCAGTGAGGGTTGCCTGTTCTGTGCTGTTTCCCTATCTGGTTGTCCCTTGCTGAAGTTAGGCATCCAAAGCCTAATGGATAGCAAGGAGATTCTGTTTAAGAAGTCTGTTGTTCAGTTGGTTCTGGTGGAAGAAGTTTCTGTGGTTACCATCTTCAATAATCCAATCAAGGCTCTCCCTAAGAAGCCTATTCAAATCATGACTGTTGCACCTGTGGTTATCACTGTTCCGGGGCCTCTTCCCTATGTATCTGATAAAGCTGTCCCCTGGCATTATGGGGCCGATGTGTATGTAAACGGGATTAAACAAGAGTTCAATACTGGCGCCAGTATCTGTGATATCACTGGCCCAGCCAAAGTCACCCGCAGTGGCAGGCTCTTCTCGCCTGACATTGCACCGCCTGCTGCTCGAAGACCACTTCTTATGACTCCTACAAGTGTACCTGTTCCTATTGCCGATCAAGTTGTTTCTCCTGCTGCCGAGTCATCCAATGCTCGGGGCAAAGGAATTGAAGTTGAGCCTGCCCGGATGGAGGCACCGATACCTATAACTGCCGAAGCCTCCCAACAAGAAATGGAGGAGATTCTAAAGATAATAAAGAAGAGTGACTTCAATGTTGTGGAACAGCTGGGGCACACGCCCTCCAAAATCTCCATGCTCTCTTTATTGCTGTGCTCCGAGGCCCATGCTAAGGCCTTGATCTCGTTCCTCAAGACGGCCCATGTGCCACAAGAGACATCTGCAGTCTAGTTCATTGATTGCGTAGCAAATCTGACAGTAGACAATGGCTTGGGTTTCTTAGATGCTGACCTGATCGCGAAAGGAAGAGACCATAATGATGCTCTGCATGTCTCTATCGAATGCAGAGGCACTACTCTGGCACATGTATTGGTGGATACTGGTTCGTCCTTGAATGTTCTACCAAAGAAGGCTTTAGACCGTCTGGATTGTGAAGGCCTGGAATTAAAACCCAACAATATCATCGTAAGGGCCTTTGACGGTTCAAAAAGGATGGTTCATGGAGAGGTTGACATTCCCATTCGTGTGGGTTCTCAGGTGTTTTACTCTACATTTTATGTGATGGATATCCGTCCATCGTACTCTTGTCTACTGGGTCGACCTTGGATCCATAAAGCTGGGGCAGTGACCTCTACCTTGCACCAGAAGCTGAAGTACCCTGTCGGAGGGAAGATCGTCACTGTACAGGGAGAGGAGGAATATATGGTAAGCCACCTGAATTCCTTCAGATACATTGAGATGGACGGGGAGTTTATTGAAACCCCCTTTCAGCATTTCGAGGAGGTGCTTCCAATTGCAGCAGCATCAGAAACAGCAGTAGAAGAGAATGTTCCTTTGAAGATGGCTTCCCTAAAGGATGCCCGGGCTGTGGTTCAAAAAGGTGAATGTGCTAACTGGGGCAGGCTTCCAGACTTTACACAGAAAACTGATAAATTTGGGCTGGGTTTTACTGCAGAGGGTCAGAAAGCTATGAGGAAGGCGAAGACCGGAAGACCTCCTGTGTTCATTACAAATCCAGGAGTGAATGCTGTTGGGGAAGACAATGAGGTGGACGAAGCTGAATTCAATAGCTGGATCTACCCGACGACTGAAGGCGGATTGACCAATTGGATTGCCAAAGACCATACTCCTGTTACCTTTGTGACTCAGTAATAAATTTCTTTGTTTCGCTATTTGTAATAAACAATAAATAAACTCTGTGGCCCGGTGTCTTACCCGAGGCACCGTGGTTTCATTTGTGAGGGCATATAAATTGTCATTTCATATATCATAAATGAAAATCTTGGACGTTTTCTCGCATTACAAATCTTATGCTCCTTTTTTGTCTTTCTTTCCTTTACATATATTTCAAAACAGCTGTATTTACACACACACTCACTCATACAGGTTTCAATCCACTCTGGATCTCACTGGTAACGACTCTGCTACTGCCAGTTATGACTTCGAAAATCCGATCAACTTAGCCGAAGACGAAGGTGAAGATGATTGCGAAGTGCCTGGCGAGCTTGCAAGACTGTTGCTTCAGGAAGAGAGGGCAATTCAACCCCATGAAGAGCCAGTGGAAACAATAAACTTGGGTATTGAAGCAGACAGGAAAGAGGTAAAGATTGGTTCCAACCTAGAGCTCAGCGTGAAGCAACGGTTGACTCAAATGCTGCATGATTATATGGAGATCTTTGCCTGGTCCTACGAAGACATGCCCGGGTTGGATACCGACATTGTGGTCCATCACTTGCCAACTAAGGAAGATTGCCATCCGGTTAAGCAAAAGGTCCGCCGCATGCGTCCAGAGATGTCTGAGAAGATCAAAGCCGAGGTTATGAAGCAGTTTGATGCCGGGTTTCTTGCAGTGACTTCTTACCCTCAGTGGGTTGCTAATATGGTGCCGGTACCAAAGAAGGATGGAAAGGTCATAATGTGTGTCGACTACAGGGATCTGAACAGGGCCAGCCCCAAGGATGACTTCCCTTTACCTCACATTGATGTCCTTGTTGACAATACAGCTCAGCACAAGGTGTTCTCTTTCATGGATGGTTTTTCAGGTTACAATCAGATCAAGATGGCACCTGAAGACATGGAAAAGACTACATTTGTTACTCAGTGGGGCACCTTCTGCTACAAGGTCATGCCATTCGGGTTGAAGAACGCTGGGGCAACCTACCAGCGTGCCATGGTTGCTTTATTTCATGACATGATCCATCATGAGATAGAAGTATATGTTGACGACATGATCGCAAGGTCCCAGACTGAGGAAGAGCACCTAGATCATCTGCAGAAATTGTTTGACCGGTTGAAACTATACAAGCTGAGGTTGAACCCGAACAAGTGCACCTTCGGGGTAAGATCGGGAAAGTTGCTAGGCTTCGTGGTAAGTGACAAGGGCATTCAAGTGGACCCTGCTAAGGTCAAAGCTATTCAAGAGATGTCAGTTCCTAGGACAGAGAGGGAGGTCAGAGGCTTTTTAGGACGCCTGAATTACATTGCTCGCTTCATCTCACATCTGACTGCTACCTGTGAGCCAATCTTCAAGCTGCTGAAGAAAGATCAGGTAGTACGTTGGAATGATGAATGTCAGGCTGCTTTCGACAGAATCAAGGAGTATCTCCAAGAACCACCCATCCTTATGCCACCGGTTGAAGGGAGACCTCTGATATTATACCTTACAGTGCTCGACAACTCAATGGGGTGTGTGTTGGGGCAGCATGACGAGTCTGGCCGAAAAGAGCATGCCATTTATTACCTTAGCAAAAAGTTTACCGACTGTGAGACCCGATACTCACTGCTTGAGAAAACTTGCTGCGCTTTGGTATGGGCTGCTCGCCGGCTGAGACAGTATATGCTGACTCACACTACCTTGTTGATCTCAAAGATGGATCCAATAAAGTACATATTCGAAAAGCCTGCTCTGTCTGGGAGAATAGCAAGATGGCAAATGATCTTGACGGAATACGACATTCAGTATACAACCCAGAAAGCCATCAAGGGAAGTGTGTTGGCGGACCACTTGGCACATCAGGCTGTAGATGACTATCAATCAATGAACTTCGAATTTCCGGATGAAAGCATCATGATAGTAACTGATTGTGAAGTACTTGGACCGGATGAAGGACCTGAGGAAGGATCCCAATGGTCTATGCACTTTGACGGAGCCTCCAACGCTTTGGGAAACGGTATCGGCGCCATAATCATATCACCTCAAGGCACTCATACTCCACTCACTGCCCGACTATGTTTCAACTGTACCAACAACATGGCAGAGTATGAGGCGTGCATCATGGGTCTTCAAGCTGCGATTGACTTAAGGATTAAGTTTCTGAGTGTCTTCGGAGATTCCGCTCTTGTGATCAATTAGATCAAAGGAGAGTGGGATACGAAACATCCAAACCTGATTCCTTACATAGAATGTGTATTGACTTTGATCCCCCACTTCACAGAGATAACCTTTGAACACTTTCCGAGAGAAGAGAATTAGTTGGCGGACGCGTTAGCTACAATGTCTTCTATGTTCAAGGTCAAATGGGATAATGAGGCTCCCCGGATCATCATCTGGAAACTGGACGAACCGGCATACTGTTGCGATCTCGAGACTGAATTGGTGACTGAGAAGCCTTGGTACCATGAGGTGAAGAGATATTTGGAAACTCAGGAATACCCTGAAGGTGCCTCTATCAATGATAAGAAGTTCCTGAGAAGGTTCGCGGCAAAGTTCTTCCTTAGCAACGGCATCTTATACAAGCGAAACCATGATTCAACCTTACTGCGTTGTGTGGATAAGACTGAAGCAGAAAGGATCATGGAAGAGCTGCATGAAGGGACCTTTGGTACACATTCCAGTGGGCACACTATGGAAAAGAAGATCCTTCGGGCAGGGTATTACTGGTCCACAATGGAAGCTGACTGTTACCAACATTCCAGGACATGCCACAAGTGCCAGATTTACGCAGACAAGGTGCATGTTCCTCCAGTTCCTTTGAATGTTCTGACTGCGCCTTGGCCGTTTGCAATGTGGGGCATAGACATGATCGGTGAGATTAAACCTACGGCATCTAATGGGCATCGCTTCATCCTAGTGGCGATTGATTATTTTACGAAGTGGGTTGAAGCAGCTTCCTACGCTACGGTAACCAAGACTGTTGTGGCACGGTTCATTCGGCATAATCTGATCTGTCGGTACGGCGTCCCAGAGAGAATTATTACAGACAACGGTACCAATCTGAATAACAAGATGATCGCTGAGCTCTGCGAACAGTTCAAGATACAGCACCACAATTCTTCTCCTTACAGACCGAAGATGAATGGGGCTGTAGAAGCAGCAAATAAGAACATCAAGAAAATCGTGCAGAAGATGACAGTGACTTATAAAGATTGGCACGAGATGTTACCGTTCGCTCTACATGGGTACCGTACCTCAGCCAGGACGTCAACCGGGGAAACTCCTTTCTCTTTGGTTTATGGTATGGAGGCAGTCTTACCGAT
Source organism: Vicia faba (assembly GCA_948472305.1). Taxonomy (NCBI): domain Eukaryota; kingdom Viridiplantae; phylum Streptophyta; class Magnoliopsida; order Fabales; family Fabaceae; genus Vicia; species Vicia faba. The sequence goes on from OX451738.1 coordinate 262,345,199, forward strand.
CGAAGTGCAGATACCCTCTCTCCGGATAATGAAGGATGCAAATCTGAACGAAGATGATTGGATCCAGACACGACTTGATCAGCTCAACCTTATTGACGAAAAGAGACTTGCTTCTATCTGTCATGGTCAGACGTATCAGAAACGGATGATCAGGGCATTTAACAAAAAGGTCAGACCACAGGAATATCAAGTTAGGGATCTGGTAATCAAGCGAATCATCCTTCCTCAGAGTGATCCAAGGGGCAAATGGACCCCTACGTACGAAGGGCCATTTGTGGTTAACACATGTGTTCTCAGGAGGAGCAATGATATTGACCAACATGGATGGTGACGACCTTCCTCACCCCGCCAATGCAGACATAGTAAAAAGATACTACGCATGAAAAAAGACCCGCTAGGCTGACATGCCTAGGCAAAAATTAGGGCTTCCCGTCGAACCAAAAGGGTTCGGGCAAAATGAAGGGATGAAACGAAAAATCTGTACACCCGGCAAGTCGAAAACCTGAAAAGGAGGCTTGGGCAAAAATGGGTATCCCGGTGGACTGAAAACCCGAAAGGGCGGTTCAGGAAAAAATTAGGGATAAAACCGTAATACTATGTCTCATTGATCACTTTGCATCCAGAATCCGGTATCTAGATCAAATTCAGACGGCATCGATCAGTCAGCTTCACCTTCAACCAAGGTCATCAAGTGATGAGACGCTCGGAGTTATAAAGGCAATAGCAGAGTTGAAACCCAGTGGATCATTCATTTCACACAGCTGTTTTATTTTCTTTTGTACAAAATTTGTATAAACTCTTTTGTTCGGCGGTGTTCTCTTACTAGGACGTCAGCCTCTTGTACACAAAACGCCTATTTACAGGCCATTCAAAAATCAATACAAGTATATTTTCAGTTAAAAGTGCCAATTGTTTTTCTTTTTCTGTTTTGTTTTACGAAGAACGTCCAAGGTTCAATTTGTGATATATGCATTGACAATAATTTGCTAACTCATGAATATTTTCATACGAAACAAAGAATTAATTACAGGTAACATTAGAAACAGGGGCAATAAAGAGTTGTCTAGGCAATCTAATTGTGCTGTCCTCCAAGGTACCAAAGTAGGTTCAGCTAAAAAACATAACCGGCATATCTCAATTCCCCAGAGAGTACGTCAGCAAGTCAACATACTCTTCTCGAGCAAAGTTATTATCAAACCTTAAGGAAGTCGAGTATCCTCCAGCAGATCTCAACATTCCCTAGCAGTACACATATTCTTAACAAGCATCCCCGACAGTCTTGGTCTAAAGATTGTTCCCCGGCGGTATATTCAACATTCAAAAGAACCACTTTCCCCGCAGTTCAAAAGCTTCCCCAAGAGAGCCCAATCCAGTTCCCCAAGGAAGTTGGAATTCATCTCCCCAAGCAGTAAGCTTATCCCCAGTAGATTCTGGAAGCTTATCCGCGCAGAGCACGAACGCGTCGCCCGGCTTTATTCAAAGAGTTATTTCCTTACCAGGATATAACTGGGTTATCCTCAGCCGAAAGCCATGGAAAGATCGTCGTCGACGAAGTCTTCTTACCCCCAGCGAAGTCTATGCACACTTCCAATACAACAAAGATATCCCCAGCAAGGTATTATCAACACTCAGCAAAGTACCTTTCCTCCCCACAGAGTATTGCTTCCCAGCAAGATCGTTAGAGTACTTTCCTCCCTGCAGAGTTATTCCATTCGCCAAGTTTATTCCCCAACGGAGTTATCTTCTCCTACTGGTATTCTTGCAATTATCATCCCTAGCGGAAGCAAAATCTATTCTCCAACATCAGCCCAGGAGTGACTTCCCGGCACCCGTCAAGGATTTACTTTTCTAGACGAAAAACACATTCATCATTATAGCATGCATAGACGCATCATATCTTACAAATCTCATTTATGTTGAGAACATCATTGCTTGGTCCATATCATGCATTGCATTTGACTGACCTTTACCTTTCAGGAAGGATTCAGCTAAATTCTCAATCATATTTCAAGACCTAGACCGGTTCAGTTAATCGACTCCAAATATTTCTTATCCAGTCCAAGGCTTTCTCTAGTCCAGCTAAATCGACCCCAAACAGATTTTTCTGATGAAGACTCAGTAGAAGTTATCAAAGGTTTTTCTCAAACGTCCGCTTTTGAGATTATAATTTCCTATGGTTCTCTCCCCAATGCTGCGGAGACGATAATTCCATTCCAGGTTTTTCTCAAACGTCCGCTTTTGAGATTATAATTTCCTATGGTTCTCTCCCCGATACTGCGGAGATGATAATTCCATTCCAGGTTTTTCTCAAACGTCCGCTTTTGAGATTATAATTTCCTATGGTTCTCTCCCCGATCCTGCGGAGACGATAATTCCATTCCAGGTTTTTCTCAAACGTCCGCTTTTGAGATTATAATTTCCTATGGTTCTCTCCCCGATCCTGCGGAGACGATAATTCCATTCCAGGTTTTTCTCAAACGTCCGCTTTTGAGATTATAATTTCCTATGGTTCTCTCCCCGATCCTGCGGAGATGATAATTCCATTCCAGGTTTTTCTCAAACGTCCGCTTTTGAGATTATAATTTCCTATGGTTCTCTCCCCAATGCGGCGGAGACGATAATTCCATTCCAGGTTTTTCTCAAACGTCCGCTTTTGAGATTATAATTTCCTATGGTTCTCTCCCCGATACTGCGGAGATGATAATTCCATTCCAGGTTTTTCTCAAACGTCCGCTTTTGAGATTATAATTTCCTATGGTTCTCTCCCCGATCCTGCGGAGACAATAATTCCATTCCAGGTTTTTCTCAAACGTCCGCTTTTGAGATTATAATTTCCTATGGTTCTCTCCCCGATCCTGCGGAGACGATAATTCCATTCCAGGTTTTTCTCAAACGTCCGCTTGTGAGATTATAATTTCCTATGGTTCTCTCCCCGATCCTGCGGAGACGATAATTCCACTCCAGGTTTTTCTCAATGTTTTCCTTTGAGATTATAATTGCCTATGGTTCTCTTCCCGATCCTGCGGAGGTGGTAATCCCAAGATTTTCTCAACAATTGCTGTTGAGGTTAAAGTCATCCAAGGTTCTCTCACCGTTCCTGTTGAAGTAGTAACTATCCCTGGTTCATTCATCGCCGTTTGAAGCTCCAGATCCAGCTCCTGTAACCAGTCAGGACACATCTATATAAAGAATTTGAAGACCATCCCCGTAACAGGTCAGGTAATCATCTTCTTTTTTGCAGGTACGCAAGTTCTCGCTAAGGAATCTCTTATGCGATCAACATCCAGATGGCATCTATAAGCCCATCATCCTATTCATCAACCTCTAAATGGCATCTATAAGCCCATTCCCATCATCACACTGCTACTATGTGAGCGCAAATTTCTGGGCACTCTAGTGTTCAATCATCTTCCACCCTCGGATTATGAAAGGCACGTCAGCCAATCTGCACCCTCAGGTCTAAGAAGATTGAACAGGGGCAACTATTGTGCCCCAAAATTTTCCCTCCCATATCCTTCAAAGAAATTGCCAAGACATGTTTCAAAATTCCCCAAGGGTTGCATAGTGCAAGAGCCCCCTGAACAGTCAAAATTAGGGTTTTGGTCCTGATCAAGAAAATGAAGTTTCCAAAGGTCCAATCAAGTCTCACATGCCTATAAATATGGTCAAGAATCCTCATACAAAGTTTCAAGACTTTCAGCACAAAATTGCACAGTCAAAAACCCTAATTGCACTACAGTCAACTGTAGGGGCAAAATGGTCATTTGACAGTCAAAAGTTCAAATTTTTGGTCAACATCTCATTTTGAAGCCACAAACATCATTTGATCAATGCTTGATCATGATTCTCAAAGCTTGGCTCAAAAATCATCAAGATGCAAAAGTTTCCTTATTTGGACAGCTGAAAAAGTCAACTGTAAATTGACCAGGGCATAACTTTCACATGGATTATCAGAAAAATTCCATCCAAAGCTCATTTTGAAGAGAAAGACATTTCCTACAACTCATCTTCATACTTCAAGTCCAAGAAATGCTCTCACAAAAAGTTATCAATTTCAACATTATAGGTCATTTTCAAAAGTCAACAAAAAGGGACTTTAAGTCAAAGGCCATAACTTGAGATTGGTAAATCAAAATTACATGGGACCAAAGGCATTGGTTAGAGGACTCAAATACCTTTCCAAAATGTCCAAGAACATGAGCAAAGCTTAAACATTGAGCAAGTTATGCCTTGTGGAAGTTGGGAAATTTTTGGATATTTTGAAAAGTCAACATTGATTCAAATGACCTAAAATTGCTAATGGGCCTATTTTTCTTCCACAATTCATCATCCAAGGCATGTGCACGACCACTTGGCCCAAAGGGAAGTTTTTATTCATTTTTTTATTTATTTATTTGAATTTTTATTATTAATAATTCATTTAAACTAAATAAAATATGAAAAAAATGCTAAACTAATGAAATAAAATCTTTTTGTGCAGAAAATATTCTCATTGGACACTCAAATTCGTGTATGATCAATTAGGGAAGGATTGGATATGATTGAGAGCAAAAGTGCATGAAAAAGATTGAAAAAACTAATGCTTGAAAATCAAATATTGCATAATCAATTCTTGGATTCTTTTGATCAGATTTTTGACCTAATTCATTCATACATATACAAAGAAGCAAAACCTAATGCCATAAACCAAGAAGCTGCGCAGAAAACACCATATGAACATTGGAAATTCCTCTTGAAAACTCAATTCTGAAAGCCTAGTTCTAGGGCGATTCAAGACCAAATAGTGATTCCATTAGCTTCCTTGAGGATTATAGAACGTGTTCCAATCAAAATCGATCATCCCAACACCCAGAATTGGTATACAGAAATCAAGCTTTTCTCACTTTTTTTCATAATCGTGTTTTGAGATTTAAACATTTTCATTGCATAATTTTAATGGATTCTTACTAAATGATGCATTCTGAAGCTAACCATCTACTTTAATTGTGTTTTTACGTATTATACACGATTTCACCATTGTTGCTTTTTAGGGTTCTTAAGGTTTCAAATTAGGGGTTTTAAGATATGGAAAAATTGGAGCTGGAAACCTAGGCCGTTCAATTCAGTGAGCTTGGACGAAAAGAATGAGACTATCGCACCTAATTTATGAGGCTCCAATGGCTATTCGCTATTTTCCCTAATCATGCCTTTTAGAACGGTGTAAAAACCGTTGCCTATGTTTTTTTTTTATTTCAGGAAAAATAAGCCAACGAAGAAGACGCTGATGTGTAAGGAGTTGATTGCTTCATTTGAAAATTCGCGCTAAAAAGATACTAACGCGTTGGTTTATTTTATATTTATTATTTGTTATTTAATATACAAAGAAAACAAATAGCCTGGTTGGTGAAGCATAGTGACTGGTAACGTTCATGACCTGGGTTCGAGCCCCAGGTCCTCACTCTTTCCATATATTTTTTCAATTAATATTCACATGCAATTTCAGTAGTGGTGTCCACCATGCACCCACAAAATCAAACCTGCCACGCGTACCAGGGCATCAAATCAAAGGCCATGATCTGATGAGCTCAGTGCACACTAGTCAACAAAGCTACAGGCTAGCCACGAAAGTCCAACAGGCCAAGGTTGATGGGCCCGGATTGCTAAAAGAGAACCCTCCAATTTGGGGCAGACCCCCTAGGTTTGCAAGTTTTTATTATTCTTTATTTTTCTTTATTATTTCTATTTTCTTTTAATTGTTGTTTTGTTTGATTAATTTAATATTTTCATAAAATATAAAAAACACATAAAAAAATCAGAAAAGAGAAAAAAATAATAAATATTTTTATTTTAGTATTTTTATAAATAAATTCATTAATTGATTAGTTTTAAATTAGGTTTTAATTGTAATACTTTTTTTAATAAAAATCTAAAAAATATAGAATTAGGGTTTATGATAATTTTTATTCCTTTTTATTTTTCTTCCATAATAATTAAAATATTAAATATTTATTTTTGTAATTAAATTGCATGTAAATTAATTAGGGTTAATTTTAGGTTAAAATTTAATCTTCTTTTTTAATAAATTAAAAACAACTAGAATTAGGGTTAGCATTTATTTTAATTAATTCTTTTTCATTAAAATCATAAAATACCAAAAAATACCAAAAACAATTTCTCTTTCTTTGTTAATTAATTAATCTCATCATTTAATTTAATCTTGCAAAAAGGGTCCAACGCCCTCGTTTAATTCTTATTTAATTCGCGTGTTTTATTTCTTTTTTCGTTTAATATTTATGTATCTCTCCCAAGGCCTTGTAAATTAATTTCTTGCACTTTACTTTTCATTAAGTCTTTACTTTCCGTCAAATCGGGTCCTGGATTTTAATTTTGGCGATGTGGACCCGCGCCTTTGTAATAGTTTAGAACTTTCAATTTCCGCATCTTTTTTAACTGTTAAATAAATGCATGCAAGAATGAATGGCCTAAAATAAAAACGAACGCGTAGATCACTTTGACATGACAAGATAAATGCAAATGAAAACGACACACAAATCACACACCACCCCTAGGGTACGCCTCACTGTTGCCTTGCCTCGAAAGGTGATCGTCGAGTAGAGGATGTCTTAGTAAGTCCTCATGATCCGGGAACCTGGCATGAGGGTAGCTTCTAAGGTGTCTTCCCATTGCTCTGGTGATCACCATGTCCCGAACCTCGAATTGACCCGAACACCTCCAACGGTGGTGCTACCTACCTCTCAATGGTGGGATGGCACTACTTCAAGGACATCTACACAGACGAATTCCTTAGGGTAGGTAGACGACTCTAGATACTTGCTCTAATTTCAAAAACAAATCAAAAATACTTTTCACACCAACACATTTTCAAAAAGCTTTCGAAAGCATTTTTCAAACACTCTTGAGGACCGATACAAGAGTCGAACTGAAATTTTCAAAGAAACTTTTTAAAACCCACAGTTGAAAAGCAAACAAACCATTTTTGAAAACACAAGTGAGCAAGTATCTAAGAGCCCATGGATAACGATGGATAGAAAGGGTGCTAACACCTTCCCTTTCTATAATCTACCTCCCGAACCGAGAGCAATCTCTATAAGGAATTTTTCTGTGCTTTTGTCCTTTCCATTTGGAGAAAATAAAAGATGGTGGCGACTCTTGCTTCCGCGACATTTCGCGAACCAGTGTTAAACAGTCAGTTCCAGATCCACCGATCACACACCCCTAGGGTAATCCCACTCGTTGCCTTCCAAAATGGGCCATGCTTGCATGTTGAGTTTCTTTGGAAAAACAAAAACAAACAAAATGATCATAGTCCCTCGATGACGCTTTTGAAAGTTGCCTAAACAAAATGATCATAGTCCCTTCAAGCAAAATTGCCAAAGACACTTGGCACCATTGCATTCATGGTCCATACAATGACCCGTGCATGTCCCGTTAACATCCTAACATAAGATTGTCCATCAAATACAATGGTGGAACGATACTGTTAAAAGGGTTAAAACATAGGAAAAATCTTTGAGTAAATTTAGGGGTAGACAACTCTTAGTTACTTGATTAAACTTGCAAAACACACTTGCCTACTTTTCAAAATCCACTCCACAAAACACTTTCAAAAACAAACTTTCAAAAAACATTGAAATATCTTTTCGAAAAGACACACACCTTTGTAAAACATTCGAGTAAAGAATTGTTACAACGGTTGCCTAGACAAGGCATCTTTTTCAAAACATTTTCAAACACACACACACACACCACCATTTCAAGCAATTGAAAATCAAAGGCAAGTGATCTAAACAAGTAACTAAGAGACCATGGATAACCATGGATGAAAAGGGTGCTAATACCTTCCCTTTTCATAATCTACCCCCCGAACCTACGAAACATCTCAAAAGGTTTTTCCTGTGCTTTTTAACCTTTCCTTTAGGATAAAATAAAAAGTCGGTGGCGACTCTTGCTAAACCGAACAAGTGCGAATACAAACGCAAAAACCCAAGTCAGTTCTCCCACCGTATCACAGAACTGGCGACTCTGCTAGGGAGAAATTTAAAAGTGGGGTTACCTTAGGGTTTAGATCACCTTTACATACTTGCTTTGATTGCCTTGATTGCTTTACTTTTTGGGTCCTTGTTTGCGTTTGTTGTAAATCCTACACCCGGATTTGGGGCACCTTGTTAGGTAAATAGCAATAAAACTGTGAGGGAACTGTGCGGGGTATACCGACATGGTTGAAGCAGTAAGCTATGTTAGTGTAACATATTTGTGAGTACCGATAACCCTTGAGTTCAATCAAGGAGAGTACGGGGCCGCTGAGTGATGTCGTGAAGCACTAACGAACTCTTAGAACCTTAATTGACCATCTTAGCCTTTTTAGGGGTAGTGAGATGACCGACTTTGGTGCAGTCCGAAGTTGGTAGATACTCGATACTACACTCATTGAGGGTTATTTTCTTGGAATATTTTGGTCGCCAGTTAAGTGGCTAAACCAAAACAATGAACACAGAAAACAATCCAATGATATTGAGCTCCTTAGAACCCGGTTTCTATTCTAGGACAGGATGAGCCAACTAACTTCAAGAGGGTACTTACCTACAAACCCCATGCAAGCCTAAACCTAAGGACTTGTTTGCTTTGTGTGAATATGATTACCTGTATATACACTCACTTTCTTTTGCATACATGTACATAACATCATGACATCATACCATAGCATTTTCAATAACCATTTCAAGGATCTCGAGGGTTCTTTTGATGCAGGGTTACATTGAACCAGACGTCTACCAAGAAGCCAGAGGTTTCTCCTCTAAACAAATGCCTTCAAAGATCAAGTGCAACAACTTGAATCAGGGGCTATGTCCCACTTGACATGGTGAGCTTGATTCTCGTGGAAAGACATCCACCGGTGCAAAGTTCTCCAATCAAAGATCAAGTGCAACAACTTGAATCAGGGGCTATGACCCACTTGACATGGTGAGCTTGATTCTCGTGGAAAGACATCCATCGGTGCAAAGTTCTCCAATCAAAGATCGAAGTCCAACCTCTAACATTCTCTTGTGTTTACCCCAAGAGATCCTTGCAAGCATGCATCCGCATATCATGCATTGCATCTTGACGATTTTTCCTTTTCAGGTTTCCTTACTCCCCCACTGTTTATTTCAGTAGAGATGGCTCTAGAGCAGAATATCAAGGGCTTCCAAGCTCAAAATGCTCAACTTCAAGAGATGTTTCTGAACCTATCCAGGGGGCGGGAAGAGTTGAAAGTACTCCTCGTAAGGGACCTGGCCGAGAGAAATTCGGAAGACAATAAGGACCAACAATTGGAACAACTGCGAACTGAGGTTGAAGCAATGAGAACCCAGATGCTAGGGCAGATGGCTCTTATCCAAGGCCTAGCCCGAAGACAATAGGAGATGGGAACCATTATCAATCAATTTCGTCAAGACAGTCGCAACTGTATGGGGCAAACACTCAGGATTGGAAATCAAGGCCTTGCTCAGCTTCCCATGAGACAAGAAACCGGTTTAAAAGAGAGAAGACCTTCTCACTTTGCTTCCACATCACGAGCCCAACAACGGCCTCGTCAACACCAACTGGATAATCATCCAAACGGGGAAAGACTTCAAAGGCAATTCACCCAAATCAACATGCCATTGTCACAAGCATTGCAGCACATGTTGAAGATGAATATGATTTCGGTGATAAACCCTCATCCGAACCCCAAAACCTTTTCTCCCAGCTACAATCCAGATGCCAGGTGTGCCTATCATTATGATAGTCCTGGACATGATACGAACGATTGTTGGGCGTTGAAGTATAAAATCCAAAATCTGATCGGCGAAGGGATGCTGGAGTTCACACAAGATGGCCAGACTGAATTCTTCTGCCAAGGGTTCTCCACTTGAAATGGCAAAGCTCAAACTGGGAGACTTTTGTTCCATTTGAATTTTCAAGTTGTAATTTCTTTTATTTTCAAACAATTAACTGTTGATGTCAAAACTTTGTTTTCATTAATGCATTGCATATGTTTGTCTTGAATTCATCCATTCGTTTTCACTACTCTTATGCTTTCTTTATGATAGTTAACTCTTGATAAAAAGCTGCAAGCCTTTAGAGGGAGGATGACAAAATAATACCATAATCTCATACAATATGCTTTTGAACAGACCGTGCTCATGATGTACAGGCATTTCTTTCAATTCCCAAACACTGGAGTTATAAGGAAGATAATCCCTAGTCAACGCCTTCGAGCCAAAGAAGTAGGAGTTTTCTGTTCTAAACAATTTGAAACCTTTGATTTAAACCTAGGGCAGGGTAGTCTCTCAATTAATTCAAAAAGGTGCGCATTAAAGTCGCAAACTCTTAGTTCGTAATACAACGAACGACATCAAAAAGAGAAAAGCATTCCTTTGGAATAAAAAGACAGTGATGGTTCCCTATCACATAGGCAGTAAATCTCTCAAAAAAATAAAAGCCCACTAAGCCAAAACCTGTAAAGGAGGCTTAAGAAAGCTGGGGCATCCCGCTGACTGTAATCTCGAAAACAGGGACAGTCAGGCAAAAGTTAGGGATGACAAATCAAAAGAAAGAGGTCATTACAAATCCTCAACAACATGAAAAAATGTTGCAAAAGAAAAAAGGAGATGATGACTGTCTTCCAAAATTCAACTGGTGAACCATCACCCCAAAGTCGTTCCGAACTCGAACAGAGTTCGACGCACAATTAACTGAGCTTAGGATTGAAGAACATCATGAAGAGCGGGTGAGTACAAATATACTTTGAGCCTTTATCCTTTGTTTCTTAAACCGTGAACCAGGCCACGTTACAACCCTTCAAAAGTCCTAATTGAAGCATGGGTTAGTTTGAAAGCATACTGTTACAAAAGGTATCCTGAATCCTATAAGGCTTTGCTCTAAATCTTGTGTTGAATTTGTCTTATGAAGAGTTTTCTGCTAAAAAACGCATTTTTCAAAACTTCGAGACAAACATAAACTTTGCATTGTTTGAATATCATTGTTTGCCCATGGTTATTTGTTTAATAGCAAAGAAATTCATACAGCGAATGTTCGGAGGAACGAAAACTCTCTCAGTGAGTAAAATCACTTCAAAAAGGATAACACTTCCATTGACAAATCTCCTATCAACAAGGGGTATGACATGTCACTATCCAGCACACCTGGGGCAGTCCAGTCAAGATTTCAAGAAATCTCTCAATTGCAGACTAACCTGGGGCAAGTCCCCGTCACCATCACTTGGGGCATTCGAATGTCAAAAGTGTTCAACAATTCCTTCATCACCTGCTGGAAGTTACAACCACCAACAGAATAACGGACAATCGAAGCTCCTAAAAAATCTGTTTCCCTCAAGAATGAAGACTCTCATCCTTAAAACCTCAGAAGATTGGTATACTCCCAGTTTCTGACTGTTAACAGCATGAAGATTCTCAACACCTCAGAAGATTGGTACACTCCCAATTTCTGACCCTCAAGAGTGAAGACTCTCATTCTTAAAACCTTAGAAGATTGGTATACTCCCAGTTTCTGACCGTTAACAGCATGAAGATTCTCATCACCTCAGAAGATTGGTACACTCCCAATTTCTGACCCTCAAGAATGAAGATTCTCATCCTTAAAATCTCAGAAGATTGGTATACTCCCAGTTTCTGACCGTTAACAGCATGAAGATTCTCATCACCTCAGAAGATTGGTATACTCCCAATTTCTGACCCTCAAGAATGAAGACTCTCATCCTTAAAACCTCAGAAGATTGGTATACTCCCAGTTTCTGACCGCTAACAGCATGAAGATTCTCATCACTTCAGAAGATTGGTACACTCCCAATTTCTGACCCTCAAGAATGAAGACTCTCATTCTTAAAACCTCTGAAGATTGGTATACTCCCAGTTTCTGACTATTAACAGCATGAAGATTATCATCACCTCAGAAGATTGGTACACTCCCAATTTCTGACCCTCAAGAGTGAAGACTCTCATCCTTAAAACCTCAGAAGATTGGTATACTCCCAATTTCTGACCGTTAACAGCATGAAGATTCTCATCACCTCAGAAGATTGGTATACTCCCAATTTCTGACCCTCAAGAATGAAGACTCTCATCCTTAAAACCTCAGAAGATTGGTATACTCCCAGTTTCTGACAGTTAACAGCATGAAGATTTTCATCACCTCAGAAGATTGGTATACTCCCAATTTTTGACCCTCAAGAATGAAGACTCTCATCCTTAAAACCTCAGAAGATTGGTATACTCCCAGTTTCTGACCGTTAACAGCATGAAGATTCTCATCACCTCAGAAGATTGGTACACTCCCAATTTCTGACCCTCAAGAGTGAATACTCTCATCCTTAAAACCTCAGAAGATTGGTATACTCCCAGTTTCTGACCGTTAACAGCATGAAGATTCTCATCACCTCAGAAGATTGGTATACTCCCAATTTCTGACCCTCAAGAATGAAGACTCTCATCCTTAAAACCTCAGAAGATTGGTATACTCCCAGTTTCTGACCTTTAACAACATGAAGATTCTCATCACCTCAGAAGATTGGTATACTCCCAATTTCTGACCCTCAAGAATGAAGACTCTCATCCTTAAAACCTCAGAAGATTTGTATACTCCCAGTTGCTGACTGTTAACAGCATGAAGATTCTCATCACCTCAGAAGATTGGTACACTCCAAATTTCTGACCCTCAAGAGTGAAGACTCTCATCCTTAAAACCTCAGAAGATTGGTATACTCCGAGTTTCTGACCCTTAACAGCATGAAGATTCTCATCACCTCAGAAGATTGGTACACTCCCAATTTCTGACCCTCAAGAATGAAGATTCTCATCCTTAAAACCTCAGAAGATTGGTATACTCCCAATTTCTGACCGTTAATAGCATGAAGATTCTCATCACCTCAGAAGATTGGTATACTCCCAATTTCTGACCCTCAAGAATGAAGACTCTCATCCTTAAAACCTCAGAAGATTGGTATACTCCCAGTTTTTGACCGTTAACAGCATGAAGATTCTCATCACCTCAGAAGATTGGTACACTCCCAATTTCTGACCCTCAAGAATGAAGACTCTCATTCTTAAAACCTCAGAAGATTGGTATACTCCCAGTTTCTGACCGTTAACAGCATGAAGATTCTCATCACCTCAGAAGATTGGTACACTCCCAATTTCTGACCCTCAAGAGTGAAGACTCTCATCCTTAAAACCTCAGAAGATTGGTATACTCCCAGTTTCTGACCGTTAACAGCATGAAGATTCTCATCACCTTAGAAGATTAGTACACTCCCAATTTCTGACCCTCAAGAATGAAGACTCTCATCCTTAAAACCTCAGATGATTGGTATACTCCCAGTTTCTGACCGTTAACAGCATGAAGATTCTCATCACCTCAGAAGATTTGTATACTCCTAATTTATGACACTCAAGAGTGAAGACTCTCATCCTTAAAACCTCAGAAGATTGGTATACTCCCAGTTTCTGACCGTTAACAGCATGAAGATTCTCATCAACTCAGAAGATTGGTATACTCCCAATTTCTGACTCCCAACAGAATGAAGATTCTCATTCTCAAAGTGGCGTATTTCTTAAGTTCCGGATTAATACCTGTAGCAAGCCAGGAAAATATCTGTGGACAACTGATTATGGATCTATACCTGTAACAAGCCAGGAAACCATCTACATGAAGAGATTAAAGATTAACACCTGTAACAAGCCAGGAAAACCATCTTTCTTTCTCAGGTCAGAGATCAATACCTGAAACCAACCAGGACAACTATCTCAACGGCCAACCTATTCAAGATTCCAGATCAATGCCTACAGCGATCAAAAGATTCTTGCAATCCCCAGCGAAGCTAAAACTTCCAACTATCAATCCCCAAACAGAATGAAGACTCTCATTCTCAGTTCCTCACAGCATATTCGAATATTCTCCAGTGAAGATCCCCTCAAGACAGGAATCCCAGTAGATTGGCATACAACCCAAACTCTGGATTCCCCATCAGCGGTCCCAGGACTTCTCATTTTCAACGATCAAAGGATTCTTTCAATCCCCTGCAGCAGTCAAGGAATTACTTTCCCCGGCAGCAGTCAAGATTCTCTTATCTCCAGCCATCCAGGATTCATCTATCCTCAGCAAGACAGCTCATCAGCTTACATGCGCATTCATCACATTCACATCATAAACATTGATAACATACATGCATCATGACATTGCATACAACTAACTCTTTACCTTTTCAGGAAAGATCAGTTGACAGACAAGGATCATCATCTCCCGAGATTTTGTCTAGAAATAGTTCAGATGTGACCCAGACATGGCGACATCCTGATACTTATTTCAGATTCACCCAGAGATAGTTCATATGTGACCCAGACATGGCGACATTTTGATACTTATTCTAGATTCATTCAGATGCAGTTTTACACGGACTCATCGTCAGGAAACCCTACACCAGTTCCTTCTCCACTTCTCAACTTTTGAAAACAGTTTACGGACGCTCCCCAACAACGGATGCTGCTCTATTGCCTATTCAACTCCAAGACTTTTGAAAATAGTTCACGGGTTCTCCAGTAACGGATGTTAACCTATCGCTTGTTCAGATGCAACTTCTGAAAACAGTTTACGGATTCTCTAAACATGGATGTCAATCTATCGCTTGTTTAGACCCCCAGTTCAGAGATGTTCCAAAACATGGATACCTGTTTGATACTCACTCACCAATGACATACAGTTCAACATTTCCAGATGGCATCTTTAAGCCTATCCTCCTACCAGCAACTTCCAGATGGCATCTCTAAGCCCATCCCCCTGTCACATCTTCAGATGGCATCTTTAAGCCCATCACCAAATGGCATCTTTAAGCCCATTTCCTCTACCATCACATCACCGAGTGCAAATTTTTTGGGCACTCTAGTATCCAATATCCTTTTACCCTCGAGTCGCGAAAGGCAAGCTCGCCAATCTAACTCTTCAGGTTCAAGAAGATTGAACAGGGGCAACTGTTGTACCCCAAAATTTGCCCTCCTATTTTTCCTCAAGAAAACATAGCTTCAGGCTTTTCCTGATTTTTCAGATTGGCGTAAGAATCAGTCAAACAGACTTTTTCTTATCAGTCTATCCAAATTAAGGTTTTCATGGACTCTGGAACAGTTCAAGCAGATTGCTAGGGTTTTGGTTGAGTTTGGCTCAGGGTTTGATCAGGCAGGCACTTCTTTGAAAATTTAAAACAAGAATCAGGGTTTTATGCGCATGTTTCTCAGAAAGAATTAATTCTATCAGTGCTTTTCAATTTACTCTGGGATATGGATTGAGGCTTCTGATTGAAAGTTTGTCGTGTTTGATTTAATCTGTAAAAGGGATAAGCACATGGATGTTTGTTGAGATTGACTGTGCAATGCTTATGGCTATTTGAAACGCCGGGTTTATTATTGATTGATGCTAAGACAACAATGTTTATTAATTGTTTATTTATTCTAAGTTAGAATAATTGGGATTTATTTCCATTTTATTATAATTTAAGAATTATAAATAATTAAATAAACATTTGAAGAATAAATAAAAAGACTTTTATTTATTTTAATTATTTGTACAATTGTTATTTAAATACAGTAATTATTTACAAGTATTTATAATAATATTTGTTACAATGATTAAAAGTAAAATAAAACTACATCCTAAAATTATCCTAAGTCTTCTGATGCTCCCCTGTGCTCAATTGATTTTACCTGCAAAAAGAAAAGAAAAGTCAAATGCAGATGAATTAAATAAAAAGGCAGACATTCATCATTAAAGTAACTGGCCGGAATCAGTTTGTTTGCCCTCTCTACAAATCACAAGATTGCTCTTAGTTCACAAAGAAGGATAGAAATATGTTTTGCAAATTTAAAAAATGCACAAGGCTGCATAATGACAAAGAAACAAATTGCACAAATTCAAATTGTCAACAAGCTGCACAGTTTCAAAACAAACAGCATGTACAAACTATAAAGTCCATAATGCCTAACCAAGTCCAAAAGGCAAACTGAATATCAACTAAACTGTTCAAGTGCAGAACTATCCACAAATTGTCCAAAAGATATCACAAAGTACACAAGATATGCAGAAAATCTTGAAAAAGAAGAAAGTATGCAGAGAAAGATACATTGCAAGCCATATTCAAAATATCATCATTTTCAAGGCCAGCTACTTTTTCAGAAAGGTACAGTTGAAAGCAATAAAATGCTTTTTAAATTTGTGGAGAGAGAAAGAGGAAAAGAAGTATAGGCTTACAGCAGGCTTAGGCTTAGAAAAAGAGATATAAGACCAAGTTATCAGAACATAGTAAAGAGAGGCAGAACCAACACATAGAAAAAACACAAGCTCACTGTAATACAAAACAGAAGCAAAAAGCTTGCCTCCAAAACCTGTGTTCCCAAACAAAATAGAAGCATACAACAAGCTCAAGCCTGTACCAATAAACATCCTGCATAAACATCAACCTTAAACCAGAAACAGCAAAACCTGTTTTAAAGCCTAAGATCCAAAACAAGCTTCAAGCCATACAAAGCCTGTCAAGCACAAACCAGAATCAAAGCATTCAAACTTCAACCAGACCTGTTTCAAACCAACAAGCCAAACCTTGAAGCCTAAAACACAAAGCCCTGCAACCTGTTTCAAAGGCAAAAGCCAAAGCCTAAAAGCCAAGCTTGTCTCAAGCCTTTCAAAGCCAAAGCCCTCAGAGTAACCTCATCATTGGGCCAGTAACTAACAAAAGCAATACTCCAAAATCAACATCAACAAGCATCTCAGAGGCAACTCAAAATTAGAATAACATTCAAATCACAAAGCCCTCAGAGCTGGGCTCATCATAGGGTTCAACAGCATATCAGAGGCAGCATACCAAGCATACAGAAGATCAAGCAAGCAATCAAAGGCAACTGAGGCAAGCAGTCAGAAGAGGGAAAGAAGTGACTAAACTAAAGGTTTTCAAAGAAGCATCATCATCAAACCATAAAAGACAAATACAAGGTACCAGATTTCCAAGCTAGCTCAACATCACGTATTTCCCTCCGCCTGGCCACCCAAAGCGCCTCCAAGTCCGCCTCTCCTCCGTCTCCAAAGGTCAAAGGTAGTATCTCTTTTTTTCTTTCCTTTCATGCACCTCAAACGGAAACAACAACAACAACACTTAAAATCAGAACACAACGAAATTAAAACATGCAAGATGTGAAGCTTAAAACCCTAGGACGTAAAGAAGGAAAAGCTATTACCTTTGCTTGTCACTGCTTGAGCAATCCATGGAGGGAGAAGGAGCTGACGGTGGCGCCTGGTGGCCATGGGCGGAGACTTTGTTCAGAAAAAGCTAGGCATGAGAAGATGAAGACGAAGCGAAGAAGATGAACGGTGCCTCTGTAACCCTAATTCCCAAATGAAACAGAACTGTTGAAACCCTAAAAAACAATTGTTCAAACATGTTCTGGGCCTTGCCGCACTCAAACGCGTAAAGCCCATCAGAATCTGGCTAATACACCCCCCATTTCTCCTTCTGATTCTTTGTCTTGCTTGGGCCCAAAAACCCCCTTAAGCCCATTTCAATTCCTTTTTTATTTAATACTCTTTTTTTTGTATTACATTAAATCTTTTTTGCATAACTTATTTTGTTCAGTAAATCAATATACTATTTTTTTTACATTAAAATTTTATTAACAATACCTTTTTTACACACTCAAAATATGTAGATATTAGGTTTTGTTAAGTTTAAACATATTTTTAATTAAAACCTTTTTTGTTTTGTTTAAAAACCTTGTATAAAACATTTATAGAAAATACATAAAAATAGAATTTCTTAAAACATTTTCTTTTCTTTTATTAAATCTTTTGTTTTGTACATAATCAACAAATATCCAAAAAATAAATAAATACTTTTTCTTTAAAACTTTTGTTTAATTAATCTTATACAAGTTTAGTAAACATTAACCAAAACATAAAGATAACAAAATACTTAATTTTGCATTAAGTTAATATCTTTCTCACTTGTAAATAAATCACATGCACTTACACAAATATATTTGTTTATCTTATATTCTTATACATTGATACATTTTATATTGCGATTGATTCGATTTGGTTGTAAATATATTTGGACACTACTCTCCTATTAAATCTCATCCCCATTTGTAAATATTTGTATCTCCACTCCCGAATACTTATTTGTAATAGCTTAGACTTTAAATTCCCGCAATTTATCGCTTTCAATTATACCATGTTTAGACCTAGGGTTTGTATGTAAATAAAATCAACCGCTAGATAACCTAATACAAAGATAAATGCATGACAATCAATACACCATTCACACTTGCACCCCTAGGGTAATCCCACTCGTTGCCTTCCAAAATGGGTCATGCTTGCACGTTGAGTTTCTTTGGCAAAACAAAAACACACAAAATGATCATAGTCCCTCGATGACGCTTTCGAAAGTTTCCTAAACGAAATGATCATAGTCCCTTCAAGAAAAATTGCCAAAGACACTTGGCACCATTGCATTCATGGTCCATACGATGACCCGCGCCTGTCCCGTTAACATCCTAACACAAGATCGTCCACCAAATACAATGGTGGAACGATACTGTTAAAGGGTTAAAACATAGGAAAAATCTTTGAGTAAATTTAGGGGTAGACAACTCTTAGTTACTTGATCAAACTTGCAAAACACACTTGCCTACTTTTCAAAATCCACTCCACAAAACACTTTCAAAAAACATTGAAATATCTTTTCGAAAAGACACACACCTTTGTAAAACATTCGAGTAAAGAATTGTTACAACGGTTGCCTAGACAAGGCATCTTTTTCAAAACATTTTCAAACACACACACACACACACCACCATTTCAAGCAATTGAAAATCAAAGGCAAGTGATCTAAACAAGTAACTAAGAGACCATGGATAACCATGGATGAAAAGGGTGCTAATACCTTCCCTTTTCATAATCTACCCCCCGAACCCACGAAACATCTCAAAAGGTTTTTCCTGTGCTTTTTAACCTTTCCTTTAGGATAAAATAAAAAGTCGGTGGCGACTCTTGCTAAACCGAACAAGTGCGAATACAAACGCAAAAACCCAAGTCAGTTCTCCCACCGTATCATAGTAGGATACTGGATATGATGGTGTACTGTAGTCATGTGATGATGTACTTTAATAATATTTCCACACTAACTCCCTTCACAATAGACTTCATGGTTCAAAGGCTTCTAATGGTTTTTATATGAAGCTTGGTCGTAGAGCAGCATCACTGTCTTCTTCTTCACACTTAATTTCATGAATTAGTGGCGTCTGATAGGTTGTGATGAAGCTTAGTCAGAGTTAGTTTTAGAGATTTGAGATATCACAGTCGTAGGTAGTTAGAGTTCATCTCATATGTCTTATGGATAGATTCTTTTAGATGCATTGAGTTGATAACCCGAATGCTAGATTTAATTTGTTGCTTCTTTGATATCTTCTTTCAGACGTTATCCCTTTGAATCAGGGGCTTATGAAAAATAGTGATGAAGCTTGTTAGTTCCATGTTTTTATGGTTTACTAAGTTTTGGCTAAGAATGGTTCTAAACATTGTTCTATGTTGGTGTTGGTAAGATGATGCAACATGTTTATAAGTTGTCATAGTATTTCTATTAGTTATGTGTTTTACTACCAGATGTTGAAGAAATTATCATAACATCTGGACCAACAAGTACAAGCAGGTTCTACAAGTGCCTTATTTGAGTGATGTTCCAACAGATGTTGTAACATGTTACATTAGAACATCTTGACAGTGTGCTGGATATTTTATCCTTAAAGATTTAATTTGAAGATATGAGTATCTTGAACATTCTGTCCTCATTATATGTGCAAGCCAATCAAGGATTTTATCAGAAACAAGTGCAGATTTGATTGGTTACTAAAAAGGATCAATTGAGACTTTTTAGGAAACCTTTTATGAAGATTGTTTCTATTTTTGTGGAGAAAGATTTTGTAGGCTTATGGGAGCTACTGATTGGATTTGATTGAAGATTCCAAGCCCGACTGTAGAAGACTATTTAAGGAGTCGTCCAAGACCTAGTTTTTAAGCATAGTTTTAATTGTAAAACCTTATGAAAAACAAGGGTTTAGGGTTGGTAGTTACTTAGGTTCTTTATTTTTATTTATACGTCCTTGTGTATCTCTGATACATTTGAGTTGACTGATTGTTGCTTGTTCATCAAGCTATTTTTCCCACTCAAACCTTGAAGGCATGAGTTGAGTATTATTCTTAGTGAAGCTTTTAAGCAAACTAAGTATTTGTAATTTGGAAGTGTGATCTTCCTGTTTTATTTGTTCAAGTTACTATGACTATAACTTGTTGATAGACAACCCCTGTGACTGTGATAGGTCTTTAATCACTGCGGTGATTGGAAGTTGGATGGCGATTTCTCATATCTATGGAGGACCTAGGTAGAAGTTGGATTGGGTAGGGATTAGGAGAGAAGTTGAAAATGGGGGAGTTTAGCTTCGAACTATTACTATTGATAGTGGATTTCCTTCATGGCTTGGTAGCCCCCAGAGTAGGTTAGTTAGCACCAAACTGGGTTAACATATCATTGTGTTCTTTATCTTTTTGCAACTTATATTTCTGTATTGTTATTGTTATTGTTGTTCTGTCAGCAAATGTTATAACATTTGTCATGACATTGCTTGTACGTTAAAACATCATTCTTAACATATTTGGCGTGCATGCCAGAATTTTAAAGCTTGTGCAGAGTTCAAAGTTATTCTTTTACATCAGGTTCTTCTTTCTTCTGATATTGCTAATCTTCCAAATTTTCCAGTCTTTAGATTTTTCTGTACTCCAGATTCGACAAGTGCTAAGCTCAATATCAGGTGTATTACATCTTTGACTTCTTCAGAGTCAGAGATATTATCTTATAGTTTGTCACATTGAACAACCGTTAGAGAGCAAAATTGTTCTTCAAACAAATATACTTGTTATCATTAAAACTCCAAGGATTAGTTGACAAACCAAACATGTTCCAAAATTAGTTACCACAAAGCATAACATCATGGGTCCAAATTAAGTAGATACCAAATCTTCTTGAACATTCTCCTGACGACTGACCATCCGGTAATCTGGAAGTAGGAGATCCATGCCTCCAACACACCCAATAGTCCTCTGCACTTTATGTCGTTTAGTTAGCAAGTTAGTTATTCAACTTCTCTATATACGAGGATGGCACCATTTAAGGTAACAAGTTTTCATACACAATTTGGATACTCACTCATCACTCACATACTGACTTGAGAGTTAGAGTGATAATCTTGCTGGTACACACCTCGCTCCATCACATCGAAAGCTCCCATCAACCATATCTTTCAAGACTCTATATATTTCTGGTTCTGGTATGGAATAGAAATTATAGATGTTTAGAGATAAGACACCAAAACACGTCCATGGTCTTGTTATACATCTTGATTCCTTCAAAAATAATAAATGTAGCCGATATTTTTGTGTGTTTGTAGGTTTCTTATTTGATGTAATGATGTTTAAAATGTATGTCATTTTGGTTTTGATGTAATTCATAGTTTTGCTTCATAATAGTTGTCAATTTATTTTTTATTCACAAATGTATTTTTTTCTCTAAATTTTGTCTGTTTCTGATTCATAAAATACAGGTTAAAAATGAGAATTTTGTAAAATAAAAAATATATGCTTTTAAAAAACAACATATTTCACCACAGCTAGTTCTTTCAACTGTGGTGATATGTAGTGCACTATCCAGTTTAATAAACACCAAAAATGACATTGTTGGTATCGAACTAATGACCTTTTGATTTTTCACTACAGTTGTTAATTCTAACCACGGTTATATGTAGTGTGATCTCTAGTTTATTACCATAACTAATAGCTCCAGGTAGTAAGTAGCTCACTTATTACCACACATTTACTTATCATGGACCAACGCCCTTGGTTAAATCCACATTCCAAGAGTTGTGAAAGGTACTTTTGTAGTAGTGGCCGTAGGATACATGAGGATACAGTGATCCCAATGACATAGAAAAAATGCGAACCACCATGAACGAACTATGCTTCCAGAATAAAAATCTGGAGGACAATGTCTAGAACATCCAACAATGCCAACAGGAGGCTACTCCCACAGAGTAGATGGAAGTACTGGACCTCCAACCACTTTCAAACAAAATATGGGAATCACATGTTCCAGAAGGATTGAAGCCTCCATCCTTAGCAAAGTTAGATGGTCACACTGACCCTTATGAGCATGTCTCCTCCATTAATACACAAACGACTATAATCAGATCTCCCAAATCCTTGAAGTGCAAGCTATTGTCTAACACTTTCAGGGACGTGACCTTGCGATGGTACAAGGGCCTACCCCAATCTTCCATCGCCAACTATAGGATATGGTAAAGAAACTCGTACACCAGTTCACAACCAATTGATACATGAAGATGTGCACCACCAGCCTATTTAACATTCAACAAGGGCATCAAGAGTCACTGAGGAATACCTTGCTTGGTTTAATTAAGCCATCATAAGAGTCATCCATCTGATATAAGAGATGTTCACGGGAGAATTTTAGAATGGTATCTAAGCAGGACACTTCAGAGAGTCTTTAACCCAAAGACCACCATCTTAGTTAGTTGAGGTCACAAGGGCATAATGCTACATAAAGGAAGAAAAGAGTAACACTAAGAAGAAGGCCCGAGACATAAAAATTATGTACCTAGCATTGAAGGCTCACAACACTCACAAAAGAACAACTAGACCTCGACTATAAGGGAAAAAACTATGTTCAAGAGAGATGAAAAGTCTGGGGAGAGCTCTACACCTCTAAACACTTACCTTAAACAAATTTGGCGCAAGGTTCTCCACTTACATGATATTCATACACCTCCAGCTCTAAATATAGATGTTATAGGACCAGATCTTGGTAGATGGTATAAGTTTGTCAAGGTTAAGGGACACCGCGTAGAAGATTGCTATAAACTCAAAAAGGAGATAGAGTTCCTGATCCTATAAGGGATCCTTTTTGCCTTTTGAGGAAATTAAAACGCTAGAGTTATACGAGGCATTCTTGTTGCCCTTTGAAGCGACTAAAAAGATGGGTCCCTACAACGGATCCTTGTTACCCTTTAAGGATATTGAAAATTTCGGGTGCTTATAGAGAAATCCTTGCATCCTTTTAAGGTGATCAAGAATGTTGGATCCTTCAATGGATCCTTGTCGCCTTTTAGGGATATTAATACGATGAATACTCGTAGAAGGATTCTTGCCACCATCTTTGGGAGACTAAATGTGCATGACCCTAAAAAAGAACCCTCACCATCCTGTCTATGGCGATCAAAGTCTTAGGACCCAGGCATAAGAGATCATTTTCGCTCTGGTAAGAGTTGAGAATGGATTGTAAGCAAAAAGTGGGTTGTACAATTAGGAATAAAAAACGGAAAGTAGTAAAAAAACTAATTTATTATAGAATCCACTAGAAAATGACATATTACAAAAGGGGGATCAAGGCACATGGGACTGGTCAGGAGACCTAATTGTTGCCTACAAGCTGACCATTCCAAACAACCTTGAATATGTCCTTTCAATTCAAATCCAAGTTTAGATAGAAGAGAGTCACTTATTCCTTCGCCCTATCAAAATGTAGCGGTATAAATGTTGAGACTAAGCCATTGGATTGACTTGACTCGCACAGATCAAAAATAAAAATCGCCACCACGCCTTATTGTTTCCAAAGGAATGGGAAAATAGCGAATAACCCAAAAAGAGGGGGAGAGAATCTAAGTTCGGGGGTTGGTTATGTAAAGGGAAGGTATTATCACTCTAAACATCTACGGTACTCCGTAGGAACCTCTTTGTAAATCTGTGTATTTTGGATATAAATGTTGTATAAAATAATAGATGGTGGAGATGAGAAAAGAAGTATTTTTTTATAATCTTTGCACCCGCCGCAGTTGCGAACCTTTAGTGTCTATGTACCACCTTCCATGAAATAGGTGATAAGGATACTCATAGTTCATCTTTTAAAAATTTTAAAACACAAGTGCGTTGGTTAAATTTTAAGAGACGAGACGTCATCGTTATTATCCGAGTTTAAAATATACTTACTACCCACAATTATGAGAAAGGAGAATTTGCATCATCTCAAAGTGGGGGATATAGCTTGGATTTTAAAATCAACAAACCCTCACTCAAAATCCAAGTAGAAAATATCTCACTTCACTACATATCATAGAAGTATAGTAGCTCGCATCACTACAAGGATTGACAAGAGTCTAATCTTTTGTGAAAAATTTTAAGTAAAATGCCAAAATGGAAAAATGGTTTGAATGAGATTGATTGACTTTTAATATTTTCACAAAAAAAATGTCCACTTAATATTAAATTGATTAAAGTTTGATTAAGAAAATATTTTGAAAATGCATGGACATAAGTCCAAATTTATTATGAAAGTGGTTCAAGTTTTGAAACAAGAATAGTTTTCAAAAGGAGGGAGAAGATTTTTGAAATTAAAGAAGATAAGAGGAGATGAAGGGACTACCATAAAGCATAAGGTAAAATCTATGGAAATGAACCATCTAACCAACAAGAATCCAACACTTGATACAATGAGTCACTGTAGAATTCCAATCCTTTGAATTTGAAACCAAACAAACAAAGATAATAAACCTCTTAAGAAAAACAAGCTTTAATTGCATTAAGTTTTCACATAAATTGGGCAGAATAATGGTTGTATACAGATGAATTCCCGATCACAGACAAAGAATGTAATCACAATGACCTGCACACATAGCAAACAAACAAACAACCCAGTGTCTTGAGGTAAACCCCAAGAACTCCAGAGAAAATAACAGTTGAGGTCACAAAGTCTTAAAGTAGGTCACAACTTCTAATCTTAAGTCTAAAAAGTCCATAATCTCCATAATGCCAAGGATAGTAACCAAGTAGTCCAAGTAAGATTAAAGTTTTTTATGGTTCAAGTTGATTATTAGGCATCTTCAAAAAGAAAATGAAAGCTCAAATGATCAAAAATAAAAATGACATAAAAGTAAATGCTCAAATGAGCAAAGATGAAAATAACATGAAATGTAAATGCCAAAATAAATATGCTTAAAGTAAAAGCATAAAATAAAAGCATAAAATAAAGTCGATTGTTAATGAGTTAGAAATTAGAGGTTAGTTGAATGACCATCTTGAAACTTACATTTGAAATCTCATTAGAAGATTGATAGAATAAAAGCCTCTCAACAATAAGTTTCATTTACTTTTTGTCAAGTATATCATTCATTTCAAAATCTCTAGGCAACAATAAATGATCAATGATGTTTAAGCGATCCAATTTGACCAAAGTTGATGAAAATTCATTAGAAAATTGATAGGACCAATGCCTCCTAACAATGAATCTCAAGGTTATTGCACCAAAGGGTTCAAATTAACATATTCGGGCTTACAAACATGGGTTTGGGCCATGAATGATCATTTTCTCAAATCGGGACAAAATTTAGCGTTATGTTAAGCAATCGTAAGTGGAATTATATAGAAGTCGCACCTATTTTGAGGTCGGTCAAAAGTAATCTATGTACCATATGTTTTGAGAAATGATATGGAAATTATTCTCCAATAACATTTAGTACAATAAGAAGGAGATAAGATGAAGAGGGATGGGGTAAGAATTAAACCATATTTGAACCAAAAATTTAATCAAGCTATTATTAAAATTATTCATCCATTTTTTGTGGAGTTAAACTCAACACCATGGGTCTAATGGTGTTAATAAAGCTCATGATCAAAATCTCATAGTCCAAGATCAGCCAGAATATATACAAGATAAAATATATAAAAAAAAGAAGTTTAAAAATGGGAATAAAAGTAGAAAATAGAAACTATATTCAGAGCATCCAAGAAAAATCAAACAAGTCCATAGAAAAATAAGAAATGAGCTCAAATATTTACATAAAATTTTTGGTAATTTTTTAAAGTCAGAAACTATTTTTTAAATTAAAAGAAATAGGCAAAACAAAAAATTGTGAAAAATAGTAAAGTCAGAAATAAAAATAAAATGAGGTCACCAATATTTGTCAAAAGGTCATTGGATCCTTCCATATTTTTTCCATAATTTACAAATTAAGAAAAGTACATTTAAACAATTAAAACAATTCAAATAAAGTGAAAAATTATTAAAAAAAATATCATAACACAAAATAAAATTGTGAAAAAATAATAATCAAAAAGAGAAAAATCAAAAGTATTTTTCATAATTTTTTCAAATTTTTTAAAGTTAAAATGAATTTTCTATGATTTTTGAAGTTTAAAACAATTAAACATAAAAATCAGAAATAAAAATAAAGTCAAAAAATGTGGACCAATGGTTGAGAGTCAAAACATGTTAGTAAGCTAATCCAATGGATCAGACATGTTGTGCATATCATGGTCTTTAGTGAATAAAGCATGGAATCAATTATTTAAATCAGATTTTTAAAAAATACGTGGCACGCCTTCATTTGTTGATAGATGACATGTTGGTCATCTTCAACCTCCAGCCAACAAATCGGCAGGTTCCAGAAACTGTAAAATTAGGACACGAGACCGGTACCATTCACTTCGTCTCTTCAAGAAGATTCCAATGGTACCGTCGCAAAAAATTTATATAAATTTTAGCTCAGTCATTTTTGAAAAGAAGTTTTGAAAAGGGATTTGGAATTTCATGGACAAAACGTACTTCCAGTTGAAAACAAGTGTTGCGACTAGAATCAGGATGATGAGAGCTTCATAACAGTATCAAAGTTTGAGAGAATTGGTGAAGGAATCTACCTATTGAAGTTAAGTTACAGAGTTCTGAAACTGGACTTGGCTAGCATGATTTAGGAAGTCTTAGGGCTTAATTCTTCTTCTGTTAGCTTTAGTGAGATTCAAGGAAGGTGAATTGACAAAGAAATATGATTGAGAAAGGTTGTAAGAGCAAATTCGAAGTTGCAGAAAATTGAGTTTAAGAGGATGTTTGGCAGGGTGATTCTGGCTCTCTAAGCTTGAAAAAATGAATGAGATATGATCCTTTATTTATAGGGAAGCTGATTGAATGCTCAAGCGTGTGAAATGACGAAGTTTAGAAGGAAATCGTGTGAAGTTGCAAACAAGAAAAGTGTGACTTCTAATTTGATCAAAACTCATCTAAACCTTGCGTTTTAATATGATAATCACTTCTGAAGGTTCACTAAACATGTTAAGAAGCAAATGAGTGCAGAAAAAATGTGCTTAGAGGCTAAATCAAGGATTTCAAATTCTGACTTTTGAAGAAACTTCATGTTCAAATTTCCAAGTTCAAATCATTGGCATTCTCGGCTCAAGGTGTCTTAGAACATGATTCTTGAAGCTTTAGAAAGATGAGATCACAAGCTTTACAATGTGAAAATAATGGAATAAAATGGATGCTTGAACTGAAAATTGTGATGACTCAAAGTTGAGAAAAAGAGGTTGACTTTTGTACTTAGAAAAATTCTAAGTTTTTTCTTCAAAAATGACTTATAATGTCTTGCATCCAAACATGGGCTTCCATTTGAAATTTGCTCTTGACCAAAAAAGATGGCATGAAGTAGATCTCTTGAATGACATTTTGAGACTTGAACCATTTAAAATCTCCAAAAAAAAAAAAGAAAGTTATGACTTCTTGAAATTGGCAAAAATTCATAAAATGACCTATAATCTTTTGCATCCTTAGGGCATCCTCCATTCATTTTCACACTTTGAACTTAAAATAAGGGTTTAAGTTCACATCTTTAAGATCAATGTGGAAAAATAATAGGCTCAAGGTGATAAAAATTGACCAAGTTATGATCTTTTGAAGTCACATATGGGAATTTGATGGTTTGCTTAGAGGACTTGTAATCTTTCTTTATCATTAGGTATCTTCCTCACAAAATTTCCTTGAAAATTTTGAATTGATTTGTTGATATCCCTTTGAATAGAAGGATTTCTTTGGAATCACCCAAAAATACCAAAATATCATGTTATACCCCTTTGAAGTTCAAAACCCTAGCTCCTAGAGCAACAAAATGCCTTGGGAAACCTTTGCAAATTGGACAAACTTCCTTGTACAAATACTTTTGTCATGTAAATAGAAATAGTTGAGGATGATAAGGAGAAACCATAGCAACCAAAAACACTTCCAAATATTGAGAATTGAGGGAGCTATGAACTTGTGATTAATGAAACTAAAGACTTGTCCAACTAGGTCAAACTTCTTCAATCAATCCTTGTACCTTTGAAATATTTGACAACTTGAGACATGATGAATCATAATAGTATTTGTCATGATATTATTTCAAAATATCTTCAATAATGAAGCTTGAATCTCAATGAAGCTTTGTTGAAGAAGGCATGGAAATAAACTCATGAACCTATGGATCAACTTGATGGAATGTATTGTACTTTCACCTATGATACCAACAATTAGAGAAAATATTCATTGTACTTATTAGTTAAAACTTAATCAATACAAGACTTAGATGATCACAATATACAAGTCAAGGTGCTTAGTGATTCCCCATTAGCAAAGATAAAGATAAGGAGAAGAACCAAACCCTAGTGTGAGATCTTGTTGCATTGTGATGGTATCAGATGATAGATGAATCTTAGGAGAAAAAATTAGGGTACAACACAAAATACAGATAAGAAGCCACCACAACTTCATCCTTGAGGGATGACTCCTCCTTCTCTATATCCTTTAGGGAACTAATAATTTTCTCGAGTGATCGCTCCAAGAGCTTCACATCTTCTACACGAGCAAGAGCCTTTGAATCGACATCCTTGGCATATGCCCTTGGATTATTCCGTTCGGTCTCCATGACCGTTACCATCTTCTAACACTTTATAACATCTCCCATGATGAAGTATATCTAGGATTGCAACTCTTTGATCACCTGAAGATATTTTTTTGATGAACTCTATCACCTGGAGGAATCTTAACATTTGAAGTTCCAACAAGTTCGTTAAAAAGGAAGGAGACTCATCGTGAAGTCAGAGATAGTCTCAAGGATAAATCTTGGGGAGAGAGAGAGAGAGAGAGAGAGAGAGAGAGAGAGAGAGAGAGAGAGGAAAATCCCAGAGAACTCTACTACATTAAAAGAGTGGTCGCTCCACAATGAGGGTCGAGAAGCTCTTACTGTGGGAACATGTCCTCCACCTATTTTTGATCCTTTATTGGCTATTTGGAGATCTTTTGGAGAACCAGCAGGACCCTCATTTCTCCTTTGATTCTTTGAAGGGAAATCCTCTCTAACACAAGATGTTCGCCATGCCGCTTCTCTCTGTCCATCGTTAAATCCCTAGGGAGGGTAAGGGACATGGGTGATGGTCGTTGTTTGTCTTGCATTCGAGTCTAGCAATCTCTTCTATCACCGATCAATATTTTAGACATGTCCCCTCAAAAAAGACGATGTTAAAACATGTAAAAAATAAAGAAGGGATCAAGTTAGAAGGTTTTCTCTATTAGAACCTAGTTTGGTTCAACATCCTTGTAAGAGTTTTGATGATAACAAACACATTGTATATATAAAGAACAAATATTCTCTCTAATAATTTATTTTAATATGCAGGGAAATTCTGATTCAAGAAGCATAGAAGATAAGAGAGTTACATTTATTATGCTCTGTTGGGACACATCTTACTTAGAAGAAAATCCATGTAAACACGATTAAATAAAGAAGTTCTAATGTTACAACTTCTGATTGCACGAACACTACGAGCCAAACTCTGATGTTAGGATAAAGTAAAGTTCTTGAAGAACAAAAGAAAGTCTCAACAGTAATATTCATCTTCTGATATGATCCCAAGAAAGCAATGTTCTGATACGTTACAAATAATTCATTACAAATCAAAAAGTAACGGCTGAATCAATACAAGATCTATATTTTTGGAAAGCACATTAACTACACTTTATCAACCTTCCAAAAGAATCTTCTCGTGTCTCTCATGCATCGCCTATAAAAAGAAAACGTGAAGAAGAAATCGGATACAAATCTACTGCACACTCAAAAAGAAAATTATTATTACTATATTATATCTTGTGCTTTTTAATTGTGTATACATCACTAATGTGATATGGTTTTATTTAGAAAATATCTTTGTAAACATCCTAAATTGTTTTATCTTGTAATACCTTGAGAAAACTGAGTTGTGGTTTAAACTCAAGAAGACAGTGACAGTAGTCATTGTATCTGTGTAATCAAGTTTTGATTAGTGGATTAAGACCTCATTTGAGAGAGGCGAAATCACCTTGGCGGTTGGACTGGAGTAGTTTGAGTTCAAACAAACCAGGATAACCAACATTTCTATTGTCTTAATTTTGAAAACCCCAATTCAAACCCGCCTTCTTGTGTTTTTCCATTCTTCAGTTGGCATCAGAGTGCCTAGTTCTGGGGGCAAACACTTAACTGTGTCAGAAAAATATCCTAGCAATGAAAACATTATGGTGGTACCAAGTTAGATCATCAACAATGATAATCATGATGAGAAAGACAAAATCAATGGAAAACCTCCAATGTTTGATGGTGAGAACTTCGATTACTGGAAAGACAGAATCGGAAGTTTCTTTCTATTTCATGACGCTGATCTCTGGGATGTGGTAACTGATGGATACATTCACCCAGTTGATGAAAGCGGTCATAAGATTGACAAAAAGATAATGATAGATCAACAAAAGAAAGAATTGAGAAATCATCATAAAGCCAGAACAATCCTCTTGAGTGTTATCTCGGAGTATGAGAAGATCATAAACAAAGAATTTGCTAATAACATGTTTGACTCTTTGAGAATGACCCATGAAGTAAACACGCAAGTCAAAGAAACCAGAGCTCTTGCACTCATTCAGAAGTATGAGGCTTTCAAAATGGAAGAAGATGAAACAGTTGAAATAATGTTCTCAAGGTTTCAAATTCTGGTTGTTGGGCTAAAAGTTCTGGACAAAGGATACTCAATAGCAGATCATGGAAATAAAATCATCAGAAACTTACCCAAGAAATGGAGACCCATGGTCATGACCTTAAAACTAGTCAAAGATCTAAAAAAATTATCTCTTGAAGAACTTATCAGCTCCTTGAGAAGTCGTGAGATAGAACTAGAAAAAGATGAGCCCCGAAAGAAAGGTAAGTCTCTCGCTCTTAAATCTAATAAAAAATATGAACCTAAAGTTTTTCAGGAAAAAAGAAGAAAACTCTGGTGGATCCTCGTCAGAAGAAGACGAATTATCTCTTCTCTCTAGAAGAATTAATCAGCTATGGAAGCGCATGCTAAGGAAGTTTAGAAATCCCAGAAGAACATGGAATCATTCTGAATCTTCTTCTGGATACAAAAAAGCTAGCAACAAAGATATTGTATGCTACGAATGCAACGAACCATGTCATTACAAAAGCGACTGCCCAAACCTTCAAAAAGAAAATCCTAAAAAGAAGTTCTCCAATGAAAAGAAGAAAAGTCTTACAGCAATGTGGGATGACTCAGAATCTTCTGAAGCTGAAACAAAATCATAATATTAACGAGCCAACATAACCTTAATGGCCAACATGTTAGATGACACAGGATCGCCTGAATTAGAGTCATACTCAGAGCCAGAAGAGATGACTTTAACAGCAAAGTTTAAACACCAATCAAAGCTATCCAAGAAATTCCAGCTCCTCGTACTGAGAAGGAAGTCAGAGGTTTCCTAGGATGACTAAACTACATTTCTCGATCCATCTCTCACCTGACAGCTACTTGTGAGCCACTCTTCAAGTTGCTGAAGAAAGATCAAGTGGTAAGATGGAATGACGATTGTCAAATAGCTTTTTACAAAATCAAGGAGTACATGCAAGAACCTCTAATCCTGATGCCACCAGTCGAAGGAAGACCTTTGATCATGTACTTAACTGTTTTAGAGAATTCAATGGGGTGTGTGGTGGGGCAGCATGACGAGTCTGGTCGAAAAGAGCATGCAAGATACTACCTTAGCAAAAAGTATACCGAGTGTGAAACAAGATATTCACTGCTCGAGAAAACTTGTTACGCTTTGGCATGGGCTGCTCTCCAACTAAGACAATATATGTTTACTCATACCACTTTATTGATCTCTAAGATGGATCCCATAAAGTATATCTTTGAGAAGTCATCTCTCTCCAGAAGGATATCCTGATGGAAAATGATCTTAACTGAGTATGACATCCAGTACACTACACAAAAAGTAATCAAAGGAAGTGTGTTGGAAGATCATTTGGCACATCAAGCTGTAGATGACTACAAATGTGTGTGCTTTGAATTCCCAGATGATAATACCATGCTAGTAACATATAATGAAGAACCTGGACTCTATGAAGGACCTGAACAAGGATCTCGATTGACTATGGTTTTTGATGGAGCTTCCAACACACTGGGTAACAGAATTGGTGCTATAATTATTTCCCCCGAAGGTTGCCATACACCTTTCACTGCCAGACTCTACTTTGACTGTACCAACGACATGGCCGAGTATGAAGCGTGCATCTTGGGTCTTAAGGCTGTTATTGAGTTGAGAATCAAGTTCTTAAGTGTATATGGAGACTCAACTTTGGTCATCAGTTAAGTTAAAGGAGATTGGGATACAAAACATCTAAATCTCATCCCTTACAAAGAACTTGTGCTAGCCCTGATTCCATACTTCGAAGAGGTTACCTTTGAGCATATTCCAAGGGAAGAAAATCAGTTGGCAAATGCTTTAGCTACCATGTATTCTATGTTCAAGGTCATATGGGACAATGAAGCTCCTTGAATTATTGTCAAAATATTTGATGAACTAGCGCACTGCTATGAGATTAACACTTATGGTGTAGAGGAGGAGCCTTGGTTTCATGATATGAAAAGATATCTCGAATCTCAAGAGTATCTTGAAGGGGCGTCAGTTAATGACAAGAAATTCATGCGGAGGTTCTCAGCCAAGATCTTCCTAAACAATGGGATCTTATACAAGTAAAACCATGATTCAATTCTACTCTATTGTATGGACAAGAAGGAAGAAGAGAAGATCATGAAGGATATGCATAAAGGCATCTTTGGTACTCACTCTAGTGGACATACTATGGCCAAGAAGATTCTGAGAGTTGGTTATTATTGGTCGACTATGGAAAATGATTGTCACCACCACTCGAGGACTTTCCATAAGTGCCAAATTTATGATTGTCACCACCACTCGAAGACTTGCTATTGAATGTCATGACTGCTCCTTGGTCATTTTCAATGTGGGGCATCGATATGATTGGAGAAATCAAACCTATTGCCTCTAATGGACACCGTTTCAATCTTGTCGCCATAGACTACTTTACCAAGTGGGTTGAAGCATATTCATTTTCCTCAGTTACCAAGAACGTCGTGGCCCAGTTCATCAAGCATAACCTCATATGCCGATATGGTATCCCTGAAAGGATCATCACTGATAATGGCACCAACCTTAACAATTCCATAAGCACTGAACTCTGCATGCAGTTCAAGATCAAGCATCACAACTCTTCTCCATAGAGGCCTAAGATGAATGGCACAGTGGAAGCTGCCGACAAGAATATAAAGAAGATTGTACAAAACATGGTTGTAACCTATAAAGACTGACATGAGATGCTACCATTTTCTCTTCATGGCTACCGTACTTCGGCATGAACTTCAACTAGGGAAACACCTTTCTCTCTGGTCTATGGCATGTAAGTTGTCCTGCCTGTCGAAGTTCAGATTCCTTCTCTAAGGATTATGAAAGAAGCATATTTGGACGAAGACGAACAAATTCACACTAGGTTGGATCAGTTTAATTTGGTTGACGAAAAGAGGTTTGCAGTTGTTTGTCATGGTCAGATGTGTCAGAAACGCATGATCAAAGCTTTCAATAAGAAGATTAAGCATCGGGTATACCAGGATGGCGACTTGGTAATCAAGCGCATCATTCTACCATGAGGTGATCCCAGGGGAAAATGGACTCCCATCTATGAAGGGTAATTTGTTGTCAAGAAAGTATTCTCAGGCGGAGCTATGATGCTAACAACTATGGACGGCGAAGATTTCCCGCACCCTGTGAACTTTGACATAGTCAAAAAATACTACGCATAAGAATGACCCGCTAGGTTGACATACCTAGGCAAAAATATGGTCATCCCGGCTGTAGCGGTAGAAATGTTGATACTAAGCCATTGGATTGACTAGACTTATTCAAATCAAAACAAAAATCTTCACCGCGCTTTATTATTTCCAAAGGAATGGGAAAAGAGCGAATAACCCAAAAGAGGGGGGAAAGATTCTAGGTAAGGGGGTTGGTTATGCAAGGGGAAGGTATTAGCACCCTAAACATCTATGGTACTCCGCAGGAACCTCTTTAAAAAATCTGCATATTTTGGCTTATAAAATGTTTTATGTAAAATAGATTGTGGGGATGAGAAAAAGAAGTATATATTTTTTTATGATTTTTGCACCCGTCCCCGTTGCGAACCTTTAGTGCCTACGTACCACCTTCGGTGAAATAGGGGATCAGGGTACACGTAGTTCCTCTTTAAAAATTTTGAAACCAAAACACAAGTGTGTTGGTTAATTTTATGAGATAAGACGTCATCGTCATTGTCCGTGTGGAAAACATACTTACTACCCACAATCATGAGAAAGGAGATTTTGCTTCATCTCAAAGTGGAGGATATGACTTGGATTTTAAAATCAACAAAACCTCACTCAACACCCAAGTGGAAAATATCTCTCTTCACTACATATTATAGAAGTATAGTTGCTTGCATCACTACAAGGATTGACAAGAGTCCAATCTTTTTGAGAAAAGTTTTAAAGTAAAATCCAAAGTGGAAAAAATGGTTTAAATAAGATTGATCGACTTTTAGTCTTCACACAAAAATGTCCAAGTATTGTTAAATTGGTTAATGTTTGATTAAGAAAAGATTTAAAAATGCATGGACCTAAGTCCAAGTTTATTATGAAAGTGGTTCAAGTTTATGAAGCAAGAAGAGTTTGAAAAAATATGAGAAGGTTTTGAAAATTAAAGGATGGGAGAAAATGAAGAGGGTGTCCTATGTACAAGAGGGAAAAGGGTAAGGTAAAGAGGATCTGAGCGAATAAGAAACCAGTACATAACATGATAAATTCAATACCGTGTTCCCATCCCTTTGGGTTTAAAAGCCACAAACAAAAAAATAAATAAATAAGCTAAGGATATACCAAACCTCTGGTGAAAATAAATTACAAATTGACAGCATCAAAAAACCAAATGTAAGATAATACTCCAAGCAGCGAATAAAGCGCATTGAATTGCAATGCATGAAAATAAATCACGGATGAAGAAAGCGCGGATAAAGCTCACGGTATAAGATAAGATTCCCTACATCACATGAAATATACAGACAAAACTACAGCACGGGAAAACTTATATGCGCCTGTACGATTTTCATAAGTTAATTTGAATTAAAATTTAAAGTCGCAACGGAATGAAAATAATATTTACATAACCTGAATTTATTTACAAGTGAAGTGAATAAAATATAAAATCAAAATTGTTATGTACAATTATATATTTAAAATACCAAATATTAAATCGGAATAGTGAAATAAAGAATACAATAGAAAGGGAATGAAGAAGAAATTATGGACGCACTATGCGAGAATGAATTGCTTGAAACAATTATCAGAAACCTTCACAATAAACAAACTTGTTAGTAGCATAAGCGGTATAAAAATTAAAATGAATGATATTACAACAATGAGAATCTATATTAGTAATCATAAAATATAAAATTGAAATGAAATTACATGAATGCACATGCATATTTACACAAATAAAAATCAAGAATTCATGATATTATTCCATGTAAACACAAAATATCACCATTTCATACATTATTTCAAGTGTATCAAAAGTAACCGCTATTTAAACCACAACAAAAAACAAAAATCAAAAGTTCATATTGCAACATGAGAAATTGAATTCAAAATAGGCTTAAAACCTTCAAATCAAATCTGGACAGCAACTATGCATTTAACTATTATGTCCCAAAATTTCAATTCAAACATGGTTTGTAACAAAAGGAAATAGCATGTTTTCTTCAATAGTTTCTCGATCAGGTTTACACACAAATAAATGCGGCATTATCGTCACCTTCATTGAAACAAGTAGCAATATCAAGACTTGAACTGCTATCCGAATTAAAGTCAAATATGAACACAAATATTGAACAACAATCTTTATTCTCTTATTCAAAATGCAGCAGTCATTTAACAATATGTTGATCAAATCAAAGTTTCAATCAAATTTAAACAACTTCCACACACACCAACAAAATGCAATCGATACAAATTCCTTATCACATTTTGACGTATCCTAAGAACACACTCAAGCATAATTTTTGGGCATTTCATTAGCATGTCGTTTCAAAAAGGAATAACACCATTTAATTAGCATTTTCACATAATAACACAAACAAAACAAAACCAATATCAAAACCAAAAAATTCATATTCAACCAGTATAGCACCAATGACTCAAATAGGATTATCTTTCATCTCAACTTAACACAAATAACAGCAATGCTAATTGGAGTGAATAGGAGAGAGTAATACCAAATCTTGTTGAAGTCGGAAGCAATTCGCGACTGGTTGCTGGTAATGACACGGTTACAGAGATAGGAAACTGAAGCTCGCGGAGAACCAGAGCTTGATTTGCTGAAACTGTCGATGATGTTGGTGGTAACTCGCGGAAGTTGTTGGTGTTGTGCAGAATTGATGATGTTGTTGGGTGAACGACGATGATGAATTGAAGGGCAGAAGATGATGAATGTTGGAGGTGGGTGGCGTTATCAGTGGTTTAAGGTAATTGATGAAGGGAAATTGGATTTAACAGTGGCAGATGGTGGTTTGGTGAAGGTTGCATCGTGTTGGTTTGATGAAAGGGAGTTGAATTCACGGAATTACGATGATGGAGATTGGTGGAGGTTGGATGTTGGTGTGGATTGGAAGTGAGGAATGTTGGGGATGGTGATGGGTTGTTTACGGATGGAAGTATACAGGCAGAGGAGTGTGCTAGTGGAGTTGTTGTTGTTTGGGTTGAAGATGAAGGGGGTTAGTGTTACGGTTGGTTTTCTAGCGGAGGTTGTTGGTGGAGAGAGGGTATGGAGATGGAAAAGGGATGTTGCAGAATTGGGATATGCGTGGAAAGAGAGGAAGTAATTGGTTTACTGTTGGATCTTTTTGTGTTTTGTGATTTACAAAGAGAATAAAGAAGTATTATATAAACAAGTCAAAGAGGAAAATTGTTTTTAATTCAATCAGGTACGTTCATTTCCTTCAATTTTTATCGATCCGCAATTCCTGCTAACAACCAATAGGAATAGAGCAAAGTGTGATAAATATTTTTTTTGACTAAAAAGCCCCCTTGATGACAAAAAAGAGGTGAAAAACTAAAAGTGTAAAAATTAATTCAATTAAAAATAATTTTTTTTGAGTTTTTTATGAATAAAAAATAAAGACCCAAAATGACTAAAAACGGTAAAAAAATGGACAAAAATTTATCCGAAAAAATAAAATGAACAAATTAATGTAAACTACATGTCACAAAGATTAAAGAAAAATATTCAAAAAGTCAAAATCGAAATCAAATGGGAATAAAAATATCAGGTTGAACAAACGTTTATGGTTAAAAATGAGACTTCAAACTGTACCGAGAAAGTAAAGTGAGCATACCGTCATAATCTACACGAAACGCAGATTCATAAAATGATCAGTAAAAGGTGAAAACTTGAAATATTTTCTCGCTAATTTTTTCGTACAGTGTCGAATCGCTTTTAACAATCTGTCTATAAAGCCGAAATATTAATATTATCGATACCTAAATAACTTGGAGCAGTGCAAGAAACGAGTAAATAGATAAAAATGCATGAAGTGAAATATCAGGTATTTTCCAACTACAAAATGATGCAAACTTCGATTTAAACTGATTTTTGGTCAACTTAAATACGAATAATGATACAAAAAATGATGAATAAAGATATTTATTAATGATTGTGATCAAATAACAAAATATGATATCAAAGTGTGACTAAAAAAATTAGGGGTGAAATTTAGGGTGCAACCGCTGAAATCATTTTGAGAAACCTTTCGAAGAATTGCTCAAAAAATATTGATCAATAAGGATGTTATGATCATTCGAACTCAAACTGGCAAACATTGACTTTTGGTCTGACAACTTCAAATCAACTCGCGAACTTGATCTTTTTCACTGCCCAAGACACTATTAATCACATATGAACTTGAGACGTCGAAGAAGGCATGAAAATAAACACATGAACCTATCTCGAAGAATCTTGAGAATTAAGGAACCAGAATCGTCTTAACTATGCTGAACGAAACTTGAGGATAACACGACCTAAGATTATAGATCACCACTCTGAGCCATAGGCTTTTGGGAACTATTTTTGGCTTGAACGCACCATAAACCTAACCGGAGAGTCATCACCTGAACTTCTTGGTCGCAAACCCTGTCTTTCAAGACACAAAACAGACAAAACATATTTTGGAATTTTGGTCAGAATTCAGTAAAATATAAAATACATATATACAAGGAACACGATTCAAAGTGCTTGGTGATCTCTCAGGAGAAAAGCTAAAGATAAGGAGAAGAACCAAACCCTAATGTGATCTTGTTATGATCGAGTTGATATGATATGATAGAGGAATCTTGGGGGCAAAAATTGGGGTACAACAACTTCCCTTATTTAAGTGTCTTCTATCCGGAGATGCGAAGATTAAAAATCTTCGTGTCAACGCGATTGAAGATACTTGAATATAAAACAAGCCCTATTTTTGGCCCTAAGATACCATGCAATGCTTATGATTGTTAATGCAGATGAAAAAAATTCAAAAGGACGCAAGACACCACTGGGGATGTAGCAAAGGAAAAAAGTATTAAAAGAGAATCCCGACCAGGAAAATAAATCACTGGTGAGCAAAAGGCTTAACTCTATTGGGGTAAAGTCTAAAGAGGGGATAAGGTTCCATCAAATCGAAGATTGAGGAGAGATAATAAAGGATAAAAGCGATTGACAGATGTGATACGGTGGGAGAACTGACTTGAGGTTTTGCGTTTGTTTTCGCAAATGTTTCGGTTAAGCAAGAGTCGCCACCGACTTTTTATTTTATCCTAAGGAAAGGTTAAAAAGCACAGCAAAAACCTTTGAGATGTTTTCTTGGGTTCGGGGAGTAGATTATAGAAAGGGAAGGTATTAGCACCCTTTCTATCCATGGTTATCCATGGGCTCTTAGTTACTTGCTTAATTCAACTTGCCTTAATTTTCAATTGTTTGAAATGGTGCTTTGTGTGTGTGGGTTTGAAAATGTTTTTGAAAAGAGGCCAATGTGGTGGCAACCTTTGTAATGATCCATGTTGGGATGTATACAAAGGTGTATGTCTTTTGAAAAGGTTTTCAATGTTTTTGAAAGTTGTTTTGAAAGTGTAGTGATGTGTGGTTTGAAAAATAGGCAAGTGTTTTATTTTGCAAGTTGGCAAGTAATCAAGAGCTATCTACCCTAAAGTTCTCAAAGATCTTTGCTATGTTTTAACCCTTTTAACAATTTTGTTTCACCATTGCATTTGGTGGACAATCTTGTGTTAGGATGTGAACGGGACGGGCGCGGGTCATCGTTTAGACCATGATTGCAATGGTGCCAAGTATCTTTGGGCAATTTTTCCTTTAAGGGACTTGATCATTTTTTAGGCAACTTTTGAAAGCGTCATCGAGGGACTGTGATCATTTGAATTGTGTTGTTTTGCCCAAAGAGACCTAACATGCAATATGGTCCTTTATTGAAGGCAACAAGTGGAATACCCTAGGGGTGCAAGTGTGATTAGTGTTGTCCATTTTCATGCTTGTTTATCTTGAAATTAGGTCAAACTATTTTGGTTAATTGATTTGCATACAAGCCCTAATTCTAGCATGGTATATTTAGAAAGCTTTAAAGTGCGAAAAATAAAGTTCCTAAATTATTACAACACAATATATGGGA
Source organism: Vicia faba (assembly GCA_948472305.1). Classification (NCBI taxonomy): domain Eukaryota; kingdom Viridiplantae; phylum Streptophyta; class Magnoliopsida; order Fabales; family Fabaceae; genus Vicia; species Vicia faba. The sequence continues at coordinate 262,385,242 of OX451738.1, forward strand.
AGGGGGGTACAAATGTTCAAATGGGGGTATTTTGACAAGGAATTTAAACCTAACTATTACATCAAATTGGAATTTGCAAGGTATTTAACTACACAAATTAAATAAAAATAAAATAAATATGTAAGATGCAAAAAGGCTTTTTATATGTATGAAAAAAGTATTTTTATGTGTCAAATAAACAAAAATAAAATTAATCAATTTTTTTGGTATTTTTATCCATTTAGGTCAAAACCCTAATTTATTAAATAAAAGGTATTAATTATTTAATATATACAATATTTATTAGTTATGTACAAAAAATAAATAAAAGAGAAATATATTTGTCAAAAAGGTATTTTTAATGTTAAATATTAATAAAAGTAAAAATGTGTATATTTTGGTATTTTTATCCTAAATATCCTAATAAATATGTAAATATTTATATTATATGATAAATATTAAATATGTGTAAAAAATAAAATATTTAATATTTACAAAAAAAAGTATATTTTCATAAAATATTTTCAAAAGATAAAATAAAATAAAAATCAGAAAATAAATGTATTGGTATTAATTCTAGTATTTTTAAATAAAAGGTGTTATATTATTATTTATGTACAAACATCAATTTAAACAAATAAATGCCTAATAAATATAAAAATGGTGTGAAAAATATTTTTTATATTTTTAATATTATGAGGAAAAATAAATGAGTCAGAAGTAAAAAGTAAAAGTCAAAAAATGATCAAAATAAGCACAATGGGCCAAGGGGGTTCAAAAGTAACAAAAGGGTGCAAATAGGAAAATGAAACAGGCCCAGCCCATGAAGACTTTGTCTTCAACCTCAGGACCTGTATGAACAACAACAACACGCGTTTTCTATCTCCAGATTCCTTGATCTTTTGCCAAATCTTGCAACATGAAACCTATAGAGCTTGAAGCCACGATTCTAGACATATAAAGAAATCAATCTAACTCTCAGAAATGAGAGAGAATTTCTTCTCCCCCAATTCCTGACCTAGTTTTTGTTCCATGTTCAGACATCAAATTCTCATAGCACACATAACATAAATGAAAACTAATTACATGGGCATGTTCAGGGCTATGAATGTGACATAATTTCTTCACAAATCTAAACCTAACAATGCCTGGATAGAGAGATACAAGTTCATGAACTAATCTGTTCAGTTGGAATCGTGTGCAACAATGGAGATGAGTACAAGGCAAGGTAATGATTTGTATAGCTTCCTTGATGTCTCAGGATGCTATTCCAACCTTTAGTTTGCTTGGAAACCAAAAGAATCGTGCTATGGTACTTCAACTGCAAAACAGAAAAATGAAAATGGTGATGTTAGCTAGGGATGTTACAGGTCGTGTTTAGGGCTTGGAACAGTTTCAAAGGATGATGTGGGATGTGTTTGAAGTGGTTTCAGCAAGAATGCACGAATGGATTGAGTTATGGAACTCAATCTGCAACAGGTCCCCTGTTTTGGCAGTTTTAGGGTGATTCTGTGTTTGAGAAGGTGTAGAACTTGGTTGGCTTGTGTTTCAGCTTAGGTTTGATGATTAGAAAGTGTTTGATAACTTTGCTTTAGCTCTGGTTCACAGGAATGAGAGTTGTCTATTGTTATGCCATGTTTTTTCAACTTTAAGCAACAAAGTGTTAAGTGGTGTTCTAGACTGATACAGGCCCCCAATCTATGCTGCAACCTTCCCCCTTGATCAGTGTAATTAGTTTATAAACTTGTGCCAAAAGGATTTGCATTGTACTTGCTTGGATTTGCATTTGACATAAAGTTTAACTTTTCAAAAATGGCAAAAATGCTTTATCTAAAAATGGCTTAATCTTGCATATAATGTTTGAACACACAAAATAAGGTCTTGGCACAAGGGATATGCATTAAATTATTGAGTGCAAATGAGATATAGGACCTGTAATCAAAGAATGCAAGCTGATTTCAAAATGGCCTAGATGTATGAACATGTAACTTGGCCATAACAAAAGTGAGTTTTTCCCAACTTGCCAAATTCGATTCTCCCTAACCATGAGGTTGTTTGATGAGTTCTTTGACATTTTGGAAAGCTTGGAATGTGTACTACAATCCATCTTTGAAATGCAAATTGAAATTCCAAGTGGAAGTATGTGAAAAATGGTCTTGAAGTTAGGCAAAAATCCTGCCTAAAATAGGTCAAATTTCTCTAAGTTTAAGAATGGTTTGGTACCCTTGTTCCAAAAATTGTAACTTGAGCTACAAGCTTCTTTTGAGAAAACTTTGTGAATCAAAGTTGTAGATTTTGCAATGGACTACAACTTTCATGTTTTGACTTTTCCTTGAATCCAAATGCATCTTGATGAGAAAGTGGGACAAAGTTAGGAAAAAATTAGGGTTTTTTATAACTTAGAAAAATTCTAAGTTATGAAAAATCTTCATTTCAAACCCTAATTTGTGATTTTTGATTTCTTGATGAACAAGTTTCATGATTTGGCATGTTTTGATGAAAAATGAATCTTGACATTTGATTTTGACCAAAAAGTCAAAGTTTGACTTTTCAGTATACAGTCAAAAATTGATCAATTGACTGGAAAATTCAACTATCAATCTTGTGCATTTGGGATCTTTTGAACTTGTTGAGTATGTCAAGACAATTCCATGGGGTCCTTGAGTCCATATGTGAGCTTGGTTTGCCATTGGCTAGGTCAAACAGTCAAAAATTGCCTTTGTGCAGTCAAAACCCTAAAAATGACTATTTTGCCCTTTTGGTGATCTGATCAAATTTCTTGTGGAATTGTGATCCAAACTTGATCAAATGGTCCATATGAGTTCATAATGTTGATGTGGGTCAATTTCCATGAGGTTTGACTGTCAATTGGCCACAGTTGACTTTTTCCCCAATACAACTGATTTCTAGGTCAACTGTCCAATTGACTGGGCAAAGGTTGGAATCAAGGCTTGAAACTTGGTATGGATAAACTTGGGAGTCCAACATGAAGCATGAAAGTCTTCTTAGGCATTTTAGGTCAAAATATGTTTGTGCAAACACAAACCCTAATTTGGGTCAACAGTGCTAGGAGAAGTCTTGCAGAGGAAACCCTAACTGGATCTTGAGCTCCAAGGGCCTTGTGATGAGAAAATGTTGAGAAAATGGGAGGGCAAATTTTGGGGTACAACAGTTGCCCCTGTTCAATCTTCTTGAACCTGAAGAGTTAGATTGGCAAGTTTGCCTTTCGTGACTCGAGGGTAAAAGGAGATTGGACACTAGAGTGCCTGGAAATTTGCACTCGCATGTTGGAGTATCAGCAAATGTGATGTCGGGAATGGGCTTATAGATGCCATTTGGAGAGATGGTGGATAGGGATATGGGCTTATAGATGCCATCTGAAGGTGTGACAGAAACTTGTCGGGAATGGGCTTATAGATGCTATTTGGAAGTGTTGATCGCATAAGAGATTCCTTAGCGATAACTTGTGCACTTTGAGAAAGACAGATGTTTTCCTGGCTTGTTACAGGTGTTGATCTTCAATCTCTTCATGCAGACATGCCCTGGCTAGATACATGTGTCGAGTCTACAATCGGTTGCTCGCAGATATGCCCTGGCTGGATACAGGTATCGAATCTGGAATTGTCGTCTACAGATATGCCCTGGCTGGATACAGGAATTGAATCTGGAATTAGTCGTCAACAGATATGCCCTGGCTGGATACAGGAATCGAATCTTCAAACTCTTCAGATATGCCCTGGCTAGATACAGGAATTGAATCTGGAATTAGTCGTCGACAGATATGCCCTGGCTGGATACAGGAATCGAATCTTCAAACTCTTCAGATGTGCCCTGGCTAGATACAGGAATCGAATCTGGAATTAGTCGTCAACAGATATGCCCTGGCTGGATACAGGAATCGAATCTTCAAACTCTTCAGATGTGCCCTGGCTGGATACAGGAATCGAATCTGGAAACCGATCACTCACAGATGTGCCCTGGCTAGATACAGGAATCAAATTTGGAATTGTGACAGTTGAAGGTAGTTGTCTTTTGGGTTGTCTTTTTCCCTGAAAAGGCAAAACATCAGTTGTATGCAATGTCATGATGTATGAAATGCATGATGTCATGATGTTCAAAATGAGATAGTGTTGTATGCACTTTATCATGTATGTAAGCAAGATGTATGAAATGTGAAATGTTTATGAATGTATTTTCGTCTAGGAAAATAAATCCTTGACGATCGGCTGGGGAATTAAATCCTGGGCTGACGTTGAAGAGTAGAGTTCTTCGTTTCCGCTAGGGATGATGGTTGCGAGAGTACACCGGTAGGAGAAGATAACTCCGTTGGGGAATAAACTTGTTGGAGATATTACCCTGAGGGGAATTGCTCTGTGGGAAGAGATACTTCGCTGAAGTTTTGATGAGAGCTCCGCTGAGGATTTCAATGATGGACTCCGTTGGGGATAACCATGATAAACTCCGCTGGGGATTATGTTGATAAGTTATGTTGGGGAATTTTGATGGACTCCGCTGGGGATTGGAAGAACTTCGCCGAGGGCGATCTTCCGTGGTAATTAGCTGAGGATAACCCAGTTATAAGCCCTTGTGAGGAATAACTTTGAATAAAGCCCGGGAGAGACGTCCGTACTTTATAGGGGATAAGCTTCCAGAATCTACTGGGGATAAGCTTCAAGACCTGCTGGGGATATGGATTCCAAATTTCCTGGGGAAACTTTCGGACTGTACTGGAAAATGGTTCCACTGGAGTGTTTGTAATCCGCCGGGGAACAATCTTAGATCAAGACTGCTGGGGATGCTTGCTGATGAATGCCTATACTCCGCTGGGGAATGTTGATATCTTCTGGGGATACCCAACTTCCTTTAGGCTGACCGTAGACTAACTCTGCTGGAGGAGAGTATTGTTGACTTGCTAGGGGAACAAGGTGCCTATTGTAGGGCTGATGATAGACTAACTCTTCCTGGGGAGAGTATTGCTGAATCTTGTCTTACTCTGTAGGGAGTTGAGGTAACTTGGTCACATTCTTCAGTTGAACCTACCTTGGTACCTTGGCGGACAGAGCAACTAGACTGCCGGGACAATTCTACATTGCCCTTGTTTCTGATGTCACTTGTAATCAGTCCTTTGTTTCACATGCACGTATTTATGAATTAGCAATTTAATGTCAAATGCATATATCAAAAATGAACATTGGACGTTCTTCGCAAGATAAAACAGAAAAAGGAAAAACAATTGGCAATTTGTTTGGAAAACTGAATTTGTATTGATTTTGAAATTTGCCTGTAAATAGGCGTTTTTTGTACAAGAGGCCGACGTCCTAGTAAGAGAACGCCGTTGAATAACATAAATTTATACAATTTTGAAAAGGAAACAAAACAGCTATGTGAACAATATTCCCATTGGGTTCCAACTCTGCTATTGTCTTTATGTCTTCAAGCGTCTCATCACTTTGCTGCTTAGTTGAAGATGAAGCTGATTGATCGATGCCGAAGTCTGAGTCTGATAGTTGATGCCGAATTCTGGATGCAAGGTGATCCTAATGAGACATAGTGTTACGCTTTATCCCTAACTTTTGCCTGGACCGCCCTTTCGGGTTTTCAGTCCACCGGGATACCCATTTTTTCCCAAGCCGCCTTTTCAGGTTTTCGACTTGCCGGGTGTACAGATTCTTTTCATTTCATCCCTTATTTTTGCCCGAACCCTTTTGGTTCACCGAGAAGCCCTTATTTTTACCCAGGTATGTCAACCTAGCGGGTCTTTTATTCATGCGTAGTATCTTTTTACTATGTCTGCATTGGCGGGGTGAGGAAGGTCGTCACCATCCATGGTGGTTAGAATCATGGTTCCTCCTGAGAACACATGTTTAACCACAAATGGCCCTTCGTACATAGGGGTCCATTTGCCCCTGGGATCACTTTGAGGAAGGATGATGCGTTTGACTACCAGGTCCCCAACTTGATACTATTGTGGTCTGACCTTCTTGTTAAATTCCCTGATCATTCGTTTTTGGTACGTTTGACCATGACAAATAGCAGTGAGTCTCTTTTCGTCAATTAGGTTTAATTGATCAAGTCGAGTCTGGATCCAGTCATCTTCACTCAAGTCTGCATCCTTCATTATCCGGAGAGAGGGTATTTGGACTTCAATCGGCAAGACTGCCTCCATGCCATAGACCAAGGAAAAGGGTGTTGCCCCGATTGACGTCCGTGCTGAGGTACGGTACCCATGTAGAGCAAACGGTAACATCTCGTGCCAATCTTTATAGGTAACTGTCATCTTCTGCACAATTTTCTTGATGTTTTTATTTGCCGCTTCGACAGCTCCATTCATCTTCGGCCGGTAAGGAGAAGAGTTATAGTGCTGTATCTTGAATTGCTCGCAGAGCTTAGTGATCATCTTGTTGTTAAGATTGGTACCATTGTCCGTAATGATTCTTTCTGGGATGCCGTACCGACAGATCAGGTTATGCCGGATGAAACGTGCCACGACGCTCTTGGTTATGGTGGCATAGGAAGCTGCTTCTACCCACTTTGTGAAATAATCAACCTCTACCAAGATGAAGCGATGCCCGTTGGATGCCGTTGGTCGGATCTCGCCGATCATATCAATGCCCCACATTGCAAAAGGCCAAGGTGCTGTCAAGACATTCAGAGGAACCGGAGGAATGTGCACCTTATCAGCATAGATCTGGCATTTATGACAGGTTCGAGAATGCTGGTAACAGTCGGCTTCCATTGTAGACCAGAAATATCCTGCCCGAAGGATTTTCTTTGCCATGGTATGTCCACTGGAATGTGTTCCGAATGTACCTTCATGTAGTTCTACCATGATCTTTTCTGCCTCGGTCTTATCCATACAATGCAGTAAAGTTGAATCATGGTTTCGTTTGTAGAGAATGCTGTTGCTGAGGAAGAATTTTTCCACAAACCTTCTTAGGAACTTCTTGTCATTGACCGATGCGCCTTTGGGGTATTCTTGAGCTTCCAAATATCTCTTCACCTCATGATACCAGGATTTTTCGGTTACCTCTTCGGTTTCAAGATCGCAGCAGTATGCAGGTTCGTCCAACTTCCAGATAATGATTCGGGGAGCCTAGTTGTCCCATTTGACTTTGAACATTGAAGACATCGTAGCTAGTGCGTCTGCTAACTGATTCTCCTCTCTTGGGAAGTGCTCAAAAGTTATCTCTTCAAAGTGGGGAAGCAAAATCAACACATACTCCTTGTAAGGAATAAGATTTGGGTGTTTTGTATCCCACTCGCCTTTGATCTGATTGATCACGAGAGCGGAATCTCCGAAGACACTCAGAAACTTGATCCTTAAGTCGATTGCAGCTTGAAGACCCATGATACATGCCTCATATTCCGCCATGTTGTTGGTGCAGTTGAAACACAGCCGGGCGGTGAGTGGAGTATGAGTACCTTTAGGGGATATGATCACAGCGCCGATGCCGTTACCCAAAGCGTCCGAGGCTCCGTCAAAATGCATAGACCATCGGGATCCTTCCTCAGGTCCTTCATCCGGTCCAGGTACTTCACAATCAGTTACTACCATGATATCTTCGTTTGGAAATTCAAAGTTAAATGATTGGTAATCGTCCACAGGTTGGTGTGCCAAATGGTCTGCCAGTACACTTCCCTTGATGGCTTTTTGAGTTGTGTACTGGATGTCGTATACTGTCAAGATCATTTGCCATCTTTCTATTCTTCTAGACAGAGCAGGCTTTTCGAATATGTACTTGATTGGATCCATTTTTGAAATCAACAGAGTAGTGTGAGTCAACATATACTGTCTCAGCCGGCGAGCAGCCCATACCAGAGCGCAGCAAGTTTTCTCGAGCAGTGAGTACTGAGTCTCACAGTCGGTAAACTTTTTTCTCAGGTAATAAATAGCGTGCTCTTTTCGGCCATACTCGTCATGCTGCCCCAGCACACACCCCATTGAGTTGTCAAGTACTGTCAAGTATAGTATTAGAGGTCTCCCTTCAACTGGTGGCATAAGAATGGGTGGTTCTTGGAGATACTCTTTTATCTTTTCGAAAGCAGCCTGACACTCATCGTTCCAACGTACTACTTGATCTTTCTTCATCAATTTGAAGATTGGCTCACAGGTAGCAGTTAGATGTGAGATGAATCGGGCAATGTAATTCAGTAGTCCTAGAAAGCCTCTGACTTCTTTCTCTGTCTTGGGAGTCGGCATCTCTTGTATGGCTTTCACCTTGGCAGGGTCCACTTGAATACCTTTGTCGCTTACAATGAAACCTAGCAATTTTCCAGACCTTACTCCAAAGGTGCATTTGTTTGGGTTCAACCTCAGCTTGTACAAGTTCAGACGGTCAAACAGCTTCTGCAGATGGTCAAGGTGTTCCTCCTCAGTTTGGGACCTTGCAATCATATCATCGACGTATACTTCAATCTCATGGTGGATCATGTCATGAAATAAAGCAACCATGGCACGTTGGTAGGTTGCCCCAGCATTTTTCAACCAGAATGGCATGACCTTGTAGCAGAAGGTGCCCCACTGAGTAACAAAGGTAGTCTTTTCCATATCTTCAGGAGCCATCTTGATCTGATTATACCCTGAAAAACCATCCATGAAGGAGAACACCTTGTGTTGAGCAGTATTGTCAACAAGAACGTCGATGTGAGGTAGGGGGAAGTCATCCTTGGGGCTTGCCCTGTTTAGATCCCTGTAATCGACACACATTCTGACCTTATCGTCCTTCTTCGGCACTGGCACTACGTTGGCAACCCACTGAGGGTAAGAAGTCACTGCTAGAAACCCGGCATCGAATTGCTTCATAACCTCAGCTTTGATCTTTTCGGACATCTCTGGACGCATACGGTGGACCTTTTGCTTTACCGGAGGGCAGTCTTCCTTGGTAGGCAGGTGATGAACCACAATGTCGGCATCCAAACCAGGCATGTCTTCGTAAGACCAAGCAAAGATCTCCATGTAATCATGTAACATCTGGATCAATCGTTGCTTCACGCTGAGCTCTAGATTGGCACCAATCTTGACTTCTTTTCTATCTGTCTCAGTACCCAAGTTTATCGTCTCCATTGGCTCTTTATACGACTGAATGGCCCTCTCTTCCTGGAGTAGCAGTCTTGCGAGTTCACCAGGCACTTCACAATCATCTTCACCTTCGTCTTCGGCCAAGTTGATCGGATTTTCGAAGTCATAACTGGCAGTAGCAGAGCTGTTACCAGTGAGATCCAGAGTGGATTGGAACCTGTATAAGTGAGTGTGTGTAAATATAGCTGTTTTGCAATATATAACACAGAAAGAAAAAGAGCGCAAGATTTGAAATGCAACAAACATCCAATGTTTTGATTAATGATATATGGAAATGTCATACAAAAAGCCCTCACAAATGGAGCCACGGTGCCCCGGGTAGGACACCGAGCCAATAAAAGTTTCAACATATTGTTTGTTACAAATTGAAAATCAAAAGAGTTCATTACTGCGTGACAAATGTAATAGGTGTAAAATCCTTTGCCGTCCAGTTGCTTGGTCCGTTGTTGGTTGTTGGATAGATCCAACTGTCAAACTCTGCTTCCTCTACGTCCTCCTCGATAGCATTCACTCTTGGATTGGTGATGAACACCGGAGACTTTCTGATCCTTTCCTTGCGAACAGCCCTCTGAGCCTCTGCAGTGAAGCCCAGCCCAAACTTGTCGGTCTTTTGAGTGAAGTCAGGAAGTTGACCCCAGTTTGCACGCTTTCCTTTCTCGATTACAGCCCGGGCATCCTTCAAGGAAGCTATCTTCATAGGAAAGTCTTCTTCAACCACTGTCTCAGCTGACGCCAACGTTGGAGGTACCTCCTCAAAATGTTGAAAGGGGGTTTCAATAAACTCCCCGTCCATCTCGATATACCAGAATGAATTCAAGTGACTAACCATGTATTCCTCCTCACCCTGCACAGTAACAATTTTCCCTTTGACAGGGTATTTGAGCTTTTGGTGTAGAGTGGATGTTACATCCCCAGCCTTGTGAATCCAAGGTCGACCCAACAAACAGGAATAAGATGGACGAATATCCATCACATAGAACATTGAGTCGAAGACTTGGGAACCCACACGAATAGGAATGTCTACCTCACCGTGCACCATCCTCTTAGAACCGTCGAAGGCTCTAACAATGATGTTACTAGGTTTCAACTCCAGGCCCTCACAATCCAACCGATCTAAGGCCTTCTTGGGCAAAACATTCAGGGAAGAACCGGTTTCCACCAACACGTGTGCGAGAGTAGTGCCCCTGCATTCTATAGAGACGTGCAGGGCATCATTATGGTTTTTTTCCTTTGGCGGTAAGGTCAGCATCCGAGAACCCCAAACCATTGTCAGCTGTCAAATTAGCCACACAGTCAGTGAATTGATCTGCAGAGGTCTCTTGCGGCACATGGGCCGTTTTCAGAAATGAAATCAGGGCCTTGGCATGGGCCTCTGAGCACAGCAGCAATGATAGCATAGAGATTTTGGAGGGGGTATGCCCCAACTGTTCAACGACATTGAAGTCACTCTTTTTGATGATTTTAAGGATTTCCTCCATCTCTTGCTGGGAGGCTTCAACAGCGGCCTTTTTTGGTGCCTCCGTCCGGGCAGGCAAATCGGTATCAACTTCTTTGCCCCGAGCATCAGAGGACTCGGCGGCAGTAGTAGACACAGGAACTTGATTTGAAACATGCACACTTGCGGGTGTGATGATAAGAGGTTTTCGGATAACTGGTGGTGCAATGTCAGGAGAGAAAAGCCTGCCACTGCGAGTAATCTTGGCGGGACCAGTGATGTTACTGATACTGGTACCGGTGTTGAACTCCTGCTTCACTCCAAGCACATACACGTCTGCCCCATAGTGCCATGGGACAACCTTGTCAGATTCATAGGGGAGGGGCCCCGGAACAGTAATGGTAATGGGTGCAACAGACATAATTTTGACTGGCTTCCTCGGGGGAGCCTTGGTAGGATTGTTGAAAATTGTGACGACAGATACTTCTTCAGCGGGAACAAAAGGAACAGCGGTTTTCTTGAACAGAATCTCCTTGCTTTCCATCAGGCTTTGGATGCCTGACTTCAGCAGCGGACAACCGGTAGGGGTAACAGCACACAGGAGGCAACCCTTGCTACAACCCGGAAATAAACCGGCTAGCAGTAGGTTCCTCTTAACAGTCAATAGAGGGGTAGCAACATCATTCACCGAAACAGCATACAAATCTTCCTCGATGGCATTTACTCTATGCTGGGGCATAGGAGCAGTTACAACATTTGGCCTCTCAGGCGCCTCAAACTGTATTTCCTTCGCATCAATAAGGTCTTGAACCTTATTTCTCAGGGCCCAGCAATCATCAGTAGAATGCCCCGGGCTATCGGAATGATAAGCACAGCGAGCATTCAGATTATACTTAGGAGATGCAGTATTTACAGCCTTCGGAGCCTCTCTGATGGTCACCAAGTTGGTCGATAGCAGTTGCGGTAAGATTTGTGACAAGGTCATACTCAGCCGAGTGTATTGCCTTTTGGGCCTCTCACCCCTTTGTTGATTGTACTGCTGAGGAGCAGCAACAGGTTTTGAAATTACCAAGGCATTGACGGCTTGGCGGCGTTCTGGCTTGACTTGTCTTCTAGGACCATAGAAGGCACTAGCTTCCTTCTTGAAAGGCCTCTTCTCAGTACTTGCGGAGGCACCTTTCTGTATCTTTCCTGACCTGATGCCAGCTTCTATCCTTTCACCCGTCAGGATCAAATCCGTAAACCCAGCGGAGGAATTACCAACCAGATGATTGAAGAATGGACTAGAAAAGGTCCCCAGAAACATGTCAACCAGTTCACGATCAGTCAAAGGAGGTTGCACCCTGCCAGCCAAATCTCTCCATTTTTGCGCATATTCTTTGAATCCTTCGCCCGTTCCTAGTGACATACCCTGAAGTTGGGTACGCGTAGGAGCGAGGTCAGAATTGTATTGATATTGTCTATAAAATGCGGTAGCCAAATCTTCCCAATGTCGGATACTGGTTCCATCTAGCTGATAGAACCACTCAAGCTGTGACCCCGAAAGGCTATCTTGGAAGAAGTGGATCCAAAGGTTTTTGTCTGCCGTGTAAGGTTGGATCTTCCTTACGTACGATCTGAGATGCAGCTTTGGACAGGAAGCCCCGTCGTATTTTGCAAAGGCAGGCGCCTTGAACTTGTGTGGGATTACCACCCCAGAAGATAAACCTAAATCTCCGAAATCTAGCCCCGACACATTTTGAATCTCCATGGCACTCAAGCGGTCCTCTAATTGCTTGTATCTGTCAGCAGCAGGAGGGTATTGTTCGTCATTGTAATCCGTCTCGTTGTCAGAGACTGCAGGACTAGGAGCCCCTCCCCCTTGGGGACTGTCTTTCTCTGCAGAGGAAGTAGTTCGATCAGCCTCGTTATGGAGTGTGTTCCCAAACCTGCATCCAGTATTGAACAACGCAGTCCTCTTCTTCTTCTTCTTCTTTAAGAGTAGAGCCTTCAACTCTTGTTGACCTTGGGCCAGGCTCATGACCATCTCTTGAAACTGGGCATTCTGGGCCTGGAGGGCCTTGATAGCTTGCTCACTGGATGATTCTGGATTCATGATGACTGTTCAAAATAAACAGCGAAGAATATTAAGCAACCTGTAGAAAAAGGGGTACCTGTTATGCACATGATGCATGAGATGCTATCTATGCAATGCATTCAAGGATTTTAGAAATTCACAATTGTTGCAGACAAAAAAGAATGCACGTCATATTAATAAGAAGAAATTTGTTAGTACATAAGTGCCCCATGGGCCAAATATTACAAAAACAACTTCTCAAGGTAAAAAGACGTTGCGCATCCTCTTTGGCGCAATGTAGGTGTTGAGGGCCTCTTGCTCATGGAGTCGGCGGGTGAGCTCTAGAACCTTCTTCTCGCTGGTGTAGAAGCTGGCTTCAAAAGTGTTCTGTTCCTCCTTGAGTTAGATCCAACTCTTCTGCATCTCCTCCCACGATGTAGGCATGTCAGGATGTAGGATGGTGTAGGGAACCTCTCCTTCCTTGACGGGCTCTTTAATCACAGGGAGGACATGAGGATAAGGCATCATTAGACTCTGGGCTCGGGCTCGTACCCACTTGAGATAAGGTTCAAGAGGTATGGAGTTCTTGTGCCCCAGTGTCTTGCTATCAACCTTGTTGGGCATCCTCCAAGCTCTGATGAATCTTTGGCGAAGTCCTTGCGCATCGTTGTCGAAGTCAAAAACTAGGTCAAGAATCAACATATCGTGAGGGCCATCTCTTCGTGCATATCCAAATTGCCTTAAAGCTAGGCAAGGGTTGTAGGTGATACCTCCTCTGATTCCAAGTAAAGGAACATTAGGAAACTCTCCACAACGATCGACGATGATGATATTTTCTCTGGACCGAGAACACCAATGTACATCAGAGTGAGTAAGAGTCATCAACCATTGGGACAACCTTGAGCCTTGGTCATTCTTCAAGACAGATTGTGGAAGGTGCGAAATAAACCACCTTGCAAGGAGAGGAGTACAGCACATGAGAACACCCCTCTTTCTCATTGTTCGTGTGTAAAATGAGTGAAGAATGTCCCCAAGCAATGTTGGTATTGGATTTCTGGATAAGAAGATTTTGACGGCATTGACATCTACCAGCTGGTCAGGATTTGGGAACAAGACCAACCCATAGATAAGGAGTGCCACAATTTCTTCAAAGGCTTGTAGGTCCAATGAATTCCAACATTCTTGTGCCTTCTCAAACAAGAATTTTGCTAAGAAACCTTTGACGCCGCTTCTAGTTTCCCAATGCCCCTTGATGTCAGAAGGCTGTAGATGTAATGCTCGAGCAACATCTTCAGGCTTTGGTTCCTTTTATGTACCGTTGAAAGGTAGTTGATTGAGGATAAGAATTCTCAGGAGTTGAGAAAATTCCTCCAAAGTGGGCACCAACTGGTAGTCGGGGAAAGTGAAACAGTGATGAAGAGGGTCAAAGAACTGGAATAGCACTTTCATCATGTCCTCTTCAATGTTGGTGTTGACTAAGCTGAGCAGTCTACCATGTCTTTCACTGAAGGATGAGCTTTCCGGAATCCTTGATGTGAGCTCCTTGAGTTGAGGAGAGATTCTCACAAGGTTGACTTGGATGGTTTTTCTGCGAGGAATTTCCATGACCTACAAAACAAGAACAAAGATGAAGATCTAAACCCTTGAAATGGTTAGCGAATGCATATGATGTTTTATGATGTTTATGATGTATGCACAAACATATGTACAAGCAAATCACACCAAACCCTAGTTTCAGGCTTGCATGGGGTTTCATAGGTAAGTACCCTCTTGAGTGTAGATGGCTTAAAAACCTGTCCTATAAATAGTAACCGGGTTCTAAGGAGCTCAATATCACTGGATTATTTTCATCGTTCATTGTTTTGGTTTAGCCACTTAACTAGCGACCAAAATATTCCAAGAAAACAACCCTCAATGAGTGTAGTATCGAGTATCTACCAACTTCGGACTGCACCAAAGCCGGTCATCTCACTACCCCTAATAAAAGGCCAAGATGGTCAAGTAAGGTTTTAGGTCATTAGTGCTTAGTGACATCACTCAGCGGCCCCGTACTCTTCTTGATTGAACTCAAGGGTTACCGGTACTCACAAATATGTCGCACTAATATAGCTATTGCTTCGACCGTGTCGGTATACCCCGCACAGTTTCCACAACGTATTGCTATCTATGAATGTTTTCCCAAATTCGGGGTGTAGGATTGCAAACCCAAACAAAAGAGCCAAGATATAAAGCAATCAAATCAAACAATTAGTCGTGCAAGAGGGTGATCTAAGCCCTAAGGTTACTCCACTTTAAAGTTTTCCCCAGCAGAGTCGCCAGTTCTGTGATACGGTGGGAGAACTGACTTGAGGTTTTGCGTTTGTTTTCGCAAATGTTTCGGTTGAGCAAGAGTCGCCACTGACTTTTTATTTTATCCTAAGGAAAGGTTAAAAAGCACAGCAAAAACCTTTGAGATGTTTTCTTGGGTTCGGGGAGTAGATTATAGAAAGGGAAGGTATTAGCACTCTTTCTATCCATGGTTATCCATGGGCTCTTAGTTACTTGCTTAGATCAACTTGCCTTAATTTTCAATTGTTTGAAATGGTGCTTTGTGTGTGTGGGTTTGAAAATGTTTTTGAAAAGAGGCCAATGTGGTGGCAACCTTTGTAATGATCCATGTTGGGATGTATACAAAGGTGTATGTCTTTTGAAAAGGTTTTCAATGTTTTTGAAAGTTGTTTTGAAAGTGTAGTGATGTGTGGTTTGAAAAATAGGCAAGTGTTTTGTTTTGCAAGTTGGCAAGTAATCAAGAGCTATCTACCCTAAAGTTCTCAAAGATCTTTGCTATGTTTTAACCCTTTTAACAATTTTGTTTCACCATTGCATTTGGTGGACAATCTTGTGTTAGGATGTGAACGGGACGGGCGCGGGTCATCGTTTAGACCATGATTGCAATGGTGCCAAGTATCTTTGGGCAATTTTTACTTTAAGGGACTTGATCATTTTTTAGGCAACTTTTGAAAGCGTCATCGAGGGACTATGATCATTTGAATTGTGTTGTTTTGCCCAAAGAGACCTAACATGCAATATGGCCCATTATTGAAGGCAACAAGTGGAATACCCTAGGGGTGCAAGTGTGATTAGTGTTGTCCATTTTCATGCTTGTTTATCTTGAAATTAGGTCAAACTATTTTGGTTAATTGATTTGCATACAAGCCCTAATTCTAGCATGGTATATTTAGAAAGCTTTAAAGTGCGAAAAATAAAGTTCCTAAATTATTACAACACAATATATGGGAAGGGGGGTACAAATGTTCAAATGGGGGTATTTTGACAAGGAATTTAAACCTAACTATTACATCAAATTGGAATTTGCAAGGTATTTAACTACACAA
The DNA here is from genome assembly GCA_948472305.1 of Vicia faba. NCBI lineage: Eukaryota > Viridiplantae > Streptophyta > Magnoliopsida > Fabales > Fabaceae > Vicia > Vicia faba. The sequence continues at coordinate 262,401,165 of OX451738.1, forward strand.
ATTAAATAAAAATAAAATAAATATGTAAGATGCAAAAAGGCTTTTTATATGTATGAAAAAAGTATTTTTATGTGTCAAATAAACAAAAATAAAATTAATCAATTTTTTTGGTATTTTTATCCATTTAGGTCAAAACCCTAATTTATTAAATAAAAGGTATTAATTATTTAATATATACAATATTTATTAGTTATGTACAAAAAATAAATAAAAGAGAAATATATTTGTCAAAAAGGTATTTTTAATGTTAAATATTAATAAAAGTAAAAATGTGTATATTTTGGTATTTTTATCCTAAATATCCTAATAAATATGTAAATATTTATATTATATGATAAATATTAAATATGTGTAAAAAATAAAATATTTAATATTTACAAAAAAAAGTATATTTTCATAAAATATTTTCAAAAGATAAAATAAAATAAAAATCAGAAAATAAATCTATTGGTATTAATTCTAGTATTTTTAAAAAAAAGATGTTATAGTATTATTTATGTACAAACATCAATTTAAACAAATAAATGCCTAATAAATATAAAAATGGTGTGAAAAATATTTTTTATATTTTTAATATTATGAGGAAAAATAAATGAGTCAGAAGTAAAAAGTAAAAGTCAAAAAATGATCAAAATAAGCACAATGGGCCAAGGGGGTTCAAAAGTAACAAAAGGGTGCAAATAGGAAAATGAAACAGGCCCAGCCCATGAAGACTTTGTCTTCAACCTCAGGACCTGTATGAACAACAACAACACGCGTTTTCTATCTCCAGATTCCTTGATCTTTTGCCAAATCTTGCAACATGAAACCTGTAGAGCTTGAAGCCACGATTCTAGACATATAAAGAAATCAATCTAACTCTCAGAAATGAGAGAGAATTTCTTCTCCCCCAATTCCTGACCTAGTTTTTGTTCCATGTTCAGACATCAAATTCTCATAGCACACATAACATAAATGAAAACTAATTACATGGGCATGTTCAGGGCTATGAATGTGACATAATTTCTTCACAAATCTAAACCTAACAATGCCTGAATAGAGAGATACAAGTTCATGAACTAACCTGTTCAGTTGGAATCGTGTGCAACAATGGAGATGAGTACAAGGCAAGGTAATGATTTGTATAGCTTCCTTGATGTCTCAGAATGCTATTCCAACCTTTAGTTTGCTTGGAAACCAAAAGAATCGTGTTATGGTACTTCAACTGCAAAACAGAAAAATGAAAATGCTGATGTTAGCTAGGGATGTTACAGGTCGTGTTTAGGGCTTGGAACAGTTTCAAGGGATGATGTGGGATGTGTTTGAAGTGGTTTCAGCAACAATGCACGAATGGATTGAGTTATGGAACTCAATCTGCAGCAGGTCCCCTGTTTTGGCAGTTTTAGGGTGATTCTGTGTTTGAGAAGGTGTAGAACTTGGTTGGCTTGTGTTTCAGCTTAGGTTTGATGATTAGAAAGTGTTTGATAACTTTGCTTAAGCTCTGGTTCACAGGAATGAGAGTTGTCTATTGTTATGCCATGTTTTTTCAACTTTAAGCAACAAAGTGTCAAGTGGTGTTCTAGACTGATACAGGCCCCCAATCTATGCTGAAACCTTCCCCCTTGATCAGTGTAATTAGTTCATAAACTTGTGCCAAAAGGATTTGCATTGTACTTGCTTGGATTTGCATTTGACATAAAGTTTAACTTTTCAAAAATGGCAAAAATGCTTTATCTAAAAATGGCTTAATCTTGCATATAATGTTTGAACACACAAAATAAGGTCTTGGCACAAGGGATATGCATTAAATTATTGAGTGCAAATGAGATATAGGACCTGTAATCAAAGAATGCAAGCTGATTTCAAAATGGCCTACATGTATGAACATGTAACTTGGCCATAACAAAAGTGAGTTTTTCCCAACTTGCCAAATTCGATTCTCCCTAACCATGAGGTTGTTTGATGAGTTCTTTGACATTTTGGAAAGCTTGGAATGTGTACTACAATCCATCTTTGAAATGAAAATTGAAATTCCAAGTGGAAGTATGTGAAAAATGGTCTTGAAGATAGGCACAAATCCTGCCTAAAATAGGTCAAATTTCTCTAAGTTTAAGAATGGTTTGGTACCCTTGTTCCAAAAATTGTAACTTGAGCTACAAGCTTCTTTTGAGAAAACTTTGTGAATCAAAGTTGTAGATTTTGCAATGGACTACAACTTTCATGTTTTGACTTTTCCTTGAATCCAAATGCATCTTGATGAGAAAGTGGGACAAAGTTAGGAAAAAATTAGGGTTTTTTATAACTTAGAAAAATTCTAAGTTATGAAAAATCTTCATTTCAAACCCTAATTTGTGATTTTTGATTTCTTGATGAACAAGTTTCATGATTTGGCATGTTTTGATGTAAAATGAATCTTGACATTTGATTTTGACCAAAAAGTCAAAGTTTGACTTTTCAGTATACAGTCAAAAATTGATCAATTGACTGGAAAATTCAACTGTCAATCTTGTGCATTTGGGATCTTTTGAACTTGTTGAGTATGTCAAGACAATTCCATGGGGTCCTTGAGTCCATATGTGAGCTTGGTTTGCCATTGGCTAGGTCAAACAGTCAAAAATTGCCTTTGTGCAGTCAAAACCCTAAAAATGACCATTTTGCCCTTTTGGTGATCTGATCAAATTTCTTGTGGAATTGTGATCCAAACTTGATCAAATGGTCCATATGAGTTCATAATGTTGATGTGGGTCAATTTCCATGAGGTTTGACTGTCAATTGGCCACAGTTTACTTTTTCCCCAATACAGCTGATTTCTAGGTCAACTGTCCAATTGACTGGGCAAAGGTTGGAATCAAGGCTTGAAACTTGGTATGGATAAACTTGGGAGTCCAACATGAAGCATGAAAGTCTTCTTAGGCATTTTAGGTCAAAATATCTTTGTGAAAACACAAACCCTAATTTGGGTCAACAGTGCTAGGAGAAGTCTTGCAGAGGAAACCCTAACTGGATCTTGACCTCCAAGGGCCTTGTGATGAGAAAATGGAAGGGAAAATGGAAGGGAAAATTTTGGGGTACAACAACAGATAATTGTGAACTACCAACTTAATAGTTGAAGGTAGAAGATCAAAAAGACAATGACTCACAGATGACGGTAGACTACCAACTCAATGGTCGAAGGTAGAAGATCAAAAAGATACCGAATCACAAATGATGGTAAACTACCAACTCAATGGTCGAAGGTAGAAGATCAAAAAGATACCGACTCGCAGTTGACGGTAAACTACCAACTCAATGGTCGAAGGTAGAAGATCAAAAGGATAATGACTCACAGATGATGATAAACTACCAACTCAATGGTCGAAGGTAGAAGATCAAAAATATACTGACTCACAGATGATGGTAAACTACCAAATCAATGAAGAGATAGAAAAAAGTAACATCGACCAACCGAGGAAAGAGGTGGTAAGATAATACCAGTAAATTTAAAGATGTACTCATTTACTCATTACTGCAAACAGATGAACTTCTTCAGAATAAATAGAGGCTCAACAACAAACTACCTTCCATAATGATAAGCTACCATTCACTGAAACAAGATCTCAACAACAGACTACCTTCCATAATGACAAGGCTTCCATCCATTGGAATAACAACATCTCAACAACAGACTTCCTTCCATAATGACAAGGCAACCATCCATTGGAGTAACAAAATCTCAGCAACGAACTACCTTCCATAATGACAAGGCTACCATCCATTAGAGTAACGAAACCTCAACAACAAACTACCTACCATAATGACAAGGCTACCATCCATTGGAGTAACGAAATCTCAGCAACGAACTACCTTCCATAATTACAAGGCTACCATCCATTGGAGTAACAAAATCTCAACAACGAACTACCTTCCATAATGACAAGGCTACCATCCATTGGAGAAAGATCTTAATAACAGACTAACTTCCATAATGACAAGGCTACCATCCATTGGAGTAACAAAATCTCAGCAAAGAGCTACCTTCCATAATGACAAGGCTACCATCCATTGGAGTAACAAAAATCTCAGCAACGAACTACCTTCCATAATGACAAGGCTACCATCCATTGGAGAAACGAAATCTCAGCAACAAACTACCTTCCATAATGACAAGGCTACCATCCATTAGAGTAACAAAATCTCAGCAATGAACTACCTTCCAAAATGACAAGGCTACCATCCATTGGAGTAACGAAATATCAACAACGAACTACTTTCCATAATGACAAGGCTACCATTCATCGGAACAAGATCTCAACAACAGACTACCTTCCATAATGACAAGGCTACCATCCATTGGAATAATAACATCTCAACAATAGACTACCTTCCATAATGACAAGGCTTTCATCCATTGGAATAACAACATCTCAACAACAGACTACCTTCCATAATGACAAGGCTACCATCCAATGGAGTAACAAAATCTCAGCAACGAACTACCTTCCAAAATGACAAGGCTGCCATCCATTGGAGTAACGAAATCTCAGCAAAGAACTACCTTCCATAATGACAAGTCTACCATCCATTGGAGTAATGAAATCTCAGCAATGAACTACCTTCCATAATGACAAGGCTACCATCCATTGGAGTAACGAAATCTCAACAACAAACCACCTTCCATAATGACAAGGCTACCATTCATCAGAACAAGATCTCAACAACAGACTACCTTCCATAATGACAAGGCTGCCATCCATTAGAATAACAAGATCTCAACAACAGACTACCTTCCATAATGACAAGGATACCATCCATTAGAGTAACAAAATCTCAACAACGAACTACCTTCCATAATGACAAGGCTACCATCCATTGGAGTAACGAAATCTTCATAACGAACTACCTTCCATAATGACAAGGCTACCATCCATTGGAGTAACGAAATCTCAGCAACGAAATACCTTCCATAATGACAAGGCTACCATCCATTGGAGTAACGAAATCTCAACAATGAACTACCATCCTTAATGACAAGGCTACCATCCATTGGAGAAAGATCTCAACAACAGACTACCTTCCATAATGACAAGGCTACCATCCATTGGAGTAACAAAATCTCAGCGACGAAATACCTTCCATAATGACAAGGCTACCATCCATTGGAGTAACAAAAATCTGAATCTTCTTTAGGAACAATCAGATTCATCGGGGAAGTACAGGTTGCTCAAATAAAGAGTCCTACCATCTGCTGCTATAAGGAGGAATTGCAATAAATGCTCTCTAAAGAAAGCAAAAAGAATGGCTTCCTAGGGAAAGAGATAGGACTTCCTGGGGAAATCCCAATGTAATCCCTGTAGAAATTTCTTGTGCGAAATAAATGCATACTCTCAAACTGGGACTTAAAGCTCGCAGAAGTTCAAATAATACTGTTGAGGGTACCCATTCCAACCAGAAATAAATCGGAATGAAGCAGTCAACCAAAATACACCTTTGGAGAAATAAAATCAAGAGGGAATCCAATTCCATCCAGACAAAGAGCTGAAATGAAAGCTGAAACAAAATTCTTCAACGAGGGATAACTCAATGGGGAAGTTGAAAGAATGTACACTTTCTGCTTAAAGTTGACATTCTATTGGAGAGAGGGTAACACAACTCTATAAAACAGGGTAATATGTCAGTAAAGTATTAATGAATGTAAATGAGCAATGATTTTCTAAATTCAAACATGCAGATGTATGTGTTAATGTATGAATGTCACCATGTATATGCTGACAAAATAGACACAGAACACTGGGGATAACTAGGAAAGGCCACAAATGGGTAAAATCAATACTCGGCTAAGTCATAATTAGGATGGAACTTCCATAAGAAAGCAAGCACCAACTGAGGAAACAAATTCCTATTTCATAGATTAACTTTACCGGGGAGGAACAATATCAAATTAAACGGCGATGTAACATTTTCCTATGAGCTTTAACTGGAAACCAAAAAAACTGGAAACCAAAAGAGAGTTTGAAGTTCAAACTTCTGCCAGGGTTGACTTCACTAGGGAAGAACAAAATCATCTTGTTAAGACATCAGTTGGAGTGGCATACTGACTTCAATGGGGAGGATAATACTATATTGGCGAAGAATACTTCAAGATACATATTTAATAATGAGAGTGATGATCGCACCAACTTCTCTATGGAGGAAGTATGAAAACCTCACGGGGAAAGAATTTCAGAAAAATATCTCTTCTCAACATCACCCGGGGAATTCAAGAAATCAAACACTAAAGCAAGAAAACTTATGGGGAATTTAAATCCAATCCAACACTTGGCGGGAGAAAACCCAAAAATTTGATAACCATTTCAACACTTCTTAAATAAAACATTGCCCTTGCCTGACTATCGGGCAATCAAACAAAATGCAATTACTGTTGAAAGGAGATGCTTATCAAATGAGTCCAACTCAGCATGCACGAGGAGAAAAGAATTTTATTAAATGAGTGAATCCTTCACTGGGGAATCTTGGATAGAGTCTTCATATCATGCAAACCTGAGGTTCAAATGAAACAAGACTTGGTTGGGAAAAAAGGATCATAAACCCAACACCTAGCCATACATCAATTGGTATCATCTTCAATTATCTGAGAAACACAAGAAGATCATACTTATTCCAACAAAAGTTCCCTGGAATAGCCTTCCTGGGGAATCAAAAAGTTAACATTATAGCAAGAGGTTAAAATTATGGGGATTTTAAATCAGACTCAACACTTGGTGAGAGAAAACCCATAAATTTGACAAATGTCTCAAAACATCTTAGAAAATATACTGCCCTTGTCTAGCTACTTGGGGAAGACATAACAACAATAATGTTGTAACTGGAGGGAGCAATTCCCTACAAGAGATTCCATATTAATTCTAAATATACAAATGGAGAAAGAACTCCATCAAATGAGTAAAGGCTTCATAGCTCTTTTTAACCTCTGCTTGATCACCACTTGGTTGGGGAAAGAATCACACTCAGCTGGAAAAGTCTGCAACAAGACTGGAAAAATGGGATTATAAACCCAACACCATAACACATCATGTAGGAAACCCTTTAATTGATTAATAACTATTAGAGGAAATCAGACACACATATACAAAATAGATCACAAGAAACAATCCTACTTGAGGAAGATTCTCGGCTTGGGGTAGGCATAACAGCTATCTTGAAGAAATTTGGATATGCCCTTGGAAACCAATCTGGTGTCCCAAGCTTACCGTGCTGATCAAGGTAACTTTCATAACTTGCCTTTGGTAGCATGCTTTTAAGATAACCTTTTTGATCAAATGGCTTCTAGAGATTTGTCGAATCTCGACGTAACTGCCTTAGATTAGCTGAATGTTGCACCCTCTTTGCTCTACAACTCTTCTCGGCAACATACCTTTTACTGATACTCAAATGTAAACTTCCATGATATCAATCAGTTATTTTACAAGCAAAAAATGTTTATTCTAAGAATGAAAATTCTAATGCAACAATTATGTAAGTCTTGAAGATTTTATTTGAAAAGTTGTCACAAAACCTTGTGAACGAATCACTAGCCAGGATGCGACATGGATTTTTTGTATGAAAGATAACAAAAGCATATGAGACCAATCACAATAATTTAGCAAAATTAATGGGATTCAGGAAACACTATCTCATTGGAGTATGCTTTCGAAATAAACCATGTTTCAATTAGGACTTTTGAGGGTTGTAACGTGGTTTGGTTCAAGGTTTTAGAAAAAAAGATTTAAGGCTCAAAAATATTTGGTGCCCACCCCTTTCGTGATGTTCTTCAGTCCTAAGTTCAGTTAACTTGACACGAACATTCATCTCTCAAAAGAAATTTCGAGATGGTTGAGGAATCAAACAAGGTTTTCTTTGAACATGCAAGTCACTCATTCCTGCTTCTTTTAGGTTTCTTGTCACATAACTCTGTTCTTTGCTGAGGATTTCACACTGTAATCCTTTATCACATTTCAGGCTTTCCGTTTCTTCCTTGCTTTCTGGACAAATTCCTTTTGACTTTGACTCTGAAGTTCAGCAGGATGCCCTGACTTTTGCCTAAGCGACTTGTTTTTTCAAGTTTAGACTTACTGGGGCTTTTTGTCTCTTTCTTTTTCATCATCATCATTTTTTTATTCATATCATCTTTTTATTTTTCTTTTTGAACATGTCGCGTGACTTCGAGTCGTTTGTGACTTGTCAGAAGAATTATGACTGCCCTATTTTTGAGTAGATGAAGGATAACCCTTATTGTATAGTCATTTGTTGATATCCTGATATGTGAGATATACCCATTGGGATAAAGTCTTCTTTTGATGCACACTACTGATATGCGAAGATTAAACATTACGGTTTTGAATTCCTTCAACCTCCTGAAGGATAACCATTATTGTATCCTTAGATGCGCACTCTTGATGATATTTAAATACTCAATCAGATTAAATGAACACTACCCTGCCCCGGGTTTAAAATGAGGTTTTTTCTGAATAGAAAAAAAAACTCCTACTTCAAGGCTCAAAGGGGTTAACAAAGTTTCCGCTCCCTTATATCTCTGGTGTTTGAGGATTTGAAACAATGCTTGTACATTGTCAACAGGGTTTTGTCCAAAAGCATACAACCAGAAAATTTGCGTTTTAATATCATCATCGTCCCTCCAATCTTTGCCTAGGCGAGAGAATGGATAAAAAGTTGGTATCATATAGAAATTTAACATTGAAATCAAATACGAGTGAAACAAATGAATTTCTTCAAGACAAACATACTCATTGTATTAAGATTAAACATTCAAATGCAAACATGTTCTTACATGCAAACAGTGCAATGATAAACAAGAAAAATTATAAATGAGAAAGAAGTAAAAATGCTAATAAACTAAGATGAATCTCTTATCTCAACTTGCCCTGAAGGAAACATTTCCCAAACTTTGGAACTACCACCAACAGAGATTCATTCATGATCTGGTAAGGAATTATTTTGAACATTAGGGCCAATGTCCTTAAATGACAAGATACCGCTTCGGACCAACCTATGAACTTTAACCTTTAAAGTAAAGTAGTCTTCTAAATCGTGCCCAGGAGCATCCTGATGAAAGGCACAAGAAGCGTCAGCCTTATATCCTCTTGGCAGTTTTTCAGGAACAATTGGGCGAGCTCGGGTTTGAATCAGATTCTTCTTCAACAAAGAAGGATACAGTTCTGTGTATGTCATTCGAATTGGATCAAAGATCATTTTCCTCTGATGACCTTGCTCTTGATTTCCTTATTGAACTGCCATTTGATATGCAATAGCAGTCGGAGTCACATTGACGACTGGAGTCATAGAAGCAACTTGTTGATTCCTATTATGAGATCTCCTTTGCCTACCACGAAGTATAGCATATGAGTCTTGCTCTTTCCTTTTGGAATAATTATCACCATACCTCTTAGCACCATTTGATGAGTCCCCGTCTTTATATAAACAGCCTTTACAAACAACTTCCTCTAAACGGACTCTGATGCTTACCATTTCGGCGAAATCAGTGGGAGCACTTGCAACCATCTTTTCATATTAGAAGGAATTGAGAGTTTTCAGGAAGCTCTTTGTCATTTCTTTTTCTTCCATTGGATGAATCACTTAGGCGGCTACCTCACGCCATCTATGTGCATATTCCTTAAATTTTCCTCGTCCTTCTGGACCATGGCCCTGAGTTGATCACGGTCAGGTGCCATGTCCACATTGTATTTGTACTGTCTAATAAACTCTCATCCCAAGTCATTAAAAGAATGAATACTTGCACTGTCCAGGCTCATGTACCATTTCAATGCTGCATCGGTTAAACTGTCTTGAAAGAAATGAATCAACAGGCGCTGGTCATCTGTGTGGGTAGACATTCTTCTTACATGCATCACCAAGTGAGCACGTGGACAAGTGTTTCCCTTGTACTTTTCAAACTCCGATAATTTAAACATCGCATGTATCTTGACATTGGGAACTAAATACGTGTTATTCACATTCTACCCAAACAGCTCTTTTCCTCTGAGGGCCTTCAACTCTTTCTGCATTTTGTCAAACTGGTCTTGAAAATCATCCATTCTATCATGGAAACCCAAGCTTTCACATGGTGGAGGAATAGGACGATACACATCATCATTAGTAAATGGGACCAAATTCACCGAGGGTGGTGCAACATAGTGAATCTCATTTCTAGCAGCAGGGGTAACATGCACCACATGAGGTGCGGGAGTAGAAGAAGTCTGAGTAAGCAGAGCAATCTAAGGATCCTGATTAAAATCTTATGGCATAAAGTTTTCTGGAATCCCCCAAGGATATCCTAGAGGCATACGATTTTGAACAACAACTGGAGTAGCAGACACAGGAACAGTCGTAACTTTAGTAGTAACCATTGTCTGTTGAGGCTGAACACTAGGTGGATGATTCTGAGAAGCCACCATAGATTTCATCAGAGTAGTGAGATTGTCCATGCCGGCCTTCAGAGCAGAAACTTCCTCATGTAGCTCGCGATTCTCTTGTTCTAGGTTATCCATCTTCCTTCTGAAATTAGCTCGGGTATTATATTGGTGAGACAGCTTACTGAACAGAGTAAAGAAGCTCAGTAAGACCCCTGGATATGCATAAAAAATGCAAGAAGTATGTACAATATGATGCATGATGTGCAATGCACATGATTCATTTTATTATTATTTCAAGGGACTTAAAGATTTATAAACAATTTTCAAATATCAAAGTAATAACACATTTGAAATACTGAAAAATTTTATTATAATAACTTCAAAAGTGGATTACAAGTTTCAATAATCCCAAGTAAAAGATGAAAATAAAGTCTAAAACCCTAAGAAGAAAAGCTGATGGAGATCACTCTATGCGTTGACGCTTCCCAGTAAGTCTGGCAATCTGAGCCTTCAACCTCTAGTTTTCTTCCGCATATCTGGTGGCAACCTCCTTCCAATCAACTGAATCGGGGAGTGAGCAACTAGAACCTGACTGAGGCTTAGGGGAAAATAAACCCCTTGCCTCTCCATCTTCTATACAGCCCTACTCTCGAGAATCTAAATCAAGTCGTCTTTCTCCTTCAAGTCTGCTCAGTAGGAAATCTCTAGAGTTTGGAACTTATTCTTCCAAGCTTCCTTTTCCTGCTGCATCCTGACTAAAGCAAGTTGTAGCTCTTCCACATCATCCAATAGGGGAGGAGTTGTCTTCACAAACAAATCAGGCATAGGTGCTTCTTGAGAATACGGCATCTTCAACTGAATAGCTCTGGTTTGTATCCACTGAAGATAAGGCTCCAAAGGAACAGCCCCTCTAGGTCCCAAATCCTTCCTGCTTTTCCTATGAATATGACGCCAGGCCTTCGAAATCTTCTCCCTAACTTCCTTATGGTCTTCTCCCTCCTTCATGAAGAAACTACTCAAATGAATATTGTGATGTGGTTGGAGAATTGACTTGAAGGTTTTGCGTTTGATTGCAAATGTTGCGGTTAGCAAGAGTCGCCACCGACTTTTCTTTTATCCAAAAGGAAAGGTGAAAAAGCACAGGAAAGACCTTTGAGATTGTTTCTTGAGTTAGGGGTAGATTATGAAAAGGGAAGGTATTACCACCCTTTTCATCCATGGTTTTCCATGGGCTCTTAGTTACTTGCTAGATCACTTACTTTTGTTTGAAATTGTACTTTGTGTGGTTTTTGAAAGTATTTTGTAAAGAGGCCATTGTTTAGGAAATCTTTGTAATGATTCTTGTTTGTAAGAATGTATACAAAGATGTTTGATCTTTTGAAAATCTTTTCAAGTTTTGTAAGATGTTTGAAGGTGTATGTTTGTTTTGAAAATAGCAAGGATATTTGATTTGAAATAGAGCAAGTAACTAAAAGTAATCTACCTACTCAAATGTCTTTCTTGTTCATTTTCTTTTCCTTTGACATTGTTGTATTACCATTGATTTGGTAAGCAACCCTATCTTTGGATGTAAACGGGACGGGCGTGGGTCATCGTATAGCCATGATTAGCAATGTTGCAAAGTATCTTAGCATTTTTGAGGGACTAAGATCATTTTTATAAGGCAACTTTGAATAGCGTCATCGAGGGACTATGATCTTGTATTTGTCTATTTTTGCTAAGACTTTACATGCGTAATATGGCCATTTTGTAAGGCAATCAAATGGGATAACCCTAGGGGTGTTTTGTGTGCAAGTGTGTCATTTTCATGCTTGATTTTGTCTTGGATTAGGGTTTTCCATTTGATTGATTTTATCTTGCCATACAATCCCTAATTACTAGCATGTTATATAAAAGCGATAAATTACGAAATTTAAATGTCCTACACTATTACAACATTTGTGTGTGTGTGTGTGTGTGGGGGGGGGGGGGGGGGGTATAAAATTTATGAATGGGGATTGCAATAATATAAAACTAATTAATCTATTACAACCAAATTGAATATGTACAAATATTTGAATAAATAATCTACAAGATGAATTAAATATGCAAAGGTATGTAAATGCAAAGAAGATTTTTGTTTGATTTTTTTTTTATGTTAAAAAGTTTTAACCTAAACCTAATAAATAAATCAAGATCAACTTAAATCAATTAAGAAAAGAAATTATTTTTAGAAAAGATTTTGAATAAACCCTAATTCTATTTGATTAAAGGGAAATAAATTTCTTTAAAAAGAAGTATTTTTTGTATTTTTTTTTGTCTTGAAAATAATACATGGCATTATGAGGTATTTTGGTCCTTTTATAATAAATAAAATATTTAATGGGTATAAAGAAAAATAAATATTAAACTAGTTATAATTTAATTTGCAAATTTAATTAATAAAAATTGATAATATATATAACTAAATAAAAATATTTTTTGTAAGAAAAAATAAATTAAAATAAGCTAAAATATAAATCTACCATTTTTATATTTTTTTATGATTTTTAATATTAAGAAAATATATTTAATAAAATAAAAATGAAAATAAAATGAATAATAAAAATATATTAGGCCAGGGGTATCATGAGTAAACAGGATGCGGAGTTAGAAAAAAACACAAAGCCCATAAAACAGAGGCCCACGCTGCAAGGAACCAAAAAAAATGAAAAAAAGTGTGAGAAAATGCAAAAGGCAGACGCTAAGGCTCGAACCCGTGACCTATAGCATTTTTGCGCGTTGCCTTACCACTGGGGTGGCTGTACATCCATTCACATAAACAAAGGCATAAATATATATTAGAAAACGCCTCCTGAAGGAAACTTCATCTTCAACCTTGAGCCATGGCCGGACCACCTGTATCTCTCTCATTTCTCCATAAAAATTGAAAGTCCAAACATGAAAGTTATAGTGTTTCTTCTCACGAGTTCAACCATATAATTTATGTAAACTAAAAGTCAAAGATCAAAGCTAATTTTACTTGCCCTAATTTGAAACCTAATTTTTATAGAAATTTCAAATAAATAATTCTCTATGCACAGTTAATATAAATGAAATCTATGAACATGGTTAGCTTTAGAGCAAGGATATCTAAATTTTGTTTTCACAAATCAGGAACAAATGATGCTTGTGTGAAGAGATAGAAGTTTGAGTTTTTACCTCTTTCAGTTGAGATCGTGAATGGAGTTTGGGCAAGTTTTGAGAAGGCCTGAGGATCTGTTTAGCTTGCCTGGACCTCCCTGGGTGTATTACAATCCTTACTTTGTCTTGAAAGTCCCTGAATCTCCCTACTCAAGTCAACCTGCAAGCTTGATGTTTGAAAATGGTGGATGGAGGAGGAGGAGTTACAGTGAGGGAACAGGGGCCTGGATCACTTAGGTGTGATGTATATTAAGTTTTTAGGTGGTTAAAACTCAAAACGCACGAGTGGATTTGGAGATGGCTGAGTAAGGTTGAAAACTGTCAAGCTATGGTAGATTTTCAATGGAAAAGTGTTTGGGAGTATTTCTGAGTCTTAGCCTTCGTGTCTTAGGTTGCAATACACTTGTGTATATGTATGGAAAAGGTTAGAGATCAAGCTTTCTCAAGATTTATGAGTTATAGCCTTTTGGCTCTATTACTTGCTTTTTAAGAAAAGTGAGGAGACAAGTCCCTAAGTGTTGTACAAACATGGCCTGGTTTTCGAGAGGCCTTAGACAAGTTGCTTTTGGTTTTGACTTTTCTTGTGTGCAGAGAAAACAATTGAGAGGCTCAAGAAGTTGACAAAGGAAAAAGTTGTGCTTTATCAAAATGGAAATGGCACCTTTGTGCCATAAATGGAAATATAGCTTGGATAAAGGCTCTAATGCTTGGATTAAATCTCTATCAGTTGTGTAAACATTTAATTATGGAGTGAGAAACAATTTTGAGGCCTGCAAAGCAAAGATTATGCAGCCTAGGCTTGGATTTGAATTTTTGTTCATCATGAAATGGCTTGAAATCAAAGTGATAAATTGCCAACTTCATCTCTTCGATTCTCCATACTCAAGAATGATCTCAAGGAGTTCTTGGACATTTTGGAAAGCTTGCAATGTGATCTACAATTAATATTTGAATTTCTTTTGAAAATTCCCTTTGGACCTATATGAAAAATTTCCATGAAGTTAGGTCAAAAATCTGCCTAACTAGGGCAAAATTTCACTAAGTTATTTTAGTTCATGAGCATGTATTCACAAAACTATATATTGAGATCCAAGAATTTTTAGGAGAAATTGTGTTAAGAAAAGTTGTAGATTTCATGGAGATCTACAACTTTCATGTTGAAAGTTTCCTTTGAATCATCTTGCATCATGGTGAAAATTTGGCTCATAGTTGAGAAAAAATAAGAAATTTTATATACTTAGAAAAATTTCTAAGTTAAGAAATTTCAACTTTTCAAAACAAAATCTTAAATCCTTGATTTCTTGATGAACAAGTTTCACATTTTGACATGTTTTGATGAATTATGATCTTTGGCACTTGATTTTGACCAAAAAGTCAAAGTTTGACTTTTCAGTGTACAGTTGACTTTTGATTAGTTGACTGAAAAATTCATTTGTCAATCCAATGGATTTGTAATGTTTTGAATCATGTTATTGGGTCAAGATGATGCAATTCAACTCTTTAAATCATACTTCAAACCAATTGATCATTTGCTAGGTCAAAAATCAGAAATTGCCCTTTCTGACTCAAAACCCTAATTTTGACCATTTTGCCCTTTTGGTGATTTGATCAAATTTCTTGAGGAATTATGGTCCAAACTTGATCAAATGATACATATGAGTGTAAGATGTTGATGTGGGTAAAAAATTATGAACTTTGACTATAAATTGGCCATGATTGACTTTTTCCCCAATACAGCTGATTTTTAGGTCAATTGTCCAATTGCCTGATCAAAAATGTGATTCAAGGCTTGAAACTTGACATGAGTAATCTTGGGGGTCCATAATGATCCTTAAAAGTCAAATAAAACATTGATAGTCCAAAAATCATTGTGCAAACTCAAACCCTAATTTTCAGTCATCAGTGCTTGAGGGGGGTGTCTTGAGCTGATCAAACCCTAGTGGAGTCATGATCCAAAGGAGATCTTGTGAAAATCCTTTATAATTGAGAGGGCAAATTTTGGGGTACAACGGCTTCCCCTGTTCAATCTTCTTAAGCCTGAAGAGTTAGATTGGCATTTTAGCCAGTCGTGACTCGAAGGTGGAAGATGATTGGACACCAGAGTGCCCAGAAATTTGCACTTGGCGATGTGATGGTAGAGGGAATGGGCTTAAAGATGCCATTTGGAGAGGTGATAGAAAGTTGTAGGAGATGGGCTTAAAGATGCCATCCAAAGTTGATTGTTTGTGTTGTAACTTGTAAGTTGAAAGAATGAGTATCAGAATGGCTCCGTGTCTGGAGCGTATCTTTACTGTATCTGGAAGAGGCTTTGATTAAGTATTAGAATGGCATTCGTGTCTGGAGCATATATGTATTACGTCTGAAGTTTGAATCTGAATGAGTATCAGAATGGCATTCGGGTCTGGAGCATATCTGAACTGTATCCGAAAGTTGAATCTGAATGAGTATCAGAACGGCATCCGTGTATGGAGCGTATCTGAACTGTTTCTGAAAGTTGAGTCTGAATGAGTATCAGAATGGCATCCGTGTCTGGAGCGTATCTGTATTGTATCTTGAAGTTGAGATCTGAATGAGTATCAGAATGGTATCCATTTCTGGAGCGTATATGTACTGTATCTTGAAGTTGAGATCTGAATGAGTATCAGAATGGTATCCATGTCTGGAGCGTGTCTGAACTGTATCAAAAGTTGAAATATGAATGAGTATCAGGGATGGAATCCGTGTCTGGAGCGTATCTGAACTGTATCAGGTTTTGAATATTGTTAATGGTAGCTGTTAATCTTATCCTGAAAAGAGTAAAATGTTAGTTAAAATGAAAAGTCATGTTGCATGAAATGTATGATGGGATGCATTTTCTTTATCAATGTTTATGATATAAGGATGCAATGTATGTGTATGTGAGCTGATTTGTTGTATTGTAGTTGGATTAGGAAAAATAAAATCCCTGGTTGTTGCTGAAGATATGTGAGTCTTCATGTCTTGAAGTTGATGTTTTGATGAATTTCTGTCGAGAGAAATAAACTCTGTTGTAAGGTAAATACCATGTACTGCATGTAAAATCTTTTTGGGGAATCCTGAGAAATTTGACGACTTCTACTGGGGATCAATAATTTGAAATTTTGTTCCGCTGGGGATTTAAACGAAGTACTGTAGGGGATTACTTATGGAATAATCTAGAGATATTTCCCTATCCTTTCAACCTATCAGTAATTGCCTCTTTTCATTTTGTTTATTTGTAAACAGTAATTATGTTCAAATGCATATGCTCAACAATGAATCATTGGACGCTTTTGTAAACAAAACAAGCGTAAAGAAAAGACAAATAGTTTTTGCACTTTCAAAGAGATATATTTGTATTGACTTTGAGTAAGTATTTTTTGTACAAGGAGACAAACATTCTAGTAAGAGAATGCTGTCGTAAAAAATGAAAATTTTGATACAAAGAAAAGATAGATATGTGTACAAAAATCCCATGGGGTTTCCATTCTGCTATAGCCTTCGTTTCTCTGAGCGTCTTGTCTATTTTTTGCCTCGTCCGAAGATGATTGAATTGATCAGAAACTGAGTTTGTCATTAGAAGCCAAACGTTGTCCGTAAAGTGATCCAATGAGACATAGTCATACGCTTTAATTCCCTAACTTTTTCCTGGACCGCCCTTTCGGGTTTTCAGTCCACCGGGAAACCTTTTTTGCCCAAGTCGCCCTTTTGGGTTTTCAACTTTCCGGGTGTACAAATTTTTTTTATCCCTAATTTTTGCCCGAACCCTTTTGGTTCGTTGGGATGCCCTTGTTTTACCTAGGTATATCAACCTAGCGGGTCTCTTATGCGTAGCATCTTTTGACTATGTCCGCGTTCGCAGGGTGTGGCAGGTCGTCGCCATCCATGATGGTCAAGATCATTGCCCTACCAGAGAAAATGTTTTTGATTACAAATGGTCCTTCATAGGTAGGAGTCCGTTTTCCCCTGGGATCACCTTGTGGAAAGATGATACGTTTGATCACTAAATCCCCAACTTGATACACTTGGCGTCTAACTTTCTTGTTGAAAGCCTTGATCATCCGTTTTTGATACATTTGACCATGGAAAACAACGGTAAGTCTCTTCTCATCAATCAAGTTCAGTTGATCAAGTCGAGTCTGGATCCAATCGTCTTCGTTCAACCCTGCATCCTTCATAATCCTCAGAGAGGGGATCTAAACCTCGATAGGCAAGACGACTTCCATGCCGTATACCAAAGAATAGGGTGTTGCCCTGGTTGATGTGCGAGCTGTGGTACGATATTTGTGGAGAGCGAATGGTAACATCTCATGCCAGTCTTTGTATGTGACTGTCATTTTCTGTATGATATTTTTAATGTTCTTATTTGTAGCTTCGACAGCACGATTCATCTTCGGTCGATAGGGAGAATAATTGTGATGTTGAATCTTGAATTGCTCGCACAAGTCAGTGATTATAGTGTTATTGAGATTTGTACCATTGTCAGTGATGATCCTTTCTGGGATACCGCACCGGCAAATAAGGTTTTTCTTGATGAAACGGGCAACAACATTCTTGGTAACGGAGGCGAAGGAGGCTGCTTCAACCCACTTTGTAAAATAGTCAATGGCCACTAGGATGAAGCGGTGTCCATTGGAGGTTGTCGGTTTAATTTCCCCAATCATATCAATTCCCCAAATAGCAAAGGTCCAAGGAGCTGTCAAGACATTCAGAGGAACCGGAGGTACGTGCACTTTGTCTGCATAAATCTGGCATTTATGGCAGGTTCGAGAGTGTTGATAGCAATCTGCTTTCATGGTAGACCAGTAATAGCCTGCCCGTAGGATTTCCTTTGCCATTGTATGCCCATTGGAATGAGTTCCAAAAGTGCCTTAATGCAATTCAGCCATGATCCTTTCAGCTTCAACCTTATCTACGCACCGTAGCAACACAGAGTCATGATTGCGTTTGTACAGGATGCCATTACTAAGGAAAAACTTAGCAGAGAATCTCCTTAAGAACTTTTTATCATTGATTGAAGCTCCTTCTGGATATTCTTGAGCCTCGAGATACCTCTTGACTTCGTGAAACCAAGGTTGGTCCACTACTTCTTCAATATTAATCTCGTGACAGTATGCTGGTTCATCCATTTGTTCGATGGTGATCTGGGGAGCCTCGTTATCCCAATTAAGTTTAAACATAGATGACATCGTGGCTAGAGCGTTTGCTAGCTGATTTTCCTCTCGCGGGAAATTCTTGAAGGTAATCTTCTCAAAATGTGGTAGCAATATCAAAACATGTTCTTTGTAGGGGATAAGGTTAGGGTGTTTAGTGTCCCATTCCCCTTTGATCTAACTGATGACCAGAGTTGAATCTCCAAACACATCTAAAGATTTAATTCCCAAGTCTATGGCATCTTTGAGACCAAAGATGCATGCCTCGTATTCTGCCATGTTGTTTGTATAATTGAAGCAAAGTATGGCAGTAAAGGGAGTATGACACCCTTTTGGAGATATGAGTACAGCACCAATACCATTGCTGAGTGCATTGGAGTCTCCATCAAAGAACAGGGTCCATCGGGATCCTTGTTCAGGTCTGTCATATGGCCTGAATTCTTCACAGTTGTCCAATGTCACGATGTCTTCATCCGGGAATTCTAACTTCATGGATTGGTAGTCTTCTATAGCTTGGTGAGCAAGGTGATTGGCTAATACACTTCCCTTTATAGCTTTCTTGGTAGTATATTGTATGTCATATTCTTCCAGGATCATCTGCCATCTCGCTATTCTCCCAGAAAGAGTAGGCTTCTCGAAAATGTATTTTATCTGATCCATTTTAGATATCAACAAGGTAGTATGAGTCAACATATACTGTCTTAACCGGTGAGCAGCCCATGCCAGAGTGCAGCAATTTTTCTCGAGCAATGAATATCTGGTTTCACAGTCGGTAAACTTTTTGCTCAAGTAATAAATAGCATGCTCTTTTCGGCGAGACTCGTCATGCTGCCCCAATACACACCTTATTGAATTTTCTAAAACAGTCAGATACATGATCAATGGTCTTCCCTCAACTAGTGGCATCAACATAGGAGGCTCTTGTAAGTATTCTTTGATTTTGTCAAAAGCAACTTGTCACTCGTCATTCCATTTGACCACTTGATCTTTCTTCAATAGTTTGAAGATTGGTTCACAGGTAGATGTTAGGTGAGAGATGAATCTGGAAATATAGTTCAAACGTCCCAAGAATCCTCTGACTTCCTTTTCAGTGCGAGGAGAAGGCATCTCTTATATAGCTTTAACATTGGCAGGATCGACCTCGATACCTTTGTTGCTGACAATAAAGCCCAAGATCTTACCAGACCGTACCCCGAATGTGCACTTGTTTGGATTCAACCTCATCTTGTACTTCTTCAGTCTCTCAAACAGTTTTTATAAGTGATCAAGATGCTCTTTCTCTGTTTGAGATATGGCTATCATATCGTCCATGTAGACTTCTATTTCGTGATGTATCATGTCATCAAATAGAGCTACCATGGCACGCTGATAGGTTTCCCCAGCGTTCTTCAGTCCGAATGGCATCACCTTATAGCAGAAAGTGTCACATTGTGTGACAAATGTTGTTTTCTCCATATCCTCAGGCGCCATTTTGATTTGGTTTTAACCTGAGAATCCGTCCATGAAGGAAAACACTTTATGTTGTGCCATATTGTCAACTAGGATATCAATGTGGGGGAGTGGAAAGTCATCCTTAGGGCTTGCCCTATTCAAATCTCGGTAGTCTACACATATTCTCACTTTTTTGTCCTTTTTGGGCACGGGAACAACATTGGCAACCCATTGGGGGTAAGAGGTGACAGCCAAAAATCCAGCGTTGAATTGCTTCATGACCTCTGCTTTAATCTTTTCTGACATATCAGGCCTCATGCGGCGAACTTTTTGCTTTACTGGCGGACAATCCTCTCTTGTAGGAAGACGATGTACCACAATATCTTCATCAAGTCCTGGCATGTCTTCATACGACCAGGAAAAGACTTCGACATAATCATGTAACAACTGAATCAGACGCTTCTTGACACTGGGTTCCAGATTGGCACCCACTTTGACTTCTTTTTTATCTTCTTCGGTACTTAGGTTGATTGTATCCACGGGTTCCTCGTGAGGATGAATGGTTCTCTCTTCTTGTTGTAGAAATCTGGCAAGTTCCCCTGGTACTTCACAATCTTCCTCACCTTCGTCTTCGGCTTGGTAGATCATATTCTCAGAGTCACAAAAGGCCATAGCAGTATCATTACCCATGTGATCCGGAATGGATTTATACCTGTATTGTGAGTGTGGGTGTGTGTAAGGGTATAGCTATCTTTGAAAGAAAGTAAAATGTAAAAGAAAAAAACAATGAGCACAAAAGTTTGTATGCGAAAAATGTCCATGATTCATTGATGTCATATGGAGATGAAATAATAACCCTTACAAATGGACCATTGTGCCTCGGGTAAGACACAAGGTTTTAAGAGTGTGAATTATTTTGAATATTACAGATCCAACAAAATGTAAAGATAAATTACTGAGGGATGAAAGTGATCGGGACGAAGTCTCTAGCCTCCCAATTTTTGAGCCCTCCATTGACAATCGGGAAGATCCATTCCTCCAAGTTGCAACCATTTTCACCATATTCTACCGCGTTGACCTCACGGTTGTTGATCTTCAAGGGTGGCCCTCCAGCACGGGCACGACGTACAGCCTTTTGAGCACTTGAAGTCAAACCTAGGCCAAACTTGCCAGACTTATATGGGATATCTGGGAGTTGTCCCCAGATAGTGCATCCTCCTTCTTCTACCACTGCTCTGGCATCCATTAGCGACGACATCCGGAGTGGAGGCCTTGTAATCTTGGGAACAGTCTTGGTCACTGCCACATCTTGAGGGACCTCTTCAAAGTGTTGAAATGGAGTTTCAATGAATTCACCGTCCAATTCTACATATCTGAAGGAATTGAGATGGCTGATCATGTATTTTTCCTCTCCGTATACGGTGATAATCTTCCCTTGAACCGGATACTTCAGCATCTGGTGCAATGTAGAGGTAACAACGCCAACATTGTGGATCCATGATCGGCCTAGCAGGCAGGAGTATGAAGGGCAGATGTCTATCACATAAAAGGTTGAATTGAAGGTTTGGGTTCCAACCTTTATGGGAATGTATACCTCCCCATGTACCATCCTCTTTGAACCGTCAAAATCCCTTACCACTATGTTGCTTGGCTTCAAAGTCAACCCCTCACAGTCAAGTCTATTGAGAGCCTTTTTGGGTAATACATTCAAAGATGAGCTAGTGCCCACCAAAACATGCGCCAGAGTGGTGCCCCTACATTCCACTGAGACATGCAATGCCTCATTATGCTTTCTTCCCCTCGGTGTCAGGTTAGCATCTGAAAAACCTAAACCATTGTCTGTAGTAAGGCTAGCTACGCAGTCTTGAAATTGATCAGCAGATGTTTCTTGAGGTACATGGGAGGTTTTTAAGAACTTCACCAAGGCTTTTGCATGTTCCTCGAAACATAATAGTAATGCCAGCATGGAGATCTTAGAGGGAGTTTTCCCCAGTTGTTCAACTACATCGTAGTCGCTTCTCTTTATAATGTTTAGGATCTCCTTCATTTCCTTCTTGGAGATCTCAAGGATAGTTAATGACGGAGCCTTCGTTCGGACAGGCTCAACCATAACACCTTTTCCTCGAGCCTCGGTTAACTCGGCAGCAGGAGTGTCAGTAAGAATGATTACAGGGGTTGTAACGGCTTTGTCAATTGGAGTACTTTCAGAGATGATTACGGGTGTAGGAGTAACCTTTGGAGCAGCCACAGGGATAATTATGGGTCCAGAAACTGCTTTTGGGGGAGCAATTTCTGGAGAAAAGATCCTACCACTTCAGGTAATTTTGCTAGTTCCGACAATATTACTGACGTCAGAGTCTTCTTTCTCGGAATTTATCTCTTTGGCGGCCGGCCAGTCTTTCTTAATACCATGGTAATAGACATCCCCTCCATAATTCCACGGTATGGTTTTGTCTGATGTATATGGGACTAGCCCAGGCATTATGATTATTAAAGCAGATGCTTTCGGAACTGATGTAATTCTAACGGGTCTTTTGGTGGAGACCCTGGAAGAATTGGCGGAAATGGTAATAATAGAAACATCTTCAAAAGAAACAGGTGTAAGAGAAGTCTTTTCAAACAAAATCTCTTTGTTATCTATCAGGCACTGAACGCCTACTTTCAACAAAGGACAACTAGTTGGTGAGGATAAACAGAAACGACAATCTTTATCACAGCGCGGGAACACACCGGCATTCAACAAGTCCATTTTAACAGTCAGAAGTGGGGTCATGAGTTCATTAACTGAAGTAACAAACCATCCTTCTTCAATGGCATTGGTATTGTGACCATGTCTGGGCATAGGGGCAAAAATAACATTTGGCTTCTCGGGCGCGTCAAACTCAATTTCTTTTGCTTCAATGAGGTCTTGTACTTTGTTCTTCAAGGCCCAACAATTTTTAGTATCGTAACAAGGACTTTCAGAGTGATATGCGCAACAGGCATTGGCATGATAATGAGGAGATGTTGTGTTGGGGTTTTTTGGAGCTTCTTTCAAGGTTACCAAATTGGATCTTAGAAGATGCGGTAATACTTGAGACGGAGTCATGTTGATTCTGGTAAACTGCCTAACTGGCCTTTCTACCCTTGGTTGATTGCTTCTTTTTTTATCAGATGTAGGCTTTGGGATCATAACAGCCCCCATCATTGGTCGGCTATCTTGGTTTCTTTGCGGATATACGACAACCACCTCTTTCTTTCCGATAAAGGGCTTCCTTACAGCTGTAGAAGAGGATGTGTCTTTCTGAATCTTTCCATTCTTTATATCGGCTTCTATCCTCTCTCCAGTCAATATTAGTTCAGTAAAGCCAGCGGATGAACTTTTGATTAAATGATTGAATAAGGGAAGAGATAAGGTACCTAAGAACATGTCTACCAATTCTCTCTCAGACAGAGGGGGTTGAACTCTTCCAGCCAAATCTCTCCATTTTTGTGCATAGTCCTTGAAACCTTCATTGGAAACCATGGCCATACTCTGGAGTTGAGTACGAGTAGGTGCCAAATCAGCATTGTATTGATATTGCTTGTAAAAAGCTGCGGCAAGATCTTCCCAATTGTGAACATTAGCCCTTTCTAATTGGTAGAACCAGTCAAGTTGAGTCCCAGACAGACTGTCTTGGAAGAAATGTACCCATAAGTCTTTGTCAGTGGTATAGAGTTGGATTTTCCTCACGTATGACTGGAGGTGCATTTTAGGGCATGACACTCCGTCATATTTGGCAAATATAGGCACTTTGAATTTTAGAGGAATTACAATCCCTGACACTAGTCCCAATTCCTCAAAGTCCAAACCTGGCACCTTTTGGATTTCCATCGCGCTCAATCGCTCTTCGAGATGTTTGTACATATCATCAGCTGGAGGATATTGTTCCTCAGAGTAGTCCTCTTCTTCTTCCTCCTCTTCCGATTCTGACAGGACAATTGTTTCCTTGCCTTTCCCTTCTCCTTCACCAGATGTTGTTGCAAAGTCCAAAGTCCTTCTTGTCTGCCCATGAAATCTTCTTCCCATGTTTAAGACTCCGGTTACCTTCTTTGTTTTCTTTTTCCTCTCTTCAGCCAGCAGAGTCTTCAACTCTTCTTGTCCCTTGGCTAGGGTCATGAGCAACTGTTGAAACTGCGTATTCTGAGCTTGGAGATCTTTCACTATTTACTCGAGATCCATCTTACTGAAATAAATAGTAGAGAGATGAGGAGACTTGTTGCAAGAGACTTGTTTATGTTATGATGAATGGTATATGCATATGCAATGTTTTCAAGGATTTCAAAGATTCAGATTCATTTTAGACAAAAAAGAAACACACGTTATATTAATAAGATAAAGTTTGAATACATCAATGCCCCTTGGGCAAAATAATACCAAACTCTAAGATAGAAAAGTAGTGTGCATCCTCTTTGGTGCAATGTAGGCATTCAGAGTCTGCTCCTCATGAAGTAGCCTAGTGAGTTCCAAAACCTTCTTCTCGCTTGCGTAGAATTGGGCTTCCAAAGTATCTCTCTCCCCTTTGAGTTGTATCCAATCCCTTTGTAGGTCTTCAAGAGATGTGGGCATGTCAGGATGTAGGATAGTGTATGGAACGTCTCCCTCCATGACAGGCTCAATGATTACCGGGAGAATGGAGGGATAAGGCATCACGAGACTCTAAGCGCGAGTTCGTACCCATTTGAGGTAAGGCTCAAGAGGGATGGAATTCATGTTTCCCAAAGTCTTGCTATCTACCTTGTTTAGCATCCTCCAAGCTCGTATAAATCTTTGGCGAAGACCTTGATCATCATCGTCATAGTCGAATACCAAACCTTGAATCAGCATCTCATGCGGGCCATCTCTTCGGGTATAACCAAACTGTCTTAAGGCTAAGCAAGGGTTGTAGGTGATGCCTCACCTAATGCCAAGTAAAGGGACATTAGGAAATTCTCCATAATGGTCGACAATGATAACATTCTCTTTGGATCGGTAGCACCAATGAATGTCTGCATGCTTGAGCGTCATCAACCTTTGTGACCACCTTAAACTTTGCTCATTCTTTAATACAGACTGGGGAAGATGAGAAATAAACCATCTTTCCAAGAGAGGAGTGCAACACATAAGGACACCTCTTTTCCTCATTGTGTGAGTGTGAAAAGAGTGTAGGATATCCCCTAGCAATGTAGGCACCGGGTTGCGGGATATGAAGATTTTGATGGCGTTCACATCTATGAGTTGGTCAGGATTTGGAAACAAAACCATCCCATAGATGAGGAGAGCCACAATTTCTTCAAAGGCTTGCAAGTCTAAGTAATTCCAACAACTTTGGGCTTTCTCAAACAGGAACTTTGCTAAAAAACCTTTGACACCACTCCTTGTTTCCCAATGAGTTGTGATATCAGATGAGTGAAAGTGTAGAGCTTGAGCAATCTCTTATGGCTTTGGATCTCTTTCCGTACCATTAAAAGGTAGTTGATTGAGAATGGGAATCCTCAAGAGTTGGTAGAATTCTTCCAAAGTAGGCACAAGTTGATATTCGGGAAATGTGAAGCAATGGTGCAAAGGATCAAAGAACTGAAAGAGCACCTTCATCATGTCCTCATATGTGTTGGAGGTGACCAAGTTGAGTAGACTACCATGTCTCTCGGTGAATGGAGAGTTTTCAGAAATTCTTGAAACTAGCTCCTTAAGTTGTGGAGAGATTCTCACAAGGTTGACTTGAATAGTTTTCTTGTGAAGTGAATACATATCCTACAAAACAAGAACAAAGATGAATCCCAAAATCCTTGAAATGGTTAGTGGATGTATATGATGTTCATGATGTCCATGATGTTATGTACAAGTATGCATATACAAGCAAAGCAAATAAGTCCTTAGTTTAGGCTTTCATGGAGTTTTATAGGTAAGTACCCTCTTGAAGTTTAGTTGGCTTAAACCTGTCCTAGTAATAGTAACCGGGTTCTAAGGGGCTCAATATCACTGGATTGTTTCCTTGGTCATTGTTTCAGCTCAAGCCTCCTTAATGGCGACCGAAATATCCCAAGAAACCAAACCTCAATGAGTGTAGTATCGAGTATCTACCAACTTCGGATTGCACCAAAGCCGATCATCTCACTACATCCTAAAGCCCAAGTTGGTCAAGTAAAGGTTCTAAAAGTTCATTAGTGCTTTATGACATCACTCAGCGGCCCCGTATTCTCTTTGATTAACTCAAAGGCTACCGGTACCCACAAATATGTTGCACTAACGTAGCTATTTCTTAGACCATGTCGATATACCCTGCACAGTTTCCATAATGTATTGCTACTTATCTATAATGTATCCCAAATCCGGGTAGAGGATTCAAACCCAAACAAAGAATCATAATGTAAAGCATACAAGTCAAACAATGTAAGCAATTAAATATGATCTAACCCCCAAGGTAACCCCACTTTTAAAATATTCTCCAGCAGAGTCACCAGTTCTGTGATGCGATGCGAGAATTGACTTGAAGGTTTTGGGTTTGATCGCAAATGTTGCGGTTAGCAAGAGTCGCCACCGACTTTTCTTTTATCCAAAAGGAAAGGTGAAAAAACACAGGAAAGACCTTTGAGATTGTTTCTTGAGTTCGGGGGATAGATTATGAAAAGGGAAGGTATTAGCACCCTTTTCATCCATGGTTTTCC
This sequence comes from Vicia faba, assembly GCA_948472305.1. Classification (NCBI taxonomy): domain Eukaryota; kingdom Viridiplantae; phylum Streptophyta; class Magnoliopsida; order Fabales; family Fabaceae; genus Vicia; species Vicia faba. The sequence goes on from OX451738.1 coordinate 262,427,938, forward strand.
ATGGGCTCTTAGTTACTTGCTAGATCACTTGCTTTTGTTTGAAATTGTACTTTGTGTGGTTTTTGAAAGTATTTTGTAAAGAGTCCATTGTTTAGGAAATCTTTGTGATGATTCTTGTTCGTAAGAATGTATACAAAGATGTTTGATCTTTTGAAAATGTTTTCAAGTTTTGTAAGATGTTTGAAAGTGTATGTTTGTTTTGAAAATAGCAAGGATATTTGCTTTGAAATAGAGAAAGTAACTAAAAGTAATCTACCTACTCAAATGTCTTTCTTGTTCATTTTCTTTTCCTTTGACATTGTTGTCTTACCATTGATTTGGTAAGCAACCCTATCTTTGGATGTAAACGGGACGGGTGTGGGTCATCGTATAGCCATGATTAGCAATGTTGCAAAGTACCTTAGAATTTTTTGAGGGACTAAGATCATTTTTATAAGGAAACTTTGAATAGTGTCATCGAGGGACTATGATCTTGTATTTGTTTGTTTTTTCTAAGACACTTTACATGCGTAATATGGCCATTTTGTAAGGCAATCAAATGGGATAACCCTAGGGGTGTTTTGTGTGCAAGTGTGTCATTTTCATGCTTGATTTTGTCTTGGATTAGGGTTTTCTATTTGATTGATTTTATCTTGTCATACAAACACTAATTACTAGCATGTTATATGAAAGCGATAAATTGCGAAATTTAAATGTCCTACGCTATTACAACATTTGTGGGGAGGGGGTATAAAATTTATGAATGGGGATTGCAATAATATTAACCTAATTAATCTATTACAACCAAATTGAATATGTACAAATATTAGAATAAATAATATACAAGATGAATTAAATATGCAAAGGTATGTAAATGCAAAGAAGATTTGTGTTTGGTTTTTTTTTTTATGTGAAAAAGTTTTAACCTAAACCTAATAAATAAATCAAGATTAACTTAAATCAATTAAGAAAAGAAATTATTTTTAGAATTTTTTTTGAATAAACCCTAATTCTATTTGATTAAAGGGGAGTAAATTTCTTTAAAAAGAAGAATTTTTTGTATTTTTTTGTCTTGAAAATAATACATGGCATTATGAGGTATTTTGGTCCTTTTATATTAAAATAAATATTTAATGGGTATAAACAAAAATAAATATCAAACTAATTATAATTTAATTTTCAAATTTAATTAATAAAAATGGATAATATATATAACTAAATAAAAATATTTTTTGTGAGAAAAAATAAAATAAAATAAGCTAAAATATAAATCTACCATTTTTATATATTTTTTATGATTTTTAATATTAAGAAAATATATTTAATAAATTAAAAATGAAAATAAAATGAATAATAAAAATATATTAGGCCAGGGGTATCATGAGTAAACAGGATGCAGAGTTAGAAAAAAACACAAAGCCCATAAAACAAAGGCCCACGCTGCAAGGAACCAAAAAAATGGAAAAAAAAGTGTGACAAAATGCAAAACGCAGGCGCTAAGGCTCGAACCCGTGACCTATAACATTTTTGCGCGTTTCCTTACCACTGGGGTGGCTGTACATCCGTTCATATAAACAAAGGCATAAATATATATTAGAAAACGCCTTCTGAAGGCAACTTCATCTTCAACCTTGAGCCATGGCCGGACCACCTGTATCTCTGTCATTTCTCCATAAAAATGGAAAGTCCAAACATGAAAATTATAGTGTTTCTTCTCACGAGTTCAACCATATAATTTATGTAAACTAAAAGTCAAAGATCAAAGCTAATTTTACTTGCCCTAATTTGAAACCTAATTTTTACAGAAATTTCAAATAAAAAATTCTCTATGCACGGTTAACATAAGTGAAATCTATGAACATGGTTAGCTTTAGAGCAAGGATATCTAAATTTTGTTTTCACAAAACAGGACCAAATGATGCTTGTATGAAGAGATAGAAGTTTGAGTTTTTACCTCTTTCAGTTGAGATCATGAATGGAGTTTGGGCAAGTTTTGAGAAGGCCTGAGGATCTATTTAGCTTGCCTGGACCTCCCTGAGTGTATTCCAATCCTTACTTTGTCTTGAAAGTCCCTGAATCTCCCTACTCAAGTCAAACCTGCAAGCTTGATGTTTGAAAATGGTGGATGTAGGAGGAGGAGTTACAGTGAGGGAACAGGGGCCTGGATCACTTAGGTGTGATGTATATTAAGTGTTTAGGTGGTTAAAACTCAAAACGCACGAGTGGATTTGGAGATGGCTGAGTAAGGTTCAAAATTGTCAACATATGGCACATTTTCAATGGCAAAGTGTTTGGGAGTGTTTCTGAGTCTTAGCCTTTGTGTATTAGGTTGCAATACACTTGTGTATATGTATGGAAAAGGTTAGAGATCAAGCTTTCTCAAGATTTCTGAGTTATAGCCTTTTGGCTCTATTACTTGCTTTTTAAGAAAAGTGAGGAGAGAAGTCCCAAAGTGTTGTACAAGTATGGTCTGGTTTTCGAGAGGCTTTAGACAAGTTGCTTTTGGTTTTGACTTTTCTTGTGTGCAGAGAAAACAATTGAGAGGCTTAAGAAGTTGACAAAGGAAAAAGTTGTGCTTTATGTTGTACCCCAAAATTTGCCCTCTCATCCTTTAGGAATTCATCCTGAATTCTCAGGGTTTCTCTTAAACAAATCCAAGCCCTGAATTATCATTCCTTTCCAAGTAAACCATTTACAAGAGCAAAATGGTCATTTGCAAGCTCAAAAGTCAAATTTTTTACCTTGAAAAAGTTAAATTATAAATACTTAGAATTTTCTCTAAAAAAGGAGTGTTTAAGAAAAAATGGCACTTCAGAACTTCTGAACCAACCTCCTGGCAGAAACGGTCAGAAGTTGCAAACTTGGCTCAACACATAACATTCAGTCAGAAGGTGGCTCTTCAGCAGCTACACCAACTCAGTTAGGGGTTGTAAATGTGGTTCAACACGTAATCTTCAAACAGAACATGGCTCTTTCAGCAGTTACGCAAATTCAGCCAGAGTTTGCTAGAGAAATGCAAAGAAGGCCACAAAGCCTGAAACTCCCTCAGAATGTACTGGGATCAAAAGGTAATGGGATCAGCAGATTGGGTAAAATACCGAAGCAGAATCACTAAGTCCAAAGTTTTCAGAGGCAGATCAAAGGAGCATACTGGAAAGTCTGGAAAACTCTCAGAATTTGCTGAGGCAGCAAGAGGCCAAAGTCAAAGCTTGGTTTACGTTGTTTTTTTGGTGAAGCAGAACTGCTGGCTCAGGTTTTAGGTAATGATGCAAAATATCCTATTACAAGATTTCTGATTTTGACAAATCTCATCACCATTTAATGCTCATTAATGCTCACAACCACTTTTGAGCATTCATCCAAGGGGTCTCTCCACATGAGGCATGGTAACACCCTCGTGTAGGCTTAGGCATGGATCTATGCGCCACTTTTCGCCTATGGGTGTCACTGCCCCTTAATCCTCGCTTACTGTTCCAACCTAGGCTGAAAAGCTGTCCATCATCACAACTTTTCATGAACTTCCTTCAAGAACAAGTTAACCCCTAATGCATGGTATTGGCGCCATTTAACGTTCAAAAACTCACAAAGCCTTGCCTATAAATAGGACACCATTGTCCATTAAAAATCCCGGTCAAAAAAATCCAGAAAAAAATTGTTAGAAGAGAAACAGAAAACTCTAGCAAGAAAGCATTGTGAAACTCTGCCAAAATTCCCAGTGTTTCATAACTTTGAATTTCCTGCCTCCAAACTTCATTGATACCCAATTTTCTTCCTGACTAGAGAACGCCCATACAGTTTTTGACTATACATACATATATCTTCTCCATCCACCCATTCTAAAAAGAACCTGCCCAGAACACCATCAGAGCTAAGGCTAGCTCCAATTCACAGATCTTCTTCCAACAGCAAGGTAAGCACCAGGTGACTCTCACCACGCTGCTAAGCATCATCAACTTTGCATGCTCAGTAAACGCAATGTAGATATCATGTTGCTGTTGTACATGTTCTGAGGATTTTCATGCCTCTGAATGCTTAAGTAGGAAGTGAATCAGTGTAGAACTTGCCTGTGACCTGTTTGGTTCTGTTTCTGAAACACTATGACACCTGCTGAGACTGTCCTAGGCACGCCTTCTATTTTTGTGGAAAAATAATAAAATTGCAGGTGTTCTGACTAGCACAGGGGGAAACCAATCTCTGACTTTGACGCCAGCACTTCTATGGCCTGTTTTGCTGTCAATAATATCAGAACTTCTGAAAATTATTGTGTTTCCAACAGGGTCAGAACTTCTGACTTCCCCACTAACAAACTTTTGTCTTGCAGCGCATGGGAGTCAGAACTTCTGACCTTCCCACTAACAGGTTTCTGTTTTGCAGGGCACCAGAGTCAGAAGTTCTGACTCATACATTTTCACTAACAGGTTGATATCCTGCAGCAGGCCTGGGTCAGAACTTCTGACTTCCTCTCAGCAGCGCGCTAGCCCTCTCTCTCTTTCTCTTTTTCTTCCCCTTGTTATTTTCTTTTTTTTTATCTATTTTTCTTGTTGAACCATCCCCATGTACAAGTGTGTATCCCCCACCCCCTAAATATTGTAAGAGCGTAGGATTTTACATTTCCGCATTTTTATTGCTTTCAAATGTAAATGCTAGTAATTAGGATATGTGTGGCAAGATAAAATCAATGAAACAGAAAATCCTAATTCAAGATAAAATCATGCATGCAATAAAACACACTTGCACTCAAACACCCCTTAAGGTATCTCCACTTGGTTGCCTAAACAAATGGCCATGGTATGCATGCTAGGTATCTTGGCAAAACAAAAAAAACAAAAGATCATAGTCCCTCGATGACGCTATCTTGGTTGCCTATAAAAAAATGATCCAGTCCCTCAAAAAAATTTCTAAGATACTTAGCACTATTGCTATCATGGTCAATACGATGACCCGCGTCTGTCTCGTTTAACATCCAAATACAAGGTTGTTTACCAAATACAATGGTAAAACAACACTGTCAAAAGGGTTAAAAACATATAGGAAAGATCTTTGAGTAAAATAGGGTAGACAACTCTTAATTACTTGATCAAAACATGCAAAACATTCTTGCTATTTTCAAACACACCTCACTACACAATTTCAAAACATTTTCCAAATCAAACTTTCAAACATTGAAAAATCTTTTCAAAAGACAATACACATTTGTATACATTCAAACAAGAATCATTACAAAGGTTGCCACAACAATGGCCTCTTTTCAAAACATTTTCAAAACCACACACAAAGCACCATTTCAAACAATTGAAAAGCAAAAGCAAGTGATCTAAACAAGTAACTAAGAGCCCATGGATAACCATGGATGAAAAGGGTGCTAGCATCTTCCCTTTTCATAATCTACCCCCCGAACCCAAGAAAACATCTCAAAGGTCTTTCCTGTTCTTTTTGACCTTTCCTTTGGATAAAATAAAAAGTCAGTGGTGACTCTTGCTAAACCGAAACATTTGCAAACACAAACACAAAACCTCAAGTCAGTTCTCCCACCGTACCACAGAACTGGCGACTCTGTTGGGGAATATTTGAAAAGTGGAGTAACCTTAGGGTTTAGATCACCTTTACATGCTTACTTTGTTTTCTTTGATTGCTTTACATTTTGGTTCTATTGTTTGGGCTTAAAATCCTCTACCCGGATTTGGGAAACATTCATAGGTAAATAGCAATACATTGTGGAAACTGTGCGGGGTATACCGACATGGTTGAAGCAATAGCTATATTAGTGCGACATATTTGTGGGTACCGGTAGCCTTTGAGTCAATCAAAGAGAATACGGGGCCGCTGAGTGATGTCATGAAGCACTAATGGACTTTAGAACCTTTACTTGACCATCTTAGCCTTTTTAGAGGTAGTGAGATGACTGGCTTTGGTGCAGTCTGAATTTGGTAAATACTCGATACTACACTCATTGAGGATTATTTTCTTGGAATATTTCGGTCGCCAGTTAAGTGGCTAAACTGAAACAATGAACACAGAAAATAATCCAGTGATATTGAGCTCCTTAGAACCCGGTTATTATTTATAGGACTGGTTGAGCCAACTAACTTCAAAAGGGTACTTACCTATGAAACCCCATGCAAGCCTGGAACTAGGAACTTGTGTAACTTGCTTGTATATATACTTGTGCATACATCACGAACATCATGAAGCATCATATGCATCCACTAACCATTTCAAGGGTTTGGATCTTCATCTTTGTTCTTATTTTGTAGGTTATGGAATCACTCTGCAGAAAAACAATCCAGGTCAACCTTGTGACAATCCCTCCTCAACTCAAGGAGCTTGCTTCCAAGATTCCAGAGAATTCTCCCTTCCGTGAAAGACATGGTAGACTTCTCAACTTGGTCAACTCCAACATTGAAGAAGACATGGTGAATGTTCTCTTCCAGTTCTTTGACCCCCTGCACCATTGCTTTACATTTCCTGATTACCAACTAGTGCCTACTTTGGAGGAATTTTCTCAACTCCTGAGGATTCCTATTCTCAATCAACTACCCTACAACGGTACGGAAAGAGAGCCAAAGCCTGAAGATGTTGCTTAAGCCTTACACTTGCAACCATCTGATATCAAAGGTCATTGGGAAACCAGAAGTGGTGTCAAGGGTTTCTTGGCAAAGTTTTTGTTTGAGAAAGCACAAGAATGTTGGAATTCACTAGATCGGCAAGCTTTTGAGGAGATTGTAGAACTTCTCATCTATGGGTTGGTCTTGTTCCCAAACCCTGATCAGCTTATAGATGTAAGTGCTGTCAAGATTTTCATTTCTCGAAATCCTGTGCCTACATTGCCTGGGGACATCCTCCACTCATTTCACACACGAACAATGAGGAAAAGAGGTGTTCTCATGTGTTGTACTCCTCTTCTAGAAAGGTAGTTTATTTCTCACCTTCCTCGGTCAGTCTTGAAGAATGAGCAAGGCTTGAGGTGGTCACAATGATTGATGACTCTTACACATTATGATGTTCATTGGTGTTCTCGGTCTAGAGAAAATGTTATCATCATTGATCGTTGTGGAGAATTCCCTAATGTCCCATTAATTGGAATTAGGGGAGATATTACCTACAATCCTTGTTTAGCTCTGAGAAGTTTGGGTATGCCCGAAGGGATGGCCCTCATGACATGCTGATTCCATACTTGGTTTTTGACTTCGACTACGATGCTCAAGGACTTCGACAAAGGTTTATCCGAGCTTGGAGGATGCCCAACAAAGTGGACAGTAAGACACTGGGACACAAGAATTCCATCCCCCTTGAGCCTTACCTCAAGTGGGTACGAACCCGCGCCCAGAGTCTTATGATGCCTTACCCCTATATTCTCCCTGTGATCAAAGAGTCGGTTATGGAAGGAGAGGTTCCATACACCCTCTTGCATCCTGACATGCCAACGTCATTGGAAGATTTGCAAAAGAGTTGGATGCAGCTCAAGGAAGAACGGAATACTTTTGAAGCCAACTTCTACGCCAGTTAGAAGAAGGTTTTGGAACTTACTCGTCGACTCCATGAAGAGCAAACTCTCAATAATTACATCGCACCAAAGAGGATGTGTAACGTCTTTTTACATTAAGAATTTTGTAATATTTTGCCCATGGGGCATTTATGTACTAACAAATTTCTTCTTATATGACGTGTGTTCTTTTTGTTTGCAACAACTTTGAATTTATGAATCCTTGAATGCATTACATGAATACATATCATTCATCATATGCATAAACAGGTCTTCACACCAGGTTTCCTTATCTTTCTGCTGTTTATTTCAGCAAGATGGATATAGAACAAACGGTTAAAGATCTGCAAGCACAGAATTCCCAGTTCCAACAACTCCTCATAACCTTGGAAAAGGGTCAGGAGGACCTTAAAGCACTGTTAGAGAAGGAAAAGGAAAAAGAGAAAAAGAAAAAGAAAAGAGCGGGTGTGGCCACTATGGGAAGAAGGTTTGAGAACCAAGCTAGAAGGGTCCTGGACTTCCCTTCAACATCTGATGAAGGGGTAGGTAAAGGAAATGGAGTTGCAGTACCATCTGATTCTGAGGCTGAAGAAGAAGAAGAAGAGGATGAAGATTACTCTGAGCAGTAGTACCCTCCTGTAGACGATAAGTACAAGAATCTGGAAGAGCGGTTGGTAGCTATGGAGGTACAAAGAGTGCCTGGGCTGGATTTCGAAGAACTAGGGTTGGTTGCTGGGATTGTGATTCCCCCTAAATTCAAGGTGCCTACATTTGCTAAATGTGATGGTCTGTCTTTTCCAAAGATGCATCTACGGTCTTACGTCAGAAAGATCAAACCTCATTCTTCTGATAAGGATCTGTGGGTCCACTTTTTTCAAGATAGTCTTTCGGGTACACAATTGGACTGGTTCTACCAGCTTGAGAGGGCTGACGTACATAATTGGGAGGATCTGGCTGCTGCCTTCTACCGACAATATCAATATAATGCCAACTTAGCACCTACTCGTACTCAACTACAGAGTATGGGTATGGTCTCTAATGAGGGCTTTAAGGAGTATGCCCAGAAGTGGAGGGACCGGGCTGGAAGGGTGCATCCACCATTGTCTAAAAGAGAGCTGGTTGATATGTTTTTGGGGACGCTGTATGGTCCATTCTTTAATCACCTGATAGGGAGTTCATCGGCAGGGTTCACTGAATTAATTCTGAATGGTGAACGAGTTGAAGCTGGCATCAAGAGTGGTAAGATTCAAAAAGATACATCTGCTTCTGCCGCCGTCAAAAAACCTTTTCCATCCAAGAAAGAAGTGTCAGCTGTTTACTCTCAAAAAGGCCGAGGAAGAGTGGAGCGCCGACCAACGGTGGGGCTGTAATGATCCAAAAGGCTGCGTCTGATCAGCCTAGGAATGATCAACCAAGAACCAACCAACAAAGAGGGGGAAGGCCTGCTAGGCAGTTTACCAAAATAAACATGACGCCTGCCCAGATTCTCCCCCATCTCTTAAAGCTGAACCTTACAACCTTGAGAGATCCGCCACAAAATCTGAATACAACTTCTCCTTTTTACCATGCCAACGCTAAATGCGCTTACCATTCAGACAACATAGGGCACGACACCAACAAATGTTGGCCCCTCAAAAACAAGATCCAAGATTTAATAGATGCCAAGGAGGTAGAATTCGATGCGCCCGAAAAGCCGAATTTGATTTCTGCCCCAATGCCAAAGCATGGTCATAATGTCCATGCTATTATGGAAGATCTTCATGTTACCGTTGTTAATGACTTAATGACTCCTTTTCCAATGAGCAAGATGAATCTGTTGAAAGCCGGGATTTTTCCAGGCTGTGAAAATGATTGTTACTTTTGTTCGTCTCTACAATCCGAATGTCCGCTATTAAAGTCAGGCATCCAACGCCTGATGGATAATCAAGAGATCCTCTTTCAGAAAACTCCTGTTACTCCTGTTACTCCAACTCCAATCAACGATGTTGCTATAATTACCATTTCCGACAATCTTTCCAAGGTCTCCAAAAGACCTGTTAAGATTACACCTGATCCAAAGTTTGTACCGCTGAAGATTACTATGTCGGGGCCTATCCCATACAAGTCCAATAAGACAATACCGTTGAATTATGGAGGAGAGATCTTCTACCACGGTGTTAAGAAGATTGAATCAGTCGAAGAGAATTTCGATGAAGAAACTCTTGATGTAGGAAATATTGCGGGGACAAGTAAGATCACTCGCAGCGAAAGAATCTTCTCTCCGGAGATTGCTCCTCCAAGGGAAATCTTCGGACCCTCAAGTGCTCCTGTGCCAGTCAAGATATCTGTGTGAAGCCCAATGATTGAAGAAATTGTTACTCCTGAAGTTGTACCCTCTACTGTTATTGTTGATAAAGGTAAGGGGATCCAAGAAGCGCCCGTCAGGACGAGGACTCAGCCTTTGATCATCCCCGAGACCACCCAAAAGTAAATGGAGGAGATTTTAAATATAACCAAGAAGAGCGATTATGATGTCGTAGAACAATTGGGGCAAACCCCTTCAAAAATCTCCATGCTGGCCCTATTGCTCTATTCTGAGGCTCATGCCAAAGCCTTGATCAAATTTCTGAAGACGGCACACGTGCCTCAAGAAACTTCTGCGGATTAGTTTCAAGAGTGTGTAGCTAGCCTTACCGCCAACAATGGTCTTGGCTTCTCTGATGCCGATCTAACATCTAAGGGAAGAAAGCATAATGATGCGCTGCATGTCTCGGTAGAATGCAGAGGGACCACACTTGCTCATGTTCTGGTTGATATCGGGTCATCATTAAATGTCCTACCAAAGAAAGCATTGGATAGATTGGACTGTGAGGGTTTGACCTTAAAGCCCAATAATATCATTGTTAGAGCCTTTGACGGTTCTAAGCGGATGGTTCACGGAGAGGTGGACATCCCAATTAAAGTGGGTACAGAAATTTTCAACTCTACATTTTATGTGATGGACATCCTTCCTTCATATTCTTGTTTGCTGGGAAGACCTTGGATCCACAACGCTGGAGCAGTCACTTCTTCTCTACACCAAATGCTCAAATACACAGTCCAGGGTAAGATCATAACATTTCATGGTGAGGAGGAGTATATGATAAGCCACCTTAACTCTTTCCGCTATGTGGAGTTAGATGGTGAATTCATAGAAACACCTTTCCAACACTTTGAAGAGGTTTCTCCTGAAGTTGCGGTAGCCAAGACAATAACTTTTGTGCCTGCAGTTACCAAGCCTGTATCCCATATGTCATCCCTTAAAGATGCGAAGGCTGTGATCGAGGAAGGAAGAAGTACAGTGTGGGGTCAGCTACCAGATTTTCCTTTTAAGACAGATAAGTTCGGTTTGGGTTTCACTGCTACTAGTCAGAAGGATGTGCGTCGCTCTCGGGCTGGAGGACCACCATTAAAGATCACTCATCATGGAGTTCATGCTTTGGAAGATGTTTAAGATGAGAGCAATTTTGAAGATTGGATTTTCCCGACCATTGAAGGAGGACTGATTAACTGGGAGGTGAAAGACTTTGTTCCCATTACTTTCATCAATCAGTAATTTATATTTCTAACATTTTTGTTGGTCTATAACAATTATTAAACAATTCGTACACTCTTTTTGCCTTGTGCCTTACCCGGGGAACATAGGTCTATTTCTAAGGGTTTTGATTCTTCATTTTCATATGCCATTTTTAATGAATCATGGACGCTTTCATCTATAAACTTTTGTGTTCATTTTATTTCTTTTACATTTTATTTTGTTTAAAGGTGGCTATCCCTTACACACACCCACACTCACAAAATGCAGGTACCCATCCACTCCGGATTCCCTGGGTAACAATTCTGCTATGGCCTTCAGTGACTCTAAAGATCTGGTCAATCATGTCGAATACGAAGGTGATGAAGACTGTGAAGTGCCTGGAGTGTTGGCTAGACTTCTACAATAGGAAGAAAGGGCTATTCTTCCCCATGAAGAACTGCTAGAGACTATCAATTTGGGTACTGTCGAAGACAGAAAAGAGGTTAAAGTGGGTTCCAACCTAAAGCCGAATGTCAAATAGCGTTTAGTTAAGTTATTGAAGGAATATGTTGAGATATTCGCCTGGTCCTATGAAGAAATTCCAGGACTGGATACGGACATTGTGGTTCACCGTCTCCCTACAAGAGAATAATATCCACCAATCAAACAGAAAGTCCATCGAATGAGGCCCGATATGTCTGAAAAGATCAAAGCCGAAGTGATAAAGCAATTCAATGTCGGGTTTCTTACTGTTACTTCCTATCCATAATGGGTTGCTAAAATTGTGCCCGTGCCTAAGAAAGATGGCAAAGTAAGAATGTGTGTGGACTACAGAGATTTAAACAGGGCAAGCCCTAAAAATGACTTTCCACTATCGCACATTGACATCTTGGTCGACAATACAGCTCAACATAAGGTATTTTCCTTCATGGATGGATTTTCGGGATACAACCAGATCAAAATGGCCCCCGAAGACATGGAGAAGACTACTTTTGTTACGCAGTGGGGTACCTTCTGCTATAAAGTGATGCCATTCTGACTGAAGAATGTCGGGGCAACCTATCAGCGAGCCATGGTAGCTTTTTTTCATGACATGATACATCATGAGATAGAGGTCTACGTAGACGACATGATATCCCGTTCACAGACAGAAGAAGAACACCTCGACCATCTGCAAAAGCTGTTTGTCAGGTTGAAGGAGTATAAACTCAGACTGAACCCTAACAAGTGCACTTTCGGAGTCAGGTCTGGTAAACTCTTGGGATTCATCGTCAGCAACAAAGGCATTGAGTTTAATCCTTCTAAAGTCAAAGCTATACGAGAAATGCCTTCCCCCCGCACTGAAAAGGAGGTCAGAGGTTTCTTGGGACGCCTAAACTACATTGCAAGGTTCATTTCTCACCTAACATCTACCTGTGAACCGATCTTCAAGCTGTTGAAGAAAGATCAAGTGGTTGAATGGAATGATGACTGTCAAGTTGCTTTTGATAAAATCAAGGAGTATTTGCTAGAACCTCCTATCTTGACGCCACCCGTTGAAGGAAGGCCGTTAATCATGTATTTGATTGTGTTGGATAACTCAATGGGGTGCGTACTGGGCCAACATGACGAGTCTGGTCGAAAAGAGCATGCCATTTATTACCTTAGCAAAAAGTTTACCGACTGTGAGACTCACTACTCACTGCTCGAGAAAACTTGTTGCGCTTTGGTATGGGCTGCTCGTCGGCTAAGGCAGTATATGTTGACACATACCACCCTGCTGATTTCTAAAATGGATCCGATCAAGTACATTTTCGAAAAGCCTGCTTTATCCGGAAGAATCGCTAGATGGCAAATGATCCTGACCGAGTATGATATCCAGTACAGGACCCAAAAAGCTATAAAAGGGAGTGTACTAGCTGACCATCTAGCTCATCAAGCTGTCGAAGATTACCAATCCATGAAATTCGACTTTCCCGACGAAGACATTATGACATTGGACAACATTGAAGGTAACAGACCGTATGACGGACCTGAACAAGGATCCCGATGGACCCTGTACTTTGATGGTGATTCAAATGCACTCGGCAACGGTATCGGCGCGGTACTTATCTCTCCACAAGGTTGCCATACACCTTTCACCGCCAGGCTTTGCATTAACTGCACCAACAACATGGTCGAGTATGAAGCTTGTATCTTTGGTCTCAAGGCTGCAATAGACCTGGGAATCAAATCTTTGATTGTATTTGGGGACTCAGCTTTGGTTATCAATCAAATCAAAGGAGAGTGGGACACTAAACATCCTAATCTCATCCCATACAAAGAACATGTCCTGACATTGTTACCTCATTTCGAGCAGATTACCTTCGAGCACTTCCCGCGAGAAGAAAATCAACTAGCGGATGCTCTAGCTACAATGTCTTCCATGTTTAAACTTAACTGGGATAATGAGGCTCCCCAAATCACCATTGAGAGGATGTATGAACCTGCACACTGTCACGAGATTAATATCGAAGAAGTAGTGGAACAACCCTGGTTTCACGAAATCAAAAGGTATCTCAAGACTCGAGAATACCCTGAAGGAGCTTCAGTCAATGACAAAAGTTCTTAAGGAGATTTGCTGCCAAGTTCTTCCTGAGCAATGGTATCCTATACAAGCGCAACCATGATTGTGTTTTTCTTCGTTGTGTGGACAAGGTTGAAGCTGAGCAGATCATGGTTGAACTACATAATGGCACCTTTGGCACCCACTCGAGCGGACATACAATGGCTAAGAAGATTCTAAGGGCAGGCTACTATTGGTCTACCTTGGAAAACTGATTGTCATCAATATTCCCGTACCTGTCACAAATGCCAAATCTATACGGACAAGGTACATATTCCTCCAGTTCCTCTCAATGTCCTAACAGCTCCTTGGCCATTCGCAATGTGGGTATTGACATGATTGGAGAGATCAAGCCTACAGCATCCAATCGACACCGCTTCATCCTGGTGGCTATTGATTACTTTACCAAGTGGGTCAAAGCAGCTTCCTTCGCCTCTGTTACAAAGAATGTTGTTACCCACTTCATCAAACAGAACCTCATTTTCCATTATGGTATCCCCGACAGGATCATCACGGACAACAGTACAAACCTGAACAACACTATGATCACCGCTCTGTGCGAGTAGTTCAAGACTCAACATCACAATTCATCTCCCTATCGGCCAAAGATGAACGATGTTGTTGAAGCTGCGAACAAAAATATCAAGAAGATCATTCAAAAGATGACAGTCACCTACAAGGACTGGCATGAGATGTTACCGTTTGCTCTGCACAGATATCGTACCACGGCACATACTTCAACTGGGGAAACCCCCTTTTCTTTGGTATATGGCATGGAAGCTGTTTTACCTATGGAGGTTCAGATTCCTTCCTTGAGAATTATGAAGGATGTTGGTTTAAGTGAAGACGATTGGATTTAGACCCGGCTTGATCAACTTAATTTGATCGACAAGAAGCGACTTACAATTGTTTGCCATGGTCAGGCGTATCAGAGACGTATGATCAAGGCCTTCAACAAGAAAGTCAGGAGACAAGTATATCAAGTCGGGGACCTTGTAATCAAGCGAATCATCTTGCCGCAAAGTGATCCAAGGGGCAAATGAACTCCTACTTACGAAGGACCATTTGTGATAAAAAACATCTTTTCTGGTGGGGCAATGATTCTGACCACCATGGACGGTGATGATCTGTCGCACCCTGCGAATGCAGACATAGTCAAAAGATACTACGCATAAATGACCCGACAAGTTGAAAACCCGAAAGGGCAACTTGGGCAAAAATGGGAATCCCGGTGAATCGAAAACCCGAAAGGGCAGTTCAGGCAAAAATTAGGGATAAACAAAAAAATTTGTACACCCGGCAAGTTGAAAACCTGAAAGGGCGACTTGGGCAAAAAAGGGTTTCCCGGTGGATCGAAAACCCGAAAGGGAGGTCCAGGAAAAAGTTAGGGAATTAAAGCGTATGATTATGTCTTGTCGGATCACTTTAAGGACAATCTCTTCACGGACAAGCTCCAAGCTTATGATCAATCCAATCATCTGCGGACAAAGCGACGAATGGACAAGATACTCAGATTTGCGAAGGCTATAGCAGAATGGGAACCCCATGGAATTGTTACACATAGCCATCTTTCTTTGTATAAATTTTTCTCAATTTTATGACAACATTCTCTTACTAGGATGTCTGTTTCCTTTGTACAAAATACTTACACAAAGTTAATACAAAGATACTTCAAAGTGCGGAAAATTGTTCGCCTTTTGTTTCTTTTTATACTTGTGTTTTATTTAAAAAATGTCCAATGATTTATTAAATGAGCATATGCATTTGAATATAATCACTGTACAAATAAAATGAAATGAGAAAGAATAATTACTGATAGGATGAAAGTATAGGAAGATGTATTTAGGCTACTCCAGGAGGAATCCCCTGCAATACATCATCCATATCCCCAACGGAGTTAAGTTTCTAAATCCCCATCAGAGTTGAGTTTTCAAACTCCCGATCCCCAGCGGAGCAAAACTTTGAACTACAAACCCTCAGTAAGAATGAAACTTTCTTTCCCAAGCTGAGCCAAAACTTCAACCTTTGAACACCAATGGAGACCATCCAGTTTCCTCCATTGTCCCTGAAGAGTCGCTTTAAAACCAGATAATTCCCCAGAGAGTTATTCTTCCCCAGTGAAGTCACCATGATCAAATTGGCACGTCATTAAGATCCCCAGCGGAAAGAAAACTCTGATCTACCAATCCCCAGCGGAAACCATTCAGTTTTCCCCTGATCTCCCCCAGCAGTTTGGCTTCTCCCCACAGAGGTTGTCAAAGATCTTGAATCTCCAGCAGTGATAATAGATTTATTTTCCCCGATAGCAGTCAAAGATTTTATTATCTCAAGCTATCTAGGATTTATTTTCCTCAGCAAAACAACTAATCAGCTTACATGCACATACATTACATTCATATATCATAAACATTTGATAAAACACATCTTATTGCATCATACATTTCATGAAACATAACTTTGTGTTTCAGCTAACAGTCTACCCTTTTCAGGATGAAATTGATAGCTACCTAAGACAGGTATTCAAAGCTCAGAAAACGGCTTAGAGATGCTTCAAACACGAATGATCTCTTGTTTGCTTATTCTAATCAAGGGACAGATTCATGTTCCAGTCATGGAGCCTAGATCCGACCAGATTTTATCTTGATTATACTGAAGCCCGGAGATCGACTGAAAGATGGTTTAATCCCCTGCAGATTCTTCTGAAGACTGGACGTTGACCAGATAGGAAGAAAAGTATCGTGAAGCCTGGATGTTGACCAGATAGCAATACAAGACTGTGAAGCCTGGATGTTGACCAGATAACAGTAAAGTACACTGTGAAGCTTGGATGCTGACCAAATAACAGTTTACTCGGCCAACTACTTTGAAGCCCGAATCCAACCGAATATTAGTAGGCCCTAAAATCAAAAGGAAAACCGGAGGCGACCGGATAACCATTTGATTTCCTTCTGAAGACTGGATGTTAACCAGATAGGAAGTAAAGTATCATGAAGCCTGGATTTTGACCAGATAGCAATACAAGACTGTAAAGCCTGGATGTTGACCAGATAACAGTAAGGTACACTGTGAAGCTTGGATGTTGACCAAATAACAGTTTACTCGGCCAATTACTTTGAAGCCCGGATCCAGCCGGATATTAGTAGGCCCCAAAATCAAAGGGAAAACCGGAGGCGACCGAATAACCATTTGATTTCCTTTTGAAGACTGGATGTTGACCAGATAAGAAGTAAGGTATTGTGAAAACCTGGATGTTGACCAGATAGCAATGCAACACTGTGAAACCTGGACGTTGACCAAATAACAATTAACCGTTAACAGAATGAAGATTCTCATTCTTGAAACCTCAGAAGATTGACATACTCCCAAGCTCCTGATACCGTTAGCAGAATGAAGATTCTCATTCTTGCTTCCAAAGTAGATTGGCATACATCCAAACTCCTGATATTCCCGCCAGAATGAAGATTCTCATTCTCAGAGTGGCATACAACCTAAACCCCTGAACTTCTTCCAAACAGGAATAAGTTTTTCCCTAGAGTCCTGAGCTCACTCTCCAGCAGAATAGCTACTCCTCAACAGTATAGCTATTCCCCACAGAGTTTTTACTCCCCAACAAAATGAAGATTCTCATCCTTGATTCTCCAGTGAATTTGCCAGAGCTTTATTTACTCTCAGCATAATTTTGTCAGAATTTTTAATCCCCTGCAGATCGGAGATTCTTGTTCTTGACTCCTCAGCACAAATTCCCCTAGCAGAATGAGGATTCTCATTCTCAATTCCCCACAGAGTTTTCAAAATATCCCACAGCGCAGTTCTCCTCGATAACAGGCATACGGGCTCTCGCAAAGGAATCTCTTATGCGATCAACATTCTTGGATGGCATCTTTAAGCCCATCTCTGGAGAGATTCAGTCACATCTCTAAATGGCATCTTTAAGCCCATTCCCTCAACAACATTTTGACGAGTGAAAATTTACGGGAACTCTAGTGTCCAATCCTCTTTTACCTTCGAGTCACGAAAGGCAAACTCGCCAATCTAACTCTTCAGGTTCAAGAAGATTAAACAGGGGCAACTGTTGTACCCCAAAATTTGCCCTCTCATCCTTCAGGAATTCATCCTGAATTCTCAGGGTTTCTCTTAAACAAATCCAAGCCCTAAATTATCATTCCTTTCCAAGTAAACCATTTACAAGAGCAAAATGGTCATTTGCAAGCTCAAAAGTCAAATTTTTTACCTTGAAAAAGTTAAATTCTAAATACTTAGAATTTTCTCTAAAAAATGAGTGTTTAAGAAAAAATGGCACTTCAGAACTTCTGAACCAACCTCCAGGCAGAAATGGTCAGAAGTTGCAAACTTGGCTCAGCACATAACATTCAGTCAGAAGGTGGCTCTTCAGCAGCTACACCAACTCAGTTAGGGGTTGTAAACATGGTTCAACATATAATATTCAAACAGAACATGGCTCTTTCAGCAGTTACGCAAATTCAGCCAGAGTTTGCTAGAGAAATGCAAAGAAGGCAACAAAGCCTGAAACTCCCTCAGAATGTACTGGGATCAGAAGGTAATGGGATCATCAGATTGGGTAAAATACTGAAGCAGAATCACTAAGTCTAGAGTTTTCAGAGGCAGATCAAAGGAGCATACTGGAAAGTCTGGAAAACTCTCAGAATTTGCTGAGGCAGCAAGAAGCCAAAGTCAGAGCTTGGTTTACGTTGTTTTTTTGGTGAAGCAGAACTGCTGGCTCAGGTTTTAGGTAATGATGCAAAATCTCCTATTATAAGATTTCTGATTTTGACAAATCTCATCACCATTTAATGCTCATTAATGTTCACAACCACTTTTGAGCATTCATCCAAGGGGTCTCTCCACGTGTGGCATGGTAACACCCTCGTGCAGGCTTAGGCATGGATCTATGCGCCAATTTTTGCCTATGGGTGTCACTTCCCCTTAATCCTCGCTTATTGTTCCAACCTAGGCTGAAAAGTTGTCCATCATCACAACTTTTCATGAACTTCCTTCAAGAACAAGTTAACCCCTACTACATGGTATTGGCGCCATTTAACGTTTAAAAATTCACAAAGCCTTTCCTATAAATAGGACACCATTGTCCATTAAAAAGCCTGGTAAAAAAAATCCAGAAAAAAATTGCTAGAAGAGGAACATAAAACTCTAGCAAGAAAACATTGTGAAACTCTGCCAAAATTCCCAGTGTTTCATAACTTTGAATTTCCTACCTCCAAACTTCATTGATACCCAATTTGCTTCCTGACTAGATAACGCCCATACAGTTTCTGACCATACATACATATATCTTCTCCATCCACCCATTCTAAAAAGAACCTGCCCAGAACACCATCAGAGCTAAGGCTAGCTCCAATTCACATATCTTCTTCCAACAGCAAGGTAAGCACCTGCTGACTCTCACCACGCTGTTAAGCATCATTAGCTTTGCATGCTCAGTAAACACAATGTAGATATCATGTTGTTGTTGTACGTGTTCTGAGGATTTTCATGCCTCTGAATGCTTAAGTAGGAAGTGAATCAGTGTAGAACCTGCCTGTGACCTGTTTGGTTCTGTCTTCTGAAACACTATGACACCTGTTGAGACTGTCCTAGGCACGCCTTCTATTTTTGTGGAAAAATAATAAAATTGAAGGTGTTCTGACTAGCACAGGGGGAAACCAAGCTCTGACTTTGACGCCAGCACTTCTCTGGCCTGTTTTGCTGTCAATAATATCAGAACTTTTGAAAATTATTGTGTTTCCAGCAGGGTCAGAACTTCTGACTTCCCCACTAACAAACTTCTGTCTTGCAGCGCATGGGAGTCAGAACTTCTGACCTTCCCACTAACAGGTTTCTGTTTTGCAGGGCACCAGAGTCAGAAGTTCTGACTCATACATTTTCACTAACAGGTTGATATCCTGCAGCAGGCCTGGGTCAGAACTTCTGACTTCCTCTCAGCAGCGCGCTAGCCCTCTCTCTCTTTCTCTTTTTCTTCCCCTTGTTATTTTCTTTTTTTTAATCTATTTTTCTCGTTGAACCATCCCCATGTACAAGTGTGTATCCCCCACCCCCTAAATATTGTAAGAGCGTAGGATTTTACATTTCCACATTTTTATTGCTTTCAAATGTAAATGCTAGTAATTAGGATATGTGTGGCAAGATAAAATCAATGAAATAGAAAATCCTAATTCAAGATAAAATCATGCATGCAATAAAACACACTTGCACTCAAACACCCCTTAAGGTATCTCCACTTGGTTGCCTAAACAAATGGCCATGGTATGCATGCTAGGTATCTTGGCAAAACAAAAACAAAACAAAAGATCATAGTCCCTCGATGACGCTATCTTGGTTGCCTATACAAAAATGATCTAGTCCCTCAAAAAAATTTATAATATACTTAGCACTATTGCTATCATGGTCAATACGATGACCTGCGCCTGTCCCGTTTAACATCCAAATACAAAGTTGTTTACCAAATACAATGGTAAAACAACACTGTCAAAAGGGTTAAAAATGTATAGGAAAGATCTTTGAGTAAAATAGGGTAGACAACTCTTAATTACTTGATCAAAACATGCAAAACATTCTTGCTATTTTCAAACACACCTCACTACACAATTTCAAAACATTTTCCAAATCAAACTTTCAAACATTGAAAAATCTTTTCAAAAGACAATACACCTTTGTATACATTCAAACAAGAATCATTACAAAGGTTGCCACAACGATGGCCTCTTTTCAAAACATTTTCAAAGCCACACACAAAACAATCAATTGAAAAGCAAAAGCAAGTGATCTAAACAAGTAACTAAGAGCCCGTGGATAACCATGGATGAAAAGGGTGCTAGCACCTTCCCTTTTCATAATCTACCCCCCGAACCCAAGAAAACATCTCAAAGGTCTTTCTTGTTCTTTTTGATCTTTCCTTTGGATAAAATAAAAAGAAGGTGGCGACTCTTGCTAAACCGAAACATTTGCGAACACAAACGCAAAACCTCAAGTCAGTTCTCCCACCGTACCACACTTTATCAAAATGGAAATGGCACCTTTGTGCCATAAATGGAAATATAGCTTGGATAAAGGCTCTAATGCTTGGATTAAATCTCTATCAGTTGTGTAAACATTTAATTATGGAGTAAGAAACAAGTTTGAGGCCTGCAAAGCAAAGATTATGCAGCCTAGGCTTGGATTTGAATTTTTGTTCATCATGAAATGGCTTGAAATCAAAGTGATAAATTGCCAACTTCATCTCTTCGATTCTCCCTACTCAAGAATGATCTCAAGGAGTTCCTTGACATTTTGGAAAGCTTGCAATGTGATCTACAATTAATATTTGAATTGCTTTTGAAAATTTCATTTGGAACTATGTGAAAATTTTCCGTGAAGTTAGGTCAAAAATCTGCCTAACTAGGGCAAAATTTCACTAAGTTATTTTAGTACATGAGCATGTATTCACAAAATTATATCTTAAGATCCAAGAATTTTTAGGAGAAATTGTGTGAGGAAAAGTTGTATACTTCATGGAGATCTACAACTTTCATGTTGGAAGCTTCCTTTGAATCATCTTGCATCATGGTGAAAATTTGGCTCAAAGTTGAGAAAAAATAAGAAATTTTCTATACTTAGAAAAATTTCTAAGTTATGAAATTTCAACTTTTCAAAACAAAATCTTAAATCCTTGATTTCTTGATGAAAAAGTTTCACATTTTGACAAGTTTTGATGAATTATGATCTTTGGCACTTGATTTTGACCAAAAAGTCAAAGTTTGACTTTTCAGTGTATAGTTGACTTTTGATCAGTTGACTGAAAAATTCATCTGTCAATCCAATGGATTTGTAATGTTTTGAGTCATGTTATTGGGTAAAGATGATGCAATTCAACTCTTGAAATCATACTTCAAACCAATTGATCATTTTCTAGGTAAAAAATCAGCAATTGCCCTTTCTCAGTCAAAACCCTAATTTTGACCATTTGCCCTTTTGGTGATTTGATCAAATTTCTTGAGGAATTATGGTCCAAACTTGATCAAATGATACATATGAGTCTAAGATTTTGATGTGGATAAAAAATTATGAATTTTGACTGTAAATTTTCCATGGTTGACTTTTTCCCCAATACAGTTGATTTTTAGGTCAATTGTCCAATTGACTGATCAAAAATGTGATTCAAGGCTTGAAACTTGACATTAGTAATCTTGGGGGTCCATAATGATCCTTTAAAGTAAAATAAAGCATTGATAGTCAAAAATCCTTGTGCAAACTCAAACCCTAATTTTCAGTCATCAGTGCTTAAGGGGGTGTCTTGAGCTGATCAAACCCTAGTGCAGTCTTGATCCAAAGGAGATCTTGTGAAAATCCTTGATAATTGAGAGGGAAAATTTTGGGGTACAATAAATACTATTTGGCTTATCCCTCATCGGATAACCAAGTTATCGTCATACAAGAACATGGTTGTAGTTAATTCCTCCCTTTGTACCAAGAAGAGCTACATTGGAGAAACTACCACAACTGTCAACAATCTCTATATCATGGTAAGCCTAATGATACCAAACAATATTTGAGTGATTAAGTTCCATGATCTTAGGAGCCCAATGGGGTTCCTTTTGGACATCCCAGAAAGCATCAGACTGAGGCAAATGAGAAGTAAACCACTGATACAATAGAGGCGTGCAACAGATAATCATCTCACCATGATAAGAGACCAAAGACGAATAGAGTAATAAGCATCACCCAACAACGTAGTAACTGGGTTTCCATCATAAAGATCCTGATAGCATTGATATCAACAAATTTTTCTACATTAGGAAATAAGAACAACCCGTAAGAAATTAATCAAAGATGGCCTCAAAAGCAGTTGTGCTCTTCATCCTAGCAAAGTAACGAGCTTTCTCCAATAAGAACTGAGCTAGTAATCCTCTAATCCCTCCTTTAGTAGTCATGGGGGCTTCAACCTCATACTTCCCCAAATGGATCAAAGCACCAATCTCATGTGGTTTTGTCTCACCCTCCAAACCAGTAAAAGGAACACGATCGGTAATAGGTAAACCCATCATATAAGAATACTCCTCTAGTGTAGGCATCCACTGATAGTCGGGGAAAGTAAAGCATTGATACATCGGATCATAGAACTGGACAAGGTCGAGAGAATACCCTCCTTCATCCTAAGCTTCATGAGAGAAATGATGGACCCATACTTCCTTCAAAAATCTGCAGAACACTCAATTTCGGAAATCAAACTCATCAACTCATCTATATTGGGATCTTTAAAACTATATTTTCCGGTATTTCTTTTTCCAGAATCCATAGTCAAAAAGTACCTGAGATATTCACAAATAGTCAACTTTAAGTCCCTTGAAATAAAATGTCTTCAAAATTTACTCACGAGTGCATGAATGCATGATGCAACAATCACACGCAAGATCACAAACATAGGGTTCATAGGTTCAATGTCAAGAGCATGAGGTTGAACGTATTACCCATAAGGTATGGTCTAAGAGTTATCACCTGCCAAACAAGGTTCTAGGGGTTCCCAGAGTATACATCCTTCCTTCAGATATTACCAACTTCTTGATTAACTCGGTAATTAGTAATATTCTCAATAAAAACTCGTCCGAGCGTATTATCGCGTGACAACTTTTTCCGGATTACTCCGTCATAGCTTCCGCACTACACCTAAAAGGCCAAGATGGGTTAGGTATTCTACAGTCCTCAGTTTCAGCAAGCTCCTAGGTCAAAAGCGGTACGTCTTCCCGATTACTCGGTAAACGACACTACAGCCAAAGGGGCCTCCACTAAGTGGGGGATCTCATGCCTCCTTTTTTGGGATTACTCCCTCAAGGTTAACATGACTATACCGCCTATCCTATCTTAAGTTTTCCCAAGTCCGGGTATAGGACTCATGAGTAATCACCAAGCACCCTGAAAACCAGAAAAAACTAGACAATCATATATATAACATATACATAATAAAACAATCAAGTGTATACACAGATAAACAAAGATAGGTTTAACCCACTTAGGGATGGACCAGCAATGGTCAATCTTTCCCCAGTGAAGTCGCCATTTTTTTCTGTAGCGATAGAAATGTTGAGACTAAGCCATTGGATTTATACAAATTAAAATAAAAATCACCAACGCGCTTTATTGTTTCCAAAGGAATGGGAAAAGAGAGAATAACCTAAAATAGGGGGGAAGATTCTAGTTAAGGGGGTTGGTTATGCAAAGGGAAGGTATTATCACCCTAAACATCTACGGTACTCCGCGGGAACATCTTTGAAAAATCTGCATATTTTGGCTTATAAAATGTTGTATGTAAAATAAATTGTGGGGATGAGAAAAAGAAATATATATTTTTTTATGATTTTTGCACCCTCCGCGATTGTGAACCTTTAGTGCCTACGTACCACCTTTCATACAATAGGGGATCAGGGTACACGTAGTTCCTCTTTAAAAATTTTGAAATAAAAACACAAGTGTGTTGGTTAATTTTATGAGATAAGACGTCATCGTCATTGTCCGTGTGGAAAACATACTTACTACCCACAATCTTGAGAAAGGAGAATTTGCTTTATCTCAAAGTGGAGGATATGACTTCGATTTTAAAATCAACAAAACCTCGCTCAACACCTAAGTGGAAAATATCTCTCTTCACTACATATTGTAGAAGTATAGTTGTTTGCATCACTACAAGGATTGACGAGAGTCCAATCTTTTTGAGAAAAGTTTTAAAGTAAAAACCAAAGTGGCAAAAATGGTTTAAATGAGATTGATTGAATTTTAGTATTCTCACAAAAATGTCCAAGTATTGTTAAAATGATTAATGTTTGATTAAGAAAATATTTAAAAATGCATGGACTTGAGTCCAAGTTTATTATGAAAGTGGTTCAAGTTTTTGAAGCAAGAAGAGTTTGAAAAATGCTGAGAAGGTTTTGAAAATTAAAGGATGGGAGAAAATGAAGAGGGTGTTCTATGTACAGGAGAGTAAAGGGTAAGGTAAAGAGGATCTGAGCGAATAAGAAACCAGTACTTTACATGGTAAAGTCAATACCATGTTCCAATCCCGTTGGGCTTAAAAGCCACAGACAAAAAAAAGAAATAAGTTAAGGATATACCAAACCTCTGGTGAAAATAAATCACAAGTTGACAGAATCAAAAAACCAGATGTAAGATAATACTCCAAGCAGCGAATAAAGCGCATTGAATTGCAACCCGTGAAAATAAATCACGGATGAAGAAAGCGCGGATAAAACTCACGGTATAAGATAAGATTCCCTGCATCACATGAAATATAGAGACAAAACTACAGCACAGGAAAACTTATATGCCCCTGTACGATTTTCAGAAGTTAATTTGAATTAAATTTTAAAATCGCAATGGAATGAAAATAATATTTACATAACCTGGATTTATTTACAAGTGAAGTGAATAAAATATAAAATCAAGAGTGTTATGTACAATTATATATTTTAAATACCAAATATTAAATCGGAATAGTGAACTAAAGAATACAATAGAAAGGGAATGAAGAAGAAATTATGGACGCGCTATGCGAGAATGAATTGCTTGAAACAATTATCAGAAACCTTCACAATAAACAAACTTTTTAGTAGCATAAGCGGTATAAAAATTAAAATGAATGAAATTGCAACAATGAGAATCTATATTTGTAATTACAAAATATAAAATTGAAATGAAATTGTATGAACGCACATGAATATTTACACAAATAAAAATCAAGAATTCGCGATATTATTCCATGTAAACACAAAAAATCAGCATTGCATACATTATTTCAAGTGTATCAAAAGCAACTGTTATATCAACCATAACGAAAAACAAAAATCAAAAGTTCATATTGCAACATGAGAAATTGAATTAAAAATAGGATTAAAACCTTTAAATCAAATATGGACAACAACTATGCATTTAACTATTATGTCCCAAACTTTCAATTCAAACATGGTTTGTAACAAAAGGAAATAACATGTTGTCTTCAATAGTTTCTCGATCAGGTTTACACACAAATAAATGCGGCATTATCGTCACCTTCATCGAAACAAGTAACAATATCAATCCTTGAATTGTTTTCCGGATTAAAGTAAAATATGAACAAAAACATTGAACAACAATCTTTATTCTCTTATTCAAAATGCAGCAGTCATTTAACAATATGATGCTCAAATCAAAGTTTTAATCAAATTTAAACAAATTCCACACACACCAACAAAATGCAATCAATACAAATTCCTTATCACATTTCGACGTATCCTAAGCACACACTATCAAGCATTATTTTTGGGCATTTCATTAGCATATCGTTTCAAAAAGGAATAACACCATTTAATCATCACTTTCACATAATAACACAAATGAAACAAAACTGATATCAAAACCAAAAAATCTAGATTCAACCAGTATAGCACCAATGACTCAAATAGAATTATCTTTCATCTCAACTTAACACAAGTAACATCAATGATAACTGGAGTGAAGAGGAGAGATTAATACCAAAGCTTGTTAAATTCAGAAGCAATTCGCGGCTGGTTGCTGGAAATGACACGGTTGCGGAGACAGGAAACTGAAGCTCGCGGAGAACTGAAGCTTGATTTGCTGAAACGGTCGATGATGTTGGTTGTAACTCGCGGAAGTTGTTGGTGTTATGCGGAATTGATGATGTTGTTGGGTGGACGACGATGATGAATTGAAGGGCGGAAGATGATGAATGTTGGAGGTGGGTGGCGTTAACAGTGGGTTACGGTTATTAATGAAGGGAAATTGGATTTAATAGTGGCGGATGGTGGTTCGGTGAAGGTTGGATGGTGTTGATTTGATGAAAGGGAGTTGAATTTGCGGAATTACGGTGATGGATATTGGTAGAGGTTGGATGTTGGAGTGGATCGGAAGTGAGGAATGTTGGGGATGGTGATGGGTTGTTTACGGATGGAAGTATGCAGGCGGAGGAATGTGCTAGCGGAGTTGTTTTTGTTTGGGTTGAATATGAAGGGGTTAGTGTTATGGTGGGTTTGCTAGAGAAGGTTGTTGGTGGAGAGAGGGTATGGCGATGGATACGGGATGTTGCAGAATTGGGATGAAGAAATAGGCGGAGGGGTAGTAGATGAAGAAGGGAGTTGTGAGAGAGAGATGGGTTTTGCATGGAAAGAGAGGAAGTAATTGGTTTACTGTTGGATATTTTGTTTTGTGTGATTTGGAAAGAGAATAAATAAGTATTATACAAACAAGTCAAAGAGGAAAATTGTTTTCAATTCAATCAGGTTCGTTCATTTCCTTCAATTTTTATCCATCCGCAATTCTTGCTAACAACCAATAGGAATAGAGCAAAGTGTAATAAACTTTTTTTTTGTGACTAAAAAGCCCCCTTAATGACAAAAATGAGGTGAAAAACTAAAAGTGTAAAAATTAATTCAATTAAAAAAAAATTTGAATTTTTTCTGGATAAAAATAAAGACCCAAAATGACTAAAAACGGTAAAAAAATGGACAAAAATTTATCCGATAAAATAAAATGAACACATTAAAATAAACTACATGTCACAAAGATTAAAGAAAAAAATATTCAAAAAGTCAAAATCGAAATAAAATGAGGATAAAAATATCAGGCTGAACAGACGATTACGGTTAAAAACGAGACTTCAAATTGTACCGAGAAAATAAAGCCAGCATGTCGTCATAATCTACGTGAAACGCAGATTCATAAAATGATCAGTAAAAGGTGAAAACTTGAAATATTTTCTCGCTATTTTTTCCGCATAGTGTCGAATAACTTTTAACAATTTGTCTATAAAACCGAAATATTAATATTATCGACACGTAAACAACTTGGAACAATGCAAGAAATGAGTAAACAGATAAAAATGCATGAAGTGAAATGTCAGGTATTTTCCAACTACAAAACCATGCAAACTTCGATTTAAACTGATTTTTGGTCAACTTAAATACAACTAATGGTGTAAAATGTGATGAATGAAGATATTTATTAATGATTGTGATCAAATAAAAAAATATGATATGAAAGTGAGACTAAAAAAAACATTTTAGGGGTGAAATTTAGGGTGCAACCGCTGAAATCATTTTGAGAAACCTTCTAAAGCAAAGTCGTTCTTCACATCATTAGCTCTTGACTCGTAAAGAGAAGTTTGAGATGACGTCAAGGAGATTCATATGCTTGAAGAATCGCTCAAAAAATATTGATCAGTAAGGATGTTATAATCATTCAAACTCAAATTGGAAAACATTGACTTTTGGTCTGACAACTTCAAATCAACTCGCAAACTTGATCTTTTTCATAGCCCAAGACACTATTAATCACATATGAACTTGATATGTCGTAGAAGGCATGGAAATAAACACATGAACCTATATCAAATAATATTGAGAATTAAGCAATCAGACTCGTCTTAACTTTGCTGAACAAAACTTAAGGATAACACGACCTAAGATTATAGATCACCGCTCTGAGTCATAGGCTTTTGGGAACTATTTTTGGCTTGAACACACCATAACCCTAACCGGAGAGTCATCACCCGAACTTCTTGGTTGCAAACCCTGTCTTTCAAGACACAAAACAGACAAAATATATTTTGGAATTTTGGTCAGAAGTCACTAAAATATAAAATACATATATACGAGGCATGCGATTCAAAGAGCTTGTGATCTCTCAGGAGCAAGGCTAAAGATAAGGAGAATAACCAGACCCTAGTGTGATCTTGATATGATCGAGTTGATATGATATGATAGAGGAATATTAGGGGCAAAAATTGGGGTACAACACCGGCGAACCAAAAGGGTTTGGGAAAAAATAATGTATATATAGAAAATATTGTACACCCAACAAGTCGAAAACCTGAAAGGTCAGCTTAGGAAAAAAAAGGGTATCCTGGTGGACTCAAAACCCGAGAGAGAGGTCCAGGAAAAAATTAGGAATTAAAGCGTACGACTATGTCCCGTTGGATCACTTACAGCCAACTTTATTACCAAGTTCAAAAGTTCAAATGGTTCAATCAACTCCTTCTAATGGCAAAGGACGAGATGTTCAAAGTATATTTGTATTAATAACTTGCCTATAAACATGCGAGTTTGTATAAAGAGATGGAAATCCTTGTAAGAGGAAGTCGTCGTGAACTGAAAGAGTACAAAGGACGAGATGTTTTCACTTTGTACTCTTTCAGTTCACGAAGACTTCCTCTTACAAGGATTTTCGTCTCTTTATACAAACTCGCCTGTTTATAGGCAAGTTATCAATACAAATATACTTTAAAGTCCAAATTTTTTGTTTTTTCTGTTTTGCTTGCAAAATTGTCAAATGACTAAAATTGAATGAACATATGCATATGAACATGATTAATTGTTAACAAATATATACATAAGAACAGGAATCAACATTTAATCAAAACTTTAGGAGTTGGGATGAAACTCAAGTTGTCCATAAATCCCCACAGAATGCCTTTCATAAGGTTATCCCCCGTGAAGTCGCCACAGCCACCTCTATAAGATTATCCCCATAGAGTAATCTTCACAAAAAAGGTACATTCCCCACAATCTCTCCGGAAGATCACTCCAATAGATAAAGGAGTTTAATTTCTTTCAGCAATATCACCAACCTACAGAATTTCGATCAGTACGCTTCTCGGAAATTCTTTTCCCCAACTGAGTTTGTTCCTCTAAAACTGAAGAAAGAGACCATGCAGAGTTTCTTTAGCAAATTAAATTTCCCCAAGATAGTTTCCTCAGCAGAGCACTTCTCCATCAACAAGGGTTTATTTCCCCAACAGCGTTTATTTCCCCAACAGACTACAAATCACTATCCCCATGAAGTTTCTACAAAGCTTGGAATTCGACAAGATACCGGTTAACTTTATCCTCCCCAAACGAGTTGGAAGTCTATCCATCTCTTTTATCCTCGGTAATGGTATATAAGAATTAAACTCCCTAGTAGAGGAACAGATGACCAATGTTCCTAAACTCTACTCCCCAGACAAAAATCAATACATCCCCTGCAGATTTTCCTCAAACAAGTAACTAAGAATCCCCAACAGAAGCATTCTAGACAAGATTGAAGAGACACATACTCTTCATCCCTAACAATAGTTAGGGATTTATTTTCCAATACAAATACACTTCAACAACATTGCACCTTCATTCATCATAACATATACATACGAAACGCATATAGCACAATCTCATTAATTTTTAGAATATCATTGTGCAATGCATTTCAAACATCATGACATCGCATACAACTAACTCTTTACCTTTTCAGGAAAGATCAATCAACAGACCAATATCATCAACAAATCCTCAAAGCAGATTGTAAAACACAGGCCAAATATCTACGTGATGAATAATCCCTTCAAACCTCTGCTGGCTCAGATTAAATTAACCAAAGATTTATTCTGATACTTCTCTCAGTAGACCTTTTTCTGGCTCAAATTAATTCGACCAAATATTTATTCTGATACTTCTCTCAGTTAAAGATTTAAAGACATTTGTTGGCTCAGATTAAATCGACCAAAGATTTATTATGATACTTCTCTCGGTAGACCTTTTTGGCTCAGATTAAATCAACCAAAGATTTTCTCTGATACGTCTCTCAGTAGACCTTTTTCTGGCTCAGATTAAATCAACCAAATATTTATTCTGATATTCTCTCAGTTAAATATTTAAAAACCTTTGTTAGCTCAGATTAAATCGACCATAGATTTATTCTGATACTTCTCTTAGTAGACCTTTTTCTGGCTCAGATTAAATCGACCAAAGATTTATTCCGATACTTCTCTCAGTTAATGATTTAAAGACATCTGCTGGCTCAGATTAAATTGACCAAAGATTTATTCTGATACTTCTCTCAGTAGACCTTTTTCTGGATCAGATTAAATCGACCAAAAATTTATTCTGATACTTCTCTCAGTTAAAGATTTAAATACATTTGTTGGCTCAGATTAAATCGACCAAAGATTTATTCTGATACTTCTCTCAGTAGACATTTTTCAGGCTCAGATTAAATCAACCAAAGATTTATTCTGATACTTCTCTCAGTAGACCTTTTTCTGGCTCAAATTAAATTGACCAAAGATTTATTTTAATAGTTCTCTAAATTAAAGATATAAAGACATTTGTTGGCTCAGATTAAATCGACCAAAGATTTGCTCTGACACTTCTCTCATTAGACCTTTTTCTGACTCAGATGTAATCAACCAAAGATTTATTCTGATACTTCTCTTAGTTAAAGATTTAAAGACCTCGGTTGGCTCAGATTAAATCGACCAAAGATTTATTATGATACTTCTCTCAGAAGACCTTTTTATGGCTCAGATTAAATTGACCAAAGATTTATTCTGATACTTCCCTAAGTTAAAGATTTTGAAACATCAACTGGCTCAGATTAAATCGACCAAAGATTTATTCAGATACTTCTCTCAGTTAAAGATTTAAAAACATCTGTTGGCTTAGATTAAATCGACCAAAGATTTATTCTGATACTTCTCTCAGTAGACCCTTTTCTGACTCAGATTAAATCGACCAAATATTTATTCTGATATTTCTTCAGATACAGTCGAGCGAAGACTCATTCTGATACTTATATCAACAATTACCTCTAGATGGCATCTATAAGCACATCTCCGACAACTTTATGTCACCTCTCCAAATGGAATCTTTAAGCCCATTCCCGATATAATCAAAAAACAGTTTTACTTCATACACAAGCGAGTGCAAATTTCTGGGTACTTAAGTGTTCAATCATCTTCTACCCTTGAGTCGCGAATGGCAAACAAGCCAATCTAACTCTTCAGGTTTAAGAAGATTGAGTAGGGGAAATTGTTGTACCCTAAAATTTTCCCTTCTCTTTTCTCAAGACATTTCTCACCAAAGATCTCAACTGCCCAAGGATTCTCAAGGGTTTGATCAGACAAGCTCACCTCCTAAGCATTGAGCCTCCAAATTAGGGTTTTGGTTTTATCAAGGACAATTGGACTTTTTATGCCTCAAATGACTTTCGCGGTTCATTATATGTCTTCAAGATTTCTCATACCAAGTTTCAAGCCTGGCATCACAAATTTGCTCAGTTAATTGCTCAAATGACTGAAAATTAACTATATTGGGTAAAAAGTCAAATGTGGTCAATATACAGTCAAACTTCATGATTTTTGGCCAACATCAACATTTTTAAGTCATATTCATCAATTGATCAAGGGTTGATCACAATGCCTCAAGAAAAGCACTCAAATCATCAAAGGGGAAAATTTGTCAAAATTAGGGTTTTGACTAAGAAGGACTAATCAGTGACTTTTGACCTAGTACATGACCTAATGGCTTGAAACATGATTTCAAGGACTCAAACACAACATGTTGACCTAATTTCATGGCTCAAATAATTTCTCAAGATCAATGGATTGATAGTTGAAATTTGATCAATTGATGAAAAGTCAACGAATACACAAAAAGTCAAACTTTGACTTTTTGGTCAACATTAAATTTCAAAGATCAAAATTCATCAAGACATTCAAAAATATCAAACTTGATCATCAAGAATCAAGAAATTCAAAAAGTCAACAAAAAAGTCAAGATTTCAAAGACAGAAAAATTCTAAGTGTTTTTAACCTTGATAATTTCAATACTTCATGACAATTTTTCGCCAAAATGCAAGATGATTCAAGGAAAACTTTCAACATGAAAGTTGTAGATCTTGATGAAATACAAAACTTTTTCCCTTAGGGTTGATGTCTAAAAAATGCTTAGATTTGAAGATATGAGCTCATAAAGACATGAAATTTTTCATAAAACACTTAGTGAAAATTTTAACAAGTTTAGACAGATTTTTGACCTAACTCCTTGACCAATTTTCACCAAGTTCCAAGTTGATTTAGCAAAAGTATCCTAGCAATAAAAACACTATGGTGGTACCAAGTTATATCATCAACAATGATAATCATGATGAGAAAGACAAAATCAATGGAAAACCTCCAATGTTTGATGGTGAGAACTTCGATTACTGGAAAGACATAATCGAAAGTTTCTTTCTATTTCATGACGCTGATCTCTGGGATGTGGTAACTGATGGATACATTCACCCAGTTGATGAAAGCGGTCAGAAGATTGACAAAAAGATAATGATAGATCAACAAAAGAAAGAATTGAGAAATCATCATAAAGCCAAAACAATCCTCTTGAGTGTTATCTCGTACACCGAGTATGAGAAGATCATAAACAAAGAATTTGCTAATAACATGTTTAACTCTTTGAGAATGACCCATGAAGTAAACACGCAAGTCAAAGAAACCAGAGCTCTTGCACTCATTCAGAAGTATGAGGCTTTCAAAATGGAAGAAGATGAAACAGTTGAAATAATGTTCTCAAGGTTTCAAATTCTGGTTGTTGGGCTAAAAGTTCTGGACAAAGGATACTCAATAGCAGATCATGGAAATAAAATCATCAGAAACTTACCCAAGAAATGGAGACCCA
The DNA here is from genome assembly GCA_948472305.1 of Vicia faba. Classification (NCBI taxonomy): domain Eukaryota; kingdom Viridiplantae; phylum Streptophyta; class Magnoliopsida; order Fabales; family Fabaceae; genus Vicia; species Vicia faba. The sequence goes on from OX451738.1 coordinate 262,460,997, forward strand.
TGGTCATAACCTTAAAACTAGTCAAAGATCTAATAAAATTATCTCTTGAAGAACTTATCAGCTCCTTGAGAAGTCGTGAGATATAACTAGAAAAAGATGAGCCCCGGAAGAAAGGTAAGTCTCTCGCTCTTAAATCTAATAAAAAATATGAACCTAAAGTTTTTCAGGAAAAAGAAGAAAACTCTGGTGGATCCTCGTCAGAAGAAGACGAATTATCTCTTCTCTCTAGAAGAATTAATCAGCTATGGAAGCGCATGCTAAGGAAGTTTAGAAATCCCAGAAGAACATGGAATCATTCTGAATCTTCTTCTGGATACAAAAAATCTAGCAACAAAGATATTGTATGCTACGAATGCAACGAACCATGTCATTACAAAAGCGACTGCCCAAACCTTCAAAAAGAAAAGCCTAAAAAGAAGTTCTCCAATAAAAAGAAGAAAAGTCTTACAGCAATGTGGGATGACTCAGAATCTTCTGAAGCTGAAACAAAATCATAATATTAACGAGCCAACATAACCTTAATGGCCAACATGTTAGATGACACAGGATCGCCTGAATTAGAGTCATACTCAGAGCCAGAAGAGATGACTTTAACAGCAAAATTTAAACACCAATCAAAGCTATCCAAGAAATTCCAGCTCCTCGTACTGAGAAGGAAGTCAGAGGTTTCCTAGGATGACTAAACTACATTTCCCGATCCATCTCTCACCTGACTGCTACTTGTGAGCCACTCTTCAAGTTGCTGAAGAAAGATCAAGTGGTAAGATGGAATGACGACTGTCAAATAGCTTTTGACAAAATCAAGGAGTACATGCAAGAACCTCTAATCCTGATGCCACCAGTCGAAGGAAGACCTTTGATCATGTACTTAACTGTTTTAGAGAATTCAATGGGGTGTGTGGTGGGGAAGCATGACGAGTCTGGTCAAAAAGAGCATGCAAGATACTACCTTAGCAAAAAGTATACCGAGTGTGAAACAAGATATTCACTGCTCGAGAAAACTTGTTACGCTTTGGCATGGGCTGCTCGCCAACTAAGACAATATATGTTTACTCATACCACTTTATTGATCTCTAAGATGGATCCCATAAAGTATATCTTTGAGAAGTCATCTCTCTCTAGAAGGATATCCTGATGGAAAATGATCTTAACTGAGTATGACATTCAGTACACTACACAAAAAGCAATCAAAGGAAGTGTGTTGGAAGATCATTTGGCACATCAAGCTGTAGATGACTACCAATGTGTGTGCTTTGAATTCCCAGATGATAATACCATGCTAGTAACATATAATGAAGAACCTGGACTCTATGAAAGACCTGAATAAGGATCTCGGTTGACTATGGTTTTTGATGGAGCTTCCAACACACTGGGTAACAGAATTGGTGCTATAATTATTTCCCCCGAAGGTTGCCATACACCTTTCAATGCCAGACTCTGCTTTGACTGTACCAACGACATGGCCGAGTATGAAGCGTGCATCTTGGGTCTTAAGGCTGCTATTGAGTTGAGAATCAAGTTCTTAAGTGTATATGGAGACTCAACTTTGGTCATCAGTTAAGTTAAAGGAGATTGGGATACAAAACATCTAAATCTCATCCCTTACAAAGAACTTGTGCTAGCCCTGATTCCATACTTCGAAGAGGTTACCTTTGAGCATATTCCAAGGGAAGAAAATCAGTTGGCAAATGCTTTAGCTACCATGTATTCTATGTTCAAGGTCATATGGGACAATGAAGCTCCTTGAATTACTGTCAAAATATTTGATGAATTAGCGCACTGCTATGAGATTAACACTTATGGTGTAGAGGAGGAGCCTTGGTTTCATGATATGAAAAGATATCTCGAATCTCAAGAGTATCCTGAAGGGGCGTCAGTTAATGACAAGAAATTCATGCGGAGGTTCTCAGCCAAGATCTTCCTAAACAATGGGATCTTATACAAGTAAAACCATGATTCAATTCTACTCTATTGTATGGACAAGAAGGAAGCAGAGAAGATCATGAAGGATATGCATAAAGGCATCTTTGGTACTCACTCTAGTGGACATACTATGGCCAAGAAGATTCTGAGAGTTGGTTATTATTGGTCGACTATGGAAAATGATTATCACCACCACTCGAGGACTTTCCATAAGTGCCAAATTTATGATTGTCGCCACCACTCGAAGACTTGCTATTAAATGTCATGACTGCTCCTTGGTCATTTTCAATGTGGGGCATCGATATGATTGGAGAAATCAAACCTATTGCCTCTAATGGAAACCGTTTCAATCTTGTCGCCATAGACTACTTTACCAAGTGGGTTGAAGCATATTCATTTTCCTCAGTTACCAAGAACGTCGTGGCCCAGTTCATCAAGCATAACCTCATCTGCCGATATGGTATCCCTGAAAGGATCATCACTGATAATGGCACCAACCTTAACAATTCCATAAGCACTGAACTCTGCATGTAGTTCAAGATCAAGCATCACAACTCTTCTCCATAGAGGCCTAAGATGAATGGCACAGTGGAAGCTGCTGACAAGAATATAAAGAAGATTGTACAAAACATGGTTGTGACCTATAAAGACTGACATGAGATGCTACCATTTTCTCTTCATGGCTACCGTACTTCGACACGAACTTCAACTAGGGAAACACCTTTCTCTCTGGTCTATGGCATGTAAGTTGTCCTGCCTGTCGAAGTTCAGATTCCTTCTCTAAGGATTATGAAAGAAGCATATTTGGATGAAGACGAACAGATTCACACTAGGTTGGATCAGTTTAATTTGGTTGACGAAAAGAGGTTGGCAGCTGTTTGTCATGGTCAGATGTGCCAGAAACGCATGATCAAAGCTTTCAATAAGAAGATTAAGCATCGGGTATACCAGGATGGCGACTTGGTAATCAAACGCATCATTCTACCACGAGGTGATCCCAGGAGAAAATGGACTCCCATCTATGAAGGGTAATTTGTTGTCAAGAAAGTATTCTCAGGCGGAGCTATGATGCTAACAACTATGGACGGCGAAGATTTCCCGCACCCTGTGAACTTTGACATAGTCAAAAAATACTACGCATAAGAATGACCGCTAGGTTGACATACCTAGGCAAAAATATGGTCACCCCGGCTGTAGCGGTAGAAATGTTGATACTAAGCCATTGGATTGACTAGACTTATTCAAATCAAAACAAAAATCTTCACCGCGCTTTATTGTTTCCAAAGGAATGGGAAAAGAGCGAATAACCCAAAAGAGGGGGGAAAGATTCTAGGTAAGGGGGTTAGTTATGCAAGGGGAAGGTATTAGCACCCTAAACATCTATGGTACTCCGCAGGAACCTCTTTAAAAAATCTGCATATTTTGGCTTATAAAATGTTTTATGTAAAATAGATTGTGGGGATGAGAAAAAGAAGTATATATTTTTTTATGATTTTTGCACCCGTCCCCGTTGTGAACCTTTAGTGCCTACGTACCACCTTCCGTGAAATAGGGGATCAGGGTACACGTAGTTCCTCTTTAAAAATTTTGAAACCAAAACACAAGTGTGTTGGTTAATTTTATGAGATAAGACGTCATCGTCATTGTCTGTATGGAAAACATACTTACTACCAACAATCATGAGAAAGGAGATTTTGCTTCATCTCAAAGTGGAGGATATGACTTGGATTTTAAAATCAACAAAACCTCACTCAACACCCAAGTGGAAAATATCTCTCTTCACTACATATTATAGAAGTATAGTTGCTTGCATCACTACAAAGATTGACAAGAGTCCAATCTTTTTGAGAAAAGTTTTAAAGTAAAAACCGAAGTGGAAAAAATGGTTTAAATAAGATTGATCGACTTTTAGTCTTCACACAAAAATGTCCAAGTATTGTTAAATTGGTTAATGTTTGATTAAGAAAAGATTTAAAAATGCATGGACCTAAGTCCAAGTTTATTATGAAAGTGGTTCAAGTTTATGAAGCAAGAAGAGTTTGAAAAAATATGAGAAGGTTTTGAAAATTAAAGGATGTGAGAAAATGAAGAGGGTGTCCTATGTACAGGAGGGAAAAGGGTAAGGTAAAGAGGATCTGAGCGAATAAGAAACCAGTACATAACATGATAAATTCAATACCGTGTTCCCATCCCTTTGGGTTTAAAAGCCACAAACAAAAAAAAAAGAAATAAGCTAAGGATATACCAAACCTCTGGTGAAAATAAATTACAAATTGACAGCATCAAAAAACCAAATGTAAGATAATACTCCAAGCAGCGAATAAAGCGCATTGAATTGCAATGCATGAAAATAAATCACGGATGAAGAAAGCGCGGATAAAGCTCATGGTATAAGATAAGATTCCCTACATCACATGAAATATACAGACAAAACTACAGCACGGGAAAACTTATATGCGCCTGTACGATTTTCATAAGTTAATTTGAATTAAAATTTAAAGTCGCAACGGAATGAAAATAATATTTACATAACCTGAATTTATTTACAAGTGAAGTGAATAAAATATAAAATCAAAAGTGTTATGTACAATTATATATTTAAAATACCAAATATTAAATCGGAATAGTGAAATAAAGAATACAATAGAAAGAGAATGAAGAAGAAATTATGGACGCACTATGCGAGAATGAATTGCTTGAAACAATTATCAGAAACCTTCACAATAAACAAACTTGTTAGTAGCATAAGCGGTATAAAAATTAAAATGAATGATATTACAACAATGAGAATCTATATTAGTAATCACAAAATATAAAATTGAAATGAAATTACATGAATGCACATGAATATTTACACAAATAAAAATCAAGAATTCATGATATTATTCCATGTAAACACAAAAAATCACCATTTCATACATTATTTCAAGTGTATCAAAAGTAACCGCTATTTAAACCACAACGGAAAACAAAAATCAAAAGTTCATATTTCAACATGAGAAATTGAATTCAAAATAGGCTTAAAACCTTCAAATCAAATCTGGACAGCAATTATGCATTTAATTATTATGTCCCAAAATTTCAATTCAAACATGGTTTGTAACAAAAGGAAATAGCATGTTTTCTTCAATAGTTTCTCGATCAGGTTTACACACAAATAAATGCGGCATTATCGTCACCTTCATTGAAACAAGTAGCAATATCAAGACTTGAACTGCTATCCGAATTAAAGTCAAATATGAACACAAATATGGAACAACAATCTTTATTCTCTTATTCAAAATGCAGCAGTCATTTAACAATATGTTGATCAAATCAAAGTTTCAATCAAATTTAAACAACTTCCACACACACCAATAAAACGCAATCGATACGAATTCCTTATCACATTTTGACGTATCCTAAGAACACACTCAAGCATAATTTTTGGGCATTTCATTAGCATGTCGTTTCAAAAAGGAATAACACCATTTAATTAGCATTTTCACATAATAACACAAATGAAACAAAACCGATATCAAAACCAAAAAATTCATATTCAACCAGTATATCACCAATGACTCAAATAGCATTATTTTTCATCTCAACTTAACACAAATAACAGCAATGCTAATTGGAGTGAATAGGAGAGAGTAATACCAAATCTTGTTGAAGTCGGAAGCAATTCGCGGCTGGTTGCTGGAAATGATACGGTTACGGAGATAGGAAACTGAAGCTCGCGGAGAACCGAAGCTTGATTTGCTGAAACTGTCGATGATGTTAGTTGTAACTCGCGGAAGTTGTTGGTGTTGTGCAGAATTGATGATGTTGTTGGGTGAACGACGATGATGAATTGAAGGGCAGAAGATGATGAGTGTTGGAGGTGGGTGGCGTTATCAGTGGGTTAAGGTAATTGATGAAGGGAAATTGGATTTAACAGTGGCGGATGGTGGTTTGGTGAAGGTTGCATCGTGTTGGTTTGATGAAAGGGAGTTGAATTCGCGGAATTACGATGATGGAGATTGGTGGAGGTTGGATGTTGGTGTGGATTGGAAGTGAGGAATGTTGGGGATGGTGATGGGTTGTTTACGAATGGAAGTATACAGGCGGAGGAGTGTGCTAGCGGAGTTGTTGTTGTTTGGGTTGAAGATGAAGGGGGTTAGTGTTACGGTGGGTTTTTTAGCGGAGGTGGTTGGTGGAGAGAGGGTATGGCGATGGAAAAGGGATGTTGCAGAATTGGGATGAAGAAATAGGTGGAGGGGTAGTAGATGAAGAAGGGGGTTATGAGAGAGAGAGATGGGTTATGCGTGGAAAGAGAGGAAGTAATTGGTTTACTGTTGGATCTTTTTGTGTTTTGTGATTTACAAAGAGAATAAAGAAGTATTATATAAACAAGTCAAAGAGGAAAATTGTTTTTAATTCAATCAGGTACGTTCATTTCCTTCAATTTTTATCGATCCGCAATTCCTGCTAACAACCAATAGGAATAGAGCAAAGTGTGATAAATATTTTTTTTTGACTAAAAAGCCCCCTTGATGACAAAAAAGAGGTGAAAAACTAAAAGTGTAAAAATTAATTCAATTAAAAATAATTTTTTTTGAGTTTTTTATGAATAAAAAATAAAGACCCAAAATGACTAAAAACGGTAAAAAAATGGACAAAAATTTATCCGAAAAAATAAAATGAACAAATTAATATAAACTACATGTCACAAAGATTAAAGAAAAATATTCAAAAAGTCAAAATCGAAATCAAATGGGAATAAAAATATCAGGTTGAACAAACGTTTATGGTTAAAAATGAGACTTCAAACTGTACCGAGAAAGTAAAGTGAGCATACCGTCATAATCTACACGAAACGCAGATTCATAAAATGATCAGTAAAAGGTGAAAACTTGAAATATTTTCTCGCTAATTTTTTCGTACAGTGTCGAATCGCTTTTAACAATCTGTCTATAAAGCCGAAATATTAATATTATCGATACCTAAATAACTTGGAGCAATGCAAGAAACGAGTAAATAGATAAAAATGCATGAAGTGAAATATCAGGTATTTTCCAACTACAAAATGATGCAAACTTCGATTTAAACTGATTTTTGGTCAACTTAAATACGACTAATGATACAAAAAATGATGAATAAAGATATTTATTAATGATTGTGATCAAATAACAAAATATGATATGAAAGTGTGACTAAAAAAATTAGGGGTGAAATTTAGGGTGCAACCGCTGAAATCATTTTGAGAAACCTTTCGAAGAATTGCTCAAAAAATATTGATCAATAAGGATGTTATGATCATTCGAACTCAAACTGGCAAACATTGACTTTTGGTCTGACAACTTGAAATCAACTCGCGAACTTGATCTTTTTCACAGCCCAAGACACTATTAATCACATATGAACTTGAGACGTCGAAGAAGGCATGAAAATAAACACATGAACCTATCTCGAAGAATCTTGAGAATTAAGGAACCAGAATCGTCTTAACTATGCTGAACGAAACTTGAGGATAACACGACCTAAGATTATAGATCACCACTCTGAGCCATAGGCTTTTGGGAACTATTTTTGGCTTGAACGCACCATAAACCTAACCGGAGAGTCATCACCTGAACTTCTTGGTCGCAAACCCTGTCTTTCAAGACACAAAACAGACAAAACATATTTTGGAATTTTGGTCAGAATTCAGTAAAATATAAAATACATATATACAAGGCACACGATTCAAAGTGCTTGGTGATCTCTCAGGAGAAAAGCTAAAGATAAGGAGAAGAACCAAACCCTAGTGTGATCTTGTTATGATCGAGTTGATATGATATGATAGAGGAATCTTAGGGGCAAAAATTGGGGTACAACAGCTGCCCTTATTTAAGTGTCTTCTATCCGGAGATACGAAGATTAAAAATCTTCGTGTCAACGCGATTGAAGATACTTAAATATAAAACAAGCCCTATTTTTGGCCCTAAGATACCATGCAATGCTTATGATTGTGAATGCAGATGAAAACAAATTCAAAAGGACGCAAGACACCACTGGGGATGTAGCAAAGGAAAAAAGTATCAAAAGAGAAACCCGACCAGGAAAATAAATCACTGGTGAGCAAAAGGCTTGACTCTATTGGGGTAAAGTCTAAAGAGGGGATAAGGTGCCATCAAATCGAAGATTGAGGAGAGACAATAAAGGATAAAAGCGATTGATAGATAATTGTGAACTACCAACTTAATAGTTGAAGGTAGAAGATCAAAAAGACAATGACTCACAGATGACGGTAGACTACCAACTCAATGGTCGAAGGTAGAAGATCAAAAAGATACCGACTCACAAATGATGGTAAACTACCAACTCAATGGTCGAAGGTAGAAGATCAAAAAGATACCGACTCGCAGTTGACGGTAAACTACCAACTCAATGGTCGAAGGTAGAAGATCAAAAGGATAATGACTCACAGATGATGATAAACTACCAACTCAATGGTCGAAGGTAGAAGATCAAAAATATACTGACTCACAGATGATGGTAAACTACCAAATCAATGAGGAGATAGAAAAAAGTAGCATCGACCAACCGAGGAAAGAGGTGGTAAGATAATACCAGTAAATTTCAAGATGTACTCATTTACTCATTACTGCAAACAGATGAACTTCTTCAGAATAAATAGAGGCTCAACAACAAACTACCTTCCATAATGATAAGGCTACCATTCACTGAAACAAGATCTCAACAACAGACTACCTTCCATAATGACAAGGCTTCCATCCATTGGAATAACAACATCTCACCAACAGACTACCTTCCATAATGACAAGGCAACCATCCATTGGAGTAACAAAATCTCAGCAACGAACTACCTTCCATAATGACAAGGCTACCATCCATTAGAGTAACGAAACCTCAACAACAAACTACCTACCATAATGACAAGGCTACCATCCATTGGAGTAACGAAATCTCAACAACGAACTACCTTCCATAATTACAAGGCTACCATCCATTGGAGTAACAAAATCTCAACAACGAACTACCTTCCATAATGACAAGGCTAGCATCCATTGGAAAAAAATCTTAATAACAGACTACCTTCCATAATGACAAGGCTACCATCCATTGGAGTAACAAAATGTCAGCAACGAACTACCTTCCATAATGACAAGGCTACCATCCATTGGAGTAACAAAAATCTCAGCAACAAACTACCTTCCATAATGACAAGGCTACCATCCATTTGGAGTAACGAAATCTCAGCAACAAACTACCTTCCATAATGACAAGGCTACCATCCATTAGAGTAACAAAATCTCAGCAATGAACTACCTTCCAAAATGACAAGGCTACAATCCATTGGAGTAACGAAATATCAACAACGAACTACTTTCCATAATGACAAGGCTACCATTCATCGGAACAAGATCTCAACAACAGACTACCTTCCATAATGACAAGGCTACCATCCATTGGAATAACAACATCTCAACAATAGACTACCTTCCATAATGACAAGGCTTTCATCCATTGGAATAACAACATCTCAACAACAGACTACCTTCCATAATGACAAGGCTACCATCCATTGGAGTAACAAAATCTCAGCAACGAACTACCTTCCAAAATGACAAGGCTGCCATCCATTGGAGTAACGAAATCTCAGCAAAGAACTACCTTCCATAATGACAAGGCTACCATCCATTGGAGTAATGAAATCTCAGCAATGAACTACCTTCCATAATGACAAGGCTACCATCCATTGGAGTAACGAAATCTCAACAACGAACCACCTTCCATAATGACAAGGCTACCATTCATCAGAACAAGATCTCAACAACAGACTACCTTCCATAATGACAAGGCTGCCATCCATTAGAATAACAAGATCTCAACAACAGACTACCTTCCATAATGACAAGGATACCATCCATTGGAGTAACAAAATCTCAGCAACGAACTACCTTCCATAATGACAAGGCTACCATCCATTGGAGTAACGAAATCTTCATAACGAACTACCTTCCATAATGACAAGGCTACCATCCATTGGAGTAACGAAATCTCAGCAACGAAATACCTTCCATAATGACAAGGCTACCATCCATTGGAGTAACGAAATCTCAACAATGAACTACCATCCTTAATGAAAAGGCTACCATACGTTGGAGAAAGATCTCAACAACAGACTACCTTCCATAATGACAAGGCTACCATCCATTGGAGTAACAAAATCTCAGCGACGAAATACCTTCCATAATGACAAGGCTACCATCCATTGGAGTAACAAAAATCTGAATCTTCTTTAGGAACAATCAGATTCACCGGGGAAGTACAGGTTGCTCAAATAAAGAGTCCTACCATCTGCTGCTATAAGGAGGAATTGCAATAAATGCTCTCTAAAGAAAGCAAAAAGAATGGCTTCCTAGGGAAAGAGATAGGACTTCCTGGGGAAATCCCAATGTAATCCCTGTAGAAATTTCTTGTGCGAAATAAATGCATACTCTTAAACTGGGACTTAAAGCTCGCAGAAGTTCAAATAATACTGTTGAGGGTACCCATTCCAACCAGAAATAAATCGGAATGAAGCAGTCAACCAAAATACACCTTTGGAGAAATAAAATCAAGAGGGAATCCAATTCCATCCAGACAAAGAGCTGAAATGAAAGCTGAAACAAAATTCTTCGACGAGGGATAACTCAATGGGGAAGTTGAAAGAATGTACACTTTCTGCTTAAAGTTGACATTCTATTGGAGAGAGGGTAACACAACTCTATAAAACAGGGTAATATGTCAGTAAAGTATTAATGAATGTAAATGAGCAATGATTTTCTAAATTCAAACATGCAGATGTATGTGTTAATGTATGAATGTCACCATGTATATGCTGACAAAACAGACACAGAACACTGGGGATAACTAGGAAAGGCCACAAATGGGTAAAATCAATACTCGGCTAAGTCATAATTAGGATGGAACTTCCATAAGAAAGCAAGCACCAACTGAGGAAACAAATTCCTATTTCATAGATTAACTTTACCGGGGAGGAACAATATCAAATTAAACGGCGATGTAACATTTTCCTATGAGCTTTAACTGGAAACCAAAAAAACTGGAAACCAAAAGAGAGTTTGAAGTTCAAACTTCTGCCAGGGTTGACTTCACTAGGGAAGAACAAAATCATCTTGTTAAGACATCAGTTGGAGTGGCATACTGACTTCAATGGGGAGGATAATACTATATTGGCGAAGAATACTTCAAGATACATATTTAATAATGAGAGTGATAATCGCACCAACTTCTCTATGGAGGAAGTATGAAAACCTCACGGGGAAAGAATTTCAGAAAAATATCTCTTCTCAACATCACCCAGGGAATTCAATAAATCAAACATTAAAGCAAGAAAACTTATGGGGAATTTAAATCCAATCCAACACTTGGCGGGAGAAAACCCAAAAATTTGATAACCATTTCAACACTTCTTAAATAAAACATTGCCCTTGGCTGACTATCGGGAAATCAAACAAAATGCAATTACTGCTGAAAGGAGATGCTTAGCAAATGAGTCCAACTCAGCATGCACGGGGAGAAAATAATTTTATTAAATGAGTGAATCCTTCACTGGGGAATCTTGGATAGAGTCTTCATATCATGCAAACCTGAGGTTCAAATGAAACAAGACTTGGTTGGGAAAAAAGGATCATAAACCCAACACCTAGCCATACATCAATTGGTATCATCTTCAATTATCTGAGAAACACAAGAAGATCATACTTATTCCAACAAAAGTTCCCTGGAATAGCCTTCCTGGGGAATCAAAAAGTTAACATTATAGCAAGAGGTTTAAATTATGGGGATTTTAAATCAGACTCAACACTTGGTGAGAGAAAACCCATAAATTTGACAATTGTCTCAAAACATCTTAGAAAATATACTGCCCTTGTCTAGCTACTTGGGGAAGACATAACAACAATAATGTTGTAACTGGAGGGAGCAATTCCCTACAAGAGATTCCATATTAATTCTAAATATACAAAGGGAGAAAGAACTCCATCAAATGAGTAAAGGCTTCATAGCTCTTTTTAACCTCCGCTTGATCACCACTTGGTTGGGGAAAGAATCACACTCAGCTGGAAAAGTCTGCAACAAGACTGGAAAAATGGGATTATAAACCCAACACCATAACACATCATGTAGGAAACCCTTTAATTGATTAATAACTGTTAGAGGAAATCAGACACACATCTACAAAATAGATCACAAGAAACAATCCTACTTGAGGAAGATTCTCGGCTTGGGGTAGGCATAGAAGCTATCTTGACGAAATTTGGATATGCCCTTGGAAACCAATCTGGTGTCCCAAGCTTACCGTGCTGATCAAGGTAACTTTCATAACTTGCCTTTGGTAGCATGCTTTTAAGATAACCTTTTTGATCAAATGGCTTCTAGAGATTTGTCGAATCTCGACGTAACTGTCCTAGATTAGCTGAATGTTGCATCCTCTTTGCTCTACAACTCTTCTCGGCAACATACCTTTTACTGATACTCAAATGTAAACTTCCATGATATCAATCAGTTATTTTACAAGCAGAAAATTTTTATTCTAAGAATGAAAATTCTAATGCAACAATTATGTAAGTCTTGAAGATTTTATTTGAAAAGTTGTCACAAAACCTTGTGAACGAATCACTAGCCAGGATGCGACATGGATTTTTTGTATGAAAGATAACAAAAGCATATGAGACCAATCACAATAATTTAGCAAAATTAATGGGATTCAGGAAACACTATCTCATTGGAGTATGCTTTCGAAATAAACCATGTTTCAATTAGGACTTTTGAGGGTTGTAACGTGGTTTGGTTCAAGGTTTTAGAAAAAAAAAGATTTAAGGCTCAAAAATATTTGGGGCCCACCCCTTTCGTGATGTTCTTCAGTCCTAAGTTCAGTTAACTTGACACGAACATTCATCTCTCAAAAGAAATTTCGAGATGGTTGAGGAATCAAACAAGGTTTTCTTTGGACATGCAAGTCACTCATTCCTGCTTCTTTTAGGTTTCTTGTCACATAACTCTGTTCTTTGCTGAGGATTTCACACTGTAATCCTTTATCACATTTCAGGCTTTCCGTTTCTTCCTTGCTTTCTGGACAAATTCCTTTTGACTTTGACTCTGAAGTTCAGCAGGATGCCCTGACTTTTGCCTAAGCGACTTGTTTTTTCAAGTTTAGACTTACTGGGGCTTTTTGTCTCTTTCTTTTTCATCATCATCATTTTTTTATTCATATCATCTTTTTATTTTTCTTTTTGGACATGACGCGTGACTTCGAGTCGTTTGTGACTTGTCAGAAGAATTATGACTGCCCTATTTTTGAGTAGATGAAGGATAACCCTTATTGTATAGTCATTTGTTGATATCCTGATATGTGAGAGATACCCATTGGGATAAAGTCTTCTTTTGATGCACACTACTGATATGCGAAGATTAAACATTACGATTTTGAATTCCTTCAACCTCTTGAAGGATAACCATTATTGTATCCTTAGATGCGCACTCTTGATGATATTTGAATACTCAATCAGATTAAATGAACACTACCCTGCCCCGGGTTTAAAATGAGGTTTTTTCTGAATAGAAAAAAAAACTCCTACTTCAAGGCTCAAAGGGGTTAACAAAGTTTCCGCTCCCTTATATCTCTCGTGTTTGAGGATTTGAAACAATGCTTGTACATTGTCAACAGGGTTTTGTCCAAAAGCATACAACCAGAAAATTTGCGTTTTAATATCATCATCCTCCCTCCAATCTCTGCCTAGGCGAGAGAATGGATAAAAAGTTGGTATCATATAGAAATTTAACATTGAAATCAAATACGAGTGAAACAAATGAATTTCTTCAAGACAAACATACTCATTGTATTAAGATTAAACATTCAAATGCAAACATGTTCTTACATGCAAACAGTGCAATGATAAACAAGAAAAATTATAAATGAGAAAGAAGTAAAAATGCTAATAAACTAAGATGAATCTCTTATCTCAACTTGCCCTGAAGGAAACATTTCCCAAACTTTGGAACTACCACCAACAGAGATTCATTCATGATCTGGTAAGGAATTATTTTGAACATTAGGGCCAATGTCCTTAAATGACAAGATACCGCTTCGGACCAACCTATGAACTTCAACCTTTAAAGTAAAGTAGTCTTCTAAATCGTGCCCAGGAGCATCCTGATGAAAGGCACAAGAAGCGTCAGCCTTATATCCTCTTGGCAGTTTTTCAGGAACAATTGGGCGAGCTCGGGTTTGAATCAGATTCTTCTTCAACAAAGAAGGATACAGTTCTGTGTATGTCATTCGAATTGGATCAAAGATCATTTTCCTCTGATGACCTTGCTCTTGATTTCCTTATTGACCTGCCATTTGATATGCAATAGCAGTCGGAGTCACATTGACGACTGGAGTCATAGAAGCAACTTGTTGATTCCTATTATGAGATCTCCTTTGCCTACCACGAAGTATAGCATATGAGTCTTGCTCTTTCCTTTTGGAAGAACTATCACCATACCTCTTAGCACCATTTGATGAGTCCCCGTCTTTATATAAACAGCCTTTACGAACAACTTCCTCTAAACGGACTCTGATGCTTACCATTTCGGCGAAATCAGTGGGAGCACTTGCAACCATCTTTTCATATTAGAAGGAATTGAGAGTTTTCAGGAAGCTCTTTGTCATTTCTTTTTCTTCCATTGGATGAATCACTTAGGCGGCTACCTCACGCCATCTATGTGCATATTCCTTAAATTATTCCTCGTCCTTCGGGACCATGGCCCTGAGTTGATCACGGTCAGGTGCCATGTCCACATTGTATTTGTACTGTCTGATAAACTCTCATCCCAAGTCATTAAAAGAATGAATACTTGCACTGTCCAGGCTCATGTACCATTTTAATGATGCATCGGTTAAACTGTCTTGAAAGAAATGAATCAACAGGCGCTGGTCATCTGTGTGGGTAGACATTCTTCTTACATGCATCACCAAGTGAGCACGTGGACAAGTGTTTCCCTTGTACTTTTCAAACTCCGATAATTTAAACATCGCATGTATCTTGACATTGGGAACTAAATACGTGTTATTCACATTCTACCCAAACAGCTCTTTTCCTCTGAGGGCCTTCAACTCTTTCTGCATTTTGTCAAACTGGTCTTGAAAATCATCCATTCTATCATGGAAACCCAAGCTTTCACATGGTGGAGGAATAGGACGATACACATCATCATTAGTAAATGGGACCAAATTCACCAAGGGTGGTGCAACATAGTGAATCTCATTTCTAGCAGCAGGGGTAACATGCACCACATGAGGTGCGGGAGTAGAAGAAGTCTGAGTAAGCAGAGCAATCTAAGGATCCTGATTAAAATCTTATGGCATACAGTTTTCTGGAATCCCCCAAGGATATCCCAGAGGCATATGATTTTGAACAACAACTGGAGTAGCAGACACAGGAACAGTCGTAACTTCAGTAGTAACCATTGTCTGTTGAGGCTGAACACTAGGTGGCTGATTCTGAGAAGCCACCATAGATTTCATCAGAGCAGTGAGATTGTCCATGCCGGCCTTCAGAGCAGAAACTTCCTCATGTAGCTCGCGATTCTCTTGTTATAGGTTATCCATCTTCCTTCTGAAATTAGCTCGGGTATTATATTGGTGAGACAGCTTACTGAACAGAGTAAAGAAGCTCAGTAAGACCCCTGGATATGCATAAAAAATGCAAGAAGTATGTACAATATGATGCATGATGTGCAATGCACATGATTCATTTTATTATTATTTCAAGGGACTTAAAGATTTATAAACAATTTGCAAATATCAAAGTAATAACACATTTGAAATACTGAAAAATTTTATTATAATAACTTCAAAAGTGGATTACAAGTTTCAATAATCCCAAGTAAAAGATGAAAATAAAGTCTAAAACCCTAAGAAGAAAAGCTGGTGGAGATCACTCTATGCGTTGACGCTTCCCGGTAAGTCTGGCAATCTGAGCCTTCAACCTCTAGTTTTCTTCCGCATATCTGGTGGCAACCTCCTTCCAATCAACTGAATCGGGGAGTGAGCAACTAGAACCTGACTGAGGCTTAGGGGAAAATAAACCCCTTTCCTCTCCATCTTCTATACAGCCCTACTCTCGAGAATCTAAATCAAGTCGTCTTTCTCCTTCAAGTCTGCTCAGTAGGAAATCTCTAGAGTTTGGAACTTATTCTTCCAAGCTTCCTTTTCTTGCTGCATCCTGACTAAAGCAAGTTGTAGCTCTTCCACATCATCCAATAGGGGAGGAGTTGTCTTCACAAACAAATCAGGCATAGGTGCTTCTTGAGAACACGGCATCTTCAACTGAATAGCTCTGGTTTGTATCCACTGAAGATAAGGCTCCAAAGGAACAACCCCTCTAGGTCCCAAATCCTTCCTGCTTTTCCTATGAATATGACGCCAGGCCTTCGAAATCTTCTCCCTAATTTCCTTATGGTCTTCTCCCTCCTTCATGAAGAAACTACTCAAATGAATATTGTGATGATGTTGGAGAATTGACTTGAAGGTTTTGCGTTTGATCGCAAATGTTGCGGTTAGCAAGAGTCGCCACCGACTTTTCTTTTATCCAAAAGGAAAGGTGAAAAAGCACAGGAAAGACCTTTGAGATTGTTTCTTGAGTTAGGGGGTAGATTATGAAAAGGGAAGGTATTATCACCCTTTTCATCCATGGTTTTCCATGGGCTCTTAGTTACTTGCTAGATCACTTACTTTTGTTTGAAATTGTACTTTGTGTGGTTTTTGAAAGTATTTTGTAAAGAGGCCATTGTTTAGGAAATCTTTGTAATGATTCTTGTTTGTAAGAATGTATACAAAGATGTTTGATCTTTTGAAAATCTTTTCAAGTTTTGTAAGATGTTTGAAGGTGTATGTTTGTTTTGAAAATAGCAAGGATATTTGCTTTGAAATAGAGCAAGTAACTAAAAGTAATCTACCTACTCAAATGTCTTTCTTGTTCATTTTCTTTTCCTTTGACATTGTTGTATTACCATTGATTTGGTAAGCAACCCTATCTTTGGATGTAAACGGGATGGGCGTGGGTCATCGTATAGCCATGATTAGCAATGTTGCAAAGTATCTTAGCATTTTTGAGGGACTAAGATCATTTTTATAAGGCAACTTTGAATAGCGTCATCGAGGGACTATGATCTTGTATTTGTCTGTTTTTGCTAAGACTTTACATGCGTAATATGGCCATTTTGTAAGGCAATCAAATGGGATAACCCTAGGGGTGTTTTGTGTGCAAGTGTGTCATTTTCATTCTTGACTTTGTCTTGGATTAGGGTTTTCCATTTGATTGATTTTATCTTGCCATACAATCCCTAATTACTAGCATGTTATATAAAAGCGATAAATTACGAAATTTAAATGTCCTACACTATTACAACATTTGTGTGTGTGTGTGGGGGGGGGGGGGGGGGGGGGGTATACAATTTATGAATGGGGATTGCAATAATATAAAACTAATTAATCTATTACAACCAAATTGAATATGTACAAATATTTGAATAAATAACATACAAGATGAATTAAATATGCAAAGGTATGTAAATGCAAAGAAGATTTTTGTTTGATTTTTTTTTATGTTAAAAGTTTTAACCTAAACCAAATAAATAAATCAAGATTAAATTAAATCAATTAAGAAAAGAAATTATTTTTAGAAAAGATTTTGAATAAACCCTAATTCTATTTGATTAAAGGGAAATAAATTTCTTTAAAAAGAAGTATTTTTTGTATTTTTTTGTCTTGAAAATAATACATGGCATTATGAGGTATTTTGGTCCTTTTATATTAAATAAAATATTTAATGGGTATAAAGAAAAATAAATATTAAACTAGTTATAATTTAATTTGCAAATTTAATTAATAAAAATTGATAATATATATAACTAAATAAAAATATTTTTTGTAAGAAAAAATAAATTAAAATAAGCTAAAATATAAATCTACCATTTTTATATTTTTTTATGATTTTTAATATTAAGAAAATATATTTAATAAAATAAAAATGAAAATAAAATGAATAATAAAAATATATTAGGCCAGGGGTATCATGAGTAAACAGGATGCAGAGTTAGAAAAAAACACAAAGCCTATAAAACAGAGGCCCACGCTGCAAGGAACCAAAAAAAGAAAAAAAGTGTGAGAAAATGCAAAAGGCAGGCGCTAAGGCTCGAATCCGTGACCTATAGCATTTTTGCGCGTTGCCTTACCACTGGGGTGGCTGTACATCCATTCATATAAACAAAGGCATAAATATATATTAGAAAACGCCTCCTGAAGGCAACTTCATCTTCAACCTTGAGCCATGGCTGGACCACCTGTATCTCTCTCATTTCTCCATAAAAATGGAAAGTCCAAACATGAAAGTTATAGTGTTTCTTCTCACGAGTTCAACCATATAATTTATGTAAACTAAAAGTCAAAGATCAAAGCTAATTTTACTTGCCCTAATTTGAAACCTAATTTTTATAGAAATTTCAAATAAAAAATTCTCTATGCACAGTTAATATAAATGAAATCTATGAACATGGTTAGCTTTAGAGCAAGGATATCTAAATTTTGTTTTCACAAATCAGGAACAAATGATGCTTGTGTGAAGAGATAGAAGTTTGAGTTTTTACCTCTTTCAGTTGAGATCGTGAATGGAGTTTGGGCAAGTTTTGAGAAGGCCTGAGGATCTGTTTAGCTTGCCTGGACCTCCCTGGGTATATTACAATCCTTACTTTGTCTTGAAAGTCCCTGAATCTCCCTACTCAAGTAAACCTGCAAGCTTGATGTTTGAAAATGGTGGATGGAGGAGGAGGAGTTACAGTGAGGGAACAGGGGCCTGGATCACTTAGGTGTGATGTATATTAAGTTTGTAGGTGGTTAAAACTCAAAACGCACGAGTGGATTTGGAGATGGCTGAGTAAGGTTGAAAACTGTCAAGCTATGGTAGATTTTCAATGGAAAAGTGTTTGGGAGTATTTCTGAGTCTTAGCCTTCGTGTCTTAGGTTGCAATACACTTGTGTATATGTAAAGAAAAGGTTAGAGATCAAGCTTTCTCAAGATTTATGAGTTATAGCCTTTTGGCTCTATTACTTGCTTTTTAAGAAAAGTGAGGAGACAAGTCCCTAAGTGTTGTACAAGCATGGCCTGGTTTTCGAGAGGCCTTAGACAAGTTGCTTTTGGTTTTGACTTTTCTTGTGTACAGAGAAAACAATTGAGAGGCTCAAGAAGTTAACAAAGGAAAAAGTTGTGCTTTATCAAAATGGAAATGGCACCTTTGTGCCATAAATGGAAATATAGCTTGGATAAAGGCTCTAATGCTTGGATTAAATCTCTATCAGTTGTGTAAACATTTAATTATGGAGTGAGAAACAATTTTGAGGCCTTCAAAGCAAAGATTATGCAGCCTAGGCTTGGATTTGAATTTTTGTTCATCATTAAATGGCTTGAAATCAAAGTGATAAATTGCCAACTTCATCTCTTCGATTCTCCATACTCAAGAATGATCTCAAGGAGTTCTTGGACATTTTGGAAAGCTTGCAATGTGATCTACAATTAATCTTTGAATTTATTTTGAAAATTCCCTTTGGACCTATATGAAAAATTTCCATGAAGTTAGGTCAAAAATCTGCCTAACTAGGGCAAAATTTCACTAAGTTATTTTAGTTCATGAGCATGTATTCACAAAACTATATCTTGAGATCCAAGAATTTTTAGGAGAAATTGTGTTAAGAAAAGTTGTAGATTTCATGGAGATCTACAACTTTCATGTTGAAAGTTTCCTTTGAATCATCTTGCATCATGGTGAAAATTTGGCTCATAGTTCAGAAAAAATAAGAAATTTTATATACTTAGAAAAATTTCTATTAAGAAATTTCAACTTTTCAAAACAAAATCTTAAATCCTTGATTTCTTGATGAACAAGTTTCACATTTTGACATGTTTTGATGAATTATGATCTTTGGCACTTGATTTTGACCAAAAAGTCAAAGTTTGACTTTTCAGTGTACAGTTGACTTTTGATTAGTTGACTGAAAAATTCATCTGTCAATCCAATGGATTTGTAATGTTTTGAATCATGTTATTGGATCAAGATGATGCAATTCAACTCTTTAAATCATACTTCAAACCAATTGATCATTTGCTAGGTCAAAAATCAGAAATTGCCCTTTCTGACTCAAAACCCTAATTTTGACCATTTTGCCCTTTTGGTGATTTGATCAAATTTCTTGAGGAATTATGGTCCAAACTTGATCAAATGATACATATGAGTCTAAGATGTTGATATGGGTAAAATATTATGAATTTTGACTATAAATTGGCCATGATTGACTTTTTCCCCAATACAGTTGATTTTTAGGTCAACTGTCCAATTGCCTGATCAAAAATGTGATTCAAGGCTTGAAACTTGACATGAGTAATCTTGGCGGTCCATAATGATCCTTAAAAGTCAAATAAAACATTGATAGTCCAAAAATCATTGTGCAAACTCAAACCCTAATTTTCAGTCATCAGTGCTTAAGGGGGGTGTCTTGAGCTGATCAAACCCTAGTGCAGTCATGATCCAAAGGAGATCTTGTGAAAATCCTTGATAATTGAGAGGGAAAATTTTGGGGTACAACGGCCTCCCCTGTTCAATCTTCATAAGCCTGAAGAGTTAGATTGACATTTTAGCCAATCGTGACTCGAAGGTGGCAGATGATTGGACACCAGAGTGCCCAGAAATTTGCACTCGGCGATGTGATGTTAGAGGGAATGGGCTTAAAGATGCCATTTGGAGAGGTGATAGAAAGTTGTAGGAGATGGGCTTAAAGATGCCATCCAAAGTTGATTGTTTGTGTTGTAACTTGTAAGTTGAAAGAATGAGTATCAGAATGGCTCCGTGTATGGAGCGTATCTTTACTGTATCTGGAAGAGGCTTTGATTAAGTATTAGAATGACATTCGTGTCTGGAGCATATATGTATTACGTATGAAGTTTGAATCTGAATGAGTATCAGAATGGCATTCGGGTCTGGAGCATATCTGAACTGTATCCGAAAGTTGAATCTGAATGAGTATCAGAACGGCATCCGTGTATGGAGCGTATCTGAACTGTTTCTGAAAGTTGAGTCTGAATGAGTATCAAAATGGCATCCGTGTCTGGAGCATATATGTACTGTATCTTGAAGTTGAGATCTGAATGAGTATCAGAATGGCATCCATTTCTGGAGCGTATATGTATTGTATCTTGAAGTTGAGATCTGAATGAGTATCAGAATGGTATCCATGTCTGGAGCGTGTCTGAACTGTATCAAAAGTTGAAATATGAATGAGTATCAGGGATGGAATCCGTGTCTGGAGCGTATCTGAACTGTATCAGGTTTTGAATATTGTTAATGGTAGCTGTTAATCTTATCCTGAAAAGAGTAAAATGTTAGTTAAAATGCAAAGTCATGTTGCATGAAATGTATGATGGGATGCATTTGCTTTATCAATGTTTATGATATAAGGATGCAATGTATGTGTATGTCAGCTGATTTGTTGTATTGTAGTTGGATTAGGAAAAATAAAATCCCTGACTGTTGCTGAAGATATGTGAGTCTTCATGTCTTGAAGTTTATGTTTTGATGAATTTCTGTCGAGAGAAATAAACTCTGTTGTAAGGGCAATACCATGTACTGCATGTAAAATCTTTTTGGGGAATCCTGAGAAATTTGACGACTTCTACTGGGGATCAATAATTTGAAATTTTGTTCCGCTGGGGATTTAAACGACGTACTGTAGGGGATTACTTATGGAATAATCTAGAGATATTTCCCTATCCTTTCAACCTATCAGTAATTGCCTCTTTTCATTTTGTTTATGTGTAAACAGTAATTATGTTCAAATGCATATGCTCAACAATGAATCATTGGACGCTTTTGTAAACAAAACAAGCGTAAAGAAAAGACAAATAGTTTTTGCACTTTCAAAGAGATATATTTGTATTGACTTTGAGTAAGTATTTTTTGTACAAGGAGACAAACATTCTAGTAAGAGAATGCTGTCGTAAAAAATGAAAATTTTGATACAACGAAAAGATAGATATGTGTACAAAAATCCCATGGGGTTTCCATTCTGCTATAGCCTTCGTTTCTCTGAGCGTCTTGTCTATTTTTTGCCTCGTCCGAAGATGATTGAATTGATCAGAAACTGAGTTTTTCATTAGAAGCCAAAGGTTGTCTATAAAGTGATCCAACAAGACATAGTCATACGCTTTAATTCCCTAACTTTTTCCTGGACCGCCCTTTCGGGTTTTCAGTCCACCGGGAAACCTTTTTTGCCCAAGTTGCCCTTTTGGTTTTTCAACTTTCCGGGTGTACACATTTTTTTTTATCCCTAATTTTTTCCCGAACCCTTTTGGTTCGCTGGGATGCCCTTGTTTTGCCTTGGTATGTCAACCTAGCGGGTCTCTTATGCGTAGCATCTTTTGACTATGTCCGCGTTCGCAGGGTGTGGCAGGTCATCGCCATCCATGGTGGTCAAGATCATTGCCCTACCAGAGAAAATGTTTTTGATTACAAATGGTCCTTCATAGGTAGGAGTCCGTTTTCCCCTGGGATCACCTTGTGGCAAGATGATATGTTTGATCACTAGATCCCCAACTTGATACACTTGGCGTCTAACTTTCTTGTTGAAAGCCTTGATCATCCGTTTTTGATACATTTGACCATGGAAAACAGCGGTAAGTCTCTTCTCATCAATCAAGTTCAGTTGATCAAGTCGAGTCTGGATCCAATCGTCTTCGTTCAACCCTGCATCCTTCATAATCCTCAGAGAGGGGATCTAAACCTCGATAGGCAAGACGGCTTCCATGCCGTATACCAAAGAATAGGGTGTTGCCCTGGTTGATGTGCGAGCTGTGGTTCGATATTTGTGGAGAGCGAATGGTAACATCTCATGCCAGTCTTTGTATGTGACTGTCATTTTCTGTATGATATTTTTAATGTTCTTATTTGTAGCTTCGACAACACCATTCATCTTCGGCCGATAGGGAGAAGAATTGTGATGTTGAATCTTGAATTGCTCGCACAAGTCGGTGATTATAGTGTTATTGAGATTTGTACCATTGTCAGTGATGATCCTTTGTGGGATACCGCACTGGCAAATAAGGTTTTTCTTGATGAAACGGGCAACAACATTCTTGGTAACGGAGGCGAAGGAGGCTGCTTCAACCCACTTTGTAAAATAGTCAATGGCCACTAGGATGAAGCGGTGTCCATTGGAGGTTGTCGGTTTAATTTCCCCAATCATATCAATTCCCCACATAACAAAGGTCCAAGGAGCTGTCAAGACATTCAGAGGAATCGGAGGTACGTGCACTTTGTCTGCATAAATCTGGCATTTATGGCAGGTTCGAGAGTGTTGATAGCAATCTGCTTTCATGGTAGACCAGTAATAGCCTGCCCGTAGGATTTCCTTTGCCATTGTATGCCCATTGGAATGAGTTCCAAAAGTGCCTTAATGCAATTCAGCCATGATCCTTTCAGCTTCAACCTTATCTACGCACCGTAGCAACACAGAGTCATGATTGCGTTTGTACAGGATGCCATTACTAAGGAAAAACTTAGCAGAGAATCTCCTTAAGAACTTTTTATCATTGATTGAAGCTCCTTCTGGATATTCTTGAGCCTCGAGATACCTCTTGACTTTGTGAAACCAAGGCTGGTCCACTACTTCTTCAGTATTAATCTCGTGACAGTATGCTGGTTCATCAATTTGTTCGATGGTGATCTGGGGAGCCTCGTTATCCCAATTAAGTTTAAACATAGATGACATCGTGGCTAGAGCGTTTGCTAGCTGATTTTCCTCTCGCGGGAAATTCTTGAAGGTAATCTTCTCAAAATGTGGTAGCAATGTCAAAACATGTTCTTTATAGGGGATAAGGTTAGGGTGTTTGGTGTCCCATTCCCCTTTGATCTGACTGATGACCAGAGTTGAATCTCCAAACACATCTAAAGATTTGATTCCCAAGTCTATGGCATCTTTGAGACCAAAGATGCATGCTTCGTATTCTGCCATGTTGTTTGTATAATTGAAGCAAAGTATGGCAGTAAAGGGAGTATGACACCATTTTGGAGATATGAGTACAACACCAATACCATTGTTGAGTGCATTGGAGTCTCCATCAAAGAACAGGGTCCATCGGGATCCTTGTTCAGGTCTGTCATATGGCCTGAATTCTTCACAGTTGTCCAATGTCATGATGTCTTCATCCGGGAATTCGAACTTCATGGACTGGTAGTCTTCTATAGCTTGGTGAGCAAGGTGATTGGCTAATACACTGCCCTTTATAGCTTTCTTGGTAGTATATTGTATGTCATATTCTTCCAGGATCATCTGCCATCTCGCTATTCTCCCAGAAAGAGTAGGCTTCTCGAAAATGTATTTTATCTGATCCATTTTAGATATCAACAAGGTAGTATGAGTCAACATATACTGTCTTAACCGGCGAGCATCCCATGCCAGAGTGCAGCAAGTTTTCTCGAGCAATGAATATCTGGTTTCACAGTCGGTAAACTTTTTGCTCAGGTAATAAATAGCATGCTCTTTTCGACCAGACTCGTCATGCTGCCCCAACACACACCCCATTGAATTTTCTAAAACAGTCAGATACATGATCAATGGTCTTCCCTCGACTAGTGGCATCAACATAGGAGGCTCTTGTAAGTATTCTTTGATTTTGTCAAAAGCAACTTGGCACTCGTCATTCCATTTGACCACTTGATCTTTCTTCAATAGTTTGAAGATTGGTTCACAGGTAGATGTTAGGTGAGAGATGAATCTGGAAATATAGTTCAAACGTCCCAAGAATCCTCTGACTTCCTTTTCAGTGCGAGGAGCAGGCATCTCTTGTATAGCTTTAACATTGGCAGGATCGACCTCGATACCTTTGTTGCTGATGATAAAGCCCAAGATCTTACCAGACCGTACCCCGAATGTGCACTTGTTTGGATTCAACCTCATCTTGTACTTCTTCAGTCTCTCAAACAGTTTTTATAAGTGATCAAGATGCTCTTTCTCTGTTTGAGATATGGCTATCATATCGTCCACGTAGACTTCTATTTCATGATGTATCATGTCATCAAATAGAGCTACCATGGCACGCTGATAGGTTTCCCCAGCGTTCTTCAGTCCGAATGGCATCACCTTATAGCAGAAAGTGCCCCATTGTGTGACAAATGTTGTTTTCTCCATATCCTCAGGCGCCATTTTGATTTGGTTTTAACCTGAGAATCCGTCCATGAAGGAAAACACTTTATGTTGTGCCATATTATCAACTAGGATATCAATGTGGGGGAGTGGAAAGTCATCCTTAGGGCTTGCCCTATTCAAATCTCGATAGTCTACACATATTCTCACTTTTCCGTCCTTTTTGGGCACGGGAACAACATTGGCAACCCATTGGGGGTAAGAGGTGACAGCCAAAAATCCAGCGTTGAATTGCTTCATGACCTCTGCTTTAATCTTTTCTGACATATCAGGCCTCATGCGGCGAACTTTTTGCTTTACTGGCGGACAATCCTCTCTTGTAGGAAGACGATGTACCACAATATCTTCATCAAGTCCTGGCATGTCTTCATACGACCAGGCAAAGACTTCGACATAATCATGTAACAACTCAATCAGATGCTTCTTGACACTGGGTTCCAGATTGGCACCCACTTTGACTTCTTTTTTATCTTCTTCGGTACTTAGGTTGATCGTATCCACGGGTTCCTCGTGAGGCTGAATGGTTCTCTCTTCTTGTTGTAGAAATCTGGCAAGTTCCCCTGGTACTTCACAATCTTCCTCACCTTCGTCTTCGGCTTGGTAGATCATATTCTCAGAGTCACAAAAGGCCATAGCAGTATCGTTACCCATGTGATCCGGAATGGATTTATACCTGTATTGTGAGTGTGGGTGTGTGTAAGGGTATAACTATCTTTGAAAGAAAGTAAAATGTAAAAGAAAAAACAATGAGCACAAAAGTTTGTATGCGAAAAACGTCCATGATTCATTGATGTCATATGAAGATGAAATAATAACCCTTACAAATGGACCATTGTGCCTCGGGTAAGACACAAGGTTTTAAGAGTGTGAATTATTTTGAATATTACAGATCCAACAAAATGTAAAGATAAATTACTGAGGGATGAAAATGATCGGGACGAAGTCTCTAGCCTCCCAATTTTTGAGCCCTCCATTGACAATCGGGAAGATCCATTCCTCCAAGTTGCAACCATTTTCACCATATTCTACCGCGTTCACCTCACGGTTGCTGATCTTCAAGGGTGGCCCTCCAGCACGGGCACGACGTACAGCCTTTTGAGCACTTAAAGTGAAACCTAGGCCAAACTTGCCAGACTTATATGGGATATCTGGGAGTTGTCCCCAGATAGTGCATCCTCCTTCTTCTACCACTGCTCTGGCATCCATTAGCGATGACATCCGGAGTGGAGGCCTTGTAATCTTGGGAACAGTCTTGGTCACTGCCACATCTTGAGGGACCTCTTCAAAGTGTTGAAATGGAGTTTCAATGAATTCACCGTCCAATTCTACATATCTGAAGGAATTGAGATGGTTGATCATGTATTTTTCCTCTCCGTATACGGTGATAATCTTCCCTTGAACCGGATACTTCAGCATCTGGTGCAATGTAGAGGTAACAACGCCAACATTGTGGATCCATGATCGACCTAGCAGGCAGGAGTATGAAGGGAAGATGTCTATCACATAAAAGGTTGAATTGAAGGTTTGGGTTCCAACCTTTATGGGAATGTATACCTCCCCATGTACCATCCTCTTCGAACCGTCAAAAGCCCTTACCACTATGTTGCTTGGCTTCAAAGTCAACCCCTCACAGTCAAGTCTATTGAGAGCCTTTTTGGGTAATACATTCAAAGATGAGCCAGTGCCCACCAAAACATGCGCCAGAGTGGTGCCCCTACATTCCACTGAGACATGCAATGCCTCATTATGCTTTCTTCCCCTCGGTGTCAGGTTAGCATCTGAAAAACCTAAACCATTGTCTGTAGTTAGGCTAGCTACGCAGTCTTGAAATTGATCAGCAGATGTTTCTTGAGGTACATGGGAGGTTTTTAAGAACTTCACCAAGGCTTTTGCATGTTCCTCGAAACATAATAGTAATGCCAGCATGGAGATCTTAGAGGGATTTTGCCCCAGTTGTTCAACTACATCGTAGTCGCTTCTCTTTATAATTTTTAGGATCTCCTCCATTTCCTTCTTGGAGGTCTCAAGGATAGTTAATGACTGAGCCTTCGTTCGGACAGGCTCAACCATAACACCTTTTCCTCGAGCCTCGGTTAACTCGGCAGCAGGAGTGTTAGTAAGAATGATTACAGGGGTTGTAATGGCTTTGTCAATTGGAGTACTTTCAGAGATGATTACGGGTGTAGGAGTAACCTTTGGAGCAGCCACAGGGATAATTATGGGTCCAGAAACTGCTTTTGGGGGAGCAATTTCTGGAGAAAAGATCCTACCACTTTAGGTAATTTTGCTAGTTCCGACAATATTACTGACGTCAGAGTCTTCTTTCTCGGAATTTATCTCTTTGGCGGCCGGCCAGTCTTGCTTAATACCATGGTAATAGACATCCCCTCCATAATTCTACGGTATGGTTTTGTCTGATGTATATGGGACTGGCCCAGGCATTATGATTATTAAAGGAGCTGCTTTCGGAACTGATGTAATTCTAATGGGTCTTTTGGTGGAGACCCTGGAAGAATTGGCGGAAATGGTAATAATAGAAACATCTTCAAAAGAAACAGGTGTAACAGAAGTCTTTTCAAACAAAATCTCTTTGTTATCTATCAGGCACTGAACGCCTACTTTCAACAAAGGACAACTAGTTGGTGAGGATAAACAGAAACGGCAATCTTTATCACAGCATGGGAACACACCGGCATTCAACAAGTCCATTTTAACAGTCAGAAGTGGGGTCATGAGTTCATTAACTGAAGTAACAAACCATCCTTCTTCAATGGCATTGGTATTATGACCATGTCTGGGCATAGGGGCAAAAATAACATTTGGCTTCTCGGGCGCGTCAAACTCAATTTCTTTTGCTTCAATGAGGTCTTGTACTTTGTTCTTCAAGGCCCAACAATTTTTAGTATCGTGACAAGGACTTTCAGAGTGATATGTGCAACGGGCATTGGGATGATAATGAGGAGATGTTGTGTTGGGGTTTTTTGGAGCTTCTTACAAGGTTACCAAATTGGATCTTAGAAGATGCGGTAATACTTGAGACGGAGTCATGTTGATTCTGGTAAACTGCCTAACTGGCCTTTCTACCCTTGGTTGATTGCTTCTTTTTTGATCAGATGTAGGATTTGGGATCATAACAGCCCCCACCATTGGTCGGATATCTTGGTTTCTTTGCGGATATACGACAACCACCTCTTTCTTTCCGATAAAGGGCTTCCTTACAGCTGTAGAAGAGGATGTGTCTTTCTGAATCTTTCCATTCTTTATACCGGCTTCTATCCTCTCTCCAGTCAATATTAGTTCAGTAAAGCCAGCGGATGAACTTCTGATTAAATGATTGAATAAGGGAAGAGATAAGGTACCTGAGAACATGTCTACCAATTCTCTCTCAGACAGAGGGGGTTGAACTCTTCCAGCCAAATCTCTCCATTTTTGTGCATAGTCCTTGAAACCTTCATTGGAAACCATGGCCATACTCTGGAGTTGAGTACGAGTAGGTGCCAAATCAGCATTGTATTGATATTGCTTGTAGAAAGTTGCGGCAAGATCTTCCCAATTGTGAACATTATCCCTTTCTAATTGGTAGAACCAGTCAAGTTGAGTCCCAGACAGACTGTCTTGGAAGAAATGTACCCATAAGTCTTTGTCAGTGGTATAGAGTTGGATTTTCCTCACGTATGACTGGAGGTGCATTTTAGGGCATGACACTCCGTCATATTTGGCAAATATAGGCACTTTGAATTTTAGAGGAATCACAATCCCTGACACTAGTCCCAATTCCTCAAAGTCCAAACCTGGCACCTTTTGGATTTCCATCGCGCTCAATCGCTCTTCGAGATGTTTGTACATATCATCAGCTGGAGGATATTGTTCCTCAGAGTAGTCCTCTTCTTCTTCCTCCTCTTCCGATTCTGACAGGACAATTGTTTCCTTGCCTTTCCCTTCTCCTTCACCGGATGTTGTTGCAAAGTCCAAATTCCTTCTTGTCTTCCCATGAAATCTTCTTCCCAATTTTAAGACTCCGATTACCTTCTTTGTTTTCTTTTTCCTCTCTTCAGCCAGCAGAGTCTTCAACTCTTGTTGTCCCTTGGCTAGGGTCATGAGAAACTGTTGAAACTGCGTATTCTGAGCTTGGAGATCTTTCACTGTTTACTCGAGATCCATCTTACTAAAATAAACAGTAGAGAGATGAGGAGACTTGTTGCAAGAGACTTGTTTATGTTATGATGAATGGTATATGCATATGCAATGTTTTCAAGGATTTCAAAGATTCAGATTCATTTTAGACAAAAAAGAAACACACGTTATATTAATAAGATAAAGTTTGAATACATCAATGCCCCTTGGGCAAAATAATACCAAACTCTAAGATAGAAAAGTAGTGTGCATCCTCTTTGGTGCAATGTAGGCATTCACAGTCTGCTCCTCATGAAGTAGCCTAGTGAGTTCCAAAACCTTCTTCTCACTTGCGTAGAATTGGGCTTCCAAAGTATCTCTCTCCCCTTTGAGTTGTATCCAATCCATTTGTAGGTCTTCAAGAGATGTGGGCATGTCAGGATGTAGGATAGTGTATGGAACTTCTCCCTCCATGACAGGCTCAATGATTACCGGGAGAATGGAGGGATAAGGCATCATGAGACTCTAAGCGCGAGTTCGTACGCATTTGAGGTAAGGCTCAAGAGGGATGGAATTCGTGTGTCCCAAAGTCTTGCTATCCACCTTGTTTAGCATCCTCCAAGCTCGTATAAATCTTTGGCGAAGACCTTGATCATCATCATCATAGTCGAATACCAAACCTTGAATCAGCATCTCATGCGGGCCATCTCTTCGGGTATAACCAAATTGGCTTAAGGCTAAGCAAGGGTTGTAGGTGATGCCTCCCCTAATGCCAAGTAAAGGGACATTAGGAAATTCTCCACAATGGTCGACAATGATAACATTCTCTTTGGATCGGTAGCACCAATGAATGTCTGCATGCTTGAGCGTCACCAACCTTTGTGACCACCTTAAACCTTGCTCATTCTTTAATACAGACTGGGGAAGATGAGAAATAAACCATCTTTCCAAGAGATGAGTGCAACACATAAGGACACCTCTTTTCCTCATTGTGTGAGTGTGAAAAGAGTGTAGGATATCCCCTAGCAATGTAGGCACCGGGTTGCGGGATATGAAGATTTTGACGGTGTTCACATCTATGAGTTGGTAAGGATTTGGAAACAAAACCATCCCATAGATGAGGAGAGCCACAATTTCTTCAAAGGCTTGCAAGTCTAAGTAATTCCAACAACTTTGGGCTTTCTCAAACAGGAACTTTGCTAAGAAACCTGTAGTTGTTTAGTTATTGGCTTGCTTTTTTGGTAAAACCAGGTGTGTGTGTGTGTGTGAATGTCATGACTGATGTCATAACATTCTAGTTTAGTATGTACTGATTCATTAGGTACCTTTGCAGAAAAATATTGTCATACAGGTGCTGCTGTTTATAAGTGTGTATCTGAGCATTTTGCAAAAAGATCACATTTACCTAAATCAGTAGACAGGTTTTCAGATGTCATAACAAATGTTAAGACATCCTGTTCTGAACTAACAGTTATGCAGTTTGGGTAATTCTGAGTTTTTTCAGGATTATGACTCAGTCTTTCCAGAACAGAAAATCTCGTGGACTTGGGGTTAACCTAGCTCAACCCTAACCTGGTTGATAAAGTCCTGTGACCTAGTCTTAAGTTCAAACGAAATTAACCCTAGCTTTCTGTGGAAACCCTAACTGAAGATGCAGCTGCTATATATTCAACAGAGCTGCTGTTTTGGAATTAATCCCTTTTTTGACAGAAGATCATTTAGAAGCTGTATAGTTTTAACTATTGTAATCCAAGCAATTATCATTGTGATAAGTGACTTGGAATAGGTTTTAATTGTAAGGGTTGTGTATCACTCAAAGCTTTGAAGCAAGAGTGTTTGTATGTCTCTTGACTAAAGCTTTGAAGCAAAGTCAAGTTAGGTTTGTGTATCACTCAAAGCTGTGAAGCAAGAGTGTTTGTGTTGCTTGATTAAAAAGCTGTGAAGCATAATCAAGTGTATGTTTTGAAGAGTTTCTTCATCAATTCATTAGTCAAATTGTTTTATGTATCACTGCTGTGATTGAGGGGGAGTGAGTAGGAACTCAGGTTTAAGTTGTACTTAGATTGAAGTTGCATTGGGTAGGTCTTAAGTGAAGGAGATAAACTGGTTGGTTTATTCCTGAATTAATATCTCTTATAGTGGATTTCCTCCCTGGCTTGGTAGCCCCCAGAGTAGGTGTTGTTGCACACTGAACTGGGTAAACAATTGACTGTGTTTTTTACTATTTTGTATTTACTGTCTTATAGAAAGTCAGATACGGTGTCATAACATTGAACGTGACATTGAGTATCTGCAGCCAGAATTTCAATTGGTATCAGAGCAGGCACCTTGCCTGTATTACTGGGTGAGATCTAGGGATATCACTTTCTGGCACTATGGACAAAGAAGGAGTTTTTGGAAATAGACCACCCATTCTGGATGGAACAAATTATGACTACTGGAAACCTCGTATGATTGCCTTCTTAAAATCTCTGGACAAAAAGGCTTGGAGAGCTGCTGACAAAGGATGGATCCATCCCACCATAACTGAGAAAGATGGGACAATCAGTTTGAAGCCTGGGGAAGATTGGAGTAAAGAAGAAGATGAGTTAGCCCTGGGAAATTACAAAGCTTTAAATGCCTTATTCAATGGAATTGATAGAAACATCTTCAGACTAGTACATCAATATGAATTGGCCAAGGAAGTTTGGGACACTCTCAAAACTACTCATGAGGGCACTTCCAAAGTGAAAATGTCAAGGCTTCAGATGTTGACTACCAAGTTTGAGAATCTAAAAATGATGGAAGATGAAACCATTCATGAGTTTCACATGAACATCTTGGAGATTGCCAACACCTCAGGAGCACTGGGAGAAAAGATGTCAGAAGAAAAATTGGTGAGAAAGATTCTCAGATCCTTGCCTAAAAGATTTGCTATGAAGGTAACTGCCATAGAGGAAGCCCAGGACATCAGCAAGTTGAAAGTGGATGAACTAATTGGGTCTCTTCAGACTTTTGAGATGGGGATCACTGAAAATGGTGACAAGAAGAACAAGAGCATAGCACTTGTATCCAACACTGATGTTGAAAACAAGGAGGATGAAGAAGAAAATATTTCAGAAGCTATAGCCATGCTTGGAAGACAGTTCAACAAACTCATTAAAAGAATAGATCCAAAGTCAAGGTCTAATGTTCATAACATTCCCTCTGACATTGACAGTTCCAGCAGAAGACCAAGGTCAGAAGAGAAGGGAAATCAAGGCAGAGGAATTCAATGCCATGGATGTGAAGGATATGGGCATATTCGAGCTGAATGTCCTACCTTTCTTAAGAAACAAAAGAAAGGAATGACTGTTACTTGGTCTGACTGTGATTCAGAAAGTAATTCTGAAGAAGAATCTGCCAAACTAGTTACTGCTCTAACTGGTGTTTGTACCTCTGAAAGTGACACTAGTGATGAAGAAGTGACATTTGAAGAACTGGCTGATACCTACAAGAAATTGTGTATCAAAAGTGCTGAAGTCTGTGTGCAGAATGAGAAACAATCAAAACTCATCATAAAGTTGGAGGCTGAAAAAAGGGCAGATCTTGAAACTATAAGTCATCTAGAAAGGGAAGTTCAATTGCTGAACTCACAACTGATCCAAATGACCAAATCTGTCAAGATGCTGACTAATGGAACAGACAAATTGGAAGAGATTCTTCAAGTTGGACAAAATGTGGGAAACAAATCTGGACTAGGATTTGTGGAAGCCAAGAAATCTAGTACAGACAAGAAGATCAGGCTTGTTAAACAAATGTCAAAGCAGATGTCTCAACACAACTCTCAACATCAGCAACAGAGATATATGAAGAAAAAGTACCAAAGATGGAGATGTCATCATTGTGGGAGGTATGGCCACATAAAGCCCTTCTGCTTCAAATTGCATGGTTACCCTAATCAAAACTCAGGTGTTAAACCTAAGTCAAAAAGGGTACCACATACTCCTCAATGGAAGAAAAAGGCTACTGCCCTGATAGCCCACACTTCCCTGAGAGTCTCTGCAAGGGAAGGCTGGTACTTTGACAGTGGGTACTCTAAGCACATGACTGGAATAAAGAACATTCTCAATCATGTTAAACATCACACCACTAGTTATGTGACCTTTGGAGATGGTGCTAAAGGTGAAATCAAAGGAGTTGGTAATTTGGACTGCCCTGAAGTTCCAAATCTAAATGAAGTTCTATTGGTAAAAGGCCTGACTGCTAATCTCATTAGTATCAGTCAATTGTGTGATCTAGGATTCAAGGTCGTCTTCTCAAAATTTGAATGTCTAGTAATTAATGAAAAACTAGAGGTGGTAATGAAAGGAATCAGATCTAAAGATAACTGTTACTTGTGGCAGCCTGAGAACACTAATAACTCCACTATGTGTTCCATTACCAAAGAAGAAAAAGAGATGAAAATGTGGCACCATAAACTTGGCCAT
This sequence comes from Vicia faba, assembly GCA_948472305.1. Taxonomy (NCBI): domain Eukaryota; kingdom Viridiplantae; phylum Streptophyta; class Magnoliopsida; order Fabales; family Fabaceae; genus Vicia; species Vicia faba. The sequence continues at coordinate 262,494,747 of OX451738.1, forward strand.
CTTCATCTAAGAAGAATGAAAAGAACTATCTCTATGGAAGCAGTCAGAAGGATTCCAAGACTGAAAATTTATAAAAGGAGGGTTTGTGGTGAACTTCAAATTGAAAGGCTTGGTAAAAAGAGACATGTATATGATGTGGTGAATAAACTTGAAGAAGGATGTGTTGTCAGAACCAGAAGTAATCATGACAAAGAATTTGGAAACAACAAGTTTAATAAATTCTGTTTCCCAGAAAAAATGAGTCATGAAGTCTCTTCTCCTATAACTCATCATCAAAATGGAGTTGACAAAAAGAAAAATAGGAACATACAGGAATCTGCCAGAGCTATGATTCATGTCAAAAGAATGCCTTCCCAACTCTGTGCTGAAATAGTTGCAGCTGGTAGTAGCTGTTCTCAAAATATCTGGAAAAAACAGATGCTCACTGAGTATAATGTCTCACAAGATGTTGTGACATTGTATTGTGACAATCTGAATACAATCAATATTTCCAAGAACCCTATTCAGCATAACAGGACCAAGCACATTGACCTTGTAGAGAAGAAGACAATTAATCTGGAACATGGTGTCATCAAGCTTCAGCTAGCTTATTCTTCTACCAAGGCTCTTGTTGGAAATCAACTTGAAAACTTGAGGGGCAAGATGGGTATTTTCCAACGTGAAAAATTATAGAAATTAATTTTGCTTAAAACAAGGGTTGAAGGAGTTATTTGTGTTGAGTCTATTTTTAGTAGGTTAATCATATGTCTTTCCAATTCCTTCAAAATTATTAAGAAGTTGAATAGACTCTCATTTGCCTACTACCTCTCTCGTCTTTGCAACCTATTCCTTTCTCTCAATCAAAGTTTTCTCTCAAATTGCTACTGGTGCTCTAAGTCAATCAAAATGTCTCAAACATCATCTTCAACCAAGGCGACCACTTCATCTTTATCATCTGACCAAGACTCTCGAGCAATCACCACATGCATAGATTCTGATGTCCTGGAGATCACTCCTCTCAGAGAAATGGCAACTGACCCCTCCAAAGTCAAAAAGCTGAGAACTAGGCATGCAGGAAGAGCTCAAGCTACTGCTTCTGGTAAACCTTCTCATCCTTCTTCCTCTGTTCCAAATAGGGAAGAATCAGTTCAAGTTCATCAAGCAATTGCTAGGCTTGTGACAAGTATACTAAGCGGAAACCAATCTGTACCGGGGATTTCTGTCCCATTAAATCAATCAGCAAGCCCAAATGTGGATGTCTCTGAGAATGTAGATGTCTCTGAGAATGTTGTGACACAAAATGACAACATTCAGAACCCTTCAGAAAAGACTGCTGATCCACCTATCATTGATGTGGATGAGGAATACTCAGACAATGATCTGGTTGCCAATGTAAACCCTAGCATAGCTAGGAGAATGACAAAAAGAAAGGGTAATCAGAATGATGCAAAATGTATGTCCAAAGATAAACCTGCTGTTAAGAAATCCAAGGCTGAAGGCAAGGCTGGGGTAGAATCTGTGAAAACTGGTCAGTCCAAAGGGAAGGTGAAAGCCCAGGTGTATACTGGTAGACAACCAATTACAAAGAAGAGAAAAGAACCTGAATCTTCTGATTATGATGAGGAATCAGAGTTTGATATTGATGCTGAAGAAATTCCTATCAGAAGGAAACTTCCCTCCAGCAAAATTGCTAGAGTTCCTGAAGTCCCAACAGACAACATCTCCTTTCACCATCCTGACAATGCAAACAGATGGAAGTATGTTTGCTTGAAGAGAATAGCTTTAGAAAGAGAGCTAAACAATGATGCCATGGAATGCAAGGACATCATGGACCTGATTAAGAATGCTGGACTGATGAAGACAGTGGTAAAATTTACCAAGTGTTATGAAAATCTGGTCAAGGAGTTCATAGTTAACTTGTCTAATGAATGTGCTGATGGAAGATCAGCTGACTTTGAAAGTGTTTATGTTAGAAGAAGAAGGGTTAATTTCTCTCCATCAGAAATTAACAAATTTCTTGGAAGATCAAATGAGGATTGTCCTGAAATGGAAGTCACTGACAATGAAGTTTGTCAAACCATCACAGCAAGACAAGTGAAGTGCTGGCCCTTGAAAGGCAAGCTGAATGCCAGCAAACTTAGCATGAAATTTTCCATCCTGCACAAGATTGGTGCAGCCAACTGGGTCCCTACAAACCATAAATCAACTATCTCCACAGGATTGGGGAGATTCATTTATGCTGTGGGAACCAAGACTGTTTTTGACTATGGCAGGTATATTTTTGAAAAAACTTTAAAACATGCTGGTAGTTATGTTGTCAAAGGCCCAATTTCCTTTCCCTCCCTCAGTTGTGGAATTATCCTTGCACAATACCCTGATATCCTGGTGGCAAGAGATACTGCTTGCAAAAGAGCTCCTGCTCTTGGGTTACACTATAAGCTGTTTCAGGGATCTCATGCTCCTGATATTGTCATAACATCAGCTGAGACATCTTCTGTGAAGACTCAGTCCAAAACATCTGATGTTATAGTTGTATTAAAAGAGACCTGCAAAGAACTGGAATCTAGGAAAAAGACCCTAGAAAACCTAATTGCCAGGTTAGAAAAGGAGGAAGCTGAAGGAAACAGAAGGGAAGAGGGTGTAGAAGCTGAAGATCATCTCAATACTGAAGAAACTAGCTCCTCTGAGTCTGATGACAGTGCTTAAAGGTTGGTGGAGTTGCTGATTGGTGGAGTTGGTGCTGGTCCCTGGTAGAGTTTGGAAGTGTGTTCAGTTTTTAGTTGCTGTTCTTATTACTTTTTCTGGATGAATGTATAACTTTTAAGAACATGTATCTTTGGCCCATTTGTGGCTAAAGAGGGGGAGATATATTTTGGTACTTAATTTGTCATTCTATTTTTCTGCAGTCATATTTATTCTGCTGCTATCTATCTCTGATTGCTTAGGGTCTTTAGCCAAAAATCTGCCAAAGGGGGAGTTTGTAGTTGTTTAGTTATTGGCTTGCTTTTTTGGTAAAACAAGGTGTGTGTGTGTGAATGTCATGACTGATGTCATAACATTCTAGTTTAGTATGTACTGATTCATTAGGTACCTTTGCAGAAAAATATTGTCATACAGGTGCTGCTGTTTATAAGTGTGTATCTGAGCATTTTGCAAAAAGATCACATTTACCTAAATCAGTAGACAGGTTTTCAGATGTCATAACAAATGTTAAGACATCCTGTTCTGAACTAACAGTTATGCAGTTTGGGTAATTCTGAGTTTTTTCAGGATTATGACTCAGTCTTTCCAGAACAGAAAATCTCGTGGACTTGGGGTTAACCTAGCTCAACCCTAACCTGGTTGATAAAGTCCTGTGACCTAGTCTTAAGGTCAAACGGAATTAACCCTAGCTTTCTGTGGAAACCCTAACTGAAGATGCAGCTGCTATATATTCAACAGAGCTGCTGTTTTGGAATTAATCCCTTTTTTGACAGAAGATCATTTAGAAGCTGTATAGTTTTAACTATTGTAATCCAAGCAATTATCATTGTGATAAGTGACTTGGAATAGGTTTTAATTGTAAGGGTTGTGTATCACTCAAAGCTTTGAAGCAAGAGTGTTTGTATGTCTCTTGACTAAAGCTTTGAAGCAAAGTCAAGTTAGGTTTGTGTATCACTCAAAGCTGTGAAGCAAGAGTGTTTGTGTTGCTTGATTAAAAAGCTGTGAAGCATAATCAAGTGTATGTTTTGAAGAGTGTCTTCATCAATTCATTAGTCAAATTGTTTTATGTATCACTGCTGTGATTGAGGGGGAGTGAGTAGGAACTCAGGTTTAAGTTGTACTTAGATTGAAGTTGCATTGGGTAGGTCTTAAGTGAAGGAGATAAACTGGTTGGTTTATTCCTAAATTAATATCTCTTATAGTGGATTTCCTCCCTGGCTTGGTAGCCCCCAGAGTAGGTGTTGTTGCACACTGAACTGGGTAAACAATTGACTGTGTTTTTTACTGTTTTTGTATTTACTGTCTTATAGAAAGTCAGATACGGTGTCATAACATTGAACGTGACATTGAGTATCTGCAGCCAGAATTTCAAAACCTTTGACACCACTCCTTGTTTCCCAATGAGTTGTGATATCAGATGAGTGCAAGTGTAGAGCTTGAGCAATCTCTTCTGGCTTTTGATCTCTTTCCGTACCATTAAAAGGTAGTTGATTGAGAATGGGAATCCTCAAGAGTTGGGAGAATTCTTCCAAAGTAGGCATAAGTTGATAGTCGGGAAATGTGAAGCAATGGTGCAGAGGATCAAAGAACTGAAAGAGCACCTTCATCATGTCCTCATCTGTGTTGGAGGTGACCAAGTTGAGTAGACTACCATGTCTCTCGGTGAATGGAGAGTTTTCAGAAATTCTTGAAACTAGCTCCTTAAGTTGTGGAGGGATTCTCACAAGGTTGACTTGAATAGTTTTTCTGTGAAGTGAATACATATCCTACAAAACAAGAACAAAGATGAATCCCAAAATCCTTGAAATGGTTAGTGGATGTATATGATGTTCATGATGTCCATGATGTTATGTACAAGTATGCATATACAAGCAAAGCAAATAAGTCCTTAGTTTAGGCTTTCATGGAGTTTTATAGGTAAGTACCCTCTTGAAGTTTAGTTGGCTTAAACCTGTCCTAGTAATAGTAACCGGGTTCTAAGGGGCTCAATATCACTGGATTGTTTCCTTGGTCATTGTTTCAGCTCAAGCCTCTTTAATGGCGACCGAAATATCCCAAGAAACCAAACCTCAATGAGTGTAGTATCGAGTATCTACCAACTTCGGATTGCACCAAAGTCGATCATCTCACTACATCCTAAAGGCCAAGTTGGTCAAGTAAAGGTTCTAAAGGTTCATTAGTGCTTTATGACATCACTCAGCGGCCCCGTATTCTCTTTGATTAACTCAAAGGCTACCGGTACCCACAAATATGTCGCACTAACGTAGCTATTTCTTAGACCATGTCGATATACCCTGCACAGTTTCCATAATGTATTGCTACTTACCTATAATGTATCCCAAATCCGGGTAGAGGATTCAAACCCAAACAAAGAATCATAATGTAAAGCATACAAGTCAAACAATGTAAGCAATTAAATATGATCTAACCCCTAAGGTAACCCCACTTTTAAATTATTCTCCAGCAGAGTCGCCAGTTCTGTGATGCGATGGGAGAATTGACTTGAAGGTTCTGGGTTTGATCGCAAATGTTGCGGTTAGCAAGAGTCGCCACCGACTTTTCTTTTATCCAAAAGGAAAGGTGAAAAAACAAAGGAAAGACCTTTGAGATTGTTTCTTGAGTTCGCGGGATAGATTATGAAAAGGGAAGGTATTAGCACCCTTTTCATCCATGGTTTTCCATGGGCTCTTAGTTACTTGCTAGATCACTTGCTTTTGTTTGAAACTGTACTTTGTGTGGATTTTGAAAGTATTTTGTAAAGAGTCCATTTTTTAGGAAATCTTTGTGATGATTCTTGTTCGTAAGAATGTATACAAAGATGTTTGATCTTTTGAAAATGTTTTCAAGTTTTGTAAGATGTTTGAAAGTGTATGTTTATTTTGAAAATAGTAAGGATATTTGCTTTGAAATAGAGAAAGTAACTAAAAGTAATCTACCTACTCAAATGTCTTTCTTGTTCATTTTCTTTTCCTTTGACATTGTTGTCTTACCATTGATTTGGTAAGCAACTATATCTTTGGATGTAAACGGGACGGGTGTGGGTCATCGTATAGCCATGATTAGTAATGTTGCAAAGTACCTTAGAATTTTTTGAGGGACTAAGATCATTTTTATAAGGCAACTTTGAATAGCGTCATCGAGGGACTATGATCTTGTATTTGTTTGTTTTTTCTAAGACACTTTACATGCGTAATATGGTCATTTTGTAAGGCAATCAAATGGGATAACCCTAGGGGTGTTTTGTGTGCAAGTGTGTCATTTTCATGCTTGATTTTGTCTTGGATTAGGGTTTTCTATTTGATTGATTTTATCTAGTCACACAAACCCTAATTACTAGCATGTTATATGAAAGCGATAAATTGTGAAATTTAAATGTCCTACGCTATTACAACATTTGTGGGAGGGGGTATAAAATTTATGAATGGAGATTGCAATAATATAAACCTAATTAATCTATTACAACCAAATTGAATATGTACAAATATTAGAATAAATAATATACAAGATGAATTAAATATGCAAAGGTATGTAAATGCAAAGAAGATTTGTGTTTGGTTTTTTTTTATGTGAAAAAGTTTTAACCTAAACCTAATAAATAAATCAAGATTAACTTAAATCAATTAAGAAAAGAAATTATTTTTAGAAAATTTTTTGAATAAACCCTAATTCTATTTGATTAAAGAGCAGTAAATTTCTTTAAAAAGAAGTATTTTTTGTATTTTTTTGTCTTGAAAATAATACATGGCATTATTAGGTATTTTGGTCCTTTTATATTAAAATAAATATTTAATGGGTATAAACAAAAATAAATATCAAACTAATTATAATTTAATTTGCAAATTTAATTAATAAAAATGGATAATATATATAACTAAATAAAAATATTTTTTGTGAGAAAAAATAAAATAAAATAAGCTAAAATATAAATCTACCATTTTTATATTTTTTTATGATTTTTAATATTAAGAAAATATATTTAATAAATTAAAAATGAAAATAAAATGAATAATAAAAATATATTAGGCCAGGGGTATCATGAGTAAACAGGATGCAGAGTTAGAAAAAAACACAAAGCCCATAAAACAGAGGCCCACGCTGCAAGGAACCAAAAAAATGGAAAAAAAGTGTGAGAAAATGTAAAACGCAGGCGCTGAGGCTCGAACCCGTGACCTATAACATTTTTGCGCGTTGCCTTACCACTGGGGTGGCTGTACATCCGTTCATATAAACAAAGGCATAAATATATATTAGAAAACGCCTCCTGAAGGCAACTTCATCTTCAACCTTGAGCCATGGCCGGACCACCTGTATCTCTCTCATTTCTCCATAAAAATGGAAAGTCCAAACATGAAAGTTATAGTGTTTCTTCTCACGAGTTCAACCATATAATTTATGTAAACTAAAAGTCAAAGATCAAAGCTAATTTTACTTGCCCTAATTTGAAACCTAATTTTTACAGAAATTTCAAATAAAAAATTCTCTATGCACGGTTAACATAAGTGAAATCTATGAACATGGTTAGCTTTAGAGCAAGGATATCTAAATTTTGTTTTCACAAAACAGGACCAAATGATGCTTGTATGAAGAGATAGAAGTTTGAGTTTTTACCTCTTTCAGTTGAGATCGTGAATGGAGTTTGGGCAAGTTTTAAGAAGGCCTGAGGATCTATTTAGCTTGCCTGGACCTCCCTGAGTGTATTCCAATCCTTACTTTGTCTTGAAAGTCCCTGAATCTCCCTACTCAAGTCAACCTGCAAGCTTGATGTTTGAAAATGGTTGATGTAGGAGGAGGAGTTACAGTGAGGGAACAGGGGCCTGGATCACTTAGGTGTGATGTATATTAAGTGTTTAGGTGGTTAAAACTCAAAACGCACGAGTGGATTTGGAGCTGGCTGAGTAAGGTTCAAAATTGTCAACATATGGCAGATTTTCAATGGCAAAGTGTTTGGGAGTGTTTCTGAGTCTTAGCCTTTGTGTATTAGGTTTCAATACACTTGTGTATATGTATGGAAAAGGTTAGAGATCAAGCTTTCTCAAGATTTCTGAGTTATAGCCTTTTGGCTCTATTACTTGCTTTTTAAGAAAAGTGAGGAGACAAGTCCCTAAGTGTTGTACAAGCATGGTCTGGTTTTCGAGAGGCTTTAGACAAGTTGCTTTTGGTTTTGACTTTTCTTGTGTGCAGAGAAAACAATTGAGAGGCTTAAGAAGTTGACAAAGGAAAAAGTTGTGCTTTATGTTGTACCCCAAAATTTGCCCTCTCATCCTTCAGGAATTCATCCTGAATTCTCAGGGTTTCTCTTAAACAAATCCAAGCCCTGAATTATCATTCCTTTCCAAGTAAACCATTTACAAGAGCAAAATGGTCATTTGTAAGCTCAAAAGTCAAATTTTTTACCTTGAAAAAGTTAAATTCTAAATACTTAGAATTTTCTCTAAAAAAGGAGTGTTTAAGAAAAAATGGCACTTCAGAACTTCTGAACCAACCTCCTGGCAGAAACGGTCAGAAGTTGCAAACTTGGCTCAACACATAACATTCAGTCAGAAGGTGGCTCTTCAGCAGCTACACCAACTCAGTTAGGGGTTGTAAATGTGGTTCAACACGTAATCTTCAAACAGAACATGGCTCTTTCAGCAGTTACGCAAATTCAGCCAGAGTTTGCTAGAGAAATGCAAAGAAGGCAACAAAGCCTGAAACTCCCTCAGAATGTACTGGGATCAAAAGGTAATGGGATCAGCAGATTGGGTAAAATACTGAAGCAGAATCACTAAGTCCAAAGTTTTCAGAGGCAGATCAAAGGAGCATACTGGAAAGTCTGGAAAACTCTCAGAATTTGCTAAGGCAGCAAGAGGCCAAAGTCAGAGCTTGGTTTACGTTGTTTTTTTGGTAAAGCAGAACTGCTGGCTCAGGTTTTAGGTAATGATACAAAATATCTTATTACAAGATTTCTGATTTTGACAAATCTCATAACCATTTAATGCTCATTAATGCTCACAACCACTTTTGAGCATTCATCCAAGGGGTCTCTCCACATGAGGAATGGTAACACCCTCGTGCAGGCTTAGGCATGGATCTATGCGCCACTTTTCACCTATGGGTGTCACTTCCCCTTAATCCTCGCTTACTGTTCCAACCTAGGCTGAAAAGTTGTCCATTATCACAACTTTTCATGAAATTCCTTCAAGAACAAGTTAACCCCTACTGCATGGTATTGGCGCCATTTAACGTTCAAAAACTCACAAAGCCTTGCCTATAAATAGGACACCATTTTCCATTAAAAATCCCGGTCAAAAAAATCCAGAAAAAAATTGCTAGAAGAGAAACAGAAAACTCTAGCAAGAAAGCATTGTGAAACTCTGCCAAAATTCCCAGTGTTTCATAACTTTGAATTTCCTGCCTCCAAACTTCATTGATACCCAATTTTCTTCCTGACTAGAGAATGCCCATACAGTTTCTGACTATACATACATATATCTTCTCCATCCACCATTCTAAAAAGAACCTGCCCAGAACACCATCAGAGCTAAGGCTAGCTCCAATTCACAGATCTTCTTCCAACAGCAAGGTAAGCACCTGGTGACTCTCACCACGCTGCTAAGCATCATCAACTTTGCATGCTCAATAAACATAATGTAGATATCATGTTGCTGCTGTACGTGTTCTGAGGATTTTCATGCCTCTGAATGCTTAAGTAGGAAGTGAATCAATGTAGAACCTGCCTGTGACCTGTTTGATTCTGTCTTCTGAAACACTATGACACCTGCTGAGACTGTCCTAGGCACGCCTTCTATTTTTGTGGAAAAATAATAAAATTGCAGGTGTTCTGACTAGCACAGGGGGAAACCAAGCTCTGACTTTGACGCCAGCACTTCTGTGGCATGTTTTGCTGTCAATAATATCAGAACTTCTGAAAATTATTGTGTTTCCAGCAGGGTCAGAACTTCTGACTTCCCCACTAACAAACTTCTGTCTTGCAGCGCATGGGAGTCAGAACTTCTGACCTTCCCACTAACAGGTTTCTGTTTTGCAGGGCACCAGAGTCAGAAGTTCTGACTCATGCATTTTCACTAACAGGTTGATATCCTACAGCAGGTCTGGGTCAGAACTTCTGACTTCCTCTCAGCAGCGTGCTAGCCCTCTCTCTCTTTCTCTTTTTCTTCCCCTTGTTATTTTCTTTTTTTTTATCTATTTTTCTTGTTGAACCATCCCCATGTACAAGTGTGTATCCCCCACCCCCTAAATATTGTAAGAGCGTAGGATTTTACATTTCCGCATTTTTATTGCTTTCAAATGTAAATGCTAGTAATTAGGATATGTGTGGCAAGATAAAATCAATGAAATAGAAAATCCTAATTCAAGATAAAATCATGCATGCAATAAAACACACTTGCACTCAAACACCCCTTAAGGTATCTCCACTTGGTTGCCTAAACAAATGGCCATGGTATGCATGCTAGGTATCTTGGCAAAACAAAAACAAAACAAAAGATCATAGTCCCTCGATGACGCTATCTTGGTTGCCTATACAAAAATGATCCAGTCCCTCAAAAAAATTTCTAAGATACTTAGCACTATTGTTATCATGGTCAATACGATGACCCGCACCTGTCCCGTTTAACATCCAAATACAAGGTTGTTTACCAAATACAATGGTAAAACAACACTGTCAAAAGGGTTAAAAACATATAGGAAAGATCTTTGAGTAAAATAGGGTAGACAACTCTTAATTACTTGATCAAAACATGCAAAACATTCTTGCTATTTTCAAACACACCTCACTACACAATTTCAAAACATTTTCCAAATCAAACTTTCAAACATTGAAAAATCTTTTCAAAAGACAATACACCTTTGTATATATTCAAACAAGAATCATTACAAAGGTTGCCACAACGATGGCCTCTTTTCAAAACATTTTCAAAACCACACACAAAGCACCATTTCAAACAATTGAAAAGCAAAAGCAAGTGATCTAAACAAGTAACTAAGAGCCCATGGATAACCATGGATGAAAAGGGTGCTAGCATCTTCCCTTTTCATAATCTACCCCCCGAACCCAAGAAAACATCTCAAAGGTCTTTCCTGTGCTTTTTGACCTTTCCTTTGGATAAAATAAAAAGTCAGTGGTGACTCTTGCTAAACCGAAACATTTGCGAACACAAACGCAAAACCTCAAGTCAGTTCTCCCACCGTACCACAAAACTGGCGACTCTGTTGGGGAATATTTGAAAAGTGGAGTAACCTTAGGGTTTAGATCACCTTTACATGCTTACTTTGTTTTCTTTGATTGCTTTACATTTGGTTCTATTGTTTGGGCTTAAAATCCTCTACCCGGATTTGGGAAACATTCATAGGTAAATAGCAATACGTTGTGGAAACTGTGCGGGGTATACCGACATGGTTGAAGCAATAGCTATATTAGTGCGACATATTTGTGGGTACCGGTAGCCTTTGAGTCAATCAAAGAGAATACGGGGCCGCTGAGTGATGTCATGAAGCACTAATGGACTTTAGAACCTTTACTTGACCATCTTGGCCTTTTTAGAGGTAGTGAGATGACCGGCTTTGGTGCAGTCCGAAGTTGGTAGATACTCGATACTACACTCATTGAGGGTTATTTTCTTGGAATATTTCGGTCGCCAGTTAAGTGGCTAAACTGAAACAATGAACACAGAAAATAATCCAGTGATATTGAGCTCCTTAGAACCCGGTTATTATTTATAGGACAGGTTGAGCCAACTAACATCAAAAGGGTACTTACCTATGAAACCCCATGCAAGCCTGAAACTAGGAACTTGTGTAACTTGCTTGTATATATACTTGTGCATACATCACGAACATCATGAAGCATCATATGCATCCACTAACCATTTCAAGGGTTTGGATCTTCATCTTTGTTCTTATTTTGTAGGTTATGGAATCACTCCGCAGAAAAACAATCCAGGTCAACCTTGTGAGAATCCCTCCTCAACTCAAGGAGCTTGCTTCCAAGATTCCAGAGAATTCTCCCTTCCTTGAAAGACATGGTAGACTTCTCAACTTGGTCAACTCCAACATTGAAGAAGACATGGTGAAAGTTCTCTTCCAGTTCTTTGACCCCCTGCACCATTTCTTTACATTTCCTGATTACCAACTAGTGCCTACTTTGGAGGAATTTTCTCAACTCCTGAGGATTCCTATTCTCAATCAACTACCCTACAACGGTACGGAAAGAGAGCCAAAGCCTGAATATGTTGCTTAAGCCTTACACTTGCAACCATCTGATATCGAAGGTCATTGCGAAACCAGAAGTGGTGTCAAGGGTTTCTTGGCAAAGTTTTTGTTTGAGAAAGCACAAGAATGTTGGAATTCACTAGATCGGCAAGCTTTTGAGGAGATTGTAGAACTTCTCATCTATGGGTTGGTCTTGTTTCCAAACCCTGATCAGCTTATAGATGTAAGTGCTGTCAAGATTTTCATTTCTCGGAATCTTGTGCCTACATTGCTTGGGGACATCCTCCACTCATTTCACACACGAACAATGAGGAAAATAGGTGTTCTCATGTGTTGTACTCCTCTTCTAGAAAGGTAGTTTATTTCTCACCTTCCTCGGTCAGTCTTGAAGAATGAGCAAGGCTTGAGGTGGTCACAATGATTGATGAATCTTACACATTATGATGTTCATTGGTGTTCTCGGTCCAGAGAAAATGTTATCATCATTGATCGTTGTGGAGAATTCCCTAATGTCCCATTAATTGGAATTAGGGGAGGTATTACCTACAATCCTTGTTTAGCTCTGAGACAGTTTGGGTATGCCCGAAGGGATGGCCCTCATGACATGCTGATTCCATACTTGGTTTTTGACTTCTACTACGAGGCTCAAGGACTTCGACAAAGGTTTATCCGAGCTTGGAGGATGCCCAACAAAGTGGACAGTAAGACACTGGGACACAAAAATTCCATCCCCCTTGAGCCTTACCTCAAGTGGGTACGAACCCGCGCCCAGAGTCTTATGATGCCTTACCCCTATATTCTCCCTGTGATCAAAGAGCCTGTTATGGAAGGAGAGGTTCCATACACCCTCTTGCATCCTGACATGCCAACGTCATTGGAAGATTTGCAAAAGAGTTGGATGCAGCTCAAGGAAGAACGGAATACTTTTGAAGCCAACTTCTACGCCAGTGATAAGAAGGTTTTGGAACTTACTCGTCGACTCCATGAAGAGCAAACTCTCAATACTTACATCGCACCAAAGAGGATGTGTAACGTCTTTTTACATTAAGAATTTTGTAATATTTTGCCCATGGGGCATTTATGTACTAACAAATTTCTTCTTATATGACGTGTGTTCTTTTTGTTTGCAACAACTTTGAATTTTTGAATCCTTGAATGCATTACATGAATACATATCATTCATCATATGCATAAACAGGTCTTCACACCAGGTTTCCTTATCTTTCTGCTGTTTATTTCAGCAAGATGGATATAGAACAAACGGTCAAAGATCTGCAAGCACAGAATTCCCAGTTCCAACAACTCCTCATAACCTTGGCAAAGGGTCAGGAGGACCTTAAAGCACTGTTAGAGAAGGAAAAGGAAAAAGAGAAAAAGAAAAAGAAAAGAGCGGGTGTGGCCACTATGGGAAGAAGGTTTGAGAACCAAGCTAGAAGGGTCCTGGACTTCCCTTCAACATCTGATGAAGGGGTAGGTAAAGGAAAGGGAGTTGCAGTACCATCTGAGTCTGAGTCTGAAGAAGAAGAAGAAGAGGATGAAGATTACTCTGAGCAGTAGTACCCTCCTGTAGACGATAAGTACAAGAATCTAGAAGAGAGGTTGGTAGCTATGGAGGTACAAAGAGTGCATGGGCTGGATTTCGAAGAACTAGGGTTGGTTGCTGGGATTGTGATTCCCCCTAAATTCAAGGTGCCTACATTTGCTAAATGTGATGGTCTGTCTTTTCCAAAGATGCATCTACGGTCTTACGTCAGAAAGATCCAACCTCATTCTTCTGATAAGGATCTGTAGGTCCACTTTTTTCAAGATAGTCTTTCGGGTACACAATTGGAATGGTTCTACCAGCTTGAGAGGGCTGACGTACATAATTGGGAGGATCTGGCTGCTGCCTTCTACCGACAATATCAATATAATACCAACTTAGCACCTACTCGTACTCAACTACAGAGTATGGGTATGGTCTCTAATGAGGGCTTTAAGGAGTATGCCCAGAAGTGGAGGGACCTGGCTGGAAGGGTGCAGCCACCATTGTCTAAAAGAGAGCTGGTTAATATGTTTTTGGGGACGCTGTCTGGTCCATTCTTTAATCACCTGATAGGGAGTTCATCGGCAGGGTTCACTGAATTAATTCTGAATGGTGAACGAGTTGAAGCTGGCATCAAGAGTGGTAAGATTCAAAAAGATACATCTGCTTCTGCCGCCGTCAAAAAACCTTTTCCAGCCAAGAAAGAAGTGTCAGCTGTTTACTCTCAAAAAGGCCGAGGAAGAGTGGAGCGCCGACCAACGGTGGGGCTGTAATGATCCAAAAGACTGCGGCTGATCAGCCTAGGAATGATCAACCAAGAACTAACCAACAAAGAGGGGGAAGGCCTGCTAGGCAGTTCACCAAAATAAACATGACGCCTGCCCAGATTCTCCCCCATCTCTTGAAGCTGAACCTTACAACCTTGAGAGACCCGCCACAAAATCCGAATACAACTTCTCCTTTTTACCATGCCAACGCTAAATGCGCTTACCATTCAGACAACATAGGGCACGACACAAACAACTGTTGGGCCCTCAAAAACAAGATCCAAGATTTAATAGATGCCAAGGAGGTAGAATTCGATGCGCCCGAAAAGCCGAATGTGATTTTTGCCCCAATGCCAAAGCATGGTCATAATGTCCATGCTATTATGGAAGATCTTCATGTTACCGTTGTTAATGACTTAATGACTCCTTTGCCAATGAGCAAGATGAATCTGTTGAAAGCCGGGATTTTTCCAGGCTGTGAAAATGATTGTTACTTTTGTTCGTCTCTACAATCTGAATGTCCGCTATTGAAGTCAGGCATCCAACGCCAGATGGATAATCAAGAGATCCTCTTTCAGAAAACTCCTGTTACTCCTGTTACTCCAACTCCAATCAACGATGTTGCTATAATTACCATTTCCGACAATCTTTCCAAGGTCTCCAAAAGACCTGTTAAGATTACACCTGATCCAAAGTTTGTACCGCTGAAGATTACTATGTCGAGGCCTATCCCATACAAGTCCAATAAGACAATACCGTTGAATTATGGAGCAGAGATCTTCTACCACGGTGTTAAGAAGATTGAATCAGTCGAAGAGAATTCCGATGAAGAAACTCTTGATGTAGGAAATATTGCGGGGACAAGTAAGATCACCCGCAGCGATAAAATCTTCTCTCTGGAGATTTCTCCTCCAAGGGAAATCTTCGGACCCTCAAGTGCTCCTGTGCCAGTCAAGATATCTGTGTGAAGCCCAATGATTGAAGAAATAGTTACTCCTGAAGTTGTACCCTCTACTGTTACTGCTGATAAAGGTAAGGGGATCCAAGAAGCGCCCGTCAGGACGAGGGCTCAGCCTTTGATCATCCCCGAGACCACCCAAAAGTAAATGGAGGAGATTTTAAATATAATCAAGAAGAGCGATTATGATGTCGTAGAACAATTGGGGCAAACCCCTTCAAAAATCTCCATGCTGGCCCTATTGCTCTATTCTGAGGCTCATGCCAAAGCCTTGATCAAATTTCTGAAGACGGCACACGTGCCTCAAGAAACTTCTGCGGATTAGTTTCAAGAGTGTGTAGCTAGCCTTACCGCCAACAATGGTCTTGGCTTCTCTGATGCCGATCTAACATCTAAGGGAAGAAAGCATAATGATGCGCTGCATGTCTCGGTAGAATGCAGAGGGACCACACTTGCTCATGTTCTGGTTGATATCGGGTCATCATTAAATGTCCTACCAAAGAAAGCATTGGACAGATTGGACTGTGAGGGTTTGACCTTAAAGCCCAATAATATCATTGTTAGAGCCTTTGACGGTTCTAAGCGGATGGTTCACGGAGAGGTGGACATCCCAATTAAAGTGGGTACAGAAATTTTCAACTCTACATTTTATGTGATGGACATCCTTCCTTCATATTCTTGTTTGCTGGGAAGACCTTGGATCCACAACGATGGGGCAGTCACTTCTTCTCTACACCAAATGCTCAAATACACAGTCCAGGGTAAGATCATAACATTTCATGGTGAGGAGGAGTATATGATAAGCCACCTTAACTCTTTCCGCTATGTGGAGTTAGATGGTGAATTCATAGAAACACCTTTCCAACACTTTGAAGAGGTTTCTCCTGAAGTTGCGGTAGCCAAGACAATAACTTTTGTGCCTGCAGTTACCAAGCCTGTATCCCAGATGTCATCCCTTAAAGATGCGAAGGCTGTGATCGAGGAAGGAGGAAGTACAGTGTGGGGTCAGCTACCAGATTTTCCTTTTAAGACAGATAAGTTCGGTTTGGGTTTCATTGCTACTAGTCAGAAGGATGTGCGTCGCTCCCAGGCTGGAGGACCACCATTAAAGATCACTCATCATGGAGTTCATGCTTTGGAAGATGTTTAAGATGAGAGCAATTTTGAAGATTGGATTTTCCCGACCATTGAAGGAGGACTGATTAACTGGGAGGTGAAAGACTTTGTTCCCATTACTTTCATCAATCAGTAATTTATATTTCGAACATTTCTGTTGGTCTATAACAATTATTAAACAATTCGTACACTCTTTTTTCCTTGTGCCTTACCCGGGGAACATAAGTCTATTTGTAAGGGTTTTGATTCTTCATTTTCATATGCCATTTTTAATGAATCATGGACGCTTTCATCTATAAACTTTTGTGTTCATTTTATTTCTTTTACATTTTATTTTGTTTAAAGGTGGCTATCCCTTACACACACCCACACTCACAAAATGCAGGTACCCATCCACTCCGGATTCCCTGGGTAACAATTCTGCTATGGCCTTCAGTGACTCTAAAGATCTGGTCAATCATGCCGAATACGTAGGTGATGAAGACTGTGAAGTGCCTGGAGAGTTGGCTAGACTTCTACAACAGGAAGAAAGGGCTATTCTTCCCCATGAAGAACTGTTAGAGACTATCAATTTGGGTACTGTCGAAGACAGAAAAGAGATTAAAGTGGGTTCTAACCTAAAGCCGAATGTCAAATAGAGTTTAGTTAAGTTATTGAAGGAATATGTTGAGATCTTCGCCTGGTCCTATGAAGACATGTCGGGACTGGATACGGACATTGTGGTTCACCGTCTCCCTACAAGAGAATACTATCCACCAATCAAACAGAAAGTCCATCGAATGAGGCCTGATATGTCTGAAAAGATCAAAGCCGAAGTGATAAAGCAATTCAATGTCGGGTTTCTTACTGTTACTTCCTATCCATAATGGGTTGCTAAAATTGTGCCCGTGCCTAAGAAAGATGGCAAAGTAAGAATGTGTGTGGACTACAGAGATTTAAACAGGGCAAGCCCTAAAAATGACTTTCCACTATCGCACATTGACATCTTGGTCGACAATACAGCTCAACATAAGGTATTTTCCTTCATGGATGGATTTTCAGGATACAACCAGATCAAAATGGCCCCCGAAGACATGGAGAAGACTACTTTTGTTACGCAGTGGGGTACCTTCTGCTATAAAGTGATGTCATTCGGACTGAAGAATGCCGGGGCAACCTATCAGCGAGCCAAGGTAGATTTTTTTCATGACATGATACATCATGAGATAGAGGTCTACGTAGACGACATGATAGCCCGTTCACAGACAGAAGAAGAACACCTCGACCATCTGAAAAAGCTGTTTGTCAGGTTGAAGGAGTATAAACTCAGACTGAACCCTAACAAGTGCACTTTTGGAGTCAGGTCTGGTAAACTCTTGGGATTCATCGTCAACAACAAAGGCATTAAGGTTGATCCTTCTAAAGTCAAATCTATACGAGAAATGCCTGCCCCCCGCACTGAAAAGGAGGTCAGAGGTTTCTTGGGACGCCTAAACTACATTGCAAGGTTCATTTCTCACCTAACATCTACCTGTGAACCGATCTTCAAGCTGTTGAAGAAAGATCAAGTGGTTGAATGGAATGATGAATGTCAAGTTGCTTTTGATAAAATCAAGGAGTATTTGCTAGAACCTCCTATCTTGACGCCACCCGTCGAAGGAAGGCCGTTAATCATGTATTTGACTGTGTTGGATAACTCAATGGGGTGCGTACTGGGCCAACATGACGAGTCTGGTCGAAAAGAGCATGCCATTTATTACCTTAGCAAAAAGTTTACCGACTGTGAGACTCACTACTCACTGCTCGAGAAAACTTGTTGCGCTTTGGTATGGGATGCTCGCCGGCTAAGGCAGTATATGTTGACACATACCTCCCTGCTGATTTCTAAAATGGATCCGATCAAGTACATCTTCAAAAAGCCTGCTTTATCCGGAAGAATCGCTAGATGGCAAATGATCCTGACCGAGTATGATATCCAGTACACGACCCAAAAAGCTATAAAAGGGAGTGTACTAGCTGACCATCTAGCTCATCAAGCTGTCGAAGATTACCAATCCATGAAATTCGACTTTCCCAACGAAGACATTATGACATTGGACAACATTGAAGGTAACGGACCGTATGACGGACCTGAACAAGGATCCCGATGGACCCTGTACTTTGATGGTGATTCAAATGCACTCGGCAACGGTATCGGCGCGGTACTTATCTCTCCACAAGGTTGCCATACACCTTTCACCGCCAGACTTTGCATTAACTGCACCAACAACATGGTCGAGTATGAAGCTTGTATCTTTGGTCTCAAGGCTGCAATAGACCTGGGAATCAAATCTTTGATTGTATTTGGGGACAGCTTTGGTTATCAATCAAATCAAAGGAGAGTGGGACACTAAACATCCTAATCTCATCCCATACAAAGAACATGTCCTGACATTGTTACCTCATTTCGAGCAGATTACCTTCGAGCACTTCCCGCGAGAAGAAAATCAGCTAGCGGATGCTCTAGCTACAATGTCTTCCATGTTTAAACTTAACTGGGATAATGAGGCTCCCCAAATCACCATTGAGCGGATGTATGAACCTGCACACTGTCACGAGATTAATACCGAAGAAGTAGTGGAACAACCCTGGTTTCACGAAATCAAAAGGTATCTCAAGACTCGAGAATACCCTGAAGGAGCTTCAGTCAATGACAAAAGTTCTTAAGGAGATTTGCTGCCAAGTTCTTCCTGAGCAATGGTATCCTATACAAGCACAACCATGATTGTGTTTTGCTTCGTTGTGTGGACAAGGTTGAAGCTGAGCAGATCATGGTTGAACTACATAATGGCACCTTTGGCACCCACTCGAGCGGACATACAATGGCTAAGAAGATTCTAAGGGCAGGCTACTACTGGTCTACCTTGGAAAACTGACTGTCATCAATATTCCCGTACCTGTCACAAATGCCAAATCTATACGGACAAGGTACATATTCCTCCAGTTCCTCTCAATTTCCTAACAGCTCCTTGGCCATTCGCAATGTGGGGTATTGACATGATTGGAGAGATCAAGCCTACAGCATCCAATCGACACCGCTTCATCCGGGTGGCTATTGATTACTTTACCAAGTGGGTCAAAGCAGCTCCCTTCGCCTCTGTTACAAAGAATGTTGTTGCCCGCTTCATCAAACAGAACCTCATTTTCCATTATGGTATCCCCGACAGGATCATCACGGACAACGGTACAAACCTGAACAACACTATGATCACCGCTCTGTGCGAGCAGTTCAAGATTCAACATCACAATTCATCTCCCTATCGGCCAAAGATGAACGATGTTGTTGAAGCTGCGAACAAAAATATCAAGAAGATCATTCAAAAGATGACAGTCACCTACAAGGACTGGCATGAGATGTTACCGTTTGCTCTGCACGGATATCGTACCACGGCGCGTACTTCAACTGGGGAAACCCCCTTTTCTTTGGTATATGGCATGGAAGCTGTTTTACCTATGGAGGTTCAGATTCCTTCCTTCAGAATTATGAAGGATGTTGGTTTAAGTGAAGACGATTGGATTTAGACCCGGCTTGATCAACTTAATTTGATCGACAAGAAGCGACTTACAGTTGTTTTCCATGGTCAGGCGTATCAGAAACGTATGATCAAGGCCTTCAACAAGAAAGTCAGGAGACAAGTATATCAAGTCGGGGACCTTGTAATCAAGGGAATCATCTTGCCGCAAAGTGATCCCAGGGGCAAATGAACTCCTACTTACGAAGGACCATTTGTGATCAAAAACATCTTTTCTGGTGGGGCAATGATTCTGACCACCATGGACGGCGACGATCTGCCGCACCCTGCGAATGCAGACATAGTCAAAAGATACTACGCATAAATGACCCGACAAGTTGAAAACCCGAAAGGGCAACTTGGGCAAAAATGGGCATCCTGGTGAATCGAAAACCCGAAAGGGCGGTTCAGGCAAAAATTAGGGATAAACAAAAAAATTTGTACACCCGGCAAGTTGAAAACCCGAAAAGGCGACTTGGGAAAAAAAGGGTTTCCCGGTGGATCGAAAACCCGAAAGGGAGGTCCAAGAAAAAGTTAGGGAATTAAAGCGTATGATTATGTCTCGTCGGATCACTTTAAGGGCAATCTCTTCACGGACAAGCTCCAAGCTTCTGATCAATCCAATCATCTGCGGACAAAGCAACGAATGGACAAGATACTCAGATTTGCGAAGGCTATAGCAGAATGGGAACCCCATGGAATTGTTACACATAGCCATCTTTCTTTGTATAAATTTTTCTCAATTTTATGACAACATTCTCTTACTAGGATGTCTGTTTCCTTTGTACAAAATACTTACACAAAGTTAATACAAAGATACTTCAAAGTGCGGAAAATTGTTCGCCTTTTCTTTCTTTTTATACTTGTGGTTTATTTAAAAAATGTCCAATGATTTATTAAATGAGCATATGCATTTGAATATAATCACTGTACAAATAAAACGAAATGAGAAAGAATAATTACTGATAGGATGAAAGTATAGGAAGATGTCTTTAGGCTACTCCAGGAGGAATCCCCTGCAATACATCATCCATATCCCCAACGGAGTTAAGTTTCTAAATCCCCATCAGAGTTGAGTTTTCAAACTCCCGATCCCCAGCGGAGCAAAACTTTGAACTACAAACCCTCAGTAAGAATGAAACTTTCTTTCCCAAGCTGAGCCAAAACTTCAGCCTTTGAACACCAATGGAGACCATCCTGTTTCCTCCATTGTCCCTGAAGAGTCGCTTTAAAACCAGATAATTCCACAGAGAGTTATTCTTCCCCAGTGAAGTCACCATGATCAAATTGGCACGTCATTAAGATCCCCAGCGGAAAGAAAACTCTGATCTACCAATCCCCAGCGGAAACCATTCAGTTTTCCCCTGATCTCCCCCAGCAGTTTGGCTTCTCCCCACAGAGGTTGTCAAAGATCTTGAATCTCCAGCAGTGATCATGGATTTATTTTCCCCGATAGCAGTCAAAGATTTTATTATCTCCATCTATCTAGGATTTATTTTCCTCAGTAAAACAGCTAATCAGCTTACATGCACATACATTACATTCATATATCATAAACATTTGATAAAACACATCTCATTGCGTCATACATTTCATGAAACATAACTTTGTGTTTCAGCTAACAGTCTACCCTTTTCAGGATGAAATTGATAGCTATCTAAGACAGGTATTCAAAGCTCAGAAAACGGCTTAGAGATGCTTCAAACACGAATGCTCTCTTGTTTGCTTATTCTAATCAAGGGACAGATTCCTGTTCCAGTCATGGAGCCTAGATCCGACCAGATTTTATCTTGATTATACTGAAGTCCGGAGATCGACTGAAAGATGGTTTAATCCCCCACAGATTCTTTAGAAGACTGGACGTTGACCAGATAGGAAGAAAAGTATCGTGAAGCCTGGATGTTGACCAGATAGCAATACAAGACTGTGAAGCCTGGATGTTGACCAGATAACAGTAAAGTACACTGTGAAGCTTGGATGCTGACCAAATAACAGTTTACTCGGCCAACTACTTTGAAGCCCGGATCCAACCGAATATTAGTAGGCCCTAAAATCAAAAGGAAAACCGGAGGCGACCGGATAACCATTTGATTTCCTTCTGAAGACTGGATGTTGACCAGATAGGAAGTAAAGTATCGTGAAGCCTGGATTTTGATCAGATAGCAATACAAGACTGTGAAGCCTGGATGTTGACCAGATAACAGTAAGGTACACTGTGAAGCTTGGATGTTGACCAAATAACAGTTTACTCGGCCAATTACTTTGAAGCCCGGATCCAACCGGATATTAGTAGGCCCCAAAATCAAAGGGAAAACCGGAGGCGACCGAAATAACCATTTGATTTCCTTTTGAAGATTGGATGTTGACCAGATAGGAAGTAAGGTATTGTGAAACCTGGATGTTGACCAGATAGCAATGCAACACTGTGAAACCTGGACGTTGACCAAATAACAATTAACCGTTAACAGAATGAAGATTCTCATTCTTGAAACCTCAGAAGATTGGCATACTCCCAAGCTCCTGATACCGTTAGCAGAATGAAGATTCTCATTCTTACTTCCCCAGTAGATTGGCATACATCCAAACTCCTGATATTCCCGCCAGAATGAAGATTCTCATTCTCAGAGTGGCATACAACCTAAACCCCTGAACTTCTTCCAAACAGGAATAAGTTTTTCCCCAGAGTCCTGAGCTCACTCTCCAGCAGAATAGCTACTCCTCAACAGTATAGCTATTCCCCACAGAGTTTTTACTCCCCAACAAAATGAAGATTCTCATCCTTGATTCTCCAGTGAATTTGCCAGAGCTTTATTTACTCTCAGCGTAATTTTGTCAGAATTTTTAATCCCCTGCAGATCGGAGATTCTTGTTCTTGACTCCTCAGCACAAATTCCCCTAGCAGAATGAGGATTCTCATTCTCAATTCCCCACAGAGTTTTCAAAATATCCCACAGCGTAGTTCTCCTTGATAACAGGCATACGGGCTCTTGCAAAGGAATCTCTTATGCGATCAACATTCTTGGATGGCATCTTTAAGCCCATCTCCGTAGAGATTCAGTCACATCTCTAAATGGCATCTTTAAGCCCATTCCCTCAACTACATTTTGACGAGTGCAAATTTACGGGCACTCTAGTGTCCAATCCTCTTTTACCTTCGAGTCACGAAAGGCAAACTCGCCAATCTAACTCTTCAGGTTCAAGAAGATTAAACAGGGGCAACTGTTGTACCCCAAAATTTGCCCTCTCATCCTTCAGGAATTCATCCTGAATTCTCAGGGTTTCTCTTAAACAAATCCAAGCCCTAAATTATCATTCCTTTCCAAGTAAACCATTTACAAGAGCAAAATGGTCATTTGCAAGCTCAAAAGTCAAATTTTTTACCTTGAAAAAGTTAAATTCTAAATACTTAGAATTTTCTCTAAAAAAGGAGTGTTTAAGAAAAAATGGCACTTCTGAACTTCTGAACCAACCTCCAGGCAGAAAAGGTCAGAAGTTGCAAACTTGGCTCAGCACATAACATTCAGTCAGAAGGTGGCTCTTCAGCAGCTACACCAACTCAGTTAGGGGTTGTAAACGTGGTTCAACACGTAATATTCAAACAGAACATGGCTCTTTCAGCAGTTACGCAAATTCAGCCAGAGTTTGCTAGAGAAATGCAAAGAAGGCAACAAAGCCTGAACTCCCTCAGAATGTACTGGGATCAGAAGGTAATGGGATCAGCAGATTGGGTAAAATACTGAAGCAGAATCACTAAGTCCAGAGTTTTCAGAGGCAGATCAAAGGAGCATACTGGAAAGTCTGGAAAACTCTCAGAATTTGCTGAGGCAGCAAGAAGCCAAAGTCAGAGCTTGGTTTACGTTGTTTTTTTGGTGAAGCAGAACTGCTGGCTCAGGTTTTAGGTAATGATGCAAAATCTCCTATTATAAGATTTCTGATTTTGACAAATCTCATCACCATTTAATGCTCATTAATGTTCACAACCACTTTTGAGCATTCATCCAAGGGGTCTCTCCACGTGTGGCATGGTAACACCCTCGTGTAGGCTTAGGCATGGATCTATGCGCCAATTTTTTCCTATGGGTGTCACTTCCCCTTAATCCTCGCTTATTGTTCCAACCTAGGCTGAAAAGTTATCCATCATCACAACTTTTCATGAACTTCCTTCAAGAACAACTTAACCCCTACTACATGGTATTGGCGCCATTTAACGTTTAAAAATTCACAAAGCCTTTCCTATAAATAGGACACCATTGTCCATTAAAAAGCCTGGTCAAAAAAATCCAGAAAAAAATTGCTAGAAGAGGATCAGAAAACTCTAGCAAGAAAACATTGTGAAACTCTGCCAAAATTCCCAGTGTTTCATAACTTTGAATTTCCTACCTCCAAACTTCATTGATACCCAATTTGCTTCCTGACTAGAGAACGCCCATACAGTTTCTGACCATACATACATATATCTTCTCCATCCACCCATTCTAAAAAGAACCTGCCCAGAACACCATCAGAGCTAAGGCTAGCTCCAATTCACAGATCTTCTTCCAACAGCAAGGTAAGCACCTGCTGACTCTCACCACGCTGTTAAGCATCATTAGCTTTGCATGCTCAGTAAACACAATGTAGATATCATGTTGTTGTTGTACGTGTTCTGAGGATTTTCATGCCTCTAAATGCTTAAGTAGGAAGTGAATCAATGTAGAACTTGCCTGTGACCTGTTTGGTTCTGTCTTCTGAAACACTATGACACCTGTTGAGACTGTCCTAGGCACGCCTTCTATTTTTGTGGAAAAATATTAAAATTGAAGGTGTTCTGACTAGCACAGGGGGAAACCAAGCTCTGACTTTGACGCCAGCACTTCTGTGGCCTGTTTTGCTGTCAATAATATCAGGACTTTTGAAAATTATTGTGTTTCCAGCAGGGTCAGAACTTCTGACTTCCCCACTAACAAACTTTTGTCTTGCAGCGCATGGGAGTCAAAACTTCTGACCTTCCCACTAAAAGGTTTCTGTTTTGCAGGGCACCAGAGTCAGAAGTTCTGACTCATACATTTTCACTAACAGGTTGATATCCTGCAGCAGGCCTGGGTCAGAACTTCTGACTTCCTCTCAGCAGCGCGCTAGACCTCTCTCTCTTTCTCTTTTTCTCCCCCTTGTTATTTTCTTTTTTTTTTATCTATTTTTATCGTTGAACCATCCCCATGTACAAGTGTGTATCCCCCACCCCCTAAATATTGTAAGAGCGTAGGATTTTACATTTCCGCATTTTTATTGCTTTCAAATGTAAATGCTAGTAATTAGGATATGTGTGGCAAGATAAAATCAATGAAATAGAAAATCCTAATTCAAGATAAAATCATGCATGCAATAAAACACACTTGCACTGAAACACCCCTTAAGGTATCTCCACTTGGTTGCCTAAACAAATGGCCATGGTATGCATGCTAGGTATCTTAGAAAAACAAAAACAAAACAAAAGATCATAGTCCCTCGATGACGCTATCTTGGTTGCCTATAGAAAAATGATCTAGTCCCTCAAAAAATTTTCTAACATACTTAGCACTATTGCTATCATGGTCAATACGATGACCCGCGCCTGTCCCGTTTAACATCCAAATACAAAGTTGTTTATCAAATACAATGGTAAAACAACACTGTCAAAAGGGTTAAAAATGTATAGGAAAGATCTTTGAGTAAAATAGGGTAGACAACTCTTACTTACTTGATCAAAACATGCAAAACATTCTTGCTATTTTCAAACACACCTCACTACACAATTTCAAAACATTTTATAAATCAAACTTTCAAACATTGAAAAATCTTTTCAAAAGACAATACACCTTTGTATACATTCAAACAAGAATCATTACAAAGGTTTCCACAACGATGGCCTCTTTTCAAAACATTTTCAAAGCCACACACAAAACACCATTTCAAACAATTGAAAAGCAAAAGCAAGTGATCTAAACAAGTAACTAAGAGCCCGTGGATAACCATGGATGAAAAGGGTGCTAGCACCTTCCCTTTTCATAATCTACCCCCCGAACCCAAGAAAACATCTCAAAGGTCTTTCTTGTTCTTTTTGATCTTTCCTTTGGATAAAATAAAAAGAAGGTGGCGACTCTTGCTAAACCGAAACATTTGCGAACACAAACGCAAAACCTCAAGTCAGTTCTCCCACCGTACCACACTTTATCAAAATGGAAATGGCACCTTTGTGCCATAAATGGAAATATAGCTTGGATAAAGGCTCTAATGCTTGGATTAAATCTCTATCAGTTGTGTAAACATTTAATTATGGAGTAAGAAACAAGTTTGAGGCCTGCAAAGCAAAGATTATGCAGCCTAGGCTTGGATTTGAATTTTTGTTCATCATGAAATGGCTTGAAATCAAAGTGATAAATTGCCAACTTCATCTCTTCGATTCTCCCTACTCAAGAATGATCTCAAGGAGTTCCTTGACATTTTGGAAAGCTTGCAATGTGATCTACAATTAATATTTGAATTGCTTTTGAAAATTTCATTTGGAACTATGTGAAAATTTTCCGTGAAGTTAGGTCAAAAATCTGCCTAACTAGGGCAAAATTTCACTAAGTTATTTTAGTACATGAGCATGTATTCACAAAATTATATCTTAAGATCCAAGAATTTTTAGGAGAAATTGTGTGAGTAAAAGTTGTATACTTCATGGAGATCTACAACTTTCATGTTGGAAGCTTCCTTTGAATCATCTTGCATCATGGTGAAAATTTGGCTCAAAGTTGAGAAAAAATAAGAAATTTTCTATACTTAGAAAAATTTCTAAGTTATGAAATTTCAACTTTTCAAAACAAAATCTTAAATCCTTGATTTCTTGATGAAAAAGTTTCACATTTTGACATGTTTTGATGAATTATGATCTTTGGCACTTGATTTTGACCAAAAAGTCAAAGTTTGACTTTTCAGTGTATAGTTGACTTTTGATCAGTTGACTGAAAAATTCATCTGTCAATCCAATGGATTTGTAATGTTTTGAATCATGTTATTGGGTAAAGATGATGCAATTCAACTCTTGAAATCATACTTCAAACCAATTGATCATTTTCTAGGTCAAAAATCAGCAATTGCCCTTTCTCAGTCAAAACCCTAATTTTGACCATTTTGCCCTTTTGGTGATTTGATCAAATTTCTTGAGGAATTATGGTCCAAACTTGATCAAATGATACATATGAGTCTAAGATTTTGATGTGGATAAAAAATTATGAATTTTGACTGTAAATTTTCCATGGTTGACTTTTTCCCTAATACAGTTGATTTTTAGGTCAATTGTCCAATTGACTGATCAAAAATGTGATTCAAGGCTTGAAACTTGACATGAGTAATCTTGGGGGTCCATAATGGTCCTTTAAAGTAAAATAAAGCATTGATAGTCAAAAATCCTTGTGCAAACTCAAACCCTAATTTTCAGTCATCAGTGCTTAAGGGGGGTATCTTGAGGTGATCAAACCCTAGTGCAGTCTTGATCCAAAAGAGATCTTGTGAAAATCCTTGATAATTGAGAGGGAAAATTTTGGGGTACAATAAATATTATTTGGCTTATCCCTCATCGGATAACCAAGTTATCTTCATACAAGAACAAGGTTGTAGTTAATTCCTCCCTTTGTACCAAGAAGAGCTACATTGGAGAAACTACCATAACTGTCAACAATCTCTATATCATGGTAAGCCTAATGATACCAAACAATATTTGAGTGATTAAGTTCCATGATCTTAGGAGCCCAATGGGGTTCCTTTTGGACATCCCAGAAAGCATCAGACTGAGGCAAATGAGAAGTAAACCACTGATACAATAGAGGCGTGCAACAGATAATCATCTCACCATGATAAGAGACCGAAGACGAATAGAGTAATAAACACCACCCAACAACGTAGTAACTGGGTTTCCATCATAAAGATCCTGATAGCATTGATATCAACAAATTTGTCTACATTAGGAAATAAGAACAACCCGTAAGAAAGTAAATCAAAGATGGCCTCAAAAGCAGTTGTGCTCTTCATCCTAGAAAAGTAACGAGCTTTCTCCAATAAGAACTGAGCTAGTAATCCTCTAATCCCTCCTTTAGTAGTCATGGGGGCTTCAACCTCATACTTCCCCAAATGGATCAAAGCACCAATCTCATGTGGTTTTGGCTCACCCTCCAAACCAGTAAAAGGAACACGATCGGTAATAGGTAAACCCATCATATAAGAATACTCCTCTAGTGTAGGCATCCACTGATAGTCGGGGAAAGTAAAGCATTGATACATCGGATCATAGAACTGGACAAGGTCGAGAGAATACCCTCCTTCATCCTAAGCTTCATGAGAGAAATGATGGACCCATACTTCCTTCGAAAATCTGCAGAACACTCAATCTCGGAAATCAAACTCATCAACTCATCTATATTGGGATCTTTAAAACTGTATTTTCCGGTATTTCTTTTTCCAGAATCCATAGTCAAAAAGTACCTGAGATATTCACAAATAGTCAACTTTAAGTCCCTTGAAATAAAATGTCTTCAAAATTTACTCACGAGTGCATGAATGCATGATGCAACAATCACACGCAAGATCACAAACATAGGGTTCATAGGTTCAATGTCAAGAGCATGAGGTTGAACGTATTACCCATAAGGTATGGTCTAAGAGTTATCACCTGCCAAACAAGGTTCTAGGGGTTCCCAAAGTATACATCCTTCCTTCAGATATTACCAACTTCTTGATTAACTCGGTAATTAGTAATATTCTCAATAAAAACTCGTCCGAGCGTATTATCGCGTGACAACTTTTTCCGGATTACTCCGTCATAGCTTCCGCACTACACCTCAAAGGCCAAGATGGGTTAGGTATTCTACGATCCTCAGTTTCAGCAAGCTCCTAGGTCAAAAGCGGTACGTCTTCCTGATTACTCGGTAAACGACACTACAGCCAAAGGGGCCTCCACTAAGTGGGGGATCTCATGCCTCCTTTTTTGGGATTACTCCCTCAAGGTTAACATGACTATACCGCCTATCCTATCTTAAGTTTTCCCAAGTCCGGGTATAGGACTGATGAGTAATCACCAAGCACCCTGAAAACCAGAAAAAACTAGACAATCATATATATAACATATACATAATAAAACAATCAAGTGTATACACAGATAAACAAAGATAGTTTTAACCCACTTAGGGATGGACCAACAATGGTCAATCTTTCCCCAGTGAAGTCGCCATTTTTTTCTGTAGCGATAGAAATGTTGAGACTAAGCCATTGGATTGACTAGACTTATACAAATCAAAATCAAAATCACCAACGCGCTTTATTGTTTCCAAAGGAATGGGAAATAGAGAATAACCCAAAATAGGGGGGAAGATTCTAGGTAAGGGGGTTGGTTATGCAAAGGGAAGGTATTATCACCCTAAACATCTACGGTACTCCGCGGGAACATCTTTGAAAATTCTGCATATTTTGGCTTATAAAATGTTGTATGTAAAATAAATTGTGGGGATGAGAAAAAGAAATATATATTTTTTATGATTTTTGCACCCTCCGCGATTGTGAACCTTTAGTGCCTACGTACCACCTTTCGTGCAATAGGGGATCAGGGTACACGTAGTTCCTCTTTAAAAATTTTGAAATAAAAACACAAGTGTGTTGGTTAATTTTATGAGATAAGACGTCATCGTCATTGTCCGTGTGGAAAACATACTTACTACCCACAATCTTGAGAAAGGAGAATTTGCTTCATCTCAAAGTGGAGGATATGACTTCGATTTTAAAATCAACAAAACCTCGCTCAACACCTAAGTGGAAAATATCTCTCTTCACTACATATTGTAGAAGTATAGTTGTTTGCATCACTACAAGGATTGACGAGAGTCCAATCTTTTTGAGAAAAGTTTTAAAGTAAAAACCAAAGTGGCAAAAATGGTTTAAATGAGATTGATTGAATTTTAGTATTCTCACAAAAATGTCCAAGTATTGTTAAATTGATTAATGTTTGATTAAGAAAATATTTAAAAATGCATGGACTTGAGTCCAAGTTTATTATGAAAGTGGTTCAAGTTTTTGAAGCAAGAAGAGTTTGAAAAATGCTGAGAAGGTTTTGAAAATTAAAGGATGGGAGAAAATGAAGAGGGTGTTCTATGTACAGGAGAGTAAAGGGTAAGGTAAAGAGGATCTGGGCGAATAAGAAACCAGTACTTGACATGGTAAAGTCAATACCATGTTCCAATCCTGTTGGGCTTAAAAGCCACAGACAAAAAAAAGAAATAAGTTAAGGATATACCAAACCTCTGGTGAAAATAAATCACAAGTTGACAGCATCAAAAAACCAGATGTAAAATAATACTCCAAGCAGCGAATAAAGCGCATTGAATTGCAACCTGTGAAAATAAATCACGGATGAAGAAAGCGCGGATAAAGCTCACGGTATAAGATAAGATTCCCTGCATCACATGAAATATACAGACAAAACTACAGCACAGGAAAACTTATATGCGCCTGTACGATTTTCAGAAGTTAATTTGAATTAAATTTTAAAATCGCAATGGAATGAAAATAATATTTACATAACCTGGATTTATTTACAAGTGAAGTGAATAAAATATAAAATCAAGAGTGTTATGTACAATTATATATTTTAAATACCAAATATTAAATCGGAATAGTGAACTAAAGAATACAATAGAAAGGGAATGAAGAAGAAATTATGGACGCGCTTTGCGAGAATGAATTGCTTGAAATAATTATCAGAAACCTTCACAATAAACAAACTTTTTAGTAGCATAAGCGGTATAAAAATTAAAATGAATGAAATTGCAACAATGAGAATCTATATTTGTAATCACAAAATATAAAATTGAAATGAAATTGTATGAATGCACATGAATATTTACACAAATAAAAATCAAGAATTCACGATATTATTCCATGTAAACACAAAAAATCAGCATTGCATACATTATTTCAAGTGTATCAAAAGCAACTGTTATATCAACCATAACGAAAAACAAAAATCAAAAGTTCATATTGCAACATGAGAAATTGAATTAAAAATAGGCTTAAAACCTTTAAATCAAATATGGACAGCAACTATGCATTTAACTATTATGTCCCAAACTTTCAATTCAAACATGGTTTGTAACAAAAGGAAATAACATGTTGTCTTCAATAGTTTCTCGATCAGGTTTACACACAAATAAATGCGGCATTATCGTCACCTTCATCGAAACAAGTAACAATATCAATACTTGAATTGTTATCCGGATTAAAGTAAAATATGAACAAAAACATTGAACAACAATCTTTATTCTCTTATTCAAAATGCAGCAGTCATTTAACAATATGATGCTCAAATCAAAGTTTTAATCAAATTTAAACAAATTCCACACACACCAACAAAATGCAATCAATACAAATTCCTTATCACATTTCGACGTATCCTAAGCACACACTATCAAGCATTATTTTTGGGCATTTCATTAGCACATCGTTTCAAAAAGGAATAACACCATTTAATCATCACTTTCACATAATAACACAAATGAAACAAAACTGATATCAAAACCAAAAAATCTAGATTCAACCAGTATAGCACCAATGACTCAAATAGAATTATCTTTCATCTCAACTTAACACAAGTAACATCAATGATAACTGGAGTGAAGAGGAGAGAGTAATACCAAAGCTTGTTGAATTCAGAAGAAATTCGCGTCTGGTTGCTGGAAATGACACGGTTGCGGAGACAAGAAATTGAAGCTCGCGGAGAACTGAAGCTTGATTTGCTGAAACGGTCGATGATGTTGGTTGTAACTCGCGGAAGTTGTTGGTGTTATGCGGAATTGATGATGTTGTTGGGTGGACGACGATGACGAATTGAAGGGCGGAAGATGATGAATGTTGGAGGTGGGTGGCGTTAACAGTGGGTTACGGTTATTAATGAAGGGAAATTGGATTTAATAGTGGCGGATGGTGGTTCGGTGAAGGTTGGATGGTGTTGATTTAATGAAAGGGAGTTGAATTTGCGGAATTACGGTGATGGATATTGGTAGAGGTTGGATGTTGGTGTGGATCGGAAGTGAGGAATGTTGGGGATGGTGATGGGTTGTTTACGGATGGAAGTATGCAGGCGGAGGAATGTGCTAGCGGAGTTGTTTTTGTTTGGGTTGAATATGAAGGGGTTAGTGTTATGGTGGGTTTGCTAGAGAAGGTTGTTGGTGGAGAGAGGGTATGGCGATGGATACGGGATGTTGCAGAATTGGGATGAAGAAATAGGCGGAGGGGTAGTAGATGAAGAAGGGAGTTGTGAGAGAGAGATGGGTTTTGCATGGAAAGAGAGGAAGTAATTGGTTTAATGTTGGATATTTTGTTTTGTGTGATTTGGAAAGAGAATAAATAAGTATTATACAAACAAGTCAAAGAGGAAAATTGTTTTCAATTCAATCAGGTTCGTTCATTTCCTTCAATTTTTATCCATCCGCAATTCTTGCTAACAACCAATAGGAATAGAGCAAAGTGTAATAAACTTTTTTTTGTGACTAAAAAGCCCCCTTAATGACAAAAATGAGGTGAAAAACTAAAAGTGTAAAAATTAATTCAATTAAAAAAAAATTTTGAATTTTTTCTGGATAAAAATAAAGACCCAAAATGACTAAAAACGGTAAAAAAATGGAAAAAAAATTATCCGATAAAATAAAATGAACACATTAAAATAAACTACATGTCACAAAGATTAAAGAAAAAAAATATTCAAAAAGTCAAAATCGAAATAAAATGAGAATAAAAATATCAGGCTGAACAGACGATTACGGTTAAAAACGAGACTTCAAATTGTACCGAGAAAATAAAGCCAGCATGTCGTCATAATCTACGTGAAACGCAGATTCATAAAATGATCAGTAAAAGGTGAAAACTTGAAATATTTTCTCGCTAATTTTTCCGCACAGTGTCGAATAACTTTTAACAATTTGTCTATAAAACCGAAATATTAATATTACCGACACGTAAACAACTTGGAACAATGCAAGAAATGAGTAAACAGATAAAAATGCATGAAGTGAAATGTCAGGTATTTTCCAACTATAAAACGATGCAAACTTCGATTTAAACTGATTTTTGGTCAACTTAAATACGACTAATGGTGTAAAATGTGATGAATGAAGATATTTATTAATGATTGTGATCAAATAAAAAAATATGATATGAAAGTGAGACTAAAAAAAACATTTTAGGGGTGAAATTTAGGGTGCAACCGCTGAAATCATTTTGTGAAACCTTCTAAAGCAAAGTCGTTCCTCACATCATTAGCTCTTGACTCGCAAAGAGAAGTTTGAGATGACGTCAAGGAGATTCATATGCTTGAAGAATCGCTCAAAAAATATTGATCAGTAAGGATGTTATAATCATTCGAACTCAAACTGGAAAACATTGACTTTTGGTCTGACAACTTCAAATCAACTCGCGAACTTGATCTTTTTCATAGCCCAAGACACTATTAATCACATATGAACTTGAGACGTCGTAGAAGGCATGGAAATAAACACATGAACCTATATCAAAGAATATTGAGAATTAAGCAATCAGACTCGTCTTAACTTTGCTGAACAAAACTTAAGGATAACACGACCTAAGATTATAGATCACCGCTCTGAGTCATAGGCTTTTGGGAACTATTTTTGGCTTGAACGCTCCATAACCCTAACCGGAGAGTCATCACCCGAACTTCTTGGTTGCAAACCCTGTCTTTCAAGACACAAAACAGACAAAATATATTTTGGAATTTTGGTCAGAAGTCACTAAAATATAAAATACATATATACGAGGCATGCGATTCAAAGAGCTTGTGATCTCTCAGGAGCAAGGATAAAGATAAGGAGAATAACCAGACCCTAGTGTGATCTTGTTATGATCGAGTTGATATGATATGATAGAGAAATATTAGGGGCAAAAATTGGGGTACAACACCGGCGAACCAAAAGGGTTCGGGCAAAAATAATGTATATATAGAAAATATTGTACACCCAACAAGTCGAAAACCTGAAAGGTCGGCTTAGGAAAAAAAAGGGTATCCTGGTGGACTCAAAACCCGAGAGAGAGGTCCAGGAAAAAATTAGGAATTAAAGCGTGCGACTATGTCCCGTTGGATCACTTACAGCCAACTTTATTACCAAGTTCAAAAGTTCAAATGGTTCAATCAACTCCTTCTAATGGCAAAGGACGAGATGTTCAAAGTATATTTGTATTAATAACTTGCCTATAAACATGCGAGTTTGTATAAAGAGACGGAAATCCTTGTAAGAGGAAGTCGTCGTGAACTGAAAGAGTACAAAGGACGAGATGTTTTCACTTTGTACTCTTTCAGTTCACGAAGACTTCCTCTTACAAGGATTTTCGTCTCTTTATACAAACTCGCCTGTTTATAGGCAAGTTATCAATACAAATATACTTTAAAGTCCAAATTTTTTGTTTTTTCTGTTTTGCTTGCAAAATCGTCAAATGACTAAAATTGAATGAACATATGCATATGAACATGATTAATTGTTAACAAATATATACATAAGAACAGGAATCAACATTTAATCAAAACTTTAGGAGTTGGGATGAAACTCAAGTTGTCCATAAATCCCCACAGAATGCCTTTCATAAGGTTATCCCCCGTGAAGTCGCCAGAGCCACCTCTATAAGATTATCCCCATAGAGTAATCTTCACAAAAAAGGTACATTCCCCACAATCTCCCCGGAAGATCACTCCAATAGATAAAGGAGTTTAATTTCTTTCAGCAATATCACCAACCTACAGAATTTCGATCAGTACGCTTCTCGGAAATTCTTTTCCCCAACTGAGTTTGTTCCTCTAAAACTGAAGAAAGAGACCATGCAGAGTTTCTTTAGCAAATTAAATTTCCCCAAGATAGTTTCCTCAACAGAGCACTTCTCCATCAACAAGGGTTTATTTCCCCAACAGCGTTTATTTCCCCAACAGACTACAAATCACTATCCCCATGAAGTTGCTACAAAGCTTGGAATTCGACAAGATACCGGTTAACTTTATCCTCCCCAAACGAGTTGGAAGTCTATCCATCTCTTTTATCCCCGGTAATGGTATATAAGAATTAAACTCCCTAGTAGAGGAACAGATGACCAATGTTCCTAAACTCTACTCCCCAGACAAAAATCAATACATCCCCTGCAGATTTTCCTCAAACAAGTAACTAAGAATCCCCAACAGAAGCATTCTAGACAAGATTGAAGATACACATACTCTTCATCCCTAACAATAGTTAGGGATTTATTTTCCAATACAAATACACTTCAACAACATTGCACCTTCATTCATCATAACATATACATACGAAACGCATATAGCACAATCTCATTTATTTTTAGAATATCATTGTGCAATGCATTTCAAACATCATGATATCGCATACAACTAACTCTTTACCTTTTCAGGAAAGATCAATCAACAGACCAATATCATCAACAAATCCTCAAAGCAGATTGTAAAAGACAGGGCAAATATCTACATGATGAATAATCCCTTCAAACCTCTGCTGGCTCAGATTAAATTAACCAAAGATTTATTCTGATACTTCTCTCAGTAGACCTTTTTCTGGCTCAAATTAATTCAACCAAATATTTATTCTGATACTTCTCTCAGTTAAAGATTTAAAGACATTTGTTGGCTCAGATTAAATCGACCAAAGATTTATTATGATACTTCTCTCGGTAGACCTTTTTGGCTCAGATTAAATCAACCAAAGATTTTCTCTGATACGTCTCTCAGTAGACCTTTTTCTGGCTCAGATTAAATCAACCAAATATTTATTCTGATATTCTCTCAGTTAAATATTTAAAAACCTTTGTTAGCTCAGATTAAATCGACCATAGATTTATTCTGATACTTCTCTTAGTAGACCTTTTTCTGGCTCAGATTAAATCGACCAAAGATTTATTCTGATACTTCTCTCAGGTAATGATTTAAAGACATCTGCTGGCTCAGATTAAATCGACCAAAGATTTATTCTGATACTTCTCTCAGTAGACCTTTTTCTGGATCAGATTAAATCGACCAAAAATTTATTCTGATACTTCTCTCAGTTAAAGATTTAAATACATTTGTTGGCTCAGATTAAATCGACCAAAGATTTATTCTGATACTTCTCTCAGTAGACATTTTTCAGGCTCAGATTAAATCGACCAAAGATTTATTCTGATACTTCTCTCAGTAGACCTTTTTCTGGCTCAAATTAAATTGACCAAAGATTTATTTTAATAGTTCTCTCAATTAAAGATATAAAGACATCTGTTGGCTCAGATTAAATCGACCAAAGATTTGCTCTGACACTTCTCTCATTAGACCTTTTTCTGGCTCAGATGTAATCAACCAAAGATTTATTCTGATACTTCTCTTAGTTAAAGATTTAAAGACCTCGGTTGGCTCAGATTAAATCGACCAAAGATTTATTATGATACTTCTCTCAGAAGACCTTTTTCTGGCTCAGATTAAATTGACCAAAGATTTATTCTGATACTTCCCTAAGTTAAAGATTTTCAAACATCAACTGGCTCAGATTAAATCGACCAAAGATTTATTCAGATACTTCTCTCAGTTAAAGATTTAAAAACATCTGTTGGCTTAGATTAAATCGACCAAAGATTTATTCTGATACTTCTCTCAGTAGACCCTTTTCTGACTCAGATTAAATCGACCAAATATTTATTCTGATATTTCTTCAGATACAGTCGAGTGAAGACTCATTCTGATACTTATATCAACAATTACCTCTGGATGGCATCTATAAGCACATCTCCGACAACTTTATGTCACCTCTCCAAATGGAATCTTTAAGCCCATTCCCGATATAATCAAAAAACAGTTTTACTTCATACACAAGCGAGTGCAAATTTCTGGGTACTTAAGTGTTCAATCATCTTCTACCCTTGAGTCGCGAATGGCAAACAAGCCAATCTAACTCTTCAAGTTTAAGAAGATTGAGTAGGGGCAGTTGTTGTACCCTAAAATTTTCCCTCTCTTTTCTCAAGACATTTCTCACCAAAGATCTCAAATGCCCAAGGATTCTCAAGGGTTTGATCAGACAAGCTCACCTCCTAAGCATTGAGCCTCCAAATTAGGGTTTTGGTTTTATCAAGGACAATTGGACTTTTTATGCCTCAAATGACTTTCACGGTTCATTATATGTCTTCAATATTTCTCATACCAAGTTTCAAGCCTGGCATCACAAATTTGCTCAGTTAATTGCTCAAATGACTGAAAATTAACTATATTGGGTAAAAAGTCAAATGTGGTCAATATACAGTCAAACTTCATGATTTTTGGCCAACATCAACATTTTTAAGTCATATTCATCAATTGATCAAGGGTTGATCACAATGCCTCAAGAAAAGCACTCAAATCATCAAAGGGGCAAATTTGTCAAAATTAGGGTTTTGACTAAGAAGGACTAATCAGTGACTTTTGACCTAGTACATGACCTAATGGCTTGAAACATGATTTCAAGGACTCAAACACAACATGTTGACCTAATTTCATGGCTCAAATAATTTCTCAAGATCAATGGATTGATAGTTGAAATTTGATCAATTGATGAAAAGTCAACGGATACACAAAAAGTCAAACTTTGACTTTTTGGTCAACATTAAATTTCAAAGATCAAAATTCATCAAGACATTCAAAAATATCAAACTTGATCATCAAGAATCAAGAAATTCAAAAAGTCAACAAAAAAGTCAAGATTTCAAAGACTTAGAAAAATTCTAAGTGTTTTTAACCTTGATAATTTCAATACTTCATGACAATTTTTCGCCAAAATGCAAGATGATTTAAGGAAAACTTTCAACATGAAAGTTGTAGATCTTGATGAAATCCAAAACTTTTTCCCTTAGGGTTGATGTCTAAAAAATGCTTAGATTTGAAGATATGAGCTCATAAAGACATGAAATTTTTCATAAAACACTTAGTGTAAATTTTAACAAGTTTAGGCAGATTTTTGACCTAACTCCTTGACCAATTTTCACCAAGTTCCAAGTTGATTTAGCAAAAGTATCCTAGCAATAAAAACACTATGGTGGTACCAAGTTAGATCATCAACAATGATAATCATGATGAGAAAGACAAAATCAATGGAAAACCTCCAATGTTTGATGGTGAGAACTTCGATTACTGGAAAGACATAATCGAAAGTTTCTTTCTATTTCATGACACTGATCTCTGGGATGTGGTAACTGATGGATACATTCACCCAGTTGATGAAAGCAGTCAGAAGATTGACAAAAAGATAATGATAGATCAACAAAAGAAAGAATTGAGAAATGATCATAAAGCCAGAACAATCCTCTTGAGTGTTATCTTGTACACCGAGTATGAGAAGATCATAAACAAAGAATTTGCTAATAACATGTTTAACTCTTTGAGAATGACCCATGAAGTAAACACGCAAGTCAAAGAAACCAGAGCTCTTGCACTCATTCAGAAGTATGAGGCTTTCAAAATGGAAGAAGATGAAACAGTTGAAATAATGTTCTCAAGGTTTCAAATTCTGGTTGTTGGGCTAAAAGTTCTGGACAAAGGATACTCAATAGCAGATCATGGAAATAAAATCATCAGAAACTTACCCAAGAAATGGAGACCCATGGTCATAACCTTAAAACTAGTCAAAGATCTAAAAAAATTATCTCTTGAAGAACTTATCAGCTCCTTGAGAAGTCGTGAGATAGAACTAGAAAAAGATGAGCCCCGGAAGAAAGGTAAGTCTCTCGCTCTTAAATCTAATAAAAAATATGAACCTAAAGTTTTTCAGGAAAAAGAAGAAAACTCTGGTGGATCCTCTTCAGAAGAAGACGAATTATCTATTCTCTCTATAAGAATTAATCAGCTATGGAAGCGCATGCTAAGGAAGTTTAGAAATCCCATAAGAACATGGAATCATTCTGAATCTTCTTCTGGATACAAAAAATCTAGCAACAAAGATATTGTATGCTACGAATGCAACGAACCATGTCATTACAAAATCGACTGCCCAAACCTTCAAAAAGAAAAGCCTAAAAAGAAGTTCTCCAATGAAAAGAAGAAAAGTCTTACAGCAATGTGGGATGACTCAGAATCTTCTGAAGCTGAAATAAAATCATAATATTAACGAGCCAACATAACCTTAATGGCCAACATGTTAGATGACACAGGATCGCCTGAATTAGAGTCATACTCAGAGCCAGAAGAGATGACTTTAACAACAAAGTTTAAACACCAATCAAAGCTATCCAAGAAATTCCAGCTCCTCGTACTGAGAAGGAAGTCAGAGGTTTCCTAGGATGAGTAAACTACATTTCCCGATCCATCTCTCACTTGACTGCTACTTGTGAGCCACTCTTCAAGTTGTTGAAGAAAGATCAAGTGGTAAGATGGAATGACGACTGTCAAATAGCTTTTGACAAAATCAAGGAGTACATGCAAGAACCTCTAATCCTGATGCCACCAGTCGAAGGAAGACCTTTGATCATGTACTTAACTGTTTTAGAGAATTCAATGGGGTGTGTGGTGGGGCAGCATGACGAGTCTGGTCGAAAAGAGCATGCAAGATACTACCTTAGCAAAAAGTATACCGAGTGTGAAACAAGATATTCACTGCTCGAGAAAACTTGTTACGCTTTGGCATGGGCTGCTAGCCAACTAAGACAATATATGCTTACTCATAGCACTTTATTGATCTCTAAGATGGATCCCATAAAGTATATCTTTGTGAAGTCATCTCTCTCCAGAAGGATATCCTGATGGAAAATGATCTTAACTGAGTATGACATCCAGTACACTACACAAAAAGCAATCAAAGGAAGTGTGTTGGAAGATCATTTGGCACATCAAGCTGTAGATGACTACCAATGTGTGTGCTTTGAATTCCCAGATGATAATACCATGCTAGTAACATATAATGAAGAACCTGGACTCTATGAAGGACCTGAACAAGGATCTCGATTGACTATGGTTTTTGATGGAGCTTCC
Organism: Vicia faba; assembly: GCA_948472305.1. Lineage (NCBI taxonomy): Eukaryota > Viridiplantae > Streptophyta > Magnoliopsida > Fabales > Fabaceae > Vicia > Vicia faba. The sequence goes on from OX451738.1 coordinate 262,534,546, forward strand.
AACACACTGGGTAACAGAATTGGTGCTATAATTATTTCCCCCGAAGGTTGCCATACACCTTTCACTGCCAGACTCTGCTTTGACTGTACCAACGATATGGCCGAGTATGAAGCGTGCATCTTGGGTCTTAAGGCTGCTATTGAGTTGAGAATCAAGTTCTTAAGTTTATATGGAGACTCAACTTTGGTCATCAGTTAAGTTAAAGGAGATTGGGATACAACATCTAAATCTCATCCCTTACAAAGAACTTGTGCTAGCCCTGATTCCATACTTCGAAGAGGTTACCTTTGAGCATATTCCAAGGGAAGAAAATCAGTTGGCAAATGCTTTAGCTACCATGTATTCTATGTTCAAGGTCATATGGGACAATGAAGCTCCTTGAATTACTGTCAAAATATTTGATGAACTAGCGCACTACTATGAGATTAACACTTATGGTGTAGAGGAGGAGCCTTGGTTTCATGATATGAAAAGATATCTCGAATCTCAAGAGTATCCTGAAGGGGCGTCAGTTAATGACAAGAAATTCATGCGGAGGTTCTCAGCCAAGATCTTCCTAAACAATGGGATCTTATACAAGTAAAACCATGATTCAATTCTACTCTATTGTATGGACAAGAAGGAAGCAGAGAAGATCATGAAGGATATGCATAAAGGCATCTTTGGTACTCACTCTAGTGGACATACTATGGCCAAGAAGATTCTGAGAGTTGGTTATTATTGGTCGACTATGGAAAATGATTGTCACCACCACTCGAGGACTTTCCATAAGTGCCAAATTTATGATTGTGGCCACCACTCGAAGACTTGCTATTGAATGTCATGACTGCTCCTTGGTCATTTTCAATGTGGGGCATCGATATGATTGGAGAAATCAAACCTATTGCCTCTAATGGACACCGTTTCAATCTTGTCGCCATAGACTACTTTACCAAGTGGGTTGAAGCATATTCATTTTCCTCAGTTACCAAGAACGTCGTGGCCCAGTTCATCAAGCATAACCTCATCTGCCGATATGGTATCCCTGAAAGGATCATCACTGATAATGGCACCAACCTTAACAATTCCATAAGCACTGAACTCTGCATGCAGTTCAAGATCAAGCATCACAACTCTTCTCCATAGAGGCCTAAGATGAATGGCACAGTGGAAGCTGCCGACAAGAATATAAAGAAGATTGTACAAAACATGGTTGTGACCTATAAAGACTGACATGAGATGCTACCATTTTCTCTTCATGGCTACCGTACTTCGGCACGAACTTCAACTAGGGAAACACCTTTCTCTCTGGTCTATGGCATGTAAGTTGTCCTGCTTGTCGAAGTTCAGATTCCTTCTCTAAGGATTGTGAAAGAAGCATATTTGGACGAAGACGAACAGATTCACACTAGGTTGGATCAGTTTAATTTGGTTGACGAAAAGAGGTTGGCAGCTGTTTGTCATGGTCAGATGTGCCAGAAACGCATGATCAAAGCTTTCAATAAGAAGATTAAGCATCGGGTATACCAGGATGGCGACTTGGTAATCAAACGCATCATTCTACCACGAGGTGATCCCAGGAGAAAATGGACTCCCATCTATGAAGGGTAATTTGTTGTCAAGAAAGTATTCTCAGGCGGAGCTATGATGCTAACAACTATGGACGGCGAAGATTTCCCGCACCCTGTGAACTTTGACATAGTCAAAAAATACTACGCATAAGAATGACCCGCTAGGTTGACATACCTAGGCAAAAATATGGTCATCCCGGCTGTAGCGGTAGAAATGTTGATACTAAGCCATTGGATTGACTAGACTTATTCAAATCAAAACAAAAATCTTCACCGCGCTTTATTGTTTCCAAAAGAATGGGAAAAGAGCGAATAACCCAAAAGAGGGGGGAAAGATTCTAGGTAAGGGGGTTGGTTATGCAATGGGAAGGTATTATCACCCTAAACATCTATGGTACTCCGCAGGAACCTCTTTAAAAAATCTGCATATTTTGGCTTATAAAATGTTTTATGTAAAATAGATTGTGGGGATGAGAAAAAGAAGTATATATTTTTTTATGATTTTTGCACCCGTCCCCGTTGCAAACCTTTAGTGCCTACGTACCACCTTCCGTGAAATAGGGGATCAGGGTACACGTAGTTCCTCTATAAAAATTTTGAAACCAAAACACAAGTGTGTTGGTTAATTTTATGAGATAAGACGTCATCGTCATTGTCCGTGTCGAAAACATACTTACTACCCACAATCATGAGAAAGGAGATTTTGCTTCATCTCAAAGTGGAGGATATGACTTGGATTTTAAAATCAACAAAACCTCACTCAACACCCAAGTGGAAAATATATCTCTTCACTACATATTATAGAAGTATAGTTGCTTGCATCACTACAAGGATTGACAAGAGTCCAATCTTTTTGAGAAAAGTTTTAAAGTAAAAACCGAAGTGGAAAAAATGGTTTAAATAAGATTGATCGACTTTTAGTCTTCACACAAAAATGTCCAAGTATTGTTAAATTGGTTAATGTTTGATTAAGAAAAGATTTAAAAATGCATGGACTTAAGTCCAAGTTTATTATGAAAGTGGTTCAAGTTTATGAAGCAAGAAGAGTTTGAAAAAATATGAGAAGGTTTTGAAAATTAAAGGATGGGAGAAAATGAAGAGGGTGTCCTATGTACAGGAGGGAAAAGGGTAAGGTAAAGAGGATCTGAGCGAATAAGAAACCAGTACATAACATGATAATTTCAATACCGTGTTCCCATCCCTTTGGGTTTAAAAGCCACAAACAAAAAAAAAGAAATAAGCTAAGGATATACCAAACCTCTGGTGAAAATAAATTACAAATTGACAGCATCAAAAAACCAAATGTAAGATAATACTCCAAGCAGCGAATAAAGCGCATTGAATTGCAATGCATGAAAATAAATCACGGATGAAGAAAGCGCGGATAAAGCTCACGGTATAAGATAAGATTCCCTACATCACATGAAATATACAGACAAAACTACAACACGGGAAAACTTATATGCGCATGTACGATTTTCATAAGTTAATTTGAATTAAAATTTAAAGTCGCAACAGAATGAAAATAATATTTACATAACCTGAATTTATTTACAAGTGAAGTGAATAAAATATAAAATCAAAAGTGTTATGTACAATTATATATTTAAAATACCAAATATTAAATCGGAATAGTGAAATAAAGAATACAATAGAAAGGGAATGAAGAAGAAATTATGGACGCACTATGCGAGAATGAATTGCTTGAAACAATTATCAGAAACCTTCACAATAAACAAACTTGTTAGTAGCATAAGCGGTATAAAAATTAAAATGAATGATATTACAACAATGAGAATCTATATTAGTAATCACAAAATATAAAATTGAAATGAAATTACATGAATGCACATGAATATTTACACAAATAAAAATCAAGAATTCATGATATTATTCCATGTAAACACAAAAAATCACCATTTCATACATTATTTCAAGTGTATCAAAAGTAACCGCTATTTAAACCACAACGGAAAACAAAAATCAAAAGTTCATATTACAACATGAGAAATTGAATTCAAAATAGGCTTAAAACCTTCAAATCAAATCTGGACAGCAACTATGCATTTAATTATTATGTCCCAAAATTTCAATTCAAACATGGTTTGTAACAAAAGGAAATATTATGTTTTCTTCAATAGTTTCTCGATCAGGTTTACACACAAATAAATGCGGCATTATCGTCACCTTCATTGAAACAAGTAGCAATATCAAGACTTGAACTGCTATCCGAATTAAAGTCAAATATGAACACAAATATTGAACAACAATCTTTATTCTCTTATTCAAAATGCAGCAGTCATTTAACAATATGTTGATCAAATCAAAGTTTCAATCAAATTTAAACAACTTCCACACACACCAACAAAACGCAATCGATACAAATTCCTTATCACATTTTGACGTATCCTAAGAACACACTCAAGCATAATTTTTGGGCATTTCATTAGCATGTCGTTTCAAAAAGGAATAACACCATTTAATTAGCATTTTCACATAATAACACAAATGAAACAAAACCGATATCAAAACCAAAAAATTCATATTCAACCAGTATAGCACCAATGACTCAAATAGCATTATCTTTCATCTCAACTTAACACAAATAACAGCAATGCTAATTGGAGTGAATAGGAGAGAGTAATACCAAATCTTGTTGAAGTCGGAAGCAATTCGCGGCTGGTTGCTGGAAATGACACGGTTACGGAGATAGGAAACTGAAGCTCGCGGAGAACCGAAGCTTAATTTGCTGAAACTGTCGATGATGTTGGTTGTAACTCGCGGAAGTTGTTGGGGTTGTGCAGAATTGATGATGTTGTTGGGTGAACGACGATGATGAATTGAAGGGCAGAAGATGATGAATGTTGGAGGTGGGTGGCGTTATCAGTGGGTCAAGGTAATTGATGAAGGGAAATTGGATTTAACAGTGGCGGATGGTGGTTTGGTGAAGGTTGCATTGTGTTGGTTTGATGAAAGGGAGTTGAATTCGCGGAATTACGATGATGGAGATTGGTGGAGGTTGGATGTTGGTGTGGATTGGAAGTGAGGAATGTTGGGGATGGTAATGGGTTGTTTACGGATGGAAGTATACAGGCGGAGGAGTGTGCTAGCGGAGTTGTTGTTGTTTGGGTTGAAGATGAAGGGGGTTAGTGTTACGGTGGGTTTTCTAGCGGAGGTTGTTGGTGGAGAGAAGGTATGGCGATGGAAAAGGGATGTTGCAGAATTGGGATGAAGAAATAGGCGGAGGGGTAGTAGATGAAGAAGGGGGTTATAAGAGAGAGAGATGGGTTATGCGTGGAAAGAGAGGAAGTAATTGGTTTACTGTTGGATCTTTTTCTGTTTTGTGATTTACAAAGAGAATAAAGAAGTATTATATAAACAAGTCAAAGAGGAAAATTGTTTTTAATTCAATCAGGTACGTTCATTTCCTTCAATTTTTATCGATCCGCAATTCCTGCTAACAACCAATAGGAATAGAGCAAAGTGTGATAAATATTTTTTTTGACTAAAAAGCCCCCTTGATGACAAAAAAGAGGTGAAAAACTAAAAGTGTAAAAATTAATTCAATTAAAAATAATTTTTTTTGAGTTTTTTATGAATAAAAATAAAGACCCAAAATGACTAAAAACGGTAAAAAAAATGGACAAAAATTTATCCGAAAAAATAAAGTGAACAAATTAATGTAAACTACATGTCACAAAGATTAAAGAAAAATATTCAAAAAGTCAAAATCGAAATCAAATGGGAATAAAAATATCAGGTTGAACAAACGTTTATGGTTAAAAATGAGACTTCAAACTGTACCGAGAAAGTAAAGTGAGCATACCGTCATAATCTACACGAAACGCAGATTCATAAAATGATCAGTAAAAGGTGAAAACTTGAAATATTTTCTCGCTAATTTTTTCGTACAGTGTCGAATCGCTTTTAACAATCTGTCTATAAAGCCGAAATATTAATATTATCGATACCTAAATAACTTGGAGCAATGCAAGAAACGAGTAAATAGATAAAAATGCATGAAGTGAAATATCAGGTATTTTCCAACTACAAAATGATGCAAACTTCGATTTAAACTGATTTTTGGTCAACTTAAATACGACTAATGATACAAAAAATGATGAATAAAGATATTTATTAATGATTGTGATCAAATAACAAAATATGATATGAAAGTGTGACTAAAAAAATTAGGGGTGAAATTTAGGATGCAACCGCTGAAATCATTTTGAGAAACCTTTCGAAGAATTGCTCAAAAAATATTGATTAATAAGGATGTTATGATCATTCGAACTCAAACTGGCAAACATTGACTTTTGGTCTGACAACTTCAAATCAACTCACGAACTTGATCTTTTTCACAGCCCAAGACACTATTAATCACATATGAACTTGAGACGTCGAAGAAGGCATGAAAATAAACACATGAACCTATCTCGAAGAATCTTGAGAATTAAGGAACCAGAATCCTCTTAACTATGCTGAACGAAACTTGAGGATAACACGACCTAAGATTATAGATCACCACTCTGAGCCATAGGCTTTTGGGAACTATTTTTGGCTTGAACGCACCATAAACCTAACCGGAGAGTCATCACCTGAACTTCTTGGTCGCAAACCCTGTCTTTCAAGACACAAAACAGAGAAAACATATTTTGGAATTTTGGTCAGAATTCAGTAAAATATAAAATACATATATACAAGGCACACGATTCAAAGTGCTTGGTGATCTCTCAGGAGAAAAGCTAAAGATAAGGAGAAGAACCAAACCCTAGTGTGATCTTGTTATGATCGAGTTGATATGATATGATAGAGGAATCTTAGGGGCAAAAATTGGGGTACAACAACTGCCCTTATTTAAGTGTCTTCTATCCGGAGATGCGAAGATTAAAAATCTTCGTGTCAACGCGATTGAAGATACTTAAATATAAAACAAGCCCTATTTTTGGCCCTAAGATACCATGCAATGCTTATGATTGTGAATGCAGATGAAAAAAATTCAAAAGGACGCAAGACACCACTGGGGATGTAGCAAAGGAAAAAAGTATCAAAAGAGAAACCCGACCAGGAAAATAAATCACTGGTGAGCAAAAGGCTTGACTCTATTGGGGTAAAGTCTAAAGAGGGGATAAGGTGCCATCAAATCGAAGATTTAGGAGAGACAATAAAGGATAAAAGCGATTGACAGATAATTGTGAACTACCAACTTAATAGTTGAAGGTAGAAGATCAAAAAGACAATGACTCACAGATGACGGTAGACTACCAACTCAATGGTCGAAGGTAGAAGATCAAAAAGATACCGACTCACAAATGATGTAAACTACCAACTCAATGGTTGAAGGTAGAAGATCAAAAAGATACCGACTCGCAGTTGACGGTAAACTACCAACTCAATGGTCGAAGGTAGAAGATCAAAAGGATAATGACTCACAGATGATGATAAACTACCAACTCAATGTTCGAAGGTAGAAGATCAAAAATATATCGACTCACAGATGATGGTAAACTACCAAATCAATGAGGAGATAGAAAAAAGTAACATCGACCAACCGAGGAAAGAGGTGGTAAGATAATACCAGTAAATTTCAAGATGTACTCATTTACTCATTACTGCAAACAGATGAACTTCTTCAGAATAAATAGAGGCTCAACAACAAACTACCTTCCATAATGATAAGGCTACCATTCACTGAAACAAGATCTCAACAACAGACTACCTTCCATAATGACAAGGCTTCCATCCATTGGAATAACAACATCTCAACAACAGACTACCTTCCATAATGACAAGGCAACCATCCATTGGAGTAACAAAATCTCAGCAACGAACTACCTTCCATAATGACAAGGCTACCATCCATTAGAGTAACGAAACCTCAACAACAAACTACCTACCATAATGACAAGGCTACCATCCATTGGAGTAACGAAATCTCAGCAACGAACTACCTTCCATAATTACAAGGCTACCATCCATTGGAGTAACAAAATCTCAACAACGAAATACCTTCCATAATGACAAGGCTACCATCCATTGGAGAAAGATCTTAATAACAGACTACCTTCCATAATGACAAGGCTACCATCCATTGGAGTAACAAAATCTCAGCAACGAACTACCTTCCATAATGACAAGGCTACCATCCATTGGAGTAACAAAAATCTCAGCAACGAACTACCTTCCATAATGACAAGGCTACCATCCATTGGAGTAACGAAATCTCAGCAACGAACTACCTTCCATAATGACAAGGCTACCATCCATTAGAGTAACAAAATCTCAGCAATGAACTACCTTCCAAAATGACAAGGCTACCATCCATTGGAGTAACGAAATATCAACAACGAACTACTTTCCATAATGACAAGGCTACCATTCATCGGAACAAGATCTCAACAACAGACTACCTTCCATAATGACAAGGCTACCATCCATTGGAATAACAACATCTCAACAACAGACTACCTTCCATAATGACAAGGCTTTCATCCAATGGAATAACAACATCTCAACAACAAACTACCTTCCATAATGACAAGGCTACCATCCATTGGAGTAACAAAATCTCAGAAACGAACTACCTTACAAAATGACAAGGCTGCCATCCATTGGAGTAACGAAATCTCAGCAAAGAACTACCTTCCATAATGACAAGGCTACCATCCATTGGAGTAATGAAATCTCATCAATGAACTACCTTCCATAATGACAAGGCTACCATCCATTGGAGTAACGAAATCTCAACAACGAACCACCTTCCATAATGACAAGGCTACCATTCATCAGAATAAGATCTCAACAACAGACTACCTTCCATAATGACAAGGCTGCCATCCATTAGAATAACAAGATCTCAACAACAGACTACCTTCCATAATGACAAGGATACCATCCATTGGAGTAACAAAATCTCAGCAACGAACTACCTTCCATAATGACAAGGCTACCATCCATTGGAGTAACGAAATCTTCGTAACGAACTACCTTCCATAATGACAAGGCTACCATCCATTGGAGTAACGAAATCTCAGCAACGAAATACCTTCCATAATGACAAGGCTACCATCCATTGGAGTAACGAAATCTCAACAATGAACTACCATCCTTAATGACAAGGCTACCATCCATTGGAGAAAGATCTCAACAACAGACTACCTTCCATAATGACAAGGCTACCATCCATTGGAGTAACAAAATCTCAGCGACGAAATACCTTCCATAATGACAAGGCTACCATCCATTGGAGTAACAAAAATGAATCTTCTTTAGGAACAATCAGATTCACCGGGGAAGTACAGGTTGCTCAAATAAAGAGTCCTACCATCTGCTACTATAAGGAGGAATTGCAATAAATGCTCTCTAAAGAAAGCAAAAAGAATGGCTTCCTAGGGAAAGAGATAGGACTTCCTAGGGAAATCCCAATGTAATCCCTGTAGAAATTTCTTGTGCGAAATAAATGCATACTCTCAAACTGGGACTTAAAGCTCGCAGAAGTTCAAATAATACTGTTGAGGGTACCCATTCCAACCAGAAATAAATCGGAATGAAGCAGTCAACCAAAATACACCTTTGGAGAAATAAAATCAAGAGGGAATCCAATTCCATCCAGACAAAGAGCTGAAATGAAAGCTGAAACAAAATTCTTCAACGAGGGATAACTCAATGGGGAAGTTGAAAGAATGTACACTTTCTGCTTAAAGTTGACATTCTATTGGAGAGAGGGTAACACAACTCTATAAAACAGGGTAATATGTCAGTAAAGTATTAATGAATGTAAATGAGCAATGATTTTCTAAATTCAAACATGCAGATGTATGTGTTAATGTATGAATGTCACCATGTATATGCTGACAAAACAGACACAGAACACTGGGGATAACTAGGAAAGGCCACAAATGGGTAAAATCAATACTCGGCTAAGTCATAATTAGGATGGAACTTCCATAAGAAAGCAAGCACCAACTGAGGAAACAAATTCCTATTTCATAGATTAACTTTACCGGGGAGGAACAATATCAAATTAAACAGCGATGTAACATTTTCCTATGAGCTTTAATTGGAAACCAAAAAAACTGGAAACCAAAAGAGAGTTTGAAGTTCAAACTTCTGCCAGGGTTGACTTCACTAGGGAAGAACAAAATCATCTTGTTAAGACATCAGTTGGAGTTGCATACTGACTTCAATGGGGAGGATAATACTATATTGGCGAAGAATACTTCAAGATACATATTTAATAATGAGAGTGATAATCGCACCAACTTCTCTATGGAGGAAGTATGAAAACCTCACGGGGAAAGAATTTCAGAAAAATATCTCTTCTCAACATCACCCGGGGAATTCAAGAAATCAAACACTAAAGCAAGAAAACTTATGGGGAATTTAAATCCAATCCAACACTTGGCGGGAGAAAACCCAAAAATTTGATAACCATTTCAACACTTTTTAAATAAAACATTGCCCTTGACTGACTATCGGGAAATCAAACAAAATGCAATTACTGCTGAAAGGAGATACTTAGCAAATGAGTCCAACTCAGCATGCACGGGGAGAAAAGAATTTTATTAAATGAGTGAATCCTTCACTAGGGAATCTTGGATAGAGTCTTCATATCATGCAAACCTGAGGTTCAAATGAAACAAGACTTGGTTGGGAAAAAAGGATCATAAACCCAACACCTAGCCATACATAAATTGGTATCATCTTCAATTATCTGAGAAACACAAGAAGATCATACTTATTCCAACAAAAGTTCCCTGGAATAGCCTTCCTGGGGAATCAAAAAGTTAACATTATAGCAAGAGGTTAAAATTATGGGGATTTTAAATCAGACTCAACACTTGGTGAGAGAAAACCCATAAATTTGACAACCATCTCAAAACATCTTAGAAAATATACTGCCCTTGTCTAGCTACTTGGGGAAGACATAACAACAATAATGTTGTAACTGGAGGGAGCAATTCCCTACAAGAGATTCCATATTAATTCTAAATATACAAAGGGAGAAAGAACTCCATCAAATGAGTAAAGGCTTCATAGCTCTTTTTAACCTCCGCTTGATCACCACTTGGTTGGGGAAAGAATCACACTCAGCTGGAAATATCTGCAACAAGACTGGAAAAATGGGATTATAAACCCAACACCATAACACATCATGTAGGAAACCCTTTAATTGATTAATAACTGTTAGAGGAAATCAGACACACATCTACAAAATAGATCACAAGAAATAATCCTACTTGAGGAAGATTCTCGGCTTGGGGTAGGCATAGCAGCTATCTTGACGAAATTTGGATATGCCCTTGGAAACCAATCTGGTGTCCCAAGCTTACCATGCTGATCAAGGTAACTTTCATAACTTTCCTTTGGTAGCATGCTTTTAAGATAACCTTTTTGATCAAATGGCTTCTAGAGATTTGTCGAATCTCGACGTAACTACCCTAGATTAGCTTAATATTGCATCCTCTTTGCTCTACAACTCTTCTCGGCAACATACCTTTTACTGATACTCAAATGTAAACTTCCATGATATCAATCAGTTATTTTACAAGCAGAAAATGTTTATTCTAAGAATGAAAATTCTAATGCAACAATTATGTAAGTCTTGAAGATTTTATTTGAAAAGTTGTCACAAAACCTTGTGAACGAATCACTAGCCAGGATGCGACATGGATTTTTTGTATGAAAGATAACAAAAGCATATGAGACCAATCACAATAATTTAGCAAAATTAATGGGATTCAGGAAACATTATCTCATTGGAGTATGCTTTCGAAATAAACCATGTTTCAATTTGGACTTTTGAGGGTTGTAACGTGGTTTGGTTCAAGGTTTTAGAAAAAAAAGATTTAAGGCTCAAAATTATTTGGTGCCCACCCCTTTCGTGATGTTCTTCAGTCCTAAGTTCAGTTAACTTGACACGAACATTCATCTCTCAAAAGAAATTTCGAGATGGTTGAGGAATCAAACAAGGTTTTCTTTGGACATGCAAGTCACTCATTCCTGCTTCTTTTAGGTTTCTTGTCACATAACTCTGTTCTTTGCTGAGGATTTCACACTGTAATCCTTTATCACATTTCAGGCTTTCCGTTTCTTCCTTGCTTTCTGGACAAATTCCTTTTGACTTTGACTCTGAAGTTCAGCAGGATGCCCTGACTTTTGCCTAAGCGACTTGTTTTTTCAAGTTTAGACTTACTGGGGCTTTTTGTCTCTTTCTTTTTCATCATCATCATTTTTTTATTCATATCATCTTTTTATTTTTCTTTTTGAACATGTCGCGTGACTTCGAGTCGTTTGTGACTTGTCAGAAGAATTATGACTACCCTATTTTTGAGTAGATGAAGGATAACCCTTATTGTATAGTCATTTTTTGATATCCTGATATGTGAGAGATACCCATTGGGATAAAGTCTTCTTTTGATGCACACTACTGATATGCGAAGATTAAACATTACGGTTTTGAATTCCTTCAACCTCTTGAAGGATAACCATTATTGTATCCTTAGATGCGCACTCTTGATGATATTTGAATACTCAATCAGATTAAATGAACACTACCCTGCCCCAGGTTTAAAATGAGGTTTTTTCTGAATAGAAAAAAAAACTCCTACTTCAAGGCTCAAAGGGGTTAACAAAGTTTCCTCTCCCTTATATCTCTGGTGTTTGAGGATTTGAAACAATGCTTGTACATTGTCAACAGGGTTTTGTCCAAAAGCATACAACCAGAAAATTTGCGTTTTAATATCATCATCCTCCCTCCAATCTCTGCCTAGGCGAGAGAATGGATAAAAAGTTGGTATCATATAGCAATTTAACATTGAAATCAAATACGAGTGAAACAAATGAATTTCTTCAAGACAAACATACTCATTGTATTAAGATTAAACATTCAAATGCAAACATGTTCTTACATGCAAACAGTGCAATGATAAATAAGAAAAATTATAAATGAGAAAGAAGTAAAAATGCTAATAAACTAAGATGAATCTCTTATCTCAACTTGCCCTGAAGGAAACATTTCCCAAACTTTGGAACTACCACCAACAGAGGTTCATTCATGATCTGGTAAGGAATTGTTTTGAACATTAGGGCCAATGTCCTTAAATGAAAAGATACCGCTTCGGACCAACCTATGAACTTCAACCTTTAAAGTAAAGTAGTCTTCTAAATCGTGCCCAAGAGCATCCTGATGAAAGGCACAAGAAGCGTCAGCCTTATATCCTCTTGGCAGTTTTTCAGGAACAATTGGGCGAGCTCGGGTTTGAATCAGATTCTTCTTCAACAAAGAAGGATACAGTTCTGTGTATGTCATTCAAATTGGATCAAAGATCATTTTCCTCTGATGACCTTGCTCTTGATTTCCTTATTGAACTGCCATTTGATATGCAATAGCAGTCGGAGTCACATTGACGACTGGAGTCATAGAAGCAACTTGTTGATTCCTATTATGAGATCTCCTTTGCCTACCACGAAGTATAGCATATGAGTCTTGCTCTTTCCTTTTGGAAGAACTATCACCATACCTCTTAGCACCATTTGATGAGTCCCCGTCTTTATATAAACAGCCTTTACGAACAACTTCCTCTAAACGGACTCTGATGCTTACCATTTCGGCGAAATCAGTGGGAGCACTTGCAACCATCTTTTCATATTATAAGGAATTGAGAGTTTTCAGGAAGCTCTTTGTCATTTCTTTTTCTTCCATTGGATGAATCACTTAGGCAGCTACCTCACGCCATCTATGTGCATATTCCTTAAATTATTCCTCGTCCTTCTGGACCATGGCCCTGAGTTGATCACGGTCAGGTGCCATGTCCACATTGTATTTGTACTGTCTGATAAACTCTCATCCCAAGTCATTAAAAGAATGAATACTTGCACTGTCCAGGCTCATGTACCATTTCAATGCTGCATCAGTTAAACTGTCTTGAAAGAAATGAATCAACATGCGCTGGTCATCTGTGTGGGTAGACATTCTTCTTACATGCATCACCAAGTGAGCACGTGGACAAGTGTTTCCCTTGTACTTTTCAAACTCCGATAATTTAAACATCGCATGTATCTTGACATTGGGAACTAAATACGTGTTATTCACATTCTACCCAAACAGCTCTTTTCCTCTGAGGGCCTTCAACTCTTTCTGCATTTTGTCAAACTGGTCTTGAAAATCATCCATTCTATCATGGAAACCCAAGCTTTCACATGGTGGAGGAATAGGACAATACACATCATCATTATTAGTAAATGGGACCAAATTCACCGAGGGTGGTGCAACATAGTGAATCTCATTTCTAGCAACAGGGGTAACATGCACCACATGAGGTGCGGGAGTAGAAGAAGTCTGAGTAAGCAGAGCAATCTAAGGATCCTGATTAAAATCTTATGGCATAAAGTTTTCTGGAATCCCCCAAGGATATCCCAGAGGCATACGATTTTGAACAACAACTGGAGTAGCAGACACATGAATAGTCGTAACTTCAGTAGTAACCATTGTCTGTTGAGGCTGAACACTAGGTGGCTGATTCTGAGCAGCCACCATAGATTTCATCAGAGCAGTGAGATTGTCCATGTCGGCCTTCAGAGCAGAAACTTCCTCATGTAGCTCGCGATTCTCTTGTTCTAGGTTATCCATCTTCCTTCTGAAATTAGCTCGGGTATTATATTGGTGAGACAGCTTACTGAACAGAGTAAAGAAGCTCAGTAAGACCCCTGGATATGCATACAAAATGCAAGAAGTATGTACAATATGATGCATGATGTGCAATGCACATGATTCATTTTATTATTATTTCAAGGGACTTAAAGATTTATAAACAATTTGCAAATATCAAAGTAATAACACATTTGAAATACTAAAATTTTTTATTATAATAACTTCAAAAGTGGATTACAAGTTTCAATAATCCCAATTAAAAGATGAAAATAAAGTCTAAAACCCTAAGAAGAAAAGCTGATGGAGATCACTCTATGCGTTGACGCTTCCCGGTAAGTCTGGCAATCTGAGCCTTCAACCTCTAGTTTTCTTCCGCATATCTGGTGGCAACCTCCTTCCAATCAACTGAATCGGGGAGTGAGCAACTAGAACCTGACTGAGGCTTAGGGGAAAATAAACCCCTTGCCTCTCCATCTTCTATACAGCCCTACTCTCGAGAATCTAAATCAAGTCGTCTTTCTCCTTCAAGTCTGCTCAGTAGGAAATCTCTAGAGTTTGGAACTTATTCTTCCAAGCTTCCTTTTCCTGCTGCATCCTGACTAAAGCAAGTTGTAGCTCTTCCACATCATCCAATAGGGGAGGAGTTGTCTTCACAAACAAATCAGGCATAGGTGCTTCTTGAGAATACGGCATCTTCAACTGAATAGCTCTGGTTTGTATCCACTGAAGATAAGGCTCCAAAGGAACAACCCCTCTAGGTCCTAAATCCTTCCTGCTTTTCCTATGAATATGACGCCACGCCTTCGAAATCTTCTCCCTAACTTCCTTATGGTCTTCTCCCTCCTTTATGAAGAAACTACTCAAATGAATATTGTGATGCGGTTGGAGAATTGACTTGAAGGTTTTGCGTTTGATCGCAAATGTTGCGGTTAGAAAGAGTCGCCACCGACTTTTCTTTTATCCAAAAGGAAAGGTGAAAAAGCACAGGAAAGACCTTTGAGATTGTTTCTTGAGTTAGGGGGTAGATTATGAAAAGGGAAGGTATTAGCACCCTTTTCATCCATGGTTTTCCATGGGCTCTTAGTTACTTGCTAGATCACTTACTTTTGTTTGAAATTGTACTTTGTGTGGTTTTTGAAAGTATTTTGTAAAGAGGCCATTGTTTAGGAAATCTTTGTAATGATTCTTGTTTGTAAGAATGTATACAAAGATGTTTGATCTTTTGAAAATCTTTTCAAGTTTTGTAAGATGTTTGAAGGTGTATGTTTGTTTTGAAAATAGCAAGGATATTTGCTTTGAAATAGAGCAAGTAACTAAAAGTAATCTACCTACTCAAATGTCTTTCTTGTTCATTTTCTTTTCCTTTGACATTATTGTATTACCATTGATTTGGTAAGCAACCCTATCTTTGGATGTAAACGGGACGGGCGTGGGTCATCGTATAGCCATGATTAGCAATGTTTCAAAGTATCTTAGCATTTTTGAGGCACTAAGATCATTTTTATAAGACAACTTTGAATAGCGTCATCGAGGGACTATGATCTTGTATTTGTCTGTTTTTGCTAAGACTTTACATGCGTAATATGGCCATTTTGTAAGGCAATCAAATGGGATAACCCTATGGGGTGTTTTGTGTGCAAGTGTGTCATTTTCATGCTTGATTTTGTCTTGGATTAGGGTTTTCCATTTGATTGGTTTTATCTTTCCATACAATCCCTAATTACTAGCATGTTATATAAAAGCGATAAATTACGAAATTTAAATGTCCTACACTATTACAACATTTGTGTGTGTGTGTGTGTGGGGGGGGGGGGGGGGGGGGTATACAATTTATGAATGGGGATTGCAATAATATAAAACTAATTAATCTATTACAACCAAATTGAATATGTACAAATATTTGAATAAATAATATACAAGATGAATTAAATATGCAAAGGTATGTAAATGCAAAGAAGATTTTTGTTTGATTTTTTTTTTTAAGTTAAAAAGTTTTAACCTAAACCTAATAAATAAATCAAGATTAACTTAAATCAATTAAGAAAAGAAATTATTTTTAGAAAATATTTTGAATAAACCCTAATTCTATTTGATTAAAGGGAAATAAATTTCTTTAAAAAGAAGTATTTTTTGTATTTTTTTGTCTTGAAAATAATACATGGCATTATGAGGTATTTTGGTCCTTTTATATTAAATAAAATATTTAATGGGTATAAAGAAAAATAAATATTAAACTAGTTATAATTTAATTTGCAAATTTAATTAATAAAAATTGATAATATATATAACTAAATAAAAATATTTTTTGTAAGAAAAAATAAATTAAAATAAGCTAAAATATAAATCTACCATTTTTATATTTTTTTTATGATTTTTAATATTAAGAAAATATATTTAATAAAATAAAAATGAAAATAAAATGCATAATAAAAATATATTAGACCAGAGGTATCATGAGTAAACAGGATGCAGAGTTAGAAAAAAACACAAAGCCCATAAAACAGAGGCCCACACTGCAAGGAACCAAAAAAATGAAAAAAGTGTGAGAAAATGCAAAAGGCATGCGCTAAGGCTCGAACCCGTGACCTATAGCATTTTTACGCGTTGCCTTACCACTGGGGTGGCTGTACATCCATTCATATAAACAGAGGCATAAATATATATTAGAAAACGCCTCTTGAAGGCAACTTCATCTTCAACCTTGAGCCATGGCCGGACCACCTGTATCTCTCTCATTTCTCCATAAAAATGGAAAGTCCAAACATGAAAGTTATAGTGTTTCTTCTCACGAGTTCAACCATATAATTTATGTAAACTAAAAGTCAAAGATCAAAGCTAATTTTACTTGCCCTAATTTTAAACCTAATTTTTATAGAAATTTCAAATAAAAAATTCTCTATGCACAGTTAATATAAATGAAATCTATGAACATGGTTAGCTTTAGAGCAAGGATATCTAAATTTTGTTTTCACAAATCAGGAACAAATGATGCTTGTGTGAAGAGATAGAAGTTTGAGTTTTTACCTCTTTCAGTTGAGATCGTGAATGGAGTTTGGGCAAGTTTTGAGAAGGCCTGAGGATCTGTTTAGCTTGCCTGGACCTCCCTGGGTGTATTACAATCCTTACTTTGTCTTGAAAGTCCATGAATCTCCCTACTCAAGTCAACCTGCAAGCTTGATGTTTGAAAATGGTGGATGGAGGAGGAGGAGTTACAGTGAGGGAACAGGGGCCTGGATCACTTAGGTGTGATGTATATTAAGTTTTTAGGTGGTTAAAACTCAAAACGCACGAGTGGATTTGGAGATGGCTGAGTAAGGTTGAAAACTGTTAAGCTATGGTAGATTTTCAACGGAAAAGTGTTTGGGAGTATTTCTGAGTCTTAGCCTTCGTGTCTTAGGTTGCAATAGACTTGTGTATATGTATGGAAAAGGTTAGAGATCAAGCTTTCTCAAGATTTATGAGTTATAGCCTTTTGGCTCTATTACTTGCTTTTTAAGAAAAGTGAGGAGACAAGTCCCTAAGTGTTGTACAAGCATGGCCTGGTTTTCGAGAGGCCTTAGACAAGTTTCTTTTGGTTTTGAATTTTCTTGTGTGCAGAGAAAACAATTGAGAGGCTCAAGAAGTTGACAAAGGAAAAAGTTGTGCTTTATCAAAATGGAAATGGCACCTTTGTGCCATAAATGGAAATATAGCTTGGATAAAGGCTCTAATGCTTGGATTAAATCTCTATCAGTTGTGTAAACATTTAATTATGGAGTGAGAAACAATTTTGAGGCCTGCAAAGCAAAGATTATGCAGCCTAGGCTTGGATTTGAATTTTTGTTCATCATGAAATGGCTTGAAATCAAAGTGATAAATTGCCAACTTCATCTCTTCGATTCTCCATACTCAAGAATAATCTCAAGGAGTTCTTGGACATTTTGGAAATCTTGCAATGTGATCTACAATTAATCTTTGAATTTGTTTTGAAAATTCCCTTTGGACCTATATGAAAAATTTCCATGAAGTTAGGTCAAAAATCTGCCTAACTAGGGCAAAATTTCACTAAGTTATTTTAGTTCATGAGCATGTATTCACAAAATTATATCTTGAGATCCAAGAATTTTTAGGAGAAATTGTGTTAAGAAAAGTTGTAGATTTCATGGAGATCTACAACTTTCATGTTGAAAGTTTCCTTTGAATCATCTTGCATCATGGTGAAAATTTGGCTCATAGTTGAGAAAAAATAAGAAATTTTATATACTTTGAAAAATTTCTAAGTTAAGAAATTTCAACTTTTCAAAACAAAATCTTAAATCCTTGATTTCTTGATGAACAAGTTTCACATTTTGACATGTTTTTATGAATTATGATCTTTGGCACTTGATTTTGACCAAAAAGTCAAAGTTTGACTTTTCAGTGTACAGTTGACTTTTGATTAGTTGACTGAAAAATTCATCTGTCAATCCAATGGATTTGTAATGTTTTGAATCATGTTATTGGGTCAAGATGATGCAATTCAACTCTTTAAATCATACTTCAAACCAATTGATCATTTGCTAGGTCAAAAATCAGAAATTGCCCTTTCTGACTCAAAACCCTAATTTTGACCATTTTGCTCTTTTGGTGATTTGATCAAATTTCTTGAGGAATTGTGGTCCAAACTTGATCAAATGATACATATGAGTCTAAGATGTTGATGTGGGTAAAAAATTATGAATTTTGACTATAAATTGGCCATGATTGACTTTTTCCCCAATACAGCTGATTTTTAGGTCAACTGTCCAATTGCCTGGTCAAAAATGTGATTCAAGGCTTGAAACTTGACATGAGTAATCTTGGGGGTCCATAATGATCCTTAAAAGTCAAATAAAACATTGATAGTCAAAAAATCATTGTGCAAACTCAAACCCTAATTTTCAGTCATCAGTGCTTAAGGGGGGTGTCTTGAGCTGATCAAACCCTAGTGCAGTCATGATCCAAAGGAGATCTTGTGAAAATCCTTGATAATTGAGAGGGAAAATTTTGGGGTACAACGGCTTCCCCTGTTCAATCTTCTTAAGCCTCAAGAGTTAGATTGGCATTTTAGCCAGTCGTGACTCGAATGTGGAAGATGATTGGACACCAGAGTGCCCAGAAATTTGCACTCGGCGATGTGATGGTAGAGGGAATAGGCTTAAAGATGCCATTTGGAGAGGTGGTAGAAAGTTGTAGGAGATGGGCTTAAAGATGCCATCCAAAGTTGATTGTTTGTAATGTAACTTGTAAGTTGAAAGAATGAGTATCATAATGGCTCCGTGTCTGGAGCGTATCTTTACTGTATTTGGAAGAGGCTTTGATTAAGTATTAGAATGACATTCGTGTCTGGAGCATATATGTATTATGTCTGAAGTTTGAATCTGAATGAGTATCAGAATGGCATTCGGGTCTGGAGCATATCTGAACTGTATCCGAAAGTTGAATCTGAATGAGTATCAGAACGGCATCCATGTATGGAGCGTATCTGAACTGTTTCTGAAAGTTGAGTCTGAATGAGTATCATAATGGCATCCGTGTCTGGAGCGTATCTGTACTTTATCTTGAAGTTGAGATCTGAATGAGTATCAGAATGGCATCCATTTCTGGAGCGTATATGTATTGTATCTTGAAGTTGAGATCTGAATGAGTATCAGAATGGTATCCATGTCTGAAGCGTGTCTGAACTGTATCAAAAGTTGAAATATGAATGAGTATCAGGGATGGAATCCGTGTCTGGAGCGTATCTGAATTGTATCAGGTTTTGAATATTGTTAATGGTAGCTGTTAATCTTATCCTGAAAAGAGTAAAATGTTAGTTAAAATGCAAAGTCATGTTGCATGAAATGTATGATGGGATGCATTTGCTTTATCAATGTTTATGATATAAGGATGCAATGTATGTGTATGTGAGCTGATTTGTTGTATTGTAGTTGGATTAGGAAAAATAAAATCCCTGACTGTTGCTGAAGATATGTGAGTCTTCATGTCTTGAAGTTGATGTTTTGATGAATTTCTGCCGAGAGAAATAAACTCTGTTGTAAGGGCAATACCATGTACTGCATGTAAAATATTTTTGGGGAATCCTGAGAAATTTGACGACTTCTACTGGGGATGAACAATTTGAAATTTGTTCCGCTGGGGATTTAAACGACGTACTGTAGGGGATTACTTATGGAATAATCTAGAGATATTTCCCTATCCTTTCAACCTATCAGTAATTGCCTCTTTTCATTTTGTTTATTTGTAAACAGTAATTATGTTCAAATGCATATGCTCAACAATGAATCATTGGACGCTTTTGTAAACAAAACAAGCGTAAAGAAAAGACAAATAGTTTTTGCACTTTCAAAGAGATATCTTTGTATTGACTTTGAGTAAGTATTTTTTGTACAAGGAGATAAACATTCTAGTAAGAGAATGCTGTCGTAAA
Source organism: Vicia faba (assembly GCA_948472305.1). Classification (NCBI taxonomy): domain Eukaryota; kingdom Viridiplantae; phylum Streptophyta; class Magnoliopsida; order Fabales; family Fabaceae; genus Vicia; species Vicia faba. The sequence goes on from OX451738.1 coordinate 262,555,175, forward strand.
AAATGAAAATTTTGATACAAAGAAAAGATAGATATGTGTACAAAAATCCCATGGGGTTTCCATTCTGCTATAGCCTTCGTTTCTCTAAGCGTCTTGTCTATTTTTTGCCTCGTCCGAAGATGATTGAATTGATCAGAAACTGAGTTTGTCATTAGAAGCCAAAGGTTGTCCGTAAAGTGATCCAACGAGACATAGTCATACGCTTTAATTCCCTAACTTTTTCCTGGACCGCCCTTTCGGGTTTTCAGTCCACCGGGAAACCTTTTTTGCCCAAGTCGCCCTTTTGGGTTTTCAACTTTCCGGGTGTACAAAATTTTTTTTATCCCTAATTTTTGCCCGAACCCTTTTGGTTCGCTGGGATGCCCTTGTTTTGCCTAGGTATGTCAACCTAGCGGGTCTCTTATGCGTATCATCTTTTGACTATGTCCGCGTTCGCAGGGTGTGGCAGGTCGTCGCCATCCATGGTGGTCAAGATCATTGCCCTACCAGAGAAAATGTTTTTGATTACAAATGGTCCTTCATAGGTAGGAGTCCGTTTTCCCCTGGGATCACCTTGTGGCAAGATGATACGTTTGATCACTAGATCCCCAACTTGATACACTTGGCGTCTAACTTTCTTGTTGAAAGCCTTGATCATCCGTTTTTGATACATTTGACCATGGAAAACAGCGGTAAGTCTCTTCTCATCAATCAAGTTCAGTTGATCAAGTTGAGTCTGGATCCAATCGTCTTCGTTCAACCCTGCATCCTTCATAATCCTCAGAGAGGGGATCTAAACCTCGATAGGCAAGACGGCTTCCATGTCGTATACCAAAGAATAGGGTGTTGCCCTGGTTGATGTGCGAGCTGTGGTACGATATTTGTGGAGAGCGAATGGTAACATCTCATGCCAGTCTTTGTATGTGACTGTCATTTTCTGTATGATATTTTTAATGTTCTTATTTGTAGCTTCGACAGCACCATTCATCTTCGGCCGATAGGGAGAAGAATTGTGATGTTGAATCTTGAATTGCTCGCACAAGTCGGTGATTATAGTGTTATTGAGATTTGTACCATTGTCAGTGATGATCCTTTCTGGGATACCGCACCGGCAAATAAGGTTTTTCTTGATGAAACGGGCAACAACATTCTTGGTAACGGAGGCGAAGGAGGCTGCTTCAACCCACTTTGTAAAATAGTCAATGGCCACTAGAATGAAGCGGTGTCCATTGGAGGTTGTCGGTTTAATTTCCCCAATCATATCAATTCCCCACATAGCAAAGGTCCAAGGAGCTGTCAAGACATTCAGAGGAACCGGAGGTACGTGCACTTTGTCTGCATAAATCTGGCATTTATGGCAGGTTCGAGAGTGTTGATAGCAATCTGCTTTCATGGTAGACCAGTAATAGCCTGCCCGTAGGATTTCCTTTGCCATTGTATGCCCATTGGAATGAGTTCCAAAAGTGCCTTAATGCAATTCAGCCTTGATCCTTTCAGCTTCAACCTTATCTACGCCCCGTAGCAACACAGAGTCATGATTGCGTTTGTACAGGATGCCATTACTAAGGAAAAACTTAGCAGAGAATCTCCTTAAGAACTTTTTATCATTGATTGAAGCTCCTTCTGGATATTCTTGAGCCTCGAGATACCTCTTGACTTCGTGAAACCAAGGCTGGTCCACTACTTCTTCAGTATTAATCTCGTGATAGTATGTTGTTTCATCCATTTGTTCGATGGTGATCTGGGAGCCTCGTTATCCCAATTAAGTTTAAACATAGATGACATCGTGGCTAGAGCGTTTGCTAGCTGATTTTCCTCTCGCGGGAAATTCTTGAAGGTAATCTTCTCAAAATGTGGTAGCAATGTCAAAACATGTTCTTTGTAGGGGATAAGGTTAGGGTGTTTGGTGTCCTATTCCCCTTTGATCTGACTGATTACCAGAGTTGAATCTTCAAACACATCTAAAGATTTGATTCCCAAGTCTATGGCATCTTTGAGACCAAAGATGCATGCTTCGTATTCTGCCATGTTGTTTGTATAATTGAAGCAAAGTATGGCAGTAAAGGGAGTATGACACCCTTTTGGAGATATGAGTACAGCACCAATACCATTGCTGAGTGCATTGGAGTCTCCATCAAAGAACAGGGTCCATCGGGATCCTTGTTCAGGTCTGTCATATGGCCTGAATTCTTCACAGTTGTCCAATGTCATGATGTCTTCATCCGGGAATTCGAACTTCATGGACTGGTAGTCTTCTATAGCTTGGTGAGCAAGGTGATTGGCTAATACACTGCCCTTTATAGCTTTCTTGGTAGTATATTGTATGTCATATTCTGCCAGGATCATCTGCCATCTCGCTATTCTCCCAGAAAAAGTAGGCTTCTCGAAAATGTATTTTATCTGATCCATTTTAGATATCAACAAGGTAGTATGAGTCAACATATGCTGTCTTAACCGGCGAGCAGCCCATGCCAGAGTGCAGCAAGTTTTCTCGAGCAATGAATATCTGGTTTCAAAGTCGGTAAACTTTTTTCTCAGGTAATAAATAGCATGCTCTTTTCGGCCAGACTCGTCATGCTGCCCTAATACACACCCCATTGAATTTTCTAAAACAGTCAGATACATGATCAATGGTCTTCCCTCGACTAGTGGCATCAACATAGGAGGCTCTTGTAAGTATTATTTGATTTTGTCAAAAGCAACTTGGCACTCGTCATTCCATTTGACCACTTGATCTTTCTTCAATAGTTTGAAGATTGGTTCACAGGTAGATGTTAGGTGAGAGATGAATCTAGAAATATAGTTCAAACTTCCCAAGAATCCTCTGACTTCCTTTTCAGTGCGAGGAGCAGGCATCTCTTGTATAGCTTTAACATTGGCAGGATCGACCTCGATACCTTTGTTGCTGACGATAAAGCCCAAGATCTTACCAGACCGTACCCCGAATGTGCACTTGTTTGGATTCAACCTCAGCTTGTACTTCTTCAGTCTCTCAAACAGTTTTTATAAGTGATCAAGATGCTCTTTCTCTGTTTGAGATATGGCTATCATATCGTCCACGTAGACTTCTATTTCGTGATGTATCATGTCATCAAATAGAGCTACCATGGCATGCTGATAGGTTTCCCCAGCGTTCTTCAGTCCGAATGGCATCACCTTATAGCAGAAAGTGCCCCATTGTGTGACAAATGTTGTTTTCTCCATATCCTCAGGCGCCATTTTGATTTGTTTTTAACTTGAGAATTTGTCCATGAAGGAAAACACTTTATGTTGTGCCATATTGTCAACTAGGATATCAATGTGGGGGAGTGGAAAGTGATCCTTAGGGCTTGCCCTATTCAAATCTCGGTAGTCTACACATATTCTCACTTTTCCGTCCTTTTTGGGCACGGGAACAACATTGGCAACCCATTGGGGGTAAGAGGTGACAGCCAAAAATCCAGCGTTGAATTGCTTCATGACCTCTACTTTAATCTTTTCTGACATATCAGGCCTCATGCAGCGAACTTTTTGCTTTACTGGCGGACAATCCTCTCTTGTAGGAAGACGATGTACCACAATATCTTCATCAAGTCCTAGCATGTCTTCATACGACCAGGCAAAGACTTCGACATAATCATGTAACAACTGAATCAGACGCTTCTTGACACTGGGTTCCAGATTGGCACCCACTTTGACTTCTTTTTTATCTTCTTCGGTACTTAGGTTGATCGTATCCACGGGTTCCTCGTGAGGCTGAATGGTTCTCTCTTCTTGTTGTAGAAATCTGGCAAGTTCCCCTGGTACTTCACAATCTTCCTCACCTTCGTCTTCGGCTTGGTAGATCATATTCTCAGAGTCACAAAAGGCCATAGCAGTATCGTTACCCATGTGATCCGGAATGGATTTATACCTGCATTGTGAGTGTGGGTGTGTGTAAGGGTATAGCTATCTTTGAAAGAAAGTAAAATGTAAAAGAAAAAGCAATGAGCACAAAAGTTTGTATGCGAAAAACGTCCATGATTCATTGATGTCATATGAAGATGAAATAATAACCCTTATAAATGGACCATTGTGCCTCGGGTAAGACACAAGGTTTTAAGAGTGAGAATTATTTTGAATATTACAGATCCAACAAAATGTAAAGATAAATTACTGAGGGATGAAAGTGATCGGGACGAAGTCTCTAGCCTCCCAATTTTTGAGCCCTCCATTGACAATTGGGAAGATTCATTCCTCCAAGTCGCAACCATTTTCACCATATTCTACCGCGTTGACCTCACGGTTGCTGATCTTCAAGGGTGGCCCTCCAGCACGGGCACGACGTACAGCCTTTTGAGCACTTGAAGTGAAACTTAGGCCAAACTTGCCAGACTTATATGGGATATCTGGGAGTTGTCCCCAGATAGTGCATCCTCATTCTTCTACCACTTCTCTGGCATCCATTAGCGACGACATCCGGAGTGGAGGCCTTGTAATCTTGGTAACAGTCTTGGTCACTGCCACATCTTTAGGGACCTCTTCAAAGTGTTGAAATGGAGTTTCAATGAATTCACCGTCCAATTCTACATATCTGAAGGAATTTAGATGGCTGATCATGTATTTTTCCTCTCCGTATACGGTGATAATCTTCCCTTGAACCGGATTCTTCAGCATCTAGTGCAATGTAGAGGTAACAACGCCAACATTGTGGATCCATGATCGGCCTAGAAGGCAGGATTATGAAGGGCAGATGTCTATCACATAAAAGGTTGAATTGAAGGTTTGGGTTCCAACCTTTATGGGAATGTATACCTCCCCATGTACCATCCTCTTCGAACCGTCAAAAGCCCTTACCACTATGTTGCTTGGCTTCAAAGTCAACCCCTCACAGTCAAGTCTATTGAGAGCCTTTTTGGGTAATACATTCAAAGATGAGCCAGTGCCAACCAAAACATGCGCCAGAGTGGTGCCCCTACATTCCACTGAGACATGCAATGCCTCATTATGCTTTCTTCCCCTCGGTGTCAGGTTAGCATCTGAAAAACCTAAACCATTGTCTGTAGTTAGGCTAGCTACGCAGTCTTGAAATTGATCAGAAGATGTTTCTTGAGGTACATGGGAGGTTTTTAAGAACTTCACCAAGGCTTTTGCATGTTCCTCGAAACATAATAGTAATGCCAGCATGGAGATCTTAGAGGGAGTTTTCCCCAGTTGTTCAACTACATCGTAGTCGCTTCTCTTTATAATTTTTAGGATCTCCTCCATTTCCTTCTTGGAGGTCTCAAGGATAGTTAATGACTGAGCCTTCATTCGGACAGGCTCAACCATAACACCTTTTCCTCAAGCCTCGGTTAACTCGGCAGCAGGAGTGTCAGTAAGAATGATTACAGGGGTTGTAACGGCTTTGTCAATTAGATTACTTTCAGAGATGATTACGGGTGTAGGAGCAACCTTTGGAGCAGCCACAGGGAAAATTATGGGTCCAGAAACTGCTTTTGGGGGAGCAATTTCTGGAGAAAAGATCCTACCACTTCAGGTAATTTTGCTAGTTCCGACAATATTACTGACGTCAGAGTCTTCTTTCTCGGAATTTATCTCTTTGGCGGCCGGCCAGTCTTGCTTAATACCATGGTAATAGACATCCCCTCCATAAACAAGGGTCGGAATTTATCTCTTTAGCAAATTAAATTTCCCCAAGATAGTTTCCTCAGCAGAGCACTTCTCCATCAACAAGGGTTTATTTCCCCAACAGCGTTTATTTCCCCAACAGACTACAAATCACTATCCCCATGAAGTTGCTACAAAGCTTGGAATTCGACAAGATACCGGTTAACTTTGTCCTCCCCAAACGAGTTGGAAGTCTATCCATCTCTTTTATCCCCGGTAATGGTATATAAGAATTAAACTCCCTAGTAGAGGAACAGATGACCAATGTTCCTAAACTCTACTCCCCAGACAAAAATCAATACATCCCCTGCAGATTTTCCTCAAACAAGTAACTAAGAATCCCCAACAGAAGCATTCTAGACAAGATTGAAGATACACATACTCTTCATCCCTAACAATAGTTAGGGATTTATTTTCCAATACAAATACACTTCAACAACATTGCACCTTCATTCATCATAACATATACATACGAAACGCATATAGCACAATCTCATTTATTTTTAGAATATCATTGTGCAATGCATTTCAAACATCATGACATCGCATACAACTAACTCTTTACCTTTTCAGGAAAGATCAATCAACAGACCAATATCATCAACAAATCCTCAAAGCAGATTGTAAAAGACAGGGCAAATATCTACATGATGAATAATCCCTTCAAACCTCTGCTGGCTCAGATTAAATTAACCAAAGATTTATTCTGATACTTCTCTCAGTAGACCTTTTTCTGGCTCAAATTAATTCAACCAAATATTTATTCTGATACTTCTCTCAGTTAAAGATTTAAAGACATTTGTTGGCTCAGATTAAATCGACCAAAGATTTATTATGATACTTCTCTCGGTAGACCTTTATGGCTCAGATTAAATCAACCAAAGATTTTCTCTGATACGTCTCTCAGTAGACATTTTTCTGGCTCAGATTAAATCAACCAAATATTTATTCTGATATTCTCTCAGTTAAATATTTAAAAACCTTTGTTAGCTCAGATTAAATCGACCATAGATTTATTCTGATACTTCTCTTAGTAGACCTTTTTCTGGCTCAGATTAAATCGACCAAAGATTTATTCTGATACTTCTCTCAGTTAATGATTTAAAGACATCTGCTGGCTCAGATTAAATCGACCAAAGATTTATTCTGATACTTCTCTCAGTAGACCTTTTTCTGGATCAGATTAAATCGACCAAAAATTTATTCTGATACTTCTCTCAATTAAGATTTAAATACATTTGTTGGCTCAGATTAAATCGACCAAAGATTTATTCTGATACTTCTCTCAGTAGACATTTTTCAGGCTCAGATTAAATCGTCCAAAGATTTATTCTGATACTTCTCTCAGTAGACCTTTTTCTGGCTCAAATTAAATTGACCAAAGATTTATTTTAATAGTTCTCTCAATTAAAGATATAAAGACATTTGTTGGCTCAGATTAAATCGACCAAAGATTTGCTCTGACACTTCTCTCATTAGACCTTTTTCTGGCTCAGATGTAATCAACCAAAGATTTATTCTGATACTTCTCTTAGTTAAAGATTTAAAGACCTCGGTTGGCTCAAATTAAATCGACCAAAGATTTATTATGATACTTCTCTCAGAAGACCTTTTTCTGGCTCAGATTAAATTGACCAAAGATTTATTCTGATAGTTCCCTAAGTTAAAGATTTTCAAACATCAACTGGCTCAGATTAAATCAACCAAAGATTTATTCAGATACTTCTCTCAGTTAAAGATTTAAAAACATTTGTTGGCTTAGATTAAATCGACCAAAGATTTATTCTGATACTTCTCTCAGTAGACCCTTTTCTGACTCAGATTAAATCGACCAAATATTTATTCTGATATTTCTTCAGATACAGTCGAGCGAAGACTCATTCTGATACTTATATCAACAATTACCTCTGGATGGCATCTATAAGCACATCTCCGACAACTTTATGTCACCTCTCCAAATGGAATCTTTAAGCCCATTCCCGATATAATCAAAAAACAGTTTTACTTCATACACAAGCGAGTGCAAATTTCTGGGTACTTAAGTGTTCAATCATCTTCTACCCTTGAGTCGCGAATGGAAAACAAGCCAATCTAACTCTTCAGGTTTAAGAAGATTGAGTAGGGGAAGTTGTTGTACCCTAAAATTTTCCCTCTCTTTTCTCAAGACATTTCTCACCAAAGATCTCAAATGCCCAAGGATTCTCAAGGGTTTGATCAGACAAGCTCACCTCCTAAGCATTGAGCCTCCAAATTAGGGTTTTGGTTTTATCAAGGACAATTGGACTTTTTATGCCTCAAATGACTTTCACGGTTCATTATATGTCTTCAAGATTTCTCATACCAAGTTTCAAGCCTGGCATCACAAATTTGCTCAGTTAATTGCTCAAATGACTGAAAATTAACTATATTGGGTAAAAAGTCAAATGTGGTCAATATACAGTCAAACTTCATGATTTTTGGCCAACATCAACATTTTTAAGTCATATTCATCAATTGATCAAGGTTTGATCACAATGCCTCAAGAAAAGCACTCAAATCATCAAAGGGGCAAATTTGTCAAAATTAGGGTTTTGACTAAGAAGGACTAATCAGTGACTTTTGACCTAGTACATGACCTAATGGCTTGAAACATGATTTCAAGGACTCAAACACAACATGTTGACCTAATTTAATGGCTCAAATAATTTCTCAAGATCAATGGATTGATAGTTGAAATTTGATCAATTGATGAAAAGTCAACGGATACACAAAAAGTCAAACTTTGACTTTTTAGTCAACATTAAATTTCAAAGATCAAAATTCATCAAGACATTCAAAAATATCAAACTTGATCATCAAGAATCAAGAAATTCAAAAAGTCAACAAAAAAGTCAAGATTTCAAAGACTTAGAAAAATTCTAAGTGTTTTTAACCTTGATAATTTCAATACTTCATGACAATTTTTCGCTAAAATGCAAGATGATTCAAGGAAAACTTTCAACATGAAAGTGGTAGATCTTGATGAAATCCAAAACTTTTTCCCTTAGGTTTGATGTCTAAAAAATGCTTAGATTTGAAGATATGAGCTCATAAAGACATGAAATTTTTCATAAAACACTTAGTGAAAATTTTAACAAGTTTAGGCAGATTTTTGACCTAACTCCTTGACCAATTTTCACCAAGTTCCAAGTTGATTTAGCAAAAGTGGTCAAAATGAAGGTTATAGACAATGTTTCAAGCTTTCCAAAATGTCCAAGAACTTGAAGAGATCATGCTTGATCTAAGAGAATCGAAGAGAAGAAGTTGGGCATCCATTCTTGAATTATAAGTCATTTTCTTGATGAACACATAATCCAATCTCAATGTTATGTTGCATAATCTTGCTTTGAAGGCCTTCTAACTTGTGTATATATATCCATAATTAATAAATTACACAAACTTTTGATCCATGATCCTGAAGATGTGAAAAACACAAGAAGGGGGGTTGAATTGAAAAACTTAAATCAAAATCCTTAATAACACAGTATTTTTGTCCTGGTTCGTTTGATCTCAAACTACTCTAGTCCACCCATCAAGGTGATTTCTCCTCTTTCCAACGAGGTCTTAATCCACTAATCTTCAAACGATTACAACAGCTACTTTAACAACTTGTTTCCAGTGATTTCTGGTAAACAACCGCTAGTCTTCCAAACTATCGAATAATCTTTATTAACGCTACTCAATCTCTTTGGTAACTCACAGGATCGACTAGATTGATCCTAGGACTCCTTGGATATTAAGGTTACTCTCACAATCGAACAATTATTCATGGGTGCTATTGTACAAATGTTTGGTTTATTTCGATCCCTCTCTCTAAGAGTTTAAAAATGTGGTCAAAATGTATGTGAAAACTAAGTTATACGAATAATTGCTAATTGCAATGCTGATTGAAAAGACATATAAAACTGTATGGAAAATGAAGTAACTGGTTTCGACCCATAAAACATTTAACACAAAAAGTTTCTGGAATGTGGAAGTTTGAAATGTGAAGAAAGCGTTTAATGCAAGAAATCTAGAAATGACTTTAAGTGAAAGTACATGTTTGAAGAATAATACTTGAAAGTAAAGGTATTGAGAGCGTAAAAGTTCTCTGAAATATAGAGTGCTCGAAATATAAAGAAAGCAGTAAAATGTAAAACTTTGAAGAAAAGACTTTGAAATGAAAAGACAGTAGATAAAGAAACTTGCAAATGTTATTCGACAGAAAGAAAAAGAAGGAAAGTGCTGGAAATAGTAAAAAGGCTTTTATTAAATTAGAAATACATGGTGCTATCATACATACATTTCTCTTGCATTCGTTTCCCTTGCCATGTGGTAGTTTGAATGTTATTGAGTATTTTGTATAACAGATATGACACACTGAAATCCTAACACTAAGACTTCTATTTATACTAACTCGACCCTAACGGTCTCGCTACAAGATCATGCCACGTTTCGAACATGCAAGACAATGCTCCTTTCATCTTTCCACGTGTCCCCAAATGCTCCAACACATAACTTTCAAACTTTGAAAGTCCCGCTTTCATTTAAATTTTAAATGCTTTGGTGTTTCTCTGTTTCGAACGCTCTTCTCAGACCTAGCTTCGCTGCTGTTTCGAGACCCCTTTGGATACGCTCCCATGATCACCGTTCGAAGCTTCAAGCTTTGACACACTCATTCGAAACACTGCTTCTGCAATTTCGAAGCGTGGTGTTTTAATTCCATTTCGATCAGAACTTCTAGCTCTTTTTTGAATTCTAAATAACACTATCAAAATCTTCAGCCAACAAATTGCCCCTTTAAAATATGTATTTCGATCTCTCTGAGAAATGCCTATTTTAAACATTTATACAAGATTTTGATAGGATTTTCGAATCATTATAGCATTTAATGCGTTTGACCCTAGTCACATCAATCATAGCATCCTTTGGGTACCTTAACCGCCCAGAGTCACTTCACAGCATGGTGCAGTTATAAGTAATGATTGTTTTTAAAATCACGCCTATTACCTATATCAACTTCTCACCACCTCTTCATCACACCAATCCATGATCTCCACGTATCATACTTTCACTCGGTGGACGCTTAATCTTCTTATTATAAAACGTCAATTTAACCTTCCTTTTTCCTTCTTTACACTCTAAACCTTTCAAATTCTGGAATTTTACTCTTCTTCTCTCATAAACAATCTAAGCTCTCAAACAACAAAAATGTCTTCTTCCACATCATCCCAACTCAAGAAAGTCTCCAAGAAGAAAGGAAAAACTACAGGAGCAACTATGGAGAGTAAAATCGTCACCATTCAAGGCCAATCTGCTCTTGCTCCTCAAATGATTTCCAAAGAAAAAGAAATGTTGTACGCATCACAGGTACTCATCCCTACCCATGTTGCTGGTAAGAGGTTAGCCTTAAATGGCCCTCTTACAGTTTTTGAAATACTAAAGGACACCAGGACCATTTTTCCCGTGTGTTATAACTTCAAACCTTTATTCAACAAAATGGATGCCCCTAGGGCAGTAGAATCTCTTAATCCGAATACCACAGAAACCTCAACTGTTTATCCCAAGGACCCATTTATCTTGGATTATGTAAAAAGCAATTTTAAACCATTCCGATCTTGCCCTACTGCTGATGTTGCTTATCAAAACTGGTTCACGAAAGTAGAAGCCAAAAAATCCCAGCAATGGGAAGAACTAGGCATTTATAACCTTATTAAGCTATCGAAACCTGGATTCACCTATAGTCATCCTCTGCTATTTGCGTCCCTCTATTTCTGGGATAGTACCTACAACACTTTCCATCTTCCAGGTGGAATGATCACCCCAACCTTCTTCGATATAGCAGCCATTACTGGGCTGTCGCCAGTGGGGGAAACTTATGTTCCTGACAATGAAGAGCACTCAAGCATAATTGACTTCGAAGTCAAGTTAGCCAGCTTCTCCAAATTTATTGGCCATTATCATGCTGAAGGGGATAATGTGTCTGACACAGAGCACATTGCTTTCTTAACCCTGTGGCTGTCTAGGTACGTTTTCTGCAGTAGATCCCTGCAGGTAGCTAGTAGGTTCATTCCTTTATCTAGGGATTTACATGAAAATCGCAAAGTGTGCCTAAGTGAATTACTCTTAGTTGACCTCTATGAGAGCCTGAGGTCAGCTGTTTCGAGCCTCAAATCCCACACTTCCAAAAACATTCTCTTAGCTGGCCCATTTTGGTTACTTCAATTATGGCTCAACGCCATGTTCGAACCTTCTTTATCAACCGCCAACACCATAGATGAACAAGATTCAGAAATAAGAGATAGGATAGTCGAAGGCACTAGGCTTCGCAGACTAACCCCTAATGATGACAAGGACGACTTCCAGGTTCAATTTTCGAAGTATATCTTGATACTCTCAAAAAGACATAAGTTCGAAGAGAGCATGGCGCCCTTTGCTTCGAGGGCTCATGGACCTTCTTGGTTCACCATGGCTCTCTCAGAAGCCATCAAGAGTAAGGAAATCCAAGATGTGTGGAGAGCTTTCTTGCTTCCTAGACTTATCTCTTCAAGGATAACCCCAGCTAAGAACCAAATTCTTCTCTTTGCCTACCAACCAAACTTCGTTTCGAGGCAGTTTGGCCTATGCCAACTGATTCCTGAACCTTTGTTCCAGACTGAGAGCGCCATCACATCTGGTCGAACTTTCAAGGCAAGGGAAGCCAAGATCCAGCAAGAACAATATCAGGGCTTCGCCCAATTTGAACTGATAGCCTTCGAACCTACCCATCTTGCGGCCAAAGGATTTCTGGAGTGGTGGATTAAGTTTTATCAAACTTGTATGTTCGATACACTTACTATTCGACAGAAACTAATTGATGCCTTCGATGTGCAGGTACCAGCAAAGAAAGGTATGTTTACTCATGCCAAAGAAATAAAAGCTTTTCAAAATTACTTCGAAACTACTTACGACCCCACACGCTTGGACTCCACTGTGCATCAAGCGGCTGAGACCTTGAAGGAAAAATTTAAACAAAAAGTTTCTAAGCTAAAACTTCCTTCAGGGCTGTCACCTGAGGATAGGTATAGGTTGGCATTCGAAATGCATCCACCTAAATTTCCCAGATTACCTACCTCAGAACTGGCTCTGGCTTGGTTTCCCCCATATCCATGGTGGTTTACTTGCAAAGAGATGTTCAAATATCTTCAAAGGAAACCAAAGCCATCTGAGACTGTGACATGGGCTCGACACTGGCTTCATGATTTCCCAGGACATCTTCGATATGACCTTTCTGCCATGTCAATTAAATCTGATCAAGGCACAGGTGCGAATGCTTGGGAAAAACTCCCAAATATCTTTTATTTTCCAAATCTTTAACCTTTGCTTTAAATGTTTTGATTTTCAGCTATCAGGATAAAGACTGCTGCCTCGAAATCGAAGGAAGGGAGTGCCTCTCAAACCTCCATTGAAACTACTGAAAAAGCTAATCCACTCGAAACGACTACTACTGCTGCAACTACACCAACAACAACAACGCCAACAACAACAAGTGCCCCGATTCCAACGGTAATCACTTAGTTTTTTATGCTTCGAATTCACTCAATCCTTTTATATCTAACTTCGTTAAAATTCGTTCAGACCAACAAGCTTCCCCCCACTACTCCCAAGAAGCGGAAACCAAACACCACTGGGGAAGATCTGACTGCTGGAGGAAACTCAAACACTGCTTCGAAGAAGAAGCTAAAGAAAGCTACACCCAAAAGTACTGTTCCTACTAGTGTCTCTGGACTCGACTCTAGGGATGCTGCTCCCTTACCAAAATCCAAAAATCCACCTTCGACCTCCAACCCACAGTTGGAACGCATAGCTAGTAACCTCTCTTCTGAGGGCCCACAGGTAAATCGAACTTCTTTAAAAATGTTTAACTTCTTATTACCTTGGGGAGTGTCATCCTCTAACATTTTGCTGCTCCTTGCAGAACATCCTGAATCTCACTTCTACTATTTCGACCTCACCGTCCAGGGCTGCTGTTCCGCTTAACTCCTCTCCTCAAGGAGATTCCAGCAATTTGGTCCAAAACAAAGGTTCTTCCAACGTGGCGGTTTTGGCTGGAACTTCTGAGCAGCCAGATGACCAAGGTACCTCCATTCCTCTGAAAGAGGTGAACGAAACCATACCTCAAACGTCTGCAGAGGATTCACAAAGGGTTCTTCAAAAGTCCCCTCTTGAAACTCTTCAAGAGGATCCAAAGGATACTCAGACTGAAGAGGAAAAAGCTGATTCTGGGCAAGGATTCGAAGAATCTGCAGACGAAGAATCTGAGGAGGAAAACGCCAATGATGGGGAAAACGACAATGATGGTTCGACTGCCGGGACGGAGTCTAATGCACATAGCGGTGAAAAGGATGGTATCGAAGTGGTAGATTTGGACGAGGATGAAGAAGACCAGGAGCACGAAGCAAATGAAGGGGATGGTGATACAATCAACGAAAACCCAGAGGTTGAAACAAACGCGGTTCCCCTACGCGTGGAATTCCCCCAATCCTCTCCGTCTCGAATGACTGACGAGGAACTGGCACTTCTGAGGCGAAATGACCCTATTGGGTACATGAAGGCAAAGTTGGCCCAGAGGGACATCCCACTCGCTAGGGCTGGCACAAGTTCAACCAGCTATCCTCTTCCCACAGATGAAAGAGTTGTTCTTCTCAACAAAATTAGGAGAACTATTCTCAATGTGGATATCTTCGAAGTGCTTAAGCAAGATAGTACTGCTTGCTATACTATGAAGGAGCTGCTTACAAAGGTTAATCTTTCCAACTGCTCTTTGCCAGTTAGTACTCTCTTGTTTGATCTTCAGAATTTGCTGGACAACGTAACTGGCTATCTTCTCCAAGACGAATCTGCTGCCAATAAGGTTCACGAGAAACGCATTGCTATGGATGCCGCCTATGAACAAGCTTCGAAGCTTTCTCAAGAAGCTGAAGATCAGGCTATGCATCTGAAGCAGGCAAAAACTGAATATGAGGCTCGAGCTGAGTCCATTCTTATTTGGGAAAGGCAGATTCTAGAACTTCAGCAGAAAGTTAAGGAGGCTAAGGAACAACAACTAGCCTTCGAAACTAATCCTGCAGGTAACCAATTCGAAGAGCTTCTCAACCGGGGGCTTGCAGAAATGGAGACTGCAGAACAACTTAAAGGAGAAGTGGCAACCTTGGAAGGTGCCAGGCGGTTTGCTCAGCAGAAACTTGAAACATTTCGAAGTACCTTTAATCGATTGAAAAATAATGTTTATTTCTAGATTTTTTGTCTATCTGACCATAACTTTGGTTCTTTCAATGTAATATTCGAACAACGCCATTTTGGCATTCTTATCTTGCCATCTTGGCTTTTTTTATAATATTTTGTTTACGTTGTTACTATTCGAATTTCCCGCAGGCTTGGTTTATATTTCTTTAAATATTTCCCATTAACCTTTAGGACACGTTTATCATCCAAGAGTTCTTCGACTTCGTAGGCATTGTTTGAGAAAACTTTTAATACTCGAAAAGGTCCTTCCCAATGAGGTGACCATTTACCTAATGCTTTGTTCTTCTTATCCATAGGCAATATGACTCTCCAAACCAAGTCATTAATAACGAATACTTTTTTCTTCACCCTCTTATTGTATGTTCTGGCCACTCTTTCTTTTTGCCTCATCAAAATCTCCAACGCACGTAATCTAATTTCGTCCAATTCAACTAATTCATTCATCATCATTTCCCAATATAACGCGGCTGGAATTTCGTTTTGTTTCTGTATTCGAACTGATTGCAGATGAATTTCTACTGGTAACACTGCATCATGGCCGAATGTAAGTTGGAAAGGAGTAGTGTTAGTGGCTTCCTTTGGAGATGTTCTACAAGCCCATAATACTTGGTCCAGAGTTTTGTGCCAATTTCTTGGCTTCTTGCCAATATGCTTCTTGATTAATCCTATTATTACTTTGTTTGCCGCTTCGACTTGTCCGTTTGCTTGAGCATAATATGGTGTTGAAGTTAGCAATCTAAACCCCATTTCTTGGGCAAATCCTTGCATCTTTCTACCAGTAAATACAGAACCTTGGTCTGTAGTTATACTTTCTGGTAATCCAAACCTATAGATAATGTGCTTTTGTATAAATTCGATAATTGCCTCTTGATCAGCAACTACCAAAGGTATAGCTTCGATCCATTTGGTAAAATAATCTACTCCTACCAAGATATATTTCTGACCTTTGGACGAAGCAGGATTTATTTCGCCTATCAGATCCAATGCCCATCCTCTGAATGGCCATGGTTTGATGATCGAATGCAGCTCACTTGCAGGGGCGTGTTGAATTCCTGCATGTTTCTGACATTCCTCACATCCTTTCGCAAAGTCTATGCAATCTTTGAGCATGCTAGGCCAATACAAACCATATCGAAATAGCAACCATTTCATTTTATGGCCTGCTTGGTGTGCCCCACATGCCCCATTATGGACTTCAGACAATGCTAAATATGCCTCACTTTCTCCTAGGCATTTCAATAAAACACCTTCTTGGGTCTTTTTGAACAATTCGTTCCCCATGAGGAGATATGACAATGCTCTATATTTTGTTTTTCTATCTACTTTTAGAGTTGGGTCTGCTAAATAACTCTTTAATGGACTTCGCCAATCTGTATCTGACAAAGTATTTATGGCTAGAATTTCGAATCCCTGTTTCTCGGCATATCCCAATCTCATACTTTCCAGATCCGATGGTGTGAATCTAGTAGCCATAACTCTTCCCCTTATTTCGACCAAATCCTTAAGATTCTTGGTAGATACTCTATAACCTGAAGCCAACTGTGCTAAGTCATTTGCTTCTTGGTTTTCTAATCTTGGTATGTGTTGAATATCCATGTATTCAAACTTTCTCAATAGCCTATTGACTATGACGAAGTATATCATTAGATTTTCCTTTATGCACTTATATTCTTTTGTGATTTGTTTGACCACCAACTCAGAATCTCCTTTAATTTCGACTCTGGTTGCCCCCAATTCCAACAAAGCTTCAAGTCCAACAATGAGCGCTTCATACTCAGCTTCGTTGTTCGAACAACGAGGACCATCCAGTTTATACTTGAATTTTGTTGGAATTCCTTCAGGAGAAATTAGAAGGACTCCAACACCACTTCCATTCTTGTGGGTTGAACCATCAAAGTACAATTTCCATGGTTGCATTTCGACGTAACTCATGCTTGTCTGCTCAACCAACGAATGATCCACAATGAAATCAGAAATCACTTGACCTTTCATAGCTTTTAAGGGCATGAACGTCAATGAATATTCTGTTAAGGCCAGAGCCCATTTTCCAACTCTACTATGCATTATTGGCTTTGAAAGCATATGTTTAATGACATCGAAGTGAGACGAAACATAAACATCAACAGGTTTTATATAATACTTGAGTTTCATACAAGAGAAATATAAACAGAGACATAGCTTTTCTAAATTGCTATATCTGGTCTCAGCATCATTCAGCACTCTACTTAGATAGTATATGGCTCTTTCGACGCCATTGTTATCCTCTTGTGCTAACATACTACCTATGCTAACTTCAGAGGCAGATATGTACAATCTCATGGGCTTCCCCCATGATGGTGGAGACAACATAGGAGGCTGGGAAAGATATTCTTTTATTTTGTCAAACGCCTCCTGGTGAGCTTCGTTCCATTCGAAGGCCTGACCTTGCTTCAGACGAAGTAACGGAGAGAAAGCTTGAGTCCTTCCACTCAGGTTCGAAATGAATCTTCTGAGGAAGTTAACTTTCCCTAGTAGAGATTGCAACTCCCTTTTTGACGCAGGTGCTTTCGTCTCCATTATGGCTTTGGTTTTGTTCTGGTTGATTTCAATTCCTTTCTTGTGGACCACAAAACCAAGAAAATCTCCAGCCTGCACAAAAAATGCACATTTAAGGGGATTCATTTTTAAGCCATGTTTTCTCATTCGCTCGAATGATTGGCTTAAATGATGCAAATGTGCTTCTGCAGATATAGATTTGATGACTATATCATCAATATACACCTGCATGAAGGTTTCGATAAAGTCATGAAAGATTGAATTCATCGCCCTTTGATAAGTTGCCCCAGCATTTTTTAAACCAAAAGGCATCACCACCCATTCGTAGGTGCCTAAGGCTCCTGGGCACCGAAATGCTGTTTTTGCAACATCTTCTTCAGCAATGAAAATCTGGTTATATCCAGAGTATCCATCTAACATGCTCAAGTATTCGAACCCTGCAGCAGAATCTACTAGCATTTCTGCCACGGGCATGGAATATTCATCCTTAGGGGTTGCAGTATTTAAATCCCTAAAATCTATGCAAATCCTTAAAGAACCATTTTTCTTGATAACAGGTACTATGTTTGCTAACCATTCGACGTACCTTGTTGTTCTGATGAATTTGCAACGCAGCAACCTTTCGATCTCAGCTTTAATTTTTGTGAGAACCGCTGGCGCGAATCTTCTGGGAGTTTGTTTGATGGGCCTCTTGCCATCTTTGATTGGCAGCCTATGTTCGACCAACTCCCTCTTTAAACCAGGCATCTCATCATAATCCCATGCGAAACAATCTTTGTTCTCTTTAAGGATTTCGATCACTTTTTCCTTGAGGCCTGGGCTAAGTTTAGCACTTACGTAAGTTACTCTTTTCGTTTTGTCATCCCCTAAGTTGACTTCTTCGAGCGGGTCCTGTGCCAACATTTTGACACCTGAGTTTATGGGATCCCTTTCGAAGCCTAAGGGTTCTTTGTCATAGATGGCATCCAACCTTTGATCCATCTCCAACTCTTCGCTGGGTGAGCATTTCGAACCCCCCCCACTAACTTCATTCGTTTTTTCAAATGATTCATTTATTTCAGCCTCTAAGGCCGCTTTCGATTCATTCTCAGCCATATAGGCCGAAATCCTTTCGAAAAAGGTAGACTCAGTCATGGTTAAGGTTGTCGAAGTCCCAGCCTGCTGGCCGTTTTTGTATAGCACCTTCACCTTCCTCTTCTTTACTGATTATTGTTCTATCCCAGTAAAGTCCATCATGACGAAGTGTCATGTAGTAGTGGGCATTTCTAGTTTCATTCATCTCATCATTTGGAACACATGGAGCAATCTTTGCCAGATTTTTATCATAATCCCTTTTGTCAACTAAATTGACAGTTGACATAAAGTAACTCTGGTCTGCTTCGATGTTTTCCACGATTCCGTCATCTCTCCACAGGACTAGTCGTTGATGCATTGACGAAGGAACTGCTCCCACGCCATGGATCCACTCCCTTCCTAGCAGTAGGTTATAGTTGGCCTTGGCTTCGACAACCATAAACATGGTGGGCCTGCAACTTGAGCCTATTGTCAATTCCAACTGGACCACCCCCAGTGTTTTACCCACTTTTCCTTCATAATTGGATAGAACCATATTATGGGGCTTGATATCTCCTTCGCGGATTTCCAACCTTT
The DNA here is from genome assembly GCA_948472305.1 of Vicia faba. Classification (NCBI taxonomy): domain Eukaryota; kingdom Viridiplantae; phylum Streptophyta; class Magnoliopsida; order Fabales; family Fabaceae; genus Vicia; species Vicia faba. The sequence continues at coordinate 262,574,249 of OX451738.1, forward strand.
TTAGCATGAAATGGGGAATCAGATTGACTGCAGCACCCCCATCCACTAGAACTTTGTTCACACCATGGACACCTACTTTCGCCCGAATGAAAAGTGGCTTGAGATGATTCTTCATTGTAGGCTCTGGACGTTCGAAGAACGCATTTTGTTCTTCAACAGCCCCATTGTCCATCACGTAGTAGCATACGGGCCTATGTTTCATTAAATCTGTGGTGTCTTCTTCCTCATATTCATTGATTTCGGTTTCCTGCCCGAATTCGCAGGGAAGCACAGACACTACGTTACAGTTCAGGTTAAATGAAGACTCCCCCTCCGATTCGAAGTTATCTGTTATCATATCTTCGTCCTCTTCCGGGCCTGGAGTGTATTCCTTTGGTCCGTCTTGTTGGTCTTCAGAAAAAAGCCTTCTGTTGACTGGAGGTTTCTCTTCCGTCTGACTTTTTGGTTTGTTGGTGCTCGATTCACCTTGTATCTTTGTTGAAGTATCCCCTTTGTTTGCCACAGCTTCTCTTTCAGCCTTTCGAATCCTTTGTTGTCTGCGCCACTGGGATCTTGACATGGGGTTCCTTCCTTTGTAATTTTCTAATCTGACTTCCTCCCTTTTTTGTGTGTTGAATTGCCTCCTGTATGTCACAGCATGGCGTGCATTTCGTTCAGCATTCCTCCATTTGTCTTTGCCTTTGTCATTTCTGGCTTGCAGCCATCTATCGGTTGGTACTTCAGCAGGGAGTTTGAAAGTCACTCTTCGAGCAACTTTGGGGTGAGGGCTATCAGGTCTTCGCTGTTTGTATCTGCTGTCGAAACGCGGACCCATCTGGGCAGTTTCTTGATGGCTCCAGCAAGGGGCGAAGGGGATCGTTTCGAAGGCCCTAGCCATGCTTTGGTCATACACAGCAGAACATCTTGGGCACACCAAGCACTTAGTTGCCCCCTTGTAGCAGCGAAAAACAAACTCCAACAAACTCTCTCCAGCCTTGGGGTAGCATCTAAAAAGTTGGTTATCCTGGCGCCAATTGTTGCCAGTTCGAGCCCTCTGTACCCTTTCGAAATTTGCAGCAATTCTTTGGTTGCAGAGGATGCTGCACCTAGGGCACAGTATCATGCCTGGATCTCCTTTGTGGCATGACATGAGATAGTCTTTGAGAGTATCATCTCCAGTGTGATTGTCCCCCATCCTATGCTTTTCTTTTTCTAAGTATTTTTCCACTTCCTTCATCTCAGAACGGGGTCTTTCCATGTCCACCATATTTATTTCCAAATCCCCCTCTTTTGTTTCGTCATCGCCCCATCCTGTGGGCTTTATATCTTCGATCTGGACCCTCGAACTTTCTGGGGCAGAATATTTGACCAGATAGTCATATTTTCCACTGGGTTCCCCTAGAGTGTCCCATATTTCCTTTTGAGAGGGGACTGGCTGCGTAATTTGGACTTTCTCTAATTCCAACCTCAAGCCCTCAGTGACTTGTGTAAATCCTTCGTTGTGATCCCCTTGGCCTTCAGTAGCCTGGGTTTCTCCTGCAACAGCCACAGGTCCAGCAATCGAAGTGTCTGGTGTATTCTGGATGCCTTCAATGACTTCCTCGCTGACTTCGACCATCACCCAGTTTTCGACTCCAATGTCCTTCTCTCCTGTTAGGGTGTCGCTTCGATCAATTTCCACCATGTTGACTTCTCCAATGCATGCAGGCTCGGAGTAGTTGGTGTCTGCGACGTCCAAAGGATCTTCGTCCACTTTCATCTTCACCTTATCAGCAAACTTTAATCTGCCATCTTTGATTGCGTTTTGAATCAAATCCCTGAAAAGAAAACATTGTGAGGTCTTGTGGCCTAGGAAACTATGATATTTGCAAAATCCCCTTTTCTTCCTCTGGTCCAAAGGGGGTATTTTGACATTTGATGGCACAATTAGTTGGCCATCTTTGACAAGCAAGTCAAAGATTTCGTCACATTTAGTGACATCGAAGGTGTAAACCTTTTTTGGAAACTTATCACTTTTCTCATTTTCAACAATATCTTTCCCTTTCGTAGGAACTAACATTTTGCAGGAGTAAGGCGGGGCCTGTTTTAATTCAGCGAGGTCGATTTCGACCTCTTCGAATTCGAATTCAGGATATTCTTCTACTTCCTCAGTTCCAACATAGGAAATCCTTTCTTTCTTACTATTCTTAAAGACTCGGGCTTTTTCGGCTTTTAGTCTTTCGACCTGTCGAACCCTATCGGCTAACTGAGCCATATCCCTCAAATGCTGAGTATCTAATTTCTTTCGAATAGAGTAATCCAATCCCCCAGCGGCCATTTCGACTAACTCATGCTCAGGCACTACTGTGTAACATCTGGATTTTAACAGCCTAAATCTATTCAAATAGTCATCAATGGGTTCAGTGAACTTTCTCTTAACACTGGCCAATTCCTTCAGACTTATTTTCGATTGTCCCATGTAAAATTGTTCATGGAATAATCTCTCTAAAAGGGTCCAAGTGTCAACAGACCCAGGAGGCAACGTGGTAAACCAAGTGAAGGCATTTTTTGTCAAGGAACTTGGGAAATATTTGATTCTGAGATCTTCATTATTGGCTATATCCCCCGCTTCGGTTAAATATCTCGCTATGTGTTCGACTGTTGACTCGTTGGTATCCCCAGCGAACTTTGTAAATTTAGGGACTTTGTATCCCCTTGGTAAATCAGTATGCATTATACAATCTAATATAGGAGAAGCGTAATTTGGCCTCCTCATTCCCATATTGAGGCCGTTTTGGGTCATGATCCTCTCTATCATGGTGGTCAGATTATTTTCTGCCAAGATGTTATCGTTTCGAATCCTATGAACGACAGCATCGGCATCTTGGTTTCGACCAACCAAAACAACTCCCCTAGGTTGTTCTCCTCGAAATTCTGGGGCTTCTGGTCTTTCGATCCTTGCCCCTGGTTCCATAACTTCCCTTTGTGGGCCCGGAATTATTGGGGCTTCTAACCTTGGTGCTCTGGCCCCTAAGTTAACCTCTTCTCTGGGTGGTCTATGAATTGGGTCGTTGGCAATTTGTTCTATAACAGGCACGTTCGTTCGAAATCCCGCCTGGTTCTGCCTACGCCTTTCTGTGGGAGCAAAGAAATCTGCTATTCGACTCATATTGTCAGCGTTTTCCCTGTTCGTCACAGTCACATTCTGAACTATTGGGGCGAATATTTCCTGCATGGTTTGCGCTAACACCCCTATCATATTGTGGTTGCTGTCATCCATCAATTGCCTAAAAGCCAACTGGTTATCTGTGGTTAGGATAGGCAACGTGCTATAACCCACTGACCCTTGGTTATTTGACATAAATTGGTTTGCCCCAGACCCAGATCCTAGTTGTGGGGATGAATTCGATGTGGAATTGTGTAAACCTGCCATAAAAGATGTTGGCATTCCGTAAGAAGAACTTCTAATTCTATTCCCATCGAAGCCGGGTGGTCTAGTTGATGGAGTGGCGAAATGGGATTGTGTCCCAGGTGGCGGAACGAATCCCCCAGGGTAGCCCATAGTTCCAGTATTTCCTAAGATCGAACTGTTGGTTGATATGCCACTTACTCCGTTGGTGGCCATGTTACTGGTTGAAGATGCAACAGCCTGTGCATTCGAAGGGATTACATTAGATGCTCCGCTCGAAATGGACGCGTTAGTGCCTGTTGCCTGTGGGCCACCTTGGTCTCCCTGTTGATTGTCTGAATTAGACATTTTGTCCAAACGTTTTCTTCTGGATAAAGGTTGGTTGCTGTTGGTTATCTTACCACTTCTCAGGTTCATAAAACAGCAAACTTCTTAGGTTCCTACGTTTCTGGTAATGGTATATAAGAATTAAACTCCCTAGTAGAGGAACAGATGACCAATGTTCCTAAACTCTACTCCCCAGACAAAAATCAATACATCCCCTGCAGATTTTCCTCAAACAAGTAACTAAGAATCCCCAACAGAAGCATTCTAGACAAGATTGAAGATACACATACTCTTCATCCCTAACAATAGTTAGGGATTTATTTTCCAATACAAATACACTTCAACAACATTGCACCTTCATTCATCATAACATATACATACGAAACGCATATAGCACAATCTCATTTATTTTTAGAATATCATTGTGCAATGCATTTCAAACATCATGACATCGCATACAACTAACTCTTTACCTTTTCAGGAAAGATCAATCAACAGACCAATATCATCAACAAATCCTCAAAGCAGATTGTAAAAGACAGGGCAAATATCTACATGATGAATAATCCCTTCAAACCTCTGCTGGCTCAGATTAAATTAACCAAAGATTTATTCTGATACTTCTCTCAGTAGACCTTTTTCTGGCTCAAATTAATTCAACCAAATATTTATTCTGATACTTCTCTCAGTTAAAGATTTAAAGACATTTGTTGGCTCAGATTAAATCGACCAAAGATTTATTATGATACTTCTCTCGGTAGACCTTTATGGCTCAGATTAAATCAACCAAAGATTTTCTCTGATACGTCTCTCAGTAGACATTTTTCTGGCTCAGATTAAATCAACCAAATATTTATTCTGATATTCTCTCAGTTAAATATTTAAAAACCTTTGTTAGCTCAGATTAAATCGACCATAGATTTATTCTGATACTTCTCTTAGTAGACCTTTTTCTGGCTCAGATTAAATCGACCAAAGATTTATTCTGATACTTCTCTCAGTTAATGATTTAAAGACATCTGCTGGCTCAGATTAAATCGACCAAAGATTTATTCTGATACTTCTCTCAGTAGACCTTTTTCTGGATCAGATTAAATCGACCAAAAATTTATTCTGATACTTCTCTCAATTAAGATTTAAATACATTTGTTGGCTCAGATTAAATCGACCAAAGATTTATTCTGATACTTCTCTCAGTAGACATTTTTCAGGCTCAGATTAAATCGTCCAAAGATTTATTCTGATACTTCTCTCAGTAGACCTTTTTCTGGCTCAAATTAAATTGACCAAAGATTTATTTTAATAGTTCTCTCAATTAAAGATATAAAGACATTTGTTGGCTCAGATTAAATCGACCAAAGATTTGCTCTGACACTTCTCTCATTAGACCTTTTTCTGGCTCAGATGTAATCAACCAAAGATTTATTCTGATACTTCTCTTAGTTAAAGATTTAAAGACCTCGGTTGGCTCAAATTAAATCGACCAAAGATTTATTATGATACTTCTCTCAGAAGACCTTTTTCTGGCTCAGATTAAATTGACCAAAGATTTATTCTGATAGTTCCCTAAGTTAAAGATTTTCAAACATCAACTGGCTCAGATTAAATCAACCAAAGATTTATTCAGATACTTCTCTCAGTTAAAGATTTAAAAACATTTGTTGGCTTAGATTAAATCGACCAAAGATTTATTCTGATACTTCTCTCAGTAGACCCTTTTCTGACTCAGATTAAATCGACCAAATATTTATTCTGATATTTCTTCAGATACAGTCGAGCGAAGACTCATTCTGATACTTATATCAACAATTACCTCTGGATGGCATCTATAAGCACATCTCCGACAACTTTATGTCACCTCTCCAAATGGAATCTTTAAGCCCATTCCCGATATAATCAAAAAACAGTTTTACTTCATACACAAGCGAGTGCAAATTTCTGGGTACTTAAGTGTTCAATCATCTTCTACCCTTGAGTCGCGAATGGAAAACAAGCCAATCTAACTCTTCAGGTTTAAGAAGATTGAGTAGGGGAAGTTGTTGTACCCTAAAATTTTCCCTCTCTTTTCTCAAGACATTTCTCACCAAAGATCTCAAATGCCCAAGGATTCTCAAGGGTTTGATCAGACAAGCTCACCTCCTAAGCATTGAGCCTCCAAATTAGGGTTTTGGTTTTATCAAGGACAATTGGACTTTTTATGCCTCAAATGACTTTCACGGTTCATTATATGTCTTCAAGATTTCTCATACCAAGTTTCAAGCCTGGCATCACAAATTTGCTCAGTTAATTGCTCAAATGACTGAAAATTAACTATATTGGGTAAAAAGTCAAATGTGGTCAATATACAGTCAAACTTCATGATTTTTGGCCAACATCAACATTTTTAAGTCATATTCATCAATTGATCAAGGTTTGATCACAATGCCTCAAGAAAAGCACTCAAATCATCAAAGGGGCAAATTTGTCAAAATTAGGGTTTTGACTAAGAAGGACTAATCAGTGACTTTTGACCTAGTACATGACCTAATGGCTTGAAACATGATTTCAAGGACTCAAACACAACATGTTGACCTAATTTAATGGCTCAAATAATTTCTCAAGATCAATGGATTGATAGTTGAAATTTGATCAATTGATGAAAAGTCAACGGATACACAAAAAGTCAAACTTTGACTTTTTAGTCAACATTAAATTTCAAAGATCAAAATTCATCAAGACATTCAAAAATATCAAACTTGATCATCAAGAATCAAGAAATTCAAAAAGTCAACAAAAAAGTCAAGATTTCAAAGACTTAGAAAAATTCTAAGTGTTTTTAACCTTGATAATTTCAATACTTCATGACAATTTTTCGCTAAAATGCAAGATGATTCAAGGAAAACTTTCAACATGAAAGTGGTAGATCTTGATGAAATCCAAAACTTTTTCCCTTAGGTTTGATGTCTAAAAAATGCTTAGATTTGAAGATATGAGCTCATAAAGACATGAAATTTTTCATAAAACACTTAGTGAAAATTTTAACAAGTTTAGGCAGATTTTTGACCTAACTCCTTGACCAATTTTCACCAAGTTCCAAGTTGATTTAGCAAAAGTGGTCAAAATGAAGGTTATAGACAATGTTTCAAGCTTTCCAAAATGTCCAAGAACTTGAAGAGATCATGCTTGATCTAAGAGAATCGAAGAGAAGAAGTTGGGCATCCATTCTTGAATTATAAGTCATTTTCTTGATGAACACATAATCCAATCTCAATGTTATGTTGCATAATCTTGCTTTGAAGGCCTTCTAACTTGTGTATATATATCCATAATTAATAAATTACACAAACTTTTGATCCATGATCCTGAAGATGTGAAAAACACAAGAAGGGGGGTTGAATTGAAAAACTTAAATCAAAATCCTTAATAACACAGTATTTTTGTCCTGGTTCGTTTGATCTCAAACTACTCTAGTCCACCCATCAAGGTGATTTCTCCTCTTTCCAACGAGGTCTTAATCCACTAATCTTCAAACGATTACAACAGCTACTTTAACAACTTGTTTCCAGTGATTTCTGGTAAACAACCGCTAGTCTTCCAAACTATCGAATAATCTTTATTAACGCTACTCAATCTCTTTGGTAACTCACAGGATCGACTAGATTGATCCTAGGACTCCTTGGATATTAAGGTTACTCTCACAATCGAACAATTATTCATGGGTGCTATTGTACAAATGTTTGGTTTATTTCGATCCCTCTCTCTAAGAGTTTAAAAATGTGGTCAAAATGTATGTGAAAACTAAGTTATACGAATAATTGCTAATTGCAATGCTGATTGAAAAGACATATAAAACTGTATGGAAAATGAAGTAACTGGTTTCGACCCATAAAACATTTAACACAAAAAGTTTCTGGAATGTGGAAGTTTGAAATGTGAAGAAAGCGTTTAATGCAAGAAATCTAGAAATGACTTTAAGTGAAAGTACATGTTTGAAGAATAATACTTGAAAGTAAAGGTATTGAGAGCGTAAAAGTTCTCTGAAATATAGAGTGCTCGAAATATAAAGAAAGCAGTAAAATGTAAAACTTTGAAGAAAAGACTTTGAAATGAAAAGACAGTAGATAAAGAAACTTGCAAATGTTATTCGACAGAAAGAAAAAGAAGGAAAGTGCTGGAAATAGTAAAAAGGATTTTATTAAATTAGAAATACATGGTGCTATCATACATACATTTCTCTTGCATTCGTTTCCCTTGCCATGTGGTAGTTTGAATGTTATTGAGTATTTTGTATAACAGATATGACACACTGAAATCCTAACACTAAGACTTCTATTTATACTAACTCGACCCTAACGGTCTCGCTACAAGATCATGCCACGTTTCGAACATGCAAGACAATGCTCCTTTCATCTTTCCACGTGTCCCCAAATGCTCCAACACATAACTTTCAAACTTTGAAAGTCCCGCTTTCATTTAAATTTTAAATGCTTTGGTGTTTCTCTGTTTCGAACGCTCTTCTCAGACCTAGCTTCGCTGCTGTTTCGAGACCCCTTTGGATACGCTCCCATGATCACCGTTCGAAGCTTCAAGCTTTGACACACTCATTCGAAACACTGCTTCTGCAATTTCGAAGCGTGGTGTTTTAATTCCATTTCGATCAGAACTTCTAGCTCTTTTTTGAATTCTAAATAACACTATCAAAATCTTCAGCCAACACAACTGTTAAAGTCTTCTTGAGTACAACCACAAGCCGGTTAATCTTAAGGAAATATTTTACAAATAATTGAACAAGAATGTGTTGTTGTTTTCTAACAAAACAGTATATCACAATTGTGATAATTACACAAATTAAGCTTGGAATAGAGTAAATTTGCTAGAGCTTGAATTAGCGTGATTTGGAAATTCTCTGCAAATTAATGTGTGCGTGCGTACGTGCTTCTTTCATAAGCAGACTTGTTTATATAGGCAAGCAAGAGACGTTGTCCATAAATCAAGTTTAATGATAATAACACACTTTCCTTTTGTAGAAGATCTTGTCTGAAGAAAGTCGTTAGCATTTAATTCTGTCTTGAATAACCAGTAACGCTTCAGAGTCTTCTTTGCTTTAACTGCTGATAACGCTTCAGAGTGTTGATGACTTGGTAAAGATGTCTTTGTTCAGAGTCAGAGTTTACTTCTTTAGGTGCAGATTCTGGTCATCAAACATCAGCGTAAAGCCTTCTTTGCTTTCAGCGTGTAATGCTTTATTTCCTATCTTCTGATGCTGATCCCATCAGAACTTCTGCATATACAAGTCTTAATTTTAAGTAGCATATATGTTCTTTGTATATATCTTTGGATTTATTTATTCTTTGTATTTTGTTATCATCAAAACTCTAATCAAGGGTTGTAGAATCAAACTATATTCTAACAATCTCCCCCTTTTTGATGATGACAAAAACCAAATTTTTCAATTAAAAATAAAGAATAAAAAGTATATAATTAAGAAGAAAAACTCCCCCTGAGTTGATTACTTCCCTTAAATTCTTTGATTCCTTGAGCATCAGAATTTGACTATGTCTTTCATCAGAGTTTTGTACCTGTTCAAGCTTTTCAGAAGAATGAAATTAATTAGATCAGAATGTTTAAGACTTATGTCTCAGTAATCCGTTATTGAAAATATCTTATTCTTTCTCCCCCTTTTTGTCAGTTATCAAAAAGAACATATAATCAGAGCCAAAAAGGATTTATATTAAAATTAGAAGCAACGATAAGAAGTTCAGAACAGCAGCAATGTAGAAAATATTACAGATAAACAAATTTTTAAAAGAGAAATCTAAGAGGGAGGAGGAAGACGCGTGAACAAAGCTTCCAACAAGCCCTTGATCTGGGTGTTGGTTTCCTCTTGTTTGGTTAACATGCTCTTGATTTCCGAAATTTTATCATCCCGTTTATCCATCCTTTCCTGCATAACAATATATTCTCTCTTTAGTTCTTCCAGAGTCTTCCTTTCATAGGAGGAAGCTTGAGAATCTTCAGTAACTGGTCGCTTCTCAGAGCATTCTGCAACATGATCTTTTTGAACCAATTCCTCTGCAGGAATCATCTCATCTTGAGCAGCAGTCAGAGTAAGATCTTCTGACTATGGTTGAAATTTGTCTGTTGGACGATGTTCTGACCAGGGAGCATTGTCCAGAGGGAGAATCTCTTCCTTGAGCAGTTGGCTCAGAACTTGGTCTTCAATTACCTTTAGCAGATTACTGAAATTCTGTTGAACTTGTCCGAAGCTCTGTTCTTGCATCTTATGAGTTTCATAACTTATCCATTTTTCTGAAACTTGTCCAAAGGTAATCTGAAGCAGCAGGATTAATCATCTCAAGACTAGCTTGCTTCAGGGAGGTTGTCCATTTCTGCATTTCTGTTTCAAACATCAATAAACTAGTACCAACATTTGGTGAGGGTTCAGATGGTTTTGGTTTTGGAGTGGCCGTTTTGTGAGTGATGGCAGCAAGACGTTCAAAAACAGTTAGATCAATGACAAGTTTAGCATTGTCATTTGGATTGTTCTTTGGTGAGGGAGTGAGAGAGTCTGGTATAATTATTGGACTAGTTAGGGAATTTGGTGGAGTTGATTCTAGTGATGAGGGAGTTTGGGGTATGTCCAGAATGGTGAGGGGCATACTGATGGCCAGAGGTTCAGTGATACCTGGAATAGGAATGGTATCAGAATATGAAGTGGGTTCTTCAGATTGGTTGGATTGAACATTATGATGTTCTGGTTCACAGGTCTCAAAAGGTTGGATCTCAGAAGTTTAAACTTTTGGCTGTGATTGTTCAGGTTGTGGAGATGGTGGATGAATATCTGGTTGAGGAGATGGAGGTAGTTGTATTTCTGGTTGTGGAGAGAGGGGAATTTCTAGTTGTGGTGCTTCTGTAGTGGTTTCAGAGTTTGGATTTTCTGGTGTGGGAGCAGAAATATTCTGGTCAAAAGTTTCAATATCTGACAGAACTTTTGCAAGTTCTGGTTGAGTTGTTTCAGTATTTGGATTGATATGTAGGGAGTGAGTTACTCTAAGACTTAGAGTTTCAGAGGGCTCAAAACCTATGTCAAAATCATCAAAGGTTTGAGGGGTAGTGTGATCGGTGGATCTGGAACTGACTGTTTAACGCTAGTTCGCGAAATGTCGCGGTAAGCAAGAGTCGCCACCGTCTTTTACGTTCTCCAAATGGAAAGGACAAAAGCACAGAAAAATTCCTTATTGAGATTAGTTCTCGGTTCGGGAGGTAGATTTATAGAAAGGGAAGGTGTTAGCACCCTTTCTATCCATGGTTATCCATGGGCTCTTAGATACTTGCTCATTTGTGTTTTCAAAATTGTTTGTTTGCTTTTCAACTGTGGGTTTAAAAAAGTTTCTTTGAAAATTTCAGTTCGACTCTTGTATCAGTCCTCAAGAGTGTTTGAAAAATTGCTTTTTGAAAGCTTTTTGAAAGGTGTCGGTGTGAAAAAGAGTTTTGATTTGTTTTGAAATTAGAGCAAGTATCTACGAGTTCTCTACCTACCCTAAGGAATTCGTCTGTGTAAATGTCCTTAAAGTAGTGCCATCCCACCATTGAGAGGTAGGTAGCACCACCATTGGAGGTGTTCGGGTCAATTCGAGGGTTCGGGACGTGGTGATCACCAGAGCAATAGGAAGACACCTTAGAAGCTACCCTCATGCCATGTTCATGGACATGAGGACTTACTAAAACATCCTCTACTCGACGACCACCTTTCGAGGGGAAAGGCAACAGTGAGGCGTACCCTATGGGTGGTGTGTGATTTGTGTGTCATTTTCAGTTTATATTTGTCTTGTTCGTGCATTGGTGATCTACGCTTTGTTTTTATTTTTGGCATTCATTCTTTCATGCAAATTATTAACAGTTAAAAGATGCGAAAAGGTAAAAGTCCTACGCTATTACAAAGGCGCGGGTCTACATCGCCAAATTAATCCAAGACCCGATTTGAAATAAAAATGCGGGAAGATAAATATCCTAATTAATCTATTACATGGCTTTGGGATAAATACATTATATTTAAAAAAAGGAATAAAAGTAAATGCGAAAAGAAATAAAATCGGGAATGCGAGGGCGTTGGACCCTTTTAAGAAATTAAAATTATGAAATAAACTAATTAAATTTAAATAAAAGAAAGAATTTTTTTTGAAGTTTTTGTATTTATGGAATTAAGGAGAATTAAATTGATATTAAAATTAATTAAACCCTAATTCTAAACATTTTTTAATTATTAAAGAAAATATTTTCAAGTTTGACCTAATTTACATTAATTATTTACATGATAAATTTATTTACAAAAAAAAAATAATTAATACTTAATAATGGCAAAAGAAAAGAAAAAGAATAAAAGTATTAAAACCCAAATTCTGCATTTTTTAGTTTATTAAAAAAAACATTAAAATTAAACCTAGAATTAAAACTAAATTAATTAATAAAATTTATTTACAAAAAAACATTTAAATAAAATATATTTATATTTTTTTGTCTTTTCTGATTTTTTGTTATTTTTTATGTTGTAAAAATTATTTTTTGTGAATTTATTAAAATAGTTAAAACAAAATAAAAAAAGGAATTAAAATAAAAGAAGAAATTTAGAAAGAAATATACAAGCAGGGGGGTTATCTGGCCCTTTTGGAGGTATCATTGTAAGAATCAGGCCCACTTCAAACAGGCCCCATTGACTTTCCACGTTCGTATGCATATGGTTGACTGAGGATATATGGTGTACTGTCCATCCTGGCCACTAGATGGATCTTCATGGCCACTTGGCAATCCCTTGATGAGAGCGTATGGTAGACTTCTGGGCATACACTGCATGGAATCAGGTTAAAACAAAATATATTGAGAAAGGGAGGGGACCTGGGAATCGAACCCAGGTCCCAAGGCTTGCCAACAATGCTTTCCACCAACTGAGTTGTTTAGCCACTTTGTAATAATAATGGATAACAATTAATATGATAAAAAATAAGGGTTAGTGATGTCCAACGAAAAAACACGCTGGAAATTTGAATGGCCCTATCACGTTGAGACAACTCATCTTCTTCTCCACTTCTTCGTTTTTTGGCCTGAAAAAAAAAAGGAAAGGATAGCGGGGGTTTTAAACCCCCACTAAATGAAGAACATGAAAATAGCGATTAGGCCACCGTTGCTCATAAATTGAGCGCGACATATGGAATCAGTTCGTATGAAGGTCACGATTCTAATGGTCCAGGTCTTGTGGTTCAATTTTCCCATATGAGTGAAGCCCTAATTTTTAACCTCTACAACCCTAACGAGCTCCAATGGTGGATTCATATACAGGGCACGAAAACTCAATTAAACGATGTTGTTAGCTTTAGAATGATTGGATTAGTACAAATCAACAAAAAAAATGCAACGAGGATGCGTATAAATTAAAACACGAGTATGAAAAATGTTAAGAACAGGACGGCTTCGTGTTACCAATTCTTTGCGTTAGGGGTTGTGGTTTTGATTGGAATAGACCCCTGGTGACCTTGGCAAGCTATTGGAATAGTTATCTTGCTTTGAAACTCACTGAAACTGTGTTTTCAGTTTTAACTTTTTCACAAAAAAATGCAAAGTATGTATGTTCTTCTGAGCGCAGCTTCAAGGTCTTTGGCATTAGGGTTGCATTTTGTATATGTATGGGAACGTTTTAGGGTGAAAATTCAAGCCAAGGAATCAATGTTTTGATGAATCAAATATTTGATTTTTAATGAAATCTTTTTCAATCTTTTTATCATGAAACCTAGCCAATTTGCATGGAATCTTTCTTCTTTGGGCATGCACGAAATCCTTAGGCCTTGATGAGATATTATACTGCACAAAAAGATTTGAAAACCTTATTTTAGTATTTTTCTTGTAATTAATTTTGATTAAATGAATTCAATTGATTAAATATTCAATTAATTAATTAAAAATAAGAAAATGACTCCCCTTTGAGTCAATGGGTCGTGCATAGCTTTTGGATGATGATTCTTGGAAGAAATTGTGGCCTATTAGCAATTTTGAGGCATTTGAAGTAAAGTTGACTTTTCAAAATTCCCAAAAATTTCCCAACTTCCACAAGGCATATCTTGCTCAATATTTAAGCTTTGATCATATTCCTAGACATTTTGGAAAGGTCTTGAAGTCCTCTAACCAATGCCTTTGGTCCCATGGCATTTTGATTTACCAATCTCAAGTTATGGTCTTTGACTTAAAGTCCCTTTTTTTTTACTTTTGAAAATGACCTATAATGTTGAAATTGATAACTTTTTGTGAGAGCATTTCTTGGACTTGAAGTGTGAAGAGGAGTTGTAGGAAATGTCTTTCTCTTCAAAATGAGCTTTGGATGGAATTTTTCTGATAAACCATGTGGAAGTTATGCCTTGGTCAATTTGCAGTTGACTTTTCCAACTATCCAAATATAGAAACTTTTGCATCTTGAGACTTTTTGAGCCATGCCTTGAAAATCATGATCAAGAATTGATCAAATGATGTTTGTGGCTTCAAAATGAGATGTTGACCAAAAATTTGAACTTTTGACTGTCAAATGACCATTTTTCCCCTGCAGTTGACTGTTGAGCAATTAGGGTTTTTTACTGTGCAAATTTGTGCTGTAAGTCTTGAAACTTGGCATGAGGATACTTGACAATGTTTGTAGGCATGTGGGACTTGTTTGGACCCTTGAAAACTTCAATTTCTTTGCCAGAACCAAAACCCTAGTTTTTGACTGTTACGAGGCCCTTGAACTGTGCAACCCTTGAGGAGATTTTGAAGCATGCTCTTTGCAAATCTTGAAGAATATGGGAGGGCAAATTTTGGGGTACAACAGTTGCCCCTGTTCAATCTTCTTAAACTTGAGGATGCAGATTGGCTGACGTACCTTTCGTAATCCGAAGGTAGAAGATGATTGAACACTAGAGTGCCCAGAAATTTGTGCTCACATAGTAATGTGGTGGTGGGAATGGGCTTACAGATGCCATTTGGAGATTGATGGATAGGAAGATGAGCTTATAGATGCCATGTTGAGAGGTGATGGATAGGTGGATGGGCTTATAGATGCCATCTGGGTGTCGATCGCGTAAGAGTTTCCTTAGCGAGAACTTGCGTACCTGAAAAAGAAGATGAATACCTGGCCTGTTACCTGATCTGGTCTTCAAACTCTTTGTATAGATGCGTCCTGACTGGTCACAGGAATTGAATCTGGAGCTTCAAACGGTGATGAATGAACCAGGGATGGTTACTACCTCAACGGGACGGTGAGAGAACCTTGGGCGATTACTACCTCAACAGGAACGCTGAGAGCATCATAGGCGACTTCAACCTCAACAGTAACGCTGAGAGAATCTTGGGCGACTTCAACCTCGACAGTAACGCTGAGAGAATCTTGGGCGACTTCAACCTCAACGGTAACGCTGATAGAATCTTGGGCGACCTCAACCTCAACAGTAACGCTGAGAGAATCTTGGGCGACTTCAACCTCAACAGTAACGCTGAGAGAATCTTGGGCGACTTCAACCTCAACAGTAAAGCTGAGAGAATCTTGGGCGACTTCAACCTCAACAGTAACGCTGAGAGAATCTTGGGCGACTTCAACCCCAACAGTAACGCTGGGAGAATCTTGGGCGACTTCAACCTCAACAGTAACGCTGAGAGAATCTTGGGCGACTTCAACCTCAACAGTAACGCTGAGAGAATCTTGAGCGACTTCAACCTCAACAGTAATGCTGAGAGAATCTGGGATGTCTTCTACTGGGATAAGAATCAGGGAGATCTTAGGGTCGATCTGACTGAACCGGAGAAGGCCTTTGACTGGATAAGAATCAGGAAAATCTTAGGGTCGATTTAGCTGAACCGAACAAGGTCTTGGAATATCTTCAACTGGATAAGAATCAGGGAGATCTTAGGGTCGATCTGACTGAACCAGACTAAAGTCTTGAAATGTAGCTGAGAAATTAACTGGATCTTTCTTGAAAGGTAAAGGTCAGTCATATGCAATGCATGATATGGATCAAGCAATGATGTTCTCAACATAAATGAGATTTGTAAGATATGATGCATATATGCATGCTATAATGTATAGAAGTGTGATGTTTATGAACATATGTTTTCGTCCTAGGAAAATAAATCCTTGACGGGTGCCGGGAAGTCACTCCTGGGCTGATGTTGAAGAATAGATCTTTGCTTCCGCTGGGGATGATAGTTGCAAGAATACCGGTAGGAGAAGATAACTCCGTTGGGGAATAAACTTGGCGAATGGATTACTCTGCAGGGAGAAAAGTACTCTAGTGATCTTGCTGGGGAACAATACTCTGTGGGGGAGAGAGATATTTTGCTGGGATGTTGATGGTAACTTCGCTGGGGATACCATTGTCTTGTTGGAAGTGTTAATAGGCTCCGCTGGGAATAAGAAAACTTCGTCGGGGACAATCTTTCCGTGGCTTTTGGCTGAGGATAACCCAGTTATATCCTGGTAGGGAAATAACCTTTGAATACAGCTGAGGGACGCGTTCGTGCTCTACGGGGATAAGCTTCCAGAATCTACTGGGGATAAGCTTACTGCTTGGGGAGATGGATTCCAACTTTCCTGGGGAAACTGGATTGGACTCTCCTGGGGAAACTTTGAGATGTACTGGAAGTAACTCCACTGGATGTCTGGTAGACCGCCGGGGAACAATCTTAGATCAAGACTGCCGGGGATGTTTGTTAAGAATATTTGTATATGTGCCGGGGAATGTTGAGATCTGCGGGGGTACCCAACTTCCTTAAGGCTGATGATAGCTTTGCTTGGGGAGAGTGTACTGACTTGCTGGCTCACTCTCTGGAGGATTAAAATATACTGGTTATGTTCTTCAGCTGAACTTACCTTGGTACCTTGGTGGACAGAACAATTAGATCGCTTAGACCACTCATTATTGCCCCTGTTTCTAAATTTATCTGTAATTACTCCTTTGTCTCGTATGCAAATATTTATGAGTTAGCAATTAGTGTCAAATGCATATATCACAAATTGAACCTTGGACGTTCTTCGCAAAACAAAAAAGAAAAGAAAAATAATTGGCAATTTTAACTGAAAAGTGTATTTATATTGATTTTTGAATTTGCCCGTAAAATAGGCGTTTATGTACAAGAGGCTGACGTCCTAGTAAGAGAACGCCGCCGAACAAAAGAGTTTATACAATTTGTACAAAGAAAAATAAAACAGCTGTGTGAAAAGAATAATCCCACTGGGTTCCAACTCTGCTATCGCCTTTATATCTTCGAGCGTCTCATCACTTGATGACCTAGTCGAGGATGAAGTTGATTGATCGATGCCGTTTGAACTTGATGTTGATACCGGATTCTGGATGCAAGGTGATCCAATGAGACATAGTATTACGCTTTATCCCTAACTTTTGCCTGGACCGCCCTTTCGGGTTTTTAGTCCACCGGGATACCCATTTTTGCCCAAGCCGCCTTTTCAGGTTTTCGACTTGCCGGGTGTACAGATTTTTTTATTTCATCCCTTCATTTTGCCCGAACCCTTTTGGTTCGCCGGGAAGCCCTAATTTTTGCCTAGGTATGTCAACCTAGCGGGTCTTTATTATGCGTAGTATCTTTTTACTATGTCTGCATTGGCGGGGTGAGGAAGGTCGTCCCCATCCATATTGGTTAGAATCATGGCTCCTCCTGAGAACACATGTTTAACCACAAATGGCCCTTCGTACGTAGGGGTCCATTTGCCCCTTGGATCACTCTGAGGAAGGATGATACGTTTGATTACCAGATCCCCAACTTGATATTCTTGTGGTCTAACCTTTTTGTTAAATGCCCTGATCATCCGTTTTTGGTACGTCTAACCATGATAGATAGCAGCAAGTGTTTTTTCGTCAATTAAGTTTAGCTGATCAAGTCGTGTCTGGATCCAATCATCTTCACTCAGATCTGCATCCTTCATTATCCGGAGAGAGGGTATTTGCACTTCGATCGATAAGACTGCTTCCATACCATAGACCAAGGAGAAAGGAGTTGCCCCGGTTGACGTCCTGGCTGAGGTACGGTACCCATGTAGAGCGAACGGTAACATCTCGTGCCAATCTTTATAAGTCACTGTCATCTTCTGCACGATTTTCTTGATATTTTTATTCGCTGCTTCGACAGCCCCATTCATCTTCGGCCGATAAGGAGAAGAGTTGTGGTGCTGTATCTTAAACTGCTCGCAGAGCTCAGTGATCATCTTGTTATTAATATTGGTACCGTTGTCCGTAATAATCCTTTCAGGGACGCCGTACCGACAGATCAGGTTGTGCCGAATGAACAGTGCCACAACAGTCTTGGTTACTGTATCGTAGGAAGCTGCTTCAACCCACTTCGTGAAGTAATCAATCGCTACCAGGATGAAGCAATGCCCATTGGATGTCGTAGGTTTAATCTCACCGATCATATCTATGCCCCACATTGCAAACGGCCAAGGTGCTGTCAATACATTCAGAGGAACTGGAGGAACATGCACCTTGTCTGCATAAATCTGGCATTTATGGCATGTCCGAGAGTGTTGGTAGCAGTCGGCTTCCATGGTGGACCAGAAATACCCTGCCCGAAGGATCTTCTTTGCCATATTGTGTCCACTGGAATGTGTCCCGAAGGTCCCTTCATGTAGCTCCTCCATGATCCTTTCTGCTTCTGTCTTGTCCACACAACGCGGTAAGGTCGAATCATGGTTTCGCTTATACAGGATGCCGTTGTTGAGGAAGAACTTCGCTGCGAACCTTCTCAAAAACTTCTTATCATTGACGGACGCACCTTCAGGGTATTCCTGAGCTTCCAAGTATCTCTTCACCTCATGATACCAAGGCTTCTCAGTTACCAATTCAGTCTCGAGATCACAACAGTATGCCGATTCGTCCAGTTTCCAGATAATGATCCGGGGAGCCTCATTGTCCCATTTGACCTTGAACATAGAAGACATCGTAGCTAACGCGTCCGCTAACTGATTCTCCTCTCTCGGAAAGTGTTCAAAGGTTATCTCTGTGAAGTGGGGGATCAAGGTCAACACACATTCTCTATAAGGAATAAGATTCGGATGTTTCGTATCCCACTCTCCTTTGATCTGATTGATCACGAGAGCGGAATCTCCGAAGACACTCAGATACTTGATCCTTAGGTCGATCGCAGCTTGAAGACCCATGATGCATGCCTCATACTCCGCCATGTTGTTGGTGCAGTTGAAACATAGCCGGGCAGTGAGTGGAGTATGAGTGCCTTGGGGGGATATTATCACAGCGCCGATACTGTTGCCCAAAGCATTGGAGGCTCCGTCAAAGTGCATAGACCATCGGGATCCCTCCTCAGGTCCTTCATTCGGTCCAGGTACTTCACAATCAGTCACTATCATGATGCTTTCGTCAGGAAATTCAAAATTCATTGACTGATAGTCGTCTACTGCCTGATGTGCCAAGTGGTCTGCCAATACACTTCCCTTGATGGCTTTCTGATTTGTGTACTGGATGTCGTATTCTGTCAAGATCATTTGCCATCTTGCTATTCTCCCAGACAGGGCAGGCTTTTCAAATATGTATTTTATAGGATCCATCTTTGAGATCAACAAAGTAGTGTGAGTCAGCATATACTGTCTCAGCCGGCGAGCAGCCCATACCAAAGCGCAACAAGTTTTCTCAAGCAGTGAGTATCGGGTCTCACAGTCGGTAAACTTTTTGCTAAGGTAATAAATGGCATGCTCTTTTCGGCCAGACTCGTCATGCTGCCCCAGCACACACCCCATTGAGTTGTTAAGTATTGTCAGGTATAGTATCAGAGGTCTCCCTTCAACCGGTGGCATAAGGATGGGTGGTTCTTGGAGATACTCTTTGATTCTGTCAAAAGCGGCCTGACATTCATCATTCCAACGTACTACCTGATCTTTCTTCAGCAGCTTAAAGATTGGCTCACAAG
Organism: Vicia faba; assembly: GCA_948472305.1. NCBI lineage: Eukaryota > Viridiplantae > Streptophyta > Magnoliopsida > Fabales > Fabaceae > Vicia > Vicia faba. Next base: position 262,593,870 of record OX451738.1, read on the forward strand.
TAGCAGTTAGGTGCGAGATGAACCGAGCAATGTAATTCAGGCGTCCTAAAAAGCCTCTGACCTCCTTCTCTGTCTTAGGAACTGGCATCTCTTGAATAGCTTTAACCTTGGCAGGGTCCACTTGAATACCCTTATCGCTTACAACGAAGCCTAACAACTTTCCAGATCTTACCCCGAAGGTGCACTTGTTCGGATTCAACCTCAGCTTGTACAACTTCAGACGGTCAAACAATTTCTGCAGATGATCAAGGTGTTCTTCCTCAGTTTGGGACCTTGCGATCATGTTGTCAACATACACTTCTATCTCATGATGGATCATGTCATGAAATAAAGCAACCATGGCACGTTGGTAGGTTGCCCCAGCATTTTTCAGTCCAAAAGGCATGACCTTGTAGCAGAAGGTGCCCCACTGAGTAACAAAGGTAGTTTTTTCCATGTCTTCAGGTGCCATCTTGATCTGATTATAGCCTGAAAAACCATCCATGAAAGAGAAAACCTTATGCTGAGCAGTGTTGTCAACCAGGACATCAATGTGAGGTAGGGGAAGTCATCTTTGGGGCTGGCCCTGTTCAGATCCCTGTAGTCAACGCACATTCTAACCTTACCATCTTTCTTTGGTACCGGCACCACATTAGCAACCCACTGAGGGTAAGAAGTCACTGCAAGAAAACCGGCGTCAAACTGTTTCATAACCTCGGCTTTGATCTTCTCAGACATCTCTGGACGCATACGGCGGACCTTTTGCTTAACCGGAGGGCAGTCTTCCTTGGTAGGCAAGTGATGGACCACAATGTCAGTATCTAAACCGGGCATGTCTTCGTAGGACCAGGCGAAGATTTCCACATAATCATGTAACATCTGAGTCAACCGTTGCTTCACGCTGAGCTCTAGGTTGGCACTAATCTTGACTTCTTTCCTATCTGTCTCGGTACCCAGATTTATCGTTTCCACCGGCTCTTCATGTGGTTGAATTGCCCTCTCTTCCTGGAGTAACAGTCTTGCAAGCTCGCTAGGCACTTCGCAATCATCTTCACCTTCGTCTTCGGCTAAGTTGATCGGATTTTCGAAGTCATAACTGGCAGTAGCAGAGTCGTTACCAGTGAGATCCAGAGTGGATTGAAACCTGTATGAGTGAGTGTGTGTAAATACAGCTGTTTTGCAATATATAAAGAAAGGAAAGAAAGAAAAGGAGCATAAGATTTGAAATGCGAGAAAACGTCCAAGGTCTTTATTCATGATATATGAAATGACAATTAATATACCCTCACAAATGAAGCCACGGTGCCCCGGGTAAGACACCGGGCCATAGAGTTTTAATTCATTGTTTATTACAAATAACAAAAACAAAGGATTTTATTACTGCGTAACAAAAGTAACAGGAGTATGATCTTTAGCAATCCAATTGGTCAATCCACCATCAGTCGTCGGGTAGATCCAGCTATCGAACTCTGATTCTTCCACCTCATCTTCATCCCCAATGGCATTCACTCCTGGATTGGTGATGAGCACAGGAGGTCTTCTGGTTCTAGCTTTGCGCACAGCCTTCTGACCCTCTGCAGTAAAACCCAGTCCAAACTTGTCAGTTTTCGGTGTAAAATCAGGGAGCCTGCCCCAGTTAGCACATTCACCTTTCTTGATTACAGCCCGGGCATCCTTCAAGGAAGCCATCTTCAATGGAAAGTCCTCTTCAACCACTGTTTCCGCTGCTGCCAATGTTGGAGGTACCTCTTCAAAATGCTGAAAGGGGATTTCAATAAACTCCCCGTCCATCTCAATATACCTGAAGGAATTCAAATGGCTCACCATATACTCCTCCTCTCCCTGCACAGTGACAATCTTCCCTCTGACAGGGTACTTTAGCTTCTGGTGTAGGGTAGAGGTCACTGCCCCAGCTTTGTGAATCCAAGGTCGACCTAGTAAGCAAGAATAAGATGGACGGATATCCATCACATAGAAAGTAGAGTCGAATACTTGAGAACCCACACGAATAGGAATGTCTACCTCTCCATGAACCATTCTCTTAGAACCGTCAAAGGCTCTGACGATGATGTTGCTAGGTTTCAGCTCCAGGCCCTCACAATCCAACCGGTCTAAGGCCTTTTTGGGTAGAACATTTAGGGAAGAACCGGTGTCTACCAACACGTGAGCGAGCGTAGTGCCCCTGCATTCAATAGAGACATGCAGGGCGTCATTGTGGTCCTTTCCCTTAGCAGTAAGGTCAGCATCCGAGAAACCCAAACCATTGTCGGCTGTCAAATTGGCTACGCAATCAGTAAACTGGACTGCAGATGTCTCCTGTGGCACATGGGCCGTCTTGAGAAATGAAATTAGGGCCTTAGCATGGGCCTCTGAGCACAGCAGCAAGGAGAGCATGGAGATCTTGGAGGGGGTATGCCCCAGCTGTTCAACAACATTAAAATCGCTCTTCTTGATTATCTTCAGAATTTCCTCCATCTCTTGTTGGGAGGCCTCAGCATTCACAGATTTTGGTGCCTCCATCCGGGCAGGCTCATCTTCCATCCCTTTGCCCCGAGCATTAGATGACTCGGCAGCAAGGGAAACAACTTGATCAGAACTGGGAACGGGTACACTTGCAGGTGTTATAGTGAGGGGTCTTCGAATAGCGGGTGGCGCAATGTCAGGCGAGAAGAGCCTGCCACTGCGGGTTACTTTGGCTGGACCAGTGATATTGCTGATGCTGGTGCCAGTGTTGAACTCTTGCTTTATACCATGTACATATACATCTGCCCCATAGTGCCATGGGACAGCCTTATCAGATTCATAGGGAAGAGGCCCCGGAACAGTAATCACAATGGGTGCAACAGTCATGATTTTAACCGGCTTCCTTGGGAGAGCCTTGATCGGATTATTAAAAATGGTAACAACAGATACTTCTTCCACCGGAACAAACTGAACAGCAGTCTTCTTGAACAGAATCTCTTTGTTGTCCATCAGGCTTTGGATGCCCAACTTCAGCAAAGGACAACCAGAAAGGGAAACAGCACAGAAAAGGCAACCTTCACTACAACCCGGAAATAAACCGGCCAGCAGTAGGTTCCTCTTAACAGTCATCAGAGGAGTAGCTACATCATTCACAGAAACGGCATACACATCTTCATCAACGGCATTCACTCCATGCTGGGGCATAGGAGCAGTCACCATATTTGGCCTCTCATGCGCTTCAAATTGTATCTCTTTTGCATCAATAAGGTCTTGCACCTTATTTCTCAATACCCAACAGTCATCAGTGGAATGCCCCGGGCTATCAGAGTGATAAGCACAGCGAGCATTTGGATTGTACTTGGGAGAAGCAGTGTTCACAACCTTCGGGGCCTCTCTAACAGTCACCAAATTGGTGGATAACAACTGCGGTAAGATTTGCGACAAGGTCATACTCAGCCGGGTGAACTCCCTTCTGGGTCTTTCAGCCCTTTGTGGATTGGTTTGCCGAGGAGCGGCAGCAGGATTTGCAATCATCACCGCGTTGACAGATTGGCGGCGTTCTGGTTTATCATGCCTTCTAGGCCCATATACAGCACTGGCCTCCTTCTTAAAGGGCTTCTTCTCAGAACTTGCAGATGCACCCTTCTGAATTTTTCCGGACTTCATTCCAGCCTCTATTCTCTCCCCAGTCAGAATAAGATCAGTGAACCCTGCAGACGAATTACCGATAAGATGATTGAAAAATGGCTCAGATAGGGTCCCCAAGAACATATCTACCAACTCCCGGTCAGTTAACGGAGGCTGCACCCTGCCAGCCAGATCCCTCCACTTCTGTGCATACTCTTTAAAACCTTCGCTTGATCCTAGCGACATACCCTGGAGTTGGGTACGTGTAGGAGCAAGGTCGGCATTATATTGATACTGCTTGTAAAAAGCAGTAGCCAACTCCTCCCAGTTACGAACTTTGGTCCCATCCAGCTGATAGAACCATTCGAGGTGAGTCCCTGAAAGACTCTCCTGGAAGAAGTGGATCCACAAATTCTTATCCACAGTGTACGGATGAATCTTCCGCACATAAGATCTGAGGTGTAGCTTGGGACAAGACGCCCCGTCATACTTGGTGAAAGATGGTGCCTTAAACTTGTGAGGAATAATCACACCAGTAGATAAGCCCAAGTCTCCGAAATCTAGCCCAGGCACTTGTTGGATCTCCATTGCATTCAGTCTGTCTTCCAACTGCTTATATCTGTCTTCAGCTGGAGGATACTGTTCCTCATTGAAGTCAGTCTTGTTGTCAGAGACAACCAGACTAGGACCTTTTCCCCCTTGGGGACTGCTCTTTCCTATAGAAGAACCAGCTTCTTCATTCTGTAGAGTGTTGCCAAACCTTTGGCCCGAGTTGAAAAGAACAGTTCTCTTCTTCTTCTTCTTCTCCTTCTTCAAGAGTAAAGCCTTCAGCTCTTCTTGGCCTTGGGCCAAACCCATGATTAGCTCTTGAAATTGCGCATTCTGCGCCTGAAGGGCCTTGATAGACATCTCAGTTGATGATGAGTCAGGGTTCATGATGCTGAAATAAACAGCGAAGAACAGTAAGCAACCTGAAAAAGAAGAAAACCTGCTATGCACATGATGAATGATATGTGTTTATGCAATGCATTCAAGGGTTCGAAAATTCAAATTTGTTGTAGACAAAAAGGAACACACATTATCATTAAGGAAATAATTGTTCAGTACATCAAAGCCTCATGGGCACATATTACAAAGCAAATCAATCCCAAAAGACACTACGCATCCTCTTCGGAGCAATGTAGGTGTTGAGATTCCTCTCCTCGTGCAATAGGCGGGTGAGCTCCAAGACCTTCTTTTCACTAGCATGTAGACTGGTCTCAAGAGAATTCCGTTCTTCCTTAAGCTGGATCCAACTCTTCTGCATTTCTTCCCAGGATGTGGGCATGTCAGGATGTTGAATAGTGTAGGACACTTCTCCTTCCAAGACTGGCTCTTTGATTACAGGGAGCATATGAGGATATGGCATTACTAACTTCTGGGAGCGGGCTCGTACCCACTTGAGATAAGGTTCCAATGGGATGGAATTCCTGTGCCCCAGTGTCTTGCTGTCTATCTTACTGGGCATCCTCCAAGCTCTGATAAATCTCTGGCGAAGTCCTTGTGCATCGTTGTCGAAGTCAAAAACTATATCAGGGATTAACATGTCATGAGGGTCATCCCTCCGAGCATAACCAAACTGTCTCCAAGCCAGGCATGGGTTGTAAGTAATACCTCCTCTGATTCCAAGTAAAGGAACATTAGGGTACTCCTCGCAACGATCAATGATAGTGACATCCTCTCTGGACCGAGGGCACCAATGTATATCTGCATGTGTAAGAGTCATCAACCGTTGTGACCATCTCAAACCCCGCTCGTTCTTCAAAACTGATTGTGGAAGGTGCGAAATAAACCACCTTCCCAGGAGAGGAGTGCAACACATAAGGACACCTCTCTTTCTCATGGTTCGAGTGTAACATGAGTGAAGGATGTCCCCCAGCAACGTAGGTATAGGATTCCTGGACATAAAGATCTGGACAACACTGATATCTATAAGCTGATCTGGGTTAGGGAACAACACCAAACCATAGACAAGGAGGGCCACCACTTCTTCAAAAGCGTGTAAGTCAAGGGAGTTCCAACATTCCTGGGCTTTTTCAAACAGAAACCTGGCTAAGAACACTTTGATACCACTTCTAACTTCGCAATGTCCCTTGAGGTCAGGTGATTGTAGGCGTAGTGCTTTAGCAATCTCTTCAAGCTTGGGTTCCTTTTCCGTACCGTTGTAGGCTAGTTGATCAAGGATAGGGATCTTCAGAAGCCGGGAGAACTCTTCCAATGTAGGTACCAGTTGATAGTCCAGGAAAGTGAAACAATGATGCAGAGGGTCAAAGAACTGGAACAGGACCTTTATCATATCTTCCTCAATGTTGGTATTGACCAAGCTGATGAGTCTTCCATGTCTTTCACTGAATGAAGAGCTCTCGGGAATCCTGGATATAAGCTCCTTAAGCTGAGGAGGGATCCTTACAAGGCTGATTTGAATTGTCTTTCTGCGAACAGTTTCCATGTCCTACAAAACAAGAACAAAGATGAAGATTCGAACCCCTAAAATGGTTAGTCAATGCATATGATGTTGGATGATGTCATGATGCTATGATTAAACACACCACAAATATTTATAAAGGCAAACATGTAAGGCACACAAGTCACACAAGACAAGCCCTTAGAGTTTAGGCCAGCATGGGGTCTGGGTATTACCCTCTTGAAGTTGGTGGGCTCAACCTGTCCTATTAGAAGAAACCGGGTTCTAAGGGTCCCAATATCACTGGATTGCTTTTATTATTCATTGTTTCGATTTAGCCACTGAACTGGCGACCGAAATATTCCAGGAAAGCAACCCTCAATTGAGTGTAGTATCGAGTATCAACCAACCTCGGACTGCACCAAAGTCAGTTATCTCACTACCCTAAAGAGGCCAAGATAGTTCAATTAAGGTTCCTAAGGTCAGTTGATGCTTCACGACACCACATGGAGGCCCCGTACTCTCCTTGACTGAACTCAAGGGTTACCGGTACATACCAAAGTGCCACATCAACATAGCAGACTGTTTCAACCATGTCGGTATACCTCGCACAGTTCCCTCACAGCCTTGTTGCTACTTTCTAAGAAGGTATCCCCAGATCCGGGTTAGGATCTATAGAACTCTCGAAACAGTACCCACAATAATAAAGCATGCAGTTCAGACAATTAAAAACACAAGTGATCTTAGTCCTAAGGTACACCTCACTTTAAAAGTGTCCCCAACAGAGTCGCCAGTTCTGTGATCAGTGGATCTGGAACTGACTATTTAACGCTGGTTCGCAAAATGTCGCGGTAAGCAAGAGTCGCCACCGTCTTTTATGTTCTCCAAATGGAAAGGACAAAAGCACAGAAAAATTCCTTATTGAGATTAGTTCTCGGTTCGGGAGGTAGATTTATAGAAAGGGAAGGTGTTAGCACCCTTTCTATCCATGGTTATCCATGGGCTCTTAGATACTTGCTCATTTGTGTTTTCAAAATTGTTTGTTTGCTTTTCAACTGTGGGTTTAAAAAAGTTTCTTTGAAAATTTCAGTTCGACTCTTGTATCAGTCCTCAAGAGTGTTTGAAAAATTGCTTTTTGAAAGCTTTTTGAAAGGTGTCGGTGTGAAAAAGAGTTTTGATTTGTTTTGAAATTAGAGCAAGTATCTACGAGTTCTCTACCTACCCTAAGGAATTCGTCTGTGTAAATGTCCTTAAAGTAGTGCCATCCCACCATTGAGAGGTAGGTAGCACCACCATTGGAGGTGTTCGGGTCAATTCGAGGGTTCGGGACGTGGTGATCACCAGAGCAATAGGAAGACACCTTAGAAGCTACCCTCATGCCATGTTCATGGACATGAGGACTTACTAAAACATCCTCTACTCGACGACCACCTTTCGAGGGGCAAGGCAACAGTGAGGCGTACCCTAGGGGTGGTGTGTGATTTGTGTGTCATTTTCAGTTTATATTTGTCTTGTTCGTGCATTGGTGATCTACGCTTTGTTTTTATTTTTGGCATTCATTCTTTCATGCAAATTATTAACAGTTAAAAGATGCGAAAAGGTAAAAGTCCTACGCTATTACAAAGGCGCGGGTCTACATCGCCAAATTAATCCAAGACCCGATTTGAAATAAAAATGCGGGAAGATAAATATCCTAATTAATCTATTACATGGCTTTGGGATAAATACATTATATTTAAAAAAAGGAATAAAAGTAAATGCGAAAAGAAATAAAATCGGGAATGCGAGGGCGTTGGACCCTTTTAAGAAATTAAAATTATGAAATAAACTAATTAAATTTAAATAAAAGAAAGAATTTTTTTGAAGTTTTTGTATTTATGGAATTAAGGAGAATTAAATTGATATAAAAATTAATTAAACCCTAATTCTAAACATTTTTTAATTATTAAAGAAAATATTTTCAAGTTTGACCTAATTTACATTAATTATTTACATGATAAATTTATTTACAAAAAAAAATTAATTAATACTTAATAATGGAAAAAGAAAAGAAAAAGAATAAAATTATTAAAACCCTAATTCTACATTTTTTAGTTTATTAAAAAAAAACATTAAAATTAAACCTAGAATTAAAACTAAATTAATTAATAAAATTTATTTACAAAAAAAACATTTAAATAAAATATATTTATATTTTTTTTGTCTTTTCTGATTTTTTGTTATTTTTCATGTTGTAAAAATTATTTTTTGTGAATTTATTAAAATAGTTAAAACAAAATAAAAAAAGGAATTAAAATAAAAGAATAAATTTAGAAAGAAATATACAAGCAGGGGGGTTATCTGGCCCTTTTGGAGGTATCATTGTAACAATCAGGCCCACTTCAAACAGGCCCCATTGACTTTCCACGTTCGTATGCATATGGTTGACTGAGGATATATGGTGTACTGTCCATCCTGGCCACTAGATGGATCTTCATGGCCACTTGGCAATCCCTTGATGAGAGCGTATGGTAGACTTCTGGGCATACACTGCATGGAATCAGGTTAAAACAAAATATATTGAGAAAGGGAGGGGACCTGGGAATCGAACCCAGGTCCCAAGGCTTGCCAACAATGCTTTCCACCAACTGAGTTGTTTAGCCACTTTGTAATAATAATGGATAACAATTAATATGATAAAAAATAAGGGTTAGTGATGTCCAACGAAAAAACGCGCTGGAAATTTGAATGGCCCTATCACGTTGAGACAACTCATCTTCTTCTCCACTTCTTCGTTTTTTGGCCTGAAAAAAAAAAGGAAAGGATAGCGGGGGTTTTAAACCCCCACTAAATGAAGAACATGAAAATATCGATTAGGCTACCGTTGCTCATAAATTGAGCGCGACATATGGAATCAGTTCGTATAAAGGTCACGATTCTAATGGTCCAGGTCTTGTGGTTCAATTTTCCCATATGAGTGAAGCCCTAATTTTTGACCTCTGCAACCCTAACGAGCTCCAATGGTGGATTCATATACAGGGCACGAAAACTCAATTAAACGATGTTGTTAGCTTTAGAATGATTGGATTAGTACAAATCAACAAAAAAAATGCAACGAGGATGCGTATAAATTAAAACACGAGTATGAAAAATGTTAAGAACAGGACGGCTTCGTGTTACCAATTCTTTGCGTTAGGGGTTGTGGTTTTGATTGGAATAGACCCCTGGTGACCTTGGCAAGCTATTGGAATAGTTATCTTGCTTTGAAACTCACTGAAAATGTGTTTTCAGTTTTAACTTTTTCACAAAAAAAATGCAAAGTATGTATGTTCTTCTGAGTGCAGCTTCAAGGTCTTTGGCATTAGGGTTGCATTCTGTATATGTATGGGAACGTTTTAGGGTGAAAATTCAAGCCAAGGAATCAATGTTTTGATGAATCAAATATTTGATTTTTAATGAAATCTTTTTCAATCTTTTTATCATGAAAACTAGCCAATTTGCATGGAATCTTTCTTCTTTGGGCATGCACGAAATCCTTAGGCCTTGATGAGATATTATACTGCACAAAAAGATTTGAAAACCTTATTTTAGTATTTTTCTTGTAATTAATTTTGATTAAATGAATTAAATAGATTAAATATTCAATTAATTAATTAAAAATAAGAGAATGACTCACCTTTGGGTCAATGGGTCGTGCATAGCTTTAGGATGATGATTCTTGGAAGAATTTGTGGCCCATTAGCAATTTTGAGGCATTTGAAGTAAAGTTGACTTTTCAAAATTCCCAAAAATTTCCCAACTTCCACAAGGCATATCTTGCTCAATTTTTAAGCTTTGATCATGTTCTTGGACATTTTGGAAAGGTCTTGAAGTCCTCTAACCAATTCCTTTGGTCCCATGTCATTTTGATTTAGCAATCTCAAGTTATGGTCTTTGACTTAAAGTCCCTTTTTGTTGACTTTTGAAAATGACCTATAATGTTGAAATTGATAACTTTTTGTGAGAGCATTTCTTGGACTTGAAGTGTGAATAGGAGTTGTAGGAAATTTCTTTATCTTCAAAATGAGCTTTGGATGGAATTTTTCTGATAAACCATGTGGAAGTTATGCCTTGGTCAATTTGCAGTTGACTTTTCCAACTATCCAAATATAGAAACTTTTGCATCTTGAGACTTTTTGAGCCATGCCTTGAAAATCATGATCAAGAATTGATCAAATGATGTTTATGGCTTCAAAATGAGATGTTGACCAAAAATTTGAACTTTTGACTGTCAAATGACCATTTTGCCCCTGCAGTTGACTGTTGAGAAATTATGGTTTTTGACTGTGCAATTTTGTGCTGTAAGTCTTGAAACTTGGCATGAGGATACTTGACAATGTTTGTAGGCATGTGGGACTTGTTTGGACCCTTGAAAACTTCAATTTCTTTGCCAGAACCAAAACCCTAGTTTTTGACTGTTAGGAGGCCCTTGAACTGTGCAACCCTTGAGGAGATTTTGAAGCATGCTCTTTGCAAATCTTGAAGAATATGGGAGGGCAAATTTTGGGGTACAACAGGTAGGAATTTCTGAATGGGTAGGTATTGGTTCAGATGTTGATATAGTAATTGATTCTAAAACATTAACAGTAGAAGGATTACCTTTCTTTTTAGCAGCTTTAGGAGTCCACTGGGATGATCCTTCTGTTGCTGCCTTCCTTTTCTTGTTCCTCTTCAATACAACTTCTGGAGCCTTCTGTTGCAAGTCCTGAATATTTAAATCTGGTGCAGTGCCATCTGCCTTGCATGCATCCAAATATCTGACGATAATCTCAGGCTTGGAATCAATTTCTGAGAACATAGGGAAATCATCCAGAGGAATTCTTTTGGAGGTGATAGTTGCAAAAAAAGTAACATTCGGTTCCTTCTTGATGTTCTCAATAATCTTCATATTTTTCATATTCTTTACATTCAAAGGCTTCCCAGCAGTTGCCTCTAGAGAGCTGATTTCCTGTGCTTCTGTTAGATGCTCTATCAGCCTATTCTCTGTCAGAATATTTGATATGAGCCTTCCAAGGGGTATCCAGTCCCTTTTAGTGCGCTCATCTTCTCTAGTCTCCTTAACACTGGTCCCCAGATGATTGAATAACAAATGAGCCGGATTCACCTTAGTCTTCTGGGAGATGAAGTAGATCAGAAACTGCTGATCAATGTTTATGTAGTCAGGAGAGCTGGTTGGCTTCCTGTGATTGATGCATCCCAGAATTATCTTGGCCCATATTCTGTGATGATCCTTCAGATCCCTTATCTTGCTGGAGGGAAGACCCGGAGTGAAAATTTCTCTAGCAATTGAAGCGACATCAGCACATCTTTCAGCCATGTCTATACACCTTATGCCACCACCATTGTAACCTATCAGTCTTGCAATAAGATCTTCATTTATGACTATCTTCTTCCCCATTACATACGAAGTGACTTGATGGTTGGAGGATGAAGCATGAATCCAAAATTCCTTCACAAGGATTGGGAACGTTGGACCTAGAAGACGGTCAAAATACATGTTCCATCCTTGAGCCTTTACTTCTTCATAAAGATTGAACCCATTTTCTTGAAGACTTTTAAAATCCACAATCAGTTTTGAAAGCAATTCTAGGTTGTCAATGGGCGTGAGAAGAGTTCTGAACGGTTCTTCATATTGTTCCATGGATTTTGTTCTCTGAGAACTGGTATTTGGGATGCTTGAGGAAGCCATGTTCACATAGAAAATTTGAGAAGAAAGTGAAAGGGTTTTGGAAAAATGCAAACTGAAAACAATTAGATTGTAGAGAAAGTGAAAGTGAAAGAGTATAAAGAGTGAAAATGCGTTTAAATAGATTTTGAAAACATAAACTGCAAGAGAGAGAACTAATTTGTAATGATTATACGCATTAATGACAACTGATTTTAGGGGACTCATAAAGATATTTGGAACGGTTACCCATGACATGTGTCTCAATGCACCCAATCAGCGCTTTTGACCTTTCAGAAAAGTGAATGCGTGTTCAGCCTCGAGAAGGTAGCTGATGAATGGATGACAAATGTTTGCTTACGTGAACAGCACACTTCTATCCTTGAAATGAAACGCTCAGATCTTCATGGATAGATTCTGATACAATCTGTACTTCTAACATTCTGAAGGCAGGTTGATCAGCAGTTCACAGAACATAACCAAAATTCTGAAGTTTAAGATATGTAAATAAAATAGTTTATTCTGGGAAATGCTTCATGCGGAGATGTTTCAGAATGAACTTAAACCTATCTTCAGAAAGAGGTTTTGTAAAGACATCAGCTCATTGATGGTCTGTGTCAATGAATTTTAAATTTAGAATCCCTTTCTGAATATAGTCCCTAATGAAATGATGTTTTATTTCTATATGCTTAGCCCTAGAATGCAAAATAGGATTTTTACTGAGACAAATAGCAGAAGTATTGTCACAGAGGATAGGGATGTTACTCTCAAATATATTGAAGTCCTCAAGTTGACTTTTCATCCAGAGCATTTGTGTGCTACATCCAGCTGCTGCTATGTATTCAGCTTCTGCTGTTGATAGAGCTATTATGGATTGTCTTTTGCTGGACCATGAGATCAGATTTTCTCCCAGAAACTGGCAGCTTCTAGAAGTGCTTTTACGTTCTACTCTGTCTCCAGCAAAATCAGCATCACAGTATCCTACTAGGCTGTAATCATTTAATTTTCTATAAAACAAACCCAGATTAGCAGTACCTTTCAGATACTTGAAAATTCGCTTAACTGCTATTAAGTGAGATTCTCTAGGATCTGATTGGAATCTAGCACAAATGCAAACACTGAATAGAATGTCAGGCCTTGAAGCTGTCAGATAGAGAAGAGAACCAATCATACCTCTGTAGACCTTTTGTTCTACCTTTTTACTTACCTCTTCTTTTTCCAGAATGCACGTGGGATGCATTGGAATCCTTGATGGCTTACATTCTGAGAGATCAAATTTCTTCAGAAGTTCTCTGACATATTTGCTCTGATGAATGTAAGTTCCTTCTGGGGTTTCATTAATCTAAATGCCCAGAAATAATTTTAGTTCCCCCATTAGGCTCATCTCAAACTCTGCCTGCATACATTTAGCAAACTCTCTTCCCAGAGAGGGTTTAGTGGATCCAAATATGATGTCATCAACATAAATCTGACATACTAAAATTTCATTCTTAACTGTCTTACAGAACAAGGTTGTGTCCACTTTCCCTCTGGTGAATTCCTTTTCCAACAGGAAGTTACTTAGTCTTTCATACCAAGCTCCGGGAGCTTGTTTCAGACCATAGAGTGACTTCTTTAGTTTGAAAACATATTCTGGATTTTTGGAACTTTCAAAACCAGGGGGTTGGTGCACATATACCTCTTCTTCTATATAGCCATTTAAGAATGCACTCTTGACATCCATCTGATACAGAGTGATGCCTTTATTAACAGCAAATGAAATTAAAAGTCTGATAGATTCTAACCTGGCGACTGGAGAAAAGGTTTCTGTATAGTCTATCCCCTCTTGTTGACTATAACTTTGTGCTACCAGTCGTGCTTTTGTTTCTGATGACTTCACCTTGTTCGTTCAGTTTTTTTCTGAACACCCATTTTGTACCAATGACGTTGAATCCTTTTGGTTTGGGAACCAGATCCCACACGTCATTTCTTGTGAATTGATTTAGCTCCTCTTGTATTGCCAGAATCCAGTCATTGTCCAGAAGTGCTTCATCAATTGTTGTTGGTTCAATCAGAGAAACCAGTCCCATGAGGGATTCTTTAGAGTTTCTGAAGGTAGATCTTGTTCTGATTGGATCTTCCTTCCTTCCTAAGATTGTTTCTTCTGGGTGATCAATGTTGCTTCTGGATGGTATTTTCTAGAGTTGATCAGCAGAGGGTGCTGGGTTGCTTGTAGTGACTCTTTCTGATGTTGAGGGAGTGTCTCTGTTGAGAGCCTCTGATGAGTTGTCTTCAGTACCTGTGAGTTCAACTTCCATACCTGCAAGGAATTCATTCTGCTTTGACTTTTGAGAGTCAAGCTTATCATCAAACCGAACACTGATTGACTCTTTAACAATCTGTGTTTCTGTATTGTATACTTTGTACCCTCTTGAGCGTTCAGAGTATCCTAACATAATACACTTTTGTTCTTTAGAATCAAACTTGTTCAAATAATTTTTTGTATTCAAAATAAAACATGTACATCCAAATGGGTGAAAATAGGAAATGTTGGGCTTTCTGTTCTTCCACAATTCATATGGAGTCTTTTCCAGAATAGGTCTTATGGAGATTCTATTCTAAATGTAACATGTTGTGTTTATTGCCTCTGCCCAGAAGATCTTAGAAACGTTAGTCTCGTTGATCATGGTTCTGGCCATTTCTTGCAATGTTCTGTTCTTTCGTTCTACAACTCCATTTTGCTGGGGAGTTCTAGGACAAGAGAAATCATGCAGAATGCCTTTTTCATTAAAGAATAATTCAAAATCTTTATTTTCAAATTCTCCACCATGATCACTTATGACTTTGACGATTCTAAGATCCTTTTCATTCTAAACTTGGTTGCAGAAGGTAACAAACATAAAGTGTGACTCGTCCTTGTGCCATAAGAACTTTACCTATGTCCATCTACTATAGTCATCTACGATTACTAACCCATACTTCTTTCCACTGACTGAAGCAGTTTTTACTGGTCCAAATAAGTCAATGTGCAGAAGTTCTAATGGCTTAGAGGTGGAATCAACATTTTTGGATTTGAAAGCAGGTTTTGCAAACATGCCTTTCTGACATGCTTCACACAGAGCATCTGAATTGAACTTCAAGTTAGGAAGTCCTCTGACCAGATTGAGTTTGTTAATCTGAGATATTCTTCTCATACTAACATGTCCCAATCTTCTGTGCCAGATCCATTGCTCGTTGTTAATAGACAGAAGACACTTTACATTCTGATTTTTCAGTTCAGAAAGTTTGATTTTATAAATGTTGTTTTTCCTCTTTCCATGAAATAGGATAGTCCCATCTTTCTGACTAACAGCTTTGCATGAATTTTGATTAAAGATTATATCATAACCGTTATCACTTAATTGACTTATGGATAACAGGTTGTGCATTAATCCATCAACTAATAAAACATTACTTATAGAGGGAAGATTTCCATTACCTACTGTTCCAGAGCCAATGATCTTTCCTCTCTGATTGCCTCCAAAGCCTACGTGGCCTCCAGGTTTAAGTTCCAGGCTTTGGAACATATGCTTTCTTCCTGTCATGTGTCGTGAGCAGCCAGAGTCCAGGTACCATGATTGGTGTCTTTGTTTGCTGCTAAAGATATCTGCCACATGTATTATTTTATCCTTAGGTACCCATTGTGATACCGTGGGAGAACTGACTTGAAGTTTTGTGTTTGTGTTTGCAAATGTTTCGGTTTAGCAAGAGTCGCCACCGGCTTTTTATTTTATCCAAAGGAAAGGTCAAAAAGCACAGGA
The DNA here is from genome assembly GCA_948472305.1 of Vicia faba. Taxonomy (NCBI): domain Eukaryota; kingdom Viridiplantae; phylum Streptophyta; class Magnoliopsida; order Fabales; family Fabaceae; genus Vicia; species Vicia faba. The sequence goes on from OX451738.1 coordinate 262,609,345, forward strand.
AAGACCTTTGAGATGTTTTCTTGGGTTCGGGGGGTAGATTATGAAAAGGGAAGGTGCAAGCACCCTTTTCATCCATGGTTATCCATGGGCTCTTAGTTACTTGTTTAGATCACTTGCTTTTGCTTTTCAATTGTTTGAAATGGTGCTTTGTGTGTGGTTTTGAAAATATTTTGAAAAGAGGCCTTTGTCTAGGCAACCTTTGTAATGATTCTTGTTTGAATGTATACAAAGGTGTATTGTCTTTTGAAAAGATGTTTCAATGTTTGAATGTTTGAAAGTTTGTTTTAGGAAATGTTTTGAAATTGTGTTGTGAGGTGTGTTTGAAAATAGCAAGGATGTTTTCACAAGTTTTGATCAAGTAACTAAGAGTTGTCTACCCTATCTACTCAAGAGTCTTTCCTACACATTTTTAACCCTTTTGACAGTGTTGTTTTACCATTGCATTTGGTAAACAACCTCGTATTTGGATGTTAAACAGGACAGGCGCGGGTCATCGTATTGACCATGATAGCAATTGTGCCAAGTATCTTAGCAAATTTTTGGAGGGACTAGATCATTTTGTTATAGGCAACCAAGATAGCGTCATCGAGGGACTATGATCTTTTGTTTTGTTTTTGTTTTTCCAAGATACTCAACATGCATACCATGGCCATTTTAAATGCAACAAGTGGATGAAACCCTAGGGGTGCATGTGTGCATTGTGTTGTCAATTTACATGCTTTTATGTCTTGTATTAGGTCTAACTATTTGTTTTGATTTTGGATATTGCATACAAACCCTAATCTCTATCATGGCATATTTGAAAGCTATAAATGCGTAAAAGTAATCTAAGCTATTACAACATTGATATGGGGAGGGGGTACAATTTTGGATAGGGGATTATTTTGTAAGAAATTAAAACCCTAAGTTATTACAACCAAATTGAATTTCTTTGCTCAAATGATAAATAAGCAATATTTAAATAGACAATTAAATAAATATGTAATATATTACAAATATGCAAAAAATGTTTTTGTTTATTTTTATGTATGTAAAAATAAAATATTTAATGTGTTAAAAAAAATAAGAAAATAAAAGACTATTTTTGTTAAAAGGGTAAACCCTAATTTGCTTTAAGAAAAAAAACATATATATCAATAATTATTTATTTATGTACAATAAAATAAAAATATGTACAAGTGTCAAAAAAAATAAAAATATGTTAGAAAAAATATTATTTAAGTATGTAAATAATAAAAATAAAAAAATAATATTTTTATGTATTATTTTCAAATTTTTATTAAAGAAAATAAAAGTATGTTATTTAATAATTATTTCTATGTCCAAAAATATAATAAAAATAATAAAATAAAATATGAAAATTTATGAAAATATTTTTGGTAATTTTTTAAGTTTAGAAAAAAATAAAGTAAAGTCAGAAATGAAAAAGAAATAGAAAAATATAAAAAAATAATGAAATGGAACAGGGGGCACCAAAAGCAAGGAATAGCCAGGCTCAGCCCAGCTACTTCATCTTCAACCTTCGTTCAAACAAAAATATGCGCGTTCTGAGTTCAACTTCGTATCTCCTGTTTCAGTGCTTAAAAACAAAAACTTGTAACATGAAAGTTGTAAAGCATAATCACACAATTCCAACCATATAAAAAACTTAATCTAACTCTCAAAGACCAGAGAGAATTTCTCTGGCCCTAATTTTTAACCTAACTTTTTCAGAAAGTTCATCAATCAAATTCTCTCAGCACACTTAACTTAAATGAAATCTATGCATATGTGCAGCTTAAGGGCAATGAGTACTACAATTTTTAATCACAAACCTAAGCCTAATGATTCCTAAATAGAGAGATAGAAAGTTGAAAAATACATGTTTCAGTTGAACTCGAGTATGGAAATGCAGGGTTTTCAGTGAGGCCTGAGATGTTTGTGAGCTTGCCTGAACTTCCTCTGCCTTCCCCAATGCTTTGTTTGCTTTGAGCTTGCTTGAATAAGCCTGTAGAAGTCAACATGCACAAGCTGAAATCAGAAATGGTGAAGCTTGCAAATGAAGTTACAGTCAATGGCTAATGGTTAGGATATCTTAGGTGGGTTATATGGAATGTATTGGAACTGGTTTGGGACAAAACGCACGAGTGGTTTGTGATTTTGAAATCAAAATGCAGAAGCTGCCCTGTTTTGCAAGAAGATGGTGTTTTTGTGTTTTGGAAGGCTTGAGGGTTTGATAGCTCGTGATTCTGACTCAAGGCAATATTCAAAAGTTGTTTGGAATGCTTACAAACTTTGTTCTTATCAGATTTCAAAGATATGGATCTTTTGCAAGTTTACTTGGTTTTGAAGTAAAAGTGTGAAGTGATACAAGACAGGCCTGTACAGGCTATCTTCAAGCATGCACAAGATTGTTGTACCTTTGCCTAAGTTTATGGAACTTATTTGCTGCAAAGAGAGGGGTCCAAGGCTCAAGGGAAGCAAGTTGACATAAAGTTGCCTTTATCAAAATGGCATAGTTCACTTTTTTGCCAAAAATGGATTAAACTCTTATGTAAACTTCCATTGATCAGAATAATGCCTTAGACCATTGATTTTGCATTCAATTTTTGAGTGTGGAAGGGTTTAAAGACCTGTGAGCAAGTACAAGTGAGGCTGGATAGAGTTTGCAATTTGTGTCAACATGAAACATGCCATGGATCAAAGTGAGTTTTTGCCAAATTCAAACCTTCGATTCTCCCTAACCATAAATGATTGTGGAGAGTTCTTGGACATTTTGGAAATCTTGTAAAATGATCTACAATCCATATTTGAAATGAATTTTGAGATTCCAAGTGGAACTAGGTAAAAAATTTCCATGAAGATAGGTCAAAATCCTGCCTAAACTAGGGCAAAATTTCACTAAGTTAGAAAGTTTTTGGACCCTTATTCCAAAACTCATAACTTGAGATCCAAGCATCTTTTGGGAAAACTTTGTGAATCAAAGTTATATATTTTGTGGAGGACTACAACTTTAATGTTGGAAGTTTTGTTTGAATCTAATTGCATCATGGTGAAAATGTTGGACAAAGTTGGGAAAAAATAAGAAAATTTCATAACTTAGAAAAATTCTAAGTTATGAAAATTTTCAATCTTAAACCCTAATTTGCAAAATTAGGTTTCTTGATGAAAAATTTTCATGTTTTGACACGTCTTGATGAAAAATGACCCTTGACATTTGATTTTGACCAAAAAGTCAAAGTTTGACTTTTTAGTGTACAGTTGATTTTTGATCAATTGACTGAAAAATTCATCTGTCAATCCAATGCTTTTGAGATCTTTTGAACCTTGTGATTAGGACAAGATGATGCCATTGAGTCCTTGAATCCATGCTTGAACCCAATTTGTTATTGTCTAGGTAAAAAATCATAAATTGCCCTTATACAGTCAAAACCCTAAAAATGACCATTTTGCCATTTTGATGATCTGATCAAATTTCTTGAGGAGTTGTGGTCCAAACTCGATCAAATGGTTCATATGAGTCTATAATGTTGATATGAATAAAAAATTATGAGGTTTGACTGTAAATTGGCCACAGTTGACTTTTTCCCCAATAAAGTGATTTCTAGGTCAACTGTCCAATTGACTGGGCAAAAATTTGATTCAAGGCTTGAAACTTGGTATGAGAAATCTTATAAGTCCAACATGAAGTATGAAAGTCACTTTAAGCATTTAAAGTCCAAAAATCCTTGTGCAAACTCAAACCCTAATTTAGGTCATCAATGCTAGGAGATGTCTTAAGCAGAGCAAACCCTAATTTGGTCTTGAGTTCAAAGAGTCTTGTGAGGGGAAATCTTGATAAAATGAGAGGGAAAATTTTGGGGTACAACAGCTGCCCCTGTTCAATCTTCTTGAACCTGAAGAGTTAGATTGGCGGGTTTTCCTTTAGTGACTCAAAGGTAAAGGAGGATTGGACACTAGAGTGCCCGTAAATTTGCACTCGTCAAAGTGTAGTTGAGGGAATGGGATTAAAGATTCCATTTGGAGAGGTGACAGAATCTTGCTGGAGATGGGCTTGGAGATGCCATCCAAAATGTCTGTTGAATATCAGGAGAATGAACATCAGAATGGTATCCGTATCTGGAACGTATCTGAGTTGTATCTGGACATTGGATCTGTATGAGCAATGGAATGGCGTCCGTGTCTGGAGTGTATCCGCGCTGTAATTGTATTTGATTTTTGAATGAATAACAAAATGACTTTCGTGTCTGGAGTGTATCTGTATTGTATCTGAATCTGAAATCCGAATAAGGGACAGAAGGACATCCGTGTCTGGAGCATCTCTGGGCTGGGGATAAATTCCGGATGAGTGACATAATGGCAACCGCGTCTGGTGCGTATATGGATTGTATCTGAAGTTGAGATCTGTATGAGTATCAGAATGACTTCCGTGTTTGGAGTGTATCCGTACTGTAACTGGGATCTGGATAAGTGACATAATGACTTTCGTGTCTAGAGTGCATCTGAACCTGAAGTTGATAGTTGAATCTGAATGAGAAATAGAATGGCTTTCGTGTCTGGAGCGTATCTAGTCTGTATTTGATTGCTGAAGTCTGAATGAGTAGTAGAATGACCTCTGTGTCTGGGGTGTATCCATATTGTATCTTGACTTGAAATTCTGAATGAGTAATAGAGTGACCTCCGCGTCTGGGGTGTATCCATATTGTATCTGAATAAGAGATCCGAATGAGTAGTAGAATGACTTCCATGTCTTGGAGTGTATCCGTACTGTATCTGAAATCTTTGAATAGTTGTTAAAGATAGCTTTTAATCTTATCCTGAAAAGGGTAAAATGTTAGCTGAAACACAAAGTTATGTTGCATGACATGTATGCTGCAATAAAATGTGTTCTATCAATGTTTATGATATATGAATGTAATGTATGCGCATGTAAGCTGATTAGTTGTCTTGCTGAGGAAAATAAATCCTTGATAGCTGGAGATAATGAAATCTTTGACCGCCGCCGGGGAAAATAAATCCTGGACCGATGCCGGAATTCCACAACCTTTGATTGCTGAAAATGAAAAAATCCTTGGACCACTGTTGGGGATAGAAAATCTTTGGCAACTTGTGGGGATGTGAGAATCCTTCACGACTTCCCTGGGGACATTGGGATCTTTTAAGTCCTTTGAAGTTGGAACATGATAGACATTCCATTGTAAGAATAATGCCGAATGCTGCTTGAGAAACCTGCTTGAGGAATCCCGAGAAACTTGATGACTGTGGCTGGGGATTGAGAATCTTCAATCCGTTGGGAAATAACTCTGTGGGGAGAAAGTTTATTCTGTTGAAGAGTTTTCAAGAGCTTGGGTTGTATGCCAATCTACTGAGGAATTATCCGAAGCTGTCTTCTGGTTTCTAAGATAACTTGCAGGTGAATTTTCTGGTTTTAAGACAACTCCCTGGGGAATCGGAGGAAACTGGATGGTCTTCCACCGGGGTTTAAGGGTTGGAATTTTGGACTTCGTTGGGGAAGAAAGTTTCATCTTTGCTGAGGGTCTGTAGTTCAGAGTTTTGGCTCCGCTGGGGGATTGGGAGCTTGGAAACTTAGTTCTGGTGGGGATTTTGAAATTTGACTCCGCGGGGGCACATATTTCAAGGTTTTGGCTCCACTGGGGACCTCGATGATGTACTGCAGGGGATTTCACTTGGAATAGCCTAAAGACATTTTCCTATACTTCCAACCTATCAGTAATTATTCTTTCCCATTTCATTTATTTGTAGACAGTGATTGTATTCAAATACATATGCTCATTTAATAAATCGTTGGACATTTTCAAATAAAACACAAGTGTAAAAAAGAAAAGACAAATAGTTTTCTGCACTTTGAAGTATCTTTGTATTAACTTTGTGTAAGTATTTTGTACAAAGGAGACAGACATCCTAGTAAGAGAATGTTGTCATAAAAATTGAGAAAAATTTATACAAAGAAAGGTGGCTATGTGTAAAAATTCCATGGGGTCCCCATTCTGCTATAGCCGTTGTAACTCTGGATATCTTGTCCATTCGTTGCTTCATCCGCAGATGATTAGATTGATTAGAAGCCTGGAGCTTATCTGTGAAGAGATTGTCCATAAAGTGATCCGACGAGACATAGTCATATGCTTTAATTCCCTAACTTTTGCCTGGACCGCCTTTTCGAGTTTTCAGTCCACCGGGAAACCCTTTTTTGCCCAAGTCGCCCTTTCGGGTTTTCAACTTGCCGGGTGTACAGATTTTTTTATTTATCCCTAATTTTTTCCTGAACCGCCCTTTCGGGTTTTCGATTCACCAGGATGCCCATTTTTGCCCAAGTTGCCCTTTTTGGTTTTCAACTTGTCGGGTCATTTATACGTAGTATCTTTTGACTATGTCTGCGTTCGCAGGGTGCGGCAGGTCATCGCCGTCCATGGTGGTCAGGATCATTGCCCCATCAGAAAAGATGTTTTTGATCACAAATGGTCCTTCGTAAGTAGGATCCCACTTGCCCCTAGGATCACTTTACGGCAAGATGATCCGCTTGATTACAAGATCCCCGACTTGATATACTTGTCTTCTGACTATTGTTGAAATCTTTGATCATTCGTTTTTGATACGCCTGACCATGGCAAACAGTAGTAAGTCGCTTCTCGTCAATCAAGTTAAGTTGATCAAGCCGGGTCTGAATCCAATCGTCTTCACTCAAACCAGCATCTTTCATGATTCTCAAGGAGGGAATCTGAACCTCAATAGGTAAAACAACTTCCATGCCGTATACCAAGGAATAGGGTGTTGCCCCAGTTGATGTATGTGTCGTGGTATGGTACCTGTGCAGAGCAAACGGTAATATCTCATGCCAGTCCTTATAGGTGACTGTCATCTTTTGAATGATCTTCTTGATATTTTTGTTCGCAGCTTCGACAACACCGTTCATCTTAGGATGATAGGGAGATGAATTGTGATGTTGAATCTGAAACTGTTCGCACAGGGCGGTGATCATAGTATTGTTCAAATTTGTACCGTTGTCAGTGATAATCCTGTCGGGGATGCTGTACCAGCAAATGAGGTTCTGCTTGATGAAGCGGGCAACCACATTATTTGTAACGGATGCGAAGGACGCTGCTTCGACCCACTTGGTAAAGTAATCAATGGCCACTAGGATGAAACGATGTCCATTAGATGTTGTAGGCTTGATCTCTCCAATCATGTCGATACCCCACATTGTGAATGGCCAAGGAGCTGTTAAGACATTGAGAGGAACTAGAGGTATATGTACCTTGTCAACATAGATTTGGCATTTGTGACAAGTACGGGAATGTTGATGACAGTCAGCTTCCATGGTAGACCAGTAATAGCCTTCCCTTAGAATCTTCTTAGCCATCGTATGACCGCTTGAGTGGGTGCCAAATGTACCATTGTGTAGTTCAGCCATGATCTGCTCAGCTTCAACCTTGTCCACACAATGGAGTAGGACACAATCATGATTGAGCTTGTATAGGATACCATTGCTCAAAAAGAACTTGGCAGAGAATTTCCTCAAGAACTTTTTGTCATTGACTGAAGCTCCTTCAAGGTATTCTTGTGCTTCGAGATACCTTTTGACGTCATGAAACAAGGGTCGGTCCATTACTTCTTCGGTATTAATCTCGTGACAATGGGAAGGTTCATCCATCCGTTCAATGGTGATTTGAGGAGCCTCATTATCCCAGTTAAGTTTAAACATGGATGACATTGTAGCTAGCGCATCTGCTAGCTGATTCTCTTCTCGCGGGAAGTGCTCAAAGGTGATCTGCTCAAAATGTGGTAACAATGTCAAGACATGTTCTTTGTAAGGGATGAGGTTAGGGTGTTTAGTATCTCACTCTCCTTTGATTTGACTGATAACCAAAGCTGAGTCCCCAAATACAATCAATGATTTGATTCCTAAGTCGATAGCGGCCTTGAGACCAAAGGTACAAGCTTCATACTCGGCCATGTTATTGGTGTAGATGAAGCAGAGTCTAGCGGTGAAAGGTGTATGGAAACCTTCTGGAGAAATAAGTATCGCACCGATACCGTTTCCAAGTGCGTTGGAGGCACCATCAAAGTACAGAGTCCATCGGGATCCTTGTTCAGGTCCGTCATACGGTCTGTTCTCTTCAATGTTGCTCAAAGTCATGATATCCTTGTCGGGGAAGTCGAACCTCATAGATTGGTAATCTTCGACAGCTTGATGAGCTAGATGGTCAGCTAGCACACTCCCCTTTATGGCTTTTTGGGTTGTGTACTATATATCATATTCAGTGAGGATCGTCTGCCATCTAGCAATTCTTCCGGATAGAGCAGGCTTCTCGAAGATGTACTTAATTGGATTCATCTTAGAGATCAGTAAAGTGGTATGTGTCAACATATACTGCCTTAGCCAGCGAGCAGCCCATACCAAAGTGCAGCAAGTTTTCTCGAGCAGTGAGTAGTGAGTCTCACAGTCGGTAAACTTTTTGCTAAGGTAATAAATGGCATGCTCTTTTCTGCCAGACTCATCATGTTGGCCCAGTATGTACCCCATTGAATTCTCCAGGACAGTCAGATACATGATCAACGGCCTTCCTTCGACGGGTGGCATCAAGATAGCAGGTTCCAGCAAATACTCCTTAATTTTATCGAAAGCAACTTGACAGTCATCATTCCATTTAACCACCTGATCTTTCTTCAACAGCTTGAAGATAAGTTCACAGGTAGAGGTTAGGTAAGAGATGAACCTTGCAATGTAGTTTAGGCGTCCCAAGAAACCTCTTACCTCCTTCTCAGTGCGAGGGGCAGGCATTTCTTGTATAGCTTTGACTTTGGCAGCATCAACCTCGATGCCTTTGTTACTGACGATGAATCCCAAAAGTTTACCGGACCTAACTCCGAAAGTGCACTTGTTAGGGTTCAGTCTGAGCTTGTACTCTTTCAATCTGACAAACAGCTTTTGCAGATGGTCGAGGTGTTCTTCTTCTGTCTGTGAATGGGCTATCATGTCGTCTACGTAAACCTCTATCTCATGATGTATCATATCATGAAACAAAGCCACCATGGCGCATTGATAGGTTGCCCAGACATTCTTCAGTCCGAACGGCATCACTTTATAGCAGAAGGTACCCCAATGCGTAACAAAAGTAGTCTTCTCCATGTCTTCGGGGGCCATTTTGATCTGGTTGTACCCTGAAAATCCATCCATGAAAGAAAATACCTTGTGTTGAGTTGTGTTGTCAACCAAGATGTCAATGTGCGGTAGTGGAAAGTCATCTTTAGGGCTAGCCCTGTTTAAGTCTCTGTAATCCACACACATTCTGACTTTGTCGTCCTTCTTAGGCACAGGCACAATGTTAGCAACCCATTGTGGATAGGAAGTAACAGCAAGAAAGCCAGCATTGAACTGCTTCATTACTTCAGCTTTGATCTTTTCGGACATGTCGGGCCTCATTCGGTGGACTTTCTGTTTGATCGGTGGACAGTCTTCTCTTGTAGGGAGACGGTGAACCACAATATTTGTTTCAAGCCCCGGCATGTCTTCATAGGACCAGGCGAAGATCTCAACATATTCATTTAACAGCTGAACTAAACGCTCATTGACTTTTGGTTTTAGGTTAACTTCTTTTCTGTCTTCCTCTGTTCCCAAGTTAATAGTCTCTAACAACTCCTCGTGAGGTAGAATAGCCCTTTCTTCCTGTTGCAACAGTCTAGCCAACTCTCCAGGCACTTCACAGTCTTCATCACCTTCGTATTCGGCATGATTGACCAGATCTTCAGAGTTACTGAAGGCCATAGCAGAATTGTTACCCATGGAATCCGGAGTGGATGGGTACCTGCATTTTGTGAGTGTGGGTGTGTGTAAGGGATAGCCACCTTTAAACAAATAAAAATGTAAAAAGAAAGAAAATGAACACAAAAGTTTATATGTGAAAACGTCCATGATTCATTAAAATGGCATATGAAGATGAAAAATCAAGCCCTTACAAATGGACCTATATGCCTCGGGTAAGGCATAAGGCAAAAAGTGTACGAATTGTTTAAAAAAATTATTACAGACCAATAGAAAATGTTCGAAAGATAAATTACTGATTGATGAAAGTAATAGGAACAAAGTCTTTCGCCTCCCAGTTGTTCAACCCTCCTTCAATAGTTGGAAAGATCCAGTGTTCAAAATTGCTCTCCTCTTCATCATCCTCTAAAGCATGAACTCCATGATGGGTGATTTTCAGCGGCGGCCCTCCAGCCCGGGAGCGGCGTACAACATTTTGAGCAGAAGCAGTGAAACCCAGGCCGAACTTATCTGTCTTGTAAGGAAAATCTAGTAGTTGACCCCATACCGTGCTTCCTCCTTCCTTAATCACAGCCTTCGCATCTTTAAGGGATGACATCCGGGACACAGGTTTCGTAATGATGGGCACAGAAGTCATTGTCTCGGCTACCGCAACTTCAGGAGAAACCTCTTCAAAGTGCTGAAAGGGGGTCTCGATGAATTCACCATCTAATTCAACATAGCGGGATGAATTCATATGGCTTATCATATACTCCTCCTCGCCACGAACTGTCACAATTTTCCCCTGAACAGGGTACTTAAGCTTCTGATGCAGAGTAGATGTGACGGCTCCAGCATGATGAATCCAGGGCCTTCCTAACAAGCAAGAGTAGGAGGGACAGATGTCCATGACATAAAATGTGGAGTTGAAAGTTTTCGTACCCACTTTAATCGGGATGTCCACCTCCCCGTGGACCATCCGTTTAGAACCATCGAAGGCTCTGACTGGGCTTCAAAATTAAACCTTCACAGTCCAATATGTCCGATGCTTTCTTAGGCAAGAAATTTAAAGATGATCCAGTGTCCACTAGAACGTGAGCAAGAGTAGTCCCTCTGCATTCCACCGAGACATGCAGCGCATCATTATGCTTTCTTCCCTTAGATGTTAAATCGGCATCAGAGAAGCCAAGACCGTTGTTGGCTGTTAGGATGGCTACACACTCCTGGAACTGGTCCGTGGAGGTTTCCTGAGGCACATGGGCCATCTTAAAGAACTTGATCAAAGCTTTGGCATGAGCTTCGGAACAGAGTAACAAGGCCAGCATAGAGATTTTTGAAGGGTTTTGCCCCAGTTGTTCTACGACATCATAGTCGCTTTTATTAATTATTTTTAAAATCTCCTCCATTTCCTTTTGAGTGGTCTCGGGGATGACCAAAGGCTGAGCCCTCGTCCTGACTGGCGCTTCTTGGATCCCCTTACCATTATCAGTAGCAACAGCAGAGGGTATAACTATGGGAGTAACAACTTCTTCAATAACTGGAGTTCGCACAGAGATGTTGACCGGCACAGGAGTAACCTTAGGAGCATTTGAGGGTCTGAAGACTCCTTGGGGGAGCAATCTCCGGAGAGAAAATTCTTCCGCTGCGGGTGATCTTACTCGTCCCCTCAATATTTCCTATGTCAGGAGTCTCTTCATCAGAACTTTCTTCAACTGATTCAATCTACTTAACACCATGGTAGAAGATCTCTCCTCCATAATTCCACGGTATTGTCTTGTTAGACTTGTATGGATAGGCCCCGGCATAGTTATCTTCAGAGGTACAAACTTTGGATCGAGTGTAATCTTAACAAGTCTTTTAGAGACCTTGGAAAGACTGGTGGAAATGGTAATTATAGCAACATCGTTGATAGGAGTTGGAGTAACAGGAGTAACAAGAGTTTTCTCAAAGAGGATTTCTTGATTATCCATTAGGCGTTGGATGCCTAACTTCAACAGCGGACAGTCGGATTGTAGGGATGAACAAAGGTAGCAATCTTTTTCACAGCCCGGGAAAATCTCGGCTTTTAACTGATTCATCTTGATCATTGGTAATGGAGTCATTAAGTCATCAACAACAGCAACATAAAGATCTTCTACAACAACATGGACATTGTGACCATGTTTTGGCATTGGGGCAGAGATCACATTAGGTTTTTCAGGGGCGTCAAACTCCACCTCTTTGGCATCTATTAAATCCTGGATCTTATTTTGAGGGCCCAACAATTGTTGGTGTCGTTCCCCACGCTGTCTGAATGATAAGCACACTTCGCATTTGAATGGTAGTAGGGAGAAGAGGTATTCTGATTCTTTGGCGCCTCTTTCAAGCTTGTAAGGTTTAACTTCAACAGATGAGGGAAAACCTGAGCAAGTGTCATATTGATTCGGGTGAATTACCGTGCAGGCCTTTCCACCCTTGCTTGGATGGTTCTGGATTGACTGTTTCGAGGTTGATCCACTACATAATTCTGAATCATTACAGCCCCCACCGCTGGCCGACGCTCGAATCCTCTTTGACTTCTCTGGGAGTAAACAGATGATACTTCTTTCTTGGCTGGAAAGGTCTTCTTGATAGCAGCAGAAGCAGATGCATCCTTTTGAATTTCACCGCTCTTAATGCCAGCTTCAACTCTTTCACCAATCATAATTAACTCGGTGAACCCCGCAGACGAACTCCTGATCAAGTGATTAAAGAATGGGCCTGACAGGGTCCCCAAAAACATATCCACAAGCTCTCTCTCAGACAATGGTGGCTGCACCCTTCCAGCCAAGTCCCTCCATTTCTGGGCATACTCCTTAAAGCCTTCATTAGAGACCATACCCATACTTTGTAATTGAGTACGAGTAGGTGTTAAGTCCTCATTATATTGATATTGTCTGTAGAAGGCAGCAGCCAAATCCTCCCAATTGTGCACATCAGATCTCTCAAGCTGGTGGAACCAATTCAATTGTGTACCCGACAAACTATCTTGAAAAAAGTGGACCCACGGATCCTTATCAGAAGAATGAGGTTGGATCTTTCTGACGTAAGACCGTAGGTGCATCTTCGGGCAAGACAAACCATCATATTTAGCAAATGTAGGCACCTTGAATTTAGGGGGAATCACAATCCCAGCAACCAACCCTAGCTCCTCGAAATCCAACCCAGGCACCCTTTGTACCTCCATAGCCACCAGACGTTCTTCCAGATTCTTGTACTTGTCGTCTACAGGAGGGTACTGCTGCTCAGAGTAATCTTTATCCTCTTCTTCTTCTTCTTCCTCAGACTCGGAGGGCACTGCAGCTCCCTTTCCTTTTCCAACCCCTTTATCAGATGTTGAGGGGAAATCCAGGACCCTTCTAGCTTGGTTCTCAAATCTTCTTCCCAAAGTAGCTACACCAACCCTTTTCTTTTTCTTTTTCTCATTTTCTTTTTCCTTTTCCTTTTCCAGCAGTGCTTTAAGATCCTCCTGACCCTTTGCCAAGGTCATGAGTAGTTGTTGGAACTGTGAATTCTGCACTTGTAGATCTTTGACTGTCTGCTCTATATCCATCTTGCTGAAATAAATAGTAGATAGATAAGGAAACCTGGTGTGAAGACATGCTTATGCATATGATGAATGATATGTGTTCATGTAATGCATTCAAGGATTCAGAAATTCAAATTTGTTGCAAACAAAAAAGAACACACGTCATATTAATAAGAGGGAATTGTTAGTACATAAATGCCCCATGGGCAAAATAATACAAAATTCTAAGGTAAAAAGACGTTGCGCATCCTCTTTGGTGTGATGTAGGTGTTAAGAGTCTGCTCTTCGTAGAGTCGACGAGTAAGTTCCAAAACCTTCTTCTCACTGGCGTAGAAGTTGGCTTCAAAAGTGTTTCGTTCTTCCTTGAGTTGTATCCAACTCTTTTGCAAATCTTCCAATGATGTTGGCATGTCAGGATGTAGGAGGGTGTATGGAACCTCTCCTTCCATAACAGGCTCTTTGATCATAGGTAGAATGTAGGGGTAAGGCATCATAAGACTCTGGGCGCGGGTTCGTACCCACTTGAGGTAAGGCTCAAGGGGGATGGAATTCTTGTGTCCTAGTGTCTTACTGTCCACTTTGTTGGGCATCCTCCAAGCTCGGATAAACCTTTGTCGAAGTCCTTGAGCGTCGTTGTCGAAGTCAAAAACTAAGTCTGGAATCAGCATGTCATGAGGGACATCCCTTCGGGCATACCTAAATTGTCTCAGAGCCAAGCAGGGGTTGTAAGTAATGCCTCCCCTAACGCCAAGTAATGGTACATTAGGGAATTCCCCACAACGATCAATGATGATGACATTTTCTCTGGACCGAGAACACCAATGAACATCAGAATGTGTAAGAGTCATCAATCGTTGTGACCACCTCAAGCGTTGCTCATTCTTCAAGACTGACTGGGAAAGGTGAGAAATAAACCACCTTGCTAGAAGAGGAGTACAGCACATGAGAACACCTCTTTTCCTCATTGTTCGTGTGTGAAATGAGTGGAGGATATCCCCAAGCAATGTAGGCACAGGATTCCGAGATATGAAAATCTTGACAGCATTCACATCTATAAGCTGATCAGGGTTTGGGAACAAGACCAATCCATAGATGAGAAGTGCTACAATATCCTCAAAAGCTTGCAGATCTAGAGAATTTCAGCAGTCTTGTGCCTTCTCAAACAGAAACTTTGCCAAGAAACCCTTGACACCACTTCTGGTTTCCCAATGACCTTTGATATCAGATGGTTGCAAGTGTAAGGCTTGAGCAACATCTTCAGGCTTTGGTTCTCTTTCCGTACCTTTGTAGGGTAGTTGATGGAGAATAGGAATCCTCAGGAGTTGAAAAAATTCCTCCAAAGTAGGCACTAGTTGGTAATCAGGAAATGTAAAGCAATGGTGTAGGGGGTCAAAGAACTGGAAGAGGACTTTCACCATATCTTCTTCAATGTTAGAGTTGACCAAGCTGAGAAGTCTACCATGTCTTTCAGTGAAGGGAGAATTCTCTGGAATCTTAGAAGTAAGCTCCTTGAGTTGAGGAGGGATTCTCACAAGGTTGACCTGGATTGTTTTTCTGCAGAGTGATTCCATAACCTACAAAACAGGAACAAAGATGAATATCCAAACCCTTGAAATGGTTAGTAGATGCATATGATGCTTTATGATGTTCATGATGTATGCACAAGTATATGTACAAACAAATCACACAAGATCCTAGTTTCAGGCTTGCATGGGGTTTCATAGGTAAGTACCCTCTTGAAGTCAGTTGGCTCAACCTGTCCTATAAATAGTAACCGGGTTCTAAGGAGCTCAATATCACCGGATTATTTTCTGTGTTCATTGTTTCAGTTTAGCCACTTAACTGGCGACCGAAATATTCCAAGAAAATAACCCTTAATGAGTGTAGTATCGAGTATCTACCAACTTCGGACTGCACTAAAGTCGGTCATCTCACTACCCCTAATAAGGCCAAGATGGTCAAGTAAAGGTTCTAAAAGTCCATTAGTGCTTCATGACATCACTCAGCGGCCTTGTATTCTCTTTGATTGACTCAAAGGCTACCGGTACCCACAAATATGTCGCACTAATATAGATATTGCTTCAACCATATCGGTATACCCCGTACAATTTCCACAACGTATTGCTATTTACCTATAAATGTTTCCCAAATCTGGGTAGAGGATTTCAAACCCAAACAATAGAACCAAATGTAAAGAAATCAAAGCAAACAAGGTAAGCAGGTAAAGGTGATCTAAACCCTAAGGTAACCCCACTTTTAGATTATTCCCAAGAAGAGTCTCCAGTTCTGTGATACGGTGGGAGAACTGACTTGAGGTTTTGTGTTTGTGTTCGCAAATGTTTCAGTTTAGCAAGAGTCGCCACCGACTTTTTATTTTATCCAAAGGAAAGGTCAAAAAGAACAGGAAAGACCTTTGAGATGTTTTCTTGGGTTCGGGGGTAGATTATGAAAAGGGAAGGTGCAAGCACCCTTTTCATCCATGGTTATCCATGGGCTCTTAGTTACTTGTTTAGATCACTTGCTTTTGCTTTTCAATTGTTTGAAATGGTGGTTTGTGTGTGGTTTTGAAAATATTTTGAAAAGAGGCCTTTGTCTAGGCAACCTTTGTAATGATTCTTGTTTGAATGTATACAAAGGTGTATTGTCTTTTGAAAAGATGTTTCAATGTTTGAATGTTTGAAAGTTTGTTTTGGGAAATATTTTGAAATTGTGTTGTGAGGTGTGTTTGAAAATAGCAAGGATGTTTTTGCAAGTTTTGATCAAGTAACTAAGAGTTGTCTACCCTATCTACTCAAGAGTCTTTCCTACACATTTTTAACCCTTTTGACAGTGTTGTTTTACCATTGCATTTGGTAAACAACCTTGTGTTTGGATGTTAAACGGGACAGGCACGGGTCATGGTATTGACCATGATAGCAATTGTGCCAAGTATCTTAGCAAATTTTTGGAGGGACTAGATCATTTTGTTATAGGCAACCAAGATAGCGTCATCGAGGGACTATGATATTTTGTTTTGTTTTTGTTTTGCCAAGATACTCAACATGCATACCATGGCCATTTTAAAGGCAACAAGTGGATGAAACCCTAGGGGTGCATATGTGCATTGTGTTGTCAATTTACATGCTTTTATGTCTTGTATTAGGTCTAACTATTTGTTTTGATTTTGGATATTGCATACAAACCCTAATCTCTATCATGGTATATTTGAAAGCTATGCGTAAAAGTAATCTAAGCTATTACAATATTGATATGGGGAGGGGGATACAATTTTGGATAGGGGATTATTTTGCAAGAAATTAAAACCCTAAGTTATTACAACCAAATTGAATTTCTTTGCTCAAATGATAAATAAGCAATATTTAAATAGACAATTAAATAAATATGCAATATATTATAAATATGCAAAAAAATGTTTTTGTTTATTTTATGTATGTAAAAATAAAATATTTAATGTGTTAAAAAAAATAAGAAAATAAAAGGCTATTTTTGTTAAAAGGGTAAACCCTAATTTGCTTTACGAAAAAAAACATATATATCAATAATTATTTATTTATGTACAATAAAATAAAAATATGTACAAGTGTCAAAAAAATAAAAATATGTTAGAAAAAATATTATTTAAGTATGTAAATAATAAAAATAAAAATACAATATTTTTATGTATTATTTTCAAGTTTTTATTAAAGAAAATAAAAGTATGTTATTTAATAATGATTTCTATGTCCAAAAAAATAATAAAAAAAATAAAATAAAATATGAAAATTTATGAAAATATTTTTGGTAATTTTTTAAGTTTAGAAAAAAATAAAATAAAGTCAGAAATGAAAAAGAAATAGAAAAATATAAAAAAAATAATGAAATGGGCCAGGGGGTGCAATCAGCAAGCTGGGGGGCGCCAAAAGCAAGGAATAGCCAGACCCAGCCTAGCTACTTCATCTTCAACCTTCGTTCAAACAAAAATACGCGCGTTCTGAGTTCAACTTCGTATCTCCTGTTTCAATGCTTAAAAACAAAAACTTGTAACATGAAAGTTGTAGAGCATAATCACACGATTCCAACCATATAAAAAACTTAATCTAACTCTCAAAGACCAGAGAGAATTTCTCTGGCCCTAATTTCTAACCTAACTTTTTCAGAAAGTTCATCAATCAAATTCTCTCAGCACACTTAACTTAAATGAAATCTATGCATATGTACAACTTAAGGGCAATGAGGACTACAATTTTTATTCACAAACATAAGCCTAATGATTCCTAAATAGAGAGATAGAAATTTGAAAAATACCTGTTTCAGTTGAACTCGAGTATGGCAATGCAGGGGTTTTCAGTGAGGCCTGAGATGTTTGTGAGCTTGCCTGAACTTCCTCTGACCTTCCCCAATGCTTTGTTTGCTTTGAGCTTGCTTGAATAAGCCTGTAGAAGTCAACCTGCACAAGCTGAAATCAGAAATGGTGAAGCTTGCAAATGGAGTTACAGTCAATGGCCAATGGTTGGGATAGCTTAGGTGGGTTATATGGAATGTATTGGAACTGGTTTGGGACAAAACGCATGAGTGGTTTGTGATTTTGAAATCAAAATGCAGAAGCTACCCTGTTTTGCAAGAAGATGGTGTTTTTGTGTTTTGGAAGGCTTGAGGGTTGGATAGCTTGTGCTTCTGACTCAAGGAAATATGCAAAAGTTGTTTGGAATGCTTACAAACTTTGTTCTTATCAGATTTCAAAGATATGGATCTTTTGCAAGTTTACTTGGTTTTGAAGTAAAAGTGTGAAGTGATACAAGACAGGCCTGTACAGGCTATATTCAAGCACGCACAAGATTGTTGTACCTTTTCCTAAGTTTATGGAACTTGTTTTCTGCAAAGAGAGGGGTCCAAGGCTCAAGGGAACAAATTGACATAAACTTGCCTTTATCAAAATGGCATAGTTCACTTTTTGCCAAAAATGGATTAAACTCTTGTGTAAACTTCCATTGATCAGAATAATGCCTTAGACCATTGAGTTTGCATTCAATTTTTGAGTGTGGAAGGGTTTAAATACCTGTGAGCAAGTACAAGTGAGGCTGGATAGAGTTTGCAATTTGTGTCAACATGTAACATGCCATGGATCAAAGTGAGTTTTTTCCAAATTCAAACCTTTGATTCTCCCTAACCATAAATGATTTTGGAGAGTTATTGGACATTTTGGAAAGCTTGTAACATTCTCTACAATCCATATTTGAAATTCATTTTGAGATTCCAAGTGGAACTAGGTGAAAAATTTCCATGAAGATAGGTCAAAATCCTGCCTAAACTAGGGCAAAATTTCACTAAGTTAGAAAGTTTTTGGACCCTTATTCCAAAAATCATAACTTGAGATCCAAGCATCTTTTGGGAAAACTTTGTGAATCAAAGTTGTATATTTTGTGGAGGAATACAACTTTCATGTTGGAAGTTTTGTTTGAATCCAATTGCATCATGGTGAAAATGTTGGACAAAGTTGGGAAAAAATAAGAAAATTTCATAACTTAGAAAAATTCTAAGTTATGAAAATTTTCAATCTTAAACCCTAATTTGCAAAATTAGGTTTCTTGATGAACAAGTTTCATGTTTTGACACATCTTGATGAAAAATGACCCTTGGCACTTGATTTTGGCCAAAAAGTCAAAGTTTGACTTTTTATTGTACACTTGATTTTTGATCAATTGACTGGAAAATTCATTTGTCAATCCAATGCTTTTGAGATCTTTTGAACCTTCTGATTAGGCCAAGATGATGCCATTGAGTCCTTGAATCCATGATTGAACCCAATTTGTTATTGGCTAGGTAAAAAATCAGAAATTGCCCTTATACAATCAAAACCCTAAAAATGACCATTTTGCCTTTTTGATGATCTGATCAAATTTCTTGAGGAGTTGTGGTCCAAACTCGATCAAATGGTTCATATGAGTCTATAATGTTGATGTGAATAAAAAATTATGAGGTTTTACTGTAAATTGGCCACAATTGACTTTTTCCCTAATAAAGCTAATTTCTAGGTCAACTGTCCAATTGATTGGGCAAAAATTTGATTCAAGGCTTGAAACTTGGTATGAGCAATCTTATAAGTCCAACATGAAGTATGAAAGTCACTTTGAGCATTGAAAGTCCAAAAATCCCTGTGCAAACTCAAACCCTAATTTAGGTCATCAGTGCAAGGAGATGTCTTGAGCAGAGCAAACCCCAATTTGGTCTTGAGTTCAAAAAGTCTTGTGAGGGGAAATCATGATAAAATGAGAGGGAAAATTTTGGGGTACAACACCCACATTTTCTTGGGTCCTGATTTGTTAGTTTTACCAAAACTCTGGTTGAATTTTGGTTTGATAGAGTAATCACTACTTGTGTATTTTATGTCATGTGTGTGCCCATGTATAAAGTGTGAATCAAGTGGAGTGCGTTTCATAACTAAGTCCATGGCATTTATTGGTGTAGGAACCTTGCCTTGATATCCTATCCCTTTTCTTCCATTTCTGCTAACTCCATAGATCATTGAAGCCATCTTGCTTCTGTCTATGTTTTTAGCAAGAAACTTATGAAAGCTGTGATAATACTCTTTGATCATCTCATCAGCATTGTTGGGAGTTTCAGGGATTGTTTCCTTCTGAGAGTTTTGCAACTGGTTTTCTAATTTTGAAATTTTTTCTTTTAACTCAGAATTCTCCAATCTGAGACTCTCAGTCTTAGGGGTGTTCGCGGTGCGGTTTGGGCGGTTTTGAAACAAAAAATCATCCGAACCGTAAGAGAAAAAAACATGCGGTTCGGTTTGGTTCGGTTGGCTTTTAAAAATAAATCCGAACCAAACCAAACCAAACTAATGCGGTTTGGATTGGTTCGGTTGTTTCGGTTTTTTACAAAAATAATTATTATGTCATACATACAAATATATAGGAAAATATAATTTTATATTTAATTGTTCATACATTACCATAAAAAATTTATAATTGTTAAAATAAATTTATAATTTGATACATAAAATTGCGTATTATAATTTTATCTAAATATAAATAATGATATTAACAAGATTGCATTCTTAAATAAATATTATACAAAGAATATGATAAAATATATTTTGTGAAAATAGTATTTATAAATGAATAATATTTTATTTTTTATGATTTGTAAATTAAAATGAATATAATACAAAGTATGATAAAATATACACATAATACAAGTTGATTTCTCTAAAGAATTATAGAAATATATATTGGTTAGTAAGATTTTATAACATAATGCGGTTTTGTTTGGTTTGGTTCGGTTTGTAAAATACAAACCGCAAACCGAACCGAACCATGCGGTTCCACGAGAAAATGACCCAAACACATCCAAACCAAATGCGGTTTTTTGCAGTTTCGGTTTGGTTCAGTTCGGTTTTGCGGTTTTCTATTGGGCCGGTTTGGTTTTGAACACCCCTACTCAGTCTTATCGGAGTCATAAGCAAGATCCCTTTTCAGGTTTCTGAATTTGACTCTGATCTGCTGATACCTTTCCAGAATTTCATTAAGGCTTTCAGCTAATTCAGCCTTAGTAAAGTTTATAGTAAAGTCAGGGAATACCTCTTCTGTATTTGATTCAGAGTCTGACTCAGAAGCTTCACTGTCTTTAGATACGTTTGCTATGAGAGCTATGTTTGCTCTTTCATCATCTGATTCTGAGTCAGCTTCAGATGTGTCAGAATCATCCCATGTAGCCATGAGACTTTTCTTCTTTTCCTTGCCAAACTTCTTTTTGGGCTTCTCCTTCTAAAGCTTTGGGCAATCACTTTTGTAGTGCCCTTGCTCGTTACATTCATAGCAGATGATGTCTTTATTGTTTGGCTTTCTGTATCCTGAAGAACCTTCAGATCTTCTGTGTCCAGAGGAGAATTCTGACCTTCTGTATCTGGAGGAAGATTCATTCTGATTTTCTGATCTTCTGGGGTTCCTGAACTTCCTTTGTCTCTGCTTCTATAGTTGGTTCACACTTCTGGAGAGGAGAGACAATTCATCTTCTTATGATGAGGATCCATCAGAGGTTTCTTCCACAGCCTGCAAAACTTTGGAGTCAGATTTTCTGTTAGATTTTAAAGCTAATGGCTTACCTTGCTTTTGAGGTTCATCTTCTTATAGCTTTATCTCGTGACTTCTGAGGGAGCTAACAAGTTCCTCCAGAGAGATTTTGTTGAGATCCTTGGCTAGCTTAAGTGTTGTGACCATTGGCCTCCACTATTTTGGCAAGCTTCTGATGATCTTCTTAACATGATCAGAAGTGGAATACCCTTTGTCAAGAACTTTTAGACCAGCAACAAGAATTTGGAATCTTGAGAACATAGTTTCTATTGATTCACTATCTTCCATCTTGAATGCCTCATACTTCTGAATGAGTGCAAGGGCTTTGGTTTCTTTGACTTGAATGTTGCCTTCATGCGTCATTCTCAGAGAATCAAACATATTCTTGGCAGTTTCTCTATTTGATATTTTCTCATATTCTGAATATGAGATGACGCTGAGAAGAATTGTTCTGGCCTTGTGATGATTTCCGAACTCACGCTTTTGCTGATCAGACATCATTTTCCTATCAATCTTCTGACCACGTCCATCCACTGGGTGCGTGTATCCATCAGTCACCATGTCCCACAGATCAGCATCATGGGCCAGAAAGAAACTCTCAATTCTGTCTTTCCAATAGTCAAATTTCTCTCCATCAAAGACTGGAGGTTTGCCACTGAATCTGTCCCTTTCTTCATTGTTGTCATTGCTGATGTTTTGACTAGGTCCTGCCATTTGTGTTTTTCTGACGCTGGATCTTGTACTGACACGGTTAAGTGTTTAAGCTCAGAACCAGGCGCTCTGATGCCAATTGAAGATGTGAAAAACACAAGAAGGGGGGGTTGAATTGAAAAACTTAAATCAAAATCCTTAATAACACAGTATTTTTATCCTGGTTCGTTTGATCTCAAACTACTCCAGTCCACCCGTCAAGGTGATTTCGCCTCTCTCCAACGAGGTCTTAATCCAATAATCTTCAAACGATTACAACAACTACTTTAACAACTGTTAAAGTCTTCTTGAGTATAACCACAAGCCGGTTAATCTCAAGGAAATATTTTACAAATAATTGAACAAGACACTACAACATTTGTTGTCTCTGGCAACACTTTTTTAGGTAACATGTAGAAATTGTTGCCTTAAATTCATATAGGCAACGATTTACGATTGTTGTCAAAAATATGTTTGCAACCCTTGATAATCGTTGCCTAAAATACTTTTGGGGACGTTTATGGAGCGATACTCTTTTATTTTTTTGCCAACGGTTGTTAATTGTGCCCTTAACTGCTTTTGGGAACGATTTTAGAGCGTTAAAATATTATTTCTTTAGCAATGTTTGACAATTGTCCCCTAAAATATTTTTGGGAACATTTTTAGATTGTTACATTAATTCTAATAAAATGCTACATTTCCGAAATATTGTATAAATTTTTTTAGAATTATCAAATTTTTGGTGGCAATCTTCCCTCCAAAACTTATACACTAAAAAACAAATATTTTTCTCTAAACATTATTAATATATATAAAAAAAAATATTTTTCTAACACAGAAATTTAAAAATAAAAAATTTCAATTAAACAGAAAATAAAAAATTATATATATATATATATATATATATATATATATATATATATATATATATATATATATATATATATATATATATATATATATATATATATATATATATATATATATATATATTAGTCTAAAACTTATATATATATATATATATATATTAAAAAAATAGAAATCTAAAAATGTAAAAACTTATGTTATATATATATATATATATATTAGTCTAAAACAAAAATCTAAAACTTATATATATATATTAAAAAAAAATTCATTAAACAGAAAATAAAAAGGCCATGGTGCAGCGGCGGAGGCGGAAGAGGAAACGGTCCATCCTCCACATTCTGCAGCTGGCATGGTGTCACTTGCGGCGGAGGCGGAAGAGGAAACGGAAGAGTGGTTTCACTTAATGTGACCGGTCTACGCGGCGGTGAACTGGCGTCTTCCATCGGAGAGTTATCCGAGCTTCGAGTTTTGTCGATTCCTGAAAACATCTTCTTTGGCGAAATTCCGGTGAGTTTGATGAATCTCCGGGGACTTGAGGTTCTTGAGCTTCAAGGTAACAACTTTTCAGGAAATGTGTCTTTACAGATGAGTTATTTTGAATCGCTTAAACTTGTTAATCTATCTGGTAATGCTTTTTCTGGTAGTATTCCGGATGGGTTTATTTTTTCTAAGAATATGAAATTTGTTGATTTGTCTGATAATCAATTTTCTGGTTCGATTCCTGTGAATGATTCTGTTGGTTGTGATTCTTTGAGGCATTTGAAACAGTCTCATAATTTTTTGACTGGTGAGATTCCTCCTTAATTTGGGAAATGTAGAAACTTGAGGACCCTTTTGGTTGATGGGAATATATTGGAAGGTAAAATGCCTCTTGAGATTGGGCTTACGGTCGAACTTCGTGTTCTTGATGTTTCGTAAAACAGTCTCACGGGGAGAATCCCGAAACTGTTAGGTAATTGTTTGAAGTTGTCTGTGCTTGTTCTTACTGATTTGTTTGATGATCGCGGTGGTTCTGACGCGGGTAGTTTGTTGGAGGATAAGTTTAGAGGTGAATTCAATGCTTTTGTTGGGGATATTCCTCATGCAGTTTTGTCGCTTTCGAGTTTGAAGATTTTGTGGGCCCTGAGAGCGAATCTTGGCGGACGGTTACTTGTTGAATGGACAAATTCATCGTGCTCTCTTAGAATACTCAATTTGGCTGAGAATGATGTTACTGGTGTCGTGCCTGCGAGTTTAGGGATGTGTCGGAATTTGACTTTCTTGGACTTGAGTTCTAACAATTTAGAGGGATATTTGGTGTTGGATCAGCTCCGTGTTTCTTGTATGAACAACCGATGAGCCATACTCGATAATTTTCCCCTACCATTTTCTTTCGGGGTTCTGTTTGTTGCTTTTTAATTACTGTCTATTCTAATTGTTTGGTTGACCTAGATTTGTACTTTGTGAAAACAGGGGAACGTGTAGTATCCAGGGTATTGTCAGCTACGAATGAGGAAGGTCGAGTTAAAGGGGAGAACTCCATCGAACATGTCACATATGAGGAAGATGCTATTGATGCTGACGACAATGATGAGAGACTTACTAAATCATCTAATGCTTCTGATAAAGCATTTGAGGTCTTAGTAAGTGACATATTTACCTCGTGTTTTGCTTGTGATTTGTAGTACTTTGAAGAAAGAATTTTGCTGTAATGGTACTGTTGTCGAGGACCCTGAGTTGGGCCAGGTTTGTCTTCTTTTTTTCATGCGTAATGTACTATTATGCAATCTTTTTATTTCCTCTCATATAATGTGATTCTGTGTGTATTAATATGATTTATGTTTGGAGATGCCTTCACATGAAAGTGAGTTGAACCATATGTTTGTGTAAAAACTAAAAACCATGGTTGAATTCGAAAGCTACAAATCCAAAAACATCACTGGATTGTTCCATTGATACTGGATTGTTCGTTACTGGTTCATATGATCATTATGTTAATGTTTGGGACACTAACACCACTCAGGTTCACTTTAACCTAATTCTAATCATAATTTCATTATTATTTTATGATTATACATTAGCCAATCAAATTTAACTCCTTCATTGTGTTGTGTTGTATTGTATTGTAGGTTGTGGTGAATTTTAAAATGCCTGATAAGGTGTATAAGACTGCGATGTCTACATTGTCCACGTCTCATATGCTTATTGCAGTTGGAACTGAGGATGTACAAGTTCGGCTTTGTGAATTGTGATATTGCTTCGGGGGCATTTGCTCATACTTTGTCTGGTCATCGAGGTGTGTCGGTGTTCTCGTTTCAACTTCTAACTAACTGTTTTCTGTATTATTATTTATGCTGTGTGTTTCTTACAACAAGTGTTAGCTTATATTTTCAGTCAAGTTATTTCATAGTTAATCTTATAAGAGTAAATATCCTGTCTAAGATGGTGCAGATGAGGATAAATATTTTTAATTTATTTATGTATAATTTGGCCCCTTCATAAAATGTGTCAAATTCTGCCACTGGAAGATAACTATATTGAATTCTAACATTATTGGGAACTGCCGTGTCTGTGTGTGATTGTTCTTATTGCATGATGTGATAAATATTATTAAAAGAATGTTTTTGCCTCGCATGATTT
This sequence comes from Vicia faba, assembly GCA_948472305.1. Lineage (NCBI taxonomy): Eukaryota > Viridiplantae > Streptophyta > Magnoliopsida > Fabales > Fabaceae > Vicia > Vicia faba. The sequence goes on from OX451738.1 coordinate 262,634,867, forward strand.
CTATGATGTCAGATGGTGTAATGACTGTTGAATGGTCTGCTTCAAGTGAATGGGTCTTGATTACTGGGGGGTGTGATGGCGCCATACGTTTTTGGGACATAAGGCATGCTGGTTGTTTCCAAGTTTTAAATCAATCTCGTACACAGCTTGGAAGACGTCCACCAATACTCAAACGTTCTTCCATAACTAAGGTTTCTTTTTTTAACTTTAGCTTATTCCTTGTTTATAATTTGGGAGATTTAATAGCTGATTATTGCAAGTCATGATTATTTTGTTTGTGTATCTGAGATTTCACCAAGTACTTAATTTCAATGCAAGTATTATGCTTGTTATAATCCCAAAGCCTTATAACTCACAGGAATCAAGTACAAAAATGCATGCTGCACAGAAGAAATTTGTCAATGGCAGTGGCAGTGGACAACTGCCAATTGGCAGGCTATCATCTAGGGGACCCATGAAGCAGAAATTACAGTTAAGCGTTGCATGGTTGAGTTGAAAAATAAATAAAGGTGTTTATTATTGCTATAATTTTAGAGTGAATAAATAATTTAAATGCACACATTTCTGAAATTTGTGGTATTAATTGAACATTTATACATCAAAATTGTAGTGAAGATCTTATTTTTTTTGTAAGAAATGATCTATCATTGAGTTATCCATGTTTATGCAGGAAAAATAAGTCTTTTAGAAAAAGGTTTTCTAGCAAAATGCCCATCAATAATGTTGATTGATGATTTATGTAGATCTTCACAAGTCAAAGGAAATGGATGCAACCAAGTCAAACAATGGTGAAAAACCGGGCAGCAGCGTTAACCGTAGCTCTAATCAAAATCAATCAAAAAAAGGAACTCGACAAGAAAGTGTTAAAAATCGGGCAAAAGTCAACGAAGAAGATGCAATCACAAATAGAGAAGAAGAAAAAGGTAATTAGTTTCATATTTCATAATAATGATTTCATGTATTATTTACATATTGGTAGCAAACATGTGATATCATGTTGTTGTGTTATTACTTTATAGAAACATCCCAAAGAAAAACTCGTGGGAAAACTTTGTGCAAAAAGATTCATGCAAGATACATACATACATACATACAGTTAAAGGCTATTGTAAGTCCTGAATAGTGAGCCAAAAACAGAATGGTTTTCATAATTGATTTATTTGCTAGTAAGCTCATGTCACCTATTACAGTTTAGAACGAAAATTCACATCCATTAAAAACCTTCATAATTAATTCACATCCATGAGATGTGAAGAATATAAACAATGTGTTTTGCTCATTGGTTTAGTTTTTATTTGTGCGAGGTTTAATTCTTGTTGATGTCTTAATTGTCCTTTGGACCAAAAATACTTATGGTTAATGTGTTTTATTTTATTTTCTTATGCAGCAATGTATCAATGAAGATGTTGAAAAGGACGATATAAATGATGAAATTCAAGAGGACGACATAAATGATAAAATTTAAGAGGACGACCTAAATGATAAAATTCAAGAGGACGACGTAGATGACGAATTTCAAGAGGACGACATAGATCTAGATGATGAATTTCAAGAGGAGGATATAGATGGTGAATTTCAAGAGGACGACGTAGATGAAGAATTTATGGAGGATGACATATCTAACGAATTTCAAGAGGACGATCTGGATGCTTTACTCCTAGAAGACAAACTTGAATGAGTTGGATGATGTCTTTTTTTTGGCTTGTAGTTGAAAGCATTAAACTTGAAATATGATTTTTGTTCTTTTGGTGAACTATGTTTTTAGTTATTTTACTAGGGTCATACTTCAAAGTATTAAAAGTAATATTGTTACGTTAGGCATTTTGTGTACTCAATATACTATATCTTGAATTAAAGTTTGAACTCGATTTTATTATATTACAACTTTTATGGATGTATGGTTTAAGTTATATAATCAATATTATTTTTGAAGCCAATTATTATTGACTATATTATTTTGATAATAATTGCAAAATTGTATATTTTATGTGGACACTATAAAACAACAACCTATAAGCTATGGCTACACTTCAAAAACGATCTTCTTGATTCAGGTTTAAGGCAACGATTGTTAATTGTAGCCGAATTTGGCAACGCAACGCTTAAAAAACGTTGTCTCAGAGGCCGTAAATAATCGTCCCCTATTCCTTTACTATAGGCGACGTTTTTCAAAAGCGTTCCCAAAAATCATAAAAAAACGTTGCCTCAAACAATAGGCAACGCTCGCATAGGAGACGCCCAGAAAACGTCCCCTATTGTTTTAGGCAACAATTTTCAGAGTTCTGGCAACGTTTTTCAATTGTTGCTGGAGAGCCTAAATGTTGTAGTGAGAATGTGTTGTTTTTTCTAACAAAACAGTATATCACAACTGTGATAATTACACAAATTAAGCTTGGAATAGAGTAAATTTGCTAGAGCTTGAATTAACGTGATTTGGAAACTCTCTGCAAATTGATGTGTGCGTACGTACGTGCTTCTTTCACAAGAAGACTTGTTTATATAGGCAAGCAAGAGACGTTGTCCATAAATCAAGTTTAATGATAATAACACACTTTCCTTTTGTAGAAGATCTTGTCTGAAGAAAGTCGTTAGCATTTAATTTTGTCTTGAATAACCAGTAACGCTTCAGAGTCTTCTTTGCTTTAACTGTTGATAACGCTTCAGAGTGTTGATGACTTGGTAAAGAAGTCTTTGTTCATAGTTAGAGTGTACTTGTTTAGGCGCAGATTCTGGTCATCAAACTTCAGCGTAAAGCCTGCTTTGCTTTCAGCGTGTAATGCTTTATTGCCTATCTTCTGATGTTGATCCCATTAGAACTTCTGCATATACAAGTCATAATTTTAAGTAGCATATTTGTTCTTTGTATATATCTTTGGATTTATTTATTCTTTGTATTTTGTTATCATCAAAACTCTAATCAGGGGTTGTAGAATCAAACTATGTTCTAACAGATCCAAGTGGTTTAAGCATTGTCCAAGTCAATTTGCCATTTTGGGGAGAAAGTTAACATTGCCATTCTTGAAAAGCAAGCTTTATGCACAAAGTCAATTCTTGAGCCTCTCACTTGTTCCCTCTAATCACACTTCATCTACAAGGTCAGAAGCAATGTGATTAAAGTGTTTAACCACTCTACGGTCAAAGGTACAAGGCATTGAAACTTGATTTTTCAAGAAAATCACATGTTGAGCTTAACATGTGATTTTAAATTTTGATCAACTTGAGCTTCTCCAACCTTTCCCTATAAATAGAGACACTATTTTGCAAGCTAAGGAACGAATGGACAAGCCTTGAAACTCCCTCAAACTCCATGAAATCATAAATTGCACCAAACACTCCATAACTTTCCATTTCTAACTTTGAATTCCAAATACACAAACCACTCATATGTTTTCAATTTCAATCATTTAAACATCATCCATACACCATATAGAAGTGATCCAAACACTTGAACCACTTCTGTAACACCTCCACCACTATCCACCATTTTCAAAACTCAACTCTGCACATTGACTTCTATAGGAAGATTCGTCCACTCTAAATCCAAATTAAGCATTGCAATAGCTTCCTAGGAGTCCAATGAAGCTATTCAGATCATCACAACACCTCCATAAGTGCTCAAACTTCAAACATGATTTCCAGTTTTGAGGTAAGTTTTATCAACTTTGAACTCTCTCTAAAAGCATCATTAATGGTTACTTTGTGAATAAAAAATATAGACATCATAGCCCTGAAGCTAACCATGCCATTAGTTTTCATTTATGTTGCCTGAGTGATGCGAACTTTGAGTTGGAAATTTCTGAAAAAATTAGGTTTTATTTGGTAAAAATAGAAATTCATGTTTATCTTTGATTTATAGCTTTAATTATTTACATGGTTGAATTCATGGTGAAAATGGAACAACTTTCATGTTTACAATTTTGAAAATGGTTGAGAAATGAAGAAGTTATAGTTTTGGCCATGGAGTTATCCATCACTGCGCGGGCAAGGTTGAAAATAAAGTTCAAATTTTTAGAAACAAGTTTATTTTATATTTAATAGTTGTTGTTTTATACAAGGATGAAACAACCACCTCAGTGGTAGAGGAAGCGCGCGTAAGGTATTAATGTGTAGGGACCTGGGTTCGAGCCCCAGTGCAACCCCTTTTGGTTTTTTCTTAATATTTCCTGGAAGATTCAATACATCAAGCAGCGCGCTCATGTTATGCAACCTTGTGGTTGGACCATCAGATCTACCAGTCATTTAATCCAAGGCCTCAAATGTGCTTGCTCACTATGGACCATCAGGAATTAACCATATGGAATCATACTGGTGCTGGACTTTATTCTGGGCTTGGATCACATTTTGAGTTCTCACCCCCCTGATTAATTCTTTAACATAGGCCCATTCATCATTTTTTATTTTATTTTTGTTTTCTGACTCATACAAAAAAACTGTTTTGGGTCTAACTCTTTTTACTCATTCTTAACCCCCATTTTAACTTTTCAACCCCAGCCCAATTATTTTCATATTCTTTATATTTTATTATTATTTATTTATTTATTTATTTTATCTAAACTAAAAATACAAAAAATATATTTTCTTAAATTAACAATATTTTAGTTTAAATATTTTATTTTTGTTAAATTAAATTTTATTATTTCTTTTACATTGTAAAATATTTTTTCTAATTAACATTAACAAAAAAAAAATTTCTAAACAAACTAAATTAGATTTAGGTTTTATTTTAATTAACTTAGATTTTAGGTTTTGATTAAATAATTAATTAACTTCTTTTGTGAATAAAATCAATTAGTCTAATTAGGTTAAAACATTAAACTTTTTCTCCATCAAAAAAACCCTAAAAAAACAATTTCTTTTTGCCTCTCCATCTTTACATTTTTGTATTATTATTGTAATTCATATTCAATGGTTTGTAATAGTAATTAGGGATTTATTTCTTTCCTCCCCTCATTTACAAACATGTACCCCCCCCCCCCCCCCAATTCTCAAAATGTTGTAATAGCGTAGGACATTTAAATTCCGCAATTTATCGCTTTCCTTATTATTGCTAGTAATTTGGGTTTGCATGACAAGACTTAAAATCAAACCATAGGAAACCCTAATTCAAAGACGAAATATTTTAAATCAAAACACCTTGCACACATACACCTCTAGGGTAACCCACACTTGTTGCCTCGGATGAAAACAGTCATGTCCCCCGAACGTGAGATGTTTTAGCAAAGACTCCCGATTAAAAGTAGTCCCTCAATGACCCTTTAATGTTACCTTCAATAAACGATCTTAGTCCCTTACGAAAATTGCTAAAATATCTTACAAGTTGCCTCTTATGACTATATGATGACCCACGCCTGTGCCTCACATCCAATGATATAGCACTCTACCAATTAATGGTAGAGTAGTACTATCTAAAGGAGGAAGAAAAGAACAAATACTTTTTTGAGTAGGTAGATTGCTCATAATTTCTTGCTCACAAACCAAAACCATTCACACCTCACACTTTCATAACACTTTTCAAAAAAACATTTTGTATAAATTCTCAACGATACGAGAACCATTATAAAATTTCCTTACATTCGCATTTTCAAACATCTTTCCAAACATTCCTTTTCAAACAAATATTTTCAAAACCAACACTTTGTATACATTCTCAATGATACGAGAATTGTTGCAAAGTTTTTCGTACGAAGGTGTTTTCCAAAATATTTTCAAACATACACAAAACACAAAGCATTTCAAAGTGATCAAGCAATAAAGAGCCCGTAGATAACTATGGATGAAAAGGGTGATAATACCTTTCCTTTTCGTAACCTACCCCCCGAACTCAAGAAAATTCTCAAAGAGGTCTTTCCTATTATTTTCACCCTTTCCTTTATTGGATAAAATAAAAGTTAGTGGCAACTCTTGCTATCCGCAACATTTGCGATAAAACACAAAACACCCAAGTCAGTTCTCCCACCATATAACAAATGGGTTTGGAATAAAAGATTGGGGCATGTTAGTATGAGAATAATATCTCAGATTAATAAACTCAATCTGATCAGAGGACTTCCTAACCTAAAGTTCAGCTCAGATGCTCTGTGTGAAGCATGTCAAAAAGGCAAGTTTGCAAAACCTTCTTTCAAATAATTAAAAAAAATGTTGTTTCAACCTCTAGACCATTAGAACTTCTTCATATAGATCTGTTTGGACAAGTGAAAATTGCATCCATCAGTGGCAAGAAGTATGGATTAGTGATTGTAGATGACTATAGCAGATGGACATGGGTAAAATTCTTAAGACTCAAGGACGAGTCACACTCTTTGTTCTCTACCTTATGTAACCAAGTTTAAAACGAAAAAGATTTTGAAATTGTTAAAGTCAGAAGTGATCATGGTGGGGAATTTGAAAATGAAAGATTTGAAAACTTTTTTAACGAGAGTGGAATTTTTCATGATTTCTCTTGTCCTAGAAATATTTAACAAAATGGAGTTGTAGAACGAAAGAATAGAATTTTACAAGAAATGGCCAGAACCGTGATCAACGAGACTAACATTGCTAAAAACTTATGGGCAGAAGCAATTAACACATCGTGTTATATTCATAATAGAATCTCAATAAGACCTATTCTGGATAAGACTCCATATAATCTGTGGAAGAACAAAAAGCCTAAAATCTCTTATTTCCATCCATTTGGGTGTACTTGTTTTATATTAAACACTAAAGAACATTTGAACAAGTTTGATTCTAAAGCACAAAAGTGTCTCATGTTAGGATACTCTAAAAGCTCAAAAGTTTATAGAGTATATAACACAGAAACACGAATTGTGGAAGAATCTATTAGTGTCAGATTTGATGATAAGTTTAGCTCTCAAAAGTCAAAGCATGGTAAAAACTTTTGCAGATATATAAGTTCAATTTACAGGTTCTAAAAACATATCATCGGAAAATCCTACTAGAAATTCTTTGTCAAATACAGAAGAAGATGTCTCAAATATTACAACAACTTCTGAAGACTCCATCCAAAAAAGACAATCCAGAAGCAGCTTAGCTCATCCAAAAATCATGATTATGGGAAAGAAAGATGACCTAATCAGAATAAGATCTACATTTAGAATTTCTGAAGAATCACTCATGGGACTAGTATCTCTGATCGAGCCAACTTCCATTGATGAAGCTCTTCTAGATAATAATTGGATCCTTGCAATATAGGAAGAACTAAATCAATTTACTAGAAATGACGTGTGGGATCTAGTTTCTAAACCAAAAGGCTTCAACATCACTGGAACCAAATGGGTCTTCAGAAACAAGATAAGCGAACAAGGAGAAGTCATCATAAATAAAGCACGACTGGTGGCACAAGGTTATAGTCAGCAAGAATGGATAGACTATAGAGAAACCTTTGCTCCAGTCGTCAGGTTAGAATCTATCATACATTTAATTTAGTTTACTGTAAATAATGGCATCCCTCTTTATCAGATGGATGTTAAAAGTGATTTTTTAAATGGTTACATTGATGAAGTTTATATGCACCAACCCCCTGGCTTTGAAAATATAAAACATCCAGAATATGTTTATAAACTTAAGAAATCATTATATGGTATGAAACAAGCTCCCAGAGCTTGGTATGAAAGAATAAGTAATTTTATTTTAGAAAATGATTTTACCAGAGGGAAGGTAGACACAACCTTATTCTGTAAACTATTTAAAATGACACTCTATTTTATCAAATTTACGTAAATGATATAATTTTTGGATCTACTGAAGCATCCTTGGGAAAAGGATTTGCTAAGTCTATGCAAGCAGAGTTTGAAATGAGATTGATGGTTGAACTCAAGTTCTTTATGGGTATCCAAATCAATCAAACTCTAGAAGGAACCTTCATTCATCAAAGCAAGTATGTCAAAGAACTTCTGAAGAAATTCAATTTGTCCGAATGTAAGCCGCCCAAAACGCCTATGCATCCTACATGCATTCTAGAAAGGGAAGAGGTAAGTAAGAAAGTAGAACAGAAGCTCTACAGAGGTATGATTGGTTCTCTCTTATATTTAACAACTTCAAGACCTGATATTTTGTATAGCGTTTATCTTTATGCTAGATTCCAATCAGATCCTAGAGAATCTCACTTAACAACAGTTAAGTGAATTTTCAAGTATCTGAAAGGTATTACTAATCTTGGTCTTTTCTATAGAAAATCCAGAGAATATCAATTAGTAGGGTACTGTGACACTGACTTTGCAGGAGGCAGAATAGAAAGAAAAAGTAATTCTAGAAGCTGTCAGTTTCTGGGAAACAACCTAATCTCGTGATCCAGCAAAAGACAATCCACTATTGCACTGTCAACTGCGAAAGCTGAATATATAGTTGCAGCTGGATGCATTACACAAATTCTCTGGATGAAGAGTCAGCTTGAAGACTTTAACATATATGAGAGTAACATTCATATCCTCAGCGATAATACTTCTACTATTTGTCTTTCAAAAAATATCATTTTACATTCTAGGGATAAACATATAGAAATTAAACATCATTTTATTAGGGACTATATTCAGAAGGGAATTCTTTCTTTAAACTTTATAGACACAGGCCATCAATGGGTTGACGTCTTCACTAAACCCCGTTTTGAAGAAAGATTTAATTTCATTCTGAATCATCTCAGTATGGAATTATGCCCAGAATGATAAGGTAGTTTCTGTATATTTAACCCTCATAACTTTATGCCTTATTTTTTTTTTGTGAACATCTGAATAATAGTTCTTCAGAAGTGAGAAAAAAAGTTGTATCAGAAACTATCCAGAAGATTTAAATGTTCTTCAAAAACGTTTCATTTCTAATATAGAAGAAAGAAGTTTACAATATCACATATGTCAACTCTAAATGCAAGGTCACCCTCTAAGGCTGAACACGTGTTCAAAATCTGAAGGGACTGAAACATTGATGCATTAAGGTGAGTCAAATCGGTAATTGTTCCATATCTTCACGCTATCCCTCTCTTTAGGAATCATTAAATGCACGTAATCATTTTCTTTAACTCTTTTAAATTAAAATCAATTTTTTGTTGGCTATTTATACTCACAAAACTATCACATATTTACTCTCACTCACTTTTCTATCTTCATCTGTTCATCTTTCAAAAACCCTAAAAGAATCTATGAACAAAATGGCTTCCTCTAAACAAATTCCTCAAGTTTTTCCTGGTTCTTCTTCCACAAATGAAGAAAGGTACGTCGAACCATCAAGAACGCTTCTCACACCCATTGATTCTATGGAATTTATTTGTGAGCTTATTATCGATTTCGTTAGCATGAAAGAAAACAGGTATGACTTAACCTCTGATGTTGAGTTCCAAGGATGAGCGAAATACTTTGATCGTCTCATAGGTCCAGTTTTTCCAAAACTAGTAAAAGAATTATGGATCCATGTCACAGCTTCAAATCATCAGGTAACATCCAACGTTATAGGAAAGAATATCATCATCACTGAAGTTCTTATTGGGAAGCTCATAGGTCATGACAGCGACGGCATTAGATGCAGTGATATGACAGACAAAGGATCTGACTTAACCATTGTCTCAAAAGAAATTTTTTCTTCTAGCCAACCATCCAACAAAATCAAAGATCTAAAGGATTATCTCGGAATTTGGTCCAGAATAATTTCGGGGTGCATAAATGACAGGAAACAAACCAGCTCTTCAGACTACATCAACATTGATCAACAGTACCTTATGTACTTCATCGCCACCAAAGCTAAAGTTCATCTTCCACATATTTTGTTCAACTATCTGAAGACGAGTGCAAAAGAAACAAGAGAAGAAGAAATAACAAAGAGAGATTGGATTCCTCTGGGAAGACTCATTTCAGATATTCTGATAGAAAACAGACTGATAGAACATCTGACTGAGACTCAACAAGAAAGTGTTCTAGAAGCTTGTGCTGGAAAGCCCCTAAACTCCAAGAATCTGAAGAAGATGAAGATTATTGAAACTATTAATAAGGATCCAACAATCACCGCCAAGGAAGTAATCACCACCCAAAGAGTGCCTTTAAAGTATTTCCCTCTCTTCACTTAAGAAAACTCATCTCCAGAAACTGTTCTCAGGTATTTGGAAGCTTTCAAGAGTGATGGTACGATTCCACATGTGAACATTCTTGATTTAAGGCAACAACCTCTGGAAGCTTCTCCCGAAAAATCAAGAAAAAGGAAAGTGGTTGGAGAAGGAACTTCTCAGAAAACCCCCAAAACTGCCAGAAAGAAAGGTAACTTGTCTTTTATTTCTGTTATTGAATCGGTATTCTTATCAACATCTGAAACTCCATCTTCTCCAAAACCCACTGAAGATCCATCTCCTCAAACCCTTGATGATTTTGACTTATATATTAACACCTCTATACCTACAAACAATCCTCTGATTAATCCACCTTCTACCCATTTTGATCAGACTAAGCCAAAACTTGCACAAGTTCTCTCTTATATGGATCAATTTGATCCACTATTTGAAGCTCCTAAAACCGAAAAATACAAATTTTGACTCTGATACCACATCATCCATCTCAGGTATCACTTTCCCTCTCACGATCTCTCAACGACCAATAATCCCCACAACTACATCATAAACTTTCTCCACTCCAGACCTTCCATCTCCATATCTTTCAACACCACCCAAATCATATATAATTATTTCTAACTCCCCCTCTCCTAATAACTACCCAAAAGATCCCCTCAGAATAATCATTGATTTAGAAGCTTGGGACAATCTAGTCACAAGTTCCCAGAAAATAGTCGTTCCAAAACCAACACCAAAAATATCCAAATCAGATGTTGGTAAATCTTTGTTGATTTTTGAAACAGAAATACAAGAATTGGTTAACTCCTTAAAGCTACATTTCATGGAGAATCTTAACCCAGGTGCTTCTAATTCTCACTGGAATCAGTTTAGAAAATGGTTTAACTCTGAATCTCTGAAGCTAAAAAAGCTCATCTATGAAATCACTCAACAGAACTTCTGTGATTACCTTAAATTATTCAAAGATCAAGTTCTGCGAAACTAAGTAAAGAAACCCCTCCTTCTTCTGGACAACACCCGTTGGGAAGCCCCTCAGACATCAGAGTATAATGAACCGTCTCTTGAACCTCTTCCTCTAGTCATGTTTCAAGACAAAGGCAAGGCAGTCGAAGAATCTCCTGAGCAAGAATCAGTTGTAGTAAGTTCTAAGAATATGGTCTCTTATGCTGAAACAACCTCATCTTCTCTTGTGCTGAAAATTCTGGAGGATTTGAAGAAAGAAAATGTTGTGTTTAAGGAAAGGTTAGACAAGTAGGGTGAAACTAACAAGGAAATTAAGGGGATACTTGGGAAACAAGAGGAATCAAACAATCATATCAAGAGTTTATTGGAAGCCTTGTTCACACGACATCCACCTCCTCAAACATTGCTCTGATATTTTTTAATTTTTGTTATTTGTTTCTCATTTTAATCTTTTGTTTACTTATGTCCTCTATTTATCTTAATCCAATTTGAATACAAAATCCTTTCTTGTTACATTTACGTGTTTTTTACTTTTTGATTCTTGACAAAAAGGGGGAGAACATAAGATATTTTGAATATAACAGTATAGAGACTCAGTCTCAAGCATTTTGAATATCACAACTTCTGTTTTTATCCTCTGAAAGCAAACAGGAAAAATCTCTTGAAAAGACACTTTTGTCCCATTGACATCTGAAATGTTTTATCACAAAACTCTGATCAAAACATCTTTAGAGAAGTAGTTTTTCTTTATCTGAGTATTTAACTCAAGGGGAGACTTTAATTCTTTATATTCTTAAGTAATCTATCAAAATATACAAGTTTTTGTCATCATCAAAAAGGGGGAGATTGTTACAACATAGTTTGGTTCTACATCCTTGTAAGAGTTTTGATGATAACAAATACATTTTATATATAAAGAACAAATACGCTCTCTAACAATGTATTATAATATGCATGGAAATTCTTATTCAAGAAGCATAGAAGATGAGAGAGTTGCGTTTTTTTAAGCTCTGTTGTGACACATCTTACTTAGAAGAAAATCAGTGTAAACACGCTTAAATGAAGAAGTTCTAATGTTACAACTTCTGATTGCACCAACGTTGCGAGCCAAACTCTGACATTCGGATAAATTAAAGTTCTGGAAGAACAAAAGAAAGTATAAACGGTAATATTCATCTTCTAATATGATCTCAAGAAAGTAATATTTTGATACGTTACAAATCATTCATTACAAATCAAAAAGTAACGGCTGAATCAAGATAAGATCTATATTTTTGGAAAGTACATTAACTATACTTTATCAACCTCCTAAAAGAATCTTCTTGTGTCTCTCATGCATCACCTATATAAAGAACACGTGAAGAAGAAATCGAACACAACTCTATTGCACATTGAAAAAGAAAATTATTATTACTATATTATATATGTTCTTTTTAATCGTGTATATATCTCTTTTGTGATATAGTTTTATTTAGAAAACATCTTTGTACACACTCCAAATTGTTTTATCTTGTAATACCTTGAGAAAATCGAGTTATGGTTTAAACTCAAGAAGAAAGTGATATTAGTCATTATATCTGTGTAATCAAGTTTTTATTAGTGGATTAAGACCTCATTTGAGAGAAGCGAAATCACCTTGGCGAGTGGATTGGAGTAGTTTGAGTTCAAACGAACCTGGATAACCAACATGTCTATTGTCTTAATTCTCTTGAAATAAGATTGCTTGCATCCTCACTTTCCACAACTTAAAAATGTTGTCTTCGAATAACTTATCAATCTTCCAATTAGAATTCATGGTGATCACTTCTAAACAAAATTTCTTTGTCCTAAGATGGATGCCACTTGTTGTAAAAACTCTAATAAATATTGTGAATTTGTTGATAGTTTCAAACACACAAATAAATTTGATGTGTGGGACAAAGAACAATAACAACTAAAATAAATTTTTTTTAAAAATAATAACGGATAATTTGCCAAGAGTGAAGGCAAAACCGCAATAAGTAAGAAGTAGATAAAAGACAAAAATAAATAAATAAATAAACATGTTTACTCAGTTAGGTGGGGGGAGAAAACATATATTCAATTCACTCACTATACTTTCAAAAATTATTACAATAAATTAGAAAAGAATTACAAAAAAAAAACAGTCAACCAAGTTCACAAGAATAAATCCTTTTCTACCCAAGTGTTTAAGAATATCTTCAACTCATTTATATGAATCACATAAATACGAGGTGCTTAGAAATGTTTCCAAATCGTCTTAGATACCTTTTTATTTTAATTTCAAAAACACAATTATATAAATTTATATCCTTCAAAAGTTTTAAGATATACACTCATGTGCTATATTGCTTTTAAACCGTATCTATAAACATATATGTTTCACATAGTAGCGGCAAAAACATAGAACATAAACAAATTATCAATATTTAGAATATACAACATTTAAATCATGAAAATATTAAGAATAGTTGGTGGATCATGAAACATGAATGTTCACATGATGTTGAGGGGATTTGTAAAAATGACATACTAGGCCCACCTTTACACTACAATGAATTTCACTTTTCTCCTTTTTTTTTTCTTTTAATGCTTCTTATGTTTTCTCCTCTGGTTTTGTTTCCAACTGTTTCTTGTGGAGCCAATAGGAGTTTTGAAGCACATGGAACATTGTAGTATGTTAATTAATGAGTCATTGAATTTTGTTAATGTTGTGGTTTTGTTACATATGGAAGTGGCCAATTGAAGCTTTGCACACAGGCCATCATATAATTCATGTATATTAATTAGGGCCCCTGCTTCTCGGAAAGCTCAGTCACACTTTCACATTAAATTATGATAGCACATTACAATGTCAATGATGGGTTTGAGTCTTAAAATTAAGTCAATGAATGGAAATGTCGGTATAAAATCCAAAACGTGTTTATCTAAATTGAAACATTAAAAACTAGAATCTAAATGTGCAAAACACTGTCTCAACAAGTGTTCGATTTATAGAATATGAATTTGTGTTCTACAACAAGATATATGTTTTTATTGATATTTGAACCTTTAAATTACTCAATTATAAAGCATGACACTAAATAGTAATATTATAACAAAAATATATTAAAAAATTATAATATAACACGCCAATCAAAATAGATAATGCATAATATCGTGTATAGATACATAATACCAAACGATCCCAACAATATATATACTACTATATCGCTAAAAAATCACTCTCCTTCCTCCTCATCCTTTTCATTTGCAAGACATTCTAAACTACATTATAAATTGCATTGCCCTTATATGCAGTCCATCAGATAGTAATCTTGATGGCAAGTCTCTAATATATGTGCATGTAGGAACCATACATCTAACATTGTCGACCTCTTCTATTGTCTCTTTTCTTAGCCCCCCACCCCCCGACTAGTTTTTCTTTAGGTATGAGAATCTTATCGAGATGTGATATCTAAATTTACCACGTCAGCCTCCCTAACGTGTATGATATCGATACCTTTTATAAATGTGTTCTTGACTAATCTTAGGTCTGGCATAGACACGTTTATTGAGAATACTAGTAGGTACTAGAACTGGAACAAGACTCACTCTAGTAGGTTTCAGACTATACACATTTCACGTCTGATCCAACAAGAGTAGAAGCATATGTAATCCAATGGGTGTGTGATACAGTGAATGACATATGATTTGAAGAACACATATTATTATAGTAGCTGATCCACATACTGCTGATAGAATTTGATAAGAGCATTTATATTAATCATAATGAAGATGTTGGCGTATGGATCCATCTTAGTGTAATCCCACTTATAATATAGTTTCAAATACTAGGAAAATGATTATAGATTCATGTCTACATATACTTGTACTAATCAGAAAACAACTTCATATAATTCTTTTAACAATTAGTTAAATAATTACATGATATGTTACCTAAAATATTGTCATATATATTTGCAACTTCTTTGTCCTAAACTTTTTCGCAACATTAAGCTCCCTATACGAGTCTATGTGACGCTCATGTGTGTCAACATGATTGAGCCAACCAAATAAAGAATAGACATTTTTATGACTTACTACTTATGCAATTGTTTGACTATGTCACCATCATTGAAAATTGATGTTGGCAGGTGTCTCTCAAATTTATGTTTCAGGAAGCGAAAATGTGGTTGACCCCACAGGTCTTTTCTGGTGAACTATGAATGCTCTTTAATTTGATCTTGATGGTAACACAATGTAAGAGAACAAATTTACTATCTAATGTATGTTACATATGCAAAAAGATTTTAAAGAGGTTCATTGTAGTCTATTCTTTGGAAAGAATAAAGAAAATTCTACCAATGATCCTCTAATATAATAGATGAATATGGAATATTTCATCTACACAAAGTGGTTATCAAACATCGTGTATTGCATTTTTTTAAAGCATCCTCTAGGTTCCCATCATTTAGAACTCACTCTAGTACTTGATGGTACACACTGTTAATAATTTCATTTTATCGTAAGTACTCAATTGAGCATATGGTTCCTCTAGTAAACTCTAAGCTTTATGTCAATAGTTTGATCCTCTGAATGAAGATCAACATTTTATCATCAGGTAAACATCAACAGATATTATTCTTGGAAATAATAACTTAGTTATTTTCCATCTCAATTTTCAAATATGATATGACTAAGCAAGGTACAATGTGGTACATGTTTTACATGAGCAAAGGTACAACATCATGTACGAAAAAACCTATTATGAATAAGATCACATGAAATAGCTTGGAGAAAATAGTACAAAGATCACGATTTTTTCTTTACCAAAAGCTCAAGTCTACTCCTAATGTGATAAAAAAAGGAAGCTATATAAAAAAAAAAATTGAAAGACACTTATCATATGCGCTAGGGTCATTGCCACGTTTCCTTGGACAATCAACCTTAGGAAATCTACATATGTGTTTTAGAAAAACATAAGTTTGAAAATATTTTAGAAATGTTTAAGAATTAAGCAGCGGAAAAATAAAATTTAGAAAGTAAAATGTGAAAAGTAAAAATTTAAGGCAAGAGAGAAGAACACCTGAAGTTATAGAGGTTCGATCAAAAGAAAAAGACCCAATCCTTTTCACAAAAATTGTTTTTGAGAGTATCCAATAAACTTAAGAGTTTTTAGTCGGTTGAACTCTCGAACCCCCTTATACAAGAAAAATAAATTTTGTGGCTAACTTTAACCAAACAGTAAACACGGGAGAAAAGAGACAAGTCTTCCTTTCCACAAGAAACTTGGAGCGGTTAGTCTTCAAACTTCAAACAATTTTTGCACAGGCTAATCTTGAACCTAAGAAAGCCTTTAACACTAGGTTGAGCTTGCTAACTAAGGCTTGGTTTTATACCGGGCTAACCAATAACCTGTGATATTTTAACATTGGACTGATCTCGAACTAAAATAACCGTTTAACACCGGACTAGGCTTGAACTATAACTTAGTTTTATATCAAGCTACAAGAACCTATGAGATTTTGATATCAGGTTGATCTTGAACCGAATAAATCTTTTAACACCAGGCTCAACTTTAACCATAACTTGGTTTTATGTCAGGCTAACAAACAACCTATGAGATTTTAATATTGGGCTGATTTAGAACCTAAATGGAAACTTGATCACACAATCCCTAATCGACATATTTTAACGGGTTTAGCTTTAGACCCAAATAAATAATCCTTAAATAGGTAAATTATTAAACCAAGTTAAAAATAAAACTTCTTGGTGAACTTACAAATATAACCTTCTAGAATTATAACTTTCTCTCACAACACAACATTCTCGAAAGTGCTACGGCTAAAATTTAATGAGAGAAAGTAAACAAAAATATTCTTTAAAGATAGAGTGAGAAGTAAGGAATGAAAGCTCATATTTCTGGATGTGAAAATATGAGGGAAGAGACTTCTATTTATAGGCTACTGGTTGGAACAAAAAAGAAAACTTTTTTAGCCATAATTAATGAGCCAATCGATTGGCTGGCTTAAAAGCAATTAATTAATAAGTTCTAAAAGGTACGGAAATATATTTAGCTATTTCCAAGCATTATAACATTGTCCTAATCACTTAGGAGTATTTTTCAACCGATCCAATTGATTTCTGTAAAGTGGCAATCAATTGGAAATAACAAAAAATTTCCTAGAGCTTTTTCAAATAGTTCCCAAATTATCTAACACGACTTCAAGGCATTTTTAGAAACATTTCTTTGGAAAAATAAGTTTGAAAGCTTCTTTTTATGTGTGTGTGTGTGTGTGTTACGTGATTAGCCATACACTTTATGAGAAAGTTCTTATGCTTTTACAATGTATATTCTCTTAGACGTATCGAGGCATGCTTTCATATACTTCAAGACTTGTCAGATGCTTCATTTTTGTAGACACTTTCTTGAGATGAGGATTGAGTTATATTCCATTTAGATGTTATCATGTGAGAATCAAGTTTATTTAATCCTTATTGATTTTGTTGCATCTTTAATTGCTTTGCACTTGAGTTTAGATATTATCATCAAGGAGTGGATGCCATCATCAAAAGCATGTTCTTCTTTAAGAAGGTTTCCTTGACCAATAACCTGCATAACAAGGTTCCACATTCTACCCCATTTTTAATGATGACAACGTATATCTTAGAGAGGTGGTAAAATAAATAACACATGTTTGTTTGGAGTAATTAAACTCCCCCACAATTAGTGGGGAGTATACTATACTCCCACTTTGTCAAAATATAAAAGGTTGGTAAAAATGCATTTTGATAATTTAAATATGCAAATACGTTGGCAAATAAATATTTAGGAAAGAAATAAAATTTTATTTGATTTAATGGAAAGTACAAACGAAGGGAAAATTGCAAGAAATAAAGATAGGAAACAAATAGCAGATAAAAAACACTTAGTTTATCTCATCATTGTCTTTACTTGAAACTATAGGAGATATGATGTTTCTTTTCTCCATTTTCTAAATGAACTTGTTAATATTTGAGTGCATTCTCTTTTGATCATCACGGTCAAGGATGTCATTAAGGATAGAGGGAGGTCATTGCTTCTTCATTGTCTTGCCCTTATTAGATGTAGTGGGATAATTTATTTTCCTTGAATGGCATACCACATTTTACTTACAATCCCTTTTTCTATCTTTGTATGCATAAATTCTGGTTCTTTTTCTCCAAAGTCATAATCAGTGTCGGTCAAGATTTTTATGATTAATTCAGCATAGGATAGAGCAACGTTCTTCTTTTTGCTCTCCAACACGTGATGAAGCATGGTGACCACCAAATTTTTCTCAACTTGATTTTTTCAAAAACCAAATTGCAGGAACGTATGATTTTTGGATGGTGCAAAAATGACTTTTTATTGGGAAAAAACATTGCTCATTGTATAATGAATCAACCTATTATTCGTGCGTACAAGACCAACATTGAATGGAGACAGAATACTAGAAGAGGGTTTAGTGAGAAGAGTATGAGAGTAAATGTCAAAGTTAAATTCATTACCTTCAAGGTCAATTTAATCATAATATTGTTTGATAAAAGGTAGGTTATAGACTCGTGCAAAATCTCCAAGTGATAGAGTGATGGGTCTTTCTTGACTTCAAACTCAATAATGCCATCTTTATTGAGGTTTCTCGAAAATAAATTTTGTTAGGCCGGAAAAGTTGAAGGCTTTCGAGAAGGAAAAATCCTAGAAGAGTTCTTTGTAACACTCTGTTTTCGTTAGATAATTTTGTTTAATTAAATTATACCTTTTGTTTGAATTATTTGCTTATTGTGTGGTTGCGGGGTAAATATCCTTGAGAGAGAGAGAGAGGTGTATTTGTTAGAATTAATTAAAATTTTAATTAATAAAAATAATGCTAAATTAGTGGATTTATTTAACTAAATAATAATAATAATTAGTTGGATTAACTAAATACCATGGGTTAGTATAAAATAGTGGAAATTATTATATTTTAGTGGAATAATGAAATATTAGATTAAATAATAAAATTAAAAAGAAAAATATGAGCTATTAGAGAAATAAGGGGCGAGGTAGAAATTGTGGAGAGTAATAAGGATAATAGGAGAATAACTTAAGTTTAAGTAATTGGAATAATATATATTCTAAAAAAAATAGAGAAAATAGACTCATTCTATTAGTAAGTGAAAAAGAGGAGATTATAGAAACAAAGACTTTAGAAAAAGGGAGTGTTAGAACTTGAGAGAAGAGATCGATTGAAACTTGTCTTGCTGAATTTTCTGAAATTACAAGGTAAGGGGAAAGAAAGGGCTTTCAATATGGGTGTATTGTATGATGGGATAGAGAAGAGAGGTCTAAGATCTCATTAGATCTCTATGATTTTGTTCTATAAATTATTGTTGTTATTGTTATAATATGGTTGTGCAGGACCGATCTTGGGCCAGGGCAATCAGCCCCACGATCTAGGACCTCAAAAAGTCGAGACCTCAAATCGACAAAAAGAATTAAAAAATTATAATAAATATTATATAATATATACGTTTGTTTGCAAATTTATAACATATTGTAGTGGTGACCTAGCAGGAGTGTGTGGGATTACTCATAGAATGGTAGCGTGTTTGATTCCTTGTGGAGGCTATTTATACGGTTTTAAATTTTTATCCTACTAAACATAATTTTATATTTTTATTTTACTGTGAAAGATATTTATAAAATTTTACATTTTTATCTCACTAAACACAATTTTACATTTTTATCTTACTAAAAAAGTAATTTATATTAATTTCATATTTTTATTTTATTAAAAAGGCAACTTAGTAATAACATAAGTAAAAATATCATATATAATATTTCCGGTTTTTAATTTTTTTTAATAATATATATAAATCCTATTTAATTTATATATGTGGAAGTTGTTTATGCAATTTTACAGTTTTATCTTACGAAAAAGACAATTTATATTAATTTCAAATTTTTATTTTACTAAAAAAGCAACTTAGTATTAATATAGTAAAAATATCATATATATATATTTTCAGTTTTTTTAACTTTTTTGAATAATATAAATAAATTATATTTAATTCATATTTAAAGATTCATTATTAATAAATTCATTTCTTATTAAATTTATATAAAATTAATATTTTAACATTTGTGTCTAGTTCCATTAGTTTTTTTTTATTTCATAAAGAAATTTTATTAAATTTTATTTCATAATAATAAATTAAATTTAAGAAATTCAATATTATTTTTTTGTAAATCTTCAATGACTATTTTGTGTAACACTCTCTAATTCAATACATTGATTTAATTTGATTGTATTGATGTCAATATAAAATTCATATCTCCTTTCTTAATATATTTTCACATTTTCACGCATCTATCTCCCTTTTAGCACTTCACCGTGGAATGTATGTCACCCAGACACCCGCCACCGCACTGCACTACCGCCACCTCTGATGACAATCACAATTTTAAGTCTGACACAATGACCTTCTTCTCTCTCTAACAAAAAAGAAAAATAAAATCCAAAAAAATATATATAAAAATTTAAGACTGCTCAATTTTTTATTAGAACATAATTTGTATTATTTGCCCAGGACCGATTCTATGGTTGTGACTAAATTTTTGTAAGTTATTATGAAATTAACTTTGTTATGACATGATTATGAGTTTCCACCATTGTTGAGTTTTAAAGCTTTGTGATAATGATTGTGAGAGTGATTGTTTTTAATGTGTGTTGTTGGTAGTGTTTAATTGGTAAAATTAGATGTTGGTTGATAGGTTTATAGTGAAATAACAATAGGTAATTGACCTATCATAATAAATTTTCAAAATAAGCTATTTGGCATGTTATAGAATGTTTGAGATAAGTGTAAGTTGAAAAAATGAGCTTAAGAGTGTAATTTCTATAAGGAAATTGCATGATAACACATGAGAGTATTGATTGACTTTTTTCCTACATATCTTGAGCTTTGTAATTTGAGATGTTGTCTGTTGAGTTAGAAAGCTAAAGCAATAATGTTTTTGTCTAAGTGGAGAAATTGGGTCTAGGAGTGCTACAACAATAGCATTTCTTTGGTTTTTATACCATAAAGATTGGTGATTTCAGTCATACATTGGTCAGCTTGTTTCAAGTGTAACTGGAGTCTCGTGAGTCCATTTGGGGTGAGGTCAGTTGCGCTGGAAAGAGAGATTAATGATATTTTCAACGGGAAATTTTATAACTTTATCATAAGTTTAAAATATTCTCCCCAATGTGTCTACTCGTTCTTTGTTTTTTGATTAAACTTAACAAATTGGTGTATTAAGTCCTGAATTAAAAATCATATTCTTAAAATAATCTTTCTCAGCTTTCCGGAACATATTCATATGCTTGTTTACGACTCTGTTTGATATTTTAAATAATTATTCGAATGTGATGTGTTATCATGTTATTATAAAGGTGAAATAATCATGAATCAATTATGTTGGTGTAAGAGTGATATATGCATGATGATTAATTGGTGAATATTTTTGTGATAATACATGTTGTTGAGTGTCATGCACCTTGATGTACAGACTTCGTTCCAATTTTAGTGATCCTTAATCCTATGGTCGAGATCGAGTTCGAGTAGCTAATTCTATTGTGGAATTGGTGAAGCGTTGCTATATGGTGATTAGTGGCAATTTTTTGTGTGCTCTGGTTCCAAGAAAATTTTTGATCCTATGGTGGGGATCAAGGAATGAGATGAACCTGAATGTTCATAAATGGTACCACATGCATAATGAGTCAGTCATGGAGTCCATTTCATACATACTTGCATAGTGGTTGATTATTCATGATGTTGTTGATTTATGGAGAATGTGTGCATGTTGTTGTGAATAGGTGTGATAACATGTTGTTGTTTATTATGAAATGAATATGTGCTTGTTGTATGTTACTCTACCTTAGCATTCTTTACACTATTTATATTGAATGTTGTTTCTCATCCCTTTTGATTTAATATTGTCCACCATGGACATCTTGCAAAAACTCAGGAGTAGAGTTGTTGTTATAAATGGAAGTTATCTCTTGGAGTTGCTTCATTTAGTTTTATCGTTGTTTAAAAGTCTTGCTTTGATTATGTAAAATAGTGGTTGAGAATATTTTTTGATTACTATGTCTTATTGGAGTTTAATTGCTTATTTCGATTTATGATAAATATGTTGAGAGTTGAGTATGTGAACTTTTTATTTTGAAAAGTTTTATATTATTTGAAGTTTGAGACTAAATGTTTAAGTGTGATGTTTTATTTATTTGAAATAAAATCGATACATTTTCAATGATACCCTAAGTTAAGGTGAGTGTACGATGACAGGTGTTGTATGATGTTGATATTTCTGCTGCATGTTTGTTAAATATTTGATTTATTAAAGGATTATTGTTGGTGACATGTTATATTGTCGTGTAATTCTTAATATAAAAGTATCGAGGTTTAGGGTGTTACATAGTTGTATCAGAGCCTTGTTGGTGTATCTGGTCAGGTTTTTGTAATGTTTTTTATTCTATAGTACGACATGTGAGTGAAACACTATCAGTGGTTGCTTTTTTTCTAAACGCTTGCAGGAGCGGGATTGAAACAAGTGTGGGAGAAGCTTCTGCTTCTATGAGGTTTAACAGGTGTGGAGAGTTGGTGCAGCGTCTCGTTGATTGCAAGAGTGCAGCAGGTTCATCGAAGGTTTTTCAAGATTAGCATTGTCTTTGACTCTATTGACTTGAAAGGGTTAAGCTTATGTTTGAGATGTGAAATGTGAGAAAAGTTTCTGAGAAATCAAGAAGATGTTGACGACTTATCTAGTGTTAATTTTTTCGTATCCAGGTGAGTCCTTTATGGTGTATTGTGGTGCGCCAAAGATGGGCTTAGGTGGTGTGCTGATGCAGAATGGTTAGGTTGTGGCTTATGCTTCTAGACAGTTAAAGGTTCATGAGAGGAACTATCTTACGCATGATCTAGAATTAGCATCTGTGATTTTTTTGTTGAAAATTTGGAGACATTATCTTTTTGGTTCCATATTTGAGGTGTTCAGTGATCACAAAAGCTTAAAGTATCTATTCAATCAGAAATAATTGAACATGAGGCAGAGGAGATGAATTAAATTCCTGAAGGATTATGATTTTGGCCTATATTACCATCTTGGTAAGGCTAATGTTGTAGCTGATGTGTTAAGTAGGAAGTCCTTGCACATGTCGATGCTTATGGTTCGAGAGTTGGAATTGATTTAACAATTTGGAGATATAAGTTTAGTATGTGAAGAGACTTATACCACTGTGAAGTTGGGTATGTTGAAATTAACCAGTGGTATTTGTGATGTGATCAGAGAAGGACAGAAGATGGACTTGGGATTAATTGACTGGTCAGTGTTTATCAATTAAGGTGAAGGTGGCGACTTCAGAATTGACGAGAATGGTGTGATGAGATTCAAAGACAAAGTTTGTGTTTTAGATGTGCCTGAAATTAAGAAGAGTATTCTTGATGAAGGACGTTGTGGTAAGCTGAGTATCCATCTAGGTGCAACTAAAATGTATCAAAACTCGAAGATGTTTTGGTGGCCAGGGATGAAGAAGGATGTTGTTGAGTTTGTGTACACGTGTTTGACTTTCCAGAAGTCAAAGATTGAACATCAGAAGCCGCTAGGTCTAATGCAGTCGTTTAATATTACAAAATTGAAATGGGATAGAATTTCCATGGATTTTGTAACATATTTTCCAAAGACTTCGAAGGAATGTGATTTCATTTGGGTGATTGTTGATAGATTGACTGAATCAACTCATTTTACACTGGTAAGGATAAATCATTATTTGTAGAAACTAGTTGAATTTTATATTGATGAGATTGTGAAATTGCATGGTATTTCTTTGAGTATTGTGTCAGATAGAGATCTGAGATTTACATCAAGGTTCTGGAAGAGTTTGCAAGTAGCTTTGGTACTAAGCTGAAGTTGAGTTTTACTTATCATCCGCAGATGGACGATTAGACGGAAAGAACCATCCAATCATTGGAAGATTTTATAAGGGCTTGTATGCTAGAACAAGGAGGTGCTTGGGGAAGCTATTTTTCGTTGATTGAGCTCACCTGCAGCAACAATTTTCATTCTAGTATTAGAATTACACTGTATGAGGCATTGTATGGTAAGAAGTGTAGTACTCATTTGTATTGGTATGAGTCAAGCGAGAGTGTTGTGGTCGGACCTAAGATTGTTCAACAGACAACTAAGAAGAATAAGGTAATCCAAGAGAAGATGAAAGTGTCGCAAAGTCGTCAGAAAAGTTATCATGATAAGAGAAGGAAAGAAATTGAGTTCTAAAAGGGAGATAATATGTTTATGAGTTACATCGGTAACTGTTGTTGGTCGAGCTTTGAAGTCTCGAAAACTCATACCATGTTTTATTGGTCCATACCAGATCTTGCAGTGGATAGGAGAAGTGGCCTATCAGATGGAATTACCACTTCTGCTTACTAATCTTCATGATGTGTTTCATGAATCTCAGCTGAGGAGATACATTCCAGATACATCTCATGTGATCCAAGTGGATGATGTGTAGGTGAGAGATAACCTGACTGTAGAGGCATCACCCATACAAATAGAGAACCCAGAAGTGAAGAAGTCGAGTGGTAAGAATATTTCCTTGGTGAAGGTAGTATGGGGAGGACTAGCTGGTGGGAGTATGACTAGGGAGCGTAAGGAGCAGATATGAGAGTCATATCTGACACTATTTTCCTCAAGTATTTTCGAGGGCGGAAATTTCTTAAGTGAAAGAGAGTTGTAACACCCTGTTTTCTTTAGATAATTTAGTTGTAGTAAATTATGCCTTTTGTATGAATCATTTGCTTGTTGTGTGGTTATGGGGGTAAGTATCCTTGAGGTTGAGGTATAGGAGAGAGAGAGAGAGAGAGAGAGAGAGAGAGAGAGAGAGAGAGAGAGAGAGAGAGAGAGAGAGAGAGAGAGAGAGAGAGAGAGAGAGAGAGAGAGAGAGAGAGAGAGAGAGAGAGAGAGAGAGAGTAAGAAGTTGGTATACTTAATAGAACTAATTAGAATTTTAATTAATTAAAATAATAGTAAATTAGTGGATTTATTTAATCAAATAATATTGATTAGTTGGATTATCTAAATATTATGGGTTAGTAGAAAATATTAGGAATTATTAGATTTTAGTGGAATTATGAATTATTATATTAAATAACAAAATTAAAATGAAAAATAGGAGCTAGTAGAAAAATAAGGGGAAATGTGGGAGTTGTGGAGAGTAATAAGGGTAATAGGGAAATAACATAAGTTTAAGTAATTAGAATAATTTATATTCTAAAAAAATTAGAGAAAATAGACTCATTCTATCAGTAGGTGAAAAAGATGAGAGTGGAGAAACAAAGGCTTTGGAAAAAGTGAGTTCTAGGGCTTGAGAGAGGAGATTGATTGAACATTATCTTGCTGAACTTTATGGAATTGTAAGGTAAGTGAGGAGCAAGGGCTTTCAATATGGATGTATTTCATGATGCCGTAGAGAAGAGATATCATTGCTCTCATTAGGGTTCCAAGATTTTGTTATATGAATTGTTGTTGTTATTGTTATGATGTGGTTGTGATTTAATTTGTGTAAGTTAATATTAATTTAATTCTGTTATGGCATGATTATGAGTTTCCACCACTGTTGTTTTTTAGAGTTTTGTGATAATGAATTTGAGAGTGATTGTTTTGAAGTGTGTTGTTGGTAGTGCTTAATTGGTGAAATTAGATGTTTACTGATATGTTTAGAGTGAAATAATAGTAGGTAATTGATCTATAATAATATATTTTTGAAATAAGCTATTTGGACATGTTAGGGAATGTTTGGGACAGGTCTAAGTTGAAAAAATGAGCTTAACAGTGAAATCCCTATAAGGAAATCACAAGAAAATGCAAGAGAGTATTGATCGACTTATTTTGTGCATATCTCGAGCTCTGTAAGTATGTTTTTGACGCTGCCAGTTGCGTTAGAAAGCTAACGCCATAATATTTCTGTACGAGTTGAGAAATTGGGTCTAGGAGTGCCACAATAGTAACAGTTATCTAGTTTTTATACCATAAATGTAGGTGATTTCGGTCATGCGTTGGTCAGCTTGTTTCAAGTATAACTGAAGTCTCGTGAGTCTGTTTGGGGTGAGCTCAGTGTCGTAACCGGAAAAAATATGAAGAGTTTCCACCATTAATTTTTGTCCTAAGGACGGAGAAATAATGGATAAACCTAATTCGTACAGAGATTCTAAATTCGTAAGTCGGTTAGACGAAGGGAAGGTGTTAGGCACCCTTCATCTCCCTTGTTCTCAAGGGGCTCCGTTTTTAGGTTTAAGGGTAAAATGGGTATTTGGTAATCAATATTTCTATATGTTGAGAAAAGGATTTAATTTTTTAGTTGTGAACTCGCATTGGTTTTAACCGCGTGCCTACGTATCTCCTTATGAAGAATCAGAGTCCAATTTCGTAGTTCGAATGTGTTTGGTTAGTTTTTTTATGGATTATGAAAATATTTTGAATTCTCCTTGAACCTTATCTGGGTTTGAAAATAGCATAGTCGTAGGTGCAGTTCGCAGTTAATATAAAATATCTCCACAATCCTTTTTTGAAAATAAAGTTAAATTTCAAATTAAGTTAGTAAAAAAATGTTAGTTTTTGATTGGTTAGCTACCTTAGAATGCATGGTGCAATTTGAGGAAAAAAATTTGAGTATAAAAATATTTGATAAAATAGAAAGAAAATGAGGTTAGTAATTTTTAGAAAATTATTAATAAAAAATTATTTTCTTATTATTAAAAATATATTAAATATTTTTAATATTAATCCAATATTTGTTTATTAATGATTTTATGATAAATACAAAAATATTTTAATGCAAAGAAATAACAAAAATGGTATGAAAAGAAAATTGAGTATTATAAATGTATAAATAAATAAAACAAAAAAATAAATTGAAAATAATAAATTAAATAAAAATTATTTGATTAACTCAAAGGGGGTGAACTTTTACTCAGGGTAGTAAAAGCGGGGAGTTTAAATAGCAAAGGCCTAAGCCCAAAAGTTGTTCTTGATCCAATAGGCGCAGGGGGTGTAATTTTATTCTAAGGAAGTAAAAAGGGAGTTGAAATAGCATTGGGCCTTAACCCAAACAGACTTTAGGTCCATTTGGACTTCATGTGGAGAGGCATAAGGAATAAGGTATGCTAACAAGATCTGACACGTTTATACGATCTAACGGCCCTCAAGATACAATCTTGACGCGTTGATTTGTTGGTAAAAAGAATGGAGGGATGGGATTCAAAGTTAACTGAGGGACCATTGCAAGCGAAGCACAAGTGACTGGTCAACAGTTACCTCATCCAGGGGCTCTCATGGAGCCACCTGGTGTGCATCTGGAGACAGAGGGAGTATTATTTAAACATAAATCTGAGCCCTTAGCTCATTTTTCTCCTTCTTTCCTCTCTCTAAACCAACCAAACAAACCCTTTCATAATTTCTGGAGAGAGAGAGAGGCTCTACCTTCTCTCTAGAAATACGACAATCATAAATCGCCCCACCCTGGGCGCCACCGGCTGGAAATCGCTTCTGCCGCCGGCTGCTCTAGGGCACCACCACCTTCATTAATAGCCATATTCCACCTTCATGCAACAAACCCAGATCTTTAACACACCTTCAACCCAAAATCCAGAAGCCTTCACATCTTCATCTGGGTTCGCAAGAACCCTAACCCTAACAATCTTCATCCAAACCCCTAAGAACCCTAGCCCCACTTCCAAACCCTAAGAAAATCATCAAACCCTAATATGTTCGTATCCTAACCCTAATCCAATCACCAAACCCTAAGTTATTTTACCCTAAGTCTAACCCCAAATCAAAATCAACAACCCAGAAACCCCAATTTAAACCCAAATTTCATTAAAAAAATCATTTAATACCTATCAACATCATCGAATCATAAACCCTAAGCTAAGGTTTAGAGTTACCGTCTGATGAAGTGAATCTTTGCGTAATTTCTTCTTCTAGTTTTCTGATATTCTCCTTCTAATCTCCTTATCTTCCTTTTTTGTGTTCGCATGTACCAAGGCTCGTGGATAAGCTCTAAAGAACTTAGAGTTTCAGTCGTGAAACCCAAGTTTTCCACTGAAGCGGAGCTTTAGTGAGGGTATGAAGTGCACAACAACAACAACAAGAATCTCCAAGGGTTTTCTGTGTGTATGATTCCAATAGCTTAGTTCTAAATTTATAGGCTTTAGGATTTGTTAGATTAGGAAATTAGTTGTAGTGATTGGCCGTTTTAGGTTAGATTGAATCAATCTCAGAGATTTAAATTAGGAATTAGAAGATTTGATTAGATTTTAGTCTTAGATTTTTTGTGTTATACCAATGTATTTGGACTTGTTATTGTATGAATTCGAAACAAAATCAAATAAAATTCTAAATTCACTTTGATTTGGCTGCAGATTTAATTCAGAAACAATAGGAATATTGGCTCAGACACTAGCTTGGGGACGAAGAGTCCAATAGGACACATCATAGCAAAAGGGTTTAGAAACCCTAAAGTTGACTTAGTCAACCTCTTCAAATAACAATAATAATAAAAGAATAATAATTACGTGATAAATGTCTCAGCAAATACAAATAATTATAACGACATAATAATAACAAAAAGTAAATAATGATTTAGGTGACAATAATCACAATATTTTAGATGATAATTATAACAACTTAAATCAAAAAGACCATATAATGACTACGGTCAACTCCTCGGTTTAATGGTCCTAAACATGCTCAATGGGTCTCTTAGATTAGAAATTTTAGACCCCTCTAATGAAAAATACACCCCTTATTCCTAATTTAACCTCCATTACATCTAAACAACCAATAATGTGAAAATACAAGTTAGTAACAAAAAATATAGTAGCATCAAAATTTAAATAACAAAATAACCAATAAAGATAAATTGATTATTGACACTAGTCTGACAAATTTGGGGTATGACACTCAGTTGCACTGGAAATAGGATTTGATATCTTTTTAACTAGAAAGTTTAATAATTTTCTAATAAGTATAAATTTTTGGCACCATTTTAAAGTCAAGCGGAATATTCTGCTAGATGCAAGTACACGTTCTCGTTGTTTGATTAAACTAAAATGATGGGTGTATTAAGTCCTGAAATAAAAATCTTATTCTTAAAATAGACTCTCAGAGCTTTCCGGAACATATTCATTTGCTTAATTCTGATTTCGTTTAATATTTTAAATAATTATTCGAATGTGATGTGTTGTCATGTTATTATTAAGGGGAAATAATCAAGAATCAATTGTGTGGTTCTATAATGTTGAATGTTAATCCTACATACTATACTATTATGTGATTGCGAATATGCAATTATTGGTTGCTATTTTTGTTGGTGTTGTTTACTGATTATTATAATATTTATTAATGATCGTGTATGGTGATTGATGTTATGTGTAATAGTGATATATGCATGATGATTAATTGGTGAATCTTTTGGTGATAATGCATGTAGTTGAGTGTCATGCATCATGGTGTATGGACTTCAATCTAGTTTTGGGAGCCTTGATCTTATAGTGGGGATCGAGTGCGAGTAGCTAATTTTATTGTAGGATTGGTGAAGCGTTCCTATATGGGGATTAGCGGCGATTTTTCGTGTACTCTGGTTCAAAGAGGGAATTTGATCCTATGGTGGGGATCGAGGAGCGAGATGAACCTGAGTGTTCATAAATGGTACCACGTGCATAATGATGCAGTCATGGAGTCCATGTCATTCATACTTGTATATTTGGTTGATTATTCATGGTGTTGTTGATTTATGGAGAATGTGTGCATGTTGTTGTGAATTGCATGAGTGCACTATTCTCTTATATGATGTTTTGGATGATATCAAAACTAGGTAGTATTAGTATTTGTACATTTGAAATTTTCACTCTATGTATAAGGTTGCATTTTCATCTTAGGACACTTATAGAATAAGTCAAAAGCATTTGAAAAAGTCAAAAATATGATTTTTAATGAAAAACCATGTTTGGAGTCTGCTCCCTCTGAAGAAAAATGAAAAACAAAATTCTCTTTCTTGGATGAGTTGATACGTTAGCATTTGGATTTGACACACAACATGAATGGGTTGAATTCCTCGAACTGTGGGTCGACTCCCACTGAAATAATTTTGGAATAAAATATGTGTCTCTGACGGATTGATACACAAGGTCGTGTGAGTTGACACACAACCCGAATGGGTCGACTCCCTCGAGTTGTGGGTGTCCTTCTAGAATTTTTCTTCAAAAATTTTTTGGCCTCTTGGAGTCGACTCCTAACTCGAATGAGTTAACTCCCTTTGACTTAAAATGTCTAAATCTTTAATTTGCAACATGATTTTTTCTGTTACTTCTTTTACTCCCACACACATATATAATGGTATTCATGCATCATTTCAAACTGATTGAAACTAAAAACATACAAAGAATTTTTCATTATTTTCACCCTTTCTCATTGCATACATACAACAATTACACATGATAATTTTTGTTGTGTGATCTAGAGATAGTGTGGTAAGTCCCAATTAGCTTGGTTGTAATCAATTGGGTTAGAAATTCTTTGGGGGTTTCAAGATAAATCCAATTGGGGTTTTCTTCCAAGATCAAGGTTGATTTGGGAGTTTTAACAAGATTTTGCAAATCGGATTCAGTCGAGTGAAGCTTTGAAGAAAGACATTTTTGTCAAAGGAGTAACAGTGACAAGAGGATCATTTTGGTAATTTTTGGTCACAATAGTTCACAATTTGGATTCAACAGAGTGAAAGTTTCAAAGAACAAAGTTTATGTCAAAAAAGTAGTGGTAACTAGAGGAACAAATTGGAAGTATTTGGTTACTTGATAGAGGTCAAAATCAAGGGAAGAGAAAAAGATAAGATCAACATCAAACATAGGGTTCTGAGGGATGGATTGCTACTTTTTCTCTAGTAAACAATATTTGCAAAGGTTAACTTTCATTATCTCAATTCCATTAGAATTGAGGGTAGATGTACCCATAGCAAGACCGATTGGGGAACTTCCTAAGAAAATCCTTCACTCTCTCTCTCTCTCTCTCTCTCTCTCTCTCTATATATATATATATATATATATATATATATATATATATATATATATATATATATATATATATATATATATATATATATATATATATATATATATATATATATATATATATATCACTTTCATTGCAAATTGTGAATTCATTATTTGTGCGATCAATACATTGAGATAATCTCTTTGATCAATAATATTGCAAACTATTTTTGTTGAGTTTATTAAAATATATAAGATTTCAATTGGATTTTCATATCAACAAAACCAAAGGAAGATCTGGTTAAAATTGATTTCACACTAAGTGTTCGGAAAATTGCTTAAGTCAAGTTTTTATTTAATATTTCATTGGAAATTGATTATCATTGTGTGATTTTGTTCAAATGTTATACTTGAAATATATTGATTAATTTACTCATCAATTGAATATGTTCATTAAAATTCACATACATATCTGGTCTTTTTTATGACAATTTGGGGTAGATGATTGTCGATCCGAAATTTCTTCTGCTTGCAATAGTTAAACAATTTTTTAAAACAATTCTTAAACAAGAAAATTTTATTAGTGATATATTCACCCCTTCTAGATTGTTGCATATCGTCTAATAAGTGGTATGCCGAGAACTAGTTTATCTTGTGCTTCGAAATTGCTTATTAGATTATGGATTTCGAACCTAAAGGGGTGTATAATAGAGCACCCATTTTCAATGGCAAAACTATAGTTATTAGAAGGATTGTATGCATATCCATCTTAATTCAATTGTTAGGAAAGTATGGAGCACCGTCCAAAATGGTCCATTTGAAATTACTATGACCAATGTGGTTGGTGTTATTGTACCTAAACAAGAAGCACAATGGAACGCGAATGATAAAAATTATGGTCGTATGATTGGAAAGCAAGTAATATTCTCATATGCTCTTTAGGAGTTGATGAGTACTATTGTGTTTCCCATTACACAACCACTAAAGTTGTGTGGGACTCATTGCAAGTGGCTCATGAGGGCACGAATGAGGTTAAACTAGCTAGAATCAATAATTTTAGAGTTTGAACTCTTTCATATGAAGCATGGTGAAACCATTGCCGACATGCAAAAGAGGTCCACTCTTCTTGTAAATCGTTTGAATGCCCTAGGTAAGCTCTTTTCCAATTAAATTGCAACTAACAAAGTGTTAAAATATCTTAATAGGAAATGGAAACCTAAAGTCACACAATTAAGAAAGCTAATGATCTATTGACAATGGATACTACTAATATGTTTGGAAAGCTTGAAGAACATGAGCAAGAACTCATTTGATTAGAAAATAATGGGAAGAAGATTAATAAAGATAATAACAAGGAAAATGAGATAGACAAGAATTTAATTGCTCATATGACTTCTAGGTCTAAGTCCTTGACTAAAGATCAAGATGATAATGAAATTAGTGATGATAATTGTTCGGATCATGAAGAAATAGGGATGTTTGTTAGAAGGTACCATAAGTACATTAAGAGGAATTAAGTGAAGCATTCCGACAAAAGTCTAATCAACTATAGAAGACAATCAAATTCCTCAAGGCAATATGAGAATAAGAAAGATAAATCTAAAGATTCATGCTATAATTGTGGAAAGGTTATCGTAACCGGCAAAAAGTAACGAGTCGCCACCATTAAAATTCGTCCTAAGGACGGGGGAATAACAGATAACCCTAATTGTTTAGAGATTCTAAGTTCGTGAGTTGGTTAGACGAAAGGAATATGTTAGGCACTATTCTTCTCCCTTGTTCTCAAGGGGCTCCATTCTTAGGTCTAAGGGTAGATCTAGGATTCCTACTTAGTATGTTATCGTCAAATGTATAGAGAAATGATTTATATTTTTAGTTATGGACTCACATTGGTTTTAACCGTGTGCCTACGTATCTCCTTGCAAAGAATCAAAGTCCAAATTCGTAGTTCGTATGAGTTTGATTAGTCTTTTATATAGGATTGCATAGAATTGCTTTTGATTTATCCTTCAACCTTGTCTGAGTTTGAAAAATGAGTGATCGTAGACGTAGTTCACAGTTTTGATTTGAAAGTAATTCAACAATCCCTTTTTGAAATAATATTGATTTTTGTTAAGTTAGTAAAAAAATGTTTGTATTTGGTTAGCTGCTGTGAATATTGATTTAATCGATTAAAGAAGAGTTGATCTTCTTTGGAATTAAATCGCGCGGGGCGAAATAATTGATTTGATTTATTGATAATTTTTAATCGTTTGATTTTGAATAATTACTTGGTAAACTTTAATTCAATCACTTAATTATTTGAGGGTGCACAAACTATTATTTGTAGAATGTTTGAATTAATTTGATTTTAAAGGAAGTTTGAAATTATGCACTAAATCAATTATTAACCCAAATACTAAGACATATTTTATATTTAGTTTTTTTTATTTAATTTTTTTAATAGTAATGAAATGAAAACAAATAAAATAAAATAAATTAACTGAATCAATAAAAATAAAAATAAACTCATGGGGTGTAGGTAGCAATGAGCCTAAAGCCCAATTCAAACACTTGCCTTTGTTAACTAAATTCCTAGTGAATCTAAACTAAATGAAAAAATAATTCATAATGGGAAGGAAAAAATGGTATAAAGAGAAATAAATCTCACGTGTAGACACAACGATGCCTTTCTTTCTATTACCAACTCACCTCTTTTTTTAATTAATATAATTAAGGGTTAAATATATTTTATCCCCTTACAATAGTAGTGAGTTTTGATTTATCCCCCTTTTAAAAAAAAATCTTCTCGTCCCTTAACAAATATAGATTCCCAAACAGAAAACCCTACAGCCCAAGATTCCCTTTGAGTTTCAGATGTGGCATTTGATTATTTGCTGACTGTGTAATTAAATGTCATGATGGATTAATTATGTCTATTACTTATAACATATTTATTATACTGATTCACCCCCTGGAAAAGCTAGGGTTCACTATCAAATAAAATTAGAAAGCTCACAATGGGGAAGAAACTTGCAGCGAAGAAGAAAAATCACTCGAAGAAGGCGAAGCATTTAAGGCAACTGAAGAAGCACAACAAAGAAGGCACTTTTATTGATGCTGATAAGGTAAGTTTTTTCAGCTGCTTATTCGTTTACTCCTACATACAGTGAAATGTTAGTTTTTGAATGTTTTCCCAAATGATTTCAGAATAATCATTTGGTCAATATTGTGTTCCATCATGGTGGTGAACTTGCAATGTTGAACAATGGGGTTACGATTTACAGAGGGGGTGTAAGTACTTTAGTTTCAGATCTCCACGTGGATGAGTTGACAATGCTTAGCATCCATGGGTTGGTTACCGGTTGGGGTTATAAGCAGGGAACTTATATAACATGGACTTTAATTCGTGAAATAGATGATAATTATTTCCAGATTAGGAAGGATGGTGACTGGAGGTGGTTTCTTGAGTTGCTGATGACAAATGTAGGTCAGGACAAGAGATTCGTGTTTATATCTGATCAACAAAAGGTATACATTTTTTGTCATTAAGTTACATGTTATGCAGGTTTTACTTTGCACTAATATTATGCAATGTTTCAGGGCTTGGTAGCTGTCTTTGAGGAGATGTCTCAAAGGATAGAGCATATGATGTGTTTAAGGCATCTTTATGCAAATTTCAAGAAAAGGTTTGGAGGTGGATCTTTGATTAGAGATCTAATGATGGAGGTTGCAAAGTCTACATACTATTAGGGATGGTTACAAAAGATGAATGAGCTGATGATGGCAGATCATAATGTTTGGACTTGGTTAATGGGTGTTCCTGCAAAGGTTTGGTGTAAGCATACTTTTAGTTTCTACCCTAAGTGTGATGTTCTTATGAAAAATATTTCTGAGTCCTTTAATGCCACCATATTAAGTGTTAGGGATAAATCAACTTTAACAATGTGTGAGTGGATTAGGAAGTATTTAATGAAAAGATGCTCTACTTCTGCCATGAAGCTTAAAAAATGGCCTCATAAGGTTATGCCAATTCCTAGAAAAAGACTTGATAATGAGGTTATGTTTAGTGGTCAATGGCTACCTACTTGGGAAATGGATGAAAAATTCCAAGTCACTCATTCTTATAACAGTTAGGAATTTATAGTTGACATATCTAAGAGATTATGTACTTGTAATTTCTGGGATTTAGTTGGTATTCCTTGTAGGCATGTTATTGCTGCTTTAGGATTTAGGAAACAGAATCCAGAGGATTTTGTTGATCACTGTTATTATAGAGACAAGTATGCAATATGCTATAGTTTTTCTGTGAATCCAATTAATGGTGAGGAAATGTGGCCAGAAGTTCAGTCAGAGGAGATTTTACCCCTATGTACAAGAAAGGTCCAGGAAGACCAAGAAAGTTAAGGATAAGGGAGTATGGTGAAGAGGGTGCTAGAAGGAGGAGATTGTCAGGTTTTCTTACAAATGCACTAAGTGTGACAAATTTGGTCACAATGCTCAAACATGTAAAAGCACAACACAAGATGCTAATGGACTAAAGAGAAAGGTATTATATGTGTGTATTTTGAACTGACATATCATTTATTTTGAACTAACAAGTAATTTGTTTTATTTTTGTAGATGAAGGTCAAGGTAGGTACAACTGATGATGTTCAACAAGTCGGGGAAACAGGTGCAACTGAAACTGGTGGAACTCAGACTGCAATACCCTGCAACTGAAACGGCAGTATAAAATGGTGGAACTCAGACTACAATACCCCCATACTGCAAATGAAACTACAGCACAAACTGGTGGAACTCAAACTGCAATACCCCATGCTGCAACTCAAACTGTAGCACAAGCTGGTAAAACTCAAGCTGCAGAAACTGAACCAGTTGACTATTTTGGCGACATAACTGATAATTTCATTTCAAGCATTCCTGAAATAAACACAACATAGTGTTCTGTTGTGGTTGGTAAACCAGACAAAAAAAGGCAAGAAAAAAGTGAAAGTGAAAGATGCCAAGCCAGTGAGAAAGAGGTCCAGTGAAAGAATAAAACTCCAGCGGTTTCAAAAACCAATCAAAGGGCTAGGTTCAAACTCCGAGCAGCCTATATATTTGACAAAAGAAGAAGGAAGTGGTTCTAAACGTGCAATGAAGAAATCTAAGAAGTAGTCTTATGTATGTACTATTTATTATGTCTATTTGATACTTTGGCATTAAGTTATGGTTTTTGTCCTTATGGTTTGTTAAGTTGGTATGCCCTTTTGTAATGACATTGGCATTTTGTGTCCTTATGGTTTGTTAGGCTGTTATGCCCTTTTGTAATGGCATTGGCATTTTGTGTCCTTATGGTTTGTTAGGTTATTATATCCTTTTGTAATGACATTGGCATTTTGTTCTACTTACGCCTTCATGTAATGACTCCTTTAGTATTGGTTTCAATTGATAAGGTTATTTAATGATTTCAACTGGTAATGCAATACTGTAAGAAAAATAAAACACTCTTATTGTATCAACTTTGACATTAAACAAACATTATATTTCTTCTGTTTAATAACACTGCAAAGATATTACAAACAGACGTAACACTTCGCTTGTGCAAAAAAATTACAAATACACAATACACTTGAAATTACATATAATTGTACAACACTCGAAAGATAAACCAATACATCATAATTTCCATATTCAGTTGGAAAATTTTCCTCTTCAATGCAACTCTCTTCAACTTGGATTTTTCCAGTTTCCTTTCTGCCAGTTCAAACTCCAATTTTGCCGTATCACATTGTTTGCAATAACTTTCAAAATTTGAGATTTCACTAATGGAGTGAGCAATTTCATCGTCCCAAATAAACAAATCGCAGTTATTTCCCATCTTCAACAAAAAACAACATTAAACCCATATTACGAATTTCCCCAGTATAAACAGATTAGAGCTTTTGAGATTCAGGAACTTACCCAAGCATTCCTACATTTTTAGAATTTCCTATTACGATTTTTTACGGTGTTAACAAACCACATCTTCATTCGACGATAACATCTGCATCTAGGAACCTTTGAATACTCATACGAATTGCAACTTCCAACACTCTTTCTAGTATCCTCCATTTGAACGTATGGATGATTTGTAGTGGAATAGGTTCAACACGGTAGGGAGAGAAGAAATTAGCAAGACGGTAGGGTCAGAAGGTAGGAAACGATTTGCACTGAAATTGGTTGTTGAAACATAAAGAAGACGAAGACAGAAAGGGGTGTTATAATAGTGAACCCTAGCTTTTCCAGGGGGGTGAACCAGTACACTAAATATGTCATAAGTAATAGACACAAGCAGTCTAACATGACATTTAATTACACAGTCAGCAAACAATCAAATGCCACGTCTGAAACTCAAAGGGAATCTCGGGCTGTAGGATTTTCTTTTTGGGAATCTATATTTGTTAAGGGGGAAAAAGAATTCTTTTTAAAAGCAGGATACATAAAAACTCATTACTATTGCAAGGGGGTAAAGTATATTTAACCCTATAATTAAATAGCATCCACTAATCTCCACCAATTGTTTGACTTTTTCAAATAATATTATTTCCATTATTTTGAAATAACATAAAAGGACCATGAACTAAAAGAAAAAGAAACTCATTTTTCTCCCTTTAAAACACATATATGGTACTTCTTTCTCTCTAATAGAAAACAACCATAAACAACAATAACACATATATATACAAGAGCAAACACAATATCATGCTTTTGTGAATCAAGGATTAAATAGAGAAAGTTATCGTGGTAGCAGATCAGAAGCGCGGTGAGTGGTGGTTGTTCAAGCTACTGTGGATGCCCAATCATAATAGAGGGCGATGACCTCCGGCAGCGTGGCTGAGTTCTGGCATGGTTGAGGTGACGATCGTGAGTTACGATGCTGTCTGTGTTAAATTGTAATTCATATGTGTCAAAAGAGATTTGATTTGTTTTAGATTTAAATAGATTTGATTTAAGTCTAGAATAGATTTGATTTGATTTGATTTAGTAACAAAAATATATTTTGGGCTTTGGGCTTAGGGTGTAAGCTCAGTTATAAATAGAGGGAGTAACCCCTATTTTTGTAAGTCAAGTAAGTCAATTCATTGTAATCACAGAATTTGCAGTTGCAAGTGATTAAGAAAGTTTTCCACAGTTTGTGGGCAGAGAGAAACTCTGCAGAAATATTTATCTTGTCTTCTTTTATTTGTTTTTCTCATAACTAATCATCATTATTGGTCGAAATTCATCATAGTATTAGGTGGTTTTCCAACATCTGGTATCAAGAGCTTTTGTTTCGATTCAAGGTAAGTGTCAATCAAGAACGATTGAAGAATTCACGATGACAAGTTATGGGAATGCAAACTATCCAGCAGCGCTGCCAATTCTGAAAGTTGACAACTATGAGAATTGGTGCAAACAGATGAAAGTCCTATTAAGGTGTCAAGGTCTTTGGGACCTTGTAAAAGATGGAGTCGAAGCGCTTCAGAAGAAGAAAAGAAGAAATACACAATCTGAGAAGCTGAGTTATAAAGCGTTATTTATAATTCATCAATGTGTCAGCCCAGACAATTTCGAAAAGATTAGTGATTCAGAATCTGCAAAAGAAGCTTGGGAGATCCTTGAGAAGTCTTTTGGAGGCGCTGAGAAGGTGAAAGAGGTGAGGTTACAAACTCACAAAAGGACCTATGAACTGCTTCAGATGGAAGACAGTGAAAACATATCTGATTTCTTCACTAGAGTTACAAAATTAGTAAATCAAATCAAGATATGTGGAGAAGCGTTAACAACAAGAGCTGTTGTGTCGAAGATCTTGAGATCTTTAGCTCCTAAGTTCGACCACATAATGGTGGCGATAGAAGAAGGAAAAGACTTGTCGAAATTGACAAAGGAAGAGCTTCAAGGGACGCTCGAATCTCATGAACAAAGAATGAACGAAAGAGCTGCAGGAAAATCGAAGAGTGATATGGCCTTGCAGGAACATGCAACAAAAGAGACCAAAGGCAAAGGAAAGTGTTTCGAAAGAGGTAGAGGTGGCTACAACAAATCGAATGGTAGAAGAAACCAAATCGAAGGAGACGTGTCAAATCAAAGAAGACCATACCAAGGCAACCAAAGAGGTGGTGTTGCAAATAGAGGAAGAGGTGGTGGTCGAAAACCTGATAAGAGTCACATTCAATGTTACAATTGTCAGAAGTATGGTCACTATTCGAGTGATTGTCCAGAAAAACGAAAGAATCAAGAAAGTGATGCAAAGCTTGCAAAACATGAAGAAGAAGAGATGATGCTGATGATCACAACAAGAGATGAAGATAGATTCAAGGACCAATGGTACTTGGATTCAGGATGTTCATCACATATGTCTGGAAGGAAAGATTGGTTCGTCAATATAAAACCCTCAACGAAAAATATGGTAAAATTTGCAAATGACAATACCCTAGCAGCTGAAGGTATTGGTGATGTTATGATCATGAGGAAAGATGGCAAGAAGTTAGTAATTTCCAATATATTGTACATACCAGGCATGAAGAGCAATTTTCTCAGTATAGGGCAGTTGGTCGAAAAGAATTATAAAGTGTCAATCTAAGATAAGTTGATGAGAGTCGTTGATGCAAAGGGAGATTAATCTTGAAGGCTCCTATGTCTCAGAATCGAACCTTCAAGATTGAACTAAATGTGATGGAGCACAAGTGCCTTTCGACTGCAGCTAGCAGAGATGAATGGATATGGCATTATAGACTAGGTCATCTCAACTTCAGAGACATCAGAGATTTGAAGAGAAGAAATATGGTTTCAGGATTTCCTGAAATTGACATTCCAAACGAAGTATGTGAAGAATGTGTGCAAGCGAAGCAACACAAGAATAGCTTCAGCAAGGATGCAGGAAGCAGATCGAAGGCTAGTCTTGAAGTCATATACTCTGATGTATGTGGACCAATCCAGGTGGATTCGATGGGAGGTAACAAATACTTTGTTACATTCATAGATGATTTCAGTCGAAAGTTATGGACTTACCTGATCAAGAAGAAAAGTGAAGTGATCAAAGTATTTACCAGGTTTAAGTCTATGGTCGAAAGACAAAGTGGTCGAAAGCTCAAAGTTTTGAGAACTGATGGTGGAGGAGAATATGTGTCGAAAGACTTCGACAGATTATGTGAAAAGGAAGGGATTGTGCATGAGGTGGTGCCACCCTATACTCCACAACAAAATGGAATTGCAGAAATGAAAAATCGAACCATCATGAATATGGTGAGAAGTATGTTGAAAGGCAAGAGTTTACCTAAAGAGTTTTGGGGTGAAGCTGTTTCGACTGCAACATACATTTTGAACACATGTCCTACAAAGAAGATAGAAGGAATTACTCCAGAAGAATGTTGGTCTGGTGTGAAACCTAGCTTGAGTCATCTGAAGGTATTTGGATTGAAACAAGCTCCAAGGGCTTGGAATAAGAAAATTGATAGTTTTCTAAGGGAGAAGGAATTTGTGAAGTGCATAACTGAACATGGAGTATATGTAAGAAGAAGCAAGAGTAAATTGCTTATACTATGTCTCTATGTAGATGATTTGTTGATAACAGGTAGCTGCAAGAGTGAGATCGAAGACTTCAAAGGTGATCTCAGCAAGGAATTCAAAATGTCTGATTTGGGTGAGATTTCATATTTCCTTGGTATCGAATTCTACAAGAGCAGTAGAGGTTTGATGATGCATCAAAGAAGATATGCAGGAGAAATTCTCAATAGGTTTGAGATGGAAGAACGCAACTCAACTTCGACACCTGCAGAACCAAGACTGCAACTATCGAAAGATGCAGATGAAGATGATGTTGATCCAACCCAATACAGAAGACTTATTGGATCATTGAGATACCTTTGTCATACAAGGCCTGACTTAGCATACAGTGTAGGTATGGTAAGTAGATTTATGCAGAAGCCAAAGGTATCACATCTAGCAGCAGTGAAGAGGATACTAAGGTATCTCAAAGGAACTTTCGATTATGGCATTTTGTTTCCTGCAGTTGATAAAGGAAAAGAATGCAAGTTAGTGGGATACACTGATTTGAGTTGGTGTAGTGATGGTGAAGATCGAAAGTCAATAGCAGAATATGTGTTTATGCTAGGTGGTGCACCAATTGCTTGGAATTCAAGAAAGGAACTAGTAGTCGCATTATCATCATGTGAAGCAGAATACATAGTTGCTTCTCTTTGTGCATGTCAAGCAACTTGGATGATGAGCTTGGTAGAAGAGATAACAGGGAAAAATCATGGAGCAATTAACATGAAGATAGACAGCATGTCAGCTATTAATCTGGCAAAGAATCCAACAGCACATGGTCGAAGTAAGCACATCGAAATGAGGTTCTATCATCTTCGAGAGCAGGTAGCAGATGGGAAGATGAATTTGGAACACTGCAGAACTGAGAATCAAATTGCAGACATCATGACGAAGGGAGTGAAAGTCGAAGTATTCAGAAAGCTAAGGGCCATGATGAACATAGACAGTTTAGACACAATGAATTAGGTGGTGTGTTAAATTGTAATTCATATGTGTCAAAAGAGATTTGATTTATTTTAGATTTAAATAGATTTGATTTAATTCTAGAATATATTTGATTTGATTTGATTTAGTAACAAAAAGATATTTTGGGCTTTGGGCTTAGGGTGTAAGCTCAGTTATAAATAGAGGGAGTAACCCCTATTTTTGTAAGTCAAGTAAGTCAATTCGTTGTAATCACAGAATTTGCAGTTGCAAGTGATTAAGAAAGTTTTCCACAGTTTGTGGGCAGAGAGAAACTCTGCAGAAATATTTATCTTGTCTTTTTTTATTTATTTTTCTCATAACTAATCATCATTATTGGTCGAAATTCATCATAGTATTAGGTGGATTTCCAACAGTCTGGTTGTTCGAGAGTTGGTCGGATCCGATTTGTTCTGAGATTTTTCAGATTTTGTTTCAAATCTCTTTTCCTTTAAAAAACAAAATTTGAACAAATTGTATTTGACATTGTGATGTGAGTTTGGTATTGTGAGATTTGGTCTTAGTTTGTTATTGTTAAATTGTAATTCATATGTGTCAAAAGAAGATTTGATTTGTTTAGATTTAAATAGATTTGAATTTAAATCTAGAATAGATTTGATTAGATTTGATTTAGTAAAAAGATATTTTGGGCTTGGGTTTTAGCTTAGGGAGCAAGCTAACCTAAATCTATAAATAGAGGGAGTAACCCCTATTTTGTAATTAACTCATTCACAGTATTTTGCAGTTGCAAAGTGAATTAATAAAGATTCCACAGTTTGTGGGCAGAATAGAAATTCTGCAGAAATATCTCCATTGTTCTTTTATTTGTTTGTCATAACTAATCATCAGTGGTGGTCGAAATTCATCATAGAGTATTGGTGGATTTCCAACATCTGGTATCAGAGCTTGTGTTACGATTCAAGGGAAGTATCAATCAAGAACGATTGAAGAATTCACGATGACAAGTTATGGGAATGCAAACTATCCAGCAACGCTGTCAATTCTAAAAGTTGACAACTATGAGAATTGGTGCAATCAGATGAAAGTCCTATTAAGGTGTCAAGGCCTTTGGGACCTTGTAAAAGATGGAGTCGAAGCGCTTGGCGAAAACGCTTCAGAAGAAGAAAAGAAGAAATATACAGAATCTGAGAAACAGAGTTATAAAGCATTGTTTATAATTCATCAATGTGTCAGCCCAGACAATTTCGAAAAGATTAGTGATTCAGAATCTGCAAAAGAAGCTTGGGAGATCCTGGAGAAATCTTTTGGAGGCGCTGAGAAGGTGAAAGAAGTGAGGTTACAAACTCACAAAAGAACCTATGAACTGCTTCAGATGGAAGACAGTGAAAACATATCTGATTTCTTCACTAGAGTTACAAAACTAGCAAATCAAATCAAGACATGTGGAGAAACATTAACAACAAGAGCTGTTGTTTCGAAGATCTTGAGATCCTTAGCTCCTAAGTTCGACCACATAGTGGTGGCGATCGAAGAAGGGAAAGACTTGTCGAAATTGACAAAGGAAGAACTTCAAGGGACGCTCGAATCTCATGAATAAAGAATGAACGAAAGAGCTGCAGGAAAATCGAAGAGTGATGTGGCCTTGCAGGCACATTCAGCAAAAGAAACCAAAGGCAAAGGAAAGTATTTCGACAGAAGTAGAGGTGGCTACAACAAATCGAATGGTAGAGGAAACCAAATCGAAGGAGACGTGTCGAATCAAAGAAGACCACACCACGGCAACCAAAGAGGTGGTGCTGCAAACAGAGGAAGAGGTGGTGGTCGAAAACATGATAAGAGTCACATTCAATGTTACAATTGTCAGAAGTATGGTCACTATTCAAGTGATTGTCCAGAAAAACGAAAGAATCAAGAAAGTGATGCAAAGCTTGCAAAACATGAAGAAGAAGAAGAGATGATGCTAATGGTCACAACAAGAGATGAAGATAGATTCAAGGACCAATGGTACTTGGATTCAGGATGTTCATCACATATGTCTGGAAGGAAAGACTGGCTCGTCAATATAAAACCCTCAACGAAAAATTTGGTAAAATTTGCAAATGACAACACCCTAGCAGCTGAAGGTATTAGTGATGTTATGATCATAAGGAAAGATGGCAAGAAGTCAGTAATTTCGAATGTATTGTACATACCAGGCATGAAGAGCAATTTGCTCAGTATAGGGCAGTTGGTCGAAAAGAATTATAACGTGTCAATCGAAGATAAGTTGATGAGAGTCGTTGATGCAAATGGGAGATTAATCTTGAAGGCTCCTATGTCTCAGAATCGAACCTTCAAGATTGAACTAAATTTTTTGGAGCACAAGTGCCTTTCGACTGCAGCTAGCAGAGATGAATGGATATGGCATTATAGACTAGGTCATCTCAACTTCAGAGACATCAGAGATTTGAAGAGAAGAAATATGGTTTCAGGATTGCCTGAAATTGATATTCCAAACGAAGTATGTGAAGAATGTGTGCAGGCGAAGCAACACAAGAACAACTTCAGCAAGGATGCAGGAAGCAGATCGAAGGCTAATCTCGAAGTCATATACTCTGATGTATGTGGACCAATCCAGGTGGATTCAATGGGAGGCAACAAATACTTTGTTACATTCATAGATGATTTCAATAGAAAGCTATGGACTTACCTGATCAAGAAGAAAAGTGAAGTGATCGAAGTATTTACCAAGTTCAAGTCCATGGTCGAAAGACAAAGTGGTCGAAAACTCAAAGTTTTGAGAACTGATGATGGAGGAGAATATGTGTCGAAAGACTTCGACAGATTATGTGAAAAAGAAGGGATTGTGCATGAGGTGGTGCCACC
Source organism: Vicia faba (assembly GCA_948472305.1). NCBI lineage: Eukaryota > Viridiplantae > Streptophyta > Magnoliopsida > Fabales > Fabaceae > Vicia > Vicia faba. The sequence continues at coordinate 262,679,262 of OX451738.1, forward strand.
CTATACTCCACAGCAAAATGGAATTGCATAAAGGAAAAATCGAACCATCATGAATATGGTGAGAAGTATGTTGAAAGGCAAGAATTTACCCAAAGAGTTTTGGGGTGAAGCTGTTTCGACTGCAACATACATTTTGAACAGAAGTCCTACAAAGAAGCTAGAAGGAATTACTCCAGAAGAATGTTGGTCTGGTGTGAAGCCTAGCTTAAGTCATCTGAAAGTATTTGGATCTATTGCACATAGACATGTGCCAGATCTGTTGAGAAAGAAACTTGATGACAAGTCAAGTCAAATGATCCTAGTTGGATATCATTCGACAGGAGGCTACAAGTTGTTCGATCCAGAGAACAAGAAGATTGTGATCAGCAGGGACGTGATCATAGATGAGTTCAAAGAATGGGATTGGACTACAAATGTCAAGAAATATTCAGTGGGAATCTTATTCGAAGAGCCAGAAACTCAAGTCGAAAGAGAAGTTCGACAAGAGGAGCCAACAGATATACCCAGTACAAGCAGACCTCAAAGAATAAGACGCATGCCTGCAAGATTGCAAGATTGTGTGGTTACATCAGATGATGTGATAGATGATGAAGGTGAGCTAGTACATTATGCTTTTTATGCAGATGTCGAACCTGTTAATGCAACTGAAGCATTAAAGGATTCGAAGTGGGTGAAAGCAATGAACAAAGAAGTAAAGTCTATCGAAGACAACAACACTTGGTCACTTGTCGAATTGCCTCAAGGCAAGAAGGGAATTGATGTCAAGTGGGTATACAAAGTGAAGACGAATTCGAAAGGTGAAGTAACTCGACACAAAGCAAGACTTGTGGCGAAAGGATTTCTACAGAAAGAAGGAATATACTTCGACGAAGTTTTTGCACCTGTTGCTAGGATCGAAACAATCAGGCTGGTTGTTGGTCTAGCAGAAATCAACAGTTGGCACATATGTCAGATGGACGTGAAGTGTGCATTCCTAAATGGACCCTTAAATGAAGAAGTCTATGTTAAACAACCAGTTGGTTTTGTGAAACATGACGAAGAAAGAAAGGTGTACAGGCTACATAAAGCCCTGTATGGTTTGAAACAAGCTCCAAGGGCTTGGAATAAGAAAATTGATAGTTTTCTAAGGGAGAAGGAATTTGTGAAGTGCATAACTGAACATGGAGTATATGTAAGAAAAAGCAAGAGTAAATTGCTTATACTATGTCTCTATATAGACGATTTGTTGATAACAGGTAGCTGTAAAAGTGAGATCGAAGACTTCAAAGTTGACCTTAGCAAGGAATTCGAAATGTCTGATTTGGGTGAGATTTCATATTTCCTTGGTATCGAATTCTACAAGAGCAGTAGAGGTTTGATGATGCATCAAAGAAGATATGCAGGAGAAATTCTCAAGAGGTTTGAGATGGAAGAATGCAACGCAACTTCGACACCTGCAGAACCAAGACTGCAACTGTCGAAAGATGCTGATGAAGATGATGTTGATCCAACCCAATACAGAAGACTTATTGGATCATTGAGATACCTTTGTCATACAAGGCCTAACTTAGCATACAGTGTAGGTATGGTAAGTAGATTCATGCAGAAACCAAAGGTATCACATCTAGCAGCTGTGAAGAGGATACTAAGGTATCTCAAAGGAACTTTCGATTATGGCATTTTGTTTCCTGCAGTTGATAAAGGAAAAGAATGCAAGTTAGTGGGATACACTGATTCGAGTTGGTGTAGTGATGCTGAAGATCGAAAGTCAACACCAGGATATGTGTTTATGCTAGGTGGTGCAACAATTGCTTGGAGTTCGAGAAAAGAACCAGTAGTGGCATTATCATCATGTGAAGCAGAATACATAGCTGCTTCTCTTTGTACATGTCAAGCAACCTGGATGGTGAACTTGGTCGAAGAGATAACAGGGAAAAATCATGGAGCAATTACCATGAAGATAGACAACATGTCAGCTATAAATCTGGCGAAGAACCCAATAGCACATGGTCGAAGTAAGCACATCGAAATGAGGTTCCATTATCTTCGAGAGCAGGTAGCAGATGGGAAGATGAATTTGGAACACTGCAGAACTGAGAATCAGATTGCAGACATCATGACGAAGGGAGTGCAGGTCGAAGTATTCAGAAAGCTAAGGGCCATGATGAACATAGACAGTTTAGACACAATGAATTAGGTGGTGTGTTAAATTGTAATTCATATGTGTCAAAAGAAGATTTGATTTGTTTAGATTTAAATAGATTTGAATTTAAATCTAGAATAGATTTGATTAGATTTGATTTAGTAAAAAGATATTTTGGGCTTGGGTTTTAGCTTAGGGAGCAAGCTAACCTAAATCTATAAATAGAGGGAGTAACCCCTATTTTGTAATCAACTCATTCACAGTATTTTGCAGTTGCAAAGTGAATTAATAAAGATTCCACAGTTTGTGGGTAGAATAGAAATTCTGCAGAAATATCTCCATTGTTCTTTTATTTGTTTGTCATAACTAATCATCAGTGGTGGTCGAAATTCATCATACAGTTATTGCAAATTAGGAAATGGATTGATAATAGTTTGAGGTTTGAGCAACATGGTTTCTGGTTTGTAACAAAAAAAAGGTTAATGATTGGAATGCTACATATTAGAAATTTGAAAAAAAAGAAGTTATGTTTATGGTTTAGAAAATGATGGTGGCATTGTGTTGATAGTGTAGTAGTAGAATATTTATCATTCTATTGTACCATTGGAGTATGAATAAAGTTTATGGTTGTGAAGAGTGTGAAATATGAACGTGTGAATGGCCTTCTCCCTATGTAAAAACTATGCATCTATTTATAACATTAGGAATTAGATTAAAAAGCTAAAAAATAAATAATTAACTTTAATAATAATTGGTCAATAATAATCAAAATTTAATAACTAATTTAATTTGATTTTAAATTATGTCTATTTTGATCAGTTTCATAAAAACTATCCTAAAATGAAAAGAGAGCAAAATATTTTTTTTTTAAAATTATTTTTGAATAAAAGTGCATATAAATACAAAAAAAATATTTTTTTTTAAATATGTCTAAAATAATAATTTCGAAAATTAATAATAAAAAAATGAAAAATGATGTTTTTGTGATTTTTAATTAAAAAATGAAAACAAAGATAGAAAACAAAAAAGTGTAGAGGTAAGATTTGAACTCTTGACCTTGTACACTCAAGTGTCCATACAAATGCTCTACTAGTTGTGCTACTCCATTTATTTGAAATTTAAAGGCATTAGAAAATATATGAAAGGTGGGAAAATATTTGTTATTTAAGAAATATAAATAATTTAAAAGAAACTATTATATATTTTAAATAAGCACAACAAATTGAAAATAAATATAAAACTCAAAATATTATTGTAAATAAACCAAAGAAATTTATAAAACCAATTTTGAAAATTATTTGACTGTAGAAAGTATTATTGTAAATAAAATCCAAAATATTATTGTAAATAAATCAAAAAAAATTATAAAACCAATTTTAAAAATTATTTGACCGTAGAAAACAAGGCGGACAAATTTAAGGTATAACAAAGGTCAGTCACTATAAGTCGGATTGTCCATTGCTTAACAAGGATAAAGGAAAGGGTCAACACAAGAAGTCTAGGAAGCCTAGAAGAGCTTACATTACTTGAGAAAGTGATAGTGAATCTTCAAGTGAAGATAGCTCAAGTGATAGTGATGAAATGGAAATTTTTTGTCTTATGGCTCATCAAAAGAAGAAGAATATAAGTCATTCTAAACATGAACTTATTCATAAAATGTCTTATTCTGAATTACACATTGTTTTGAAAATATACATGGTGAAGTCGTAGATGCATTTAAAAGGTTAGCTTCAAATAAAAGAACATTTTCATATTTAGAATCTAAAGTTTTAGAAACTGAAAAATAAATGGAAACTCGTAAATAATCCATGGTAGAAGTTTCAAAAGTTAAAAATGAGGAATAGAAGCCTTCTTGGTTTAGTTGTGAAACTTTTCATATTTGGCAAAAAGAGGTTATTACTCTAAAAGTCAAATTGAACAAGGCTTTAGAACGAAAAGTCACTTATGTTATTCAACAAAATTTAAAAGATATTTAAACGTACCTTACAAAAAGTATGGTTTTGTTGAAAATGAATCAAATAGAAAAAGTAACTATCATCATCACTTGATGTATCACTATTATTGCAAAAAATGTTATACCATTGCAAAATGCTAATTTAGGAGATTTCTTGTTCCTAAAGGTGTTTTTTCATGATTGCCTAAGTGCAACAAAGTTTCAACTCACTCTCTCAAGGATCCAATGAAAATTGGGTACCTATCACTCTTGTTATATATTGTAGGTCGAATGTCTTGACTCCATGGAGAGAATATGATTTCTCGATAGTGGATGCTCAAGGTATATGCCAAGTGAAATTTCCTTATTCATTGACTTCATGGAAAATAAGAAGGGGTATGTGACCTATGGAGACTGTAACATCCCATTTTTAATTAATTTATTTCAATCGATTTATCTATGATTTTTAATTGAATTATTATGAATTTATACGATTTAATTCATTGTTGTGTAGTTATGGGGGTATGTATGCTCGAGGTGGAGGCATGGAGAGAGAGAGAGAGAGTTAGAGTTAATTTGGATTATTTAGAATTTTAAATAATTAAATAATAGTAATTTTGGTAGATTTATTTAATTGAAATAATAATATTTGTAGAATGTTGAATTATTAGATTTAATAGTAAAATAAATGGAATTACGAGGAAGTATGGGGTATTATGGTGATTGTGGTAATAGGTAAGGGCAAACTAGAGAGTTAACGTGAGTAAGTGAGGATAAATTTGGGAAATCCAAAACTAAGGAATTTTGTTATTATAAAAAGGAGGTCAGAGTTAAAATGGACTTTTTACAGTACGTGAAAATAACCAGAGAAAAAGGTAGGGCAAGAACAAGTACAAGAGAAGAGGCTAGGAGTTTGAGAAGAGACGATTCTATCAAAATGTAAAGATTCATTGTTGCTAGGATAATCCAAGGTAAGAGTGAGAATTTGGTTAAATAATATGGGTATGATGGAAGGCTAGAGTAGGGTTTAATTCTCTTTGATTGATGATGAGTGTTATGAAATAATTAATGATTGACACTATTTTTATATGCCATGATATAAAATCTAAATGTGTATGTTGATATGTTGTTGTTGTGTTCTTGAATCATGTTGAAATTAATGTGAGTCGGGTGTTTTAGGGTCTGATTTTAGGTGATTGAATCATAAATTTTTTGGTGGATTTATGTTCATTATAGGTAATTAGTGTGTTAGTATTATTAGAAGTTGAATTGGTGTAATTTAAATTGTTGAATATGGGACTAGTCTAGTATGAAGAGGGTTTAAAGTGAAACAAGTTGTGTAACAACGAAACATATAATTTTTGGAAAAAATACTCAGTGCAATCGATTGCATGCGTGTAAAAACTGAAACAAAATAAGTGTTAATCGATTGCATGGTTGAAGTAATCGATTGAATGTCCTAGTGTTGTACCCCAAAATTTTCCCTCCCTTTTTCTCAACATTTTCTCATCACAAGGCCCTTGGAGCTCAAGATCCAGTTGGGATTTCCTCTGCTCAAGACTTCTCCTTGCACTGTTGACCCAGATTAGGGTTTGTGTTTGCACAAAGATGTTTTGACCTGAAATGCCTAAGATGACTTTCATGCTCCATATTGGACTCCCAAGTTTATCCATATCAAGTTTCAAGCCTTGATTCCAATCTTTGCCCAGTCAATTGGACAGTTGACCTAGAAATCAGCTGTATTGGGGAAAAAGTCAACTGTGGTCAATTGACAGTCAAACCTCATGATTTTTTATCCACATCAACATAATGAACTCATATGGACCATTTGATCAAGTTTGGATCATAATTGCACAAGAAATTTGATCAGATCACCAAAAGGGCAAAATGGTCATTTTTAGGGTTTTGACTGCACAAAGGCAATTTTTGACTGTTTGACCTAGCCAATGGCAAACCAAGCTCACATATGGACTCAAGGACCCCATGGAATGGTCTTGACATACTCAACAAGTTCAAAAGATTCCAAATGCACAAGATTGACAGTTGAATTTTCCAGTCAAATGATCAATTTTGACTGTATACTGAAAAGTCAAACTTTGACTTTTTGGTCAAAATCAAGTGTCAAGATTCATTTTTCATCCAAACATGCCAAATCATGAAACTTGTTCATCAAGAAATCAAGAATTACAAATTAGGGTTTAAAATGAAGATTTTTCATAACTTAGAATTTTTCTAAGTTATGAAAAACCCTATTTTTTCCCTAACTTTGTCCCATTTTCTCACCAAGATTCATTTGGATTCAAGGAAAAGTCAAAACATGAAAGTTGTAGCCCATTGCAAAATCTACAACTTTGATTCACAAAGTTTCCTCAAAAGAAGCTTGTAGCTCAAGTTACAATTTTTGGAACAAGGGTACCAAACCATTCTTAACTTAGAAAATTTTTGACCTATTTTAGGCAGGATTTTTGCCTAACTTCATGACAACTTTTTACATGCTTCCACTTGGAATTTCAATTTGCATTACAAATATGGTTTGTAGTACACATTCCAAGCTTTCCAAAATGTCCAAGAACTCAACAACAAACTTATGGTTAGGGAGAATCGAATTTGGCAATATGGAAAAAACTCACTTTGTTCATGACCAAATTACATGTTCATACACTTAGGCAATTTTGAACTCAGCTTGCATTTCTTGATTACAGGTCCTATATCCCATTTTCACTCATAAGTTTAATGCTAACTCATTGTGCCAAGATCTTATTTTATGTGTTCAAGCATTGTATGCAAAATAAAGCCATAAGTAGAAAAAGCAAATTGTCCATTTTTGAAAAAGTGAAGCTTTATGTCAATTTGCAAATCAAGAGGTACACAGCAAATATCTTTGGCAAAAGTTATTAGACTAATCCCACTAATCAAGGGCAAGCTTAGCAGCACATTAGAGGGGCCTCCATCAGTCTAGAAAACCACTTGACACTTTGTTGCTTAAAGGTGAAGAAAACTTGCATAACAACTCCCAACTCTCATTTCTGCCAAGACCAGCTTAAGCAAACTTGTCAAACACATTCTAAACAACCACCTTGACCTAAAACACGAGCCAACCATCTCCATTGCCTTCTCAAACACAGAATCACCCTAAAACTGCAAAAACAGGGCATAAGCTGCAGTTGGACTTCCATAGTTCATTTCCATCGTGCACCTTGGCCAAAAACACTACAAACACTTTCCCTACCATCCATACAAACTGTCCAAAGCATTAGAAGCAGACTGTAACACCCCTAACCAACATCACCATTTTCATTTTTTTTGTTTTGCAGTTGAAGTACCATAGCACGATTTTCTTGGTTTCCAAGCAAACTAAGGGTTGGAATAGCATCCCTGGACATCAAGCAAGCTATCCAAATCCTTATCTTGCCCTGAAAGCACCTCCATTGCCAGACACGATTCCAACTGAACATGTAAGTTCATGAATTTCTACCTCTCAATGTAGGAAGAATTAGCTCTAAGTTTGTGAATGAAAAATGTCATGTTCATGTCCCTGAAGCTATACATATCTTTACTTTCCATTTATTTTGCATGTGCTGTGAGAATTTGAGGTCTGAACATTGATAAAAAGTTAGGTTAAGATTTGGGAATGGAGAAATTCTCTCTCATTTCTGAGAGTTAGGATGAGTTCTTTATATGTCCAGAATCGTGGCTTGATGCTTAACACTTTTCATGTTATGAGTTTGTGCTAAAAGTCCAGGAATCAGGAGTTGTGTTTGAAGCAAGAAAGGGCGCGTGTTTTCAAAGGTTTTGTCTGAAGGTTGAAGACAAAGTCTTCTTGGGCTGGGCCTGAGTTGATTTCTTTTTTGCACCATGCTTTTACAGTTGCACCCCCCTGGCCCATTTTGAGTTTTATTTGCCATTTTCAATTTTTTTCTTTTTATTCTGATTTGTTATTTTTCATTAAAGCATAAAAAATATTAAAAACATTTTTCCACTTTTTTTTTGCATTTTATTTGATATTTATTAAGCTTTAGTTAGTTATATATATAAATAAATACTTATTACTTTTTGTTAGAATATTAGAAATAAAGCAAAATACACTTATTTTCTAATTTTATTTTATTTTATCTTCTGAAAACATTTTATATAAAATATACTTTTTTGTAAATATTAAATATTTTATTTTTGTACATATTTAATATATTTAGTAAATAATACAAATACATATATATTTATTAGTATATTTAGGTTAAAAAATACAAAATATATACATTTTTATTTTTATTAACATTTAACATTAAAAAATACCTTTTGACAAATATACTTCTCTTTTATTTATTTTTTGTCCATGACAAATAAATATTATATATATTATACATATAAATACTTTTATTTGTAAAATTAGGGTTTTTGCCCTAAATGCATAAGAATCCCAAAAATTAATTAATTTTATTTTATTTGGTACATGATAAATACCTTTTACATACACATAAAAAAATAAGAAAACCTTTTTGCATTTGGCATATTTATTTTTATTTTATTAAATATTGTGTAATTAAATACCTTGCAAATCTCAATTTGATGTAATAGTCTAGGGTTTTAATTCTTGTCAAAATACTCCCATTTGAACATTTGTACCCCCCATCCCATATATTGTGTTGTAATAACTTAGGAACTTTATTTTTCGCATTTACAAGCTTTCTAAATATGCCATGCTAGAATTAGGGTTGTATGCAAATCAATTAACCAAAATAGTTTGACCTAATTTCAAAGATAATCAAGCATGAAAATAGACAACACTAATCACACTTGCACCCCTAGGGTATTCCACTTGTTGCCTTCAATAATGGGCCATATTGCATGTTAGGTATCTTTGGCAAAAACAAAACAATCAAATGATCATAGTCCCTCGATGACGCTTTCAAAGGTTGCCTAAAAAATGATCAAGTCCCTTAAAGAGAAAATTTCCCAAAGATACTTGGCACCATTGCAATTATGGTCTAAACGATGACCCGCGCCCGTCCCTTTCACATCCTAACACAAGATTGTCCACCAAATGCAATGGTGGAACAAAATTGTTAAAAGGGTTAAAACATAGTAAAGATCTTTGAGAACTTTAGGGTAGATAGCTCTTGAGTACTTGTCAACTTGCAAAACAAAAACACTTGCCTATTTTTCAAACCACACATCACTACACTTTCAAAACAACTTTCAAAAACCTTGAAACATCTTTTCAAAAAGACAAACACCTTTTGTAAAACATTCGAGTAAAGAATTGTTACAAGGGTTGTCTAGACAAGGCATCTTTTTCAAAACATTTTCAAAACCACGCACAAAGCACTATTTCAAACAATTGAAAATCAAGACAAGTTGATCTAAGCAAGTAACTAAGAGCCCATGGATAACCATGGATAGAAAGGATGCTAATACCTTCCCTTTCTATAATCTACTCCCCGAACCTAAGAAAACATCTCAAAGGTTTTTGCTGTGCTTTTTAACCTTTCCTTAGGATAAAATAAAAAGTCGGTGGCGACTCTTGCTCAACCGAAACATTTGCGAAAACAAACGCAAAACCCTAGTCAGTTCTCCCACCGTATCACAGAACTGGCGACTCTGCTGGGGAAATTTTTTAAGTGGAGTAACCTTAGGGCTTAGATCACCCTCTTGCATGACTAATTGTTTGATTTGATTGCTTTATATCTTGGCTCTCTTGTTTGGGTTTGCAATCCTACACCCGGATTTGGGGAAACATTCATAGATAGCAATACGTTGTGGAAACTGTGTGGGGTATACCGACACGGTCGAAGCAATAACTATATTAGTGCGACATATTTGTGAGTACCGGTAACCCTTGAGTTCAATCAAGGAGAGTACGGGGCCGCTGAGTGATGTCACTAAGCACTAATGACCTAGAACCTTACTTGACCATCTTGGCCTTTCATTAAGGGTAGTGAGATGACCGGCTTTGGTACAGTCCGAAGTTGGTAGATACTCGATACTACACTCATTGAGGGTGGTTTTCTTGGAATATTTTGGTCGCTAGTTAAGTGGCTAAACCAAAACAATGAACAATGAAAACAATCCAGTGATATTGAGCTCCTTATAACCCGATTACTATTTATAGGACAGGTTTTTAAGCCAACTACACTCAAGAGGGTACTTACCTATGAAACCTCATGCAAGCCTGAAACTAGGGTTTGGTGTGAATTGCTTGTACATATGTTTTGTGCATACATCATAAACATCATAAAGCATCATATGCATTCACTAACCATTTCAAGGGTTTAGATCTTTCATCTTTGTTCTTGTTTTGTAGGTCATGGAAATTCTTCGAAGAAAAACCATCCAAGTCAACCTTGTGAGAATCTCTCCTCAACTCAAGGAGCTCACATCAAGGATTCCGGAAAGCTCATCCTTCAATGAAAGACATGGTAGACTGCTCAGCTTAGTCAACACCAACATTGAAGAGGACATGATGAAAGTGCTATTCCAGTTCTTTGACCCTCTTCATCACTGTTTCACTTTCCCCGACTACCAGTTGGTGCCCACTTTGGAGGAGTTTTCTCAACTCCTGAGAATTCCTATCCTTAATCAACTACCTACAACGGTACGGAAAAGGAACCAAAGCCTGAAGATGTTGCTCGAGCACTATATCTACAGCCATCTGACATCAAGGGGCATTGGGAAACCAGAAGCGGCGTCAAAGGATTCTTAGCAAAATTCTTGTTTGAGAAGGCACAAGAATGTTGGAATTCATTGGACCTACAAGTCTTTGAAGAAATTGTGGCACTCCTTATCTATGGGTTGGTCTTGTTCCCAAATCCTGACCAGCTGGTAGATGTCAATGCCGTCAAAATCTTCTTATCCAGAAATCCAATACCAACATTGCTTGGGGACATTCTTCACTCATTTTACACACGAACAATGAGAAAGAGGGGTGTTCTCATGTGCTGTACTCCTCTCCTTGCAAGGTGGTTTATTTCGCACCTTCCACAATCTGTCTTGAAGAATGACCAAGGCTCAAGGTGGTCCCAACGGTTGATGACTCTTACTCACTCTGATGTACATTGGTGTTCTCGGTCCAGAGAAAATGTCATCATCGTCGATCATTGTGGAGAGTTCCCTAATGTTCCATTACTTGGCATTAGAGGGGGCATTACCTACAACCCTTTCCTAGCTTTGAGGCAATTTGGATATGCACGGAGGGATGGCCCTCACGACATGTTGATTCTTGACCTAGTTTTTGACTTCGACAACGATGCGCAAGGACTTCGCCAAAGATTTATCAGAGCTTGGAGAATGCCCAACAAGGCTGATAGCAAGACACTGGGGCACAAGAACTCCATCCCTCTTGAGCCTTATCTCAAGTGGGTACGAGCCCGAGCCCAGAGTCTAATGATGCCTTATCCTCATGTTCTCCCTATGATTAAAGAGACCATTAAGGAAGGAGAGGTTCCCTACACCATCCTATATCCTGACATACCTACATCGTGGGAGGAGATGCAGAAGAGTTGGATCCAACTCAAGGAGGAACAGAACACCTTTGAAGCCAGCTTCTACGCCAGCGAGAAGAAGGTTCTAGAGCTTACCCGCCGACTCCATGAGGAAGAGACCCTCAACACCTACATCGCACCAAAGAGGATGTGCAACGTCTTTTTACCTTGAGAAGTTGTTTTTGTAATATGTGGCCCATGGGGCATTTATGTACTAACAAATTTCTTCTTATTAATATGACGTGCGTTCTCTTTTGTTTGCAACAATTTTGAATATTCTAAATCCTTGAATGCATTGCATACATAAGCATACCATTCATCATGTGCATAAGCAGGTCTCACGCCAGGTTTCCTTATCTGTCTGCTGTTTATTTCAGTAGGATGGATCTCGAGCAAACAGCCAAGGACTTGCAGGATCAAAATGCACAGTTTCAGCAACTCCTGATGACCTTGGCTAAGGGTCAGGAGGATCTAAAGGCCCTACTGGGGAATAAAGACCCAGTGAAAAAGAAGAAAAAGAGACTCGGGGTGGCTACTTTAGGGAGAAGATTTGAAGGAGAAGCCAGAAGAGTGCTTGAATTTCCTCCTACTTCTGAGGAGGGAACCAGTAAAGGGGGTGCGGCTGCGGTACCTTCCGAGTCCGATATGGAAGAAGAGGAGGCTGAAGAGGATGAAGACTACTCTGATCAACAATACCCTCCGGCTGATGACAAGTACAAAGGTTTAGAAGACAGGTTGGCAGCCATGGAGCTGCAGAGAGTGCCGGGTTTGGATTTCGAAGACTTGGGTTTAGTTGTCGGAATTGTGATTCCCCCAAAGTTCAAAGTGCCAGTTTTCGTGAGGTATGACGGGCTGTCCTGTCCAAAAATGCATCTCAGGTCCTATGTAAGGAAGATCCAACCTTACACCGCGGACAAAAACCTTTGGATTCACTTCTTTCAGGACAGCCTTTCTGGGGCTCAACTTGAGTGGTTCTATCAACTGGATGGAGCCAGCATCCGAAACTGGGAAGACTTGGCCACCGCTTTTTATAAACAATATCAGTACAATTTTGACCTTGCTCCTACGCGTACCCAACTTCAGGGTATGTCACTAGGAACAGGCAAAGGATTCAAAGAGTATGCACAAAAATGGAGAGACTTGGCTGGAAGGGTGCAGCCGCCTTTGACTGACCGCGAGCTGGTTGACATGTTCCTGGGGACCCTGTCTGGTCCATTTTTCAACCACCTGATTGGTAATTCTTCCACGGGATTTACAGATCTGATATTAACTGGGGAGAGGATAGAAGCCGGCATCAAGTCAGGAAAGATACAAAAGGGTGCCGCTGCAAGTGTTGAGAAGAAACCTTTCAAGAAAGAAACTGTTGTGGTATATTCTCAGAGAAGAGCAGGGAAGACTGAGCGTCGGTCGATTGTGGGGGCCGTAATGATCCAAAACCCTTCAAGTGAGCAGCCTCGCTATAACCAGTCCAGACCAAATCAACAACGGGTGGAACGGCCACAACGGCAGTTCACCTGCATTAATATGACGCCAGCGCAAGTGCTTCCCCATCTGTTAAAGTTGAATCTCGCCACTATCAAAGAGGCACCAAAAAATGTGAATACGTCCTCTCCGCATTACCATACTAATGCTAAATGCGCCTACCATTCTGACAGTGTCGGGCACGACACCAACGATTGTTGGGCACTCAAGCATAAAATCCAAGACCTGATAGAGGCGAAAGAGGTGGAGTTCGACGCTCCAGAGAAGCCGAACATGATATCCGCTCCGATGCCGAAGCACGGTCGAAATGTCAATGCTATTGAAGAAGATTTGTATGTTGTTGATGTCAATGATCTGATGACTCCGTTGTTAACCATCAAGTTGAATCTGTTAAAGGCCGGGATTTTCCCGAGATGTAAAGAAGATTGCTACTGTTGTTACTCTCTGACGTTTGACTGTCCGTTACTGAAGAAAGGCATCCAAGGCCTAATGGACAGTCGACAAATTTTATTTGAAAAAGTTTCTGCTATTCCAACCCATACTGAAGATGTCTCAATTATAACCATTCACGCCAATCTTTCCAAGGCCGTCAGAAAGCCTGTTAAGATTACACCAGCTACGAAGTCTGTTCCTTTGAAGATAACGATGCCAGGGCATGTCCCCTACATTTCTGAGAAGTCAATACCATGGAACTACGGCGGTGACGTCTACTACCATGGTATTAAACAAGTTGAAGTAACTGAAGGAAGTTCAGATGAAGAAGAGGCCAGCATTGGAAACATTGCGGGCACCAGCAAGATCACCCGGAGCGGGAGAATATTTTCTCCAGAGATTGCCCCTCCAAAAGCAATCTTTGGACCCTCGGCTGCTGCCAAAGTTACTCCCGCACCAATAAAACTCTCCGTTAGAACCCCATCGATTGAAGATGTTGTTGTTCCTAGTATTGTCCCTCCTACCTCTGCTGATAAAGGTAAGGGAACCCAAGATGAGCTCGTCAGGACGAGGGCCCAACCCTTGGTCATCCCGGAAACCTCCAAGAAAGAAATGGAAGAGATCTTGAAGATAATAAAAAGGAGTGATTACGACGTAGTAGAACAACTGGGGCAAACCCCCTCGAAGATCTCCATGTTGGCACTACTACTTTGCTCGGAAGCGCATGCCAAGGCTTTGATAAAATTCCTAAAGGCAACCCATGTGCCCCAGGAAACCTCTGCAGACCAATTCCAAAACTGTGTGGCTAGCCTTACTACAGACAATGGATTAGGTTTCTCTGATGCCGACCTAACTCCCAAAGGTAGAAACCACAATGATGCTTTGCACATTTCAGTCGAGTGCCGAGGAACTACTCTCGCACATGTCTTGGTCGACACTGGTTCGTCGCTGAATGTACTGCCTAAGAAAGCTTTGGACCGACTAGATTGTGAAGGTTTAGAGTTGAAGCCGAGTGATATTATTGTCAGAGCTTTCGATGGTTCGAAGAGGATGGTCTATGGGGAGGTTGATATTCCCATCAAGGTAGGCACTGAGGTGTTTAAATCTACTTTCTATGTGATGGACATCCGTCCGTCATACTCTTGCTTGTTGGGTAGGCCTTGGATACACAATGCCGGGCCAGTCACCTCTTCCTTACATCAAATGTTGAAGTATCCTGTCAAGGGAAAGATCATAATCGTCCATGGTGAAGAGGAGTATATGATCAGCCACTTGAACTCCTTCCGGCATGTGGAGGTAGAGGGTGAGTTCATTGAGACACCATTCCAGCATTTCGAAGAAGTCCCTCCTGAAATAACGATAGCAAAGTTGGTAGCTGAAGTACCAAAGCAGATGGCCAGGATGGCATCTCTGGAAGACGCGAAGGCCGCAATAAAGGAGGGAAAGAATTCAGCATGGGGGCAGTTGTCTGATATTCCACATAAAGCAGACAAATTTGGATTATGATTCACCATGGCGGGACAGAAAGCTATGCGCCGTTCAAAGATTGAAAGGGCGCCAATCAAGATTTCTCCTTACGGAATCAACGCTTTGGAGCGTGAGGATAAAGAGGACAACATTGAAGAGTGGATCTACCCAACTATCAAAGGAGGATTATGCAACTGGGAGGCAAAAGACTTTGTCCCTATTACTTTTATTAATCAGTAATTTATCTGTCAAACATTTCCTTTGGTCTGTAATAATTACTCTTTAACAATCCGTAACACTACTTTTTTACCTCATGCCTTGCCCGGGGCATGTAGGTCCATTTGTAAGGGTTTTGATTATCTTCATATCCATATGCCATGTTTAATGATTCATTGGACGTTTTTCATTTGATAAACTGTTGTGTTCATTTTATTTCCTTTTGCTTTTTTTGTTTAAGGATGGCTATCCCTTACACACACCCACACTCACAAATGCAGGTACCTATCCACTCTGGATTCCATGGGTGACTATTCTGCTATATCCTTCAATAACTCTGAAGATCTGGTCAATCAAGCCGAGTATGAAGATGACGAAGGTTGTGAAGTACCAGGGGAACTAGCCAGACTTCTACAGCAAGAGGAAAGGGCCATCTTACCTCACGAAGAGTCATTGGAGACTGTCAACTTAGGAACCGAGGAAGACCGGAAGGAGGTACAAGTGGGTGCCAATCTGGAACCAAGTGTCAAGGAACGCCTGATACAGTTGTTAAATGAGTACGTTGAAATCTTCGCTTGGTCTTATGAAGACATTCCGGGTTTAGACACAGACATCGTGGTTCAGCGTCTCCCCACAAGAGAGGATTGTACACCGATCAAGCAAAAAGTCCGTCGAATGAGGCCTGACATGTCTGAAAAGATCAAAGCAGAAGTGATGAAGCAATTCGACGTGGCTTTCTGGCTGTTACGTCCTATCCTCAATGGGTCGCTAACATCGTGCCAGTACCTAAAAAAGATGGCAAAGTCCGGATGTGTGTGGACTACCGAGATTTGAATAGGGCCAGCCCCAAAGATGATTTTCCGCTACCACACATTGACATTTTAATCGACAATACAGCTCAGCATAAAGTGTTTTCCTTCATGGATGGATTCTCGGGCTACAATCAAATCAAAATGGCCCCCGAAGATATGGAGAAAACAACTTTTGTCACACAATGGGGTACTTTCTGTTACAAGGTGATGCCGTTCGGACTGAAGAACGCAGGGGCAACTTATCAACGCGCCATGGTAGCTTTGTTTCATGATATGATACATCATGAGATTGAAGTTTACGTAGACGATATGATAGCTTGGTCACAAACAGAGGAGGAGCACCTTGAACATCTAGAAAAGCTGTTTGCCAGGTTGAAAGAATACAAACTCAGGCTGAATCCAAGTAAGTGCACTTTTGGAGTTAGGTCTGGTAAACTTCTAGGATTCATTGTAAGCAACAAAGGCATTGAAGTCGATCCAGCAAAAGTGAAAGCAATACAAGAGATGCCTGCTCCCCGTACTGAAAAGGAGGTTAGAGGGTTCTTGGGGCGCTTGAACTATATTGCCAGATTCATCTCTCATATGACTTCTACCTGTGAGCCAATTTTCAAACTATTAAAGAAAGATCAGGTAGTCGAATGGAACGACGATTGCCAAACTGCTTTTGATAAAATCAAGGAGTATTTGCTAGAACCTCCTGTTCTGATACCACCCGTCGAAGGAAAACCATTGATCATGTATCTGACTGTCTTGGATAACTCAATGGGGTGTGTTTTGGGCCAGCATGACGAGTCTGGTCGAAAAGAGCATGTTATTTATTACCTTAGCAAAAAGTTTACCGACTGTGAGACTCGCTACTCACTGCTCGAGAAAACTTGTTGCGCTTTGGTATGGGCTGCTCGCCGACTAAGGCAGTATATGTTGACTCATACTACCCTGTTGATTTCCAAAATAGATCCTATCAAGTATATCTTCGAGAAGCCTGCTTTATCTGGAAGAATAGCCAGATGGCAAATGATCCTAACTGAGTATGACATCCAATACACCACCCAAAAAGCTATAAAAGGGAGTGTACTAGCTGACCATCTGGCTCATCAAGCTATCGAAGATTACCAACCCATGAGATTTGACTTCCCAGACGAGGACATCATGAATTTGGACGACATTAAAGGTAACAGACCGTATGACGGACCCGAAAAGGGATCCCGATGGACCCTGTACTTTGATGGTACTTCAAATACGCTTGGAAACGGTATCGGTGCGGTACTCATTTCCCCGGAAGGTTGTCACACACCTTTCACGACCCGACTTTGCTTCAGCTGCACAAATAACATGGCTGAATATGAAGCTTGCATCTTTGGTCTCAAGGCTGCTATAGACTTGGGGATCAAATCTTTGATTGTATTCGGGGACTCGGCTTTGGTTATCAGTCAAATCAAAGGAGAGTGGGATACCAAGCATCCTAATCTTATCCCATACAAAGAACATGTCTTGACATTGTTGCCTCATTTCGAGCAAATTACCTTCGAGCATTTCCCGCGAGAAGAGAATCAGCTAGCAGATGCTCTAGCCACAATGTCCTCCATGTTTAAACTCAACTGGGATAACGAGGCTCCCCAAATCACCATCGAGCGAATGGATGAACCCGCACATTGTCACGAGATTAATACCGAAGAAGTAGTGGAACAACCCTGGTTCCATGAAATCAAAAGGTATCTCCAGACTAGAGATTATCCCGAAGGAGCTTCCGTAAATGACAAGAAGTTCTTAAGGAAATTTGCTGCCAAATTCTTCCTGAGCAACGACATCCTTTACAAACGAAGCCATGATTGTGTTTTACTCTGATGCGTAGACAAAGCTGAAGCAGAGTTAATCATGGCCGAGATACACAGCGGCACATTTGGCACTCACTTGAGCGGGCATACAATGGCTAAGAAGATCCTAAGGGCAGTCTATTACTGGTCTACCATGGAAGCTGACTGCCATCAACATTCCCGTACTTGCCACAAGTGTCAAGTCTATGCTGACAAGGTTCATATCCCTCTAGTTCCTCTCAACGTTCTGACTGCTCCTTGGCCATTTGCAATGTGGGGCATCAACATGATTGGAGAGATCAAGCCCACGGCATCCAACGGATATCGTTTCATCCTGGTTGCCATTGACTATTTCACCAAATGGGTCGAAGCAGCTTCCTTCGCCTCTGTTACTAAAAATGTGGTTGCCCTCTTCATCAAGCAAAATCTCATATGCCGGTATGGTGTTCCAGACAGGATCATCACAGACAACGGTACAAATCTGAATAACACGATGATCACCGCTCTATGCGAACAGTTCAAGATTTATCATCATAATTCATCTCCCTATCGGCCGAAGATGAACGGTGCTGTTGAAGCTGCGAACAAAAACATTAAGAAGATCATTCAGAAAATGACAGTCACTTACAAAGACTGGCATGAGATGTTACCGTTTGCTCTACATGGATACCGTACGACGGCACGTACTTCAACCGGGGAAACCCCATTTTCTTTGGTGTATGGCATGGAAGCTGTCCTGCCTATGGAAGTTCAGATTCCTTCTCTAAGGATTATGAAGGACGCAGGTTTGAATGAAGATGATTGGATTCAGACCCGACTTGATCAACTCAATTTGATCGACGAGAAGCGACTCGCTGCTGTATGCCATGGTCAGACGTATCAAAAGCGGATGATCAAGGCCTTCAATAAGAAAGTAAGACGTCAAGTGTATCAAGTCGGAGATCTCGTAATCAAGCGGATTATCTTGCCGCAAAGTGATCCCAGGGGCAAATGGACTCCTACATATGAAGGACCATTTGTGATCAAGAGCATATTTTCTGGTGGTGCAATGATTCTGACCACCATGGACGGCGACAATTTGCCACACCCTACGAACGCAGACATAGTCAAAAGATACTACGCATAAAATAACCCGACAAGTCGAAAACCCGAAAGGGCGGCTTGGGCAAAAATTGGCATCCCGGTGAACCGAAAAGCCGAAAGGGCGGTTCAGGCAAAAATTAGGGATAAAAATAAAAAAATCTGTACACCCGGCAAGTTGAAAACCCGAAAGGGCGGCTTGGGCAAAAAGGGGTTTCCCGGTGGATCGAAAACCCGAAAGGGCGATTCAGGCAAAAGTTAGGGAATTAAAGCGTATGACTATGTCTCGTCGGATCACTTCAAAGACAATCTCTTCATCAACCAGTTCCAAGCTTCTGATCAATCCAGCCATCGGCAGACGAAGCATTGAATGGACAGATATTCAGAGTTGTGAAGGCTGTAGCAGAATGGAATCCCATGGAATTATTTCACATAGCCATCTTTCTTTTGTATAAATTCTTCAATATTTACAATGACATCCTCTTACTAGGATGATCGTCTCCTTTGTACAAATATACTCATAGAAAGTTAATACAAATACTTTTCCAGAAATTTGCGTCGTTTCCTTTTCTCTTTTCTTTTGCACTAATTGTTTTATTTGAGAAACGTCCAATGTTTTGTTAAATAGGCATATGCATTCGAACATAATCATTTCCTTATGAATCAAGGAAGGTGATCACTAATAAGTTGAAGGTGCAGTCAGGTATCTTGATACCCTTTCGAAGGAAATCCCGAGCAGATTTGAAATCCACATTCTTCAGTCATAACTTAATTCCCTAAACAGAGTCAGACTTCAGGATCCTCGTCAGCAAAAGCTTTCTCAAAACTGATTTCCCCAGCCAGAGAACCCTCCAGAACTCAATTCCCCTCAGAGTTAAGTTTCAGTATCCCCAGCAGAGCTAAAACTTCAAACTATCAATCCCCAGCGGAACCAGGCTAGGGAACCTTTTCCCCACAGAGATGCTTCCCACCAAACTGAAGATTCTCAAATCATACCTCTCCAGCATGAGTCTATCAGATTCTGAACTCCCCAGTAGAGATCTTCAGAAATTCTCATACCCTGCAAGTCACCAAGGAAATTCCAAATCCCCACGGTGGTCCTGAGGCCCCTCACTGATTGAAGATCTGGTATTCCCCAGCAACAGCCAGGGAATTATTCTTCCCGGCAGCAGTCAAGATGCTTTTATCTTCAGCCATCTAGGATTTATTTATCCTCCGCAAGACAACCCTCTAGCTTACATGCACATTCATTTACATTCATATCATATAACGTACATCGCATCATGCATCATGACATTGCATATAACTAACTCTTTACCTTTTCAGGTAAGATCAGTCGACAGACAAAAATCATTATCTCCCGAGATTCTTTCTAGAAATAGTTCAGATGTGACCCAGACATGGAAACATTCTGATGCTTATTCCAGATTCATCCAGATGCAGTTTTATACGAGCTCATCATTAGGAAACCCTACACCGGTTCCTCCTCCACCCTCAAGACTTCTGAAAACAGTTTATGGTTTCTTCCCAACAACGGATGTTAATCTATCACTTGTTCAGATGCAACCTTCTGAAAACAGTTTATGGTTTCTTCCCAACAACGGATGTTAATCTATCACTTGTTCAGATGCAACTTTTTGAAAACAGTTTACGGACGCTTCCCAATAACGGATGCTGCTCTATTGCTTATTCAACTTCAAGATTTCTGAAAACAGTTCACGGGTTCTCCAAGTAACGGATGTTAACCTATCGCTTGTTCAAATTCTTCTCAAGACTTCTGAAAACAGTTTATGGATTCTTCCCAACAACGGATGTTAATCTATCGCTTGTTCAGATGCAACTTTTGAAAATAGTTTACGGACGCTTCCCAACAACGGATGCTGCTCTATTGCTTATTCAAACTCAAGACTCCTGAAAACAGTTCACAGGTTCTCCAGTAACGGATGTTAACCTATCGCTTGTTCAGATTCTTCTTCAAGACTTCTGAAAACAGTTTACGGATTCTTCCCAACAATGGATGTTAATCTATCGCTTGTTCAGACTCTTCTCAACTTTTGAAAACGGTTTACGGATGCCTCCAGATACGGATGTCAATCTATTTCTTATTCAGACCCCCAGTTCGGAGATGGTCCAAAACATGGACACCTATCTGATACTCATTCCAGATGGCATCCTTAAGCCCATCCCCAACGAGACTCTGTCACCCCTCCAGATGGAATCTTTAAGCCCATCTCCAAATGGCATCTCTAAGCCCATTCCCACATCCATTGCTTTGACGAGTGCAAATTTAAGGGCACTCTAGTGTCCAATCTCCTTTTACCCTCGAGTCGCGAAAGGCAAACTTGCCAATCTAACTCTTCAGATTCAAGAAGATTAAACAGGGGCAACTGTTGTACCCCAAAATTTTCCCTCCCTTTTTCTCAACATTTTCTCATCACAAGGCCCTTGGAGCTCAAGATCCAGTTGGGATTTCCTCTGCTCAAGACTTCTCCTTGCACTGTTGACCCAGATTAGGGTTTGTGTTTGCACAAAGATGTTTTGACCTGAAATGCCTAAGATGAATTTCATGCTCCATATTGGACTCCCAAGTTTATCCATATCAAGTTTCAAGCCTTGATTCCAATCTTTGCCCAGTCAATTGGACAGTTGACCTAGAAATCAGCTGTATTGGGGAAAAAGTCAACTGTGGTCAATTGACAGTCAAACCTCATGATTTTTGATCCACATCAACATAATGAACTCATATGGACCATTTGATCAAGTTTGGATCACAATTCCACAAGAAATTTGATCAGATCACCAAAAGGGCAAAATGGTCATTTTTAGGGTTTTGACTGCACAAAGGCAATTTTTGACTGTTTGACCTAGCCAATGGCAAACCAAGCTCACATATGGACTCAAGGACCCCATGGAATGGTCTTGACATACTCAACAAGTTCAAAAGATTCCAAATGCACAAGATTGACAGTTGAATTTTCCAGTCAAATGATCAATTTTGACTGTATACTGAAAAGTCAAACTTTGACTTTTTGGTCAAAATCAAGTGTCAAGATTCATTTTTCATCCAAACATGCCAAATCATGAAACTTGTTCATCAAGAAATCAAGAATTACAAATTAGGGTTTAAAATGAAGATTTTTCATAACTTAGAATTTTTCTAAGTTATGAAAAACCCTAATTTTTTCCTAACTTTGTCCCATTTTCTCACCAAGATTCATTTGGATTCAAGGAAAAGTCAAAACATGAAAGTTGTAGCCCATTGAAAAATCTACAACTTTGATTCACAAAGTTTCCTCAAAAGAAGCTTGTAGCTCAAGTTACAATGTTTGGAACAAGGGTACCAAACCATTCTTAACTTAGAAAAATTTTGACCTATTTTAGGCAGGATTTTTGCCTAACTTCATGACAACTTTTCACATGCTTCCACTTGGAATTTCAATTTGCATTACATTGATGGATTGTAGTACACATTCCAAGCTTTCCAAAATGTCCAAGAACTCATCAAACAACCTCATGGTTAGGGAGAATCGAATTTGGCAATATGGAAAAAACTCACTTTGTTCATGACCAAATTACATGTTCATACACTTAGGAAATTTTGAACTCAGCTTGCATTTCTTGATTACAGGTCCTATATCCCACTTGCACTCATAAATTTAATGCTAACTCATTGTGCCAAGACCTTATTTTATATGTTCAAGCATTGTATGCAAAATAAAGCCATAAGTAGAAAAAGCAAATTGTCCATTTTTGAAAAAGTGAAGCTTTATGTCAATTTGCAAATCAAGAGGTACACAGCAAATCTCTTTGGCACAAGTTATTAGACTAATCCCACTAATCAAGGGCAAGATTAGCAGCACATTAGAGGGGCCTCCATCAGTCTAGAAAACCACTTGACACTTTGTTGCTTAAAGGTGAAGAAAACTTGCATAACAACTCCCAACTCTCATTTCTGCCAAGACCAGCTTAAGAAAACTTGTCAAACACATTCTAAACAACCACCTTGACCTAAAACACAGAATCACCCTAAAATTGCAAAAACAGGGCATAAGCTGCAGTTAGACTTCCATAGTTCATTTCCATCGTGCACCTTGGCCAAAAACACTTCAAACACTTTCCCTACCATCCATACAAACTGTCCAAAGCATTAGAAGCAGACTGTAACACCCCTAACCAACATCACCATTTTCATTTTTCTGTTTTGCAGTTGAAGTACCATAGCACGATTCTCTTGGTTTCCAAGCAAACTAAGGGTTGGAATAGCATCCCTGGACATCAAGCAAGCTATCCAAATCCTTATCTTGCCCTGAAAGCTCCTCCATTGCCAGACACGATTCCAACTGAACAGGTAAGTTCATGAACTTCTACCTCTCAATGTAGGAAGAATTAGCTCTAAGTTTGTGAATGAAAAATGTCATGTTCATGTCCCTGAAGCTATACATATCTTTACTTTCCATTTATTTTGCCCGTGCTGTGAGAATTTGAGGTCTGAACATTGATAAAAAGTTAGGTTAAGATTTGGGAATGGAGAAATTCTCTCTCATTTCTGAGAGTTAGGATGAGTTCTTTATATGTCCAGAATCGTGGCTTGATGCTTAACACTTTTCATGTTATGAGTTTGTGCTAAAAGTCCAGGAATCAGGAGTTGTGTTTGAAGCAAGAAAGGGCGCATGTTTTCAAAGGTTTTGTCTGAAGGTTGAAGACAAAGTCTTCTTGGGCTAGGCCTGAGTTGATTTTTTTTTTGCACCATGCTTTTACAGTTGCACCCCCCCTGGCCCATTTTGAGTTTTATTTGCCATTTTCAATTTTTTTCTTTTTATTCTGATTTGTTATTTTTCATTAAAGCATAAAAAATATTAAAAAGATTTTTCCACTTTTTTTTTTGCATTTTATTTGATATTTATTAAGCTTTAGTTAGTTATATATATAAATAAATACTTATTACTTTTTGTTTAGAATATTAGAAATAAAGCAAAATACACTTATTTTCTAATTTTATTTTATTTTATCTTCTGAAAACATTTTATATAAAATATAATTTTTTGTAAATATTAAATATTTTATTTTTGTACATATTTAATATATTTAGTAAATAATACAAATACATATATATTTATTAGTATATTTAGGTTAAAAAATACAAAATATATACATTTTTATTTTTATTAACATTTAACATTAAAAAATACCTTTTGACAAATATACTTCTCTTTTATTTATTTTTTGTACATGACAAATAAATATTACATATATTATACATATAAATACTTTTATTTGTAAAATTAGGGTTTTTGCCCTAAATGCATAAGAATCCCAAAAATTAATTTATTTTATTTTATTTGGTACATGATAAATACCTTTTACATACACATAAAAAAAAAGAAAACCTTTTTGCATTTGGCATATTTATTTTATTTTATTAAATATTATGTAATTAAATACCTTGCAAATCCCAATTTGATGTAATAGTCTAGGGTTTTAATTCTTGTCAAAATACCCCCATTTGAACATTTGTACCCCCCATCCCATATATTGTGTTGTAATAACTTAGGAACTTTATTTTTCGCATTTACAAGCTTTCTAAATATGCCATGCTAGAATTAGGGTTGTATGCAAATCAATTAACCAAAATAGTTTGACCTAATTTCAAAGATAATCAAGCATGAAAATGGACAACACTAATCACACTTGCACCCCTAGGGTATTCCACTTGTTGCCTTCAATAATGGGCCATATTGCATGTTAGGTATCTTTGGCAAAAACAAAACAATCAAATGATCATAGTCCCTCGATGACGCTTTCAAAGGTTGCCTAAAAAATGATCAAGTCCCTTAAAGAGAAAATTGCCCAAAGATACTTGGCACCATTGCAATTATGGTCTAAACGATGACCCGCGCCCGTCCCTTTCACATCCTAACACAAGATTGTCCACCAAATGCAATGGTGGAACAAAATTGTTAAAAGGGTTAAAACATAGTAAAGATCTTTGAGAACTTTAGGGTAGATAGCTCTTGAGTACTTGTCAACTTGCAAAACAAAAACACTTGCCTATTTTTCAAACCACACATCACTACACTTTCAAAACAACTTTCAAAAACCTTGAAACATCTTTTCAAAAAGACAAACACCTTTTGTAAAACATTCGAGTAAAGAATTGTTACAAGGGTTGCCTAGACAAGGCATCTTTTTCAAAACATTTTCAAAACCACGCACAAAGCACCATTTCAAACAATTGAAAATCAAGGCAAGTTGATCTAAGCAAGTAACTAAGAGCCCATGGATAACCATGGATAGAAAGGGTGCTAATACCTTCCCTTTCTATAATCTACTCCCCGAACCTAAGAAAACATCTTAAAGGTTTTTGCTGTGCTTTTTAACCTTTCCTTAGGATAAAATAAAAAGTCGGTGGCGACTCTTGCTCAACCGAAACATTTGCGAAAACAAACGCAAAACCCTAGTCAGTTCTCCCACCGTATCACACCTAGAAACATGATTTTTGATAAAAATCATACTGAAATCCATACGATGACAATTGATTGTCATCATAGTGCAATCGGTTGCACTAGGCCAAATTTTGAGAAATTGTTGTTTTGGTCTAAGTAGTATTCCCCGAAAAATTTGGCCAGAAATTTTTATTCGTAAGTCCAAATGATGTCCCATTTGAAGTGTTAAGAATCTAACACTCAGAGCTACAATATACTAGTGATAGATTAAATGTTTAAATATTATTTATACACCTACTGTGTTGATGAAGTTATTGGTTTATATGTTTGGTTAAATGAATTGTTGTATTATTGTGATAATGTTGTGTGATAATGATGTTGTTATGTTGATATTGTTGGTATGGTGTTGGTGATGTTGCTGTAAGTTTGATTTAGTGTTGAACATGACTATTTGTTGATGATGTTGTTATGTTGTGATATTGATGATGTTATTGTGATAATTTTCTTAATGTTGATGCATGTTTGAATATATACATGATATGTTTATGGTGATTATGTTTTTGGTGGCATACACGGTCAGAAGAAGGGCCAATGTGTATGTGTTGTTATTGCATGTTGAGATTTCATGCATTCATGTAGTCTGAACTTCGGTTCTTTTTGGTGAGTCTCGATCCTATGGTGATGAATTAAGTGGAAGTAGCTAATTCCTATTATGGGGGGTTAGTAAAATGTTACTTATGGCGATGGTAGTGATTTGGTGTGTTCCGGTTTCAAGAGTAAACCAATCCTATGGTGGGGATCATGGAGTGAAATAAACTTGTGTGTTCATAATTTATTACCACATGCAATTTAGTCAGTTGTTTAATGCATTGTATTGGTTTCGTATTGCATATTTTATTGGACTTATGTTGTTCAATGATTTATGATGATACATTGATTCATGTTGATTATTATTGAGGTGTTGTTGTGTATGATGTTGATCAAGATTTGGGTGTGAGAATGTGTTATGTTGTTGTGCATGATTGTGTAGATGTTATGCTCTACCTTATATTTTATACTTTTATTATTGAATAGAACTCTCAACTTTTTGTTTGAATGTTTCTTATACATGGGCATCGTGCAAATACTCAAGAGTGGCGTTGCTGAAGTAAGTGGAAGTCAACTCATGGAGTTACTTCTTAGTTTATCGTCTATTTAGTAGCATTTTGCTCTGATTATGTAACATCGGGTTGGGAACACTTATTTTAATTTTATGATATGTTTATATTGAAGTCATAGGACTAATTCTGTTGTTGAGCATTCTTATGTTGTTGAGTTGATTGATTATAATTCTCTTATGTTGTTATTAAAGTTGAAGATTGAGACTAAATATCATTACTTTCCTTATCTTCCATAATTCTTGATGATAATTTTGTTGCAATGATACTTTAAAATGGAAGTGAGCGTGTCATAACAGGTTATGAATGTTTTATTATATGAATATGTGATACCGATCAGATGAGTTGGATGTCATGTAAACATCCCATATATAATTCAGATTAGTTGGATGTCGTGTAAACATCCCAATTACAAATGATTGTCTTTGAAAATATCATGTTGAAACCCGTGTTATGGAGTATGATGTGTATTTTTTATGTGTGTGACACCCTATGTGCTTGTATTTTATACCTAAATCATGCGATAATTGATTGTAGGATTTAGGGTGTTATAGAGACAATAACATGGGTGTTATACTTGGTAAAGGTAGTGTAGATAATGTCTCTTCTACTACTCTCTCTGATGTTATGCTTGTTGAAGGCCTTAAACACAATCTACTTAGAGTTAGTTAATTATGCGACAAAGGATACAAAATAACTTTCACAAATAATTGTTGCATGATTGAACATAATGAAAATATACTTGTTTAGGTAAATGATATATATATATATATATATATATATATATATATATATATATATATATATATATATATATATATATATATATATATATATATATATATATATATATATGCTTAACTTGGATGATGTATCCTTAACTAACACTAAGTGTTTAGTAAACATGAGTGAAGATTCTTGGTTATGGTATAAATGCTTGACACATGTCAACTTTTACTTACTATACAAAGTGGTCTCAAAGGATCTAGTTATTGGTCTACTAAAGATTAAAATTTCAAACGATCACCTATGTGATGCATGCCAAATGAGAAAGCAAACAAGAGTCTATTTTAAATATAAAAACATTGTTTCAACTTCTAGACCTCTTGAGCTTCTCCATATATATCTTTTTGGTCCTTCAAGGACTAAAATCTTAGGTGGTAACTAATAGGGTTTTGTTGTTGTAGACGACTATTCTAGATTTTGTTGGACAATCTTTTTGCTTAGTAAAGATGAGACATTTTTTTTGCTTTCACACGTTTTGCAAAGTTGTCCCAAAATAAAATGAATTTGAATATAATTGCTATATAAAGAAATCATGGAGATGAATTTGAAAATCACTTCTATTAGGATTATTGTGATGAATATGAAATTGAGCATAACTTTTCCGCTCCAAGAACAACACAGCAAAATGATGTTGTGGAGCGCAAAAACGAAATTTCAGAGGAGTTAGCAAAAAGGTAATCTATCAAAA
The DNA here is from genome assembly GCA_948472305.1 of Vicia faba. Taxonomy (NCBI): domain Eukaryota; kingdom Viridiplantae; phylum Streptophyta; class Magnoliopsida; order Fabales; family Fabaceae; genus Vicia; species Vicia faba. The sequence continues at coordinate 262,707,172 of OX451738.1, forward strand.
TAATATTTTTCATCCGATGCAATAAACATGTCATATTATGTTTTAAATATGATACTTATACTCGCTATTTTAAACAAAACTCCTTATGAACTTATTAAAGATAGAAAACCAAATTTACCACATCTTCATGTCTTTGAATGTAAGTGTTTTGTATGAAGGTGATCTTGGACTTTTTGGAAAGCTCAATATGTCCTCTACAGCCTCTATGTTGATCATTTTTTCATTTGAAGACTTTATCTTGATGTAAATTGCCTTGGCAAAAAGTGTCTTTTTGTTGACTTTTGAAATGACCTGTAATGTATTGGCTTATATCTCTCAAATGATGCATTTTTTGGACTTGAGCTTAGAGAGACAAAGTTGTAGAGAATTAAATTGTCTTCAAAATGGACTTTGGTTGGGGAAAATATGATGAGACATGTGAAAGTTATGCTCGGTCAAAGTTCAGTTGACTTCTCCTAAGGAAACCCTAATTTGGCAACTTTTGACTTTTGATGATTTGAGAGTTTTCCTTGAGGAATCATGATGAATGTGACTTCAAAATGTTTATGTTGACCAAAAATCTTGAAGTTTGACTGTATGTTGACCACAATTAACTTTTTACCCAATACAATTGATTTTTATTCATTTGAGCCATTGACTGAGCAAATTTTTGATGCAAGGCATGAAAGTTGACATGAGCATTCTTGAAGAGATATGGAGAACCATGAAAACCACTTGAGACTTTGGAAACCCATTCTTCCTTGAGAAATACCAAACCCTAGTTGTGGATTCATTACATAGGAGGAGAATTTGTTTGATCAATTCTTGAGCCACCTTGACCATTTGAGGACCTCATGAGAATGTCTTGAAGAAAAATAAGAGGGAAAATTTTGGGGTACAATATCGGGCTAGCCAAGAACCTATAAGATTTAAATACCCAATTGATCTCGAACTTAAACAGAGACTTGATCACACAATCTTCAGATGAAAGCTTTTAACGTGTTTAGCTTCAAACCCAAATAAATAATTTCTAAATAGATAAATTGTTCAACCAAGGTAAAAACATAACCTCCTTGATGAACTTACAAATCTACCCTTCTTCCATTACAACTTTATCCCTCATTAAACGAATTTCTAGAAAGTGCTACAATAAAACTTTAGTGAGATAAAGTAAAAAGAAATTTTGTAGAGAGAGTGAGAAGTGAGGAATAAAAGCTAACGTTTTTGGATGCCAAAATATGTTGTAAGGGACATCTATTTATAGGCTAAAGGTTGACACAAAAAAAGGAAAATTAGGTGGCCATAATTAATGATCCAATCAATTAGTGTCATGCATTAATTGGTTGGTTGGCCTAAAAACAATCGATTAATAAGTTCAAAAAGATAAGAAAAATACATTTAGCCGTTGCCAAGCATTAAAGCACTTCCATAATCGCTTAGGGCGTATTTTTTAGTTGATCCTATTGATTTCTATAAAGTCCCAAACGATTGGGAAGAACGAAATTTTGCCCAAGGCTTTTCTCACAGTTCCCAAATTATCTGGCACAACTTCAAGACATTTTTAGAAATATTTTCTTGGGATAAATAAGTTTGAAAACTTGTTTGTGTGTGGATTAGTCATACACTTTACAAGAAAAACCCTTGTGCTTTTATAATGTATATTCACTCATATGTATCAAGGCAGTCTTTCATATACTTCAAGACTTGTCAGGTGATTTATTTTTTAAGACACTTGCTTGAGCTCGAGATGAGGTTTGGTTTATATTTTGTTTAGATGTCATCATCATAGAATCAAATTTACTCAATCCTTATTATGGTTGTATCTTTAACCACTTTACACTTGACTTTATATGTTATCATCAAGGACTAGTTGTCATCATTAAAATCATGTCTTTCTTTAAGAGGTCTTCCTTTACCAATAGCCTGCAAACCAAGGTTCTACAGGAACTGATTCAGCCATCCTGCCTCCTTCACCGTTGGTCGATGGATCCACCTGATCTATAGGTTTTTTCTATCAATCTATTTTAGCTAGTGGCCTAGGCGATCTTATTTCATGTTCGCCTCGATCTACATTTGGATCCTGTCAATTTTCTACGTAGATTGAGCTTCTCAGACTGACATAGCATATTGCCATGATAGATCAGGATCTTGAATCTGCAATAGACACTCTTTGTTCCCAGGATTCTAGATTTTTTGCGGATGGTCTCTTCAACTGTGACGACTCTAATCCACAACTTCTTTTGGCTTCCTCTCAAATGAAGTGAGATATGGGATAACTAATAGGTCATCTTCGTCTGAAGGTGTCCCTACGAATCTTCTCAATTGTGGTCATTATAATCGATAGCCATATCAAAAGAGTTGGAGGAAGATTTATTCAGTTATTGAATTTTGCAAGTCATTGTTCCGTATTGGAACTAGAATTGGGTTGACCAATGATGTATGACCCTGGATGCGGTGAAGTTGATATTTAATATGATGGTGGGGAGTGGTCCTATAAAGTTAACACTACAATGCCCAAGTTAGTTACAAAGTCTAATATGAGTATAGTGAAAAATGAAGATAAAAAAGCGTACCTTGAATCTCACGTGCGCTTACTATATATGTTGGATCATCTTGGTTGGGCCATGTATAATTGGACCCTCGTATTGGGCCTTTGGCCGGTCCAAAACATCGTCTAAGCATTTCTAGGAAGTTACCATGATTCCTAGATTCAATTGACTCGTCATGACCACAAAAAGAAAATTCTAGATACTCTGAGGAGGATGTCTCTTGATGCACACTCTAATCTATTTACCAGCCATGTAATGAGAACACATCTATCAAATTTGCATTCTTTAATCCTGAAACATGTCTTTTTTTGCCAAAACATTATGTCCTTTTTCACTAATATGATAAGTGCTCAGTTCCACTAAGATGCTTCCATGTCAATATCATTCAATCTGTTGCTAGCAATCAAAGCTTTTGTCAAATCAAATTTAGAAAGTTTATCCCCTCTAATATGACAATTACTCTGATTCTGAAAAGTAGAAACTCAACAAGGTAACTTGTTTGAAGCATCAGTTAGAAAAACCCACTCGCTTCACTATCTATAGCCATACAAATGGGATGCATGCTCTATACAATTGCAAATCATTTTACTTTGTATCCTAGGTGTGTCAATCAGTGCAGTAATGAGATCGATTGTCACAACTTGAGAAGTTTCAGAAAGTAGGATAAAGAAAACATGTAACAAAGTTTCTTACTATACATCAAAAGCACAGAATGATAAAAATGGCACTAGCGTTTCACCTATTGAAGAAAAAAAGTAACTTCATATGATTGAAAAATAACATATCTAAAAACCAACACTTGACAACTACTAGATAACTGATAAAAAACTATAGTCCTAAAATAGAACCTTAATGAAAAAGTAATAACCACCCAACATAAAGTCTTCAACACAATAATCATGTGAACATAACAACAATGTTAACTGGTAATCTTATAGAAATTGATTGAATTTCGTGCAAAGAGGTCTTTTGCAGCTTCCACAGCCTCTGAAACAGTGAGATCGCCGTCAATGCACGAGTCACACAGAACTGTGAAAACAACTTTGCGGGCATTTTTCGCACCTGTCACAACAAAACTCGTGATTTTAACCAATAATCTTCACAGAGTATAATCTTCGAAATTAAGTAACATAATAATCGATGTTAAACCAACCTAAGTAGAAGAGTTCAGGAAAGGCATAAGCATCAGTACTAAACATCACCTGCAATAATACAAAGTTTACCCTTTATGAATTTAACAAAAGGTAATAAAAAACAGTACTTTCTGAATTTCTTATAGTGTCACCTTATTTAATGGTGCTTGCTCTAAAAGATCTTTCACTGCAGAAACCATGCCATGAACACTAAGCTTTGGAATAGCCAACCCAAAATCAAGATAAACCTGAATAAGAAGATTGTGTTATTTGCTCTATAATCAAATGCTAATATAAATTCGAACAAACTAATGCAAGTGACTGAGTTGCGAATTGTTTGCCTGGGAGTAGAGAGAAGCTAGATATGATGCTTCCTTTGAGAATGGATATGATGTATGTAAAAGAACAATCCTACACTTTGCAAATCTCTTGTCCTCAAGAATATTGTGGAGATAAAGAGGATTGGACATTCTCAGATTCAAACCTCTATCTCCAAATCTGATTAATTTTACAAAGTAAAGTTTATGGTAAATTCATCTAAAAATGTATAGAAATCAATAATTTGAAAGCATGCATTACCCTGTGTGTATCTGCATTGGCAAGTCATGTGATTGAGCAAATTCTAAACTTATCAAGAAGATGTAATCAACAAGGTTTTTGTTTGCTACCAAGACGGGCTTCCAAACTGAATTATAAAAATAATCAGAAGTAATCTTTAATAAAACCATAAAACATATATTAATAAAACCAAGGTTGTAAAAAGCGGTTCGTTTCCGAGAAAACAGCCGTGACAAAACGGTATTGAAAACCTTGAATTAAATCCATTTTCATTTTCTACTAACCAGATAACACCTGTTGTAGAGCCTCTTCAGCTTCCATTTTGGTGACATTTGTATTGATATCTAAACCAAAATAGTATGCTGCTATGCTTTTCAAACCAACTATCTCACCAGCAACTGTAACATTCATCATGTTAAGGAATCCAACTCAAAAACATTCAACATTAGATTTTTTGAACAGCTAAGAGTTTATTTTGTGTTTGTGTATAGAAAAAGAGAGACAGAAGCTTTTGAAGGATATGATTCCAACTTGGATAGAAATGCAGTAGTGAATGAGTCCAGTGTCCAAGAATATCCATCTGCCAAACCCTTCATCAAGCATTAAAGTATAAATATAACTAGAATAGTTGTCTATTTTCAACATATAGTCTGTCACCTCGAAAACGGCCGCAACAAAATGGTATCAACAAAATGGTATCAGAAGGTGATGATACAATACTGTTATTCACTTTCACACCGTGATGAATACAATCAGTATCACAATATCTGAACCAAATGATATCGCGAAAGCCTTTATACATATGAATTAGAAGTGATTGTGAATAAGAATCTCACTTGATTGAGGATTTTCTCAGCAAGGCGTTCAATTCTTACGAGTGTAGCAACATGAGGAGTAAAAGTCTTGTGCCATTCGGTATCAATTATTTTGTCCAAGTCTATTCCATCATCGAAGATTACTGTAGAGATTCTTGCAGCTTTGAAGCATGTTGAGGCGATAGATTCTAATCCAGAAACGTTTCTGTGTTCTTCAACAGCTTCCAAAGTTGAATCGCATCCATACAATTCAGCTACATCTCTTAGATTTCTCTGACATCAGATAATTACAATAACAAATAATTAAGCATGAATCAAATGTAAAACAACACCACCTAAAAAAGTAAAGGATGTTGTTACATACCTTGAAGGATTGAGAGTGTTGTGTTGAAGCAAGAGCATCATCACCATGAGCTAGAGAAAAAGCATGGATAAAAGCAAAGTTTGAGTCAAGTGCAACTAAGTTGTGAGCATGACCATCCACTATTTCCATCTCCTCTATAGTTTTTTTCAACTCACTGAAATCCATTTTCTCTCTTTCTCTTTCTCTTCCTCTCTCTTTGCATGTATTTAAATTGAGGTAGAGTCACACTCACACCTCATTTATACAGCTAAGCTCTGAACTACTCAAGAGTCAATTCACTACTCTATTCTTTATTGTTTTTTCTAATAAGTTTTACCACTTTACATTTGAAAAAAATATATTACATGTTTTTAAAATCATTTCCAAAAAATTAAATAATATGATTATTAAATTATCTTAATTTTTTGCATGTGAATGTAGCGTGTTTCACTCACAATTAGAGTTATGTACAACTTCCATTTAGTAAAAAAAATATATAATTCAATTTATTCTAATTTTATTAAGATGTTTTTATGATCTAACCGACATATATCTTAATTTCATAAACAGAAAAAGATGGTCTACAATGTTTTTTTAGAAAAATTGATTATAAATTAATCCTTTGGAGAAAATAGAATTAAATAAACTGATAATTGTTTGTGTGTTTACGTATATAATTCAATAGAAAATATAAGTGAATTTAAGTACAAATACAGATGTTTAATATTTCAACAGAAAATATATAATAAATTTTCTTTATGCTGGCTTTTTTCTCTCTTTAAGTATAATTTCTTCTTTAAATATTCTTTCTTTTTGAAAGTTTTTATCTTTTCTCAAATTGATTCTCAAATATTATTTATCAGTGTTGTTTAATATTGTGCAATTTAATGAATAAAATAGTGGAGAGTGGATTTTCTCCCATGAGAATTGTTGAGAATCAAGTGTGAGGAAGAAGTCTCACATTGATTATAAAAGGGAAGATTGAGCACTTATATATGAAAGAACTCACTCATCTATCACCTTAAGGTTTTAGATTTAGTTGACTATTACTTGAGCTGAATGTTTGTAAATGCGTCGTTGTAATCACTGTTTCTTATAAATCTATTTTCACAAGTGTTGTACTTACAATAGAAATATGTATGTTGATGCTTTGAAATTATTACGAAAAATTCATTTAACAACGATTAGTAAATAGATATAATTATGCAGGATCAGACGTTCTTGTGTAGAATATTGTTGTAAATTCGTTATTAACAATCGCGTTATTAACAATCGCGGTCTTAGGATCGTTGTAGTATATTGGTTATCTCGCGTGATATCACAAAAGTTATGTTTATTAACCGTTGTGATATATAAGATACTGAATTCGAAATTCAGCAACAAATTAATTACATTAGATCACAGTTAATATATAAAACCGTTGTCGAACGTATCCATAGTTTATTAAATACAAATGTATATTTTTTGTTTTACCATACACCTCATTAAAGAAATACAACCATTAAAATTGATAAAAAATTATATAATCTGAAAATTAAACTATTCTGAAAACCAACTTAAGCACACCATTGTATTCATAATTGCATGTGTCTCATTCAACACATTTTATGTTCTTTAACACATATATGATTCAATAGTCGGATTCATTCAATGCATCAATATATTTTATTATTGTTTACCTCATCATCATCGCGTATCATCGTGATTGTTATGATGACTTATCATCATAACAATCATGATCTTAACAATCACGATGATAATTGACGACGACGAGGTAAAGTAGAATAATAGATATCGATGTATTGTAGGAATTCTACCATTGAACTATATATTATGTGTTAAAGAACATAAAATGTGTTGAATGAGACGCATGTAATTCAGAATACAATGATTGATATATGTTGGTTTTCAAATACATATTAATATTTAGATTATGGATTCTATGACAATTTAAATGGTTTGCATTTCCATTAAAAGGTTATTGAAACAAACAATATACATAGTATATAATAAACTATACTTCATCTCGACATGTCAATCTGTATAAGAATTTAAAGAGTAAAACATTGATAAGTTACAAGAAGCCTTTTTCTTATGAGTTAGAAATGTTTTATTCTTGTTTTGAGAACATTTGTCAACAAAAACATCATACAAAAACACAACAAATACATGTAACACAATAAAAATAACATACATTTTAGCAACAAAACACGAACAGAATACAATATCACAAAATATATTAAGTTGTTTATAGAACGCACCTTTTATTGAAAATAATCGTGGACCTATGAAGTTTATCCAGTTGTGAAGCAATGAAAAAGAAATGTAAGGTGAATGAAGTTTCCACAATGACTTCATACTTCTTGTATTTTGTTCCATTGCTACACAAGCCATATGTACCATTATCAACTCATGTTATACGCTTTCTACCACCATCATCGTTATCATATGAGGTTCATGTAGTTTGTGAAGCCATGAAAAAGAAGTATAAGGTGGATGGAGTTTACACAATAGCTTTATGCTTCTTATATTTCTTCTCATAGTTTCTCAAACTAGATGAAGTTTGCTGCTGTTGTTGTTTCTTGAGTCCTACAAACACCATGAATATTATCAACATGTGAAACTGCATGCTTATTTGTCAACAAAACAACAAGAAACAACAACATAGAACAACATACAGCCAGAAATTATAAACTATCTAACAAGAAGAAAATTAAAGGAAATCCATGTGAAACATAACAATAACATACACAAAAAAGAGAATAAGGAAAAAGAAGAATACATTTATGTAAGAAGAACAAGATTGACGACTATAATGTAGAATATGAATGCTAATGATGAAGAAGAAGAGAAAAATGGGTTCTAGGGTTTTGTTGTGAAAGATACGTCACAAATGTCAAAGAGCGAGTGTAAATTCGCTTATATATAAATATACTCACAACGGTTTTCAACATCAACCGTGGTGATATATATAAACGTGTCACAATGGTGGAATGCATGAACCATAGTCATAACCATTTAATTTTTTATTTAAAAATACATAAAAAAGAAAAGGCGCGCCTTAACATTAAAGGAATAATATATATGAGGGCGCTGAGGTTCGAAATCATGAAAGTTTTATGGTATCATCACGGTTGGCTTCTCAACCGTTGTTATATACAAATAATTTTTAATTAAAAAATAAAAATAATATGGTAGCTTCTTAGTTTAGAGATGTCACCACAGTGTAGGAAAGAACCGTGGTGACCATGGCGTTGTTGTTTACGCGTTTTGTAGTAGTGTGTACTATTATTTACTTGTCTCTCAAATTTGAATTTATTGAGTTGATAAATAAATCACCAAAGTTATTATTTGAATAATAAATTCATAGAATCTTCGATGATGATCACCAGATGATAAAACTCACGAGAAGATGACAATTTGATCTTCTTCAAAAAGTTCAAATAGATGATTTTAAGTGTTGAGTTGTCTAGAAGAAAATGAGGATTATTTTAGTAGAACATGTGTAGAGGATATCATTGAAAACATGTACTAGACTATAAAGAGAGAAATCTTCATGACTTGTGCGCATATGATGCTTTATCTGATGCTATATGAAGATGTTCAATGATCAACATGTAAGATAATATTTTTAAAATTCATATTGAGAATTGACAATCTATAAGTAGAGGCAAAACCTTGTCTTTCTTTCTACACATGTAACATTCATTAGACAATAAAATCATTTTCTTACACTATGTTATCATCAAAACTAAATTAAATAATATTGTTCTTTAAATAAATTGTGGTTCAACAATTAAAAGGGTGTATCCGATTTAATAAGAAGTCTTAAGTTCAAATTTAATCTCAAAAACACATTTTTAGACAATAGGAAACGCTCGCATAAACGTCACTCTAAAAATGTTCTATATTCTCTTAGGTAACATTTTTTACACTTTTGACAACAATTTTAAAATGTTTCATATTCTCTTAGGTAACATTTTTTACACTTTTGACAACAATTTTAGTGTTACAAATACACATACACACGCGCACACACACATATTATCTGAGTAAAAAATATTATTAATTTGAAATAAGAAATTGACTTGTATAAGCCTTACAATGAGACAAAATAGGAAACTAACAACTCACATTTTACTTGTTCTAAGAACGTGGAAAATGGCTAAGGAAATGGCCAGACTCTACCTACATGTCCTAAATAATAGGATTTATTAACTGAATGAACTTTGAAAACTTCTACTATAACTCTAGCAACCCCAACAAATTCCTCCCTTAAATTGATTATAGTAATGCTCTCAGTTTACTTGTGGTACCACACATAAACCATTGACTCACACATCTTCAAGAACATATCCAGCTTTATTGGTTTTGTCATAATATATGTAACTGATTCTTTTGTGACATAGTACTTCTGCTTAACAATTCCATCTTTGGTCAAATCACGCAATAAATGAAACCTTACATCAATGTGTTTGTTGTGTCCATGCATGACTAGGTTTTTGGACAGTTTAATGGTAGAGTTGTTTCCACATAACACAGTGGTACGCTTGTATTGAGAATGACCAAGCTTCAGTAGTGGACAAAGTAACCATATTTTGTTTTTTTAGGACCGGGACACAACTCCTTCATTGAGTAAAAGCTCATAACCAGAAGTGATTTTTCAATCATCTACATCTTCGACATAATCACTATTTGTATATGCCATCAATTTTCCATTACAGTCCTTTCGATAAAAAACTCCCAAGTCCATGATACCTTTCAAATATCTAACACCCTTTTTGTAGCTTGCAAATGCAACTTAGTTTGAATTTCCATGAATATGCTAATGAGACATACAATTGTTTGTACATGGTAGCATTCACCTTGGTTACTTCTTCATCCTTCATTAGTCTAACACCAGGAACAATGGGATTTGTCACACTGTTTCTCTTATCCATCCTAAACCTCTCCAAAACTTGTTTTTTCATTCTTTCTTTGACTGATATAAATGCCTTCATAATTTTGTAAAACTTCCACGCCGAGAAAATATTTCATCTTTCCCAATTCAGTCATATCAAATTCATGTTTCATAGAATTCTTGAACTTAACAAACATAATCTCATCATTACCAGTAAAAATTAGATCATCTACATATAAGCTAACAATTAAAATTTTACCTATATCTCCTGTTTTTATGAATAAGGTATGTTCACAACTGCACCTCTCAAGTTATTCTTTGATAAAGTATGCTTCAATTTGGATGTACCATGCACGATGAGATTATTTAAGTCCATATAATGCCTTCTTCAATTTGTACACCTTATACTCTTCACATTTCTTCTCATAACCATGTGGTTGCTTAATAAACACTGCTTCATTTAGCTCTCCATGCAAGAAAGTGATTTTGACGTCAAATTTATACACACTCCAACCATTTCGATCTGCTAAATCAATTACCATTCGAATCGTATTCCACCTAGCCATAAGCGCAAACACCTCAGTATAATCTATGCCTTGTTGTTGTGCATACAATTTCGCCACCAACCGAGCCTTACACTTGTCAACCTCCCCATTTTTGTTGAGTTTAGTTTTGAAAACCCATTTTACTCCAATCTTCTTCATCCTTTAGGCAAATATGTTAGCTCCCAACTCTCGTTTCTTTCAATTGCCTCTATTTCCAAGTCCATGGTAGCTCTCCACTTGGAACTCTGAACAAGTTGTTAAAAGGTAGTAGGATATGCATTTGAGGTAAACAAAACCAAATTATTATGCTCAGTTTCTTCTTTTGAAAATTTTCCCAATCACATAATCTTTCATCTAGAACTACACTCTTCTATTCCTCCCTTATGTGAGCTTTCTTGAGATGTTGGAGAATTTTCTCTAGGTGACTCACTTGAAGATAATCTAATATCTCCTCCTCCATCTTCTACTTCCACCTCCTCTTTAGATTTTTCTTCACTTTTATCATGTTTAATTTCTTCTTGATTATCATCTTCCCGTTTGAGGATATCAAGTCTTCCTTCTCCAGTACTTCTCCCCTAATTACAACACTCATTTTCTTCAAAACCACACCTTTGCTTACAATTATATTCTAGGATGCTTAATTATAAAGTCTATATGATTTAGACTCTTCACTCATCCCTAGTTGCACACACTGAAAAATATTATCATCCAGTTTCTTTCTTTTACTGTCTGGCACATGAACATGGCCAATGCATCCAAAAACTTGAAAATAATAAACATTGGGTTTGATACAACTCCAAGCCTCTTCAGGAGTCATACCTTTCAATGTCAATGTAGGGCTTCTATTAAGCATACATGTTTTCCAATTTACTGCTTTTGGCCAGAAATTCTTCAGAACATACTTCTCCGATAACATACTTCTAACCATCTTCATGATTGACATGTTCTTGCGCTCAACTACTCTATTTTGACGGGGAGTGTAGGCTACAATGAGCTTCCTACTAATACACTTTTCTTTACAAAAAGCATTGAACTCGAGAGATGTGAAATCTCCGCCCCTATTCGTCTGTAGACAACAAATAAAGTTCTTGTCTCTTTCTCAACAAGGTTTTTATAATTCTTAAAGATACTAAAAGCTTCAGATTTTCCAGTAAGAAAATATATTCACACCTTATGACTATAATCATCAATAAAGCTTATGAAATACCTCTTCTCACCATTGGAAACAAGTCTGATATGTCAACATATGTCAACATGTACCAACTACAATCTTTGTAATGCTCTCCATAAACTCCTCTTTGGAATTGCATCCATGTGTTGCTTTTATATTGTGCAAGCAGTGCATATTTTGGATGGTGCCTTCAACAGTGGTAACACTCTCACCATTTGCCTATATTTCAATGTTCTCAAACCCTTAAAACTTAGATGCCCATATGTGCAATTCCAAAGGTGAGTGTTATCTTCAAGAATTATTTGGAAGCAAGTGGAAGCTTTTGGCATAATTCTTGCAAGTATTATGAACATTCTGCTTGCATATATTCCTATTTACATAATAAGCCCTTTCTTGGGATGATAGACTTTACATACTCCATGTTGTATCAAAATGACTAGACCTCTATCTTGTAATTTTCCAACAATTAATAAGTTATTTTTCAACTCAGGTATATAGAAAACATTAGTGATTACTGTGAGGGCAAGGTCCCTCTATATGTGTTTTAATGATGTCAAAATGGTTATTACTCACTCTTCATTTGGGTTGGTCCTATGAACAATATTGCTATGGAATGGTTGGAATGAAGATCTCTAGAAACATTCATTTTTTGGAAAATTCATTGTTTGCGTCGACCCAAAGATATGTGCTGTCGACTCATCATTCTCAACCAAGCTCAGGATATGTCACGTCGACCCTTTCGGTCGACTCAACCTGGGAATCAAAGTATTCAAATATTTTGTCGATGCAAGTCCTGTAGTGGTCGATGCACTATACTTCAAAATGGTTTTCCTCCACCTGTGGGTTGTCTCGCGCCGACCCCCCTTACTGCTTGAGTCGACCGCTTGCTGCTTTCAACTGTTTTTCTGCTATGCTTTTGGGTCTTGACTATTTGGTAACACACACACACACACACACACACACACACACACACACACACACACACATATATATATATATATATATATATATATATATATATATATATATATATATATATATATATATATATATATATATATATATATATATATATATATATATATATATATATATATATATATATATATATATATATATATATATATATATATATATATATATATATATATATATATATATATATATATATATATATATTCATTGGGTATCATCATTTAAAGTTAACAAGAACTAGTGAAAGATACACATAGTGCTCATCATCTTCATCCTCTCTTCTCAAAAATCAACATCTACACATAATCATGGTTGTTGATTCAAGAAAAGTGTTATGGTGATAACGTTCAAATCAAAGATTCATTCAGATTTAGGTTAAGTAATTGTGGGTTGTTATTGAATAAAATTGTTTGGATTTTCTCCTCCAAGATTCCAATTGGTGAGGGGGGTTTTGCACAAGTCTTTGCTTCATCGAATTCAGCCGAGTGAAAGGATTAAGAAACTGTGGGTTTGCTTAATCAAGTAGCGGTAATTGGAGGATTATGAAGGAAGATTTGGGTCAAATTTCTTGTGATCAAAATCAGTCGAGTGAAATTATTGCATAACAAGAGTTCGTTCAAATCAAGTAGTGGTAATCGGAAGTTTGTTCAAAGAATTTGGCACTTGGTTTGGCTCAAACCAGGAAATGGAAGTAGACTATTACATCAGCAACATTGGTTTATTTGTATTGTGAACTATCTCTTCTCTTGTAGCATTTGAATCTTAATATCAAATATCTCAATTCTAGATTCTAGAATTGGTGGCAGACATACCCTACGCAAGGACGACAAGGAGAACTGCCTTAACAAATCGTGTGTTCTTCTTCTTTTTCTTTACTTCCATACTTGACTACTAAAATTTAAGGGAATTAAATTTTCGAATTTACTTGTACTGAAATTGTGTGTTGAGATCATTTCACAACATTGGTAACAATCCGTTTGATTGATACCTAAGAAAACTCACCGCTACAATTTAGTAAAATCAAACCTAAGGTGCTTTGCACATAAGGTGTTTGACAAATTGATTCATCCAAAAATTATTCATTATGTTTAGCTTTATCTTAATCAACACATTGGAAGTAATTCATACTCATTGAGAATGTTTAAGTGATTGACTAATTGAGTAAACCTTATTGATTCTTACTTTGTCATCCTATCCCACACGGTTACACATATCTGATCTTTTCAATTGAGGATCATTTAGACGATTAGAGATTGCGGGAGCTTTCGTATATATTTATGAAAAACAATTTTAAAAAGCACAAATTATTTTAAACGATCTATTCAACCCCCCTTCTAGATCGATCACATCGTCTAACAAGTGGTATCAGAGCGCTGGTTTATCTAGTACTATCTCTGATGTCCTATTAGTTAATGGTCTTAAACACAGTCTTATTAGCATTAGTCAATTATGCGACAAAGGATACAATGTCTCTTTTTCAAAAGATTATTTCATAATTGGACACAATGATAAGAAAGATGATGTGTTCAAAGACTTGAGGGTAAACAATGTATACATGCTTGACTTGAATAATGTATCCTTAACTGGAGCTAAATGTCTAGTCACTTTAATTGAGGACTCATGGCTTTGGCATAGACGTTTAGCTCACTTGAATTTTGATTTGTTAAATAAAATTATCTCAAAAGATTTAGTAGTCAGTTTACCCAAACTAAAATTCTCTAGGGATCACTTATGTGATGCTTGCCAAATGGGGAAGCAAACAAGAATCTCGTTTAAATCTAAAAACATTGTTTCTACAACGAGACCTCTTGAACTTCTCCATATGGACCATCTAGAATTAAAAGTTTGGGTGGTAACTACTATGGATTTGTTATTGTAGATGAATACTCTAGATTTTGTTGGACAATTTTCTTAGCAAATAAAAGTGACACCTTTCCAACATTTGAAAAGTTTGTCAAGATTTCTCAAAACAAATTAAACACTAGCATAGTCACTATTTGAAGCGATCACGGTGGTGAATTTGAGAATGATCTCTTTGATAAATTTTGTGGAAAATATGACATTGATCATAATGTTTCTGTCCCACGTACCCTGCAACAAAATGGAGTGGTGGAACATAAAAACTGTGTTTTAGAAGAACTCGGAAGAACTATGATCAATAAACACCGTCTTCCAAAACACTTTTGGGCCGATGCCATTAGCACAACATGTTTTGTTTTGAATAGAGTTCTAATACGTCCCATTTTAAACAAAACTCCCTATGAACTTTTAAAAGGAAGAAAACCAAATATTTCTCATTTTCATGTTTTCGGAAGTAAATGCTTTGTGTTAAATAATGGTGTGATACAGTGGGAAAGAACTGACTGTTTTTTTGGAATGCTGGTTTGCGTTTTGCATTTGTTTTCACAAAATGTCGCGGTAAGAAAGAGTCGCCACTGACTTTTATTTTATCCAACAAGGAAAGGAAAAAAGCACAGAAAAATTCCTTTTTGAGATATTTCTCGGGTTCGGGGGGTAGATTATAGAAAGGGAATGTGTTAGCACCCTTTCTATCCGTGGTTATCCACGGGCTCTTAGGTACTTGCTCAATTGTTTTCAAAATTGCTTTCTTTGTGCTTGTGGGTTTGAAAAAGTTTGTTTGAAAACTTCGATTTAACTCTTGCTTCTGTCCTCAAGAGCGTATGAAGTGTTTTTGAAAACTTTGTTCGAAAAGTGTAAGTGTGAACAAGATTTTGTTTTTTGAAAGAGCAAATACTTAAGAACCATCTACCTACTCGAAAAAGGAATCGTTCTATGCTATCTTCCTTTAGATAATGTTATCCCACTATTGATGAGGAGGTAGCATCGTTGTTGGAGTTTGAGGGTCAATTCGAATGAGGGACATGCAGTCACTAAAGCAATGTTAGGACGCCTTATCGGTAACCCTAATGTCTTAGATCATTTGTTTTGAGGCAACAATATCCGAGGCAACCGTTTCGAGGCAACTATGATCTTTAGACAAGAGGACGACCTCTAAAGTGACCTATACTCAATGACCGCGTACGAAGGCAACCAAGTGGGGTGTACCCTAAGAGTGCGCATGTGTGAGTGTGTCGTTTTCAGTTAATTTTATCTTTGTACATGTTAATGGTGATCTAAATTGATTTTAGGTTAAAACATCCAGTCTTGTCATGCATTCCTATTATCAAACATCTAACAGTTATAATTTGCGGAAATTAAATTACAAGGCGTCGGGTATTTACATCACCAAAGACAAACCCTTTGAAAATAAATAAAGCGATAAATAAATAAAAATCCTATTAAGCTATTACAAACCGGGAATAAGTACAATATTGAATAAATAGACCGCGTGCGGGGAATTAAATCGAGTGCAAAGTTCTAGGGTTTTAACCCTTTTTTTGTTAAAGAAATGGCTGTTTTGTTGTTTTTGAATTAAGAAAGAAATTACCTAAGTTAAATATTAAATTAATAAATTAATTAATTAATTAATGAAAATAAATTATTTTTGGATTTTTGGTATTTAAAGAAAGAAAATAAAATTATATAATGTTAGTAAAAAAAACCTAATTAAATCTAATTGAATTTTAATTATTTACAAAAAATGTGAAAGTTATTCTAATTAAAATTTTAAATCAATTAATTAATGTTTATTGATAAAAAATAAAAATTAGAATTTAATTTGATAAAGAAAATATTTTTGGTGATTTTAATTATATAAAGGAAAAAATTTGATTGGTTAGTTAATTAAATAAAATATAGTAAAACAATTAAATAAAAGAAGTAAATATATAAGAGAAAAGAGGCATGGGCCTGTTTTTTGGAGGTCAGAATAGCAATCCTGAGGTCCATTTGCATTGGCCCTGTTTGACTTTCTTGATTCTATGCGTGCATGTTGACTTGGTCTATGGTGGACCATCAACTTGGATCACCAGATCTGGCCAGGGGCCATCTGGCAATTGATTGAGCGAGGGAGTATGGTACACTACGCGCCCAGATATGCACATGATAACCTGAAGAAATAAAACAAAGAGAAATTTGGAGGACCTGGGATTCGAACCCAGGTCCTGTAGGCGTTTGGAGTGCTTTCTTTGCCACTGGGACGCTTTGCTTCATTCGTTAGTAATATACAAAACAAATATAATATACACAAACAAGTCAATATGCCAGCAAACAAAAAAAATGCGCGAATTATTTGAACCGGCCAATCAGAGGAAGACACGGTCTCGTCCTTGTCCTTCCACCACTGTAATTTTACCTGCGGATTTGAATCCGCAGCTAAAAGCGTAGCTCGATCCAAAAATCAATTCCAAGCCATAAAAATGACCTTCAAAGGCATGGTTAGGTTCGTCTCCCTCTCCTGAGTGCAACCATGCCTATTATAGGAATCAATTTCACCTGAAACAAAAATCCCTAAAAACCAAAACGTAACCCTAGCCATGGTATTTTGAGGTTACAGTCCATATAAACCAAATTGAATATTGCCAAAAGTTTAGAAATGCTATAAGGATTATAAATATGCCAAGAATTTGTTCAAATGATGCAAGAATGAGGATTTACAGTTTCAAGAACAGAGCTTGGCATCGTGATACTTACAGAGCTTTTGAAGGCTTGAGGACGCGTGCTTTGGATCCAGAAGGGTTATGTGATCACCCAGGAATCGACTGGGATGCTTCTTGGCTTCTGAGATTGTCTCTAAGTATGAATTCGAATTCAAGCTTTTTCACCACTTTTTCAAGTTTTGTTTTGCTTATTCTTGCAGCCTCTAACCCTATTTTTCGTGCCTTTGCCTTCCTTTTGTAATGTACATTACATTAGGGTAACAAATATGACTTGAATCTTTCTAAATCAATGTACTCATATTTGATTTGGTCTCCTTTTGAAAGCTTACCAAATTTGTCAAAAATCAATCCTTTTGCACATGGTTTAGTGTGATACGAATTTGATGATATTAATGATGATGATCTCAACCTGAAATAGCCAAAAAGATCTCAAGTAATCAATATTTGGATTTAATTTGATTTAATTTGATTTAAAATGAAGTAATTCAATAAAAAATCAAATAAAATAATAAAAAAGAAATATGATCTCAAGGCTGAAGCTAGGACACATGTGCAATGGGGGAAGCTCAAACTAAGTGGAAAAGAATGGGCCCATTTGACAAAATTTGAAGTTTTGGGGATAATTGACTTTTGGCAATTTTGCAAAAATGTCCAACTTCAACAATGCATAACTTCTTCAATTTTGAACTTTTGGAAGTGTTCTTGGACTTTTTAGAAAGCTTGAGATGTTCTATAATAAACCCTTTTGGTCTCATCTCATTTTTATATTCCATTCACAAGTTATAAGCTTTGGCAAAAAAGGTGTTTTTGTTGACTTTCAAAAATGACCTATAATGTCCAAATTTATAACTTCTTGTGAGTGCATTTTCTGATCTTGGGGTATGAAGATGGATTGTAGGAAATTGCATCCTATTCAAAATTAGCTTTGGATGGTTCATTTCTCATAACGTATGAGAAAGTTATGCTTGGTCAAAGTTGAGTTGACTTTTCCTACAAAACCCTAATTTAGCAACTTTTGAGTTTTGATGAATTTTGAGCAATCCTTGATGAATCATGATCAAACCTTGATCAAATGATGAAATATCATTCAAAATTATAATGTTGATAAAAAATCTTGAAGTTTGACTGTATTTGGGTCACAGTTGACTTTTGCCCTAACACAGTCGATTTTTGGACCCTTTGAGCAATTGACTGAGCAAACTTCCTCTGCAAGGCTTGACATTTGACATGGATGACCTTGAGAACATATTAGGACATTGGGGAACACTTTATGTCATTTTTACTCAAGGATCTTGATGCAACACAAAACCCTAATTTGGGGTTGACTGCCTTAGGAGATAACTTGTTTGTCCAACTCTTGAGCAAGCTTGAGCTACTTGGAGATTTTTCTTGCAATGTTTTGAGAAATATGAGAGGTAAAATTTTGGGGTACAACAAATGGTAAGGTGAATCTAGGTAAATTTGACTCAAAAGCCGACGAAGGTATCTTTCTCGGACACTCTCAATCAAGTAAAGCTTATAGAGTATTTAATAAAAGGTTACATATTGTTGAAGAGTCTGCATGTTTCCTTTGATGAATCTGATCCGAAATTAGTCGAAAAGTGTAGTGTTTATGGTGGTGTAGGTGTATCTTCTAAAAGCATACTAAAAGATCCCAAAGAAAAGGACTCGGTGTGATACGGTGGGAGAACTGACTTGAGGTTTTGCGTTTTATCGCAAATGTTGCGGTTTAGCAAGAGTTGCCACCGACTTTTCTTTTATCCAAAAGGAAAGGTGAAAAACCACAGGAAAGACCTTTGAGATGTTTTCTTGAGTTCGGGGGGTATATTATGAAAAGGGAAGGTGTTAGCACCCTTTTCATCCATAGTTTTCCACGGGCTCTTAGTTACTTGCTAGATCACTTGCTTTTGTTTGAAATTGTGTTTTTTGTGGTTTTTGAAAGTATTTTGTAAAAGAGGCCATTTGTTTAGGCAATCTTTGTAATGATTCTCGTTCGTAAGAATGTATACAAAGATGTTTGTATTTTTGAAAATGTTTTCAATGATTGTAAGATGTTTTGAAATGTGTGTGTTTGTTTTGAAAAATAGCAAGGATAGTTGTTTTGAAATGGAGCAAGTAACTAGAAGTAATCTACCTACTCAAACGTCTTTCTTGTTCATTTTCTATTCCTTTGACATTGTTGTCTTACCATTGATTTGGTAAGCAACCCTATCTTTGGATGTAAACGGGATGGACGTGGGTCATCGTATAACCATGATTAGCAATATTTGCAAAGTATCTTAGCATTTTGAGGGACCAAGATCATTTTGTAAGGCAACTTTGAATAGCGTCATCGAGGGACTATGATCTTATATTTGTTTGTTTTGCCAAGATACTTCGCATGCGTAATATGGCTATTTTTGTATAAGGCAACCAAGTGGAGAAACCCTAAGGATGCTTGTGTACAAGTGTGTTATTTTCATACTTTGATTTTGTCTTGGATTTAGAGTTTTCTATTTGATTTGTTTTTATCTTGCCATACAAACCCTAATTACTAGCATGGTATATAAAAGCGGTAAATTGCGTAATTTAAAGATTACTACGCTATTACAAAAATTTTATGGGAGGGGGGAATACAAATTATGAATGGGGATTTGCTATAATGTAAATCTAATTAAGCTATTACAACCAAATCGAATTTGTACAAGTAATGGAATAAATAATGTACAAGACAATTTAAATATGCAAGGATACATAAAATGCAAGAAAAGGATTTTTGTTTTGTTCTTTATGTGAAAAGGGTTTTGACTTAAATCTAATAAACTTAAGAAAAAGAAATTAATTCTTGAAAATCAAAGTTAACCCTAATTTATAATTTAAAAGAAAATAAAATTCTTTAGGTATTATTTTTTGTGTATTTTTGTATTAAAAATAATAAATGATATCTTATGAAAATAATTAGTTTTCAAATATCAAAAATAAATATTTTACAAGTATGACTAAAAAAGGAAATAAAATAGTTAACCTAATTCTATTATATTTACAAGTTTATTTAAGAAATAAATAATTAATATATAGTTTAATAAAAATATTTTTTGTGTGAAAATAAAATAAAATAAACAAAAATGCAAAATTTAACATGTTTTATATTTTTTATAAGGAAAATATTTAATAAAACAAAAATGAAAATAAAACAAATAAATAAAATATATGGGCCAGGGGGTATCTTGAGTAAACAACATGTAAGCATTAGAAGAAAAAAAATAAAGCCCAATGAGACAAAGGCCCAGCGCTGCATAGTGAGAAAAAATGGCAAAAAATGTGAGAAAAAAGGCAAAAGGCAGGCACCAAGGTTCGAACCCATGACCTTACCAATTTCAGCGCGCTGCCTTGCCACTGGGGTGGCTGTACATCCGTTAGTTTAAATGAAATAAAATATACATAACACAAAACCGTTCCTAGCCCTGTACTTCATCTTCTTCCTCAAGCTATCCAGACCTCCTGTAACTCTTTCATCTCTCAACAAAAATGGAAATTGATAACATGAATGTTATAGCATTTTGTCTCACGATTCTAACCATGTGCATAACTAAAACTATAAGTCCAAGATTAAAGAGAATTTTAATGGCCCTAATTCTTAACCTAATTTTTCCAGGAACTTCAAGTTTAAAATTCTCTCAACTCAGGCCAAATAAATGCAAGTTATGGATATGTACAACTTTGTAGCAATGACATCTGCATTTTTCTTTCACAAATCGTGGCCAGTGGATGCCTGTATGAGGAGATAAAAGTTGGAGTTCTTACCTCTTTCAGCTGAGATCATGAATGGAGTTTGAGTGAGATTTATGAAGGCCTGATGATTGCTTGAGCTTGCTTGAACCTCCTTGAGTGTGTTCCAATCCTTGCCTTGCTTTGGAAGTGCCTGGAACTCTCTATCCAAGTCAACCTGCAAGCTTGGAAAACAAAAATGGCAGATGAAGAAGGAGGAGTTACAGTGCAGGGGTGATGGTCTGGATCACTTAGATATGAAGTAGGTAAAGTGCTTGGATGATTAAAACTTGAAACGCACGAGCCAATTTGTGGATTGTTGTGCTTATGCTCAAACTGCAAGTTTTTGACAGGTTTTTGGTGAGAGGGAGTGTTTGAGTGTTTCAGGCCTTTTTCAATCATGTTCTAAGTTGTAATGGGTTTGTGTATTAGTATGGAGAAAGTCTTAAGTTAGTTTCACAACAGATCTTTTTGTTGTAGGCTTTTTGCACACTTTCTTGCTTTTGAAGCAAAGTGAAGGGACAAGTCTCCACATGCTTGTACTGGCCTGCTTGGAGTTGGTATAAGCTCTATACAAGTTTCTTTAGGTCTGCATGACTTGTGTATGCAGAGAAGACAGGTCCAATGCTCAATAATTAGAAAGTTGCAAAAGTTAAGCTTTTATAAAATGGCAATGGCAACTTTGTGCCATTTATGGAATTAAAGCTTGAATAAAGACTCTTGGGCTTGAATTAAAGCTTTGTCAACTGAGTAAGAATTAAATTATAAAGTGAGAAACAAGTTTGAGACCTGTAAAGCAAGAATTAGGCAGCATAGGTTCAAATTTGAATTTTGTTCTTCATGAAATGGCTTGAATTCAAAGTGAGAAATTGCCAATTTCATCTCTTCGATTCTCCCTACTCAAAAATGATCTCAAGAAGTTATTGGACATTTTGGAAAGCTTGAAATGTTCTTTATAACTCATCTTTGAAATTAATTTCAAAATTTCTCTTGGAACTAGGTGAAAAATTTCCATGAAGTTGGGTCCAAAACCTGCCTAAATTAGGGCAATATTTCACTAAGTTATTTAGTTCAAGAGCATGTAATCATAAAATTATATCTTGAGATCCAAGCATCATTATGGAAAAATGTGTGAAGAAAAGTTTTATATTTCATGGAGGTCCACAACTTTCATGTTGGGAACTTTCTTTGAATCATCTTGCATCATGGTGGAAATTTGGCTTAAAGTTGAGAAAAAATAAGAAATTTTCTATACTTAGAAAAATTTCTAAGTTAAGAAAATTTCAAATTTTAAAACCAAATCTTCAATCTTTGATTTCTTGATGAATAAGTTTCAAATTTTGACATGTTTTGATGAATTGTGATCCTTGGCACTTGATTTTGACCAAAAAGTCAAAGTTTGACTTTTTAGTGTACAATTGACTTTTGATCAGTTGACTGCAAATTTCATCTGTCAATCCAATGAAAATGCAATGTTTTGGACCATGTCATTAGGTCAAGATGACACAAATGAATCCTTGAAATCATTCTTCAAACCAATTTGTCATTTGTTAGGTCAAAAATCAGGAATTGCCTTTTCTCAATCAAAACCCTAATTTTTACCATTTTGCCCTTTTGGTGATTTGATCAAATTTCTTGAGGAATTGTGGTCCAAACTTGATAAAATGTTACATATGAGTCTAAAATGTTGATGTGGATAAAAAATTATGAAGTTTGACTGTAAATTGGCCATGGTTGACTTTTCCCCCAATACAGTTGATTTTTAGGTCAACTGTCCAATTGACTGGTCAAAAATGTGATTCAAGGCTTGAAACTTGACATGAGTAATCTTAGGGGTCCATGATGATACTTGAAAGTCATATGAAGCATTGATAGTCCAAAAATCCTTGTGCAAACTCAAACCTTAATTTTGGGTCATCAGTGTAAGATGAGATGTCTTGAGTTGATCAAATCCTAATCCAGTCTTGAGTCAAAGAGATCTTGTGGGAAAAATCTTGATAAATGAGAGGGAAAATTTTGGGGTACAACACTCGGAATCTACTAAAATTGAAGAAGAGTTGGATCAAGTAACCAAAGAAAGAGGGGAAGATAATCCAAGTAATAAAAATGATCTTCCTTTGGAATGGAAAACCTCTAAGGATCATCCCATCGACAACATCCTAGGAGATATATCAAAGGGAGTCCCCACTCGCTCTGAGATAAGTAACTTTTGTTATCATTTTGCTTTCATCTCTCAAATTGAGCCTAAAAACTCCAAAGACGCCTTACTCAATGAACATTGGTTTTTAGCTATGCAAGAGGAACTAAATCAGTTTAAAAGAAATGAGGTTTGAGACCTTGTCCCTCCTCCGCGAGATCATCGAGTTATTGGAACTAAATGAGTATTTAGGAACAAAATAGACGAAAATGGAATTATAACTCGCAATAAGGCTCATCTTGTTGCCCAAGGGTATAACCAAGAGGAAGGCATCAATTATGAGGAAAATTATGCTTCGGTGGCCCGACTCGAGGCTATATGCCTTTTGCTTGCATATGCATGCTCACAAAACTTCAAATTATTTCAAATGGATGTAAAGAGTGCTTTCTTAAATGGATACATTAATGAAGAGGTTTATGTGTCTCAACCTCCCGGTTTTGAGAATTTTGAGAATCCTAACTATGTTTACAAACTTAAGTATGCGCTATACGATCTTAAACAAGACCCTAGGGCTTGGTACGAACGTCTTATCAAATTCTTACTTGATCAAGGATTCTCAAGAGGAAAGGTTGACACAACGCTTTTTATTAAGCATGAAAGAAAACATTCTATTTTAGTTCAAGTATATGTAGATGACATTATTTTGGCTCTTCTAACATATCTTTGGTCAAGGAATTCTCTAAGCTAATGCAGGGAGAATTTGAGATGAGAATGATAGGGGAGTTAAACTACTTCCCTGGACTTCAAATCAAACAACAAAATTAAGGGACATTCGTGAGCCAAACAAAATATTGCCTTGACCTACTCAAGGGATTCAACATGACAAACTCAAAAGTAATCGATACTCTTATGCCTACGGCCGTGAACTTAGACCGAGATGAAAATGGTAAACCCGTCAATATAAAAAGGTATAGAGGTATGATTGGTTCCCTTCTCTATCTTACGACTTCTCGTCCAGATATCATGTTTAATGTTTGCATGTGTCCTCGGTTTCAATCATGTCCTAAGGAGTCACATTTAAATGTCGTAAAGCGCATACTTAGGTATCTTAGTGGTACAACTAAGTATGGACTTTGGTTCTCCAAGGGTAGTGATTGTTCTTTGGTTGGCTATTCCGGTTCCGACTTTTTCGGGTGCAAATCAGATAGGAAAAGCACTTGTGGTACTTGTCATTTCTTTTAAAATTCTTTGGTCAGTTGACATAGCAAAAATAAATTTTTCGTTGCTTTGTCAACCACCAAAGCAGAATACGTTGCAATCGGTAATTTTTGTGCCCAAATATTGTGGCTCAAACAGAAATTGCTCGACTTCAATGTCCAACTTGATCGCATTCCTATTTTTTGTGACAATACAAGTGCCATCAACCTAACCAAAAATCTGATTTTACACTCTCACACAAAACATATTGAGATTAGGCATTATTTCCTAAGGGATCATGTGGAAAAGGGTGATGTTATTTTCAAGCATGTTGATAGAAAAAATCAACTTGCCAATATTTTTACTAAACCACTCGCTGCGGAACCCTTCTTTCACATCCATAGGGAACTTGGTGTTCTCGATATCTCAGATAGGTTGCAACTTAATTAAGTTGCATGCTCCTTATTTTATTGCATATATTCCCTTAATGTTTGATGTACTTATTGATAGTTTTAGTGAGAGCTCTCATCAATTTTCATGAAGGTAATATAATTCCAATTTATTTTATACTCTTGATTATGTGTAAATGCTAAACTTTATCTACTTATGTATTTTTCATCCATTTCATAATTGTTAAATGCATAGGCCTTCTACTTGTTATATTAAGTGCATGAAATCAATTGAAAAAGCTGTAAGAATAAAAAACTTTTATGATTAAGTCGACTCATAGCCTGTATGCATCGACGCATACTAAATCACACACTCAACATTAATTAAAATTTTGTATGCGTCGATGCAAGCTCTATAGCGGTCGACGCATCGCGTAAAATCTCTGCATACCTGATTCGTGAATTACATATATTATGTGGTTATTTTTTTCAACCATTAACCCTAAACATACACATTCCTCTCAAAACCCTAAAACTCAAAATCTCTCTCAAGAAACTCCTCAAATGGATTCAAGGGTAACCAAAAAGAGAACCTTCAGAGGCAGCTCCTCCAGTATTCCTTCCAATATTCTGGTAACTTCCCTTTCAGTTCTCTCTGATGATATTGCTGGAACTTTTGTAAAAACATTTGGTAAGAGAAGTATAGTTAAGCAATCAACTTTATATTTGAAAGCCTTAGGTCACATGCACCTACCTGACATAATAGAATTGCTAAGATTTCATAAAATCCATTTATTTCTTCAGTTGACACCCCTTATAATGTGGATTTAGTCAGATTGTTCTATATGGGTATGCAACGAAAATTCGAAGGATTTGAATTTAAGTATAGAATTAACAACAAATATTATATGGTAAGCTCGCATGTCTGGAAAGATCTGTTTGGTATGTGGCCAATTGATTCTGATGTTATTAAAATTTCTGACACTGTTCTTGCTCCTAACTATGAATTGAAGTCTTCTTTAAACTCCATGCTTAAGAAGCCTTACAGTGATAGAATCGTGAATAGCAACTTATTTCCAAGATCTGTAACTACTGGTGCCCTAGCTCCATTTTAAAGAATTCTCTTTTGGATCGTTTGTCACATTATTCGACCCAAGAAGGGAGGTCTCTCTCGTGTGGATAGAGTTGAGGTTCAACGGATTTATGTTTTTAAACATAAGATAAAGGTTCATTGGCCATATTATTTTGCTATTAGAATGTTTGATCTGCACAATTCAGGAAGAGACACCACTCTATGTTATCCCTCCATCATTCAAAGAGTCCTTAATCGAGAAAAGATTAGAGTTCCAGGAATCTCTTATGTCGGTATGTCTTCTGATCTTGAATTTACAAAGAAATCACTTACTTTAATGGGCTTCCAATGGGATAACAAAGAACAAAGATACCGTTACGTTGTGAGAAGTACTTTTGTTACGCTCCAAAACAGTGATGATGAAGAGGATGAATAAGAAGAAGAATAAGAGTACGATGAAGAAGAAGGTGCAAAAAATACGGACGAGGATGCCCAAGTTCCTCAAGACAACAACGAAAATGTGATAGCTCTATTGGAGAAAATGCAGATCCAACAAAAGGAAGACGCATTCCTTCAAAATGAGAGGATTTTAAACCTCTACAATCTTGTTAAAGTCCAGGGTTAAATTTTTTCAACCTATTCAAATGTTCAAGCTCAGAGGTACTCCACATTACATGACATGCTTCAATCACAAGCTGACAACCTAGCCTCCTTCCAATCCAACTTCCTGCAGCACTTTCCAAACCATCCACCGGAGGCTCCAGAAAACCATGACAATAACAACCTAGATAATTAATTCGTGTTTGTGTGTAATTCAGTTTAAGTCTTTAAGTTGTTTTCATGATTATCTTATGCATTTATCTTTATTTTCTTTCAAACCTACTTTGTGTTTGCTTCGTATTTTATTCTCATTCGGTATGTAATGTACTAAATGCTTATGTCTAATTATTAACCTTTTATGATTTGCACTAATCTCATTTTATGTGAATGATTGTTAGTGTATTAAGTTACAAATAGATGATGATTATGTGTTTGAATAATTTTTTTTACTCTTGACCTCATGCTTTTTCTCTTTTTGATGTTGTCAAAGGGGGAGAACAAAATATACAAGGAATATTGTGTAATGGAATATTGTGTAAAATCTTGCGAGCGGTGTTTCACGGAATGCACAAATTCAGGGGGAGCATATTTGGCTAAGGCTCTAGATATGCTCTCAATACGGGATGCATTGAGCACAAATTCAAATTTTTCCATCATCAAAAAGGGGGAGTATGTGAGGGCAAGGTCCCTCTATATGTGTTTTAATCATGTCAAAACGATTATTACTCACTATCCATTTGGGTTGGTCCTATGAACAATCTTGCTGCGGAATGGTTGGAATGAAGATCTCTAGAAACATTCATTTTTGGGAAAATTCACTGTTTGTGTCGACTCAAAGATATGTGCGGTCGACTCATCATTCTCAACCAAGCTCAGGATGTGTCGCGTTGACCCTTCTGGTCGACTCAACATGGGAATCAAAGTATTCAAATATTGCATCGACGCGAGCCCTGTACCGGTCGATGCACTATACTTCAAAATGGTTTTCCTCCATCTGCGAGTTGTGTCGCGCCGACCCCCCTTATTGCTTAAGTCGACCGCTCGCTGCTTTCAACTGTTTTTCTACTATGCTTTTGGTTCTTGACTATTTGGTAACATATATATATACATTGGGTATCACCATTTGAAGTTAACAAGAACTAGTGAAAGATACACATAGTGCTCATCATCTTCATCCTCTCTTCTCAAAAATCAACATCTACACATAATCATGGTTGTTGATTCAAGAAAAGTGTTATGGTGATAACATTCAAATCAAAGATTCAATTTAGATTTGGGTTGACCAATTATGGGATGTTCTTGAATAAAATCGTTTGAATTTTCTCCTCCAAGATTCCAATTGGTGTTGGGGTTTTTGCACAAGTCTTTGCTTCATCAAATTCAGCAGAGTGAAAGGATTAAGAAATGATGGGTTTTCTTAATCAAGTAGCGGTAACCGGAGGATTATGAAGGAAGATTTGGGGTCAAATTTCTTGCGATCAAAATCAGCCGAGTGAAAGTATTGCAGAACAAGAGTTCGTGCAAATCTAGTAGCGGTAACCGAAGGTTTGTTCGAAGAGTTTGGCACTTGGTTTGGCTCAAACCAAGGAAAGGGAAGAAGACTATTACATCAGCAACATTGGTTTGTTTGTATTGTGAAGTATCTCTTCTCTTGTAACATTTGCATCTTAATATCAAATATCTCAATTCTAGATTCTAGAATTGGGGGCAGACGTACCCTACGCAAGGACGACAAGGGGAACTACGTTAATAAATCGTGTGTTCTTCTTCCTTTTCTTTACTTCTATACTTGACTACTAAAATTTATGTGAATTAAATTGTCGAATTTGCTTGTACTGAAATTATGGTGTGTCGAGATCATTTCACAGCATTGGTAACAATCCGTTTGATTGATACCTAAGAAAACTCACCGCTACAATTTAGTAAAGTCAAACTTATGGTGCTTTGCATATAAGGTGTTTGACAAATTGCTTCATCCACAAATTATTCATTGTGTTTAGCTTTATCTTAATCAACTCATTAGAAGTAATTCATACTCTTTGAGAATGTTTAAGTGATTGACCAATTGAGTAAAACGTATTGATTCTTACTTTGTCATCCTATCCCATACTTTTACGCATATCTGATCTTTTCAATAGAGGATCATTTAGACGATTGGAGATTCTGGGAGCTTTCGCATAAATTTCTGAAAAACAATTTTAAAAAGCGCTAATTATTTTAAATGATCTATTCAACCCCCCTTCTAGATCGATCACATCGTCTAACAATTTCCTGAGTAACTCTAGCAATTTGGTTCCTTATGTTACCCTTTCCCAACATAGCCATCTTAGAATTATTCTCGAGCTTCACCAGTTGCTGAAATTCCTCATCAAGATTCATGAACCACTACTTATTGGCACACATATGATTGCTACACCCTGATTTAAGGAACCGAACATCTTCTCTCCTTGATTGATTAAGTTCCACATATGACATCAATAAAACTCCTTCTTTCTCCTAAAGCTCATCATAATTCACTTCCTTCTCCCATTTAGGACACAAATTGAAAGTTCCCTAACTGATGGCACTCATAACACTCAATGATAGCGTTGTTGAATGCTTGACTGCCTCCTCTTTTGCCTCTTTCTCGAAAAACTGTGCGAGCTCGATCGCCTCCTCTTCCACTAACTCTATCATCGTAGGTGACTTTTAATACCAACTCATATCATCCATGCCCGTTCATCCTTTGCTCATGTACCAATAATCTACTATGAAACTCATAAATAATTAAGGAGTCTAAGTTATTAGATTCCTCAATTGAACACACAACATAGTCGAACCTTGAGGTCATTGATCTCAGGATCGTTTCAATGATTACTCTTGCTGCATGTTTTCACCATAAATTTTCATCTTGTTTGCTATGATGAGTGTTTGAGACAAGTATACATCAACACTCCCACCCTCTTTCATATGTAAAATCTCAAACTCCTTGTGAAGAACTTGGAGCTGTGCTCTTTTAACTCTTGTGGAATCCTGGTATTTCTGCTTCATGGAGTTCCAAATTTGCTTCGCATTATCTCTGTTGAGGATTGTCTCTATAATAGTTCAATCAATGGCTCAGAACAGATAATTCTTGACCTTTAAATTTTCCACCTTCTAGTCTTCAATTGATTCTTGTTGTTCTGCAGTAAGCTCCACTCCTTCTGCTTTATTAAGGACTCTTGTCTCCACCAAATTTAATACTCATTTGAGCGAAGAAAATTTTCCATAAGCATTGACCAATGATTGTAATGGCCATCAAACTTAAAAATTTCAGTTTGAACGAAGTTATTTTCTGCTACCATACTTCGATTCTCTCTCTTCTCACTCTTCCTCCTCAAGAAACTATAGTTTTTTTTCTCTCACAAACACGCCCCATAACAGAGCTCTGATGATATTAGATTGTTGTAAACTCTATGCACAAATAAATTCATTAAAAAAAAAATCTTAATGAAGACTATTATTAATTTGAAACAAGTAGTTGGCTTATATAAGCCTTATACTGAGATAAAATAGAAAACTAACAACCCACATTTTTCTTGTTCAAAGAACATGGAAAATGACTAAGGAAATGGCTAGACTCTACATACTTATCATAAATAATAGGAATGAACTTTGACAATTTCTACTATAACTCTAACAACACCAATAAAATAATGACGCAAAAGATGATATTAAAATCCCAAATCAATAATAATAATAATAATAATTTATATACTTAAAAAATAAAATTTTAAAAATATATGAATACTAAAAATGAATAAACAATAAATCTTATACTAACTGTTCACATCTTTTGTTATGTAGTATGGATTTTTTTTCTTGAGAAATGACATCTAAAAGTGTCCTAGGTTAGTTTTTACTAAATAATTTTTTAAAAAAATGAAATAAATAGAAAATAGTATAAAAATGATTTTTTATTTAATAATTTAAAATTAAATATAAAAAGTAATGAAGAAAAATAGCTTTTATTAAGTATTTTAAAAAACTTAAATTATATTGATATAATAAGGTAATGGATGAAAATTAATTTAAAAAAAATAAGAAATTAAATACAATAAAATAAATATTAAAATTATTTTAGTTTTGCCGTCAAAATTTCTTTTATAAACTTAACAATTTTGTGATATATATATATATATATATATATATATATATATATATATATATATATATATATATATATATATATATATATATATATATATATATATATATATATATATATATATATATATATATATATGAAAATTTAGCTACTAAATGACATTTATCAGTAAATGTTAACTAAGTATATTTTTTAATTCAACTACTGATAAATGATATTTAGTGGCTAAATTTTTTGTTGTGAAATGTTAGATAACTAGATAACTTAGGAGAAAATAAGTATGTAGGTTTATATATATATATATATATATATATATATATATATATATATATATATATATATATATATATATATATATATATATATATATATATATATATATATATATATATATATATATATATATATATATATATAATGCCAACAGGTAATAAGGGTTTTTCAAAACTAAAGAGGTTTTTTAGTGTTTTCTAAAATTCATCATTTTTCCGGAGAAGGGAAGGTCATAATGAATTTGGAAAGAAAAATTTTGGTAAAGAACATTGGACATCTTTGATTTAGGAGAGATCCTTCTATCCCTTAGGGTTGATAGTTAAACAACATTTTATTTACAAAGATGACTTACCAGTTGTTGTCTAGATATATTTATATTAAGATCATGAGTTATATTTACCTACTTAGTTTTACCTAAGATAGCTAATCAGTCACAGCATCTTTAGCCTGTCATACTTATGGATTCTGATGATGATAATCATCAAAACAGTTTGATTAAACATGAAGAACTTATGGAATATCCAAAAAAAATTGGATAAACTTAACAAATGGACAATTTCATCAGTACCTTCAAACCAAATTTATAAATTTGGCAAAATAGATATATGATCTCGTTTTGCTGTTAAAAGCTTAGAACAAACTATTCAAATTTCTAAAACTACTCAGACGATCAAACTTTTAATAAAAAAGGATTTACTTCCTTTTAAAAATTATAATTATATCCATGTTGGTTTAATACAAGTTGTTGTTAAACCTTTAACTTTTCTAGGATTAACTACTAGCATCTTGGGATATATTAGAGATGGTAGATGTAAAGATTTTAAACAATCTTTAGTTGCTTTAATTGAGACAAGCCAGTGTCATAGACCAGTTTATTTTGATGTCTCTCCCAATATAACTTATCTATGTATGATAAAAATTTATTAGATGCTCTTCAATTAACTATTCATACCAATGGTTACAATTTCAAACTTGGTAGTGAAATTATGGCTATATGTTACAGGATTTATTACAAAGTTCTTACCACTTTAAATCCTAAAGCTAAACAAATATTGTTTACTGGAACTAATACTTTAGTTCAAACCAATTTATTAACATCTAATGTTGCAACTAATAGGTTGCTAAAATGGGATGAAATTAATTTTCTAAAAACCTGGAATCTTCCTCAGGCCATAGAACATGAACACATCCTTAATAAGGATGTTGGTCAAATAATCCAGACTAATGAAGGAGATTTGGAGGTAAATTTTAACTCTAAAAGAATAATTAGAATACCTAGATCTATGTCTGGAAGACATTTTGTGAATTTTATAAATGAGTTTTACACTGCTCCTAGTCAATTAGCTAGACCTCTAACTTCTCAATTAAGAGAGGAAATGGAAGTAGTTGAGAATATAAGACTTAACGAAAACAAAATTCCCCATGGTATATATCAAAAACCAAATCCTCCTAGAGTAGAATCATGTACTACTTCAGATATGGACTTCCCATTATAATGTTAGATTATTCCCCAGGTAGTAATCTGTTGTGAATTCAATGCCAATAACAAAGTATAGTAAAGGGAAGTAAAACGAACAAGGAAGAAGAAGAACACAAGAATTGGTTATAACTGCTATTCTTTACTTTCTCTTAGAAAACAAGATTACAAGTTTACAAGAATAACAAATAACCCTCTCACCCTAAATTAGGATTTGTTGTCTTGCAATGATGAGAGACTAGTATGCTATTTATAATAAAACCTAACATACTAACTAATGGGCTTTTTCCACAGGGCCCATTATACAAGCTAACTTAGTAAACAAGCTAACTTAACAAATTAGGGTTTAAACACTAAAACCTAATTTAATAAGCATCTTCGACAAATACATGCTAGACCCTTTCTTCGACTACAGCATGTACTTCGATCATACTAGAGTTCGATCCAATATCCCACAAATCTCCACCTTGGACCTAACTCTACAGCATCAAGAGACATTAACTAGCTTTCTTCATGCAGCTTTATCAACTGCATACAGTGGAAAAACTTGCAACTTGGCAATGTTTTGGTGATCATATCAGCGGCATTATGTTCTGTCGAGACCTTCAGCACTTGGACTTCTCCACGCTCGATTACCCCTCTGACGAAATGCAGCCTCACATCTATGTGCTTGGTTCGCTCATGATAGGCTGAGTTCTTCGACAGGTGTATTGCACTTTGACTATCACATTTAAC
This sequence comes from Vicia faba, assembly GCA_948472305.1. NCBI lineage: Eukaryota > Viridiplantae > Streptophyta > Magnoliopsida > Fabales > Fabaceae > Vicia > Vicia faba. The sequence continues at coordinate 262,740,452 of OX451738.1, forward strand.
AGTGATACCTTGACCTTGAAGTTTCAGTTCCTTTGCAAAACCTTCAAGCCACAATGCTTCTTTCACAGCTTCAGTTAGGGCAATATATTCTGCTTCAGTAGTTGATAAGGCAACAACCTTTTGAAGAGCTGCTTTCCAACTAATTGCTGTACCAAACATAGTGAAAACATATCCAGAAATAGATTTTCTGGAATCCATACAGCCTGCATAGTCAGAGTCAACATAGCCTTCGACTGTTGCTTTACTATCTTCACCCAAGGTTCCACCATAAATTAAGACTCTGTTCAGAGACCCATTTATGTACCTTAGAATCCACTTTAACGCTTGCCAGTGAGCCTTTCCAGGATTCGCCATGTACCTGCTTACAAGACTTACTGCATATGCTATGTCGGGTCTAGTACAGACCATAGCATACATCAAAGAACCAACTATATTCGCATATGGGATGCTGTTCATATAGGTTCTTTCGACATCAGTACTGGGACATTGATCAATGCTCAGCTTGAATTGAGGGTTTGTTGGAGTCACAACAGGCTTTGAGTTCGACATACCAAACTTGTCAAGAATCTTTCGTAGGTATGCCTCTTGAGATAAGCATAATTTCGACTGCTTTCTATCTCTTCGAATGTCAATTCCAAGAATCCTAGATGCAGCTCCCAGATCCTTCATGTCGAACTCCTTATTGAGTTCAGCCTTCACCCTCATTACATCTTCGACATTGTTGCTTGCTATCAGAATATCATCAACATAGAGCAACAAAATAACAAATGAATTTTCAGGTCGAAATCTGGAGTAAACACAATGGTCGAACTGGCTTCTAATGAAACCTATGTGTTCCATGAACTTGTCGAATCTCTTATTCCACTGTCGAGGAGATTGTTTAAGTCCATATAAAGATCTCTTCAGTTTGCACACATAATCTTCTTTCCCCTTTTCGACATACCCTTCAGGTTGCCTCATCAGGATCGTTTCATCTAAGTCACCATACAAGAACGCAGTCTTCACATCCATTTGTTCCAGTTCAAGGTCGAACTGAGCCACCATGGCAAGCAACATTCGAATGGATCTGTGCTTCACAACAGGGGAAAAACATCATTGAAGTCGACACCTTCTTTCTGAGTGAAACCCCTTGCGACTAATCTTGCTTTGTACCTCTTCGACATTACTCCTTCAATTCCTTCCTTAACTTTGAAAATCCACTTACAGCTGACTAACCTTGCCCCAACAGGTTTCTTGATTAGTTCCCAAGTGTGATTATCATGAAGAGATTTCATCTCATCATGCATGGCCTTTAGCCATTCAGTCTTCATTCGACTCCTTATAGCTTCCTTATAATCTCTAGGTTCTTCGTCTAGAACTTCACTTGCAGAGATTAAGGCATAAGCTACAAGATCTGCATATCCAAGTCTCTGAGGTGGTTTTATGACTCTTCTTTGCCTATCTCTCGACAATAGGTAGTCATCAACAGTTTCCTCAACATCATCAGAATCTTCTGTTTCTTCTTCGACTTCATCTGGGATACGCATTTCAGCATCAACATGCTCCACCTCAACAGGAATCTCTACCTGTTCTAGCTCTTCGTCAACATCATCAGTTTTCTTGAAAACCATTTCAGTTTCATTGAAAACTACATCTCGACTGGTGATACACCTCCTGTGACCTGGCTCTAGGCACCATAGCCTATAAGCTTTCACTCCTTCAGGGTATCCCATAAACATGCATTTCAGAGCTCTAGGTTCGACCTTGTCTTGCCTAATGTGAGCATAGGCTACACAGCCAAATACTCTTAGTTTGTCGAGATCCGGTGGATGTCCCGACCAAACTTCTTCGGGTGTCTTCATATCTAACGCTGTCGAAGGACATCTGTTTATCAGATATGCTGCTGTCGAAACAGCCTCAGCCCAAAACACCTTCTTTAATCCAGCACTAGTCAACATGCATCTAACTCTCTCCAAAATAGTTCGATTAAACCTTTCAGCCAAACCATTTTGTTGTGGAGTACCTGCGGTCGTTCTGTGCCTTGCAATACCAGAGGCAACACAAAAACTGTCGAACGCCTCATTGCAAAACTCAAGGCCATTGTCGGTTCTCAACCTTTTTACCTTTCTGCCAGTTTGATTTTCGACAAGAGTCTTCCAACTTTTGAAATTTTCAAAAGTTTCATCCTTAGTCTTCTGGATGAATACCCATAACTTTCTGGAATAGTCATCTACTATGGATAGAAAATACTTTGCTCCCGAATGTGATAGACACCTTGCAGGCCCCCAAAGATCAGCATGGATGTAATCAAGGGATCCATGTGTTCTTTGTTTGCCTTTGTTGAACTTCATTCTACAGGACTTTCCAAGTACACAGGGTTCACAAAACTTCAGCTTTTCGACTTTATCTCCACCAAGCAGATTTTGTTTCCCTAATTCGACCAGACCCCTTTCACTGACATGGCCCAATCTCATGTGCCAAATTTCTGTCTTCGACAAAGGTTTCGTGGATGCAACATTTGTCGAACCACTTACAACTTCAGCCTCAAGGGTATACAAGCCTTGTTTCTTCACGCCTCTCAAGACTTCCTTCGACCCTTTCATGACTCTCAGGATACTTTTCTCTCCTTGAAACACATATCCTTTCTTGTCGAATTCACCAAGAGAAATCAAATTTCTCTTCAAATCAGGTACATACCTGACTTCAGTCAACAATCTTATTGACTCATCATGGAGCTTGAATCTCACAGATCCAACGCCTGCAATCTTGCAAGCTTTGTTGTTTCCCAGCAATACAGATCCACCATCTTGATCACATAATTCCTCGAACAAGTCTTTGTTTGGAGTCATGTGCCAAGTGCATCCAGAATCCATAATCCACTCCTTCGACGAGTTGTTGCTTGAAACCACAAGAACATCAGATGATTCGAAATCATCTTGGACAATAGCTGCATTGCCATTATCCTTACCTCCATGATCTTTCAGGCGTTCAGGGCACACCTTTCTTGTGTGACCTACTTTCTTACAGTGATAGCATCTAATACCAGATGTGTCACCACTATAAGACTTCGACTGATTTTTACCTTTCCTCTTGTCGAATTTTCCTTTAACAGCCAAACCTTCACCAACCGTCGAAGGTTTATGCTCCTTGCGTTCGTTCAAGTCCTTAGAGTACAAGGCTGATTGAACTTCTTCAAAGGTCAGGGACTCTCTTCCATACAAGAGGGTTTCTTTGAAGTGAGCATGTGATCTGGGCAAAGCGCACAATAATAACAGCGCTTGATCTTCATCATCAATCTTTACATCAATATTTTCAAGATCAAGAATCAGCTTGTTGAACATATCCAACTGCTCAGCCAACACTTTGTCTTCAATCATCTTGAATGAATACAAAGCTTGCTTCAGGTAGAGTCGATTTACCAGAGATTTGGTCATATACAAACTTTCAAGTTTCACCCATAACCCTGATGCCGTCGTCTCCTTTGATACCTGTCGAAGAACCTTATCACCAAGGCTCAACAAAATTGCGCTGTGTGCTTTCTCGATCATGGCCGTCTTCTCTCTTTCTGTTAACGCAGTGTCCATCGCCGTCGCTCCCTTCAACGCTTCCAAACAACCCTGCTGAACCAGTAGGGCTTTCATCTTCAAGCGCCATAGACCGAAATCATTCACTCCGGTGAACTTTTCAATCTCATATTTTGTTGAAGGCATCTTCTCCACGCTCACCGCACCAATTTGTTGTGAATTCAATGCCAATAACAAAGTATAGTAAAGGGAAGTAAAACGAACAAGGAAGAAGAAGAACACAAGAATTGGTTATAACTGCTATTCTTTACTTTCTCTTAGAAAACAAGATTACAAGTTTACAAGAATAACAAATAACCCTCTCACCCTAAATTAGGATTTGCTGTCTTGCAATGATGAGAGACTAGTATGCTATTTATAATAAAACCTAACATACTAACTAATGGGCTTTTTCCACAGGGCCCATTATACAAGCTAACTTGGTAAACAAGCTAACTTAACAAATTAGGGTTTAAACACTAAAACCTAATTTAATAAGCATCTTCGACAAATACATGCTAGACCCTTTCTTCGACTACAGCATGTACTTCGATCATACTAGAGTTCGATCCAATATCCCACATAATCTAAGAAACCTTGTCAATGACGAGTTTCAGCATGAAAGATACACTCAATTTAGAAAATGGTTTTTTAAAATTTTTTCTACTCCAGTGTTAGTAAGCTTTAAGGATGAGTACTATACTCAGATGTCTATGAACCAAGATTTCACTCCCTTTGTCAAATGGTTCATTAGTTACTTTATAGGTAAACAAAAAGAAGAGTTAGTTTTTATGAAACAAGATGAACTTTTAGTCCTTCAAAAACCTTGGGAGAATATCAAAGGAGAAAAAAATGGAATCTCCTTTTCCCCAGAGCAAACCATAAGTTTGGGTTCCCATACTGAGGCTACACCTTATCTTACCCTTCAATTATAAAGAGTTGAACAAAATCAGGTTACTCTTAAGGAGTTAAATTCCATAATTAAATCCAATAATTATACTAATGCCTACCTTGTTTATCTAGGAGAACAATTTATTTCTCTAGAAAAAGAACTCTTATTCGTAAAAGACCTTTTAGACAAATAAATAGTTCGTCAAAATATTATTATTGACCTTATTAATAAGCCTAAATTTCAGGAACAAGCCTCTACCTCTAATATTTCAGATGTTCCTATAATTCAACCTCCTATTCCTATAGAAGGATTTAAAATGGAAACCAACGGAGATGAGTTTGTTCGTATTCTTGAGAAAAAGCTTAAAGATTTACAATTAATGTTATGTCTAATCAAGACTCTTCTAATGAAGAAGACATTAATGATTTAGAAAATATGTTTGTTGACTTATACATTAGTAATCAAAATACTAATGAGATAAACCCTATTTATAACTCTAAACCTTTGGAGAAATACTATTATAAGCGCCCCTCTCCTAAAGATTTACTTTTTGAGGAACCTGAACCCTTCCAAAATTTGTATTATGGAAAAGCGATTTATGAATGGAACATTGATGAATTAAATGACAAACAAATCCTTGATGTCATACATAAAATGATTATGTATTCTACTATTTATAAACAACACAGAAAAAAAGATATTGCCTCCTTTATATCAACTGGATGTGTTGGTCAATTAAGAGGCTGGTGAGATCATTATCTCATTGATAGTCAGAAAAAAGATATTCTTAACCATAAGAAAATAGTTAAGCCCGAAGCTCCTGGAATCGGAACAAGTAGTATTGCCACCACAGGTGAAGAAGATGCGGTTTATACATTGTGTCTCTCTATCCTTCAATATTTTATTGGAACCAATATCCCTATTGGAGAAAAAAATTCAAACTCTACTTCAGAATCTAAGTTGTCCCTCCCTTACACATTTTAGATGATACAAATATACCTTTTTATCTAGAGTTTATCAATTAAAAAACCTTAACTTTATCCACTAGAAAGCCAAATTTATTGATAGTTTACCCCATTTCTTTTCTGAAAAAGTAAGACATTCTTTAAGAAGTAAAAATGATGGGATAAATATTAATTATCCTGATATTACTTATGGCCAAATTATTAGCACTTGTGTTAGTGAAGGATTAACCTTGTGTAATGATATTAAGCTTAGAAATTAACTTAAAAAACAGAAACTTTTTGAAAAACACCAAATGGGTGAATTCTGCAACCAGTTCGCCTTTGATCTTAGAAGATCTCCTGAGAATAAAAAGAAAAAAAGAAACATTTTCAGGAATAAACCTCATAAAAATAAGGATAATTATAAAAACTCTTAAAAGAAGAATAAGAAAAAGGGTCACTTTAATAAAAGTAGACCAAAAGAAAATACTTTTAATCATAAAGGAAAAATAAAAGATAAAATGCTTGATGTATCTTTCCACAAATGTGGGAAACCTGGTCACTATGCAAACCAATGTTGGACCAAAAAAGCTCTCAATAAAATTGAGGATGAGCAATTACGCTCTCAACTTGAGAAAGTTTGTTTACTTAAATCTAACTCAGAAACCAATTCTTCTAATGAAGATATTGACATTATCTATGATCATCATCAGATTATTCCTCTGATAGTTCTGACAATAATAATTGTCAATGTAATCAAATAGATTATTGGAAGTCTATTGTTGACATGAACGATCTTAATGTTCTTACTATAGAACAAGATGAAACTATAAAAGCTATTGAGTTTGTTTCTGATAATAATCTTAAAATAAAAATGCTTGAAGTTTTAATTCAAGAAAATTCTAAAAAAGAATCTCCTATTATTATTGAAGCCCTTTACCAATTAAGTGAGGTTTTATCCAGATTTCAACAGTCCCATATCCGTGAAACTCCTGTTTCCCTTACTGATTTAAATAGAGAAATTAATCTTTTGAAATCTGAAATTACTCAGATAAAGAAGGATAATCAAAAATTATATCAAAGGGTTTTCTTGCTTGAAACAGGTACCCCTAAAGTTGAAGAAATAACTTCTACTAGCAGTCTTTCCACTAATGATAGATTTCTCACTCTTATTGACAGAGTAATTTCTCAAACATGTTTTGTTAGAATAACTTTAGTTATTAACAAAATGTTTATATTACATAATCAAGTCGCCCTTATTAATAGTGGCGCTGACCATAGTTGTCTTTAGGAAGGAATTTTTCCTACCAAATATTATACCAAAACTACTCAAACCCTTGCTCAAGCTAGTGGTGACAAATTAACTATTAATTATAAATTACCTAATACCTACATTTGCAATCAAGATATTTGTTTACCTACCCATTTCATATTAGTTAAAAACATGACTCACAGAGTTATTCTTGGAACTCCTTTTTTAAATAGCGTTATGCCTTTAATAAATATTGACACTAAAGGCATCACCACCATGATTAATGGTAAGACGATCACTTTTGAATTCATTACTGATCCTCATATTAAAATGCTTAATGAGGTCAAAAGTATTCTTTTAAATAAAGAAAAAAATTAGGTTTTCTTAAAGAAGAAGTTAGTTTATTAAATATTAATGAACAACTTAATAAAGATGAGATAAAAGGACAAATCAAATTAATTGATCAACAGTTTAAAGATGAAGTATGCAATGATTTTCCAAATGCTTTTTGGGATAAAAAGAAACATGTTATTTCTTTACCTTATCTTGATGACTTTAATGAAAGTCATATTCCCACTAAAGCCATACCAGCCAAGATGAATCATGATTATTTAAACCTACGTAAATAAGAAATAAATTATATTTTAGAGAAAGGTTTAATTAGAGAATCTAAATATCCTTGGAGTTGCACTTCTTTTTATGTTAATAATGTTGCTGAAAGAGAACGCGACGTCCCTGGACTTGTTATCAATTATAAGCCCCTTAATAAGGTGTTGAAATGGATTATATATCCTATTCCTAATAAAAAGTATTTATTAGATAGATTAAACACTTCTTTAATCTTTTCTAAATTCGATATGAAATCTGGCTATTGGAAAATTTAGATTAATGAATCTGATGAGTATAAAACGGCCTTCACTGTGCCTTTTGGACATTTCGAATGGAATGTCCTCTCGTTTAGGCTAAAAAACACCGCTTCCGAATTTCAAAATCTTATGAATGATATTTTTATTCCTTATACGGAATTTATAATTGTTTACATTGATGATGTTTTATTTTTTTCTAAAATAATTGATCAACATATGAAACATTTAAAAATATTTAAGGGTTTAGTTAAGCATAATGGATTAGTTATATCCACTCCTAAGATGAAAATATTTCAGACTAAAATTATATTTTTAGGCCATGAAATTGATCAAGGAACTATTATTCCTATTCAAAGAAGTATTGAATTTGCTTCTAAGTTCCCTGATATCATTACTGATAAGAAACAATTACAAATATTTCTTGGTAGTCTTAATTATATTGTCGATTACTATGAGAATCTTACCAATGATACTAGTATATTACATGTTAGGCTTAGAAAAATTCTGGCCCTTGGACTGATAAACATTCTCCAGCAGTCCGAAGAATTAAAAATAAGGTTAAATGTTTGCCTTGCTTATCTCTGTCTAATCCCAAGTATTTTAAAATCGTTGAAACTGATGCTTCAGACTTAGGATATAGAGGAATTCTAAAACAGGTTATACCTAAAACATCTAAAGAAGTTTTGGTTAGGTTTAACTCTGGTAAATGGAATCCTACTTAGTCAAAATATTCGACTATCAAAAAAATAATTCTTTCTATTATAAAATGTGTTTCAAAAAATATTCCTTTACACTGGCCATATCTTTGGCCTTGCATGAATCTCTCATACTACCTTTTCATTACTATAGCTTATTCAATATGTCTAAAGCCTTTTCATTACTATTGCAGGTGTATGGGTTTGTTCATGTGTTTTCCAAGTTAACTCATTTGGTGATCATATTTGGAAGAAATATTAACTGGAGTTTTGTAATTTCTGTTATGAAGAATTTCCATGTACTTCAACGTTTTCAACTTGACATGCCTTTAACACCAAATATGAAGGATAGAAAAACACAAGAAAGGGGGTTTGAGTTGGGGTTTTCAAAAATAAAAAACAGTATGATATGTTTGGTTATCCTGGTTCGTTTGAACTCAAACTACTCCAGTCTACCCGCCAGGGTGATTTTGCATCTCTCAATCGAGGTCTTAATTCACTAATAAAAACTTTGATTACAACTCACAAAGAGTATCGTCAATGTCTTCTTGAGACTAAACCACAACTTGGTTTCTCAAGGAATTACAAAATGTAAATAAAAAATGTGTACAAGAATGTTTCTAATAAACTATATCGCAATTGTGATGTTTACACAATGTTAAAGCACAATGAACATTATAATAGATAAACGAGCTTTATTAATATTTCTATTGTATGCACACAAGTGTTGTTTGATCACCTTTTAAGAACTCCTTTATATAGGCAAAGCTCTTTAGATTCATATCAGACATGAGAAGATATTTTTGGAAGGTTGATAAAATGTTGTTAATGCACTTTCCAAAAATACAGATCTTGTCCAGTACCAGTCGTTACTTCTTGATTTGTAATGAATGAATTGAAACGCATCATAGTTTTGCTTCTTTGAAAAATAACCAGAATAAGAATAAAAACGTTGAGACTTTAGATCATCAGAGTATTGCTTTATCATATTTTAGCTTGCAGCTTTAGTTCTTCAGAAGTTATAACATCAAAACTTCTTCTATTTAGCGTGATAATTTAATTTAGTTTGTACAGATATTCTTATCAGATCTTCTTAGTGTAATTTGTTCGCCAACTTCTATGCTTCTTTATCATAACTTCTATGCATATTTAAATAATTTATTAGAGAGCATAATTGTTACTTATATATATCATGTATTTGTTATCATCAAAACTATTACTAAGATATAGAACCAAACTATGTTCTAACGATCTCCCCGTTTTTGATGATGACAAAAACTTGTATATTTTGATAAAAAAGTAAGAACATAAAGCATTTGGGTCTCCCTCTGAGTTGAATACTAAGATAAAGAAAAAATTTATACTTCCTGAAGATGTTTGATCAGAGCTTTTGATGGAAGTTCTAAAAAGTCCATGTGGCAGAAGTTACTTTCTAGAGACACTTTTCCTGTTTGCTTTTCAAAAAGTGAAATAGAGGTTATGTTATCAAAAAATGTTTGAGACTTAGTTCCGACACTGTTATATTCAAAATATCTTACGTTCTCCCCCTTTTTGTTATTAATCAAAAAGAAATAAAAACACGTAAAGAGAACAAAAGGTTATGCATTCAAGAACAAAGATTAATACAAACAGAAGCACACAAACAGAAGTGTAAACATAAAGCATAGAAGAGACAAGCAAAAGACTAGATCTAAGGTTGTGAAGGAGGTGGAAGTTGTGTGAAGAATGCTTCCAGTAGACTTTTGATCTGATTGTTTGATTCTTCTTGCTTGCATAACATCCCCTTAATCTCTTTGTTGGTTTCATCCTGTTTATCCAACCTTTTTCCAAACAGCTTCATTCTCTTTCTTTAACTCATCCAGAGTTTTCAACACTAAAGAAGGTGGATTTGTTTCAATAGTTGAAGCCATATTCTCAGAAATTATTGCAGCAGATTCTTTCTCAGGAGATTCTTCAACTGACTTGCCTTTGTCTTCAAAAATGACCATAGGTTGAGGTTGAGGTTCAAGAGATAGTTCATGAAATTCTGATTCCCATAGAGCTTCCCAGGAAGTGTTGTTCAGATGACAAAGGGGTTTCCTTACCCAGAGACGTAGAACTTAATCCTTGAAGATATTCAGATGATGACAAAAGTTATGTTGAGCAATTTCATAACTAAGTTCCTTCATCTTCAGAGATTCAGAATTAAACCATTTTCTGAACTGAGTCCAGAGAAAATTAGAAGCAACTGGATTAAGGTTATCCATGCAAGCTTGCTTCATAGAGTTAACCCATTCCTGTATTTATGTCTAAAAAACCAGCAAAGATTTACCAACATCTAATTTGGATGGTCTTGGTGTTGGTTTTGGAATGAATATTTTCTGAGAAGATGTGACATGTTTGTCCCAAGCTTCTAGATCAATTATGGTTCTGAGAGGATCTTCTGAGGAGTTAGTGGGAGTTGGAGAGTCGGAGAGTTGGAAATGATGATAGGAGCGTTATTTGGTGGTGAATCATATGGAGATGGAATATTTGGAAGGGAAAAGTCTTGTGAAGGTCTAGTGGAGATATTTGGTGGTTGTGAGGTGTTGAGAGGGCAGGTGATGCCTGGAATAACTGGTGTAGTTTCAGGCATTTGTTCAGAGGTAGTATTTAAATTTTATGTTTGGGAAGCGTCAAAGAATGGATCAAATTGATCAATATCAAATAGAACTTGTGCAAGTTCTGGCTGAGTTTGAGCAAATTGGGTAGAAAAGGGATTAATCAGAGGATGACTAATGGGTATGGTGGTGTCAATTTCTATGTCAAAGTTATCAAGAGTTTGTGGTAAGGAATTTTCAGTAGGTTTTGGATATGAGGAGGGTTCAGATGTTGATAAGAATACTGATTCGACAACAAAAACAAAATAAGAGTTACCTTTCTTCTTAGCTGCTTTAGGAGTTTTCTAAGAAGTTCCTTCTCCAGCAGCTTTCCTTTTCCTTGATTTTATGGTAGTAACTTCTAGAGGTTATTGCCTAAGATCTAGGATATTGACATTTGGAATTGTTCTATCACTTTTGCAAGCTTCGAGGTATCTGAGGATAATTTCTGCAGATGAGTCTGCTTGAGTGAAGAGAGGAAAGTCATTCAGAGGGACTCTTCTGGTGGTGATGACTTCCTTTGTAGTAAGTGTAGAATCCTTCTTAATGGTTTCTATAATCTTCATCTTCTTGAGGTTCTTAGCATTGGGAGGCTTTCCAGCACAAGGTTCCAAAACACTAGCTTGTTGAGCTTCACTCAGATGTTCTATCAACTTGTTCTCTATCAGAATATCTGAGATCAGCCTTCCCAATGGAATCCAATCTCTTTTGGTTATTTCTTCTCTTGTTTCCTTGACACTGGTCTTTAGATGATTGAATGGAATATGAGGGAGGTGGACTTTGGCCTTGGTTGTGATGAAGTACAACAGGTATTGTTGATCAATGTTGATGTAGTATGGAAAACTTATTGGTTTTCTATGGTTGATACATCCTAGAATTATTCTAGACCAAATTTTGAGATAGTCTTTCAGATCTTTGATCTTGTTGGAGGGTTGTCCAGAAGTGAAGATTTATTTGGATACTATGGTTAGGTCATAACCTTTTTCTGCCATTTCACTGCACCTGATGTAACTTCCATCATGACCAATGAGCTTTCTAATGAGATCTTCGGTGATGACAATCTTCTTTCCCAGTACATACGAAGTTACTTGATGATTTGATGCAGTAGCATGAATCTAGAATTCTTTAACCAGTTTGGGAAAAACTGGACCAATTAACCGATCAAAGTATTTTGTCGATCCTTGAAACTCAACATCAGGAGTAAGATCATGCCCATTTTATTTCATGCTTTCAAAATCAACGATAAGTTCATAGAGAACTTCAAGAGTATCAACCAGAGTGAGAAGATTTCTTGTAGGTTCAACATATCTTCCTTCGTTTGGAGTAGAGGATGAACCAAGGATGTTGATTTGAGGAGAATGATCTTGAGAATTTTGTTGTTGTTGAGGAGAAGAAGAAGCCATTGTTCACAAACTTAGGGTTTTAGAGCACACAAAAGGAAGAAAAATACAAGTTCAGAGAAAACAGGGTGAGTGAGAGTGAAGGTGTGAAAGTGATATGTGGTGAAAGTGGGGTATAAATAGCCAACAGAGAGAAAACATGAAATTAATTGCAATTAATAAAATAACCAAAATGATTAGCAACAATAACGATTTCTGACAAGGGGATGGCGAAGATTTTATAAATTATTATTGATGTGACTCACACCTCAATGCATCGACTCAAACGTTTTAGCCCTTCAGATTTTAAACATATGTCCGGCCTCAGAGAGTGACTTAGTTTTTAGGTTTGACAAATGTTGATGTGGTGAACTTCTTATGTCCATCTTTGAAATGAAGCATTTTCAGAAAATGTTCAGATCTTTTGGATAGTTTATGAGACAATTTCCTTCTCACTTCTGAAAAACTACTGTTCAGATTCACAAAAAGAAATCAAAAAAATTATGAGGATTAAATATATAGAAACTACATTTTCATTCTGGGCATAATTCCATACTGAGGTGTTTCAGAAGGAAATTAAATCTATCTTCAGCAAGGGGTTTTATGAAAACATCAGCCCATTGATAGTTCGTGTCTATAAATTTTAAACAAAGAATCCCCTTATGAGTATAGTCCCTAATGAAATGGTATTTAATTTCTATATGTTTAGCCCCTAGAATGTAAAATAGGATTTTTAGAAAGACAGATAGCAAAAGTATTATCACAGAGGATAAGAATGTTACTCTCATAAAATGAAAATTTTTAAGCTGACTCTTCATCTAGAGCATCCGAGTACTGCATCCAGCTGCAGCTATATATCCAGCTTCAGTAGTTGATAGTGCAGTAATGGATTGTCTTTTGCTGGACCATGAGATTAAGTTATCTCTCAGAAACTGGCAGCATCCAGAAGTACTTTTTCTTTCTATTATATCTCCAGCAAAGTCAGCATTACAATACCCTACTAATTTATATTCTCTGGATTTTCTATAACAGAGACCAAGATTAATAGTACCTTTTAGATACTTGAAAATTCGCTTAACTACTGTTAAGTGGGATTCTCTAGGATCTGATTGGAATCTAGCACAAAGACATACGCTATATAAAATATCAGATCTTGAAGATGTTAAATATAGGAGAGAATCAATCATACCTATGTAGAGCTTATGTTCTACTTTCTTACTTACATCTTCCTTTTCCAGAATGCATGTAGGATGGATAGGAGTTTTGGATGACTTACTTTATGACATATCAAATTTCTTCAGAAGTTCTTTAACACACTTGATTTGATGTATGTAGGTTCCTTCTGAAGTTTGATTGATTTGAATTCCCAGAAAGAACTTGAGTTCACCCATCAAGCTCATTTCAAATTATGCATGCATAGTCTTAGTAAATTCTTTTCCCAAGGAGGATTTAGTAGATAAAAAATTATATTATCTATGTATATTTAACAAATCAGAATGTCATTTTTAAATGATTTACAGAATAGAGTTGTGTCTACCTTCCCTCTGGTAAAATCATTTACTAAGAGAAAGTTACTTAGTCTTTCATACCAAGCTCTGGGAGCTTGTTTCAGATCATATAACGATTTCTTAAGTTTATAAACATATTATGGATATTTTGTATTTTCAAAACCAGGGGGTTGGTGCACATAAACTTCTTCATCAATGTAACCATTTAAAAAGGCATTTTGACATCCATCTGATAAAGAGTGATGTTGTTATTTACAATAAATGAAATTAAAAGTCTGATAGATTCTAACATGGCGATTGGAGCAAACATTTATGTATAGTCTTTCCCTTCTTGCTGACTATAACCTTGTGCAACCAATCGTGTTTTGTTTCTGACAACTTCTCCTTATTCACATATGTAACACCCTATTTTTCCCTCCTGTATAGATCCCATATGTAACACCCTATTTTCCCCCGCCGAATAATTAAATGAAATCAGGATAAATAAAATTTTCTAATCATCATCAAAATAGGATGCACATTTTATCGTCTTAAAAATTGCTCAAACATTAACAAATGGATACATAACACGTTATTTTTCGGATTAACCATCATTATAATCATCATGATATTCAACTTCACCTTATTAATGCAATGAAAACAATCCAAAATATAATTGGTTTACAACTCCAACAATCCTCAAAACAACATTTATCGAATAAAGTGAAATAAAAGAGTTATGCTACTCTCATAGTTTTTCAAAGATAACAACGACTAAATAGGCAAAAAAACGTTCATCCCTGATGTTACATATCAGAACAAGATCTGACTCGATCCACGCAATTACGAGGTGCAACTCTATACCTCACGTGACTCTAAACTTCATCACATGTGCGTTACCCACGAAGAGGAAACATTCAAACAAAAGGAGTGATATATCATAACAATATAAACTAATATATGATGATGAGTAAGTGAATTACAACATACATAATTATTCATTCACGCTTCATGCTTCAACATGAATACACGACATTATTTCAACAATCACACCTAAACGACAACAAATCACATTTCTTCAATAACAACATCATAATGCAATGAGACCAACTTTACTAAATATATACATGTGGTACCATAACATCGTCCCTTTTCCATATAGGCTACAACGTCTGTTGCCGTTAAGGCCACACCGTCACTTGCCATTAAGGCCACACCGCCTTTTTTGAACATGCATGCAACACTAACATGTATGACAACAAATGCAACATCACAACATGTATGACAACAAATGCAACATCACAACATGCATCAACAATCAAACTAATACAACTCGTTAATCACACATCGTTATTTATATATATCATCATAACATCACTACGTCATGAAATTTCTTCATATTCATCGTCTTATTAACAACTTTGCAATTTCAACAAAATGTCATAATAACATAAAATTCTGGAAATCACTTTATATTGTGTCCAAACCATTTTTATTGGGTAAAAAATAATTTTAGCTTGTCATAGGTTCGAACGGCGCGTCAAACAGACACTCGAGTAAAAAGTTATGGAGTTTTCAATTTTTCAAAATTCTGTCCAACATAGTGATAACTGGTTACTGCATTACAGTAATCTGTTACTGAATGAAACAATAGTTAACTATGCAAAATATTTCAGAGGTACCTGTTTACTGCATTACGGTAACCGGTTACTGAATGAAACAATAACTTTTGTTTTTCCAAAATTTGTCAGTAGTATCCGGTTACTGCATTATGGTAACCGGTTACTGCGTAACACAGTAGCTTCTGTTCTTCAATTTTTTTCACGTGGTAGTCAGTTACTACCTAGTGATAACTGGTTACCCCTGCTATTTTTTCCAAAAATTTTGCAATTATGAAGGTTGCGATTTTCCTTCTCAAACCACCAAAAATTCACCAAATTTCAACATGACTTAGTAACAATGATTCTACCAAACATGTCTAAATTATAACTATCAATTTGGGAACATTTTACATCATCAAAATTGATAATTTTCTCACCAATTTATCATCATCTATCATTACATAAACAAATCACACAAACCCCAAATTCACATAAGGATGTTTATACAATTATGCAAACTAACTCTACCATACCCATCACCATACAACCCCTTATAGAGTTAGAACCCCACTCTTACCTTAGGATCTTGAGTTCTTTCCCCTTCTCCAATGGAGTCTTTCCTTTAGCCCTAAATTCGTCCTTTCTCTTCTGCTCCTCACTTCTACAATTTTTTTTCCTGTTATTACGCACTCCTCTCTTTCTCTTTCTCCCTCTAATATATCCCAATATTAAAAATAATCATCCCAATTAATAAATTATTTAATTATCATTATAAAATAATAATAATTCTAGTATTATAATATAGTAATAAAAATTCATATTATACTACACACCCCTATGTTTCTACACATTTAGTCATACACCCCTAGAACCTCAACCCTCATAATTTTAAGGCATCTAGTCCCCAATAAAGACATCACATCACCTTACATCACATCACATCATCAAATCATTAATTAAAATAATCCTAATTAAATTGAGGTGTTACACCATACATCGTTTATAGTAAATTGATTTAGTTCTTCCTGCATTGCAAGTATCCAATCATTGTCTAGAAGTGCTTCGTCTATGGAAGTAGGTTCGATCAGAGACACTAATCCCATGAGAGAATCTTCAGTATTTCTGAATGTAGATCTTGTTCTGATTGAATCATCTTTCTTTCCCAGAATCATGTTTTCAGGATGTGCTAAGATGCTTCTGGATTGTCATTTTTGAATGGATTCTTCAGAAGTTGATGTAATATCTGTGATGTCTTCTTCTGTATTTGGCTAAAGTTCTGAACTTTTATTTTCTGAAGATCTGTCTTCAATACCTATAATTTGAACTTCCATATCTACAAAAGATTCACCCTGCGTTGACTATTGACAACCAAGCTTATCATCAAATCTGACACTAATAGATTCTTCCACAATTCGTGTTTCTGTGTTATATACTCTATAACCTTTTGAATGTTCAGAGTATCCTAACATGAAACACTTTTGTGCCTTAGAATCTAACTTTTTCAGATGATCTTTGGTGTTCAATATAAAATAAGTACATCCAAATGGATGGAAATAAGAAATGTTGGGCTTTCTGTTCTTCCACAATTCATATGGAGTCTTTTCCAAATTAGGTCTTATTGAGATTCTATTCTAAATATAACACGATGTGTTAACTGCTTCTTTCCAGAAGTGTTTAGCAATGTTAGCCTCGTTGATCATGGTTCTGGCCATTTCTTGTAAAGTTCTATTCTTTCGTACTACAACTCTGTTTTTTTAGGAGTTCTAGTACAAGATAAATCATGAGAAATGCCATTTTCATTAAAAAAATTCAAAATTTTTGTTTCCGAATTTCCCACCATGATCACTTTCGACTTTTACAATTCTAAACTTTTTTCATTTTAAACTTGGTTACAGAAAGTAGAGAATACAAAGTGTGACTTGTCCTTGTGTCTTAAGAACTTTACCCATGTCCATCTGCTATAGTCATCTATGATTACTAATCCATACTTCTTACCATTGATGAATGCAGTTTTCACCGGTCCAAACAGATCTATATGTAGAAGTTCTAATGTCTAGAGGTAGACACAACATTTTTAGATTTGAAAGAGGGTTTTGCAAATTTACCTTTTTGACATGCTTCACACAGAGCATCTAAGTTGAACTTCAAGTTAGGAAGTCCTCTAACCAGATTGAGTTTGTTAATATGAGATATTCTTCTCATGCTAACATGCCCCAATCTTTGGTGCCATACCCATTGCTCATCATTAACAGACATAAGGTATTTTAAATTCTGAATTTTTAGTTCAGAAAGTTTTATTTTATAAATGTTGTTCTTTCTCTTACCATTAAAGAGGATTATTCCATCTTTCTGACTAACTGCTTTACAGGAATTTTGATTAAAAATTATATCATAGCTGTTATCACTTAATTGACTTATGGATAACAGGTTATGCATTAATCCATCTACTAACAGAACATTAGTTATAGAGGGAATTGTACCGTTACCAATGGTTCCAGAGCCAATAATTTTTCCTTTCTAATTGCCTCTGAACCCTACATATCCTCCAAATTTAAGTTCCAAGCTTTAAAATATATGCTTTCTTCCCGTCATGTATCGAGAGCATCCAGAATCTAGGTACCAAGACTGGTGTTTTAACTTTGCTGTTAAAAACATGTGCAACATAAATGACTTTATCCTTAGGTACCCATATCTTTTTGGGTTCTTGTTTGTTAGAGTTTTCAAATTTCTGATTGAATTTTGGTTTCACAAGAGAATTCGTAGAGTAAGATTCACTAGTATATTTTATATCACGTGCGTGTCCATATGTGAAGTGTGAGTTTAAAGGTGTGTGTTTTATGACCATATCATCAACTTTATTTGGTTGATATGGTTCTTCTCCTTCTGGTTTCACATATCCTATGCCTTTTCAGCCGTTTCTGCTAACTCCATAGATCATTGAAGCCATCTTACTTCTATCTATGTTTTTAGCTACAAATTTTTGAAAACTATAATCATATTCTTTTATGATGCTATCAGAACTAGTTGAAACTTCTGAGACAAATTCTTTCTGAGATTTTTTTAACTCTTTTTTAATAACATAATTTTTATTTTTAAGTTTAAAGATGGTTTCTTTTAGCTCTAAATTTTATGCTTTTAGTTTCCTAGTTTCTTCAGAGTCAAATACTAGACCATGTTTCAGGTTCCTGTATTTGAATTGAAGTATCTGATATTTTTCAAGAATTTCTGACAGACTATATTCTAATTGATATCTAGAAAGGTTAGAGAATACTTCTTCTGCTTTTGAGACTGATTCTGATTCAGATGAATTAGTGTCATCTGATATGTTGGCCATTAAAGTGATATTGACATGTTCGTCTTCTAATGCTGATTCTACTTCAGAAGATTCTGAGTCATCCCAAGTAGCCATAAGAATTTTCTTCTTCTCTTTGTTAATCTCCTCTTTGGCTTTTCTTTCGAAGTTTAGGATAGTCGCTTTTGTAGTGACCAGGTTCCTTGCATTCGTAACAAACAACATCTTTGTTTCTTGACTTGTTGTAGTCAGAGTATGATTCAGAATAGCCGCTTGATCACCTAGGATTTCTAAATTTCTTTTGTCTACGCTTCCATAGTTTTCGGACCCTTCTGGAGAGAAGAGATAGTTCGTCTTCATCTAATGAGGATCTTCCAGAGCTTTCTTCTTCTGCTTGAAAGGCTTTAGTTTCATATTTTTTTATTAGATTTAAGAGAAGGAGACTTACCTTTCTTCTGGGGCTCATCTTCTTCTAGTTCTATCTCGTGACTTCTCAAGAAGCTGGTAAGTTCTTCAAGAGATATATTGTTCAGATCTTTGATAAGCTTTAAAGTTGTGACCTTGGGTCTCCATTTCTTTGATAAGCTTCTGATTGTTTTCTTTACATGATCTGCTGTTGAGTACCATTTGTCCAGAACTTTCAACCCAGCAACCAGAATTTGAAACTTTGAAGACATTGTCTCGACTGTTTCATCTTCTTCCATCTTGAAAGCTTCATACTTCTGGATGAGTGCGAGAGCTTTGGTCTCTTTGACTTGTGTGTTGCCTTCATGCGTCATTCTTAGAGAGTCAAACACGTTTTTAGCAAAATCTCTTTTTGTGATCTTCTCATACTCGATTTATGAAATGGCACTCAAGAGAATCATTTGGGTCTTGTGATGATTTATGAACTCTTTTTTTTGTTGATCTATCATTTTCTTTCTATCAATCTTCTGACTGTTTTCATCACAAGGATGAATGTAGCCATCAGTCACCATATCCCAGAGATCAGTGTCATGATCTAGAAAGAAACTTTTGACTCTGTCTTTCCAATAATCGAGATTTTCATCGTCAAACATTGGGGGTCTGCCGCTGATTTTATCTTTATCATCATAGTTATCATTGTTATTGTTGTGAACTGGTTCCACCATAGTGTTTTTCTTGCTAGGATCTTTTTCTGACACGGTTAAGTGTTAGCACCCATAACCAGATGCTCTGATACCAATTGAAGGATAGAAAAACACAAGAAAGGGGGTTTGAATTGGAGTTTTCAAAAATTAAAAACAGTATGACACGTTTGGTTATCCTGGTTTGTTTAAACTCAAACTACTTCAGTCCACCCGTCAAGGTGATTTTTCCTCTCTCAATCAAGATCTTAATCCACTAATCAAAACTTTGATTACAACTCCCAAAGACTACCGTCAATGTCTTCTTGAGACTAAACCACAACTTAGTTTCTCAAGAAATTACAAAATGTGAATAAAAAATGTGTACAAGAATGTTTCTAATAAACTATATCACAATTGTGATGTTTACACAATATTAAAGCACACTGGACAATATAATAGATAAAAGAGCTTTATGGTATAATAGACTAAACTCACTATTTTCACGAGTCACTATCATCACAATACTTTTTTTTTAAATTTATTTTAACCAACCAGATATTTGTAAATACTTATAGTTATTAGTGATATTTGTAAATATTAATAGTTATTGGATATATTGGATTTATCATGTTGGTGATTTGCTACATATTTATTTTTAAATATTTGCTGGTATTAGTGATTTTATAATAACATTTATATATTAGCAATAATCAAACATTATCAAATGATCTAATATATAAATGGACTTACCCATGCGAACGCACTGTTAAATTGTAATTCAGTGTGTCGAAACTATGTGTTGAAAAGATTTAATTTGTTTTAGATTTAAATAGATTTGATTTAAGTCTAGAATAGATTAGATTTGATTTAGTAACAAAAAAGATATTTTGGGCTCTGGGCTTAGGGTGTAAGCTCAGTTATAAATAGAAGGAGTAACCCCTATTTTTGTAAGCAAGTCAAGCAAGTTATTCACAGTATTTTGCAGTTGCAAAGTGAATAATAAAGTTTTCACAGTTTGTGAGTAGAGAGAAACTCTGCAGAAATTATTTGTCTTGTCTTCTTTTCTTTATTTTTCTCATAACTAATCGTCATTGTGGTAGAAATTCATCATAGACTTTAGTGGATTTCCAACATCTGGTATCAAGAGCTTTTGTTTCGATTCAAGGGAAGTATCAATCAAGAACGATTGAAGAATTCATGATGACAAGTTATGGGAATGCAAACTATCCAGTAACGCTACCAATTCTGAAAGATGACAACTATGACAATTGGTGCAAACAGATGAAAGTCTTATTCAGGTTTCAAGGTCTTTGGGACCTTGTAAAAGATGGAGTCGAAGCACTTGGAGAAAACGCTTCAGAAGAAGAAAAGAAGAAATACACAGAATCTGAGAAGCTGAGTTATAAAGCATTATTTATAATTCATCAATGTGTCAGCCCAGACAATTTCGAAAAGGTTAGTGATTCAGAATCTGCAAAAGAAGCTTGGGAAATCCTTGAGAAGTCTTTTGGAGGCGCTGAGAAGGTTAAAGAAGTGAAGTTACAAACTCACAAAAGGACGTATGAACTGCTTCAGATGGAAGACAATGAAAGTATATCTGATTTCTTCACTAGAGTTACAAAACTAGTAAATCAAATCAAGATATATGGAGAAATGTTAACAACAAGAGCTGTTGTTTCGAAGATCTTGAGATCTTTAGCTCCTAAGTTAGACCACATAGTGGTGGCGATAGAAGAGGGGAAAGACTTGTCGAAATTGACAAAGGAAGAGCTTCAAGGGACGCTTGAATCTCATGAACAAAGAATGAATGAAAAAGCTTCAGGAAAATCGAAGAGTGATGTGGCCTTGCAGGCACATCCAGAAAAAGAAACCAAAGTCAAAGGAAAGTGTTTCGACAGAGGTAGAGGTGGCTACAACAAATCAAATGGTAGAGGAAACAAAATCGAAGGGAACGTGTCAAATCAAAGAAAACCATACCAAGGAAACCAAAGAGGTGGTGTTGCAAATATAGGAAGAGGTGGTAGTCGAAAACCTGATAAGAGTCATATTCAATGTTACAATTTTCAGAAGTATGGTCACTATTCGAGTGATTGTCCAGAAAAACGAAAGAATCAAGAAAGTGATGCAAAGCTTACAAAACATGAAGAAGAAGAGATGACGCTGATGTTCACAACAAGAGATGAAGATAGATTCAAGGACCAATGGTACTTGGATTCAGGATGTTCATCACATATGTATGGAAGGAAAGACTGATTTGTCAATATAAAGCCCTCAATGAAAAATATGGTAAAATTTGTAAATGACAATACCCTAGCAGCTGAAGGTATTGGTGATGTTATGATTATGAGGAAAGATGGCAAAAGGTCAGTAATCTCCAATGTGTTGTACATACCAGGCATGAAGAGCAATTTGCTCAGTATTGTTGGATTAAAATATCCAGCGTCAACCTTAGGGATTCGAAGGGCTTAACATCCCCCCATGGGCGCATACACAGGTGTGTTAGGTGGGCCAGGTAGGCCCCTTGTTAGATTCTCTATAAGGAAATAGAGTAGCACCTTGGCTACAAGCAATTGCTTTTAGCTCAATGTTAAGTGCTTGATCCAACAAGTGGTATCAGAGCAAGGTCATGGGTTCGAATCCCCCCGGCTGACACTGGGGGGGAGATTGTTGGATTAAAATATCCAGCATCAACCTTAGGGATTCGAAGGGCTTAACATCCCCCCATGGGCGCCTACATAGGTGTGTTAGGTGGGCCAGGTAGGCCCCTTGTTAGATTCTCTATAAGGAAATAGAGTAGCACCTTGGCTACAAGCAATTGCTTTTAGCTCAGTGGTAAGCACTTGATCCAATAACTATCTAATTGCAAAGCTTCTTGGATACAATGGTGGTGGTGTCAGATGCATTGACATGGCTGAGAGATGCTATGACGTAAGCTCTATTACAAGGGAAATTTTTACTCATGGACTACCCTCCAGTAAAATCAGGGATTTGAAGGATCACCATAGAATTTGGGCCAGAATCATTATGGGGTGTATCAACCACTGGAAGCCAACAAGATCTCCTGATTATATCAACATTGATCAACAATTTTTGATCTATCTCATTGCTAAGAGGACAAAGGTAAATCTTCCACACTTGATGTTTAATCATCTCAGAACTAGTGTGAAGGAAACAAGAGAAGACGAAAGGACCAAGAGGGATTGGATTCCCTTAGGAAGGCTGATATCAGATATTCTGACAGAGAATAGGCTGATAGAACATCTGACGGAGGCCCGGGAAATCAGCACATTGGAAGCAACCACTGGGAAGCCCCTGAACGCTAAAAATCTGAAGAAAATGAAAATCATTGAGAATATCAAGAAGGAACCAACTGTTACTTCTCATGCAACCATCACTTCAAGAAGGATACCTCTAGATGATTTTCCTCTATTTTCTGAGATTGACTCCAAACCAGAAATCATAGTCATATATCTGAATGCATGCAAGGAAGATGGTACTGCACCAGAAATCAACATCCAGGATTTGCACAAGGCTGCTCCAGAAGTTGCATTAAAGAAGACCAGGAAGAGGAAAGCAGAAGGAGAAGGACCCTCTCAGAGGACACCAAAAGCTGCCAAAAAGAAAGGTAATCCCTCTTCTGTTTCTGTTATAGAATAAATAAATGTATCAACATCTGAAGCCATGCCTTCTCAACCAGAAAATCCAACACCCCTAACCTTTGAAGACTTTGACATAGGGTTTGATCCATCTGAAACTCTAGGTCTGAATGAAACTCACTCTCTTTCTCAAAATCCAAATCCTGAACATGACCAACCAGAACTTGCCAAACTTCTCTCTGATATTGATTTATTTGACCAAGACTTTTCCTCTCCCTTACCATAAAATCCAAATTCTCAACTCCCAGAAAATCCAAACTCTGTACAACCACCAGAAATTCCGCAACCACACTCTCCACAAACAAAAATTCCTCAACAAGAAATTCCTCATCCACAATCACCTCAACCAGAAATTCCTCAACCGGAAATTTCACAACCACAATCACCTCAAGACGAAATTCCTTAACCAGAAATACCACAACCAGAAGATCTGAACTCCATCTCACAACAACCAAAAACTCATCCTTCTGAAAATCAATCTTCTGATATCCATGAACCAGAACCCCATCATGCTGCAACAAACCAATCTGAAGACTCTCCTTCAAATTCTGATACAATCCCAATACCTGGAATCACAGAACCTCTTGCGGTTCGCATGCCTCTCACTATTCATGACATTCCAAAAACCCTTCATCTCTGGAATCCACACCTCTAAACACCCCCACTAGACCAATCATCATTCCTGACTCTCCCACTCCTTCACCTACTAGCCGTCCAGCTGACAACTTGAGACTTGTCATTGATCCAATCTTGATGGAAAGACTAGCCTCCACATCTCTCAAAACTGCCATTCCCAAACCTAAACCAACTGAAACCACATCAGATGTTGGTACAAGTTTGTTGATTTTTGAAACAGGAATGAAGGAATGGATAAATTCTTTGAAGCATGCTAGTCAAGAGATGAATAATCCTGTTTCTTCTGATTATATGTGGACAAGATTCAGAAACTAGCTTAGTTCTGAAACGATGAAGCTGAAGGAACAAAGTTATGAAAAGGTTCAACAGAACTTTAGTGATAAGCTGAAGGATTTTCAAGACCAAGTTCTGAGCCAACTATTCAAGAAAGACATCCTCTAGCTGGATAATGCTCCCTGGAAAGAGCATCATCCTTCAGAAGAAGTTCAACCAGAATCAGAAAGTTTCTCCCTGACTACTGCTCTAGAAGACATGATTACAACAGAAGAAATGGTTCACTTAGAACAAGCTGCAGAATGCTCCGAGCAACGTCCAACTCCTGAAGAAACTCCAACACCTTCCTTAGTCATGCAAACTCTGGAAGAGTTGAAGAAAGAAAATGCTCTAATCCATGCAAGGTTGGATAAGCAGGAGGATACGAACAAAGAGATTAAAAGTATTATGGGTAAACAGGAAGACACTACAAAGGAAATCATAGGCATATTGGGCAAGCAAGAAGAGTCTAATACTCAGATCAAGAGTTTGCTGGAAGCGTTGTTCACACGTCCTCCCCCTCCTTCTTAGGTTTTTTTTTTTGAAAATTGTTTATCTGTAACTCTTAATTTTTACCTCTTTTGTTCTGGAACTTGTCATTGCATCATGTTTTTAATATAATTCATCTCTTTTGGTTCTGATTATATTTCCTTTTTGATAACTGACAAAAAGGGGGAGAAAGTAAGATATTTTCAATAATGGTTTACCGAGACAAAAGTCTCAAACATTCTGAATTACTTAACCTCTACCTTCTGAGGAGTTTGAACAGGTACAACTTCTGATTGGAGATACAGCTAAAACTCTGATGAGAAAGAACTTAAGGGAAGTAATCAACTCAGGGGGAGTTTCTGTTAAACCTTTTGTTCTTTATTTTTAATTGAAAATTCTAGTTTTTGTCATCATCAAAAAGGGGGAGATTGTTAGAACATAGTTTGATTCTACAACCCTTAGTTAGAGTTTTGATGATAACAAATACAAAGAACAAATATGCACCCTAAAAATATGTTATTTTGTATGCAAAAGTTCTGACCAAAACAACATCACAAGATAAGCCATAAGAGCTACACGCTGAAGTAATCAGAACATGCGCCGAAGATTAATGACCAGAACATGCGCTTAAGCAAAGTAAACTCTGATTCTGAACAAGAACATATTAATCCAAGTCATCAATATTCTGAAGCGTCAGCAGCAGGCAAGGATGCAAGATTTTGAAGCGTTACTGATCATTCAAGACAACATCAATTCCAACGGCTTCTTTCAGACAGGATCCTCTCCAAATGGAAACTGAGTTAATGACATTAAACACGCTTGATGATCAACATAAATCCATTTCCTATATAAACAAGCTTAGTGTTCAAATCATTCACGATTTTCCAATACCACTCACGTGAACTCTCAAAGTTGCAAGCATTATTCATCATCTTTCAAGCTATAATTTTGTGTAAATTATCACAATTGTGATAACAGTTTTTGTAACGAAAAACAATAACACACATTCTTGTATAATTGTTTTGAAACGGTGTTCCTTGAGATTAACCGGATTGTGGTTCTACTCAAGAAGACTTTAATAGTTGTTAAAGTAGTGATTGTAATACTTTTATGATTATTGAATTAAGACCTCGTTGGAGAGAGGAGAAATCACCTTGACGGGTGGACTGGAGTAGTTTGAGATCAAATGAACTAGGATAAAAATACTGTGTCATTGCGCTTTTGATTTCAAGTTTTCAATTCAACCCCCCCTTCTTGTGTTTTTCACATCTTCAAGTATAAGGCAGTTGGTCAAAAATAATTATAAAGTGTCAATCGAAGATAAGATTATGAGAGTCGTTGGTGCAAATGGGAGATTAATCTTGAAGGCTCCTATGTCTCAGAATCGAACCTTCAAGATTGAACTAAATGTGATGGAGCACAAGTGAAGAAGTGAAAAACACAAGAAGGGGGGTTGAATTGTAAAAACTGGAAATCAATTGCAATCAACACAGTATTTTTATCCTGGTTCGTTTGATCTCAAACTACTCCAGTCCACCCGTCAAGGTGATTTCGCCTCTCTCCAACGAGGTCTTAATCCACTATATTCAACTGAATATTACAATCTGCTTTAACAACTGCTAAAGCCTTCTTGATGCAAACCACAAACCGGTTTCTCAAGGAATTACTTTCTTACAAAGAATTGAAATCTAGGTGTGTGAATGTTTTCTATAAAACTGTTTATCACAACTGTGATACTACACAAGTTAAGCTTATGAGAACTGGATTGCTAAAATAATTGAGTAAGGAATTGAGAGCTTCTGGAAAACTGAGAGTAAGGAAGATGATGAATAGCTTTTTGGCGTGTAAATTGTTGTAGAGCATTAGCCAATTCAATCTTCATTGACTTGTTTATATAGCATTGGAAATAGTGTACGTTGGAGTAATAATTCTGTTTCAATGCCAATAACATTCTTTCCTTATTAAGCAGATCTTGTCTGGAATGATGTCGTTGGTAATAAATCATCTTGAATGCACAGTACCGTTGCCACTTAAGCGTGTTCTGGCTTTGGCTCATTCTGACGCTGCTTAGGTGCTGATGAACTGTTGTTGTCTTTATCAGAGTTCAGATGGTTAAGCGCGGATCTTATTCATCAAGCTTCAGCATAAGCACAAGTTGATCTTCTGATTCTGGTATCTGATATAACATCTTCTGATGCTGATGTTGATATCCAATTTTCTGATGCTAATGAGGATGTTCTCATGTTGATACCCATCAGAGTTTCTGTAAAACAGAATGTAATCTTTAGATAGCATATGTGTCTTACATGAATCATACAATTAATGTATCTTAGCATTTTGTTATCATCAAAACTTAAACTTAGGGTAGTAGGTTCAAACTTTGTTCTAACAATCGCCCCCTTTTTGATGATGACAAAAACTAGATATTTTTAATTGAAAATTAGCGTGAAAAGTATCAGAGATAATTAAATAATAAGTTGTATTAGAATTAACTAGGAAGTTATCAAAGATAAGGGATAAAGAGATATCAGAGTTTAGATCGGAGATACTCCCCCTGAATTTATTACTTCCCTTTTAAATTCCAAGAGTTCTTCAGGATCAGATCTTTATTGACTTTCTTTGAACATCAGAATATCAGAGCTTCAGATCAGAATATCAGAGCTTCGAGCTTCAGTGTATCAGAGGTGATTAACTTCTTGTACCTGTAGACTTATGCAAAAACAGAAAACATTCAAGTATATCAGAGTGTTAGAATGTTTGAGACTTTTTTGTCTCAGTAATCCGTTATTGAAAAATATCATTCTTGTTCTCCCCCTTTTTGTCAGCAATCAAAAAGTGTAAGTAATATAAGCTAAAACGATCAGAGCAGAAAAACTTGTTATATTAAATTCAGAGCCAGACAAACAGTACAGATGATATGCAAAGAAAACATTGAAAATATCATGAATGAAAAACTAAGGTTGGGGTGGAAAGCGTGTGAACAGAGTCTCCAACATTGTCTTAATCTGATTAGCAGTTTCATTCTGCTTGTGCACCATGCTGACTATTGTATCTATCTTGCTGTCTTGCACATCCATCCTTTCCTTCATCTTCTGATCATTTTCATCCATTCTTTGTTGCAGACGAATATCATTCAGCTTCAGCTCTTCCAGAGTCTGCCTGTCCAAGGCAGCTTGAGAAACGTCAGAAGCAGGAAGCTTCTGAGAGCTTTCTGCAACATCTTCAGCTTGACTGACCTCTTCAGCTTGAGTTGTTTGATCCTCTTCTGACTGCACTTTTGAAGCTGGACGCTTCTCAGACCACGGCTCACTATCCAGAAGGAGCACGTCTTCCTTCAGCAGCTGACTTCCAACTTCCTTCAGCAGCTTGCTGAAGTTCTGTTGTGCCTGCTCATAATTGATGTCTTGCAATTTGAGGGCTTCAGCGCGTACCCATATTCTGAAACGTGTCCAGAGTTGGTCTGAGGCAGCAGGATCAATCATTCCAGGACAAACTTGCTTTAGAGAAGCAATCCACTGCTGCAAGCCTGTTTCAAAATTCACAATGCCAGAGCCAACATCTAGTTGTTTTGGTTTGGGAATGGCTATTTTGTTTTTGAGATCAGCAAGACGGTCAAGGATTGTTAAATCGATGAAGGTCCTGCTGTGGTCTTCAGTAGTTTGTTTGGGAGATGGAGTGGGAGAATCAGAAATAATAATTGGACTGTTTGGAGTATTTGGAGGGGTAGTTTCTGGTGAGGATGGCAGCTGGGGTATGTTTATGGTTGTACCACATGGCAGCTGAATTGCCAAGGGTTGTGGCTCAGAGGATTGAGGAGAATGAGGTTCAGGTGATGGAGTTTCAGAATGATGAAACTCAGGTTATGGAGGTGATGGTTGAGGTGATGGTGGATGAATTTCTGGTTGAGGAGAGGGAGGAGGAATTGCTGGTTGTGGAGAAGGAGGAGGAATTTCTGGTTGTTCAGGAATTTGTGGTTCTTCTGGTATGGGTGAAAGAGTATGTTCTGGTTGAGGAGAGTGGGCATTTTCTGGTTGAGTGTTTGGATTATTTGAGAGGGGAGCGGAAGCACATTGATCAATTTCAGACAGAACTTTGTCAAGTTCTGATTCTGTTGATGGTGTGGGTTTTGGATTTTTGGTGCGGGATCTCCTGAGAGTCAGTGACTCAGAAGGGTCATCTTTTGGTTCGGTTTCATCAATAAATGGTATGGGGATTGGAAGTTCATGTGAAGCTGGGGTTGGGATTGATGTTGGAATAGCAGAAGAATTTAAAACATTAGCAGCAGATAGATTACCTCTTTTCTTAGGGGTCTGCTAGGATGGTCCTTCTGAAGTGGCCTTTCTTTTCTTCGTCTTCTTCATAGTAACTTCTGGTTGTTGTTGGTGCAGATCTTTAATATTCAGTTTGGGATCTGTACCATCAGCCTTGCAAGCGTCCAAGTATCTGAGAACCACAACTGGTTTTGATTCTATCTCAGAAAATAATGGAAAGTCGTTCAGTGGGACTCTTCTGTTGGTGATGTCATCAAGAGGAGTAACGCTGGGCTCCTTTCTGATATTCTCTATTAGTTTCATTTTCTTCAGATTCTTGGCGTTTAGAGGCTTGCTAACAGTAGGTTCAATAGAACTTAATTCCTGAGCTTCTGTAAGGTGTTCTATCAGCCTATTCTCAGTCAGAATATCTGATATTAACCTGCCAAAGGGTATCCAATCCCTCTTTGTCCTTTCTTCTTCCCTTGTCTCCTTGACTCTGGTCCTGAGGTGATTAAACAGAAGATGATCCAAGTTAATCTTTACCTTCTGATTAATAAAATAGATCAGAAACTGCTGATCTATATTTATATAATCAGGAGAGTTTGTTGGCTTCCTGTGATTAAAGCACCCCAGAATAATCTTCGCCCATATTCTGTCCTGATCCTTTAAGTCTCTGATTTTGCTGCTGGGAACCCCATGGGTGAAAATCTGCCTTGCAATGACAGCAACGTCAGAGCATCTTTCAGCCATGTCGATACAACGGATACCACCACCACTGTATCCAATCAATCTTGCTATGTGATCCTCAGTGATCACAATCTTCTTTCCCATTATGTAGGAGGTAACTTGATGTGTTGATGAGTACGCATGAATCCAGAACTCCTTGACCAATACTGGGAATGTTGGTCCTACCAACCTATCAAAATATTTCTCCCATCCCTGTGCCCTAACTTCTTCTGTCAAATCGAATCCATTGTCTTTCAGACTGGAGAAATCAACAATGAGTTCAGACAGCACTTCCAAATTCTTCACTGGTGTAAGGAGTGTTCTGAAGGGAACTTGGTATTGTTCAGATGAAGCCTCCTTCTGAGAACCTGCAGAGACGTTGCTGGAGGTTGCCATGTTCACACTTAGGGTTTTCTGAGAAAAACTTGAAAAATAGGTTTCTTTTGAGAGAGATGAACACACAAGGAAAATGCAGAAAATATTTGTAAGATTGTAAGAAACGATAAAGGATTAATGAATGATGTTAATGTGCTTAAATAGATTTCAAAATATGTTTTGAAAACATAAACGGTTTTAAGAAAGAGAAATAATTCATGATTGCATTTTAAAACATGATTACGTGCATTTAATGCTTGCTGATTTTAGGGGATTTGAGAAAGATACTTGAAACGGTTACCAGACATGTGTCTCAATGCACCCAATCAACGTTTTGCCTTCTCAGAAGCGTGCACACGTTCTGCTTCAGAGATTTGTTGATGATTGGATGACACTTGTTTGATTTAGTGAGCAGTACGTCTATCCTTGAGTTGAAACGCTCAGATCTTTAAGAATAGAATCTGATGCAATCTGCATGTCTATCTTTCTGAAAAGAGATTGATCAGAAGTTCACAGTAAAACAAATACATTCTGAAGGATAATATATAGAATTAAAACATTTTCACTCTGGGCATAGTTTCATGCTGAGATGTTTCAGAATGAAATTGAACATATCTTCAGAAAGGGGTTTAGTGAAGATATCAGCCCATTGATGGTCTGTATCAATAAATTTTAAGTTCAAAATTCCTTTCTGAATATAGTCCCTAATGAAGTGATGTTTTATTTCTATATGCTTAGCCCTAGAATGTAAAATGGGATTCTTACTTAAGCAAATGGCAGAAGTATTGTCACAGAGTATAGGGATGTTACTCTCAAAAATCTGGAAGTCTTCAAGTTGACTTTTCATCCAGAGCATTTATGTGCTACATCCTGCTGCTGCTATGTACTCAGCTTCTGCTGTTGATAACGCAATTGTGGATTGCCTTTTGCTGGACCAAGAGATCAGATTTTCTCCCAGAAACTGGCAGCTTCCAGAAGTACTTTTACGCTCTACTCTATCTCCAGCAAAGTCAGCATCACAGTAGCCTACTAAGCTGTAATCACTAGATTTTCTATAAAATAAACCCAGATTAGTAGTACCTTTCAGATACTTGAAAATTCGCTTAATAGCTGTTAAGTGAGATTCTCTAGGATCTGATTAGAATCTAGCACAAATACATACGCTGAATAAGATATCAGGCCTTGAAGCTGTCAGATAAAGGAGAGAACCAATCATACCTCTGTAGACCTTCTGTTCTACCTTTTTTCTTACCTCTTCTCTTTCCAGAATGTACGTGGGATGCATTGGAATCTTTGATGGCTTACATTCTGAGAGGTCAAATTTCTTCAGAAGATCTCTGACATATTTGCTCTGATGAATTTAAGTTCCCTCTGGAGTTTGATTGATCTGAATTCCTAGAAAGAATTTCATTTCCCCCATGAGGCTCATCTCAAATCCTGCCTGCATACACTTAGCAAATTTTCTTCCAAGAGAAGGATTAGTAGATCCAAAAATAATGTCATCAACATAAATTTGACAGACTAAGATGTCATTCTTAACTGACTTACAGAATAAGGTAGTGTCCACCTTCCCTATGGTGAATTCATTTTCTAACAGAAAGTTACTTAGTCTTTCATACCAAGCTCTGGGAGCTTGTTTCAGACCATATAGTGACTTCTTTAGTTTGAAAACATGTTCTGGATGTTTTGTATTTTCAAAACCAGGGGGTTGGTGCACATAAACCTCTTCTTCTATATAACCATTTAAGAATGCACTCTTGACATCCATCTGATACAGAGTGATGCCTCTATTAACAGCAAATGAAATTAAAAGTCTGATAGATTCTAACCTGGCGACTGGAGCAAAGGTTTCTATATAGTCTATCCCCTCTTGCTGAATATAACCTTGTGCTACCAGTCGTGCTTTGTTTCTGATGACTTCACCTTGTTCATTAAGCTTGTTTCTGAACACCCATCTTGTTCCAATGACGTTGAATCCTTTTGGTCTAGGAACAAGATCCCATACGTCATTTCTGGTGAATTGGTTCAGCTCTTCTTGCATTGCTAGAATCCAGTCGTTGTCCAGAAGTGCTTCATCAATAGAAGAAGGTTCAATCAGAGACACAAGTCCCATGAGGGATTCTTCAGAGTTTCTGAAGCTTGCTCTTGTTCTGATTGGATCTTCCTTTCTTCCTAGGATAGTTTCTTCTGGGTGATCCAAGCTGCTTCTGGGTAGTCTCTTCTGAGGTTGATCAGCAGCTGTTGTAGGATTGCTAGTAGTGCTCCTTTCAGATGTTGAAGGAGTGTCTGTGTTGAGAGCTTCTGATGACTTTTCTTCAGAACCTGTAAATTCAATTTCCATACCTGCAAAAACTTCATTCTGCTTTGACTTTTCAGAGTCAAGCTTATCATCAAAACGAACACTGATTGATTCTTCTACAATCTGTGTTTCTGTATTGTATACTCTGTACCCTCTTGAGCGTTCAGAGTATCCTAACATAATACACTTCTGTGCTTTAGAGTCAAACTTGTTCAAATAATTTTTTGTATTTAACATAAAACAAGTACATCCAAATGGATGGAAATATGAAATGTTGGGCTTTCTGTTCTTCCACAATTCATATGGAGTCTTTTCCAGAATAGGTCTTATTGAGATTCTATTCTGAATGTAGCACGCTGTGTTTATTGCCTCTGCCCAGAAGATCTTAACAACGTTTGTCTCATTGATCATGGTTCTGGCCATTTCTTGCAATGTTCTGTTCTTTCGTTCTACAACTCCATTTTGTTGGGGAGTTCTAGGACAAGAGAAATCATGCAGAATGCCTCTGTCATTAAAGAATGACTCAAAATCTTTGTTTTCAAACTCTCCACCATGATCACTTCTGACTTTAACAATTCTAAGATCCTTTTCATTCTGAACTTGGTTACAGAAGGTAACAAACACAGAGTGTGACTCGTCCTTGTGTCTTAAGAACTTTACCCATGTCCATCTGCTATAGTCATCTACGATTACTAACCCATACTTCTTGCCACTGACTGAAGCAGTTTTAACTGGTCCAAATAAGTCAATATGCAGAAGTTCTAATGGCTTAGAGGTAGAAACAACATTTTTAGATTTGAAAGAAGGTTTAGCAAACTTGCCTTTCTGACATGCTTCACACAGAGCATCTGAATTGAACTTCAAATTAGGAAGTCCTCTGACCAGATTGAGTTTGTTAATCTGAGATATTCTTCTCATACTAACATGCCCCAATCTTCTGTGCCAGATCCACTGCTCATTGTTAACAGACAGAAGACACTTTACATTCTGACTTTTCAGTTCATAAAGTTTGATTTTATAGATGTTGTTTTTCCTCTTTCCATTAAACAGGATAGTCCCATCTTTCTGACTAACAGCTTTACATGATTTTTGATTAAAGATTATATCATAACCGTTATCACTTAATTGACTTATGGATAACAGATTATGCATTAATCCATCTACTAGCAGAACATTATTTATAGAGGGAAGATTTCCATTACCTACAGTTCCAGAGCCAATGATCTTTCCCCTCTGATTGCCTCCAAAGCCAACGTGGCCTCCAGGCTTAAGTTCCAGGCTTTGGAACATATGCCTTCTTCCCGTCATGTGTCGCGAGCAGCCATAGTCTAGGTACCATGACTGGTGTTTCTGATTTGCTGCTAAAGATATCTGCAACATGTATTATTTTATCCTTAGGTACCCAGATTTTCTTGGGTCCTGATTTGTTAGATTTACCAAAACTCTGGTTGAATTTTGGTTTCACAGAATACTTACTGCTAGTGTATTTAATATCATGTGTGTGACCATACACAAAATGTGAGTTCAGAGGAGTGTGTTTAATGGTTAAATCCATGGCATTCTTTGGTGTAGGAACCTTACCTTGGTATCCTATTCCCTTCCTTCCGTTTCTGCTAACTCCATAGATCATTGAAGCCATTTTGCTTCTATCTATGCTTTTAGCAAGGAACTTCTGGAAACTGTGATCATACTCCTTGATGATCTCATCAGCGCTGCTGGGAGTTTCAGAAATTGGTTCCTTCTGAGAGTTTTGTAAAACATTTTCTAATTTTGAAATTTTATTTCTCAGCTCAGAATTTTCCAATTTAAGACTCTCAGTCTTATCAGAGTCAGATTCAAGATTCCTTTTCAGGTTTTTGAATTTAACTCTAATCTACTGGTACCTTTCCAGAATTTCATTAAGGCTTTCAGCAAGTTCAGCCTTAGTAAAATTAATTGCAAAGTCAGGAAATACCTCTTCAGTATCTGATTCTGAGTCTGATTTAGAAGCTTCACTGTCTTCTGAAATGTTGGCCATGAGAGCTATGTTTGCTCTCTCATCATCTGATTCTGAGTCAGCTTCAGACGAGTCAGAGTCATCCCATGTAGCCATGAGACTTTTCTTCTTTTCTCTTCCAAACTTCTTTTTGGGCTTTTCCCTCTGAAGCTTTGGGCAGTCACTCTTGTAGTGTCCTTGCTCATTGCACTCATAGCAGATGATGTCCTTGGTGTTTGGCTTTCTGCTTCCTGAGGAGCCTTCAGATCTTCTGTATCCAGAGGAAGAATCTGTCCTTCTGTATCTGGAAGAAGACTCGTTCTGATCAGATCTTCTAGGATTCCTGAAATTCCTTTGCCTCTGCTTCCACAGTTGGTTCACTCTTCTGGAGAGGAGAGAAAGTTCGTCTTCTTCTAATGAGGATCCATCAGATGTTTCTTCAACTACCTACAAAACTTTAGACTCGGATTTTTTGTTAGATTTTAATGCTAAAGGCTTACCTTGTTTCTGAGGTTCATCAACTTTTAGCTCTATCTCATGACTTCTGAGGGAGATGATAAGTTCCTCTAGAGAAATTTTGTTGAGATCTTTTGCTAGCTTCAGAGCTGTAACCATTGGCCTCCACTGCCTTGGTAAGCTTATGATGATCTTCTTGACGTGATCAGCAGTAGAGTATCCTTTGTCCAGAACCTTGAGACCAACCACCAGAATTTGGAATCTTGAGAACATTGTTTCAATGGATTCACTTTCTTCCATTTTGAATGCCTCATACTTCTGAATGAGCGCAAGAGCTTTAGTTTCTTTGACCTGAATGTTGCCTTCATGTGTCATTCTGAGTGAGTCAAACATGTTCTTTGTTGTGTCTCTGTTAGAGATCTTTTCATATTCAGCATAGGAGATGGCGCTGAGAAGGATGGTTCTGGCCTTGTGGTGATTTTTGAAGTCACGCTTTTGTTGGTCAGACATGGATTTCCTGTCAATCTTCTGACCGCTTGCATTCACTGGGTGCGTGTATCCATCTGTCACCATGTCCCACAGATCAGCATCATGTGCCAGAAAGAAGCTTTCAATTCTGTCTTTCCAGTAATCAAAATTTTCTCCATCAAAGACTGGAGGTTTGCCGCTGAATCTGTCTCTGTCTTCATTGTTGTCATTGCTGGTGTGTTGATAAGTTCATGCCATTGTGTTTTTCTGACGCTGGATCTTGTACTGACACGGTTAAGTGTTTTAGCTCAGAACCAGGCGCTCTGATGCCAATTGAAGAAGTGAAAAACACAAGAAGGGGGGTTGAATTGTAAAAACTGGAAATCAATTGCAATCAACATAGTATTTTTATCCTGGTTCGTTTGATCTCAAACTACTCCAGTCCACCCGTCAAGGTGATTTCGCCTCTCTCCAACGAGGTCTTAATCCTCTATATTCAACTGAATATTACAATCTGCTTTAACAACTGCTAAAGCCTTCTTGATGCAAACCACAAACCGGTTTCTCAAGGAATTACTTTCTTACAAAAATTGAAATCTAGGTGTGTGAATGTTTTCTACAAAACTGTTTATCACAACTGTGATACTACACAAATTAAGATTATGATAACTGGATTGCTAAAATAATTGAGTAAGGAATTGAGAGCTTCTAGCAAACTGAGAGTAAGGAAGATGATGAATAGCTTTTTGGCGTGTAGATTGTTGTAGAGCATTAGCCAATTCAATCTTCATTGACTTGTTTATATAGCATTGGAAATAGTGTACGTTGGAGTAATAATTCTGTTTCAATGCCAATAACATTCTTTCCTTATTAAGCAGATCTTGTCTGGAATGATGCGTTGGTAACAAATCATCTTGAATGCACAGTACCGTTGCCACTTAAGCGTGTTCTGGCTTTGGCTCATTCTGACGCTGCTTAGGTGCTGATGAACTGTTGTTGTCTTTATCAGAGTTCAGATGGTTAAGCGCAGATCTTGTTCATCAAGCTTCAGCATAAGCGCAAGTTGATCTTCTGATTCTGGTATCTGATATAACATCTTCTGATGCTGATGTTGATATCCAATTTTCTGATGCTGATGAGGATGTTCTCATGCTGATACCCATCAGAGTTTTTATAAAACAGAATGTAATCTTTAGATAACATATGTGTCTTACATGAATCATACAATTAATGTATCTTAGCATTTTTTTATCATCAAAACTTAAACTTAGGGTAGTAGATTCAAACTTTGTTCTAACAACAAGTGCCTTTCGATTGCAGCTAGCAGAGATGAATGGATATGGCATTATAGACTAGGCCATCTCAACTTCAGAGACATTAGAGACTTGAAGATAAAAAATATGATTTCAGGACTGCCTGAAATTGACATTCCAAAGGAAGTATGTGAGGAATGTGTGCAGGCGAAGCAGCACAAGAATAGCTTCAGCAAGGATGCAGGAAGCAGGTCGAAGGCTATTCTTGAAGTCATATACTCTGATGTATGTGGACCAATCCAGGTGGATTCGATGGGAGGTAAAAAATACTTTGTTACATTCATAGATGATTTCAGTCAAAAATTGTGGACTTATCTGATCAAGAAGAAAAGTGAAGTGATCGAAGTATTTGCCAAGTTTAATTCTATGGTCGAAAGACAAAGTGGTCGAAAGCTCAAAGTTTTGAGAACTGATGGTGGTGGAGAATATGTGTTGAAAGACTTCGACAGACTATATGAAAAGGAAGGGATTGTGCATGAGATGGTGCCACCCTATACTCCACAACAAAATGGAATTGCATAAAGGAATAATTGAACCATCATGAATATGGTGAGAAGTATGCTGAAAGGCAAGAATTTACCTAAAGAGTTTTGACATGAAGCTATTTCGACTGCAACATACATTTTGAACAGATGTCCCACGAAGAAGCTAGAAGGAATTACTCCAGAAGAATGTTGGTCTGGTGTGAAGCCTAGCTTGAGTCATCTGAAGGTATTTGGATCTATTGCACATAGACATGTGCCAGATCAGTTGAGAAGAAAACTTGATGATAATTTTAGAACATAGTTTGATTCTACAACCCTTAGTTAGAGTTTTGATGATAACAAATACAAAGAACAAATATGAACCCTAAAAAATTATGTTATTTTGTATGCAGAAGTTCTGACCAAAGCAGCATTAGAAGTTAAGCCATAAGAGCTACACGCTGAAGCAATCAGAACATGTGCTGAAGATTGATGATTAAAACCTGCGCTTAAGTGAAGTAAACTCTGATTCTAAACAAGAACATAATAATCCAAGTCATCAATATTCTGAAGTGTCAATAGTAGGCAAGGATGTAAGATTCTAAAGCATTATTGATCATTCAAGACAACATCAATTACAACGGCTTCTTTCAGACAGGATCTTCTCCAAATGGAAACTGGGTTAATGACATTAAACACGCTTGATGATCAACGTAAATCCATTGCATATATAAACAAGCTCAGTGTTCAAATCATTTACGATTTGCCATTACTATTCACAAGCATTCAAAAAGCTGCAAGCATTATTCATCATCTTTCCACGCTATAATTTTGTGTAAATTATCACAGTTGTGATAACAGTTTTTGTAACGAAAAACAACAACACATTCTTGTATCTTTGTTTTAAAACAGTGTTCCTTGAGATTAACCGGATTGTGGTTGTACTCAAGAAGACTTTAACAGTTGTTAAAGTAGTGATTGTAATCCCTTTGTGATTAGTGAATTAAGACCTCGTTGGAGAGAGGCGAAATCACCTTGACGGGTGGGCTGGAGTAGTTTGAGATCAAACAAACCAGGATAAAAATACGGTGTCATTGTGCTTTTGATTTCAAGTTTTCAATTCAACCCCCCCTTCTTGTGTTTTTCACTTCTTTAATTGGTATCAGAGCGCCTGGTTCTGAGCTTAAACACTTAACCGTGTCAGTACAAGATCCAAGCTTCAGAAAAACACTATGGTGGGACCAAGCCAAAACATCAGCAATGACTACCATGAAGACAAGGACAAATTCAGTGGCAAACCTCCAGCATTTAATGGAGAAAAATTTGACTACTGGAAAGACAAAATTGATAGTTTATTTCTGGCCCATGATGCTGATCTGTGGGACATGGTGACTGATGGATACACGCACCCAATGGATGGAAGTGGTCAGAGGATAGACAGAAAAATGATGTCTGACCAGCAAAAGCGTGATTTCAGAAATCACCACAAGGCCAGAACAATACTCCTCAGCGCTATCTCATACTCAGAATATGAGAAAATCTCAAATAGAGAGACTGCCAAGAACATGTTTGACTCTCTGAGAATGACGCATGAAGGAAACATTCAAGTCAAAGAAACCAAGGACCTTGCGCTCATTCAGAAGTATGCGGCATTTAAGATGGAATATAGTGAATCCATAGAAACTATATTTTCAACATTCCAAATCCTTATTGCTGGACTGAAGGTTCTTGACAAAGGGTATTCTACTGTTGATCACGTTAAGAAGATCATCAGAAGCTTGCCCAAGCAATGGAGGCCAAAGGTCATAACATTTAAGCTAACCAAAGATCTCAACAAAATATCTCTGGAGGAACTTGTCAGCTCCCTCAGAAGTCACGAGATAGAGCTAGAAGAAGATGAGCCTCAAAAGCAAGGTAAGCCACTAGCTTTAAAATCTAACAGAAAATCTGACTCTAAGGTTTTGCAGGCTGTGGAAGAAACTTCTGATGGATCCTCATCAGAAGAAGATGAACTGTCTCTTCTCTCCATAAGGGTGAACCAACTGTGGAAGCAGAGACAGAGG
The DNA here is from genome assembly GCA_948472305.1 of Vicia faba. Lineage (NCBI taxonomy): Eukaryota > Viridiplantae > Streptophyta > Magnoliopsida > Fabales > Fabaceae > Vicia > Vicia faba. Next base: position 262,779,593 of record OX451738.1, read on the forward strand.
AAATTCAGAAATCCTAGAAGATCATAGAATCAGAATGAATCCTCCTCCAGATACAAAAAGTCTGAGTCTTCCTCTGGACATAGAAGATCTGAAGGTTCTTCAGGATACAGAAAGCCAAATAACAAGGACATCATCTGCTATGAGTGTAACGAGCAAGAGCACTACAAAAGTGACTGCCCAAGGCTTCAGAAGGATAAGCCCAAAACGAAGTTCTTCAAGGAAAAGAAGAAAAGCCTCATGACTACATGGGATGATTCTGACACCTCTGAAGCTGACTCGGAATCAGATGATGAAAGAGCAAACATAGCTCTCATGGCAAACGTATCAAAAGACAGTGAAGCTTCTGGTTCGGACTCAGAATCAGACACTGAAGAGGTATTTCCTGATTTTATCATAAATTTTACTAAGGTTAAACTTGCAGAAAGTCTAAATGAAATTCTGGAAAGGTATCAGCAAATCAGAGTCAAATTCAAGAACCTGAAAAGGGATCTTGCCTCTGACTCTGAAAAGTCTGAGAGTCTCAGATTAGAGAATTCTGAGTTAAAAGAGAAAATTTCAAAATTAGAAAATGATTTGCAAAACTCTCAGAAGAAAACAATCTTAGAGACTCCCAGTAATGCTGATGAGATCATTAAAGAGTATGATCATAGCTTTCACAAGTTTCTAGCTAAAAACATAGATAGAAGCAAGATGGCTTCAATGATCTATGGAGTTAGCAGAAATGGCATAAAAGGGATAGGATATCAAGGTAAGGTATCTACACCTAAAAAGGCCATGGACTTAGTTATAAAACGCACACCACTCAAATCACACTTTATATATGGGCACACACATGAATAAAATACACAAGTAGTGATTATTATGTCAAACCAAAATTCAATCAGAAGTTTGGTAAAACTAACAAATCAGGACCCAAGAAAATGTGAGTACCTAAGGATAAAATTGTATATGTAGCAGATCTCTTTAGTAGCAAGTCTAAAACACCAGTCATGGTACCTGGACTCTGGCTGCTCGTGACACATGACGAGAAGAAGGCATATGTTCCAAAGCCTGGAACTTAAGCCTGGAGGCTACATGGGCTTTGGAGGCAACCAGAGAGGAAAGATCATTGGCTCTGGAACAGTAGGTAATGGAAATCTTCCCTCTATAAATAATGTATTATTAGTTGATGGATTAATGCATAACCTGTTATCCATAAGTCAATTAAGTGATAACAATTATGATATAATCTTTAATCAAAATTCATGCAAAGCTATTAGTCAGAAAGATGGGACTATCCTATTTAATGGAAAGAGGAAAAATAATATTTATAAAATAAAACTTTCTGAACTAAAGAGTCAGAATGTAAAATGCCTACTTTCTGTTAACAACGAGCAATGGGTCTGACACAGAAGATTGGGGCATGTTAGTATGAGAAGAATATCTCAGATTAACAAACTAAATCTGGTCATAGGACTTCCTAATTTGAAGTTCAGCTCAGATGCTCTGTGTGAAGCATGTCAGAAAGGCAAATTTGCAAAACTTGCTTTCAAATCCAAAAATATTGTTTCCACCTCTAAGCCATTAGAACTTCTGCACATTGACTTATTTAGACCAGTAAAAACTGCGTCAATCAGTGGCAAGAAGTAGGGTTAGTAATCGTAGATGACTATAACAGATGGACATGTGTAAAGTTCTTAAGACACAAGGACGAGTCACACTCTGAGTTCGTTACCTTCTGTAACCAAGTTCAGAATGAAAAGGATCTTAGAATTGTCAAAGTCAAAAGTGATCATGGTGGGGAATTTGAAAATAAAAATTTTGAATTATTTTTTAATGAAAAAGGCATCTTGCATGACTTCTCTTGTCCTAGAACTCCCCAACAAAATGGAGTTGTAGAACGAAAGAACAGAACATTGCAATAAATGGCCAGAACCATGATCAATGATACTAACATTACTAAGATCTTCTGGGCAGAGGCAATTAACACAGCGTCTTACATTCAGAATAGAATCTCCATAAGACCTATTCGGGAGAAGACTCCATATGAATTGTGGAAGAACAGAAAGCCCAACATTTCTTATTTTCGTCCATTTGGATGCACATGCTTTATTCTGAATACAAAAAATTATCTGAACAAGTTTGACTCTAAAGCACAAAAGTGTATTATGTTAGGATACTCTGAACACTCAAGAGGGTACAGAGTATACAATACAGAAACACAGATTGTTGAAGAGTCAATCAGTGTTAGGTTTGATGATAAGCTTGACTCTCAAAAGTCAAAGCAGAATGAATTCCTTGCAGGTATGGAAGTTGAACTCATAGGTACTGAAGACAACTCGTCATAAGTTCTCAACAGAGAAGCTCCCTCAACATCAGAAAGAGTTACTGCAAGTAATCCAACACCTTCAGTTGATCAACTTCAGAAAAGGCTATCCAGAAGCAGCATTGCTCACCCAGAAGATACAATACTGGGAAAGAAGGATGATCCAATCAGAACAAGATCAACCTTCAGAAACTCTGAAGAATCCCTCATGGGACTGGTCTCTTTGATTGAACCAACAACTGTTGATGAAGCGCTTCTGGACAATGATTGGATTCTGTCAATGCATGAGAAATTGAATCAATTCACCAGAAATGGTGTATGGGATCTGGTTCCCAAACCAAAAGGATTCAACGTCATTAGAACAAAGTTGGTGTTCAGAAACAAACTGAACGAGCAAGGAGAAGTCATCAGAAACAAAGCACGACTGATAGCACAAGGTTATAGTCAGCAAGAGGGGATAGACTATACAGAAACCTTTGCTCCAGTCGCCGGGTTAGAATCTATCATATTTTTAATATCATTTGCTGTAAACAATGGCATCACTCTGTATCAGATGGATGTCAAAAGTGCATTCTTAAATGGCTATATAGATGAAGAGGTATATGTGCACCAACCCCCTGGGTTTGAGAATTCCAAACACCCAGAATATGTTTTCAAACTAAAGAAGTCACTATATGGTCTGAAACAAGCTCCTAGAGCTTGGTATGAAAGACTAAGTAACTTCCTGTTAGAAAAGGAATTCACCAGAGGGAAAGTGGACACAACCTTATTCTGTAAGACAGTTAAGAATGACATGTTAGTATGTCAGATTTATGTTGATGACATCATCTTTGGATCTACTAAACCCTCTCTGGGAAGAGAGTTTGCTAAATGTATGCAGGCAGAGTTTGAGATGAGCTTAATGGGGGAACTCAAATTCTTTCTGGGCATTCAGATAAACCAAACTCCAGAAGGAACTTACATTCATCAGAGCAAATACGTTAGAGAACTTCTGAAGAAATTTGATCTCTCAGAATGTAAGCCCTGAAAGATTCCAATACACCCCACGTGCATTCTGGAAAAGGAAGAGGTAAGTAAAAATGTAGAACATAAGGTCTACAGAGGTATGATTGGTTCTCTTCTCTATCTGACGGCTTCAAGGCCTGGCATTTTATTTAGTGTTTTCTTATGTGCTAGATTCCAATCAGATCCTAGAGAATCTCACTTAACAACAGTTAAGCAAATTTTCAAGTATTTGAAAGGTACTACTAATCTGGGTTTGTTTTATAGAAAATCAAATGATTATAGCTTAGTAGGATATTGTGACGCTGACTTCGCTGGAGACAGAGTAGAGCGTAAAAGCACTTCTGGAAGCTGCCAGTTTTTGGGAGAAAATCTGATCTCATGGACCAGCAAGAGACAGTCCACAATAGCACTATCAACAGCAGAAGCTGAATACATAGCAGCTGCTGGATGTAGCACGCAAATGCTCTGGATGAAAAGTCAACTTGAAGACTTCAACATATTTGAGAGTAACATTCCTATCCTCTGTGACAATACTTCTGCTATTTGTCTCAGTAAGAATCCAATTTTGCATTCTAGGGCTAAGCATATAGAAATAAAACATCATTTTATTAGGGACTATATTCAGAAAGGGATTCTTAGCTTAAAATTTATTGACACAGACCATCAATGGGCTGATGTCTTTACAAAACCTCTTTCTGAAGATAGGTTTAACTTCATTCTGAAACATCTCAGCATGAAGTTATGTCCAGAATAAAATGTTTTATTTACATATCTTAACCTTCAGAACTTTGTTATTTTCTGTGAACAACTGATCAACCTGTCTTCAGAGTTTAGAAGTACATATTGCATCAGAATCTATCCATGAAGATCTGAACATTTCATTTCAAGGATAGAAGCGTGCAATTCACATTATCAAACAGTTGTCATCCATTCATCAGCCACTTTCTGAGGCTGAACACGCGTTCAATTTTCTGAAAGGTCAAAGGCGCTGATTGGGTGCATTGAGACACTTGTCAAGGGTAACCGTTCAATATCTTTCTAAATCCCCTAATTTCAGGTCTCATTAATGCTTATAATCATGACTAATTATTTCTATTTCTTACTGTTTACGTTTTCAAGAAACCTATTTAAACTCAAAAATCACTTTTGCATTCACTTTCTTCTACTCTCATCAATATTTTCTATCGTTTCAAGTTCCTGCTTTCAAAAACCCCTTTCATCTTCCTCAAAGTCCTGTGTGAACAATGGCTTCTTCAAGTGTCAAAAATATCAGTGCTCATGAATCTGCTGCAATGGAACATGATGAAGAACCCCACAGAACGCTCCTCACACCTATTGATAATCTGGAAGTTCTCTCAGAACTGATTATTGATTTTGAAAGCTTGCAATAAAATGGCTTCAATCTATATAAAGACGTTACTGCTCAAGGATGGAACATGTACTTTGACCGTTTATTGGACAAGATTCAGAAATTGGCTTAGTTCTGAAACAATGAAGCTGAAGGAACAAAGTTATGAAAAGGTTCAGCAGAACTTTAGTGATAAGCTAAAGACTTTTCAAGACCAAGTTCTGAGCCAACTATTCAAGAAAGACATCCTCTCGCTGGATAATTCTCCCTGGAAAGAGCATCTTCCTTCAAATGAAGCTGAACCAAAATCAGAAAGTCTCTCCCTGACTACTGCTCCAGAAGACATGATTACAGTAGAAGAAATGGTTCATTCAGAAAAAGCTGCAGAATGCTCTGAGCAATGTCCAACTCCTGAAGAAACTCCAACACCTTCCTTAGTCATGCGGACTCTGGAAGAGTTGAAGAAAGAAAATGCTCTAATCCATGCAAGGTTGGATAAGCAAGTGGATACGAACAAAGAGATTAAAAGTATTTTGGGTAAACAGGAAGACACTACAAAGGAAATCAGAGGCATTTTGGGCAAGCAAGAAGAGTCTAATCCTCAGATCAAGAGCTTGCTGGAAGCGTTGTTCACACGTCTTCCCCCTCCTTCTTAGATTTCTTTTTGAAAATTATTTATCTGTAACTCTTAATTTTTACCTCTTTTGTTCTGGAACTTGTCATTGCATCATGTTTTTTAATATAACTCATCTCTTTTAGTTCTGACTATATTGCCTTTTTGATAACTGACAAAAAGGGGGAGAAAGTAAGATATTTTCAATAATGGTTTACCGAGACAAAAGTCTCAAACATTTTGAATTACTTAACCTCTACTTTCTGAGAAGTTTGAACATGTACAACTTCTGATAGGAGATGCAGCTAAAACTCTGACGAGAAGGAACTTAAGGGAAGTAATCAACTCAGGGGGAGTTTCTCTTAAACCTTTTGTTCTTTATTTTTAATTGAAAATTCTAGTTTTTGTCATCATCAAAAAGGGGGAGATTGTTAGAACATAGTTTGATTCTACAACCCTTTAGTTAGAGTTTTGATGATAACAAATACAAAGAACAAATATGCACCCTAAAAAATTATGTTATTTTGTATGCAGAAGTTTTGACCAAAGCAGCATCAGAAGTTAAGCCATAAGAGCTACACGCTGAAGCAATCAGAACATGCGCTGAAGATTGATGACCAGAACCTGTGCTTAAGTGAAGTAAAATCTGATTCTGAACAAGAACATAATAATCCAAGTCATCAATATTTTGAAGTGTCAGCAGCAGGCAAGGATGTAAGATTCTGAAGCGTTACTGATCATTCAAGACATCATCAATTACAACGGCTTCTTTTAGACAGGATCTTCTCAAAATGGAAACTGAGTTAATGACATTAAACACGCTTGATGATCAACGTAAATCCATTGCATATATAAACAAGCTCAGTGTTCAAATCGTTTATGATTTGCCATTACTATTCACAAGCATTCAAAAAGCTGCAAGCATTATTCATTATCTTTCCACGCTATAATTTTGTGTGAATTATCACAATTGTGATAACAGTTTTTGTAACGAAAAACAACAACACATTCTTGTATCTTTGTTTTAAAACAATGTTCCTTGAGATTAACCGGATTATGGTTGTACTCAAGAATACTTTAACATTTGTTAAAGTAGTGACTGTAATCCCTTTGTGATTAGTGAATTAAGACCTCATTGGAGAGAGGCGAAATCACCTTGACGGGTGGACTGGAGTAGTTTGAGATCAAACGAACCAGGATAAAAATACGGTGTCATTGTGCTTTTGATTTCAAGTTCTCAATTCAACCCCCCTTCTTGTGTTTTTCACTTCTTCAGATAAGTCAAGTCAAATGATTCTAGTTGGATATCATTCGACATGAGGCTACAAGTTGTTAGATCCAGTGAAAAAGAAGATTGTGATCAGCAGGGACGTGATCATAGATGAGTTTAAAGAATGGGATTGGACTGAAAATGTCAAGAAAGATTCAGTGGGAATCCTATTCGAAGAACCAGAAACTAAAGTCGAAAGAGAAGTTCGACAAGAGGAACCAACAGATATACCAAGTACAAGCAGACCTCAAAGAACAAGACGCATGCATGCAATATTACAAGATTGTGTGATTACATCAGATGATGCGATAGATGATGAAGGTGAGCTGGTACATTATGCTTTCTATGCAGATGTAGAATTCGTTAATGCAGTTGAAGCATTGAAGGATTAGAAGTGGGTGAAAGCAATGAACGAAGAAGTGAAGCCTATCGAAGACAACAACACTTGGTCACTTGTCGAATTGCCTCAAGGCAAGAAGGCAATTGATGTCAAGTGGGTATACAAAGTGAAAACGAATTCGAAAGGGGAAGTAACTCGACACAAAGCCAGGCTTGTGGCGAAAGGATTTCTACAGAAAGAAGGAATAAACTTTGATGAAGTTTTTTCACCTGTTGCTAGGATCGAAACAATCAGGTTGGTTGTTGGTCTAGCAGAAATAAACAGTTAGCACATATGTCAGATGGACGTGAAGTGTGCATTCCTAAATGGACTATTAGATGAAGAAGTCTATGTTAAACAACCAGTTGGGTTTGTGAAACATGACGAAGAAAGAAAGGTGTAAAGCCCTGTATGGATTGAAACAAGATCCAAGGGCTTGGAATAAGAAAATTGATAGTTTCATAAGGGAGAAGGAATTTGTGAAGTGCACAACTGAACATGGAGTATATGTAAGAAGAAGCAAGAGTAAATTGCTTATACTATGTCTCTATGTAGATGATTTGTTGATAACAGGTAGCTGTAAGAGTGAAATCGAAGACTTCAAAGGTGATCTCAGCAAGGAATTCGAAATGTCTGATTTGGGTGAGATTTCATATTTCCTTGGTATCGAATTCTACAAGAGAAGTAGAGGTGTGATGATGCATCAAAGAAGATATACAGGAGAAATTCTCAAGAGATTTGAGATGGAAGAATGCAACCCAACTTCGACACCTGCAGAACCAAGACTGCAACTGTCGAAAGATGCAGATGAAGATGATGTTGATCCAACCCAATACAGAAGACTTATTGGATCATTAAGATATCTTTGTCATACAAGGCCGGACTTAGCATACATTGTAGGTATGGTAAGTAGATTCGTGCAGAAGTCAAAGGTATCACATCTAGCAGCAGTAAAAAGGATACTGAGGTATCTCAAAGGAACTTTCAATTATAGCATTTTGTTTCCTGCAACTGATAAAGGAAAAGAATACAAGTTAGTGGGACACACTGATTCGAGTTGGTGTAGTGATGCTAAAGATTGAAAATCAACAGTAGGATATGTGTTTATGCTAGGTGGTGCACCAGTTTCTTGGAATTCAAGAAAGGAACTAGTAGTGGCATTATCATCATGCGAAGCAGAATACATAGCTGCTTCTCTTTGTGCATGTCAAGCAACTTGGATGGTGAACTTGGTCGAAGAGATAACAGGGAAAGATCATGGAGCAATTACCATGAAGATCGACAACATGTCAGCTATTAATCTGGCAAAGAACCCAATAGCACATAGTCGAAGTAAGCACATCAAAATGAGGTTTCATTATCTTCGAGAGTAGGTAGCAGATGGGAAGATGAATTTGGGGCACTGCAGAACTGAAAATCAGATTGTAGAAGTCATGACAAAGGGAGTGCAAGTCGAAGTATTCAAAAATCTAAGAGCCATGATGAACATAGATAGTTTAGACACAATGAATTAGATGGTGTGTTAAATTGTAATTCAGTGTGTCAAAACTATGTGTCGAAAAGATTTGATTTGTTTTAGATTTAAATAGATTTGATTTAAGTCTAGAATATATTAGATTTGATTTAATAACAAAATAGATATTTTGGGCTCTGGGCTTAGGGTGTAAGCTCAGTTAGAAATAGAGGGAGTAACCCCTATTTTTGTAAGCAAGTCAAGCAAGTCATTCACAGTATTTTGCAGTTGCAAAGTGAATAATAAAGTTTTCACAGTTTGTGAGCAGAGAGAAATTCTGCAGAAATTATTTGTCTTGTCTTCTTTTCTTTATTTTTCTCATAACTAATCGTCATTGTGATAGAAATTCACCATAGACTTTGGTGAGTTTCCAACACGCACGAGTCTTCTACTAATTAAACTATACAATTTTATAGGATTTTAAATAGAGTAAAAAATAATATTAAAAATCAAAATATAAAATAAATTTATAATATTTAATTTGTAAATTGAAAATTAAAGAAATTGATAAGTTTTCTTTCATTTTAATGTTATTTCATCCTTTATAAAAATGTTATATATATATATATATATATATATATATATATATATATATATATATATATATATATATATATATATATATATATATATATATATATATATATATATATATATATATATATATACACGCGCGCGCGCGCGATGCTGTTGGTATAAAATAATTTTATACCATCATTTGATAGAATTATAATATTCAATTATATCATGTCAATATTTTAAAATTAAAAATGTAATTTGGTGGAATACACGTCTCTGATTAATTGACCGATAATATGAGTAAAATATATAATAAAAATAAAATTTTATATTTATTTTTTACTTATTTATCTATAATAGGACAGAAAATCCATTATAAATAGGGATATCAACGTGCTCCATTAGCGGGAATCCCTATGGAAATTTTTCGTTCGGGGTCTCAAAGACGGAGAATTTTTCTCTCATGGAGACGGAGATGAGGAACAAAGTCTTCTCGAAATCACTTCGGAGACGGGGTGGCGTAAATATTCTTCGCTCCGTAGAGTCCCCGTCCCACCTAGAATACCATAATAAACATAATTTATATATAACTTTAAATTTGTATGTTTGTTTATTTGTCATTTCATATCATTTATCTTATAAACAAATTTAAAATATAAATGTATTTTAGTAAAAGAGTGAGATATAAATAACTATTTAAACTTTTTAAATTTGAAATTTTGGTGATTATGACACTCAATATTATATATTAAATATTGTTAAAATAATATATTTAACATAAAAGAATAATTTCTAAATTTTACTGTGATTAATTTTTGAAATTTTACTATTAATTTAATTTAAAATAATATATATAAAAAATCATATTTATAAATCTTCATATAAAGATGAAAAATGTATCCTTCACCCCCACTCCACCTTACCCCCACTCCACCCCATTACATTCCTAACTAAAACTCATTTCACGTATATATTATTTAATATCTATTTTTATTATTATAATATTTCTACTTTTAATATTCCAACAAGAGGTATATGGTCTAGATCATATTAGACAAACAATATTAGATATATTGTCCTAGTCCCATACTAGATTCCATGAATATTGTTATAACTCATTCGGTCCAATTTTCATTTTTTGAGATTATAGTTTACTTTAGACTTTGGAGTTTGTAAATGATTTAGTTGTTCATGTTCGTTCAAGCATGCATAAGGACATATTAACATGCCTATATGCACAATTGCTAAAAGAAGTATAGTTATTTCTAAGGCATTATGTAAACTTAATTTATTATATGTAAATTAAAGCTATATTTTTTATTGCACCGTTTTATTAAGAAATGTATCTAGAATATAAAAAGATATTTCAATAACTTTACTCATTATGTAAAATATATATATTATATATTTAGTCTGCAATGAAAAACAAATCAGTATTTCTACTTTTAAAATAATAAAACAGTTAGAGTTAATTACATACATAGATGAAATAGTGCATCTAAGATAATACTCCCTCCGGTCCTTTTTATAAGGAACACTTTGTAAAAAAAAAATTGGTCCTTTTTATAAGAAACACTCTTTAAATTTAAATTTTATTAAATACATAATTCCATTTCTACCCTTATTAAATAAAATTAGATAACACTTTTCAATGTAAGTGCATTAGTTACATAAACATACTCTCCATGCAAAAATTTGGAGGGAAAGTTGCAAGCACACAAACAGGCACTACCTAAATTCAATATATTCACGTTTTCTTTTTCTTCACTGTAATATTCTATTGTTTCTCACATTAGCATACACATGGAATCTCATAACTCTAATGAAGATGGATTTAAGTCTTCTGCTGGGAAACGGAAATTTCATATTGATTTGAACAAGTTTCCAGATATTGAAGATTCTTTTGAAGTGGAAAGTGAGACTATTGAACATTCACTTGATTCTACTACAACTGTTGAAGAGATTGTTGAGGAATCTGATATCGAGGGTGAGGATGAAGGTAGACAACCAATCATTAGAAGGAAGATGCAAATATGGAATGAGAAAGATGCAAAAGAAATTACAGAGGTAAATTCTAGAGATGGTTCTCACTCAACTTCTGGTTCCTTGGACATGATTGATAATCTTCATGAACTTAACAAAGATGCAGAGGAAGAACTTAACAAAGATGCAGAGGAAGAAGAACCTTTCAGCCTTGAACGTGAAGCTGTGAAGGATGAGGTTATGAATGTTCTGCGAATTTATTTTCATCGAGTTTAGTTGAAAAGAAATGTTATGGATATTTTGTTTTTGAAATATGGAAATTTTATAGATATTGATAAATCCTTTTCATTTTAGTAATGTTCTTGTGGTACTATGTTATGTCGAACATCGAACAGAATAAAACTTTCACTTTTGATTTACTATGTTAATTTGAACAAAACAAAACTCTCGTTATTTTTATACAAAACGAAATTGAAATGTCAATACGCAACCTCGGCGCCACTGTAACGATAAAATTATACTCCAAGGCAATACATAAAGTCTTATGTTACTGCTACTACAAGTAACTTTGGTAAAGTTTTGTGGAGTTAATTAGTACATTCATATACAACAAAAAAACCACTTGCAAAATTATTCTGTTTAGTTAAATCTTAGGAGGTTACATTTGCATTTGATTTTAGGCTATTTATCCATTGTGTTGTTTTCATGGTCATTTATTTTTTGTTTGAACAAGTTATCTAGTTTGGAGACTTTAAAACATTTTAGTTAAAATTATAGAAAATTCTGAAAGTAGCTCTCAAGAGGCAATATAAATTAAAACAAAGATTCTGAAAGTAGCTCTCAAGTAGCTCTGAAAGTAACAATATAATGAATCAAAACATTTCATTTTCATCCAATCAAAAATTCTGAAAATTACAAAACAAACACCTGATAATTAATCATCAAAACTTTGAAGATATTCAGTGACTTCTTGAATTAACAAAGAATCACAACTTAATTGAGTAGGTATACAACCTTGGTTATACATCATGTCTTTCTTCATGTGAGGAATTTTGTACTTGTTTGATCCCTTGATCTTCATTATCTCAATCATGCATGATTGAAGAGTAGAAAATTTTTTATCAGATTGTTGACAGGAAAAATCATCAAATGCTTTTTGCACCGCATCAATAAGTTCGTCAATTGAATTCACCGCTTCTTGTTGCTGCAAAGACTGTATGGCATTGAAAAAGCCTAAGTCCAATACATTCAAATCCGGTGAATTTGGTGGTTGGCAAGTCATTTGAATGTCAAACCCATCTTCACTTGTTGCTCTACAAAAATCGGGATCATTTGTAGAAATATGTGACCTTGCATTATCTTGCTGAATGTAGATTATCTTCCCTACATCTTCTCTTGGCCACATACTCTTAATGGCTGGTAGGACTTTACTTATTAAGAAAGATTTATTCACCTCTCTTGTAACCGAAGTTATAGGTTTCCTTTCTAATGTCCCTGCTACTCTATTGACACTACTTCTTCTAGCTGGTTGTTCATACACAAATGGAAATATACCAATCTTCCCTGAGAACGTCACATTATTTTCATCGTCAAACCTAGGTCTAGCCACAGCAGCTAAGAACATAAGCTTACCAATAAAGTTCTTGCTTTTGCATGTTCTATATGGCTCTTCATCCGAAAGCAAGTAATAATTGTTTTTGGTTTTGGTAATATAAAACCATTTTTCATCGATGAAAACAATATTATGCATAGAAATAAACTTTGGATCATGAGGCAAGCTGTTACTATCAAGCATATCCTTACAAAACCTTAAACGATTAATCATGTTATCCTCTTTTAAATACGGCTTAAGCGTACTTGAGTGACGTCGTATAACTCCTGACTTTTGCAACCTTATCAATGACGTCTTAGGAATGTTAAGAGCATTAGATAGAGCTCGATAGGTTGATCGTTTTGATAACGGTACTTGACGCATTCTCTCAAAGTCCAATTGGACCCTTTTCCTTCCACACAATGTTTTTCTATGACAAACATTACCTGTGTCCTTTACTTGATTCCATATACGGTAAATGACACTTCTATGAACATTGTATAGTGCAGCTATTCGTGGTATTACTCCATATTTATGTGACTTCCCATCCGGACTCAAACTCAACAGTATATGATATATAGCCTTCCTTTGTTCATTAGTTAGAAATCCCTGTTTTCTTGAATTGATTTCACTTGTCAATGAGTCTGCACAAATGATAAAAATGTGATGGAAGAGTTAAAGAATCAATTAAAGGTGATAATTTTACCTACAAATAGTATAATTTCATGCATGTATTTTCATCCATAAACATGATAATTTGCATATATGTATTTCATGCTACTGTACATAATTTCAACCTACTTTTTATAATTTCATGCTACTCATAATACACTTGTAATTCAAAAAAATACGAAAGAAAATTAAAATAAGAAAAGAAAATAAAATGATAGTGTCACTACTATTATTTGAAATAATTACTCACCATTTTCAATTGAAAAAGAATCATTGTTGCTTGTTTCTTCTTGAATGGAAAAAAATTGATTCATGTTACCTTCATCATTGACATATGGGAAATGAGTTAACTCAAACTCAAATTCAGATGATTCTATATTTGATGGCACATCTTGGTTCATGTTATCTTCAACAATGAGATTTGATGGATGATTTAGCTCAAACTCAAATTGAGGTGTTTCAATATTTGATGGTGCAATAGACTCACATATAGAAGATGATTGTTCTTCTGGAAAAGAGAAAATGATATTTAAGTCTATGTCAAGAGGCATTTTTTAGGATGAATGAAAGTAAATATGGAAAGCTCAATCTCTTTATATAGAGAGTGATTGAAAGTGTAGAGTTTTTGTGATAATGTTTCAAAATTTAACCTTTGAAATTTCAAAAGTTTACTTGCTAAAAATTTGGAGGTAAATTGCTAATATAAAATGGTGGGAAAGCCAAATTAACAAAAGTTTTGTTTTTCTGAAATTAAATCCAACGTGAAGCTTGAGTAGCAATGGAGTAATATGTGTGGTAATTAACATAACTCTTCTTGTGAATAGCAAAAGATATTATTGGAATTAAGCATAGTGGTGTATTGATAATTACAAGAGACAAGAATAATAATGACTATGATTAATATTTGAAGGTTAGTTTTGGAATGAAATAATCATTTTTAAAATTATTAATAAAAGAATTAGCTTCCTTGGTTTGTGTGATTTTTTCAAAGTGTTCCTTATAAAAAGGACCGGAGGGAGTACTAAATTATGTATATAGTATAGTATATACATAACATCATCTAAAAAAAGATTATACTATATATTGTAGACTCCTAAGTTTCATCTCACCAATATATATTGTTAGTAAACTTTCTTGAATAGATTGTCTTTTCATCTGACTTAAAGGCAAATGTATGATATTATATTGACATTTCTTACATCGGTGTAGAATAAAGAATTTTTTTTTAGAATAATCATATATTAAAATAAATTTCGCAAAAAATCACATTTCGGAAAAAATTACACAAATAACCATGTTTCAGATGACTCCCCAAAGGAGAAACCATCTCACTTGGCGCCTCCACCTAGGGTTTTGCCCTAGGCGCCATTTCACGTGGTGCCTCCTCTCTCTTTTAGCCAAGTGAGATGGCGCATGCACTTTAAAAGTGAGAGGAGGCGCCATCTCACTTGACTCCTAGGGCAAAATGTTGTTTTTATAAATAATTCGTCTGTTTCTCCGTCATTTCTCACACTTTCTCGCACTGTTTTCTTATTTTTTACTATGTTATTTGCGTCACGACATCGCCCATGATTTTACCAGAGATGGTTACGTTATCTTCTCCGCCACGAAATCTGCGATGAAAATGAAATTCTGGCACATTCACTCCATGGAGCGTCTAAAGCGGGAGTTGATGCGATGACTAGATGGAGACATTATGGAGGGGGAAAATTCGAAGGATCCAGCGAAGACGAACAACAACCTCACATGCGACTGGAAGACCTAATGTATGGTTGGAGGAAGTCAAAACAGACAGCGACATAATGTTGATGATGCATGGGTCAGATGAAATTGTTTTAACAGTTGTAATTTCTTAGACGGAATATCGTGTTTTTTTTCTTGTACGCGCAATATTTATTGTAGCAAATATTGTTAACGAAAAACCCTAATGTTTACAACATAATTAAGGAAAGATTTTATGCATTACAATTTTTATGTGGTCGAGGCAGACGCCCGATTCGGACAATTTTTGCGACTGTGTCCGACCTGACGACATAAACCACACTTTCTTTCCAGCTTGTCAAGGTCGTCCATTTCGGTTGTGATGCACTTACTTTTGAGACGACCCTTCTTGTTCCTTCGTATTTGGTCATTGTGTCACACTATTTTGCCGTCGTATGCAGGCCAATAATCTGGTTTTGCTACCAAAGGAAAGTTGTTGTTATAAACGTTGAGCAACGTTTCCGATTTGTAAATGTGTGACAGAAGTTGTAGTGCGTCTTGATGGGTATAAGCACAAGCGGCAATGACATGAGAGTAAGGCATACGAAAGGCTTGAAACTTGCCACAATCGCACCAACGAGAAGGTAGTACAACCCTATATTCTTGTCTTGGCAGGCCTTCGTTGTGGTCGATTGTCTCTTTCACAATGAAGTTGTGGCTGTGTCGGTCAAACCGTATAACCATATGAGTGTTGGCTTTGGCACTTTCTGTCTTAATGTACTTCATGCAGCTTTCACTCCATAGTTGTCCAGATTGCAACACCGCATTCCACATTTCACCTCTTTTGGCAAACAACGAAGCCATCCTAAAATACGTAGATTTTACCAAAGCAATGATCAGGAGGTTTCGTATGCCTTTGAATACCCCATTCGTCGATTCAATAAGATTTTTTGTCATGTGCCCCCATCTTTGGCCATTGTTGTATGACCTAGTCCATTTTTCCACCGGAATATTGTCGATCCACCTACCGGCTTCCGGATTTGACAAACGGATCTTGTTGCGGTAATATTTGAACGTGGGTTGTGTCAATGCATATCTCGCATTCATAACCGCTTTCCTTAGTGTTTTGTCCTTGATCTCCCTCGTGAAATTTTGGACGATATGCCTAACGCAATAGACATGCGTAGAAGGAGGGCCATGCCAACCGTTTGTAGGATTATTGTAGGCACTTTCAATGGAGGCATGTCTGTCCGAGATCAAACAGAGATCTGGTTGAGGAGCCACATGTGTTCATAGGTTTTTCAGAAAAAAGCTCCAAGCACCACCGATCTCCCCCTCGACTAGGGCAAAGGCAATTGGGAAAATGTTGTTGTTGCCATCTTGTGCAACTGCCATCAGTAGCGTGCCTTTGTATTTCCCATACAACCAAGTCCCATCAATTTGTATAATTGGTTTGCATGATGCAAACCCCGTGATGCAAGGTTGAAATGCCCAAAACACTTGACTGAATATTCTGTTTCTGTTTAGTTGACTACCATCTTGGGCGTATGCTGGCACTGTTTGTAGAATGTAAACAGTACCCGGAGAATAAGTCTTGAGTGCATTCAGGTAGCGAGGAAGTTCTTGGTATGACTCCTCCCAGTTTCCGTACACCTTTTCAATCGCCTTGGTCTTTTCTAACCACGCCTTACGGTCAGATGGAGTATAGTTAAAAATCGTGGTGATATGGGAGATGATGGTTTTCACCTTCAAAGATGGGTCGTTGCTGACGAGTGGTGGGATTTCTTGACAAATAAGATCGTAATTAAGTTTTCGATGGTCCTGTGATTGGGTAGAACTGACACAAGTGTGGGTAGTCATGGAACCTATGACCCAACAATCACCTCTTAATTTGTATGATGCAGTGAGCTTGAACATACAATTAGGGTGGACACACTTGATCTTGTACCTTTCTGGGTTGACACGGTCCACCTTAAAATCGACCGAGTTGAGCATGTGGAATTTTTTATGGCTCTGATACATTCCTCTCTATTACGAAACTTGTCCTTCTCTTTTAAGTTTTCATCCGACTGCATATACAGATTGAAAAATAAATCAGAAGACAATTCATCTCCGCCCATGTTGAAGTTTGTCATGTGCGGAGGTGGTGTGTAGATCTCGTTTGCAGGAATACTAGGTATGCCATCATCGTCGGAATCATCATTCACCATTTCATCAAACTCTAACTCGTCATCTTCTTCTTCTTCATCAACTGCATCTACCTCTGCTTGTTCGGTCTCCAAAGGATCAACCACTTGTGTCACCTGAGGCTCTCGCAGCATAATGTACAACTCAATAGAGTCGTACCCAGAATACACATGGCTGGAAAACATATTCTGAAGATCCTCATCATCTTGAACCTCAACCTTATAAAATATTATTTGGTTGTTTCCAAAAAAAAACTGGATTCTGATAAAATATTTGTGTCACCAGGCCTCGTCCAAATTTGGCCTCTAATCGTTTTTTGAAGTACGAGAAATTGGCTTTCCCGTTTAAAAGAAATCGGATGTTGTTTGTGTCTCTAAACAAAAACCCAGAGGTGGGACAAATGTATGTCTCACCATTGAAATGTGCATTGATGACATATTGGGGCGCAGAGGCCATTGCGTATGGTTGTGTGAAGGTTTGAAGGTTGGAAGGTTTGAAGTTTATGACTTATTCGAAGGTTTGTATGTTTGATTGTTTGAAGGTTTGAAGGTTTGATTGTTTGAAGGTTTGAAGGTTGCAAGGTTTGACATATTAAGTGAATCAGTGTTTTGATAAATGTAAGACTAAATAGGTCATACCGAATTTGAATTAACCAAGGCTGTAACCTCCAAGGCTGCCACCTAGCTTGCGCCTACTCTGCACCTACACTGTTACTTGTAAGTCTACTCTCATCACCTCCAATAGTGTTACATGCATTCAGGCATGGCATCCCCAAGGCTGTCACCTATCATGTGCCTACTCTGCAACCCATGACACCTCTTATTCGCCAATGGGGATGGCGACACCTTTAATTTTTGGACTCTTTCGCCAAGTCCAATGGCGCCTCCCTTAATGTCCAATCGTGTTACATGCATGCAGAGATGCCTTCTCCAAGGCTGCCACCTAGCCTGCGCCTACTGTGCACCTACACTGTTACTTGTAAGTCTCCTCCCATCACCTCCAATAGTGTTACATGCATTCAGGCATGGCATCTCCAAGGTTGTCACCTAACATGCGCCTACTCTGCAACCCATGACACCTCTTATTCGCCAATGGGGATAGAGACAACTTTAATTTTTGAACTCTTTCACCAAGTCCAATGGTGCCTCCCTTAATGTCCAATTGTGTTACATGCATGCAGAGATGCCTTCTCCAAGGCTGCCACGTAGCCTGCGCCTACTCTGCAAGAGTGACACTTATCATGCATGCATGCACCAGCTACCACCTCACTTACTCTATGAAATTTTTTTGCCTATAAATACAGAGCATAACATACTTCTCTCGCACCCACAATCGTCTCACTCTCTGCTACAAAGTCTTTCATAATCTCTTACACTTTCTAAGTCTTTCATAATCTCAGGCATTTTCAACAATGGCTCTTCTCACAATGGGCGATTCTCACAGAGGCACAAGGGACAACATTGCCGCATTTGTAAGTTTCTATTTTAGTTATACATTTTTTATACTTCAGGTAATGCTTTATTCATCTTACTTAATCTTACACCTTTTACATTATTAACTCAGGATATCAAAAGATTCAGAATCTGGTCTCACAACTACCTGACTCCCGACCCATTTATCGTACCATATCTGGAATACACAGGTTTCAGACATGTTATAAAGATCTCCAACTGCACAATTGATTCAAAGTTCATTCTTGCAATGTTGGAAAGGTGGAGACCAGAGACCCATACATTTCACCTACCAATAGGTGAATGTACCGTCACGCTAGAGCATGTTTACATGTTACTGGGTCTCCCTGTTGACGGTAAGGCCGTTAACGGGTCGGCTCAACAACCCAATTCTCTGTGGGAAGAATTGTTGGGCAGGGATATGGTTGAAGGTGGTGGTGCGAGAGGTCAGGGTATACTACTCACTGATCTTAAAAATCATTATGCAAGTTTGGAATTAAACGAAAATTCCCCCGAGCAAGACAGAGTAATAAAAGCTAGAACTTATCTAATGATACTATTTGGAACCTTTTTATTTCCTGAAAGTACGGGAAATAGTGTAAATTTTATGTATTTACATTTACTTAGAGATTTCGAAAAAACAAGAAAGTATAGTTGGGGTTCTGCTGTTTTAGCCTACCTATACAGTTCCTTGTGCAAACATGCAGTCAAGGAAAAATGTATATTTTATGGCTGCACTTTTTTACTTCAAGCCTGGGGTTGGTGGAGGATGGAGTCCTTAAACCCCGTCAACAACAACACATTCGTTTTCCCGTACGCAACAAAGTAAGTCATCAAGTTATATCATTTATTACTGTTCATCTCTTCACCAAATATATGCTAAAAATAAAATGTTTTTCATTTCCTTTAGGTATTGCGTGAGGGGTATGGATTACGGCAAGAATCCAAGATTCAATGTCGCACTATACCGCAATCTGTTGGATCACCTAGGCCCGGATGATGTATATCGTACCTTTCAACTTTTCTACATTTAAATTATTTATATATTGCGTTTTCATTAATCTGATTTAATTTTTTGCGCAGTTTGTCTGGAGACCATATTTGGGTTTGGGTCATGAACCAAACCCCGAGGATGCAGCAATTTGGAGCGCCAAGACTGCAATCATATGGTTCAATGTTGTCGAGATGCACCACAGCGACCGTGTGAAGATGCAGTTTGGAATGCATCAAGAGATACCAAGTGATCCGGCTTGTTTGTCCCTGTGGCATCTCAAAAGGGTCGACGCCCAGTGGGGTCTTACCAACTGGAAAGACTTTGCTCCAGAATGGTGTAAGATGCGGCAGAGGCGTCACCGACATGTCTTGCAATTCCCGTTTTTCCTCAATCATGGTAATATGCGACACACGGATCAATATTTATCTTGGTACAGGTCGGTTAGTAACCCTGAAATTCACGTGTCTCATCCAAGGTATTTGGTTGACCCACGAACACAATGGGCACAACCCTCGTTTCCCCAACAACAAACCCAACACACATCAACCTCCCACCAACCCTCCAGACGAAACAGAACCACAAACACCCAACCACAATCCCCACCACAACACAATTACACCCAAATGCCCCACAACCAACCATAATCACCACCTCAGTACCAATACCCCCATATGCCTCACACCCAACCGCAATTCCAATCACAATACCAACACACCCGCATACCCCACACACAATTTAAGTCTTCTGTATATCCCAATATGGACCCCTCAACATCCAGCCTTAGCCTTGATCTGGGAATGTCGGAAGATTATGAACCAACCTACCAAACTTACCATCAACCACAGTATCACCAAACCACCCAACATCCTCAATACCAAACACCCCAAGATCCATTTCCTTTCTACCCCCCGTACTCAGGCGATCAATGCTACAGACCCACCATGGAACCCCACCCACCGCCAACACGACCAAACTTTGAGGGTATGGGTAACCGACTGTACCAAAGCAGATCTTCTAGATATGGAGATCTGACTGATTTCATGGATCCGGAACGCATTGACTTCGTTGGGCCATCGACCCTGCCACAGCAGGAAACGCGACGACACCCAGCACGGGAAAGGCGAGGACGGGGATGCGGAACCGGGGGTCATTACCGGGTTCCGGGGGACCACTGATTTATCTGTTTTTTTATCTGTTTTTTTATGTAATACTTATGGGTGTAATCATTTTTTTTAAATAAAAATTCAATTTTGTTAATCCTGTATCGAATACGCAATGCACCGGATTGAAAAAAAAAACCCGAAAATTGCCCTACAAAAGCACTAAGGCGCCATCTCACTTGGCTTAGGGCAAGCCCTAAGCACCTAGACGCCAAGTGAGATGGCGCCTCCCCTTAAAAAATAGGTGTAGGCGCCAAGTGAGATGTCTCCTCCTTTGGAGAGTCATCTAAAACATGGTAATTTGCGTAATTTTTTCCGAAACGTGGTTATTTGCGATTTTTTTTTTAATACCTGGTTATTCAAAAAAAAAAAATCTAGAATAAATCAGACGGATCACTAATTCAATTACGATATTAAGTCAGTTGTTCATTAATTAAATTATTGATTAAATTGCATAATTAAATTGAATTAAATTTGATAATTCAATTTTATAAATTAATCTTTATAATAAAATTATATAATTATTAAATTAGTCTAATCGAATGACTTAGTTTCTAAAAAAAATATCATGACAATTGTAAAATTTTAAAATTTTAAAATATCATAATTTCACAAATTTATTTTTTAAATTCAAATTTAAATAAAATCATCACACATGATAAACAGTACAAAATATATATTCAAATAAATTTTAAATAAAGTTTAATTACAACATAAACTAAATAATAAAATAAGTTGTTTAATAAATTTAATTTTAAAGAGGTAAAATTATTCAAAATAAATTTTGTAAATTATTTAAAATAAGTTTTAAACAAAATATATTTATATTTTAATTATATTTTTATTTATCAAAATAGCAACATTTTGTGTGAGAAAAAAATATAAGCAATTAATCTCTCGGTTTTTTTAAAATAATCAACTCTTCAATTTTTACCGGTGTTGATCAATTTACACCGGTTCAACAATTTATCTGGTTTAACATTCAAACAAGACTAATAATCTATCTGATTTCCGATCCAACCAGTTCGACCATCCACTTCAATCTCGTTTTTAAAATAATGTTTTCTTAAGTTCGACTATTTCATTTAAGAAGTATTTATTTAGAAAGACTTAATATTTTAAATTTTTTTAAAATATTTGAAATCCAAACTATTTCATACATCTCTTTTATGTTAGATGAATGAAAATTTAAATCAAAGGAAATTATTGTTTTAGCTCGGAACGCTAGATGAATTGGCTTTTTTTTTTTGCTTGATCGATTGTTACTGAAACTTAAATAACTCTCGATCAAGGTGCCCCCTTCTTCCTTTTCCCCCTTAGATTTGTGTCTAAGGCTCCCACAAGAATTCCCAACCCATACCATACTCCGTTTTTACCATGGTTTTAAATTGGACTGTGAATGAAGTTGCATGTGTTGTGATTTGCGGTAATTGTGGTTGATGAGATGCGTATTGTGATCATTGCAGTATGAATTTTGATTGAGAAAAGTTTGAAATACACCTTTAAAAAATATTTAATGTTAATAATTTTTAGAAGTAAATTGAATTTTAGAGTTATACATTTTAAGTTTTGATGAAAATACTTGAAGAAAAATGTGCAAAATTGTCTGATGTGATTTATAATGTGAAAAAAAGTATGATTTTAAATCACACCGTAATTGTGGTCTAAAGCGGTTGTGGAGACTACCATATCAACAATATTACAGCTGTAATTTAAAACCATAATCTCTACTATAAGATTCCTGTGTGCAACTCTCTCTCACTCATGTGTGAACCTTCTTTTGTGATCTCTCAATCGAGTCACTCCTATCTACCGTCGCTTACTCAAATCCTTCAAAGTTCAGCCTTGAAGTTAAGAATAATAGATAATGAATCTTCATAGGTTATGATGAATATTCAGTTTATGTTTTAGTTTTGTTATAGGTTTTTAGTTTGTGGTTTTCGTGATTTGACTCTACTGTATTAAATTGGTTGATTTATTATGAAATTGAGACTTGATAGAATATGATTTTCATATTATTCATTCAATCTTATTTAGCTTACAAACTACCATAATCACATATATTTATATAAATGAATGCATGGTTGTTAGTTAGTTACAATTATCCATGCATGGTGGTTTACTCATGATCACATACATTCATGAAAATGTTAATGATCTTATGCGTGATACTTACAATCTAAGCTATTCTCCTAATATTCCCTCACAAGCTCATGGAGAGGTGAGAGCCACAATTTTAAGCTTGATGTGAAGCTCCTAAAATGCTACAGTCCTTGACGGTTTGATGAGAGTATATGCAACCTGTATGGAGCTTAGAACATGCTTAATCTTCATTAGTTTGGAGATTACACGTTCACACACAAAGTAAATGTCCCATTCAATGTGTTTAGTGTAGGTATGAAGGATTAGGTTATGAGATAATATAAGAACACTAAGATTGTCGCACATTATTTTAGTGAAAGAAAAGGAACATAAAGTTCTTGAAGGAGAGACTTAAGCCATAAAAAACCAGAAGTTGTGTGTGCCAAGGCACCATATTCTACCTCCGTGCTTGAGCGAGCCACCAGGTTCTACTTCTTAGATCTCTACAAAACAAGATTCAGGCCTAGAAGAGACACGAGCCAAATGTGGAATGCCTATCGTCTAGATCACTCGCCCAATTAGAGACACTGTAGGCACGAAGAGAGAGCTTGCAGTTGAAGAAAGCCGAAAACCATGATCAATAGTATCACTTAGATAGTGCAAGATATATTTGAAAGTCGCCTAATGTGAATGTAGAGGTGAGGCCATGTATTGGCATGCTTTATTGACACTAAAGGTGATATTTGGGTGAGTAAGTGTCACATACTAAAGCACACCAACCATGGAATGGTACATGAAGGAACCAGGAAGAGTAAAAAACCATTCTTATTGAGTTTGCAAGTGCTAAGCATTAGAGTAGTGACAACATTTGTGTTTCTCATATTGGCTTTAGCATGAAGATCCTAAATATACTTAGAATGAGTTAGGAGAATATTCCCGAATGCCAAATGCTTGATCTCAATTCCAAGGAAATACTCAGGGGTGCCCAACGTCTTGAGTGAAAATTTATCATGTAAAGAGTCTATAAGTTTGTGAATTAGCAAGGATGAAGAACCTGTAAGGAGAATATGTCAACATATACCAATGCATAGAGGGTGACACATTGATGAGAGTATATAAAGAGAGAATCTCCACACTTGCTATGAGAGAAACCAAAGTGAACTAGGGCCCGAGTCAACTTCTCATACACACGCGAGGGGCTTGTTTGAGCCCATATATAACCTTATAAAGCTTGTACACAATAGAAGGACCATCCTGCTCAAAACCAGAGGGTTGAGTCATGTAAATATCTTCATTCAAAGATCCATTCAAAAAGGCATTATTGATATCAATTTTTTGAAGCTCCCATTCATGAGCGAAAGTCTCATTGAAGTCAAAACCAAATTGACGATGATACTCTTTTGTAACCAAGAGAGGTTTGTAATTATTCACAGTCCCATCGGGATTATCTTTAAACTTGAAGACCCATTTTCATCCCACTAGGTTTCTATAAGTAGGAGAGTGGTCAATGTCTATGTTTGAATAGTCAGGAGAGCTTTATTCTCAAGTCTCATAGCCTGTAGCCAATGTGGATTAGAGAGAGCTTGCTTGAGTGAAGTAGGCTCAAAATGAGTAAGTAGAGCCTTAGGCTGGAGTGGCCATTTTTGGTACGAGTTAACATAGGGTGATCATTAAACTGGTGAATATAAGGAGGAGAGGAATATGGGATAACTAGAAACACGAACTTAGTTGAGGGACTCATGGTAGAAACCTATAAAGAGTTAGGTTAAACCCGAGGAGTGATAGGTGGAGAACTCGAGTGTGATGACGGACTAGGTACAAATACAGGCTCCGGAAAAGTAGAAGGTGGACTAGCTGAACCAACACTAGAGGAGTTATAGTATAATATATCATTAGCTCGCACTGAGAGAGAAAGAGTCGTTACCCAATGGATTACGACCTGTTAACAAATGGGATTTATTCAGATGCAATGATGGACAACAAGTGGAATCAAATGTATAAGCTTGATTACAAGGTATATAAGCATCATGGGGAAACAAGGAAGGATAAGGGAACAAATACTCATAAAAGATAACATATTTGTAAATGTATACCTTTCTGGTTTTGCTCAAGCATTTGTAACCCCTATGCTAAGGTGAAATGCCTAAGTATACACATTTTTTATTCCTAAATTCAACTTCATGTTTGTTTTAAGGAAGGGTAAAAGGAAATCAAGAGCAACCAAACACTCTCAGTGTGTCATATCTAGGATACTTGTGATACAATGCATGGAAAAGTGATTGAAAGTGAGCAAGACCTAAAGTAGGTAACGTATTGATCAAATGGACTAAAGAAGTAAATGTATGTTTCCAATATTAAAGTGGAAGAGTGTTTCACCCCAAAATTTTCCATCATATCTTCTTTTGTCTATTTTAGACTTTGAATTCATTTTGCATATTTTCATTAGGTCATGCATTTCATTCAATAAAGCACTTCGGTTCAAAGTTTAGTTGTTGTGCAAGCTAGGGTTTCACAGTGGTTCAGGTGTATATATTCAAAAAGTCTAATTCTTCTGAGTTTTTTGGTTTTTTCGTCAAGCAGTTGAAGTGTGAAATTAGGGTGTGAAGTGTGATTATCATGGACTCATTCTTCATCAAGAACAACAGGGTTCTTGGTGCTTAATTAGAGAATTATGGCTAGTTCAGTCTTTGGAAAGGCACTTGATCCGATGGGTTTCTTGAATTATGGTTTATTTCCCTATGAGCTTGATCAGATGGATTTCAAGAAACATGATTTATTTCCTTGTAGGTTTCATAATCAGATGGCCTCTCATGATTAGGGTTTTACAAGGACTTGCCTTCATCTTCACACAGTTTACTCAATGCATCATCTCAAAAAGGGTTTGAACTACATAAAGTAGAATTTTAAGTTTCGGTGAAGATTTATCATTGTTTGTTGCTTGCAATACAAGATAACTGGGCCTATGGTTTTGACTGGGTTTGTGATTTTGAATCAAAGAGTTTAAAGTATTGTGGCATTCACAAAGAGTTGGTTTATGATTCATGGTTTTGTGGATTGTTCGAGATATAATGTACTTGGGACTTGAGTCAATTATTTATGTATTTTACCATCTCATAATCATATTCACCTTATTCATCATATTCAACACTCAATCATTTCATTAAAATGGCCATGATTCTCAAATCATCTTCAAGAGTTTATGTTCATGGATTGGTTCTAAGTCTCAAGAATGTTGGATTCAAGTTTGATTTTGGTTCATTCAATATGACAAAGTTCATTCATGATTTCAAAAAAGGAAAAAGTTATTTGATCCAACATAATTCTAGTTCGTTCAAGTTTAAATTCCAAGTTCATACAAAACCATCAAGTTTTGTTCAAAGGTTTCCAATACATACATCATACAAAAATACACCAAAATTCCTAAATTTTAAACTTAAATTCTATCTTAATTTTCTAACCATTCTTCATGCTTTCAAGCACCTGTTCCAAACTAACAAACAGCCGCACAAAACCTTGCCAAACCTATCCAAAATAGATAAAGATTAGGCCCAAAACCTGCAGCCAAAGACATGTACAAATATGAACCAACATAACTTCCAAAATCGGTTCCTGCAACCATACAAGCTACCAACATCATATACAAAATGGCGACCCTGTTGTTGCCCCCTAAATTTCGCCCCTAATTTTTTCAGTTGCATTATCATATCATATTTTGTTATTTGGTCTCAATCTTGAATACATATCTTCATTCATCATATTTTGCATTGTTAGTCGTATTTAAGTTGACCAAAAGTCATTTTAAATCGACATTTGCATCGTTTTATAGTTGTAAAATACTTGATATTTCACTTCATGCATTTTTATCTCTTCATCTGCTTCTTGCATTGCATTAACTTGTTTATATGTCGATAATATTGATATTTTGGTTCTACAGACAGATTGTTAAAAATGATTCGACATTATGCGAAAAATTAGCGAGAAAATATTTCAAGTTTTCACCTTTAACTGACCATTTTATGAATTTGCGTTTCGTGAAGATCATGACAGTGTGCTCACTTTATTTTTTCGGTACAGTTTGAAGTCTCATTCTTACTCCTCAGTGTTTTATAGCCGGGTATTTTTATTTTCATTCTATTTCGATTTTGATTATTTGAGTATTTTTTTATAGTAACCTTTGGGATCTGTAATTTATTTTAATGCGTTCATTTCTTTTTTTGATTAAATAAGTGTCAATTTTTTATCGTTTTTGGTCATTTGGGTCTCCATTTTTTATTCCAAAAAATTAAAAGAAAATTCTTTTAAATTGAAATAATTTTTACATACTTTCTGATTTTCATGTCAATTTTGTCTAAAGGGTGTTTTGGGCATTTAATTAAATTGTTAGACTTAGAATTGTGTGTATTTAAGATGCGATAAAGAATTGAAAGGGGGGCATGGCTCAGATGGAGAACGGAAATAGAAACTCGGAATCCACAATTTGTTTCTCTCAATTAATCTCGTTCTCACCATTGTCACATACATCCTTCCTCATTTCAACTTCTATCAGCCACCATATCCCTCACTAGCTAACATTCCCTCCATCACACGATATATTCCCTCTGTTCAAAAACTTAGCTCACTCCCTCCACACCAGTACTACTCCCCATCTCCAACATTCAACCAAACCCACCACCGCGCCGTTCCTCCCATTCCTCACATACCAACTGATTCCACATCACATTCAACTCCAACTTCATCGTTCCCTTTTTGTCTACTCAGGCCCTTCAAATTGCCCTCTCAGCTGGTAATTTGAAACCCCGTTCCATAAACATCCACCATTGTTCTGTTAACTTCAACACTCCCATTGTACACCTCTCACAAACCTATTAAAGGGTATTTTAGTATTTCTAGTTGTTTTAATAACTTATTCATTTAGTTTATTCTATTAGGGCCTATGTGGAATTCCTCTTTCTTGTGTATGAATAGACTAGTTGTAAATGTCATAAATACACAACAGCAACAATATTCCTCTTGTAGCTTTTACATTCGTCATTCTCTTTGCTCTCTTAAATCCATTCTTTGTTCCTTATTGATTCTTGTGCATTAACAATTGGTATCAGAGCCTGGTTCTGATCCACATGGAAACACATGGAAACACGAGTGAAATGTAAGGCGTTTGTGTGATTGTTTTTGGTTTCGGGTTCGTGTTGGATCTTGAACAAAATCTGAGCAGAATCACATTTTTTCTGATTTTGTGGGGTTTATTTCATGACATGATATATCACGAAATAGAGGTCTACGTATCCGATATGATAGCCAGATCATAAACAGAATAAGAGCATCTTGATCACTTACAAAAGTTGTTTGAGAGACTGAAGAAGTATAAGCTGAGGTTGAATCCAAACAAGTGTACATTTGGAGTACGCTCTGGTAAACTCCTAGGTTTTGTCGTCAACAAGAAAGATATCGAGGTCGATCCTACCGAAGTTAGAGCAATACAAGAGATGCATGCTCCTCGCACTGAGAATGAAGTCAGAGGATTCTTGGGATGTTTGAACTATATTGCCAGATTCATTTTTCACCTGACAGCTACTTGTGAGCCAATCTTCAAGCTCTTAAAGAAAGATCAAGTAGTCAAATGGAATGATGAATGCCAAGTTGCTTTTGATAAAATCAAAGAATACTTACAAGAGCCTCCTATATTGATGCCACCAGTCGAGGGAAGACCATTGATCATGTATCTGACTATTTTAGAAAATTCAATGGGGTGTGTATTGGGGCAGCATGACGAGTCTGGCCGAAAAGAGCACGCTATTTATTACCTGAGCAAAAAGTTTAACGAATGTGAAACCCGATATTCACTGCTTGACAAAACTTGATGCGCTCTGGCGTGGACTGCTCGCCGGCTAAGACAGTATATGCTGACTCATACTACCTTGTTGATATCTAAAATGGATCTGATAAAGTACATCTTCGAGAAGCCTGCTCTTTCTGGGAGAATAGCGAGATGGAAGATGATCCTAACGGAATATGACATACAATATACTACCCAGAAAGCTATAAAGGGCAGTGTAATAGCTGATCACCTTGCTCACCAAGCCGTGGAAGACTACCAGTCCATGAAGTTTAAATTCTGGGATGAAGATATCATGACAGTAGACAACTGTGAAGAATTCAGGCCATATGACGGACCTGAACAAGGATCCCGATGGACCCTGTTCTTTGATGGATCATCCAATGCACTTGGTAATGGTATCGGTGTTGTACTCATATCTCCGGAAGGGTGTCATACTCCCTTTACTTCCAGACTTTGCTTCAATTGTACAAACAACATGGTGGAATACGAAGCGTGCATCTTTGGTCTCAAAGCTTCCATAGACTTGGGGATCAAATCCTTGGATGTATTTTGAGATTCAGCTTTGGTCGTCAGTCAGATCAAAGGGGAATGAGACACCAAACACCCTAACCTTATCCCTTACAAAGAACATGTCTTGACATTGCTACCGCATTTTGAGAAGATTAACTTCGAGCATTTCCCGCGAGAAGAAAATCAGCTAGCAGACGCTCTAGCCACAATGTCATCTATGTTTAAACTTAATTGGGATAACGAGGCTTCCCAGATCACCATTGAACGAATGGATGAACCAACACACTGTCACGAGATTAATACTGAAGAAGTAGTAGACCAACCTTGGTTTCACGAAGTCAAGAAGTATCTCGAAACTCAAGAATATCCAGAAGGAGCTTTAGTCAATGAAAATTTTTTTTAAGGAGATTCTCTGCTAAATTCTTCCTTAGTAACAGCATCTTGTACAAACACAATCATGACTCTGTATTGCTTCGGTGCGTAGATAAGGTTGAAGCTGAAAGGATCATGGCTGAATTACATGAAGGCACCTTCGACATCCATTCTAGTGGGCATACGATGGCAAAGAAAATCCTACGGGCGGGCTATTACTGGTCGACCATGGAAGCAGATTGCTATCAAAACTCTCAAACCTGCCATAAGTGTCAGATTTATGCTGACAAGGTGCATGTACCTCTGGTTCCTCTGAATGTCTTGAAGGCCCCTTGGCCCTTTGCTATATGGGGAATTGATATGATTGGGGAAATCGAGCCGACATCCTCCTGTTGCACCCCAAAATTTACCCTCTTGATTTAGGCTTATGTTTCATCATGAATATCATATTGCATTGCATTCATATATTGTGATGGGATCAAAGTACTTTGGTTATCAAGTCTTCCTCAAGCCTTGGAGGTTGATTGCATTGACAGGTTTCTCAAGTAGAACCTTGTCATCTAAACCTCTGGATCTTTCAAGCTCAAGTTATTACAAATCTCAAGATATTTTATCCATCTCTTTGGATCATCAGAGGATTGAAGTTTGAGATTGATTATAAGAGGAATCACTCTCTTGATTCACCAGTCAAATTAGGGTTTTGTTTGATCAAGGCTATTGATGCATGTTCAAGTCTTGATTTGGAAGCTACAATATCTCATTGGTATTTGGAAAGTCTTTATACAAGAAATTGGCCAAGATTCCTAGAGGATTTGAAATTTCGGAGATGATTCATCAGTTTCCTGAGGTGTTAACCAAAACTAGGGTTTGGGTTTTTATCAGGATTTCTTGAGAATTTTGAAGTGAAACTTTGTACTTGGCCTCTATATATTTGGAAGATCATATTTTTGAAGTTTTGATCATTAATTTTGAAGGGAAGTGGATCAATTGATTCAAAGGGGCAAAATGGTCATTTTGGTCAAAATCAGTCAAAGTCAAGGTAGACCAAGGGAATTTTTGGTCAACCATCAATTCAAGGGTGTACTTTTAATATTTCAAGTCCATTTTGATCATTGGATCAAAGAGATTGAGGTTTGGGTTGAAACTTGTTCATGAAGAAACCCTAAAAGTTTCTAATTTTGGAAAACAAGGACTTAATTTCAAAAATTCATATTTTATTCACCTTTGACCAAAAAAATACAAATGAAACATGCTTGGAAGGATAAGAGGATGATCTTTCATCTCCTTTTGGTTTCATGTCCAAATTGGCAAATAGTCAAGAGTTATAAAGCTTGGAAGTCACAAAATTATAGGTCATTTTTCAAATTTAGTGAATTTCATGTCAAATTTTGAGGACCTCAATGGATTCAATTGCAAAAACTAAAAACTTAGGGATTTTAGATCTTTTCAATACCTTTCCAAATTGTACTCATTTGTGTCCAAATTCAAAAATATGAGCAAGTTATGGACTTTAGAATTTTGAGGCATTTTATTGAATTTTGACAAAAATATGCAAAATGGCCATTTCTTGAGAACTTCATTTTCAACTATTCTCTTCACTTCTAATCAAGCCCATGAAAATTTTGTAACATGCTGAGGCCCATCAGACTCACCATTTCGTGCCCATGTGCTTCTTGAACTTGCTTGAATAAAAAAATACAAAACTTGCCCGATTTTGCAAATTCACCAACACTTCTTCATTTCAAACAATCATGAGATGGAATTTTGAGAATGTATTCCTGACTTCATTTGGCTCACAAAACGCACAAAAGGCAAGCAAATGCACGAGTGAAACGCAAGCTCCATGTGCATCCTCATTTTTTGCCAAAACTACCAAACTTGCCCTCCAACAGTTTTGAGTTCCAAATACCATTTCTATCCTCTTACTCTAGTGCTATATAACAAGAATCAAGGCTCAGTTGTGAAGGAGGAGGCTCATAATCACTACATTGCAAATCTGAAAATTTCCAAGCATCTCTGTAAATTACTTCGAATCTCTCTTCTCCTTGGATCATTCTTCAAAATTCTTGGTGATTTAGCTTCAGTGAAGTAAGGAGATCAGGCCTGCACCATTGGATTGCTTCTGGAGTGAAGGAATCGTGTTTCCAGTTTTCACATCCATGTGAGTTTCTTGAACTTTGATTTATGTGTTTCAGCTTGAATTGATGATGTAAATCATGTTCATTAAGTTTCTAGCTGGCCAATCACTAGGATTGATGTATATTTGAGCTTTGATTCAAGCAGAATTATTGAAATCGTGTTCATGACTTTGATGTTTGCAGTGAGTTTTTTCAGTTTTTGAGACTTTATTTCTTGATCCACGCTTGATCTTTGAGGTTGATTCAAATTGCATAATGTAGTATGATATGCTAGCTTTAATTTACACTTGAATTCATGGATTTTGGTTGAGAAACGAGCATGATTGATGGATCTGAACATAGGCTCGTGACCTGTTGTATTGCACGCGTTTTGCCCTATGCTGGAGGTTGAAGATGAAGTGAGGTGGTGCGCTGTGATTGGCTTGATTTAAATTTTAATGCATTTCATATTATTTGATTTTAATTGATTTTCTAATTTTTATTTCTTGATCAAAACAATTTAAAAAATTCTGAAAAAATTATCACAAGTCCAAAATAATTTCTACTATCTTGTGTAATTTTATTGGAAATTTTAACAAATGTTTTGATTGGTTTAAAAATTCATAAGTTTAAATAATTGTTTGTTTAAAGATTATTTTTATTTTAATAGTTCTTTTGATCTAAAAATTCCATAAAAATGTTTTGAACTCTTAAAATTATTTAGAATTTGTTTTTGAAATTTTTTTGGTATTTTTTCCTATTTTTGATTAGAAGATTAATTTGGGAGTTTTATTTGATTTCTTTTGTTTCACAATTTTATTTTAATATTTTTCTTAAACCAAAAATCATCAAAAAAAATCACATAAGCTTGTTTTTAATCATAGAGTCTGAATATAATTTTATTTTGACCCTTTTATGAGTTTTGTCCAGGGTTTTCATTTTTGTCATTTAATAAAAGTTTAATTGTTTAATGGTTTGTTTGATTTTATTTTGATATTTTCTTTAATTCAAAAATTCCACAAAAAATCAAGGACGTGTATTTTTAATTCTAATATTTGAATATAATTTTGGTTCAATATTTTTCTGATTTTTTATTAGAATTTTATTTGAGATGTGATTATTTGTTTAATTGATTAATTGTTTGAATTTGATTTTATTTTTGACTTTTCTTTAATTCAAAAAATGTGAAAAAATAGGTGTACTGACATTTAGGGTTTCCTTGTGGTTTGTATGATCTTGGTTTGAATTGTATGAATTTTGATCTTACCTACTTCATATTTAATATTAAAATTCAAACAATTAGGGTTTTGTAGCTTACATTGCAAGTTTCATTTTCAAAACCATTATGCCCTGGATTTTCAATGAAATTTAGTTCTTGATTATGGTTCATGAATGTATTGAGGATCTGAAAACCATTTTTATTGAATTGTTTGACTTGGTTTGATATTTTTCCATGAATCATTTTGAAAAATTTGTCTAGTTTTGATAGTTTGGCCAACTAGTTTTGAACTTTGGGCCTCATTTGATCCCCTCCTCAACCATTCATGAACTTAAGACTTGCTCTCTGACTTCTACACACTTCTAAGATGCTAATAAATTTTTTGTGTGAATTATTGAAATCCTTTTCTATTTTTGAAGTAAAGGTACCCAATTAATGTTGCATATCTTATTGCAATTTGTTTGATGGCCAATGAACTTGAGTGAGGCCTATGATTGGGCACCTAATGATCATGTTGGATGTGTTTATCCACATAAACTCAATTCATTTCACTTAATGCCCCATGTTTGAATGATTGAATCTTTTGATGCATTGTGTGGGATTCCTCTTCTATTATACTTGTGAGCTGTGATGAATTAATTGTGCATGATTGAATAGTGGTTGCTACTGATCTTCATGGTCTTTGATTGTATTCTTCTCAAGCTCCTATGATCCTTGGTTGATACTCAATTGTCAACTCAATATGGTGATAGAAAGGAGCAACATTCCTCTAATTTTTGACCTAATTGTGCATATGCCTGTTTCTTTTTGTCTATCATACCTAATGTTTTGATAGTTGTTATCATGTTTCCTCACTTAATTATGGTGTCATCATCCATCCCTCGTGTGAGTCATCATTCTATTTATGGGAATACTAACTTGGCTGTTGAATGTCCGAGGTACTTTGAGAAAAGTTTTCCATTTTTGACTTGAGGCTACTGTGTTTCACTTTATTTGTGGAACACAACTTATTATATTGGCACTACTCTTGTGCTTGGTATATTTGATAGTCTATGCAGGATGTATATATGTGATTATGAATGCTATACATTGCCCATGGGATCTGTTCATATCTGAAAATCTCAATACTTACATCTTGATGGCGTAATTTCTGACTTGATTTGTCTGCTGATGCCAGCTTGCTTGAAGTTCTCTGGGTTTCTTTTATTCTTTCTCAGTTTCTACGGATAGTTATCCATTTGGTATTACACTATTTCCTTTCTTCTATTTGCATAGTTCTATGTTGCATGATGGGACCTCTGTTGCTGATATATGTCAGGATGCCCTCTATTTTTGTTTGATGCATGTGTTGTGTTTGTTTCTTTAACTTATTGATCTATGAGTCACTCAATTTAGAAATTGAGATCACGACTTCGCTCTCAGTGCATGTTCCCTATAGGATGTTTATTGTTTATTTCTTTAATTGTTGATCGATGAGTCACTCAATTTAGAAATTGAGATCACAACTTCGCTCTCAGTGCATGTTCCCTATAGGATGTTTATTGTTTGTTTCTTTAGTTGTTGATCGATGAGTCACTCAATCTAGAAATTGAGATCACGAGTTCGCTCTCAGTGCATGTTCCCTATAGGATGTTTATTGTTTGTTTCTTTAATTGTTGATCGATGAGTCACTCAATTTAGAAATTAAGATCACGACTTTTCTCTCATTGCATGTTCCCTATAGGATAGTTTTGTTAAGCTTCCTTTAACATGTTAATTAAGGTAGGAACCCATGTATGCTAGCATAGGGTAGGATTTTCCTTTATCCTCAACCTTAGGGTCAATCATTGTATGATAACACTAGGGATAGTGCTAGGCTAGTTTCCCTTAGTTGTTTTTGCTTCCTTTGCATTTTGCATCTTAAAACAAAAATTGTTTTCTTGGCAAATCATAAAACACCTCTAATAAACTCAAACCCTTCTTCAAGGTAAAAGATACAAATCAATCTTATTTGTTTGTGCGCCTCTTGGCTTTGTTTTTAAACCTTGTAGCTGATGTTTTTCCATCACACATTTGTTTGAGGCCGATGTTTCGCCATCGCACATGTTTGTTATCCTACTTTGATTCTCAATATCATTGTTAGGTGTGATGTTTTGCCATCCGATTTATTGATTTTTTCCATCTCTGCCATGATACTTTACTACCTCTTAGCCGATGTTTCGCCATCGCACATTTGTTTGAAGCCGATGTTTCGCCATCGCACATGTTTGTTATCCTACTTTGATTCTCAATGTCATTGTTAGGTGTGTTGTTTTATCATTTGATGTTTCTCCATCTTTGCCATGATACTTTGTTATCTTTTAACCGATGTTTCGCCATCGCACATTTGTTTGAAGCCGATGTTTTGCCATCACACATGTTTGTTATCCTAATTTGATTCTCAATATTATTGTTAGGTGTGATGTTTTGTCATCCGTTTTATTGATGTTTCACCATCTTTTCCATGATACTTTGTTATTTTTTAACCGATGTTTCGCCATCGCACATTTGTTTGAAGCCGATGTTTCGCCATCGCACATGTTTGTTATCCTACTTTGATTCTCAATATCATTGTTAGGTGTGATGTTTTATCATCTGTTTTATTGATGTTTCGCCATCTTTGCCATGATACCTTGTTATCTTATAGCCAATGTTTCGCCATCGCACATTTGTTTGAAGCCGATGTTTCGCCATCGCATCTGTTTGTTATCCTACTTTCACTCTCAATGTCATTGTTAGGTGTGATGTTTTATCATTTGATTTTTCGCCACCTTTGACATGTTACTATGTTATTATTTAGTCGATGTTTTACCATCTCATTTGTTTGTTGTTTCATTTGATGTTTTGCCATCTTGATTGTTTTTTTTTGTTGTCTTAACTAAAAAACACAAACCAACCAAAATATATATAAGCCGAACTACAGCTGCTCTGATTCCTTAAAAGGGATACGTAGACATTGGGGTAGGGCCCAATCGAGCATAACTTTTATTTTCCCTACATTGTTTTCTTCTTTTCTTCCGCATGCATTCCCTTTTCAATTTTAAGCCATAGACATAAGTTTTGACCACACCCATTAGATTAGACAACAAGAGTGGATACCGTAGAGTACTACGGGCGTGTGGGGTGCTAATACCTTCCCCTCGCGTAACAGACTTACTTACCCGATCTCTTGGTTGAAAGACCGTGATTTCTCCCTTTTCAGGTTTTCTCGATGTTTACCTTTCCCTTTCGGAGGGATAAAAGACGTTCGATGGCGACTTCATTGATGTTTCATTACATCCAGATGACAGGTTCAGCCGGGTGGTTTCAGCTGGAGACTTCACTGGGGATAGATTGACCTTTTGCCGGTCCATCCTGGAGTCGATCCTAGCTCTTGTTTGTTTTCTTTTTGGGTGTTTATTTTACCGCTTTGTATATTTATCTGTTTGCATTGCATCCTATGTGCACTTTACTTTCTGCATACTGTATTTGGCTGGACTGTTTGGATTCTGGATTTCTTGGTGGATGGGTTGTTCCATGAGGTAAAAAGCCTCATACCCAGGCTATGAGTGAATTCCATAGGAACTAGGAATAGAGTGGCCATGGCAGCTATGAGGCGGATGCTTTGTAGTCCTGACCATGAGACCCATGACTTCAGAGGTAGTTCGGATATGTGTTATCGTATGATGATACCGACAGTCAAGCTCTTGTACTCTAATTTGGCTTTTAACCTTACCTTGACCTAGACTACACCTGTGAGAGGGGCGGGAAAACTTTTCTTACAAGTATTGTTGGTGACTTTGTGTTGCGAAGGTGACTCAGGTTCCCATGATAAGTTTCGAAGCTTTGGGATTTTCTTTTGATCTTCAGTGATGCCGTTCTGTAATGGTCTAGCCATGATCCAGTGTGAAACTTTGATCCTGTCATGTTGCATCATAGCATATTTATTTCAAAAAAATGATGTATAAAAAAAACTAGCATGTGCATGTCATTTTCTAGGGACATTCGAGAGTCTTTTTTCCATCAAAAATGGTTGGCCTCCCGTCAGATGAGTTTGATTCAGTTCGTGTTAAAGAGCCCAACAGGCATACATTTGCTTATCAGATTCCTACTATTGATGTGTCCGAATTGAAGAGGTTGAGTTCTTATCTGAAGGGTGATGTTCTGAATAATTTCAACAAAAATTATGGCAATTTGTTACTAGTTCTTAACACTCTAGTTGATCCAATGGCTTTGATCACTCTCTTCCAGTTCTATGACAAGGAATTACGGTGTTTTATTTTTCAAGATTATCAACTGGTTCCCACACTAGAAGAGTACGCATACCTACTTAATATCAAGTTGTCCGATGAAGTTCCTTTTGTCTAAGTGCCGGAGAAGCCGAAGTTCGAAGTTATTGCTGAAATTCTTCATTTGAGTTGGAAAGAGGTGAAAGACAATTGGAAATCAAGTGAGGATACTACAGGGTTTCATTTGGATTTCTTAGTGAAGAAATCTGAAGATTGGGCAAAGAAAGGGAATTGGAATGACTTCAGCTCTCTATTTGCTCTCATGATATACGGGATCATTCTCTTCCCTCGCAAGAGAAATTTTGTGGATTTGACGGCTATTGGTGTTTTTAGAAATAAGAACCCGATACCAACACTCTTGGTAGATACTCTCTACACCATTCATTTCAAGCATGGAAAAGGAGGTAATGTAAGCTTATGTCATTCGATGTTGTATCAATGGTTTAATTTTCACCTACCGGTAAGTGTCCCTTTCGTGGATACCAGGAATTCTCTCTGATGGTCATAAAGACTTGTCAACCTTACTTCATTTGATATCCGGTGGAATTATGACATGGGGGAAGTACGAAGTATTATCACTAACTGCAGAGATTTCCCTAATGTTCCCCTCATAGGAACTAAGGGGTGTATATACTATAATCTTGTGCTTGCTTATCGTCAATTGGGATATGCAATGGATGGACCGCCAAAGGTTGAGGAGGTGTCTGAATCAGTGTATTTTGTTAGAGTAAGTCATCCTGTGATGTTAAAAAGAGTGACAAGTGCTTGGAAGAGAATTCACAAGAAGGATAAAACTACTTTGGGCAAGAAGGTTCCTATTGCTAGGGTTCCTTACTTGGAATGGATTAAAGCCAGGGTTAAGATTTTACAGTTACCATTTGCAAGGCCGGATCCTATGTGTGAGAAACCTCCTACTGTTCTGGGTAACACGGTGCCTACCGAGGTGTTCACCCAGGTTCATGTTGAGAACATTCAACTTCGTGCAAAAGGCCGTGAGGCAGGGATGAAACTTTATTGGGTAGATCAAGAAAGGGCCGACTTAGCTCGCAAAATCAAAGAAGCTCAAGGGGAAACTTCTGATGTAACCAGTTTTAGGAAGAGATCTCATGCTGAAATGGAAAAAGAGTTAAGCAAGACCCAGCAAGAGTGCCAGAAGCTTCAGGCATATGATAATGGCTACAAGAAGAAGATTCAAAACTTGGAGAAACAGCTCAAAGACAAAGATGCTCAACTTAAGAAGGAAGTAGCCCAGAAGTGTGTCGCAGAGGATCGGTTTCAAGAAAGTAAAGTAGTCGCATCACAACTTTTGAAGGAGAAAGTCAGGCTTGAAGAGTATTGTCAACACCTTGAAGCGTGTCTTGTTTCAGAGATTTAGTTTTTGTTACTTACCTTTGGTGTATTTGGTCACCCCCAGGATTGTTGGAAGGGACCATTTGTTTGTTTTTATTATTCAGCTTTTTTTTTGTTAAGTTTGCTTTGAAACATGTATTTTGTTATTTATCGTTGCACTCTTAAAATGTCTGAAGTCACTTGAACAACGTTTCTTTTGATTGTATGTTTGATCTTTGGTTGCGCGTCGTGATTAATGAATAAAAGGACTCTTGAATACCAGAAAATGACAAACATATCATGCACATCATGCATTCCATAACATTACAGGTTATCTCAAGACGGTATTCTTATTCTTCTGCTTTTCTTATTCAGAATTCAAGACGACTACTCATCGGTATTCCACCAGAAACAATTTGCCAAGACAAATGGAACAAGTTCAGGCTGAACTCGCTGAAATGAGGGCCCAGGTGGCTACTCAGATGACCCAGTTCATGGAGGTCATCACCAATGTGAATCTCCGATAGGAGGAACTGGCTGCCATTGTCAACAACCAGCACCGCTATCCAGGAGATGGTGGAAATCAAGGGCTCTATCAGGACATTTCTGTAGGATTAGGGGATGTGCAAGATCAGCCTGTTGGAAATTTTCATGGGATGCTCGGAAATCCTTTTGTGTGCAACGTAGGACAATTTCCACCGTCTCTGGGACCTCGTCCTATGGGGAACAGAAGAGATAATCAGGGTGGTGTAAGGAACTATCAGGAGCAGGATTATGACTTTGACCAGGATGAAGATCAGTTTTCTATTCGACGTTCAGAGCTGGAACTTCAAGTTAAGGATAGGAAGTATCAGCTGTTAGAAGAACGTTTGAAGCCTGTGGAAGGGCAAGGAGCCCTTGGTATGGATGCTAATGATCTCGGGTTGGTGCCTGGGGTGAAAGTTCCTCCAAAGTTCAAGCCTCCTGTAT
This sequence comes from Vicia faba, assembly GCA_948472305.1. Lineage (NCBI taxonomy): Eukaryota > Viridiplantae > Streptophyta > Magnoliopsida > Fabales > Fabaceae > Vicia > Vicia faba. Next base: position 262,819,004 of record OX451738.1, read on the forward strand.
TTGAAAAGTACAACGGAACGTCATATCCTATTACTCATGCAACTGCTTATTTCCGAAAGATGTCGGTGCATACTGAGGATCAGGGGCTTTTGATTCACTTTTTCTAGGATAGCCTATCTGGGGCATCCCTGGAGTGGTACATGAAGTTGGAGAAAACCCATATTCGTTGATGGAATGATCTTGCTCAGGCTTTTGTCAAACATTATCAGTACAATATGGATATGGCGCCTAATTGCACTCAGTTATAGAATTTGTCACAGGGACCAAGAGAATCTTTCAAGGAATATGCTCAGAAGTGGCGTGAGTTGGCTGCGAGAGTTTAACCTCCACTCATGGAGAGAGAACTCATTGATATGTTTATGAGTACCCTGCAAGGGCCACTCTATGAGCACATGATAGGAAGTACTTCGGCAGGATTTGCAGACTTGGTTATGGCTGGTGAAAGGATTGAGGTAGGTTTGAAATTGGGGAAAATTTAGATTGGAGGTTCTAGTGGCTCATCAGGGGGAAGTAAGAAACCATTCAACACTTACCCTAAGAAAAGGGAAGGCGACGCAAGTGCGGTTTACTCTCATAGAGGAAGAAGAGAGGACCGTCAACACCAACAAATCAATGTTGTTTTTATTCCTGTTAATGCTCCTCCGCAGCAGAGACCGAATACAGTGCCTCAACAACAAAGACAGCAAGATGCTCCCCATCAGTATAATAATCAAAAGCAGAGACAGCCCAGAAAATTCGATCCCTTTCCGGTATCTCTCACTGAAGCACTCCACCATTTGCTCGATTTGAAGTTGATCGGTTTGAGAAATATGCCACCACCACCCGCACGACTTCCTCCTAACTATAATGCTAACGCAAGATGTGAATTCCATTCAGGCGGAGTTGGTCATTCTACTAACAATTGCTTTGCGTTGAAGTGTAAGATACAAGACTTGCTGGATGCTAAGGCAATTGAGTTTACTCCAGTGACTGGTCCGAATGTTACTCAGAACCCAATGCCTAGACATGGAGGGGGTGTTGTTAATATGATTGATGATAATGGTGAAATGTTGAATTTAATCATGAATGTGTAACAAGTAACTACTCAGTTGTGGTATGTTAAGAGGTATTTGCTTGATAATTATATTTTCCCGGGTTGTACTTCATAGTGTGCCAAGTGTAGAGAACAACCGAAGGGCTGTGATGATTTAAAAGCCAGTATCCGGTTGATGATAAAGGAGGGTTCCCTGCAGTTCGATAGAAAACCGAGCTACCGTAAGGTTACCAGAGAAGATGTTGTTGTGGTAACTATTCCTTACACCCCTGTGCGCATTCATGCCCCATCTAGGGCACCTCCTTTGATGATTACGGTACCTGGTCCCATGCCATATACCAATGAGAAGGCCATCCCATGGCACTATGGTGCTGATGTTTATTACCATGGGGTGAAGCAGGAAGTAAGTAATCATTTGTCTGAGGAAGAACATGCTGAAGGTAATGAAGGGGAAGTTCATAACTTTTCTGGTGTGGGTCGAATGACTAGAAGCGGAAGAGTATTTGGTCCTTCCAGTGTGCAAGATGCGGCAGATGCTTCTGCAAGAGAAAAAGGAAGACAACAGGCGATGATTGGTAATCCGAGGGTTACGCCGGTCAACGTGACTCAACCAATTCCGATACCAGAAGCTTCTTCAGTTCTCGATGAGGTTGAATAGTTAATGCGAATTATCAGACAGAGTGATTATAGCATAATTGATCATCTGAGACATACTCCTTATAAGATGTCTATCTTGTCTCTGTTGATTTATTCAGAACCTCACAGAAATGCTTTGATGAAGTTGTTAAAGAATGTGTTCGGGCCACATGAGATAACAGTCAATCAGTTTGAAAATGTTTGTGCTAACATATCTGTCGGGAATGGTCTGGGCTTCACAGATTTTGATCTTCCTCTAGAAGGGCAAGACCATAAAAAAGCATTGCACATTTCAATGGAGTGCAGGGGCACTACTTTATCCCGAGTTTTGGTGGATATAGGATCATCTTTGAATGTATTGCCAAAGTCAGCATTGATGAAAATTGATTATTCTAGACTGGAGTTGCGCCCTAGTGATTTGATGGTGAAGGCGTTTGATGAGTCTCGAAGGTCGGTGTTTGGGAGGTGGAGTTACCAATCAAGGTTGGTCCTCGCACCTTCACGGCTACATTTTTTGTGATGGATATACAGCCAGCGTATTGTTGTTTGTTGGGGCGGCCGTGGATTCATAGAGCAGGGGCAGTCACTTTTACTCTTCATCAGAAACTCAAGTATCCTGCAGAGGGAAAGGTGATAACTGTGTGCGGCGAGGAAGAGTACATCGTGAGTCATTTGACGTCATTCCGCTATGTTGAAGTTGAAGGTGAGATACATGAGACTCCGTTTCAGGCGTTTGAGACAGTTCATGCCGTCAATTTTCCTCCTCCGGAGCAGAAAATGTAACCGAAAACTGTTATGTCTTCTCTCAAGGATGCGAGAGATGTGGTGGAAAAAGTTAACCCTGAAGGTTGGGGTCAGGTGCTGGACGTTACCCCAAAATTTGATAAATTTGGTCTTGGTTTTAGCCCAGGTCAGCAGAGTGCAACTCCCAGAGCATCTAGTTTATCTACTCCTGTGAAGTTTTCCCACCCTTGTGCTACTCAAGAAGGACACGTCAATACAGTTGGCGACGATAGGGTTGATGGCTACAATGTCGAAGATTGGATTCATCCGAGTATTCCAGGCCAGACACTCAACAATTGGACTTCTGTGGATGTTATCCAAGTTTCAAGCGCTGAGGAGTAATTTTCTTGTTTTCTTTTATTATCATATCAGAATTCATGCGCTCTGCCCAAGGCATAGTGGATCATTTGTGTAGGGCCACCATGTTTATTTTCAAAAGTTTATCATGAAATAAAGGACGTTTTTGCATTCAAAATTTTGCTTCATTTCTTTTTTTTATTTTGAATGGCAATGTTTCTCTTTTCACACACTGTCACTAAAATACGCCAAAATGTCATTCATGCATTTGCACTTCCACCACCGATCATATTGATAACGACTCTGCTATGGCTCATTATGACTTTGATACTCCTATTTATCAAGCTGAAGAAGAGGCATATGAGGATTGTGATCTTCCTGAGGACTTAGCAAGATTGTTAAAACAAGAGGAGAAGGTTATCCAGCCGAATTAGGATTCGATTGAGGTGGTGAATATTGGCACATAAGAGGTAAGAAGAGAAGTCAAGATAGGGGCAGATCTCGAGGAAAGTATAAAGGTCAGATTGGTTGAGCTACTCCGTGAGTATTCTGATATCTTCGCTTGGTCTTATGAGGATATTCCTGGGTTGGATACAGACATAGTGGTGCATCGACTACCGCTTAAAGAAGGTTGTTCTCCTGTCAAGCAAAAGCTCCGAAGAACTCATCCTGAGATGTCCAAGAAGATCAAGGAGGAGGTCTAGAAGCAGTTGGACGCGAATTTCTTAAAAGTCATCAATTATCCGCCATGGATTGCAAATATTGTGCCTGTGCCCAAGAAGGATGGTAAGGTCAGGATGTGCGTGGATTATAGGGATTTGAATTGGGCCAGCCCTAAAGATGATTTCCCTCTTCTGCATATCGATGTGTTGGTCGATAATACTGCTCATTCCAAAGTGTTCTCGTTCATGGATGGTTTTTCGGGTTACAATCAAATTAAGATGGCCCCGGAGGATATGGAGAAGACAACATTTATCACGCCTTGAGGAACTTTCTGCTATAAAGTGATGCCGTTTGGTTTGAAAAATGTCAGGGCAACATATCAGCGCACCATGGTCACTCTCTTTCATGATTTGATTCACAAAGAGATTAAGGTTTATGTGGACGATATGATTGCTAAGTCTGACACGGAAGAGGAACATCTTGTTCATCTGGAAAAATTGTTCGAGAGACTGAGGCAGTTCTTGCTGAGGTTGAATCCGAATAAGTGCACCTTCGGGGTGAGATCCGGCAAGCTGTTGGGTTTTATTATAAGTGAAAAAGGTATCGAGGTGGACCCAGCCAAGGTAAAAGCGATACAGGAAATGCCTGAACCAAGGACAGAGAAGGAAGTATATGGTTTCTTGGGGAGGCTGAACTACATTTCTAGATTTATTTCTCATCTCACAGCCACATGTGAACCTTTGTTCAAATTGTTGAAGAAAAGTCAGACAGTGAAATGGAATGAGGATTGTCAGAAGGCCTTTGACAAAATAAAGGAGTATTTGTAGGAACCTCTGATACTCATGCTGCCAATGCAAGGAAGGCCACTAATCATGTATCTAACTGTGTTGGAGAGCTCAATGGGTTGTGTCCTCGGTCAGCATGACGAGACAGGGAAGAAAGAGCAGGCTATTTACTACTTGAGTAAGAAGTTTACGGAATGCGAGTCGAGGTACTCATTGCTGGAAAAGACTTGTTGTGCGCTTGCCTGGGCCACCAAACGTTTGAGGCAATACATGTTAACTCACACCACCTACTTGATATCCAAAATGAATCCAATCAAGTACATTTTTGAGAAGCCATCCCTTACAGGCAGGGTAGCCCGTTGGCAGATGATACTCACCGAATTTTATATCCAATACACTACTCAAAAAGCAATTAAGGGTAGTGCACTGGCCGACCATCTTTCTTATCAGCCCTTGAACGATTATGAACCAATGAAGTTTGATTTTCCAGACGAGGAAATTGTGTATATTCAGGATTGTAATATGCCAGACCCAGACGAAGGACCCGAGCTGGGATTACGTTGGATGCTTGTTTTTGATGGTACCTCCAATGCCATGGGCAACGACGTCGGAGCTATTATCACTTCCCCTGAGGGATACCATATTCCTTTCATGGCTCGCATTTGTTTCGACTGCACTAACAACATGGCCAAATATGAGGCTTGCATTTATGGCATTGAAGTGGCGATTGACCTGCGCATCAAATTTTTGAAAGTTTACGGTGATTCCAATCTTGTTATCAGCCAGATTAATGGAGATTGGGAGACTCACCATCAGAACCTAATTCCCTATCGTGAGCATGTTATGAAGCTGATTCCGTACTTCAAAGAGATCACGTTTGAGCACATTCCCAGAGAAGAAAACAATCTAGCTGATGCACTGGCAACTTTGTCCTCCATCTTCAAGGTTAAGTGGGCTAATGAGGCACCTTCCATTACCATCAGAAGTTTGAGAGAGCCAACTTTTTTTTAGGCTAGTTTGGAATCAGATGGTAATCCTTGGTTTTATGATGTTAAACGATATCTTGAAACACAAGAGTACCTTGAAGAGGCATTCGTCACAGATAAGAAGTTCTTGAGAAGATTTTCAGCCAAGTTCTTTCTCAGTGGTGGTGTGTTGTATAGAAGGCATCATGACGGTTTACTGCTCAGATGTGTTGACAAGAAAGAAGCAGCTAGAATCATTGAGGAGATACGTGAATGTGATTTCGGGACCCATTCCAACGGGCATACGATGGTTAAAAAGATCTTGCGAGTAGGTTATTATTGGTCCACCATGGAGACTGACTGTTACAATCATGTGCGGGTTTGCCACAAATGTCAAGTCTATGCTGATAAAGTGCATGTGCCGCCAGTAACTTTGAATGTCTTGACTTCCCCTTGGCCGTTTGCGATGTGGGGGATTGATAGGATCGGCAAAATTGAACCGACTGCATCCAACGGGCACCGTTTCATTCTGGTTGCCATCGATTATTTTACAAAATGGGTCGAAGCTGCATCCTATGCCAATGTCACCAAACAGGTGGTAATTCGTTTCATTAAGCACAATATTATCTGTCGCTACGGAGTGCCTGAAAAGATCGTTACCGATAATGGGTCTAATTTGAACAACAAAATGATGAAGGACCTTTGTGAGTCCTTCAAAATCAAGCATCATAACTCTTCCCCATACCGACCAAAGATGAACGGTGCTGTCGAAGCAACCAATAAGAATATTAAGAAAATAATGCAGAAGATGGTGGTAACCTATAAGGATTGGCATGAGATACTTCCCTTCGCTTTGCATGGTTATCGCACCACTGTGCGTACTTCTACCGGGGCAACCCCATTTTCATTGGTTTACGGCATGGAAGAAGTATTGTTGGTAGAAGTCGAGATTCCTTCTCTTAGGATCATGAGGGATGTTGAGCTGGATGAAAGTGATTGGGTACAGAATCGGCTGGATCAGTTGGAACTTATTGACGAGAAGAGGTTGACGACTATTTGTCATGGTCAGGTATATCAGCAAAGGATGAGGAAAGCTTTTGATAAGAGGGTACGACCTCAGTGTTACAAGCCAGGTGACCTCGTGCTAAAAAGGATAATTCTTCCCCAGGGAGATCCCAGGGGCAAGTGGGTTCCGACTTATGAAGGTCCTTTCGTGGTCAGAAAAGTTTTCTCTGGAGGAGTGATGATGCTGACGACTATGGATGGAGAGTACTTCCCTCTTCCTGTGAATGCTGACATAGTTAAAAAATACTTTGCGTAAAAAAAACCTGCTAAACTGAAAACCCGAAAGGGCGGTTTAGGCAAAAAGAGGGTGTCCTGGTAAATCAAAAACCCGAAAGGGCGATTCAGGAAAAAGTTAGGGACCTAAAGCAAATAACTACGCTCAACATGAGATCCTTTGTTTCTTTCCTTCATTCTGTCACCTGGCATAAGCCCGAAGCTAATCAAAGAATGATCTGTCTGAAAGCAGGAAGATGAAAGCGTGAGAGTCATAAGAGTCATAGCAGAGATGAGACTTGATGGATATTCACATTCACATTGCCATTTGTAAACACTTGTTTGCTTTGATTTTGTAAATACTTGCTTCCAAATGAAAATGCCTTTTTCACAGGCTGATTTCTCGAAATCAATAGAATATCTTTTTTCAAGTATACATATATGTGATCGGTGGGAATAAAACTGACTGTTTTTTGGAATGCTGGTTCGCGTTTACGTTTGTTTTTGCAAAATGTCGCGGTAAGAAAGAGTCGCCACCGACTTTGATTTTATCCAACAAGGAAAGGAAAAAAGCACAGAAAAATTCCTTTTTCGAGATGTTTCTCGGGTTCGGGAGGTAGATTGTAGAAAGGGAAGGTGTTAGCACCCTTTCTATCTGTATTTATCCACGGGCTCTTAGGTACTTGCTCATTGTGTTTTCAAAAGTTTTCTTTTCTTTGTGTTTGTGGGTTTGAAAAGAGTTTTTGTTTGAAAGGAGTGTAAGTGCGAAAAGTTTTGTTTTGTTTTGAGAGAGCAAGTACTTAAGAACCATTTACCTACTCGAAAAGGAATCAATATGTGCTAATGTCCTTTAGACAACGTTATCCCACTATTGATGAGTAGGTAGCATCGTCGTTGGAGTTTTAAGGGTCAATTCGATTAAGGGGCGTGTGGTCACTAAAGCAATGTTAGGACGCCTTAGCGGTAACCCTAATGTCTTAGATCATTTTATCTGAGGCAACCGTTTCGAGGCAACTATGATCTTAGGACAGGAGGACGACCTCTAAAACTTCCTATACTCAATGACCACTTTCGAAGGCAACCAAGTGAGGTGTACCCTAAGAGTGTGCATGTGCGAGTGTGTTAGTTCGGTTATATTATCTTTGTACATGTCATGGGTGAGCTATGTTGATTTTAAGTTCATACATTGGATCTTGTCATGCATTCCCTATTATCAAACATCTAACATTGTATAGTTGCGGAAATTAAATTTGTGGAAATTAAATCTAAACTATTACAAGGCGTCGGGTATTTACATTGCCAAAAACAAACCCTTTAATTTAAATTGCGGAAAATAAAATAAAGCGATAAAAATGTCCTAATTAAAAGCTATTACAAACCGGAAGCAATTACAATATTGGAAATATGGATCGCGTGCGAGAAAATTAAATTGGCGCATTTTTTAGGGTTTTGACCCTTTTTTATTAAAGAAAAGATTTTTGCTTATTTTTTAACTAAAAAAAAATTAAATCTAAGTTAATAATTAAATTAATTAATTAATGAAAATCTTTTTAGGGTTTTGAATATTTAAGGAAATAAAAATAAAATGGTTAAAATTGTTAAAAACCTAATTCTACATTAGTTTTAATTTATTACAAAAATATTAAATGTTTAAACCTATTTAAAACTAAGTTAATTAATTAATATTTATTTACAAAAATAAAATAATAAAATTAATAAAAATAACATTTTTTGTGTTTTTGATTTTATGAGAAAAAATTAATTGGTTAGTAATAATAATAATAATTAATTAAAAACAATAAAGCAAATAAATAAATATAATGAAAAGAAAATAAACCAAGGGGGTTTGGGCCCAAATCTGGGTGTTTGAATGGCAATTGTCTGGCCCATTTACGCTGGCTTGCTTTGACTTTTCCAATTCCTTATGCGCTTGCTGACTTGGACATATGATAATCCTTCAATCCTGGCCATCAGATTTGGCCTGAAGGCCATCTGGCACCTGATGGGATGAGCAGTATGGTGGACCACGCTTTGGATGTCACATGCAATTTCCTGAAGAAAAATTACACAAATGTATTAGGGGACCTGGGATTCGAACCCAGGTCCCAAGGGACTTTGCAACAACGTCTTTACCAACTGAGCTAATGCACGCTTTTGTTATAAGATTAGGAATCAAACATAATATATAAAAAGCAAATAAATGTCAGAATAAAATAAATAAAAAGCGCGAGATTTTGAAAGAGCCAGTGAAGAAGAGACACGTCTTCATCTTCTTCAACTAAACCTGGTTATTTACCTGCGGATTTTATCCACAGCTAAATTCCCAGGTTCGTCCCAAAATGCACTACAGGCCATAAAAATGCAAATGGAGAACATCACTGTGTTCGTCTCTCTTCCCTGAACACAACCATGTCCATGGTTTGTCTTGATTTCACTTGTAATCGAAACGCCTAAAAACAAAGAAAGCAAACCCTAGATTCGGATGTCACGTTACAGGCCATAAAAACGAAATCAAATATTGCAAAAAGCTTGGAAATCATTCAAGGATTATGTATATATCAATATTTTGGCAAAAAGATGCAAGAATCCAAGGTTGTGTTTTCATGTACAGGGTCGTGTTTAGGACGACTTACAGTGAGTTTGGGGCTGTTTCAAGGCTTGATTTTGATCCCAATAGCTTCATTGGATGTCAGGAAAGAACACCACGTTGAGTTTTGGCCTCCAATTTGCCTCTAGTGTGGATTTCAGTTTTCAATTTTTCAAGCTTTTTCTCCAATTTGGTTTGGCCGTTTCTGCAGCTTTTTTGGTCGTGTTCTTTGTATGTCTAGCTTGTACCTATTAACAAAGCTTCCAAAATTGTTCCAAATCAAATATTTTATGCATAATAAAGCTTGATACGAATTTGATTGGGTGTATCATGTTAATTGAAAGTTGTAATGATCAAAAAGATCTTATTCCATCAATTTTTGGATTTTATTTGAATTAATATTGATTTAAAATGAATTAATTCAACAAAAATTAAATAAAATAGAAAAATTAATGAATGGACATGAAACTGAAGATGGGACACGTGTGTGGTGTTACAAGATCAAATCAAGTGGAAAATAGTGGTCCCATTTGACAAAATTTGAAGTTTTGGGGATAGTTGACTTTTGGCAATTTTGGAAAAATACCCAACTCCAACAATGCATAACTTCTTCAATTTTGAACTTTTGGAGGTGTTCTTGGACTTTTTAGAAACCTTGCGATTTCCTCTAACCAACCCTTTTGGTCTCATCTCATTTTGATATTCCATGCTCAAGTTATAAGCTTTGGAAAAAAAGGTGTTTTTGTTGACTTTCAAAAATGACCTATAATGTCCAAATTTGTAGCTTCTTGTGAGTGCATTTCTTGATCTTGGGGTGTGAAGATGGATTGTAGGAAATTGCATCCTCTTCAAAATGAGATTTGTATGGGTCATTTCTCATAAAGTATGAGAAAGTTATGCTTGGTCAAAGTTGAGTTGACTTTTCTTACAAAACCCTAATTTAGCAACTTTTGAATCTTGATGAATCTTGAGCAATCCTTGATGAATCATGATCAACCCTTGATCAAATGATGAATTATCCTTAAAAATGAGAATGTTGACAAAAAACCTTGAGGTTTGACTGTCCATAGGTCACAGTTGACTTTTGCCCTAGCACAATCGATTTTTGGGCCTCTTGAGCAATTGACTGACCAAACTTTCTCTGCAAGGCTTGAAATTTGACATGGATGATCTTGAGAACCTATTAGGACATTGGGGAGAACTTGAGGTCATTTGGATGCAAGGACCTTGATGCAACTCAAAACCCTAATTTGAGATTGACTGCCTTAGGAGATGATTTGACTGTCCAACTCTTGAGCAATCTTGAGCAACTTAAAAGTTATTCTTGAAATGTCTTGGGAAATATGGGAGGGAAAATTTTGGGGTACAAAAATTGCCCCTGTTCAATTTTCTTAAACCTGAGGATATAGATTGGCTTTCGAGCCTTTCGTGATCCGAAGGTGGAAGATAATTGAACACTAGAGTGCCCAGAAATTTGCACTCGCATGGTGTAGTATCAGTATTGTGATGTCAAGAATGGGCTTACAGATGCCATTTGGAGATTGTTGGTAGGAGTATGGGATTACAGATTCCATCTGCAGGAGTGTCGATCGCATAAGAGATTCCTTAGCGAGAACTTGCATACTTGTGATTTGTAGAAGATTCCGCTGGGGAAGTCTAACTTTTGTTGAGATTTAGGAACTTGCCTGTACTTCAACTGAGAGAATGCCTCGGCTGAGTCTTAAGAACCTGTCCATAATTCAATTGGGGGGAGACATCTTCGTCAAGATCTAGGAACTGTCTAGTATTCAACATAGTATATCGTTGAGATTGTAGAACTCGTCCACACTTTGACGGAGGAAAACATCAAGATCTAGGAACTGACTAGTGTTCAACATAGTATACCGTTGAGGTTATAGCACTCGTCTACACTATGACGTAGGGAAACATCTTCATCAAGATCTAGGAACTGTCTGGTCTTCAACATAGTATACCGTTGAAATTAGAGAACTCGTCCACACTATGACAGAGGAAAACATCAAGATCTAGGAACTGACTAGTGTTCAACGTAGTATACCATTGAGGTTATAGCACTCGTCCACACTATGACGTAGGGAAACATATTCATCAAGATCTAGGAACTGTCTGGTCTTCAACGTAGTATACCGTTGAAATTAGAGAACTCGTCCACACTATGACGGAGGAAAACATCAAGATCTAGGAACTGACTAGTGCTCAATGTAGTATACCGTTGAGGTTATAGCACTCGTACACACTATGACGTAGGGAAACCTTCATCAAGATCTAGGAATTGTCTGGTCTTCAACGTAGTATACTGTTGAAATTAGAGAACTCGTCCACACTATGACGGAGGAAAACATCAAGATCTAGGAACTGACTAGTACTCAACGTAGTATACCGTTGAGGTTATAGCACTCGTCCACACTATGACATAGGGAAAATATCTTCATCAAGATCTAGGAACTGTCTGGTCTTCAACGTAGTATACCGTTGAAATGAGAGAACTCGTCCACATTATGACGGAGGAAAACATCAAGATCTAGGAACTGACTAGTGCTCAACGTAGTATATCGTTGAGGTTATAGCACTCGTCCACACTATGACATAGGGAAACATCTTCATCAAGATCTAGGAATTGTCTGGTCTTCAACGTAGTATACCGTTGAAATTAGAGAACTCGTCCACACTGTGACGGAGGAAAACATTAAGATCTAGGAATTGACTAGTGCTCAACGTAGTATACCATTGAGGTTATAGCACTCGTCCACACTATAACATAGGGAAACATCTTCATCAAGATCTAGGAACTGTCTGGTCTTCAACGTAGTATACCGTTGAAATTAGAGAACTCGTCCACACTGTGACGGAGGAAAACATCAAGATCTAGGAACTGACTAGTGCTCAACGTAGTATATCGTTGAGGTTATAGCACTCGTCCATACTATGACGTAGGGAAATGTCTTCATCAAGATCTAGGAACTGTCTGGTCTTCAATGTAGTATACCGTTGAAATTAGAGAACTCGTCCACACTATGATGGAGGAAAACATCAAGATCTAGGAACTGACTAGCGCTCAACGTAGTATACCGTTGAGGTTATAGCACTCGTCCACACTATGACATAGGGAAAAATCTTCATCAAGATCTAGGAACTGTCTGGTCTTCAACGTAGTATACCGTTGAAATTAGAGAACTCGTCCACACTATGACGGAGGAAAACATCAAGATCTAGGAACTGACTAGTGCTCAACGTAGTATACCATTGAGGTTATAGCACTCGTCCACACTTTGACGGAGGGAAATTATCTTCTTTGACTGGTGGTCTCTGTGATCGGTGGAAATAGAACTGACTGTTTAAAGCTGGTTCGCGAAATGTCGCGGTAAGCAATAGTCGCCACCGTCTTTTATGTTCTCCAACATGGAAAGGACAAAAGCACAGCAAAATTCCTTATCGAGAATGTTTCTCGGTTCGGGAGGTAGATTTATAGAAAGGGAAGGTGTTAGCACCCTTTTTATCCATGGTTATCCATGGGCTCTTAGGTACTTGCTCTTATGTTTTCAAAATTTGTTTGCTTTTCAAATGTGTGTGGGTTTTGAAAAAGTTTCGTTTGAAAAATTTCTAAATGACTCTTGTATCTGTCCTCAAGAGTGTTTGAAAAATTTGTTTTGAAAACTTTTGAAAGTGTCAGCGTGAAAAGATGTTTGGTTTGTTTTTGAAGAGAGCAAGTACCCATGAGTCATCTACCTACCCTAAGGAATTAGGCTGTGTAAGAGTCCTTTAGATAATGCCATCCCACCATTGAGAGGTAGGTAGCACCACCGTTGGAGGTGTTCGGGTCAATTCGATTGAGGGACAGTGTGGTCACCGAAGCAATAGTAGGACACCTTAGAAGTAACCATAATGTCCTAGATCCTTTTATCCGAGGCAACCGTTTCGAGGCGACTGGATCTTTAGACAGGAGGGCGACCTCTAAAATACCCTATACTTAACGACCACATTCGAGGCAACGAGTGAGGCGTACCCTAGAAGTGGCATGTGCATTGTGTGTTGTTTTTCATGTTATGTTTATCTTTGATCATGCGATTGTGAGCTATGAGTTGTTTTTAATTATCATACATTCTTTCATGCAATTTAGCAGTTAGGAGTGCGGAAAATAAAATACGGGAAGGTAAAAGCTACGCTATTACAAGGCGCGGGTCTATACATCGCCAAAAAAACAAAGACCCGTTTTGATAAAGTGCGGGAAGTAAAGAAAGCAATAAACCTAATTACTATTACATTCTTGGAACAGTTACATAATAATCAAATAAAATATAACGCGCGAAAGAATTAAAATCAAGACGTCCTAGGGTTTTGGACCCTTTTGAGAAAATTATGAGTTTTTTGTCTTTTTGTATTAAATTTAAATCTAAATCTAATTAATTATTTAATTAAAGAAAAGAAAGTGTTTTTTATGTTTTGTATTTAATGATAATAAAATAAAATAAATTAAAAGTCAAAAGAAAACCCTAGTTCTAAGTTTATTTTACTTATTATAAAAAAATGTCAATTTTAACCTAATCAACTAAATTAATTAATTTATATTTTTTATGTACAAAACAATAATTATTAATAATGATGATAATAAGAAAATGATTAAAAACGTCAAAACCTAATTCTACATAATTTTATTTATTGAGAAAAAGATTAAAATTTAAACCTAAATTAAACTAAGTCAATTGTTAATATTTATTTACAAAAGTAATAGCTAATAGTAAAAAATAATAAACAATAAAAAATGTTTACAATTTTGTGATTTCTGGATTTATTGTGAAAAATTAATTTATTGTGAATTAATAATGATAATTATCATAATTAAAAGAATTAAAAGAAAAGAAAATAAAATAGAAAAAATAGCAAACCAAAGGGGGTGTGATGGCCCATATCGAGGTTTTTTTTGTTGAATTCTGGCCCAAGAACAAGCAAGCCACGTTGACTTTCATAATCATGTGCATGCTTATTGACCCCTGAGTACCATGGTCTTCATCTCCTGGCCACTGGATGGATGCTGAGAGACACATGGCGCATCACTGGTTGACGTGCATGGTAGAACATTGGACAGGCGCTGCTTGAGATAATGTTATGAAAAATAATATTGAATTTGGATGGACCTGGGAATCGAACCCAGGTCCCAGCAATGAACAAACACGTCACCAACCACTACACCATCGCGTTGTATTTGTAATAATAATGGCTAGTAAAAATAATATACAAAATATCAATTATGCTGGGAAATTAAAGAAAGGCGCGCATCATATTTGAATCAACTAGTCATGTTCATCCACGTATTGTCTTCTTCATCTTTTCCTGCAAAACAAAGAACAAGTAGCGGGGGTTTTAAACCCCCACAAAATGAAGCGACCAAAAATAACGATTGGGCCTGTATGTAATATAAATTGAGCACGATAGTTGGGTTGAATTCGTCTGGCCTTGACGAATTCAACCATGCACGTTTCAAGGTCCAATTGTTCTGTATGTGCAAAGCCCTAAATTAACAGATTCGGAACCCTAATATTCTTCAATGGTGGTTTTCGATTCAGAGCGCTACAATCAAATTGGATTATACCAATAGCTTCAGAATGTCCCTATTAACATAAATCAATCCAAAAAAATGGTTAAAAACGCATGAATCATGATGTGCAATTTTGGAAAATAAGCCAAACCGTGGGACTTGTTGTGAATGATTCCTTGCGTGCTAGGGCTTGTTCTTGATGGCAACAGGTTCCTGGAGACTCAGGAAAGGTGTTTGAATCAAGAAGAGGCATTGAATTCGCCTAGAGGACTGATTTCAGTTTTTAACTTTTCTTGATTTTTTAGAATTTGATTGTATGGTTTCAGCAGCTTTTGCCCCTTCTTCTCAATAGGGTTAGGTTCAGCCTTTGTATGTGAAGAGAATTAGGTCAACTTTAAGCCCAACAATCCATTGCATTCATGTTTCATTATGTGATTGCCAATCAAATCTTTTTCAATCTTTTTCTTTGATAAAACCTTGCCAATCATGGAGATTTTGATGTCTTTGAGGTGCACACGAATTGCCAGCTTGCCCTAGTCTTATTTGCATCACAAAAGATTTAAAAATCATATCTTTTGAATTTTCCTACAATTAAAATTGATTAAATGAATTAATATTAATAAAAATTCAATTAATTAATAAAAAATGAGAAAATAAATCAAATTAATCTTAATGGGTCGTGCATAAGCCTTGGGTAAAGATTCAAGAAGGAATTTGAGGCCCATTAGCAAAAATGAAGTGTTTTAGGCAAAGTTGACTTTTGCAAATTCCCAAAAATTTCCCAACTTCTCCAATGCATATCTTGCTCAATTTTGAAGCTATGAACATGTTCTTGGACATTTTGGAAAGGTCTTGAAGTCCTCTAACCAATGTATTTGGTCCCATGTCATTTTGATTTACCAATCGCAAGTTATGGTCTTTGACTTAAAGTGCCTTTTTGTTGACTTTTGAAAATGACCTATAATGTTGAAATTGATAACTTTTTGTGAGAGCATTTATTGGATTTGGAATGTGAAGATGAGTTGTAGGAAATGTCATCCCCTTCAAAATGAGAATTGGATGGGATTTTTCTGATGAACCATGAAAAAGTTATGCCTTGGTCAAGTTACAGTTGACTTTTCAATTGTCCAAAAATAGAAACTTTTGCATCTTGAGACTTTTTGAGCCATGCTTGAGGAATCATGATCAAGAATTGATCACATAATGATTGTGGCTTCAAAATAAGATGTTGACCAAAAATTTTGAATTTTGACTGCCAAATGACCATTTTACCCCTACAGTTGACTGGGAAGCAATTAGGGCTTTTGACTGTGCAACTTGATGCTGTGAGTCTTGAAACTTGACATATAGATGCTTGACAATGTATATAGGCATATGGGACTTGATTGGACCCTTGAAAACCTCAATTTCTTTGCAAGAACCAAAACCCTAATTTTGACTGTGTTAGGAGACAATTGGACTGTGCAACCCTTGAGAGATTTTGAACCATTTGGAGATTGATCTTGACAAATCTTGAAGAATATGGGAGGGAAAATTTTGGGGTACAACAGTTGCCCCTGTTCAATCTTCTTAGACTTGAGGATGTAGATTGGCTTGCGTGCCTTCGTGATCCGAAGGTGGAAGATGATTGAACACTAAAGTGCCCAGAAATTTGCACTCACATAGTAGAGTATCAGCAGCGTGATGGAGGGAATGGGCTTACAGATGCCATTTGGAGAGATGACGGATAGGAGGATGGGCTTATAGATGCCATCTAGGGATTGTTGGTATGTGGATGGGCTTATAGATGCCATCTAGGTGTCGATCGCGTAAGAGATTCCTTAGCGAGAACTTGCGTACCTGAGAAAGAAAAATTATTACCTGGCCTGTTACAGGGGTTGATCTTCAAACTCTTCAGACGTGCCCTGGCTAGATACAGGTATCGAATCTGGAATTAGTCGTCAACAGATATGCCCTGGCTGGATACATGAATTGAATCTTCAAACTCTTCAGACGTGCCCTGGCTGGATACAGGAATCGAATCTGGAATTCAGAAAGGTTGGTGAGTTGTCTCTACTGACAGGTTATCTCAGAAAACCTTTAGGGATTGATTTAACTGAACCAAGGGGTATTGTCTTCTCTAACGAGTTGTCTCTTCAAGGACGGGTTATCTTCATGAACGGGTGGTCTTTAACGATGAGTGTCTATAACGACGAGGGTCTATAACGACGAGTGTCTATAACGACGAGTGTCTATAATGACGAGTGTCTATAACGACGAGTGTCTATAAGGACGAGTGTCTATAACAACGAGTGTCTATAACGACGAGTGTCTATAACGACGAGTGTCTATAACGACGAGTGTCTATAACGACGAGTGTCTATAACGACGAGTGTCTATAACGACGAGTGTCTATAACGACGAGTGTCTATAACGACGAGTGTCTATAACGACGAGTGTCTATAAAGACGAGTGTCTATAACGACGAGTGTCTATAACGACGAGTGTCTATAACGACGACTGTCTATGACGACGAGTGTCTATGACGACGAGTGTCTATGACGACGAGTGTCTATGACGACGAGTGTCTATGAGAACGAGTTTCTATGACGACGAGTGTCTATAACGACGAGTGTCTATATCGACGAGTGTCTATAATGACGAGTGTCTATAACGACGAGTGTCTATAACAACGAGTGTCTATGACGAAGAGTGTCTATAACGATGAGTGTCTATGACGACGAGTGTCTATAACGACGAGTGTCTATAACGACGAGTCTCTATACCGACGAGTGTCTATAACAACGAGTGTTTATAACGATGAGTGTCTATAACTATGAGTGTCTATAACGACGAGTGGAATTAATTTTAACTGGACTTGTCTTCTTTTGACTGAATTTGTCTACCTTGACATCGCTGATCATTTAACTGTATCCTTCCTGAAAGGTAAAGGTCAGTCCTATGCAATGCATGGTATGGATCAAGCGATGATGTTCTCAACATGAGCGAGATTATATGACATGATGCATATGCATGTATCATGACAATGACAATGTGATGCTTATGAATATATTCTCGTTTAGGAAAATAAATCCTTGACGGATGCTGGGAGCTTGTTGAATCCTGGGCTGATGTTGAAGAGTAGAGTTCTTCGCTTCCGCTGGGGAGGATGAACAAAGAATAAACCGGCAGGAGAAGATGACTCCGTTGGGGAATAAACTTGTTGGAGAGATTACTCTGCGGGGAATTACTCTGTGGGAAGAGATACTTCGCTAAGAATTTAAAGATAACTCCGCTGGGGATTCCGTTGATAAGTTTTGTTGGAAGATTTGATGAACTTCGCTGGGGGATAGGAAGAACTTCGCCGAGGACGATCTTTCCGTGGTAATTAGATGAGGATAACCCAGTTATAAGCTCTGGTGGAGAATAGCTTTGAATAAAGCCGGGGAGATGCGTTCGTACTCTGCAGGGAGTGAAGGTATCTTGGTCGTATTCTTCAGCTGAGCTTACCTTGGCACCTTGGTGGACAGAGCAACCAGATCGCTTAGACAATTCATATTGCCCCAGTTTCTGCGGGAGAAGGTACCTACGGAGGTGCTTGATGACTGCCGATTGACAAATCTTCTTCTGGTAGGCAAGCGACGAGATGACGGAACATAGTCGTACGCTTTTGATCCCTAACTTTTTCCTGGACCTCCCTTTCGGGTTTTCAGTCCACCGGGATACCCATTTTTGCCCAAGCCGCCTTTTCAGGTTTTCGACTTGCCGGGTGTACAGATTTTTTCATTTCATCCCTTATTTTTTCCCGAACCCTTTTGGTTCGCCGGGAAGCCCTTATTTTTGCCTTGGTGTGCCAACCTAGCGGGTCTTTGATTACGCGTAGTATTTTTTCGACTATGTCCACGCTCTCAGGATGTAGGGAGGTGCCCTTATCAGTAGTTTTGTGTTGCCCTACTACCAGAAGATCTCCGTTTGATCGTCCAATGCCCCAAGTGATCCAGATGGAGATTTGCCCCAAGTTGGTTGGCCTTTTGAGAGATTCTCCGAATCTTGACTGGACTTCCCCAGATGATGGACCACGATCATGTCTGCCCCTTGGTTGGGAGTGCTTTTGTTCATCAGATATTCTTCGTGCAAATTTCTTTGCTGTTCGAACAAAAAGTCATGTGCAAACAATGTTATTTAGAAATGCAAAGCTTATGTCTGTCTTGAAGATTTTAAAAATGCATTTTTTAGTAAAAACAAGTGAATTTTGTAAACTGTGATGTCAACTCATTATTTTACCGCAAACCTTAAGGAGTCAGGATACCTTTCGCAACAATATGCTTTGGAACTAAACCATGCTTCAGCTAGGACTTTTAAGGGTTGTAGCGTGGCCTGGTTCACGGTTTAAGAAACAAAGGATAAAGGCTCAAATTATATTTGTACCCGCCCGCTCTTCATGATGTTCTTCAAACCTAAACTCAGCTGACTGTGCATTAGACGTTGTTTGAGTCTTTGTCCTGATATTCCAATGATGGTTCGGATATTGACAGTTTATTTTGAACAGGCAGTCATTTCTTTTTTATTGAGGGTTTGTAGGACCTCTTTCTTTTTTGATTTTGTTATCCCTGTTTTTTGCCTGAACTGTTTCCTTTTTTTTGGAATTACAGTCAGCGGGATGCCCCAGTTTTGTAAGTCTCCTTCATAGGTTTTGACTTATTGGGTTTTAGTTTTTTTTTTTTTTTGGTAATGACTGCCTGTCTTTATGATTATTCAGAACCATCACTGTCTTTTGTTTTAGAAAGACTTCCTTTGGTGCCATTCGTTGTGCACTTGAATCAACTGAGAGAACCACCCTGCCCCAGGTTATGATTAAGGGTTTTAATTTTCGAAAAGAAAAACTCCGACTTATTTGGCTCAAAGGGATTGACGAGGGATTATCTTCTTATAACTCCACTGTTTAGGATTTGAAACAATGCCTGTACCTCATCAGTGGGGTTTGTTCAAAAGCATACTGTAAAGATCGTGGTATCGTTTTCGTCATCCTCCCTCAAAAGGCTTAGAATTATTAATCGAGAGTTGATCATCACAGAAAATATGAAAATAGTTTGCATATAGTGAATACGAAATAATTACTTCAAAACAGACATGTGTAATGCATTAATGAAATAACAACGTTTGACATAAAATGTTTGAACAATCAAAGAAAAATACAACTTGAACATTCGAATGAACAAAGAATTTCCAATCCTAGCCATGTTTTGGCAAGGGAGCAGTGATCACATTGGGAGCCTCTAGAGAGTCGAACTGGACTTCCTTTGCATCGATCAGATCCTGAACCTTGTTTCTCAAAGTCCAACAATCATCTGTAGCATGCCCCAGGCTGTCAGAATGATAAGCGCAGCGAACATTGGGGTTATACCTTGAAGGTGTCCTATTGGGATTCTTTGGAGGGTCCCTTAGAGTTACCAACTTGGTCTCCAGCAACTGCGGCAATATCTGGGACAAGGTCACGCCGAGGGGAGTGAATTGTCTTTTAGGTCTCTCTTCCCTTTGTTGATTGTGACGCTGAGGAGCACCGGCCGGTTTTGCAATAACTACCGCGTTGACATCTTGGCGGTGTTCGAACCTATTCTACCCTCTTGAACCATAGACAACACTAGATTCTCTCTTGGATGGTTTCTTCTCAGTGTTCGAGGAGTCACCATTCTATATCTTCCCAGACTTGATACCAGCTTCGATCCTCTCACCAGTCAAGATCAGATCTGTAAACCCAGCAGAAGAATTCCCAATCAGATGGTTGAAGAATGGACCAGACAGGGTCCCCAAGAACATGTCAACGAGCTCACGGTCAGTCAGAGGTGGCTGCACCCTTCCAGCAAGGTCCCTCCATTTTTGAGCATATTCTTTAAAGCCTTCGCCTGCACCTATAGACATCCCCTGAAGCTGAGTGCGCGTGGGAGCAAGGTCGGCATTATACTGGTACTGCTTGTAGAACGCAGTGGCCAAGTCCTCCCAGCTGCGGATGTTGGCTCCATCCAGTTGATAGAACCACTCGAGTTGAGTCCCTGACAGACTATCCTGAAAGAAGTGAATCCACAAATTCTTGTCAGCCGTGTAGGGCTGGATCCTCCTCATGTATGACCTGAGATGCAGCTTAGGACAGGAAGCCCCGTCATATTTTGCAAAAGCAGGTGCCTTGAACTTGTGTGGGATCACTACCCCAGAAGACAGACCTAGATCTTCGAAGTCCAGGCCGGGCACTTTCTGTATCTCCATAGCACTCAGCCGATCTTCGAGCTGTTTGTACCTGTCCTCAGCAGGAGGGTACTGTTCATCATTGAAATTCGTCTCGTTGTCGGAGACCACTGGACTAGGAACCTCTCTCTCATGGGGACTGTCTTTTCCAACAGATGGGGTAGTCAGTTCAGCCTCATTTCGTGATCCATTCCCAGATTTGCGTCTAGGGTTGAACAACACCGTCCTCTTCTTCTTCTTCTTTAAGAGCAGAGTCTTCAAATCCTATTGACCCTCGGCTAGACTCTTAACCAACTCCTGAAACTGGGCCTGGAGGGCCTTGATGGATTGCTCAGTAGATGATTTAGGATTCATGATGAGACTGCTGAAATAAACAGCGAAGAAGATTAAGCAACCTGTCAAAAGGGTACCTGTGATGCAATGATATGTATGATATGCATGCAATGTTTTCAAGGATCTCGCGGGGTAAACAGGAAAATTGTTAGAGTTGGAATCCGGTAGCTTGATTGAAGGAACTGCATATTCTAGAGAGCCCTTCTTCAAGAGTCAAGGCTCACCATATCGAGTGGGTCATAGCCCCTGACTCAAGTTATCATGCTTGGATTTCTGGACAACCTTGGTTAGAGGAAAATAAATCCCCTTTTGCCCCTTGCTAGACATTTTGATTCATCATGACCTGCACCACAAACCCTTGAGATCCTTGAAATGGATTAGTCCTTATGTGGGATGTATGCAATGGTATGATGTTATGCTATGCATGGAGTAATGTAGGTAAACCCTGTTATGAGTCCAGATTAAGGACTGTAAACAAAACCTGCAAGAAACTCAAGTGTCAGATAACAAGCATGCAAGTAGTCAAGTTTGAAGGCACACAAGTCATACAAGACAACCCTTAGAGTTTAGGATAGCATGAAGTTTAGGTACTACCCTCTTTCAGTTTCGTTGGTTAAGACCTGTCCTATCAAAAGTAACCGGGTTCTAGAGGATCCCAATATCACTGACTACCCTCAATCGGTCATAACTCCAGCGTCGCAATCTTTTCTTGCGGCCAGAACCATCGCGAGAGTTTAGCATCAATGGGTGTAGCATGCTGCTATTGTTCTATGGCCAAGTTGGGTCAAATTAGGGTTCTAAGGTCGGTTGGTGCTTAATGACTCCTCAGAAGACCCATATTCTCCTTGTTGCAACACAAGGGATATTGGTACAGACCAAGGTGCCACACCAACGTAGCCACTGCTTCACCCGTGTCGGTCTACGCCGGACATGTCCCTCACAGCTTATGCTACCTAAAAGGGTATTCCCCAGATCCGGGTTAGGATCTATGAAACTCCAAGACAATGCCCACAATAATAAAGCAAACAAAACATTCAATTGAAAACATAAGAGTGATCTAATCCTAAGGTACACCTCACTTTTAAAAGTCCCCAGCAGAGTCGCCAGTTCTGTGATCGGTGGAAATAGAACTGATTGTTTAAAGCTGGTTCGCGAAATGTCGCGGTAAGCAAGAGTCGCCACCGTCTTTTATGTTCTCCAACATGGAAAGGACAAAAGCACAGCAAAATTCCTTATCGAGAATTTTTCTCGGTTCGGGAGGTAGATTTATAGAAAGGGATGGTGTTAGCACCCTTTCTATCCATGGTTATCCATGGGCTCTTAGGTACTTGCTCTTATGTTTTCAAAATTTGTTTGCTTTTCAAATGTGTGTGGGTTTTGAAAAAGTTTCGTTTGAAAAATTTCTAAATGACTCTTGTATCTGTCCTCAAGAGTGTTTGAAAAATTTGTTTTGAAAACTTTTGAAAGTGTCAGTGTGAAAAGATGTTTGGTTTGTTTTTGAAGAGAGCAAGTACCCATGAGTCATCTACCTACCCTAAGGAATTAGGCTGTGTAAGAGTCCTTTAGATAATGCCATCCCACCATTGAGAGGTAGGTAGCACCACCGTTGGAGGTGTTCGGGTCAATTCGATTGAGGGACAGTGTGGTCACCGAAGCAATAGTAGGAAACCTTAGAAGTAACCCTAATGTCCTAGATCCTTTTATCCGAGGCAACCGTTTCGAGGCGACTGGATCTTTAGACAGGAGGGCGACCTCTAAAATACCCTATACTTGACGACCACATTCGAGGCAACGAGTGAGGCGTACCCTAAAAGTGGCATGTGAATTGTGTGTTATTTTTCATGTTATGTTTATCTTTGATCATGCGATTGTGAGCTACGAGTTGTTTTTAATTATCATACATTCTTTCATGCAATTTAGCAGTTAGGAGTGCGGAAAATAAAATACGGGAAGGTAAAAGCTACGCTATTACAAGGCGCGGGTCTATACATCGCCAAAAAAACAAAGACCCGTTTTGATAAAGTGCGGGAAGTAAAGAAAGCAATAAACCTAATTACTATTACATTCTTGGAACAGTTACATAATAATCAAATAAAATATAACGCGCGAAAGAATTAAAATCAAGACGTCCTAGGGTTTTGGACCCTTTTGAGAAAATTATTAGTTTTTTGTCCTTTTGTATTAAATTTAAATCTAAATCTAATTAATTATTTAATTAAAGAAAAGAAAGTGTTTTTTATGTTTTGTATTTAATGATAATAAAATAAAATAAATTAAAAGTCAAAAGAAAACCCTAGTTCTAAGTTTATTTTACTTATTATAAAAAAATGTCAATTTTAACCTAATCAACTAAATTAATTAATTTATATTTTTTATGTACAAAACAATAATTATTAATAATGATGATAATATGAAAATGATTAAAAATGTCAAAACCTAATTCTACATAATTTTATTTATTGAGAAAAAGATTAAAATTTAAACCTAAATTAAACTAAGTCAATTTTTAATATTTATTTACAAAAATAATAGCTAATAGTAAAAAATGATAAACAATAAAAAATGTTTACAATTTTGTGATTTCTGGATTTATTGTGAAAAATTAATTTATTGTGAATTAATAATGATAATTATAATAATTAAAAGAATTAAAAGAAAAGAAAAGAAAATAGAAAAAATAACAAACCAAAGGGGGTGTGATGGCCCATATGGAGGCTTTTTTTGTTGAATTTTGGCCCAAGAACAAGCAAGCCACGTTGACTTTCATAATCATGTGCATGCTTATTGACCCCTGAGTACCATGGTCTTCATCTCCTGGCCACTGGATGGATGCTGAGAGACACATGGCGTATCACTGGTTGACGTGCATGGTAGAACATTGGACAGGCGCTGCTTGAGATAACGTTATGAAAAATAATATTGAATTTGGGTGGACCTGGGAATCGAACCCAGGTCCCAGCAATGAACAAACACATCACCAACCACTACACCATCGCGTTGTATTTGTAATAATAATGGCTAGTGAAAATAATATACAAAATATCAATTATGCTGGGAAATTAAAGAAAGGCGCGCATCATATTTGAATCAACCAGTCATGTTCATCCACGTATTGTCTTCTTCATCTTTTCCTGCAAAACAAAGAACAAGTAGCGGGGGTTTTAAACCCCCACAAAATGAAGCGACCAAAAATAACGATTGGGCCTGTATGTAATATAAATTGAGCGCGATAGTTGGGTTGAATTCGATTGGCCTTGACGAATTCAACCATGAACGTTTCAAGGTCCAATTGTTCTGTATGTGCAAAGCCCTAAATTAACAGATTCGGAACCCTAATATTCTTCAATGGTGGTTTTCGATTCAGAGCGCTACAATCAAATTGGATTATACCAATAGCTTCAGAATGTCCCTATTAACATAAATCAATCCAAAAAAATGGTTAAAAACGCATGAATCATGATGTGCAATTTTGGAAAATAAGCCAAACCGTGGGACTTGTTGTGAATGATTCCTTGCGTGCTAGGGCTTGTTCTTGATGGCAACAGGTTCCTGGAGACTCGGGCAAGGTGTTTGAATCAAGAAGAGGCTTTGAATTCGCCTGGAGGACTGATTTCAATTTTTAACTTTTCTTGATTTTTTAGAATTTGATTGTATGGTTTCAGCAGCTTTTGCCCCTTCTTCTCAATAGGGTTAGGTTCAGCCTTTGTATGTGAAGAGAATTAGGTCAACTTTAAGCCCAACAATCCATTGCATTCATGTTTCATTATGTGATTGCCAATCAAATCTTTTTCAATCTTTTTCTTTGATAAAACCTTGCCAATCATGGAGATTTTGATTTCGTTGAGGTTCACACAAATTGCCAGCTTGCCCTAGTCTTATTTGCATCACAAAAGATTTAAAAATCATATCTTTTGAATTTTCCTACAATTAAAATTGATTAAATGAATTAATATTAATAAAAATTCAATTAATTAATAAAAAATGAGAAAATAAATCAAATTAATCTTAATGGGTCGTGCATAAGCCTTGGGTAAAGATTCAAGAAGGAATTTGAGGCCCATTAGCAAAAATGAAGTGTTTTAGG
Organism: Vicia faba; assembly: GCA_948472305.1. Lineage (NCBI taxonomy): Eukaryota > Viridiplantae > Streptophyta > Magnoliopsida > Fabales > Fabaceae > Vicia > Vicia faba. The sequence goes on from OX451738.1 coordinate 262,844,218, forward strand.
CAAAGTTGACTTTTGCAAATTCCCAAAAATTTCCCAACTTCTCCAATGCATATCTTGCTCAATTTTGAAGCTATGAAAATTTTATTGGACATTTTGGAAAGGTCTTGAAGTCCTCTAACCAATGTCTTTGGTCCCATTTCATTTTCATTTACCAATCTCAAGTTATGGTCTTTGACTTAAAGTGCCTTTTTGTTGACTTTTGAAAATGACCTATAATGTTGAAATTGATAACTTTTTGTGAGAGCATTTCTTGGACTTGGAATGTGAAGATGAGTTGTAGGAAATGTCATCCTCTTCAAAATTAGCATTGGATGGGATTTTTCTGATGAACCATGAAAAAGTTATGCCTTGGTCAAGTTACAGTTGACTTTTCAGCTGTCCAAAAATAGAAACTTTTGCATCTTGAGACTTTTTGAGCCATGCTTGAGGAATCATGATCAAGAATTGATCACATGATGATTGTGGCTTCAAAATAAGATGTTGACCAAAATTTTTGACTTTTGACTGCCAAATGACCATTTTACCCCTACAGTTGACTGTGAAGCAATTAGGGCTTTTGACTGTGCAACTTGATGCTGTGAGTCTTGAAACTTGACATATAGATGCTTGACAATGTATATAGGCATATGGGACTTGATTGGACCCTTGAAAACCTCAATTTCTTTGCAAGAACCAAAACCTTAATTTTGACTGTGTTAGGAGACAATTGGACTGTGCAACCCTTGAGAGATTTTGAACCATTTGGAGATTGATCTTGACAAATCTTGAAGAATATGGGAGGGCAAATTTTGGGGTAGAACAGTCTCTATTGACGTAGTTGAGAATTTAACTGCATCTTTCCTGAAAGGTAAAGGTCAGTCATATGCAATGCATGATATGGATCAAGCAATGATGTTCTCAACATAAATGAGATAGTATGGTATAATGTGTATATGCATGTATCATGATGTATGAAAAGGTGATGTTTTAGCTGGGGAAAATAAATCCCGGAGCTGCTGGAGAATAGAGTTGGATTCTTCGTTTCCGCTGGGGATGATGAACGAAGATGATAAACTTACAGGAGAGTATAACTCTGTTGGGGAATAAACTGATGAAGAGATTACTCCGAGGGGAATTACTCTGTGGGGGAAGAGATGCTCTGCTGAGGATTTTAATGATAAACTCCGCTGGGGATTCCGTTGATAAGCTCCATTGGGGATTTCAATGATAAACTCCGCTGGGGATGGATTACCGTTGTTGGTGATATCAAATCTGTTGAGGATTGAATTCCTGCTTGTGAAAGGAAAGAACTTTGCTGAGGATGATCTTTCAGTTGCAACTTGCTAGGGATAATCTTGTTAGACTCTTGTGGGGATACTCCTCTGAATTTGGCTGGGGAGATTTATTTTGTACTTTGCAGGGGATAAGCTTCCAGAGTCTACTGGGGATGATGATTCAACTCCGTTGGGATAACTTTTTTTCTTCAGACCGTGCTGGAGAAATATTGACTTCACTGGGGGTATCTTGCATTCTGCCGGGGAACATTCTTATACTCCGTGGAGGAATTTTAAGACTGACGGGGATACTCTTATGCTTGCTGGAGAATATTCTTATACTCCGCTGGGGAATATTAAGACCTTCTGGGGATACCAAGCCTTTTTAGGGCTGATGGTAGACTAAATCTGCTTGGGGAGAGTATTGCTGATTCGTCCATAGTTGCAAGTCTCAGCTGAGAGAGCTATCATTATTGTCCTACTCTGCGGGGAGTGAAAGTATCTTAGCCATATTCTTCAGCTGAATATATACCTTGGTACCTGGTAGACAGATCAACTTGTACAGTTCAGACAATTCTTATTTGCCCCTGTTTTTGCGGGAGAAGGTTCCTGCGGAGGCCATGTGGATCAAGTATTATTCCCACCTATGAGGTGCTTGGTATCTTTCGGCCAAAATGACAAGTCTTCTTCTGGTAGGCCAGTGACGAGATGAAGAGACATAGTCGTACGCTTTGATCCCTAATTTTTTCCTGGACCGCCCTTTCGGGTTTTCAGTCCACCGGGATACCCTTTTTTGCCCAAGCCGCCTTTTCAGGTTTTCGACTTGCCGGGTGTACAAATTTTTCATTTTCATCCCTTATTTTTGCCCGAACCCTTTTGGTTCGCCGGGAAGCCCTTATTTTTGCCTAGGCCAGTCAACCTAGCGGGTCTTTGATTTACGCGCAGTATTTTCTGACTATGTCCATGCCCTCAGGATGCAGAGAGGTGTCACTGTCGGTAGTGTTGTGTTGCCATACTACTAGAACATCTTCGTTTGATCATGCAAGATTCGTTGCTGGAATTCATGTCCAATGCCCCAATTGATTCTGATGGAGATTTGCCCCTGGCTATTTGGCATTTTGAGAGATTCCTTGAATCTTGACTTAACTGCCCCAGATGATGGACAATGCTCATGCTGTGCCCCTTGGTTGGAAGTGTTTTTCCACTTGAGGTGATCCTTTTTATTGAGAAATTTTTTGTTCACTGGATATTCATCGTGTAAATTTCTCTGCTGTTTGAACAAATAGTCATATGCAAACAATGTTATTTTAAGAATGCAAAGCTTATGTTTGTATTGAAGTTGAAAATGAAGTTTTCAATAAAACAAGCGAATTTTTGTAAAATGTGATGTCAACTCAGGATTTTACAGCGAGCCCTACAGGAGTCAGGATACCTTTTGTAACAGTATGCTTTCGACCTAACCCATGCTTCAACTAGGACTTTTAATGGTTATAACGTGGCCTGGTTCACGGTTTAAGAAACAAAGGATAAAGGCTCAAAATTTATTTGTACCCACCCGCTCTTCGTGATTGTTGTACCCCAAAATTTGCCCTCTCATGTTTCCAAAGGTCTTCCCTTACATAGTTAGTCAGAAACACTTGCCTAACAAAAATAAAGCTTTTGAAGATATACAAAGTGTCTTTCGATCGGCATCTGGGAAAAGGCTTCGATTAAGCGTCCAGAACCTTTCGATCAGGTTTGGTTCACCAGGCTTCGATTAAGCGTCCGGAACCTTTCGATCAGGTTTGGTTCACCAGGCTTCGATTAAGCGTTTGGAACCTTTCGATCAGGTTTGGTTCACCAGTCTTCGGTTGAGCATTTGGAACTCTTCGATCAAGCTTTGGTCTGCAGGTCTTCGATTGAGCGTTGGACCCTCCTTCGATCAAGTCAATATCACAATGCTTCAACTATGCACTAGATACTTCAGGCTTACCTTCGACTCACCAAGCAAGAAGCTCATTCGAAGAACATGTAAATGACTCATTCGAAGAAGCACTCAGAAGGCCCATTCGAAAGGTACACAAGAAGTCCATTCGAAGGAGGAAGTGCAAGACCCTTCGACTAATAACACAAGACCCTTCAATTAGCATGAACGAGACCTTTCAATTGGCCTGTTAACAGTGTCTTTCGATTGAAGTTTCAATTAGTACCCTTCGAATGGTATATGGACAAATGCCCTTCGAATGGCATTTCAGTGCAGAATTTCCCTGAATGAGAACATCAGAACGAAATGATTTTCGAATGGCATTTCAGTGCAGAGTTTCTCTCAAAACCTAAGATAATCTGATAAAGGAAGTTCTGAACACTTCGAATCAGAACTTAGACTCATCACAAGGCCAAGGGCTGGTCGAGGTTATCTAATAAGGAATAGATTCGAATGGGGACTTTGAAGCAATCGAAACTGGAAAAGAAGGCAAAATCGAAGGGGTAAGTCAATTTTTGATTTCCATCAAGTTGGAGGCCCAAACAACTCAGAGCAAGCTGGCAGAAACGCATGATTGAGTCAAATTTGGCAAGTTTTCATGAAGATCAAATCAAATCTCTCCACCATAATGGACCAAGATTTGATACACATTTGTTAACCTAATTTATTTGCCTATATAAACCTGCTGCTCATAAACAAATCACACACGAAAAACCCTTGCAGAAAGACACGTGAAAAACACCTACACAAACTCTGCAGAAACGACGCCCCAAACTTGAAAAGAAAAGCTTGAAAAATGGTGATCAGGTTTTGGTTTGGAGGCAGATTCCGACCCAAAGAAAGACGCAACTCTCTTGCCATCAACCTCCTGAAGCGAGGCCAATCAAAAACCAAGCTTTTCATCATCTAAATCGCACTGTAAGTGTTCTAGAAAACGCCTCTGAACATGAAATCGAAAATATCCATGCTTGCATCTTTTCTTTAAAATATTGACATATTTGTGATTGTTACTTGATTTAGAATGTTTTGGCATTATCCAATTTAATTTTCATGGCTTCTAACCCCATATATAGAACCTAGGGTTCCGGTTCTGGTTTTTTAGGCGTTTATGTCACAGGAAAAATCAGCGCGAACCATGGTTACAGGGATGACTAGGAGGAAGAGACGAGTACGTGGGCACTCTTAGATTTTATTTTCATGGCCTAGGAGAAACGTTCGAACCACCCCACAAAACTTCCTGCAGAACAAAATCTGCAGGTAAACGAACCAGGCTATTGTGAGGAAGATGATAACGTGGCTGGACGTGATTGGTTCGTTTGAACCAATTGCGCGTCTTTTTATTTTTTAGGTCAGGCATAATTATTGTTTGATATAATATTTATGTTCTATTTAACTAACGAATGAAGCAGATTGGACGAGTTGGCAAGCACGCTATGGCAAAACCCCTTTGGATCTGGGTTCGAATCCCAGGTCCCCCCAAAACTTTGTTACATTTTTCTACAGGTGCTCAGATGCAGCGCTCCAGGCAGGAAGCATCATACACCTCCAGATCTCACGAGCCAGGTGGTCCCAGATCCAGATCTTGTGGTCTAGGATGAGGTTCACCATGAACCTTGGCCAACGAATGCCCAGGAAATCTGAAAGTCCAATAGGCTGGACGTTTGGGCTTAGAAACTGCAATTCATACTCCCTTTTCGAGCCCAACACCCCTGAGTTTGTTTTCCTTATTTTTTTTCTTTTCACTGTTTTTTATTTTATCACCATAATTAATTAATTAACTCTTTTTTTTCATAAAAAAAATCAGAAACAACAAAAATACTTTTATTTTAATTTCATTACTTATTTTTGTAAATAAATTGTGACCAATTAATTTAGTTTTAATTAGGTTTAATTTTAACAAATTTGCATTAAATTAAAATTGAGTTAGAATTAGGATTTTATTAACTTTTTTAATCACTCCAATTTTACTGCCTTAATTAAAATAAAACTCAAAAAACACCTTTTATTTAAATCCATTATTAATTTAGACTTGATTCTTAATTCAAAAAAAGACCAAAAACATGCTTTCTTCAAAAAGGGTCAAAACCCTAAAGGACAATCTGATTCAACTTTTCTCGCGCGTATTATTTTGATCCATATATTGTAATTGCTCCGAGGATGTAATAGTTTTAACTTAGGATTTTTTATTTATCGCGTTTATTTATTTACTTTCCGCATTTACTTTTAAGGGTTTGTTTTTGGCGATGTAAATACCCGACGCCTTGTAATAGCTTAGTTTTATTTTCCGCAACCACTAACTGCTAGATGTATGCTAACTAGGCTATGCATGACAAGATCTATCTTAAATTAAAATCAACGTAGCTCACCATGACATGTAAAGATAACATAACTGAAAATTGACACACTTGCACATGCCACTCTTAAGGTACGCCTCACTTGGTTGCCTCGAACGTGGTCATTGAGTATAGGATGTTTTAGGGGTCGCCCTCCTGTCTAGAGATCAAAGTTGCCTCGAAACGGTTGCCTCGGATAAAAATGATCTAAGACATTAGGGTTACCACTAAGGCGTCTTAACGTTGCTTTAGTGACCACGCGCCCCTAAAATCGAATTGACCCAAAAACTCCAACGACGATGCTACCTACTCCTTCATAGTGGGATAGCATTGTCTAAAGGGACATTTACACAGTTTAATTCCTTTTGAGTAGGTAGAGGTTCTTAGGTACTTGCTCTTTCAAAGCAAAACAAATTTTTCGCACTTACACTTTTCAAACAAAGTTTTCAACAATACTTCATACACTCTTGAGGACAGAAACAAGAGTTAAATCGAAGTTTTCAAACAAAACTCTTTTCAAAACCCACAAACACAAGAAAAGTAAAACTTTTTGAAAACACTTTAAGCAAGTACCTAAGAGCCCGTGGATAACCACGGATAGAAAGGGTGCTAACACCTTCCCTTTCTATAATCTACCTCCCGAACCCGAGAAACATCTCGAAAAGGAATTTTGTTGTGCTTTTGTCCTTTCCTTGTTGGATAAAATAAAAGACAGTGGCGACTCTTTCTTACCGCGACATTTTGCAAAAACAAACGCAAACGCGAATCAGCATTCCAAAACAGTCAGTTCTATTCCCACCGATCACAGAACTGGCGACTCTGCTGGGGACTTTATAAGTGAGGTGTACCTTAGGATTAGATCACTTGTGTTTTCAATTGTATGCTTTGTATGCTTTAAATTTTGTGGGCTTGTATCGGAGTTTTATAGATCCTAACCCGGATCTGGGGGTACCCTTTTTTAGGTAAGTAGCAATAAACTGTGAGGGATCTGTCCAGCGTAGACCGACGCGGATGAAGCAGTAGCTATGTTGGTGTGACACCTTGGTCTGTACCGATATCCCTTGTGTTGGAACAAGGAGAATATGGGTCTTCTGAGGAGTCATTAAGCACCAACTGACCTTAGAACCTTAAATTGACCAACTTGGCCATAGAACAGTAGCAATATGCTACACTCATTGAGACTAAACTCTCGCAATGGTTCCGGCCGCAAGAAAAGGTTGCCAAATATGAATTATGACCGATTGAGGGTAGTCAGTGATATTGAGATCCTCTAGAACCCGGTTACTATTTTTAGGACAGGTCTTAACCAACTGAAACTGAAAGAGGGTAATACCTAAAGCTTCATGCCAGCCTGAAATCTAAGGGCTCTTTTGTGTGACTTGTGTGCCTTTACCATGTTTGCCTTTTGTGAATACTTGTGGTGTGCCTTTACCATGACATCATAACATCATAACATTGCATACATCTTGCATAAGGACTAACCCATTTCAAAGACAAGAGGGTTTAATCTTTGCTCTGTTTTGTAGGATCTCATGATGCCCATGCGTAGGAATACTATCCGGCTCAACTTTGTTCAAGCACCTACTTTGCTTAAAGAGTTGGTTGTCAGGATTCCAGACACTACTTCCTTCATCAGGAGGCATGGTTCTCTTCTCGGTTTAGTCACCTCAAAGTTGGACCAACAAATGATGAGCGTCCTGGTCCAATTCTATGATTCCCTATACCATTTCTTCACCTTTAAAGACTTCCAGTTGGTTCCTACCCTGGAAGAGTTCTCTGAGTTGCTTGGTATCTCTGTTTTGGAGCAGACTCCATTCACTGGTTAGGAAAAGACTCTTAGGCCTGAAGAGATTGCTGCAGCCCTTCACTTGACCAAAGAAGAGGTAATGGCTAACTGGGAGACTAGAAGTGGAGTTAAGGGTTTTTTGGCTAAGTTTCTGGTTGGCAAAGCTAACTGCTTTTGGGATGACTTAGACTTCAAAGCGTACGAGGACATTCTGGATATCTTAATCTATGGTCTGGTATTGTTTCCAAATCCTGACACCTTCATTGATGTTAATGCCATAAGGATCTTCATCTCTCGGAACCCTGTACCCACTCTCTTGGGTGATATCCTTCATCAGCTCTATGCTCGTACTGCCCGAAAGCGGGGAACTTTAATGTGCTGTGCTCCTTTATTGTCGGGGTGGTTTATTTCGCACCTCCCTAAGCCCGTATTGAAGAACAAAGAAGGAATGGGCTGGGCTCATAGGATAATGTCTCTTACTAATAATGACATTATTTGGACTCTCAAAGGCTTGGATGAGGCGACTGTCATTGATCGTTGTGGAGAATATCCTAATGTTCCATTGATCGAAACCCATGGAGGAATCTCTTATAACCCATGTTTAGCTCTCCGTCAGTTTGGAAGAGCCAGAAGAGAACGGCCTCATGAGATGTTGATACTTCATATCATCTTTGATTTTCAGGGGGATAGCGACGAGCTGCGTCGTAGATTCATCAGGGCTTGGGATAGAGTTCACAAATCTGACCCACATGAGTTGGGACCAAAGACTTCTCTGCCAATGGAGTCATATTTCAGATGGGTCCGCATCCGTGCCCAGAAGTTAGGTATGCCATACGAAGCTGTCAGGCCTATTACTCTTGAAGTTGCTGATAGAGACGGGGTTCCTCCAACTATTCTCCATCCTCATACGCCCACTGATGTTCGCACACTGAAGAGGTCTTGGGCGTAACATCAGGAAGAACGGGATTCTTATCGGGAGAGGTCCAACGAACAAGAACAGAAGATCCAGAAGCTGACTAAGCAATTGGAGAACGAGCGAATCCTGAATGATTATATCCGCAGTGAGAAGAAGAGGCCATGGGAACATTGATGGACCTATTGATGATTTCTTTTACGGTTTTATTTACTTTTCAGTATTTCCATTCTTGTAACGCCTAAGGGAAATTTGTTGAACAATTTAAATTCTGAAGTTAAATCTAATAGAGTGTGTTTCCTTTCTTGTCTACAAATTTGAATCCCGATTGTCTTTGAAATCATAAATCATACGCATTTCATCTCATGCACTGCATAAACAGGTACCCTTTTACAGGTTTCTTATCTCCTTCGCTGTTTATTTCAGCAATCATCATGTCTGCTGAACCTTCCACTGAGCAAGCTATCAAGGCCCTCCAGGCCCAAAATGCCCAGTTTCAAGAGTTGGTTATGAGCCTAGCTAAGGGTCAGCAGGACCTAAAGACCCTGATTTTGAAAGAGAGGAAGAAGAAGAAAAAGAGGACTGTCCTGTTCAACACCGGACGCAGGTTTGGAAACAGGCTGCAAAACGAAGTTGATCTGGCCACCTCATCTGGAGGGAAAGACAGCCCACAAGAAAGGAGGGTCCCTAGTCCTATAGTCTCCGACAACAATATGGACTATGATGAAGAACAGTATCCTCCTGCTGAGGATAAGTACAAACAGCTGGAAGACCGTTTGAGCGCTATGGAAATACAAAAGGTGCCCGGTCTGGACTTCGGAGATCTAGGTCTATCCTCTGGGGTGGTGATTCCCCATAAGTTCAAGGCGCCTGCCTTTGCCAAGTATGACAAAGCTTCCTGTCCAAAGCTACACCTCCGGTCATACGTGAGGAAGATCCAACCCTACACTGCTGATAAGAATTTGTGGATCCATTTCTTTCAAGACAGTCTTTTAGGAACTCAGCTTGAGTGTTTCTATCAGCTGGATGGAGCCAGTATCCATAATTGGGAAGATTTGGCTACTGCGTTCTATAAGCAGTATCAATATAACTCCGACCTCGCTCCTACCCAACTCCAGGGTATGTCAATAGGGACGGGTGAAGGATTTAAAGAGTATGCTAAAAAATGGAGAGACCTTGCCGGAAGGGTGCAGCCACCTTTAACTGATCGTGAACTTGTTGATATGTTTTTGGGGACCCTGTCTGGTTCATTCTTTAACCATTTGATTGGAAACTCTTCAGTCGGGTTTACAAACCTTATCTTGACTGGTGAGAGGATTGAAGCTGGTATCAAGGCTGGGAAGATACAGAAGGGTGCCTCATCGAGCACCGAGAAGAAACCATTCAAGAAAGAGGCCAGCGCTGTCTACGATTCAAGAAGACAGAATAGACCGGAACACCGCCAAGCTGTCAATGCGGTTGTTATTTCAAAACCTGCTAGTGCTCCTCAGCATCACAACTAATAAAGGGGCGAGAGACCTTGAAGGCAGTTCACTCGTCTCAGCATGAACTTGTCTCAGATATTGCCACAGTTATTGACGACCAATCTGGTGACTCTAAAAGAAGCTTCGAAGATTTCAAACACAACATCCCCAAAGTACAATCCTAACGCCCGCTGCGCTTATCACTCTGACAGCCCGGGGCATAATATGGGTGATTGTTGGGCTTTGAAAAATAAGGTTCAGGACCTAATCAATGCAAAGGAGATTGAGTTTAAGGCGCCCAAGAGGCCTAATGTTGTGACTGCTCCCATGCCCAAACATGGAATAAATGCTGTAGAGGAAGACTTATTTGTAGCCTCTGTGGATGATATTGTTACCCCGCTGATGACCGTGAAGAGGAACCTGTTGCTAGCCAGTTTATTTCCGGGATATGGTGAAGGTTGCCATCTGTGTTCTGTTTCACCTACTGGTTGCCCATCTTTGAAGTCAGGCATCCAAAACCCGATGGATAATAAGGAAATCCTGTTTGAGAAGATTGTTGTTCCTGCCATCCCTACTGAAGAAGTTTCCATTATTACCATTTTCAACAATTCTCCCAAGGCTCCCTCGAGAACGCCTGTCAGAATTACGCCTGTTCAGGAGATTGCACCCATAATCATCACTGTTCCGGGGCCCATCCCCTACACCTCTGACAAAGCTGTCCCCTGGCACTATGGGGAAAATGTTTATGTTCTTGGAGTTAAGCAAGAGTTTGATGCTAATACCAGCGTCAGTAACATTACCGGGCCTACTAAAGTCACCCGCAGTGGTAGACTTTTCTCACCTAACATTGCTCCACCAACTGTCCGAAGACCTACTGTCATTACGCCTGCAAGTGCGCCTAATACCATTCCTGATCAAGTTCTTAATCCTACCCATGTCGCTGAGTCATCTAACGCTCGAGGCAAAGGGATCACCCCTGATGTGCCTGCCCACACGGAGGCGCCAAAGACAACCACTGTTGAAGCTTCCAAACAGGAGATGGAAGAGATTCTTAAGATTATTAAGAAGAGTGATTATAATGTAGTTGAGCAACTGGGGCAAACCCCATCCAAGATTTCTATGTTATCATTATTGTTGTGTTCAGAGGCTCATGCCAAGGCTCTGATTACCTTCCTGAAGACAGCCCACGTGCCACAAGAGACGTCAGCTGATCAGTTTACCAATTGTGTGGCCAATTTAACTGCCGATAATGGTTTGGGTTTCTCCGACACTGATCTGACTGCTAAAGGGAAGAACCATAACGATGCCCTGTATGTCTCCATTGAATGCAGGGGCACTACTCTTGCACATGTGTTGGTTGACACTGGTTCCTCATTGAACGTTTTGCCAAAGAAAGCTCTAGACAGGTTGGATTGCAAAGGGTTGGAGCTAAAGCCAAGTAACATTGTTGCCCGGGCCTTTGATGGGTCTAAAAGGATGGTGCATGGTGAAATCGATATTCCAATTAAAGTTGGTTCTCAGGTCTTCAATTCTACATTCTACGTGATGGACATTCGACCGTCCTATTCTTGTTTGTTGGGTCGTCCATGGATCCATAAAGCTGGAGCTGTGACCTCCACACTCCATCAGAAGCTGAAGTACCCGGTCAGAGGGAAGATTGTGACAGTACAAGGGGAGGAAGAGTACATGGTCAGCCACCTCAACTCGTTCCGGTACATAGAGATGGATGGGGAGTTCATTGAAACCCCATTTCAACACTTTGAAGAGGTTCCTCAGACACTGGAATCAGCTGAGACTGTGGTTGAAGATTCTCCTTTGAAGATGGCTTCCTTAAAGGATGCCCGGGTTGTTATTGAGAAGGGTGAGTATGCAAACTGGGGCCGACTTCCTAATTTCACTCAGAAGACTAACAAGTTTGGTTTGGGTTTCACTGCAGAAGCTCAAAGGGCTGTTCGTAGTGCAAGGATTGGAAGACCTCTTGTGTTCATCAGCAACTCGGGGGTAAATTCCATTGAAGATGACGTGGAGGAGTCTGAATTCGACAACTGGATCTACCCTACGACCAACGGTGGACCAAGCAACTGGACATCAAAGGACTTCATCCCTATTACTTTTATTACCAAGTAATGAACTCTTTGTTTTGAGTTTGTAACAGACAATATTTTGAAACTTTATGGCCCGGTGTCTTACTCGGGGCACCGTGGCTTCATTTGTGAGGGCTTTTGTGTGCCATTTTCATATATCATTAATAAAAGCATTGGACGTTCTTGCATTTCAAATCTTGCGCTCTTTGTCTTTCTTTATTATATATTGCAAAACAGCTATTTTACACACACTCACATATACAGGTCTCAATCCACTCTGGATCTCATTGGTAACGACTCTGCTACTGCCAGTTATAACTTCGAAAATCCGATCAACTTAGCCGAAGACGAAGGTGAAGATGATTACGCAGTGCCGGGTGAACTTGCAAGACTGCTACTCCAGGAAGAGAGGGCCATTCAGCCACATGAAGAGCTAGTGGAAACAGTGAATCTGGGTACGGAGACAGACAAAAAGGAAGTCAAGATCGGTGCAAACTTGGAGCTCAGTATGAAATAACGGTTGATTCAGATGTTGCATGACTACGTGGAAATCTTTGCCTGGTCTTACGAAGATATGCCTGGGTTGGATACTGACATTGTGGTTCATTGCCTGCCTACCAAGGAAGACTGCCCTCCCGTAAAACAGAAGGTTCACCGTATGCGCCCAGAGATGTCCGAGAAAATCAAGGTTGAGGTTATGAAACAATTTGACGTCGGGTTTCTAGCAGTGACTTCTTACCCTCAGTGGGTCGCCAATGTGGTTCCAGTGCCGAAGAAAGATGGTAATGTCCGAATGTGTGTTGACTACATGGATTTGAACAGGGCAAGCCCCAAGGATGACTTCCCTCTACCTCACATCGACGTTCTAGTTGACAATACTGCTCAGCACAAGGTCTTCTCCTTTATGGATGGTTTCTCCGGTTATAATCAAATTAAGATGGCTCCTGAAGACATGGAGAAGACCACTTTTGTTACTCAGTGGGGTACCTTTTGTTACAAGGTCATGCCTTTTGGGTTGAAAAATGTTGGGGTAACATATCAGCGTGCCATGGTTGCTTTGTTTCATGACATGATCCATCATGAGATTGAAGTATACGTTGACGATATGATTGCAAGGTCCCAAACTGAGGAGGAACACCTTGACCATTTACAGAAGCTATTTGACCGTTTGAAGTTGTACAAATTGAGGTTGAACCCGAACAAGTGCACCTTCGAGGTGAGGTCCGATAAATTACTAGGGTTCGTCGTGAGTGACAAAGGTATTCAAGTGGACCCTACCAAGGTGAAAGCTATACAAGAGATGCCAGCTCCCAAGACAGAGAAATAGGTTAGAGGCTTCCTAGGACGTCTGAACTACATTGCCCGATTCATCTCGCACCTAACTGCTACTTGTGAGCCAATCTTCAAGCTACTGAAGAAAGATCAAGTGGTACGTTGGAACGATGAATTCCAGGCCGCTTTCGAAAGAATCAAGGAGTATCTCCAGGAGCCACCTATTCTTATGCCACCAGTTGAAGGGAGACCTTTGATTTTATACTTGACAGTACTTGACAACTCAATGGGGTGTGTGCTGGGGCAGCATGACGAGTCTGGCCGAAAAGAGCATGCTATTTATTACCTTAGCAAAAAGTTTACCGACTGTGAGACCCGATACTCACTGCTCGAGAAAACTTGCTGCGTTTTGGCATGGGCTGCTCGCCGGCTGAGACAGTATATGCTGACTCACACTACTCTATTGATTTCAAAGATGGATCCAATCAAGTATATCTTCAAAAAGCCTGGCTTGTCCGGAAGAATAGCAAGATGGCAGATAATCTTGACTGAGTATGACATCCAGTACACAACTCAAAAAGCAATCAAGGGAAGTGTGTTGGCAGACCATTTGGCGCATCAGGTAGTGGATGATTACCAGTCTATGAACTTTGAATTTCCAGACGAGAATATCATGGTAGTGACTGATTGTGAACTACCAGGACCGGATGAAGGACCCGAGGAAGGATCCCGATGGTCTATGCATTTTGATGGAGCTTCGAACGCTTTAGGTAATGGCATTGGCGCTATGATCATATCTCCTAAAGCCTCACATACTCCACTCACCGCCCGACTGTGTTTCAACTTCACCAACAACATGGTAGAGTATGAAGCATGCATTATGGGTCTTCGAGCTGCAATTGACCTAAGGATTAAGCTTCTGAGTGTCTTCGGAGATTCCACTCTCGTGATCAGTTAGATCAAAGGAGAGTGGGATACGAAACACCCAAATCTTATTCCTTACAAGGAGTATGTATTGACGTTGCTTCCCCACTTCTGGGAGATAACCTTTGAACATTTCCCAAGAGAGGAGAATCAGTTGGCGGATGCGTTAGCTACAATGTCTTCTATGTTCAAAGTCAAGTGGGACAACGAGGCTCCCCGGATCATTATTTGGAAATTGGATGAACCTGCACATTGTTGTGATCTTGAGACCGAAGAGGTAACAGAAAAGCCTTGGTATCATGAAGTGAAGAGGTACCTTGAAGCTCAAGAATACCCCGAGGGTGCATCTGTTAATGACAAGAAGTTTCTGAGAAGATTCGCGGCAAAGTTCTTCATCAGCAATGGCATTCTTTACAAACGTAACTATGATTCAACCTTACTGCGTTGTGTGGATAAGATTGAAGCAGAAAGGATCATGGCAGAGCTGCATGAAGGTACCTTCGGAACTCATTCCAGTGGACATACCATGGTAAAGAAAATCCTTCGGGCAGGATATTACTGGTCCACAATGGAAGCCGACTGTTATCAGCATTCTCGGACATGTCACAAGTGCCAGGTCTATGCTGATAAAGTGCACATTCCTCCAGTTCCTCTGAACGTCTTGACAGCACCTTGGCCTTTCGCAATGTGGGGCATTGTTATGATCGGCGAGATCAAACCTACGGCATCCAACGGGCATCGTTTCATCCTGGTAGCGATGATTACTTTACTAAGTGGGTTGAAGCAGCTTCCTTTTCTATGGTAACCAAGAACGTCGTTGCACGGTTCATTCGGCACAACCTGATCTGTCGATACGGCATACCAGAGAGGATCATTACGGATAATGGTACCAATCTTAACAACAAGATGATCACTGAGCTCTGCGAGCAATTCAAAATACAGCACCACAACTCTTCTCCCTACCGGCCGAAGATGAATGGGGATGTCGAAGCGGAAAATAAGAACATTAAGAAGATTGTGCAGAAGATGACAGTGACCTACAAAGACTGGCACGAGATGTTACCATTTGCTCTTCATGGGTACCGTACCTCAGCATGGACGTCAACAGGGGCAACGCTTTATTCCTTGGTTTATGGCATGGAAGCAGTTTTGCCTATTGAAGTTCAGATACCCTCTCTTCGGATCATAAAATATGCAGGCTTGAGCGAAGACGACTGGATCCAGACCCGACTTGATCAACTGAACCTAATCGACGAAAAGAGACTCACTGCTATTTGTCATGGTCAGACGTACCAAAAACGGATGATCAAGGCATTTAACAAGAAAGTCAGACGGCAAGAGTATCAAGTTGGGAACCTGGTAATCAAGCGCATTATTTTACCTCAAGGTGATCCCAGGGGTAAATGGACCCATACTTACGAAGGGCCATTTGTGGTTAAGAATATCTTCTCAGGAGGAACGATGATTCTAACCACCATGGATGGTGACGACCTTCCTCACCCCGTCAATGCAGACATAGTGAAAAGATACTACGCATAATCAAATACCCGCTAGGTCGACTGGCCTAGGCAGAAATAAGGGCTTCCCGGCGAACCAAAAGGGTTTGGGCAAAAATAAGGGATGAAAATAAAAAATAAAAAAAAATCTGTACACCCGGCAAGTCGAAAACCTGAAAAGGCGGCTTGGGCAAAAATGGGCATCCCGGTGGACTGAAAACCCGAAAGGGCGGTCCAGGCAAAAAATAGGGATAAGCGTAACACTATGTCTCATTGGATCATCCTGCATCCAGACTTCGGTATCAACTATCAAGCTCAGACAACACTAATCAATCAGATTCATCTTCAACTAAGCAGCAATGTGATGAGATGCTTGAAGATATAAAGGCAATAGCAGAGTTGGAACCCAGTGGGACTATTCCCATAGCTGTTTTGTTTTCTTTTTACAAATTGTATAAATCCTATTTGTTCGGCGGTGTTCTCTTACTAGGACGTCAACCTCTTGTACAAAAGCGCCTATTTACAGGCAAACTTCAAAATCGATACAAATTCATTTTCAGACAAAGTTCAAATTGTTTTTCCTTTATCTATTTTGTTTTGCAAAGAACGTCCAATGTTAATTTTTGATATATGCATTTGACATTAAGTGTTGCTCATAAATATTTACATGTGAAACAAATGACTAATTACGGGTGATATCAGAAGTAGGGGCAATAAGAATTGTCTGAGCAGTCTAGTTGATCTGTCCACCAAGGTAAGTTCAGCTGAAGAATGCAACCAAGATACCTTCACTCCCCGCAGAGTAAGATAGTAATGATAGCTCTCTCAAACTGAGGCTTGCAACTATGAACGAATCAGCCATACTCTCCCCCAAGCAGAGTTGGTCTACCCTCAGCCTTAAAAAGATTGGGTATCCCCAGAAGGCCTCAATATCCCCCAGCGGAGTATAAGGATATTCCCCAGCAAGCATAAGAGTATCCCTGGCAGCCTTAATATTCCTCAACAGAATATAAGAATGTTCCCCGGCAGAATGTAAGGTACCCCCAGTGGAGCCATTTCCCCAGCGCAGTCTAAAAAAGGGTTTCCCCAATGGAGCTGAATCATCTTCCCCAGTAGGTTCTGGAAGCTTGTCCCCTGCAGAACACAAATAAGTCTCCCCAACTAAGTTCAGAAGTTATCCTCACAAGAGTCCAACCGGGTTATCCTCAACAAGTTGCAACTGACAGATCATCCCCAGCGAAGTTCTTTCTATCCCCAACGGAGTTCATCATCAAGATCCCCAACATAACCTATCAACGGAATCCCCAGTGGAGTTTATCATTAAAATCTCAGCGAAGTATCTCTTCCCCATAGAGTAATCCCCCGCAGAGTAATCTCTTCACCGCGTTTATTCCCCAATGGAGTTATTTTCTCCAACAGGTTTATTCTTGCAATCATCTTCGTGCATCATCCCTAGTGGAAACGAAGAGGTCAACCATAATCTTCAACGGCAGCCCAGGATTTAACAAACTCCCCGGCATTTGTCAAGGATTTATTTTCCCAGACGAAAATACATTCATAAACATTTCACATGTCATACCTCCTATTTACCTACACGATAAAGTGCATACGACACAACCTCATTTATTTCTGAGAACATCATGACATCATGCATTTCATACATCATGACATTGCATACCGCTAACGTTTTACCTTTTTCAGGAAAAGGTCGAACAAAAGAGGGCTACCACCAACCTTCTTAAGTTCCAGATTAATACCTGTAACAAGCCAGGAAAATATCTGTGGACGACTGATTGTAGATCAATACCTGTAACAAGCCAGGAAAGTTATCTACATGAAGAGATTGAAGATCAATACCTGTAACAAGCCAGGAAGACCATCTTTCTTTCTCAGGTCAGAGATTAACACCTGAAACCAGCCAGGACAACTATCTCATCGGCCAACCTTTTTAAGTTCCAGATTAATACCTGTAACAAGCCAGGAAAATATCTGTGGACGACTGATTGTAGATTAATACCTATAACAAGCCAGGGAAGTTATCTACATGAAGAGATTGAAGATCAATACATGTAACAAGCCAGGAAGACCATCTTTCCTTCTCAGGTAAGAGATTAATACCTGAAACCAGCCAGGACAACTATCTCATTGGCCAACCTTTTTAAGTTCCAGATTAATACCTGTAATAAGCAAGGAAAATATCTGTGGACGACTGATTGTAGATCAATACCTATAACAAGCCAGGAAAGTTATCTACATGAAGAGATTGAAGATCAATACCTGTAACAAGCCAGGAAGACCATCTTTCTTTCTCAGGTCAGAGATTAATACCTGTAACTAGCCAGGATATCTATCTCCTCGACCAACCTCTTTAAGTCCCAGTTGAATACCTGTAGCAAGCCAGGAAAACTATCTGTGGACGACTGATACCTGTAACAAGCCAGAAAAACCATTTACACAAAGAGATTGGAGATTAACACCTGTAACAAGCCAGGAAGACCATCTTTCTTTCTCAGGTATGCAAGTTCTCGCTAAGGAATATCTTATGCGATCGACACTCCTGCAGATGGCATCTATAAGCCCATCCTCCTACCTACAGTCTCCAAATGGCATCTGTAAGCCCATTCCCGACGTCACAATGCTGATACTACACCATGTGAGTGCAAATTTCTGGGCACTCTAGTGTTCAATTATCTTCCACCTTTGGATCACGAAAGGCTCGAAAGCCAATCTGTATCCTCACGTTTAAGAAAATTGAATAAGGGAAACTGTTGTACCCCAAAATTTGCCCTCTCATGTTTCCAAAGGTCTTCCCTTACATAGTTAGTCACAAACACTTGCCTAACAAAAATAAAGCTTTTGAAGATATACAAAGTGTCTTCCGATCGGAATCTGGGAAAAGGCTTCGATTAAGCGTCCGGAACCTTTCGATCAGGTTTGGTTCACCAGGCTTCGATTAAGCGTCCGGAACCTTTCGATCAGGTTTGGTTCACCAGGCTTCGATTAAGTGTTTGGAACCTTTCGATCAGGTTTGGTTCACCAGTCTTCGGTTGAGCATTTGGAACTCTTCGATCAAGCTTTGGTCTGCAGGTCTTCGATTGAGCGTTGGACCCTCCTTCGATCAAGTCAATATCACAATGCTTCGACTATGCACTAGATACTTCAGGCTTACCTTCGACTCACCAGGCAAGAAGCTCATTCAAAGAACATGTAAATGACTCATTCGAAGAAGCACTCAGAAGGCCCATTAGAAAGGTACATAAGAAGTCCATTCGAAGGAGGCAGTGCAAGACCCTTCGACTAACAACACAAGACCCTTCGATTAGCATGAATGAGACCTTTTGATTGGCCTGTTACCAGTGTCTTTCGATTGAAGTTTCAATTAGTACCCTTCGAATGGTATATGGACAAATGCCCTTCGAATGGCATTTCAGTGCAGAATTTCCCTGAATAAGAACATCAGAACGAAATGATTTTCGAATGACATTTCAGTGCAGAGTTTCTCTCAACCTAAGATAATCTGATAAAGGAAGTTCTGAACACTTCGAATCCGAACTTAGACTCATCACAAGGCCAAGGGATGGTCGAGGTTGTCTAATAAGGAATAGATTCGAATGGGGACTTTGAAGCAATCGAAACTGGAAAAGAAGGCAAAATCGAAGGGGTAAGTCAGTTTTTGATTTCCATCAAGTTGGAGGCCCAAACAACTTAGAGCAAGCTGGCAGAAACGCATGATTGAATCAAATTTGGCAAGTTTTCATGAAGATCAAATCAAATCTCTCCACCATAATGGACCAAGATTTGATACACATTTGTTAACCTAATTTCTTTGCCTATATAAACCTGCTGCTCATAAACAAATCACACACGAAAAACCCTTGCAGAAAGACACGTGAAAAACACCTACACAAACTCTGCAGAAACGACGCCCCAACCTTGAAAAGAAAAGCTTGAAAAGTGGTGATCAGGTTTTGGTTTGGAGGCAGATTCCGACCCAAAGAAAGACGCAACTCTCTTGCCATCAACCTCCTGAAGCGAGGCCAATCAAAAACCAAGCTTTTCATCATCTAAATCGCACTGTAAGTGTTCTAGAAAAAGCCTCTGAACATGAAATCGAAAACATCCATGCTTGCATCTTTTCTTTAAAATATTGACATATTTGTGATTGTTACTTGATTTAGAATGTTTTGGCATTATCCAATTTAATTTTCATGGCTTCTAACCCCATATATAGAACGTAGGGTTCCGGTTCTGGTTTTTTAGGCGTTTATGTCACAGGAAAAATCAGCACGAACCATGGTTATAGGGATGACCAGGAGGAAGAGACGAGTACGTGGGCACTCTTAGATTTTATTTTCATGGCCTAGCAGAAACGTTCGAACCACCCCACGAAACTTCTTGCAGAATAAAATCTGCAGGTAAACGAACCAGGCTATTGTGAGGAAGATGATAACGTGGCTGGGCGTGATTGGTTCATTTGAACCAATTGCGCGTCTTTTTATTTTTTAGGCCAGGCATAATTATTGTTTGATATAATATTTATGTTCTATTTAACTAACGAATGAAGCAGATTGGATGAGTTGGCAAGCACGCTATGGCAAAACCCCTTTGGACCTGGGTTCAAATCCCAGGTCCCCCCAAAACTTTGTTACATTTTTCTACAGGTGCTCAGATGCAGCGCTCCAGGCAGGGAGCATCATACACCTCCAGATCTCACGCGCCAGGTGGTCCCAGATCCAGATCTTGTGGTCCAGGATAAGGTTCACTATGAACCTTGGCCAACGAATCCCTAGGAAATCTGAAAGTCCAACAGGCTGGACGTTTGGGCTTAGAAACTGCAATTCATACTCCCTTTTCGAGCCCAGCACCCCTGAGTTTGTTTTCCTTATTTTTTTTTCTTTTCACTGTTTTTTATTTTATCACCATAATTAATTAATTAACTCTTTTTTTCATAAAAAAATCAGAAACAACAAAAATACTTTTATTTTAATTTCATTACTTATTTTTGTAAATAAATTGTGACCAATTAATTTAGTTTTAATTAGGTTTAATTTTAACAAATTTGCATTAAATTAAAATTGAGTTAGAATTAGGATTTTATTAACTTTTTTAATCACTCCAATTTTACTGCCTTAATTAAAATAAAACTCAAAAAACACCTTTTCTTTAAATCCATTATTAATTTAGACTTGATTCTTAATTCAAAAAAAGACCAAAAACATGCTTTCTTCAAAAAGGGTCAAAACCCTAAAGGACAATCTGATTCAACTTTTCTCGCGCGTATTATTTTGATCCATATATTGTAATTGCTCCGAGGATGTAATAGTTTTAACTTAGGATTTTTTATTTATCGCGTTTATTTATTTACTTTCCGCATTTACTTTTAAGGGTTTTTTTTTGGCGATGTAAATACCCGACGCCTTGTAATAGCTTAGTTTTATTTTCCGCAACCACTAACTGCTAGATGTATGCTAACTAGGCTATGCATGACAAGATCTATCTTAAATTAAAATCAACATAGCTCACCATGACATGTAAAGATAACATAACTGAAAAATTGACACACTTGCACATGCCACTCTTAAGGTACGCCTCACTTGGTTGCCTCGAACGTGGTCATTGAGTATATGATGTTTTAGGGGTCGCCCTCCTGTCTAGAGATCAAAGTTGCCTCGAAACGCTTGCCTCGGATAAAAATGATCTAAGACATTAGGGTTACCACTAAGGCGTCCTAACGTTGCTTTAGTGACCACGCGTCCCTAAAATCGAATTGACCCGAAAACTCCAACAACGATGCTACCTACTCCTTCATAGTGGGATAGAATTGTCTAAAGGGACATTTACACAGTTTAATTCCTTTTGAGTAGGTAGAGTTTCTTAGGTACTTGCTCTTTCAAAGCAAAACAAATTTTTCGCACTTACACTTTTCAAACAAAGTTTTCAACAATACTTCATACACTCTTGAGGACAGAAACAAGAGTTAAATCAAAGTTTTCAAACAAAACTCTTTTCAAAATGCACAAACACAAGAAAAGCAAAACGTTTTGAAAACACTTTAAGCAAGTACCTAAGAGCCCGTGGATAACACCGGATAAAAAGGGTGCTAACACCTTCCCTTTCTATAATCTACCTCCCGAACCCGAGAAACATCTCGAAAAGGAATTTTGTTGTGCTTTTGTCCTTTCCTTGTTGGATAAAATAAAAGACGGTGGCGACTCTTGCTTACCGCGACATTTTGCGAAAACAAACGCAAACGCGAACCAGCATTCCAAAACAGTCAGTTCTATTCCCACCGATCACAGAACTGGTGACTCTGCTGGGGACTTTATAAGTGAGGTGTACCTTAGGATTAGATCACTTGTGTTTTCAATTGTATGCTTTGTATGCTTTAAATTTTGTGGGCTTGTATCGGAGTTTTATAGATCCTAACCCGGATCTGGGGGTACCCTTTTTTAGGTAAGTAGCAATAAACTGTGAGGGATCTGTCCGGCATAGACCGACACGGATGAAGCAGTAGCTACGTTGGTGTGACACCTTGGTCTGTACCGATATCCCTTGTGTTGGAACGAGGAGAATATGGGTCTTTTGAGGAGTCATTAAGCACCAACTAACCTTAGAACCTTAAATTGACCAACTTGGCCATAGAACAGTAGCAGTATGCTACACTCATTGAGACTAAACTCTCACGATGGTTCCCGCCGCAAGAAAAGGTTGCCAAACTGGAATTATGACCGATTGAGGGTAGTCAGTGATATTGAGATCCTCTAGAACCCGGTTACTATTTTTAGGACAGGTCTTAACCAACTGAAACTGAAAGAGGGTAATACCTAAAGCTTCATGCCAGCCTGAAATCTAAGGGCTCTTTTGTGTGACTTGTGTGCCTTTACCATGTTTGCCTTTTGTGAATACTTGTGGTGTGCCTTTACCATGACATCATAACATCATAACATTGCATACATCTTACATAAGGACTAACCCATTTCAAAGACAAGAGGGTTTAATCTTTTCTCTGTTTTGTAGGATCTCATGATGCCCATGCGTAGGAATACTATCCGACTCAACTTTGTTCAAGCACATACTTTGCTTAAAGAGTTGGTTGTCAGGATTCCAGACACTACTTCCTTCATCAGGAGGCATGGTTCTCTTCTCGGTTTAGTCACCTCAAAGTTGGACCAACAAATGATGAGCGTCCTGGTCCAATTCTATGATCCCCTATACCATTGCTTCACCTTTCAAGACTTCCAGCTGGTTCCTACCCTAGAAGAGTTCTCTGAGTTGCTTGGTATCTCTGTTTTGGAGCAGACTCCATTCACTGGTTGGGAAAAGACTCTTAGGCCTGAAGAGATTGCTGTAGCCCTTCACTTGACCAAAGAAGAGGTAATGGCTAACTGAGAGACTAGAAGTGGAGTTAAGGGTTTTTTGGCTAAGTTTCTGGTTGGCAAAGCTAACTGCTTTTGGGATGACTTAGACTTCAAAGCGTACGAGGACATTCTGGCTCTCTTAATCTATGGTCTGGTATTGTTTCTAAATCCTGACACCTTCGTTGATGTTAATGCCATAAGGATCTTCATCTCTCGGAACCCTGTACCCACTCTCTTGGGTGATATCCTTCATCAGCTCTATGCTCGTACTGCTCGAAAGCGGGGAACTTTGATGTGCTGTGCTCCTTTATTGTCGAGGTGGTTTATTTCGCACCTCCCTAAGCCCGTATTGAAGAACAAAGAAGGAATGGGTTGGGCTCATAGGATAATGTCTCTTACTAATAATGACATTATTTGGACTCTCAAAGGCTTGGATGAGGTGACTGTCATTGATCGTTGTGGAGAATATCCTAATGTTCCATTGATCGAAACCCATGGAGGAATCTCTTATAACCCATGTTTAGCTCTCCGTCAGTTTGGAAGAGCCAGAAGAGAACGGCCTCATGAGATGTTGATACCTCATATCATCTTTGATTTTCAGGGGGATAGCAACGAGCTGTGTCGTAGATTCATCAGGGCTTGGGATAGAGTTCACAAATCTGACCCACATGAGTTGGGACCAAAGACTTCTCTGCCAATGGAGTCATATTTCAGATGGGTCCGCATCCGTGCCCAGAAGTTAGGTATGCCATACGAAGCTGTCAGGCCTATTACTCTTGAAGTTGCTGATAGAGACGGGGTTCCTCCAACTATTCTCCATCCTCATACGCCCACTGATGTTGGCACACTGAAGAGGTCTTGGGCGCAACTGCTGGAAGAACGGGATTCTTATCGGGAGAGGTCCAACGAACAAGAACAGAAGATCCATAAGCTGACTAAGCAATTGGAGAACGAGCGGATCCTGAATGATTATATCCGCACTGAGAAGAAGAGGCCATGGGAACATTGATGGACCTATTGATGATTTCTTTTACGGTTTTATTTACTTTTCAGTATTTCCATTCTTGTAACGCCTAAGGGCAATTTGTTGAACAATTTAAATTCTGAAGTTAAATCTAATAAAGTGTGTTTCCTTTCTTGTCTACAAATTTGAATCCCGATTGTCTTTGAAATCATAAATCATACGCATTTCATCTCATGCACTGCATAAAGAGGTACCCTTTTACAAGTTTCTTATCTCCTTCGCTGTTTATTTCAGCAATCATCATGTCTGCTGAACCTTCCACTGAGCACGCTATCAAGGCCCTCCAGGCCCAGAATGCCCAGTTTCAAGAGTTGGTTATGAGCCTAGCTAAGGGTCAGCAGGACCTAAAGACCCTGATTTTGAAAGAGAGGAAGAAGAAGAAAAAGAGGACCGTCCTGTTCAACACCGAACACATGTTTGGAAACAGGCTGCAAAACAAAGTTGATCTGGCCACCTCATCTGGAGGGAAAGACAGCCCACAAGAAAGGAGGGTCCCTAGCCCTATAGTCCCCGACAAAGAGACGGACTATGATGAAGAACAGTATCCTCCTGCTGAGGATAAGTACAAACAGCTGGAAGACCATTTGAGCGCTATGGAAATACAGAAGGTGCCCGGTCTGGACTTCGGAGATCTAGGTCTATCCTCTGGGGTGGTGATTCCCCATAAGTTCAAGGCGCCTGCCTTTGCCAAGTATGACGAAGCTTCCTGTCCAAAGCTGCACCTCCGGTCATACGTGAGGAAGATCCAACCCTATACTGCTGATAAGAATTTGTGGATCCATTTCTTTCAAGACAGTCTTTCAGGAACTCAACTTGAGTGGTTCTATCAGTTGGATGGAGCCAGTATCCGTAACTGGGAAGATTTGGCTACTGCATTCTATAAGCAGTATCAATATAACTCCGACCTCGCTCCTACGTGTACCCAACTCCAGGGTATGTCAATAGGGACGGGTGAAGGATTTAAAGAGTATGCTCAAAAATGGAGAGACCTTGTCGGAAGGGTGCAGCCACCTTTAACTGATCGTGAACTTGTTGATATGTTTTTGGGGACCCTGTCTGGTCCATTCTTTAACCATTTGATTGGAAACTCTTCATCCGGGTTTACAGACCTTATCTTGACTGGTGAGAGGATTAAAGCTGGTATCAAGGCTGGGAAGATACAGAAGGGTGCCTCATCGAGCACCGAGAAGAAACCATTCAAGAAAGAGGCCAATGCTGTCTACGGTTCAAGAAGATAGAATAGACCGGAACACCGCCAAGCTGTCAATGCGGTTGTTATTTCAAAACCTGCTAGTGCTCCTCAGCATCACAACCAATAAAGGGGCGAGAGACCTCGAAGGCAGTTCACTCGTCTCAGCATGAACTTGTCTCAGATATTGCCACAGTTATTGACGACCAATCTGGTGACTCTAAAAGAAGCTCCGAAGATTTCAAACACAACATCCCCAAAGTACAATCCTAACGCCCGCTGCACTTATCACTCTGATAGCCCGGGGCATAATACGGATGATTGTTGGGCTTTGAAAAATAAGGTTCAGGACCTAATCAATGCAAAGGAGATTGAGTTTGAGGCGCCCGAGAGGCCTAATGTTGTGACTGCTCCCATGCCCAAACATGGAATAAATGTTGTAGAGGAAGACTTGTTTGTAGCCTCTGTGGATGATATTGTTACCCCGCTGATGACCGTCAAGAGGAACCTGTTGCTAGCCAGTTTATTTCTGGGATGTGGTGAAGGTTGCCATCTGTGTTCTGTTTCACCTACTGGTTGCCCATCTTTGAAGTCAGGCATCCAAAACCTGACGGATAATAAGGAAATCCTGTTTGAGAAGATTGTTGTTCCTGCCACCCCTACTGAAGAAGTTTCCATTATTACCATTTTCAACAATTCTCCCAAGGCTCCCTCGAGGAAGCCTGTCAGAATTATGCTTGTTCAGGAGATTGCACCCATAATCATCACTGTTCTGAGGCCCATCCCCTACACCTCTAACAAAGCTGTCCCCTGGAACTATGGGGCAGATGTTTATGTTCTTGGAGTTAAGCAAGAGTTTGATGCTAATACTGGCGTCAGCAACATTACCGGGCCTACTAAAGTCACCCGCAGTGGTAGACTTTTCTCACCTGACATTGCTCCACCAAATGTCCGAAGACCTGCTGTCATTACGCCTGCAAGTGCGCCTAATACCATTTCTGATCAAGTTCTTAATCCTACCCCTGTCGCCGAGTCATCTAACGCTCGGGGCATAGGGATCACCCCTGATGTGCTTGCCCAGACGGAGGCGCCAAAGACAACCACCGTTGAAGCTTCCAAACAAGAGATGGAAGAGATTCTTAAGATTATTAAGAAGAGTGATTATAATGTAGTTGAGCAACTGGGGTAAACCCCATCCAAGATTTCTATGTTATCACTGTTGTTGTGTTCAGAGGCCCATGCCAAGGCTCTGATTACCTTCCTGAAGACGGCCCACGTGCCACAAGAGACGTCAGCTGATCAGTTTACTGATTGTGTGGCCAATTTAACTGCCGATAATGGTTTGGGTTTCTCCGACGCTGATCTGACTGCTAAAGGGAAGAACCATAACGATGCCCTGCATGTCTCCATTGAATGCAGGGGCACTACTCTTGCACATGTGTTGGTTGACACTGGTTCCTCATTAAACGTTTTGCCAAAGAAAGCTCTAGACAGGTTGGATTGCAAAGGGTTGGAGCTAAAGCCAAGTAACATTGTTATCCGGGCCTTTGATGGGTCTAAAAGGATGGTGCATGGTGAAATCAATATTCCAATTAAAGTTGGTTCTCAGGTCTTCAATTCTACATTCTACGTGATGGACATTCGACCGTCCTATTCTTGTTTGCTGGGTCGTCCATGGATCCATAAAGCTGGAGTTGTGACCTCCACACTCCATCAGAAACTGAAGTATCTGGTTAGAGGGAAGATTGTGACAGTACAGGGGGAGGAAGAGTACATGGTCAGCCACCTCAACTCGTTCCGGTACATAGAGATGGATGGGGAGTTCATTGAAACCCCATTTCAACACTTTGAAGAGGTTCCTCAGACACTGGCATCAGCTGAGACTGTGGTTGAAGATTCTCCTTTGAAGATGGCTTCCTTAAAGGATGCCCGAGCTGTTATTGAGAAGGGTGAGTATGCAAACTAGGGCCGACTTCCTGATTTCACTCAGAAGACTAACAAGTTTGGTTTGGTTTTCACTGCAGGAGCTCAAAGGGCTGTTCGTAGTGCAAGGATTGGAAGACCTCCTGTGTTCATCAGCAACTCGGGGGTAAATGCCATTGAAGATGACGTGGAGGAGTCTAAATTCGACAACTGGATCTACCCTACGACCAACGGTGGACCAAGCAACTGGACAGCAAAGGACTTCATCCCTATTACTTTTATTACCCAGTAATGAACTCTTTGTTTTGAGTTTGTAACAGACAATATTGTGAAACTTTATGGCCCGGTGTCTTACCCGGGGCACCGTGGCTTCATTTGTGAGAGCTTTTGTGTGCCATTTTAATATATCATTAATAAAAGCATTGGACGTTCTTGCATTTCAAATCTTGCGCTCTTTGTCTTTCTTTATTATATATTGCAAAACAGCTATTTTACACACAATCACATATACAGGTCTCAATCCACTCTGGATCTCATTGGTAACGACTCTGCTACTTCCAGTTATAACTTCGAAAATCCGATCAACTTAGCCCAAGACGAAGGTGAAGATGATTACGCAGTGCCGGGTGAACTTGCAAGACTGCTACTCCAGGAAGAGAGGGCCATTCAGCCACATGAAGAGCTAGTGGAAACAATGAATCTGGGTACGGAGATAGACAAAAAGGAAGTCAAGATCGGTGCAAACTTGGAGCTCAGTGTGAAACAACAGTTGATTCAGATACTGCATGACGACGTGGAAATCTTTGCCTGGTCTTACGAAGATATGCCTGGGTTGGATACTGACATTGTGGTTCATCGCCTGCCTACCAAGGAAGAATTCCCTCCCGTAAAACAGAAGGTTCGCCGTATGCGCCCAGAGATGTCCGAGAAAATCAAGGCTGAGGTTATGAAACAATTTGACGTCGGGTTTCTAGCAGTGACTTCTTACCCTCAGTGGGTCGCCAATGTGGTTCCAGTGCCGAAGAAAGATGGTAAGGTCCGAATGTGCGTTGACTACAGGGATTTGAATAGAGCAATCCCCAAGGATGACTTCCCTCTACCTCACATCGACGTTCTGGTTGACAATACTGCTCAGCACAAGGTCTTCTCCTTTATGGATGGTTTCTCCGGTTATAATCAAATCAAGATGGCTCCTGAAGACATGGAGAAGACCACTTTTGTTACTCAGTGGGGTACCTTTTGTTACAAGGTCATGCCTTTTGGGTTGAAAAATGTTGGGGAAACATATCAGCGTGCCATGGTTGCTTTGTTTCATGACATGATCCATCATGAGATTGAAGTATACGTCGACGATATGATTGCAAGGTCCCAAACTGAGGAGGAACACCTTGACCATTTACAGAAGCTATTTGACCGTTTGAAGTTGTACAAATTGAGGTTAAACCCGAACAAGTGCACCTTCAGGGTGAGGTCCGGTAAATTACTAGGGTTCATCGTGAGCGACAAAGGTATTCAAGTGGACCCTGCCAAGGTGAAAGCTATACAAGAGATGCCAGCTCCCAAGACAGAGAAAGAGGTCAGAGGCTTCCTAGGACGTCTGAACTACATTGCCTGATTCATCTCGCACCTAACTGCTACTTGTGAGCCAATCTTCAAGCTACTGAAGAAAGATCAAGTGGTACGTTGGAACGACGAATGCCAGGCCGCTTTCGAAAGAATCTAGGAGTATCTCCAGGAGCCACCTATTCTTATTCCACCAGTTGAAGGGATACCTTTGATTTTATACTTGACAGTACTTGACAACTCAATGGGGTGTGTGTTGGGGAAGCATGACGAGTCTGGTCGAAAAGAGCATGCTATTTATTACCTTAGCAAAAAGTTTACCGACTGTGAGACCCGATACTCACTGCTCGAGAAAACTTGTTGCGCTTTGGCATGGGCTGCTCGCCGGATGAGACAGTATATGCTGACTCACACTACTCTATTGATTTCAAAGATGGATCCAATCAAGTATGTCTTCGAAAAGCCTGCCTTGTCCGGAAGAATAGCAAGATGGCAGATAATCTTGACTGAGTATGACATCCAGTACACAACTCAAAAAGCAATCAAGGGAAGTGTGTTGGCAGACCATTTGGCGCATCAGGCAGTGGATGATTACCAGTCTATGAACTTTGAATTTCCAGACGAGAATATCATGGTAGTGACTGATTGTGAACTACCAGAACCGGATGAAGGACTTGGGGAAGGATCCCGATGGTCTATGCATTTTGATGGAGCTTCGAATGCTTTAGGTAATGGCATTGGCGCTGTGATCATATCTCCTAAAGGCTCACATACTCCACTCACCGCCCGACTGTGTTTCAACTGCACCAACAACATGGCAGAGTATGAAGCATGCATTATGGGTCATCGAGCTGCAATTGACCTAAGGATTAAGCTTCTGAGTGTCTTCGGAGATTCCGCTCTCGTGATTAGTCAGATCAAAGGAGAGTGGGATACGAAACACCCAAATCTTATTCCTTACAAGGAGTATGTATTGACGTTTCTTCCCCACTTCGAGGAGATAACCTTTGAACATTTCCCAAGAGAGGAGAATCAGTTGGCGGACGCATTAGCTATAATGTCTTCTATGTTCAAAGTCAAGTGGGACAACGAGGCTCCCTGGATCATTATTTGGAAATTGGATGAACCTGCACATTGCTGTGATCTTGAGACCGAAGAGGTAACAGAAAAGCCTTGGTATCATGAAGTGAAGAGGTACCTTGAAGCTCAAGAATACCCCGAGGGTGCATCTGTTAATGACAAGAAGTTTCTGAGAAGATTCGTGACAAAGTTCTTCATCAGAAATGGCATTCTTTACAAAGGTAACTATGATTCAACCTTACTGCGTTGTGTGGATAAGATTGAAGCAGAAAGGATCATGGCAGAGCTGCATGAAGGTACCTTCGGAACTCATTCCAGTGGACATACCATGGCAAAGAAAATCCTTCGGGCAGGATATTACTGGTCCACAATGGAAGCCAACTGTTATCAGCATTCTCGGACATGTCACAAGTGCCAGGTCTATGCTGATAAGGTACACATTCCTCCAGTTCCTCTGAACGTCTTGACAGCACCTTGGCATTTCGCAATGTGGGGAATTGATATGATCAACGAGATCAGACCTACGGCATCCAATGTGCATCGTTTCATCCTGGTAGCGATTGATTACTTTACGAAGTGGGTTGAAGCAGCTTCCTTTGCTACGGTAACCAAGAACGTCGTTGCACGGTTCATTCGGCACAACCTGATCTGTCGATACGGCATACCAGAGAGGATCATTACGGATAATGGTACCAATCTTAACAAAAAGATGATCACTGAGCTCTGCGAGCAATTCAAAATACAGCACCACAACTCTTCTCCCTACCGGCCGAAGATGAATGGGGTTGTCGAAGCGGCAAATAAGAACATTAAGAAGATTGTGCAAAAGATGACAGTGACCTACAAAGACTGGCACGAGATGTTACCATTTGCTCTTCATGGGTACCGTACCTCAGCACGGACGTCAACAGGGGCAACGCCCTATTCCTTGGTTTATGGCATGGAAGCAGTTTTGCCTATTGAAATTCAGATACCCTCTCTTCGGATCATAAAAGATACAGGCTTGAGCGAAGACGACTGGATCCAGACCCGACTTGATCAACTGAACCTAATCGACAAAAAGAGACTCACTTCTATTTGTCATGGTCAGACGTACCAAAAACGGATGATCAAGGCATTTAACAAGAAAGTCAGACGACAAGAGTATCAAGTTGGGAACCTGGTAATCAAGCGCATTATTTTACCTCAAGGTGATCCCAGGGGCAAATGGACCCCTACTTACGAAGGGCCATTTGTGGTTAAGAATATCTTCTCAGGAGGAGTGATGATTCTAACCACCATGGATGGTGACGACCTTCCTCACCCCGTCAATGCAGACATAGTGAAAAGATACTACGCATAATCAAAGACCCACTAGGTCGACTGGCCTAGGCAGAAATAAGGGCTTCCTGGCGAACCAAAAGGGTTCGGGCAAAAATAAGGGATGAAAATAAAAAAATAAAAAAATCTGTACACCCGGCAAGTCGAAAACCTGAAAAGGCGGCTTGGGCAAAAATGGGCATCCCGGTGGACTGAAAACCTGAAAGGGTGGTCCAGGCAAAAATTAGGGATAAGCGTAACACTATGTCTCATTGGATCACCCTGCATCCAGACTTCGGTATCAACTATCAAGCTCAGACAACACTAATCAAACAGATTCATCTTCAACTAAGCAGCAAAGTGATGAGATGCTTGAAGATATAAAGGCAATAGCAGAGTTGGAACCCAGTGGGACTATTCACATAGCTGTTTTGTTTTCTTTTTACAAATTGTATAAATCCTATTTGTTCGGCAGAGTTCTCTTACTAGGACGCCAGCCTCTTGTACAAAAGCGCCTATTTACAGGCAAACTTCAAAGTCGATACAAATTCATGTTCAGACAAAGTTCAAATTGTTTTTCCTTTATCTGTTTTGTTTTGCAAAGAACGTCCAATGTTCATTT
Organism: Vicia faba; assembly: GCA_948472305.1. Taxonomy (NCBI): domain Eukaryota; kingdom Viridiplantae; phylum Streptophyta; class Magnoliopsida; order Fabales; family Fabaceae; genus Vicia; species Vicia faba. The sequence continues at coordinate 262,875,763 of OX451738.1, forward strand.
TTGATATATGCATTTGACATTAAGTGCTGCTCATAAATATTTACATGCGAAACAAAGGACTAATTACGGGTGATATCAGAAGTAGGGGCAATAAGAATTGTCTGAGCAGTCTAGTTGATCTGTCCACCAAGGTACCAAGGTAAGTTCAGCTGAAGAATGCGACCAAGATACCTTCACTCCCCGCAGAGTAAGACAGTAATGATAGCTCTCTCAAACTGAGGCTTGCAACTATGAACGAATCAGCCATACTCTCCCCCAAGCAGAGTTGGTCTACCCTCAGCCTTAAAAAGATTGGGTATCCCCAGAAGGCCTCAATATCCCCCAGCGGAGTATAAGGATATTCCCCAGCAAGCATAAGAGTATCCCTGGCAGCCTTAATATTCCTCAACGGAATATAAGAATGTTCCCCGGCAGAATGTAAGGTACCCCCAGTGGAGCCATTTCCCCAGCGCAGTCTAAAAAAGGGTTTCCCCAATGGAGCTGAATCATCTTCCCCAGTAGGTTCTGGAAGCTTGTCCCCTGCAGAACACAAATAAGTCTCCCCAGCTAAGTTCAGAAGTTATCCTCACAAGAGTCTAACTAGGTTATCCTCAACAAGTTGCAACTGAAAGATCATCCCCAGCGAAGTTCTTTCTATCGCCAACGGAGTTCATCATCAAGATCCCCAACATAACCTATCAACGGAATCCCCAGTGGAGTTTATCATTAAAATCTCAGCGAAGTATCTCTTCCCCATAGAGTAATCCCCCGCAGAGTAATCTCTTCACCACGTTTATTCCCTAATGGAGTTATTTTCTCCAACAGGTTTATTCTTGCAATCATCTTCGTGCATCATCCTCAGTGGAAACGAAGAGGTCAACCATAATCTTCAACAGCAGCCCAGGATTTAACAAACTCCCCGGTATTTGTCAAGGATTTATTTTCCCAGACGAAAATACATTCATAAACATTTCACATGTCATACCTCCTATTTACCTACACGATAAAGTGCATACGACACAACCCCATTTATTTCTGAGAACATCATGACATCATGCATTTCATACATCATGACATTGCATACCGCTAATGTTTTACCTTTTTCAGGAAAAGGTCGAACAAAAGAGGGCTACCACCAACCTTCTTAAGTTCCAGATTAAGACCTGTAACAAGCCAGGAAAATATCTGTGGACGACTGATTGTAGATCAATACCTGTAACAAGCCAGGAAAGTTATCTACATGAAGAGATTGAAGATCAATACCTGTAACAAGCCAGGAAGACCATCTTTCTTTCTCAAGTCAGAGATTAATACCTGAAACCAGCCAGGACAACTATCTCATCGGCCAACCTTTTTAAGTTCCAGATTAATACCTGTAACAAGCCAGGAAAATATTTGTGGACGACTGATTGTAGATTAATACCTGTAACAAGCCAGGGAAGTTATCTACATGAAGAGATTGAAGATCAATACCTGTAACAAGCCAGGAAGACCATCTTTCCTTCTCAGGTAAGAGATTAATACCTGAAACCAGCCAGGACAACTATCTCATCGGCCAACCTTTTTAAGTTCCAGATTAATACCTGTAACAAGCCATGAAAATATCTGTGGACGACTGATTTGTAGATCAATACCTATAACAAGCCAGGAAAGTTATCTACATGAAGAGATTGAAGATCAATACCTGTAACAAGCCAGGAAGACCATCTTTCTTTCTCAGGTCAGAGATTAATACATGTAACCAGCCAGGACATCTATCTCCTCGACCAACCTCTTCAAGTCCCAGTTGAATACCTGTAGCAAGCCAGGAAAACTATCTGTGGACGACTGATACATGTAACAAGCCAGGAAAACCATTTACACAAAGAGATTGGAGATTAACATCTGTAACAAGCCAGGAAGACCATCTTTCTTTCTCAGGTATGCAAGTTCTCGCTAAGGAATCTCTTATGCGATCGACACTCCTGCAGATGGCATCTATAAGCCTATCCTCCTACCTACAGTCTCCAAATGGCATCTGTAAGCCCATTCCCAACGTCACAATGCTGATACTACACCATGCGAGTGCAAATTTCTGGGCACTTTAGTGTTCAATTATCTTCCACCTTCGGATCAAGAAAGGCTCGAAAGCTAATCTGTATCCTCACGTTTAAGAAAATTGAACAGGGGCAACTGTTGTACCCCAAAATTTTCCCTCTCATGTTTCCAAAGGTCTTCCCTTACATAGTTAGTCACAAACACTTGCCTAACAAAAATAAAGCTTTTGAAGATATACAAAGTGTCTTTCGATCGGCATCTGGGAAAAGGCTTCTGTTGTACCCCAAAATTTGCCCTCCCATATTTCTCAAAACATTTCAAGAAAAATTCACAAGTCCAACCTGGCGCGTCATATTCAGGTATTCTTTCGCCAAGATATCTCTGATAACATATTCTCAAATTCAGGTTCGGCTCAAGAGTCAATTCTTTAAAGAAGGTATCCGAATGTGTGAGTTTTCTCGAAGAAATATGGTGAAAAAGTATGCTGAAAGTGCAGTTTTTACGCGCTAAAAAATTCATAACTTGAAGATCGTGGCTCGTTTTGAACCCGTTCCGGTGGCCAAAATTCCGTCTTGACATTATCTACGTTTTCATCTCTCACAGCTGGAAGCCAATTTCGATCATAAGGTCTTCAAAAATGTGGATTTATCAAGTATTTTCATACAGAAAATTTGTGACAGAAGTTTATTTGCGTCATGTTCAAAAAATCATAACTTGGTCGATTTTCATCGTATCGAGCTGGTTCTGGCGCCAAAATTTCACAAATTGAGTTGGCTACATTTTCACAGAAGGTATTGAGTTCAAAAGGTATTCAAAAGGCCTTCATTTTTTGCTCAGAGTGCGTGACACGCCGAAAATCCTGAATGCTGAATATTATTTCATCTGAGCCGAAACTTCGAAAATTCATAACTCGGTCAATTTTTATCGGATTGGGCTCATATTTTTACACAAGGTCCCTGACTCGTAGATCTACAACTTTGCTTCAAAAGTCGAGACCGGATTATGCACCGATCAATACCAGCTTTTTATTGAAGAACGTGTCAGAGTCGACACTGGAGCCCAAAATAAGTTTGTCTGAGCTGAAACTTCAAAAATTCATAACTAATTCACCGTTTATCCGATTGAGTCGATTTTCGGACAGGAGTTAGTTCTCGATGTCGGCTACATTTTGTTTTCACATTTCAACTTCAAAAAATGCACTTAAGTCCCTTCGATTTAGCCTGGAAAGTGACGAATTCAAGTGAATATTGGAGGCCCAATTGCACATTCAAAGCCCATTTGCTTTACCCTAATTTTCATTATATAATCACCTTCTTTTCACACAAACCGGAGAGAAAAAAAGAGAGAAAAAAAAAGAGAGAAAAAAAAGAGAGAAAAAAAAGAAGGAGGAAAAGAGAGAAAAAACCTTGCCACAACACTGTTAGAATATCAAACTCTTTCAAGAACCCTAAAACCTTGAAATCCTTATTACAAATCCCTCTCTCACTACAAACAAGCCATCACAGTTACAAACCAATACCTCACTACTTCTTCAGTAAGGATAAGGCTGGCTTGATCTCCATGATCCTAATTTTCCAGTAAGGCATAAAAGTATTCAGGTCACTAATTTTCCAGTAAGGGTAAGGTTGATTTGATCTCCATGATCAAAAGGGTATAATCATTCATACATGTCATATTGTGGCTAAACATTAAATTTCTTCATATATTGGCTTTATTTGCATTTTATGATTTTATTTAATGTGTTTGTGAGATTCAACACTGCAGATTTAGACAGGATCCCAGGTTCATTAAGGAACGTTGAGGCCAAAAGCCAAATGGCCAAAAGCCAAAAGCCAAATGGCCAAAGTAGAAAAACTTATGCATGACACCAATACATGGCGAGACAGACATCCTGAGAAGATTAAGGAACGTTGAGGCCAAAACGCAAATGGCCAAAAGCCAAAAGCCAAATGGCCAAAGTAGAACAACTTATGCATGATGAGGCCAGAACACAAATGGTCAAACCACTCCAATTCACCTCCAAAAAGGGGACAAAAACCCCCCAAGGTATTGTATTTTCTTTCTTTTCCTTATTTTATTTATTTCAATTATTTCTTTTTTTAATTAATTCCTTTAATTTAACTTATTTTCATAAAATATAAAAAATAGTAAAAAACAGAAAAGTTATAAAAATCAAAATATATTTATTTAATTAATATTTTTTGTAAATAAATTTCACTAATAATTAATTATTTATTTTTATAAATCAAAATTGCATGTAAATAATTAGATTAATTTTAGGTTTAATTTTAACATGTTTTTCTTAATAAATAAAAAAAATTAAAATTAGGGTTAATATTTTAATTTCATTTAATCTTTCTCATAAAAATACATAAAAAACATAAATACCAAAAACTCAAAAAAAAATAATAATTTCTTTTTTCTCTTTAATTTCATTAGTTTAATCATTTAATTTAATTTCATTAAAAAGGGTCCAACGCCCTCGTTTCCAATTTTAATTCCTATTCGCGCATTTTTATTTATTTCCTTCTTTTAAATATTTATGTAACTCTCCCAAAGCCTTGTAAACTTAATTTCTCGCACTTTATTTTATTTCTTTGTTTACTTTCCGTCAAATCGGGTCCTGGATTTTAATTTTGGCGATGTGGACCCGCGCCTTTGTAATAGTTTAGAACTTTCAATTTCCGCATCTTTTTAACTATTAAATAAATGCATGCAAGAATGAATGACAATAAATAAAAACGAACGCGTAGACCACCTGACATGAACAAGATAAAAATAAATGAATCTGACACACAAATCACACACCACCCCTAGGGTACGCCTCACTGTTGCCTTGCCTCGAAAGGTGATCGTCGAGTAGAGGATGTCTTAGTAAGTCCTCATGATCCGGGAACCTGGCATGAGGGTAGCTTCTAAGGTGTCTTCCTATTGCTCTGGTGATCACCACGTCCCGAACCTTCGAATTGACCCGAACACCTCCAACGGTGGTGCTACCTACCTCTCAATGGTGGGATGGCACTACTTTAAAGGACATCTACACAGACGAATTCCTTAGGGTAGGTAGGTTCTCTAGATACTTGCTCTAATTTCAAAACAAATTCAAAAATACTTTTCACACCAACACATTTTCAAAAAAGCTTTCGAAAGCATCTTTTCAAACACTCTTGAGGACTGATACAAGAGTCGAACTGAAATTTTCAAAGAAACTTTTTAAAACCCACAGTTGAAAAGCAAACAAACCATTTTTGAAAACACAATGAGCAAGTATCTAAGAGCCCATGGATAACCATGGATAGAAAGGGTGCTAACACCTTCCCTTTCTATAACCTACCTCCCGAACCGAGAGCAATCTCTTTAAGGAATTTTTCTGTGCTTTTGTCCTTTCCATTTGGAGAAAATAAAAGACGGTGGCGACTCTTGCTTCCGCGACATTTCGCGAACCAGCATTAAACAGTCAGTTCCAGATCCACCGATCACAGAACTGGCGACTCTACTGGGGAAATTTTTAAAGTGGGGTGTACCTTAGGGTTAGTTCATAACTGTGTTTTCAATTGTATTGCTTTGCTTGCTTTAAATTGTGGGACTGTCTTGGGAGTTACATAGATCCTAACCCGGATCTGGGGATACCCTATTTAGGTAGCATAAGCTGTGAGGGACCTGTCCGGCATAGACCGACACGGGTGAAGCAGTGGCTACGTTGGTGTGGCACCTTGGTCTGTACCGATATCCCTTGTGTTGCAACGAGGAGAATATGGGTCTTCTAAGGAGTCATTAAGCACCAACAACCTTAGAACCTTAATTGACACAACTTGGCCATTAGAACAGTAGCAGTATGCTACGCCCATTGAGGCTAAACTCTCGTGATGGTTCTGGCCGCAAGAAAAGATTGCGATGCTGGAGTTATGACCGATTGAGGGTAGTCAATGATATTGGGATCCTCTAAGAACCCGGTTACTTTGATAGGACAAGTATGAACCAACAAACTGAAAGAGGGTAATACCTAGACCTCATGCTGGCCTAAACTCTAAGGGTTTCTCTTGTGTGACTTGTGTGCCTTCGTACTTGCCTACTTACATGCTTGTTAGCTGACACATGAACTACTTGCAGGTTTTGTTTATAGTCCTTAATTAGGACTCATAACAAGGTTTACCGAGTTTCTTGCAGCTTTTGTTTTAGTCCTTAATTGGGACTCATGACAGGTTTTACTTGAGTTTCTTGCAGGTTTTGGTTTGCAGTCCTTAATTGGGACTCATAACAGGGTTACTTACATTACCCCATGCATAACATAACGTCATACCATCGCATACATCCTAACCCATTTCAAGGATCTCAAGGGCTTGTGATGCAGGTCATGATGAATCAAACATCTAGCAAGGGGCAAAGAGGATTTATTTTCCTCTAGCCAAAGTTGTCAGGGGCTATGACCCACTTGATATGGTGAGCTCTGACTCTTGAAGAAGGTTCCCTTAACCAAGGTTGTTTGGAAATCAAAACCAGACATGATGACTAAAGTCAGGGGCTATGACCCACTTGATATGGTGAGCCTTTGACCCTTGGAAGAAAGACTCTCAACAAATATGAAGTTCTTTCAATCAAGCTACCGGATCCAAATGCTAACAAATTTTCTTGTTTACCCCGCGAGGTCCTTGAAAACATTACACGCATGTCATACTCATCATTGCATAACAGGTATCCTTGTTGCAGGTCACTTACCTTTCTCGTTGTTTATTTCAGCAATGGCTTCACAACAAGATAACCAGGACCTTCACGCTCAAGAGACTCAGTTCAGGGAAATCTTCCTAGGCCTATCCAAGGGGCAGGAAGAGTTGAGGACACTCCTCATGGGGAATCTGATCAGAAAGAGTCCCGAAGATGACAAGGACGAACAGCTGAAACGTCTACAAACCGAGGTAGACACATTGAAAACCCAGATGCTGGGGCAAAGGGCCCTCATTCAAGGTTTAGCTCAGGAGCAAGGAGAGCTGAGAGCCATGATCAACCAACTTCCTCAAGGCATGAAGCAACCAGCCCAACTCAGGGACCAGGTCATAGAACAGCTTCCAAGAAGGCAAAGGTCGGGTCCAATGAATAGACCTCTCCGAGTTGCTACTACTTCTCAGGTCTAACAACGACCACGCCAAGAACAGCGGGTTGATCAGAACAGGTCGGACGAGCCTAAGAGACAATTCACCTACATCAACATGTCATGGTCACGAGCTTTGCAGCACATGTTAAGGATGAACCTGATTGCGGTGATCAACCCTCCTGCAAATCCAAAGACTTCCTCTCCAAATTACAACCCAGAAGCAAGGTGCGCTTACCATTCTGGTAGCCCGGGGCACGATACTGAGGACTGCTGGGCACTGAAGTACAAGATTCAGAATATGATCGATGCTAAAGAGATCGAGTTCGAGCCCGCCGAGACTCCCAATGTGATCATTGCTCCCTTGTCAAAACATGGCTAGGATTGAGAAATTTTTGTTCATTAGAATCTTTCAAGTTGTAATTTTCTTTTGATTGTTCAAGCATTCCATTCATATCAAACGTTGTTATTTCATTAATGCATCGCATATGTCTGTTCTGAAACAATATATCGTATTCACTAAATGCAAATTATTTTCATATTTTTTTTCTGATGATCAACTCTTAAATGATAATTCTAAGCCTCTTGAGGGAGGATGACGAAAACGATACCGCTATCTTTACAGTATGCTTTTGAACAGACCCCGCTGATGAGGTACAGGCATTGTTTCAAATCCCTAAACACTGGAGATATAAGGAAGATAATCCCTCGTCAACCCCTCTGAGCCAAAGAAGTAGGAGTTTTTCTTTTCGAAATTTAAAACCCTTTATCATAACCTGGGGCAGGGTAGTCTCTCAGTTGATCCAAGTGCATAACGAATGGCACCAAAGAGGTCCTTACAAAAAAAAAAGAAGACAGTGATGGTTCCGAATAATCAATGAAGAAAGGCAGTCATTATATCTAAAAAATAAAAACCCAATAAGTCAAAACCCATGAAGGAGACTTACAAAACTGGGGCATCCCGCTGACTGTAATTCCAAAAAAGGAAACAGTTCAGGCAAAAAGAAAGGGATAACAAAAATCAGACAAGAAAGAGGTCTTACAAACCCTCAACAAAAAGGAATGACTGCCTATTCAAAATAAGTTATCAACATCCGAATCATCACCGGAAAATCAGAGCAAAGACTCAAACAAGGTCTAATGTATGATCAACTGAGTTTAGGTTTGGAGAACATCACGAAGAGTGGGTGGGTACAAATAATTTGAGCCTTTATCCTTTGTTTCTTAAACCGTGAACCAGGCCACGTTATAACCCTTAAAAGTCCTAGCTGAAGCATGGGTTAGTTCGAAAGCATATTGTTACGAAAGGTATCCTGACTCCTTAAGGCTTACGGTAAATATGGAGTTGACATCACATTTTACAAACATTCACTTGTTTTATGAAAAAGAATGCATTTTTAAAATCTTCAAGACAGACATGAGCTTTGCATTTTTAACATAACTTTGTTTGCATATGACTTTTTGTTTGAACAGCATAGAAATTCGCACGACGAATGCCTAATGAACAGAAGTACTTCCAATCAAGGGGCATGGCATGACTATTGTCTATTATCTGGGGCAATTCAGTCAAGCTTCGGAGAATCTCTCAAAAGGCCAACCAGCCTGGGGCAAATCTCCACCTGAGACACTTGGGGCATTGGACGTGAATTCCAGCAACGAATCTTGCCTGATCAAACATCTTCTGGTGGCATGGCAAAACACTTCTGACAGGGGCACCTCCCTGCATTCTGAGAGCGTGGACATAGTCGAAAAAATACTACGCACAATCAAAGACCCGCTAGGTTGACACACCTAGGCAAAAATAAGGGCTTCCCGGCGAACCAAAAGGGTTCGGGCAAAATGAGGGATGAAATGGAAAGAATTTGTACACCCGGCAAGTCGAAAACCTGAAAAGGCGGCTTGGGCAAAAATGGGTATCCCGGTGGACTGAAAACCCAAAAGGGCGGTTCAGGCAAAAGTTAGGGATCAAAGCGTACGACTATGTCCTGTCATCTTGTCACCTTCCTACCAGAAGAAGGTTTGTCCATCAACAACTATCAGCACTTCACAAGTCTTCCTCTCCCACCTCAGAAACAGGGGCAATAAAGAGTTGTCTAAGCAATCTGATTGTTCTGTCCTCCAAGGTATCAAGGTAGGTTCCGTTGAAGAACACAATCGATACAGTTCAATACTTCCCCAGGAGAGTCCAATCCAGTTTCCCCAAGAAAGTTGGAATCTATCTCACCAAGCAGTAAGCTTATCCCCAGTAGATTCTGGAAGCTTATCCCTCATAAAGCACGAACGCGTCTCCCGGCTGTATTCACAGAGTTATTTCCTTAACAGGATATAACTGGGTTATCCTCAGCCAAAAGCAACGGAAAGAGCGTCCTCGACGAAGTCTTCTTACCCCAGCGAAGTCTATCAACACTTCCAACACAACAATGGTATCCCCAGCAAGTTATTATCAACATTCCAGCAAAGTATCTCTCTCCCCACGGAGTATTGCTTCCCAGCAAGATCGTTAGAGTACTTTTTTTCCCCGCAGAATAATCCATTCGCCAAGTTTATTCCCCAACGGAGTTATCTTCTCCTACTGGTATTCTTGCAACTATCATCCCCAGCGGAAGCAAAATCTATTCTTCAACAGCAGCCCAGGAGTGACTTCCCGGCACTCGTCAAGGATTTATTTTCCTTAGACAAAAATACATTCATAAACATCATATCTTCACACATTATAGCATGCATATGCATCATACTACATGAATCTCATTAATTTTGAGGACATACAGTTCATGCATCATAATCTTGCATACAATTGATGTTTTGCCTTTTCAGGAAAAAGGTCAATACAAAGATGATTACTATCAACTATCGCAACTCTTTCTAGATATAGTTCAGATGTGAACCAGATATGGCGACGTTCTGATACTTCTTCCAGACTTTTTCTAGATATAGTTCAGATGTGAACCAGATATGGCAACATTCTGATACTTCTTCCAGACTTTTTCTAGATATAGTTCAGATGTGAACCAGATATGGCGACGTTCTGATACTTCTTCCAGATTTCCTTCTAGATATAGTTCAGATGTGAACCAGATATGGCGACGTTCTGATACTTCTTCCAGATTTCCTTCTAGATATAGTTCAGATGTGAACCAGATATGGCGACGTTCTGATACTTCTTCCAGATTTCCTTCTAGATATAGTTCAGATGTGAACCAGATATGGCGACGTTCTGATACTTCTTCCAGATTTCCTTCTAGATATAGTTCAGATGTGAACCAGATATGGCGACGTTCTGATACTTCTTCCAGATTTCCTTCTAGATATAGTTCAGATGTGAACCAGATATGGCGACGTTCTGATACTTCTTCCAGATTTCCTTCTAGATATAGTTCAGATGTGAACCAGATATGGCGACGTTCTGATACTGCTTCCAGATTTCCTTCTAGATATAGTTCAGATGTGAACCAGATATGGAAACGTTCTGATACTTCTTCCAGATTTCCTTACAGATATGGTTCGGATGTGACCCAGGCATGGCGACGTTCTGACACTTATTCCAGTTGAAGATTTCAAGACCTAGACCGGTTCAGTTAAATCGACTCCAAAGATTTCTTATCCAGTCCAAGGCCTTCTCTAGTCCAGTTAAATCGACCCCAAACAGATTTTCCTGATGAAGACTCAGTAGAAGACATCCAAGATTCTCTCAATGATTGCTATTGAGGTTGTAGTCGCCTATGGTTCTCTCCCCGATACTGCGGAGGTAGTAATCGTCCCCAGAATCTCTCAGCGTTCCTGTTGAGGTAGTAATCATCCAAGGTTCTCTCACCGTTCCTGTTGAGATAGTAACCATCCCTGGTTCATTCACCACCTTTTGAAGATCCAGATCCAGCTCTTGTAACCAGTCAGGACACATCCAACACAAAGAATCTGAAGACCAGCTCCTGTAACAGGTCAGGTACTCATTTTTCTTTTGCAGGTACGCAAGTTCTCGCTAAGGAATCTCTTACGCGATTGACACCCAGATGGCATCTATAAGTCCATCCACCTTCCACCATCTCTTAGCATGGCATCTATAAGCCCATCATCCTATCCATCAATCTCCAAATGGCATCTATAAGCCTATTCCTATCATCACACTGCTACTATGTGAGCGCAAATTTCTGGGCACTCTAGTGTTCAATCATCTTCCACCTTCGGATTACGAAAGGCACGTCAGCCAATCTGCATCCTCAGGTCTAAGAAGATTGAACAGGGGCAACTGTTGTACCCCAAAATTTGCCCTCCCATATTTATCAAAACATTTCAAGAAAAATTCACAAGTCCAACCTGGCGCGTCATATTCAGGTATTCTTTCGCCAAGATATCTCTGATAACGTATTCTCAAATTCAGGTTCGGCTCAAGAGTCAATTCTTTAAAGAAGGTATCCGAATGTGTGAGTTTTCTCGAAGAAATATGGTGAAAAAGTGTGCTGAAAGTGCAGTTTTTACGCGCTAAAAAATTCATAACTTGAAGATCGTGGCTCGTTTTGAACCCGTTCCGGTGGCCAAAATTCCGTCTTGACATTATCTATGTTTTCATCTCTCACGGATGGAAGCCAATTTCGATCATAAGGTCTTCAAAAATGTGGATTTATCAAGTATTTTCATACAGAAAATTTGTGACAGAAGTTTATTTGCGTCATGTTCAAAATATCATAACTTGGTCGATTTTCATCGTATCGAGCTGGTTCTGGCGCCAAAATTTCACAAATTGAGTTGGCTACATTTTCACAGAAGGTATTGAGTTCAAAAGGCATTCAAAAGGCCTTAATTTTTTGCTCAGAGTGCGTGACACGCCGAAAATCCTGAATGTTGAATATTATTTCATCTGAGCCGAAACTTCGAAAATTCATAACTCGGTCAATTTTTATCGGATTGGGCTCATATTTTTACACAAGGTCCCTGACTCGTAGATCTACAACTTTGCTTCAAAAGTCGAGACCGGATTATGCACCGATCAATACCAGTTTTTTATTGAAGAACGTGTCAGAGTCGACACTGGAGCCCAAAATAAGTTTGTCTGAGCTGAAACTTCAAAAATTCATAACTAATTCACCGTTTATCCGATTGAGTCGATTTTCAGAAAGGAGTTAGTTCCCGATGTCGGCTACATTTTGTTTTCACATTTCAACTTCAAAAAATGCACTTAAGTCCCTGCGATTTAGCCTGGAAAGTGACGAATTCAAGTGAATATTGGAGGCCCAATTGCACATTCAAAGCCCATTTGCTTTACCCTAATTTTCATTATATAATCACCTTCTTTTCACACAAACCGGAGAGAAAAAAAGAGAGAAAAAAAGAGAGAGAAAAAAAGAGAGAAAAAAAAGAGAAAAAAAAGAAGGAGGAAAAGAGAGAAAAAACCTTGCCACAACACTGTTAGAATATCAAACTCTTTCAAGAACCCTAAAACCTTGAAATCCTTATTACAAATCCCTCTCTCACTACAAACAAGCCATCACAGTTACAAACCAATACCTCACTACTTCTTCAGTAAAGATAAGGCTGGCTTGATCTCCATGATCCTAATTTTCCAGTAAGGCATAAAAGCATTCAGGTCACTAATTTTCCAGTAAGGGTAAGGTTGATTTGATCTCCATGATCAAAAAGGGTATAATCATTCATACATGTCATATTGTGCCTAAACATTAAATTTCTTCATATATTGGCTTTATTTGCATTTTATGATTTTATTTAATGTGTTTGTGAGATTCAACACTGCAGATTTAGACAGGATCCCAGATTCATTAAGGAACGTTGAGGCCAAAAGCCAAATGGCCAAAAGCCAAAAGCCAGATGGCCAAAGTAGAAAAACTTATGCATGACACCAATACATGGCGAGACAGACATCCTGAGAAGATTAAGGAACGTTGAGGCCAAAACGCAAATGGCCAAAAGCCAAAAGCCCAAATGGCCAAAGTAGAACAACTTATGCATGATGAAGCCATAACATAAATGGCCAAACCACTCCAATTCACCTCCAAAAAGGGGACAGAAACCCCCCAAGGTATTGTATTTTCTTTCTTTTCCTTATTTTATTTATTTCAATTATTTCTTTTTTTAATTAATTCCTTTAATTTAACTTATTTTCATAAAATATAAAAAATAGTAAAAAACAGAAAAGTCATAAAAATCAAAATATATTTATTTAATTAATATTTTTTGTAAATAAATTTCACTAATAATTAATTATTTATTTTTATAAATCAAAATTGCATGTAAATAATTAGATTAATTTTAGGTTTAATTTTAACATGTTTTTCTTAATAAATAAAAAAAATTAGAATTAGGGTTAATATTTTAATTTCATTTAATCTTTCTCATAAAAATACATAAAAAACATAAATACCAAAAACTCAAAAAAAAATAATAATTTCTTTTTTCTCTTTAATTTCATTAGTTTAATCATTTAATTTAATTTCATTAAAAAGGGTCCAACGCCCTCGTTTCAATTTTAATTCCTATTCGCGCATTTTTATTTATTTCCTTCTTTTAAATATTTATGTAACTCTCCCAAAGCCTTGTAAACTTAATTTCTCGCACTTTATTTTATTTCTTTGTTTACTTTCCGTCAAATCGGGTCCTGGATTTTAATTTTGGCGATGTGGACCCGCGCCTTTGTAATAGTTTAGAACTTTCAATTTCCGCATCTTTTTAACTATTAAATAAATGCATGCAAGAATGAATGACAATAAATAAAAACGAACGCGTAGACCACCTGACATGAACAAGATAAAAATAAATGAATCTGACACACAAATCACACACCACCCCTAGGGTACGCCTCACTGTTGCCTTGCCTCGAAAGGTGATCGTCGAGTAGAGGATGTCTTAGTAAGTCCTCATGATCCGGGAACCTGGCATGAGGGTAGCTTCTAAGGTGTCTTCCTATTGCTCTGGTGATCACCACGTCTCGAACCTTCGAATTGACCCGAACACCTCCAACGGTGGTGCTACCTACCTCTCAATGGTGGGATGACACTACTTTAAAGGACATCTACACAGACGAATTCCTTAGGGTAGGTAGGTTCTCTAGATACTTGCTCTAATTTCAAAACAAATTCAAAAATACTTTTCACACCAACACATTTTCAAAAAAGCTTTCGAAAGCATCTTTTCAAACACTCTTGAGGACTGATACAAGAGTCGAACTGAAATTTTCAAAGAAACTTTTTAAAACCCACAGTTGAAAAGCAAACAAACCATTTTTGAAAACACAATGAGCAAGTATCTAAGAGCCCATGGATAACCATGGATAGAAAGGGTGCTAACACCTTCCCTTTCTATAACCTACCTCCCGAACCGAGAGCAATCTCTTTAAGGAATTTTTCTGTGCTTTTGTCCTTTCCATTTGGAGAAAATAAAAGACGGTGGCGACTCTTGCTTCCGCGACATTTCGCGAACCAGCGTTAAACAGTCAGTTCCAGATCCACCGATCACAGCTTCGATTAAGCGTCCGGAACCTTTCGATCAGTTTTGGTTCACCAGGCTTCGATTAAGCGTCTGGAACCTTTCAATCAGGTTTGGTTCACCAGGCTTCGATTAAGCGTTTGGAACCTTTCGATCAGGTTTGGTTCACCAGTCTTTGGTTGAGCATTTGGAACTCTTCGATCAAGCTTTGGTCTGCAGGTCTTCGATTGAGCGCTGGACCCTCATTCGATCAAGTCAATATCACAATGCTTCGACTATGCACTAGATACTTCAGGATTACCTTCGACTCACCAGGCAAGAAGCTCATTCGAAGAACATGTAAATGACTCATTCGAAGAATCACTCAGAAGGCCCATTAGAAAGGTACACAAGAAGTCCATTCGAAGGATGCTGTGCAAGACCCTTTGACTAACAACACAAGACCCTTCGATTAGCATGAACGAGACCTTTCAATTGGCCTGTTAACAGTGTCTTTCGATTGAAGTTTCAATTAGTACCCTTCGAATGGTATATGGATAAATGCCCTTCGAATGGCATTTCAGTGCAGAATTTCCCTGAATAAGAACATCAGAATGAAATGATTTTCGAATGGCATTTCAGTGCAGAGTTTCTCTCAACCTAAGATAATCTGATAAAGGAAGTTCTGAACACTTCGAATCAGAACTTAGACTCATCACAAGGCCAAGGGCTGGTCGAGGTTGTCTAATAAGGAATAGATTCGAATGGGGACTTTGAAGCAATCGAAACTGGCAAAGAAGGCAAAATCGAAGGGGTAAGTCAGTTTTTGATTTCCATCAAGTTGGAGGCCCAAACAACTCAGAGCAAGCTTGCAGAAACGCATGATTGAATCAAATTTGGCAAGTTTTCATGAAGATCAAATCAAATCTCTCCACCATAATGGACCAAGATTTGATACACATTTGTTAACCTAATTTCTTTGCCTATATAAACCTGCTGCTCATAAACAAATCACACACGAAAAACCCTTGCAGAAAGACACGTGAAAAACACCTACACAAACTCTGCAGAAACGGTGCCCCAACCTTGAAAAGAAAAGCTTGAAAAGTGGTGATCAGGTTTTGGTTTGGAGGCAGATTCCGACCCAAAGAAAGACGCAACTCTCTTGCCATCAACCTCCTGAAGCGAGGCCAATCAAAAACCAAGCTTTTCATCATCTAAATCGCAATGTAAGTGTTCTAGAAAACGCCTCTGAACATGAAATCGAAAACATCCATGCTTGCATCTTTTCTTTAAAATATTGACATATTTGTGATTGTTACTTGATTTAGAATGTTTTGGCATTATCCAATTTAATTTTCATGGCTTCTAACCCCATATATAGAACCTAGGGTTCTGGTTCTGGTTTTTTAGGCGTTTATGTCACAGGAAAAATCAGCGCGAACCATGGTTACAGGGATGACCAGGAGTAAGAGACGAGTACGTGGGCACTCTTAGATTTTATTTTCATGGCCTAGGAGAAACGTTCGAACCACCCCACGAAACTTCCTGCAGAACAAAATCTGCAGGTAAACGAACCAGGCTATTGTGAGGAAGATGATAACGTGGCTGGGCGTGATTGGTTCGTTTGAACCAATTGCGCGTCTTTTTATTTTTTAGGCCAAGCATAATTATTGTTTGATATAATATTTATGTTCTATTTAACTAACGAATGAAGCAGATTGGACGAGTTGGCAAGCACGCTATGGCAAAACCCCTTTGGACCTGGGTTCGAATCCCAGGTCCCCCCAAAACTTTGTTACATTTTTCTACAGGTGCTCAGATGCAGCGCTCCAGGCAGGGAGCATCATACACCTCCAGATCTCACGCGCCAGGTGGTCACAGATCCAGATCTTGTGGTCCAGGATGAGGTTCACCATGAACCTTGGCCAACGAATTCCCAGGCAATCTGAAAGTCCAACAGGCTGGACGTTTGGGCTTAGAAACTGCAATTCATACTCCCTTTTCGAGCCCAGCACCCCTGAGTTTGTTTTCCTTATTTTTTTTTCTTTTCACTGTTTTTTATTTTATCACCATAATTAATTAATTAACTCTTTTTTTCATAAAAAAATCAGAAACAACAAAAATACTTTTATTTTAATTTCATTACTTATTTTTGTAAATAAATTGTGACCAATTAATTTAGTTTTAATTAGGTTTAATTTTAACAAATTTGCATTAAATTAAAATTGAGTTAGAATTAGGATTTTATTAACTTTTTTAATCACTCCAATTTTACTGCCTTAATTAAAATAAAACTCAAAAAACACCTTTTCTTTAAATCCATTATTAATTTAGACTTGATTCTTAATTCAAAAAAAGACCAAAAACATGCTTTCTTCAAAAAGGGTCAAAACCCTAAAGGACAATCTGATTCAAATTTTCTCGCGCGTATTATTTTGATCCATATATTGTAATTGCTCCGAGGATGTAATAGTTTTAACTTAGGATTTTTTATTTATCGCGTTTATTTATTTAATTTCCGTATTTACTTTTAAGGGTTTATTTTTGGCGATGTAAATACCCGACATCTTGTAATAGCTTAGTTTTATTTTCCGCAACCACTAATTGCTAGATGTATGCTAACTAGGCTATGCATGACAAGATCTATCTTAAATTAAAATCAACGTAGCTCACTGTGATCGGTGGATCTGGAACTGACTGTTTAAAGCTGGTTCGCGAAATGTCGCGGAAGCAAGAGTCGCCACCGTCTTTTATTTTCTCCAAATGGAAAGGACAAAAGCACAGAAAAATTCCTTAAAGAGATTGCTCTCGGTTCAGGAGGTAGATTATAGAAAGGGAAGGTGTTAGCACCCTTTCTATCCATGGTTATCCATGGGCTCTTAGATACTTGCTCATTGTGTTTTCAAAAGGTTTGCTCGCTTTTCAACTGTGGGTTTTAAAAAGTTTCTTTGAAATTTTCAGTTCGACTCTTGTATCGGTCCTCAAGAGTGTTTGAAAAATGCTTTCGAAAGCTTTTTGAAAATGTGTTGGTGTGAAAAGTATTTTTGATTTGTTTTGTTTTGAAATTAGAGCAAGTATCTACGAGAACCTACCTACCCTAAGGAATTCGTCTGTGTAAATGTCCTTTAAAGTAGTGCCATCCCACCATTGAGAGGTAGGTAGCACCACCGTTGGAGGTGTTCGGGTCAATTCGAAGGTTCGGGACATGGTGATCACCGGAGCAATGGGAAGACACCTTAGAAGCTACCCTCATGCCAGGTTCCCGGATCATGAGGACTTACTAAGACATCCTCTACTCGACGATCACCTTTCGAGGCAAGGCAACAGTGAGGCGTACCCTAGGGGTGGTGTGTGATTTGTGTGTCAGATTCGGATATTTTATCTTGTCATGTTATGAGTGAGCTACGCGTTTGTTTTTATTTAAGGCCATTCATTCTTGCATGCATTTGTTAACAGTTAAAAATTGCGAGAAAGGTAAAGTTCTAAACTATTACAAAAGGCGCGGGTCCACATCGCCAAAATGTCCAAGACCCGATTTGACAGAAAATAAAGAAATAACTAAAATAAAAGTGCGAAAGATTTAATTTACAAGGCCTTGAGAGAGGTACATAAATATTATACAAAAAAAGAAATAAATATGCGAATTGAAATGAAATTAGAAACGAGGGCGTTGGACCCTTTTTAATTAAATTAAATTAAACGATTATATTAATTGAAATTAAAAAAAGGAAATTGTTTTTGGTATTTTTTTGTATTTTATGATTTTAATGAAAAAAAGAATTAAAATAAAATACTAACCCTAATTCTCGTTGTTTTTTAGTTTATTAAGAAAGAATTAAATTTTAACCTAATATTAACCTAATTATTTACATGCAAATCTTGATTTATAAAAATAATAGGAAATATTTAATTATTATGAAAGAAAAGAAAAAAAAGATAAAAAATCAATTAAACCCTAGTTCTACCAATTTTAAATTAATTAAGAAAATATTAAGATTTACTCCTAAATTAAAACTAATTAATTAATAAAGGTTTTATTTACAAAAAATATTAATTAAATAAATATATTTTAATTTCGTCCTTTCTGATTTTTTTTCTGTGTTTTTATGTTTTTTATGAAAATAATTAAATTAAAGGAATTAATAAAGAAGAATAATAATTGAAATAAAAAAAGAATGAAAAAAAGTATTGCAAACCTCAGGGGGGTGTTGTCCCCAGTTGTGAGGTGAAGCCCAGTAATTTAGGGCCCAATTATCCCTGGCTTGGTGGACTTTCCAGGATAGCGTGTAGCCTCTTTGACTCCAGCCCATGATGCTCCTCCAATTATAGCCTTGGGGATTGCTCTTAGCATACGCGTGGCAGGCTGGATGGTGGGCTACATGGTAAACTCCTTGTATTGAAACTGCATAGGATAATAATTGAAAGAAAAATAATATGAAAGGGTGGGGACCTGGGATCGAACCCAGGTCCTGAAGGTCATCCACACAATTGCTTGCCACTGAGCCATCTAGCGCGTTTTGTACATATAATAAAAGATAAACAATATAAAATAAAAACAATGGTTAGTTGAATTCCAGCGCGAAATTTCAAATGGCCCTATCATGCTTTGACACTTCATCATCTCCTTCGCTTGGCTTTTTTTTTTTTGAAACAAAACATCATTAGCAACGGTTTTGGAACTGTCCCCTTATACCCCATATTAAAAAATAGCGATTAGCTCAGGGTGGCTCATAAATTGAGCGCGACCCCATCACTGAGTTTGTATGAAGGTCCTGATTTTGATGGTCTGGGTCTTGTGCTCCAATTTTTCTGGATAAGAGAATCCCTAATTTTGCAAGTCTGAAAACCTAGGATGCTTTAATGGCGATTTCGCGTGTGAGTGATAAAAATACAATTAAATTACACAGTTAGCCTTAGAATGACATAATAAGCACAAATCCAATATTAGAATTCACAAATAATGCATGAATGATGTTTCAAGAAAACTGAAAAAAGCTTGAACCGGCCATGGCCGTGCTACCTATTCCTTGTGTTAGGGGCGATGATTTTGATCTGTATGCGTTCCTTGAACTCTCAGCAAGCCAATGGAATAAGTATTGAGGCTTGAATCGACCTGCAAGTGTGTTTTCAGTTTTGAGTTTTCAAGCAAAAAGTTCAAGTTTCTTTCTTGGTATGTGGCGCAGCTTGGAGGTTACCAGGCATTAGGTCTTGATCAAGCTTATGTATGGAATCAATTAGGGTTAAAATTTGATCCAAAAAACCTTTGCATTGATTGAATAATATTTGGTTTTCAAGGCAAAATATTTTCTAATCTTTTCATGCAAACTTAGTCCAAATCATGACCAATTATCTCCAATTCTTTCCTAATCTGACTTGCACAAAATCTTGGAGATATTATATGCACAAAAAGATTGAAAAACCTAGGTTTAACATTTTTCATGTATTTTAATTAATTTAAATGAATTATTAATAATAAAAATCCAAATAAATAAATAAAAATGAAGAAAAACTTCCCTTTGGGCCAAGTGGTCGTTCACATGCCTTGGATAATGAATTGTGGAAGAAAAAGAGGCCCATTAGCAATTTTAGGTCATTTGAATCAATGTTGACTTTTCAAAATATCCAAAAATTTCCCAACTTCCACAAGGCATAACTTGCTCAATTTTTAATCTTTGCTCATGTTCTTGGACATTTTGGAAAGTTCTTTGAGTCCTCTAACCAATGTCTTTGGTCCCATGTCATTTTGCTTTACCAATCTCAAGTTATGGCCTTTGACTTAAAGTCCCTTTTTGTTGACTTTTGAAAATGACCTATAATGTTGAAATTGATAACTTTTTGTGAGAGCATTTCTTAGACTTGAAGTGTGAAGAGGAGTTGTAGGAAATGTCTTTCTCTTAAAAATGAGCTTTGGATGGAATTTTTCTGATAATCCATGTGAAAGTTATGCCCTGGTCAATTTACAGTTGACTTTTTCAACTGTCCAAATAAGGAAACTTTTGCATCTTGATGATTTTTGAGCCAAGCTTTGAGAATCATGATCAAGCATTGATAAAATGATGTTTGTGGCTTCAAAATGAGATGTTGACCAAAAACTTGAACTTTTGACTGTCAAATGACCATTTTGCCCCTACAGTTGACTGTAGTGCAATTAGGGTTTTGACTATGCAATTTTGTGCTGAAAGTCTTGACACTTGGTATGAGGATGCTTGACCATATTTATAGGCATGTGGGACTTGATTGGACCCTTGGAAACTTCATTTACTTTGTCAGAACTAAAACCCTAATTTTGACTGTTTAGGAGGCCCTTGCACTGTGCAATCCTTGGGGAGATTTTGAAGCTTGACTTGGCAATTCCTTGAAGAATATGGGAGGGCAAATTTTGGGGTACAACAGTTGCCCCTGTTCAATCTTCTTAGACCTGAGGATACAGATTGGCTGACGTGCCTTTCGTAATCCGAAGGTGGAAGATGATTGAACACTAGAGTGCCCAGAAATTTGCGCTCACATCGTAGCAGTGATGGTGGGAATGGGCTTATAGATGCCATTTAGAGATTGATGGATATGTGGATGGGCTTATAGATGCCATCTGGATGTCAATCGCATAAGAGATTCCTTAGCGAGAACTTGCATACCTGCAAAAAAGAAAATGATTACCTGACCTGTTACGGGAGCTGGTCTTCAAGTTCTTTGTGTAGATGTATCCTGACTGGTTACAAGAGCTGGATCTGGAGCTTCAAACGGCGATGAATGAACCAGGGATGGTTACTACCTCAACAGGAACGGTGAGAGAACCTTGGGTGACTTTAACTTCAACAGCAATTGTTGAGAAAATCTTGGGATTACCATCTCCGCAGGATCGGGGAGAGAACCATAGGCGACTACAACCTCAACAGCAAACATTGAGAGAATCTTGATGGGAATTATCATCTCCGCAGTATCGGGGAGAGAACCGTAGGCGATTACAACCTCAATAGCAATTATTGGGAAAACCTTGGGTGGAATTATCATCTCCGCAGTATCGGGGAGAGAACCATAGGCGATTACGACCTCAATAGCAAATATTGGGAAAACCTTGGATGGAATTATCATCTCCGCAGGATCGGGGAGAGAACCATAGGCGATTACAACCTCAATAGCAATCATTGAGAAAAACCTTAGATGGAATTATCATCTCCGCAGTATCGGGGAGAGAACCGTAGGCGATTACAACCTCAATAGCAATTATTGGGAAAACCTTGGGTGGAATTATCATCTCCGCAGTATCGGGGAGAGAACCGTAGGCGATTACAACCTCAATAGAAATTATTGGGAAAACCTTGGGTGGAATTATCATCTCCGCAGTATCGGGGAGAGAACCATAGGCGATTACGACCTC
This sequence comes from Vicia faba, assembly GCA_948472305.1. Classification (NCBI taxonomy): domain Eukaryota; kingdom Viridiplantae; phylum Streptophyta; class Magnoliopsida; order Fabales; family Fabaceae; genus Vicia; species Vicia faba. The sequence goes on from OX451738.1 coordinate 262,897,653, forward strand.
AATAGCAAATATTGGGAAAACCTTGGATGGAATTATCATCTCCGCAGGATCGGGGAGAGAACCATAGGCGATTACAACCTCAATAGCAATCATTGAGAAAAACCTTAGATGGAATTATCATCTCCGCAGTATCGGGGAGAGAACCATAGGCGATTACAACCTCAATAGAAAATATTGGGAAAACCTTGGATGGAATTATCATCTCCGCAGGATCGGGGAGAGAACCATAGGCGACTACAACCTCAACAGCAAACATTGAGAGAATCTTGGTGGGAATTATCATCTCCGCAGTATCGGGGAGAGAACCGTAGGCGATTACAACCTCAATAGCAATTATTGGGAAAACCTTGGGTGGAATTATCATCTCCGCAGTATCGGGGAGAGAACCATAGGCGATTACGACCTCAATAGCAAATATTGGGAAAACCTTGGATGGAATTATCATCTCCGCAGGATCGGGGAGAGAACCATGGGCGATTACAACCTCAATAGCAATCATTGAGAAAAACCTTAGATGGAATTATCATCTCTGCAGTATCGGGGAGAGAACCGTAGGCGATTACAACCTCAATAGCAATTATTGGGAAAACCTTGGATGGAATTATCATCTCTGCAGGATCGGGGAGAGAACCATAGGCGATTACAACCTCAATAGCAATCATTGAGAAAAACCTTAGATGGAATTATCATCTCCGCAGTATCGGGGAGAGAACCATAGGCGATTACAACCTCAATAGCAATTATTGGGAAAACCTTGGATGGAATTATCATCTCTGCAGGATTGGGGAGAGAACCATAGGCGATTACAACCTCAATAGCAATTATTGGGAAAACCTTGGATAACTTCTACTGAGTCTTCATCAGAAAAATCTGTTTGGGGTCGATTTAACTGGACTAGAGAAGGCCTTGGACTGGATAAGAAATCTTTGGAGTCGATTTAACTGAACCGGTCTAGGTCTTGAAATATGATTGAGAATTTAACTGAATCTTTCCTGAAAGGTAAAGGTCAGTCATATGCAATGCATGATATGGACCAAGCAATGATGTTCTCAACATAAATGAGATTTGTAAGATATGATGCGTCTATGCATGCTATAATGATGTATGGAAGTACGATGTTTATGAATGTATGTCTTCGTCTTAGGAAAGTAAATCCTTGACGGGTGCCGGGAAGTCACATCCTGGGCTGAGATTGAAGAATAGATTTTGCTTCCGCTGGGGATGATAATTGCAAGAATACTGGTAGGAGGAGATGACTCTGTTGGGGGATAAACTTGGCGAATGGAATAACTCTGTGGGGAGGAAAGTACTCTAACGATCTTGCTGGGAAGCAATACTCTGTGGGGAGAGAGGTACTTTGCTGAGTTGTTGATGATAACTTACTGGGGATACCATTGTTGAGTTGGAAGTGTTAGTATACTTCGCTGGGGATAAGAAGACTTCGTCGAGGATGCTCTTTCCGTGGTTTTTGGCTGAGGATAACCCAGTTATATCCTGGTAAGGAAATAACTCTTTAAATAAAGCCGGGCAACGCGTTCGTGCTCTGCGAGGATAAGCTTCCAGAATCTACTGGGGATAAGCTTACTGCTTGGGGAGATGAATTCCAACTTTCCTGGGGATACTGGATTGGATTCTCCTGGGGAAGTTTTGAACTGCGGGGGAAGTGATTCCTTTGAATATTTGATATACCGCCGGGGAACAATCTTTAGACCAAGATTGCCGGGGATGCTTGTTAAGAATACATATGCTGCTGGGGAATGTTGAGATCTGCGGGAGGATACCCAACTTCCTTAAGGTTTGATAGTAGCTTTGCTTGAGGAGAGTGTACTGTCTTGCTGACTTACTCTCTGGGGAATTGGGATATCGGGTTGTGTTCTTTAGCTGAACCTATCTTGATACCTTAGTGGATAGAACAATTAGATTGCGTAGACAACCCTTTTGTTGCCCCTGTTTCTAATGTTACCTGTAATTAATCCTTTGTTTCGTATGCAAATATTCATGAGTTAGAAAATTATTGTCAATGCATATATCACAAATTGAACCTTGGACGTTCTTCGCAAAACAAAACAGAAAAGGAAAAACAATTGGCACTTTTTAACTGAAAAATATATTTATATTGATTTTTTGAATGGCCTGTAAATAGGCGTTTTGTGTACAAGAGGCTGACGTCCTAGTAAGAGAACGCCGCCGAACAAAAGAGTTTATACAAGTGTCGTACAAGAGAACATAAAACAGCTGTGTGAAATGAACGATCCCACTGGGTTTCAATTCTGCTATTGCCGTTATAACTCCGAGCGTCTCATCACTTGATGACCTTGGTTGAAGATGAAGCTGACTGATCGATGCCGTCTGAACTTGATGTAGATACCGGATTCTGGATGCAAGGTGATCCAATGAGACATAGTATTACGCTTTTATCCCTAACTTTTGCCTGGACCGCCCTTTCGGGTTTTCAGTCCACCGGGATACCCATTTTTGCCCAAGCCGCCTTTTCAGGTTTTCGACTTGCCGGGTGTACAGTTTTTTTCATTTCATCCCTTCATTTTGCCCGAACCCTTTTGGTTCGCCGGGAAGCCCTAATTTTTGCCTAGGCATGTCAGCCTAGCGGGTCTTTTTTCATGCGTAGTATCTTTTTACTATGTCTGCATTGGCGGGGTGAGGAAGGTCGTCACCATCCATGTTGGTTAAGATCATGGCTCCTCCTGAGAACACACGTTTAACCACAAATGGTCCTTCGTACGTAGGGGTCCATTTGCCCCTTGGATCACTCTGAGGAAGGATGATTCGCTTGATTACCAGATCCCCAACTTGATATTCCTGTGGTCTGACCTTTTTGTTAAATGCCCTGATCATCCGTTTTTGGTACGTCTGACCATGACAGATAGCAACAAGTCTCTTTTCATCAATAAGATTTAACTGATCAAGTCGTGTCTGGATCCAATCATCTTCGTTCAGATTTGCATCCTTCATTATCCGGAGAGAAGGTATTTGCACTTCGATCGGTAAGACTGCCTCCATACCATAAACCAAAGAGAAAGGAGTTACCCCGGTTGACGTCCTGGCTGAGGTACGGTATCCATGTAGAGCGAACGGTAACATCTCGTGCCAATCTTTGTAAGTCACTGTCATCTTTTGCACGATTTTCTTGATATTTTTATTTGCTGCCTCTACAGCCCCATTCATCTTCGGTCTGTAAGGAGAAGAATTGTGGTGCTGTTTCTTGAACTGCTCGCAGAGCTCAGTGATCATCTTATTATTCAGATTGGTACCGTTGTCTATAATAATTCTCTCTGGGACACCGTACCGACAGATCAGATTATGCCGAATGAACCGTGCCACAACAGTCTTGGTTACCATAGCATAGGACGCTGCTTCGACCCACTTTGTAAAATAATCAATTGCCACTAGGATGAAGCGATGCCCATTAGATGCCATAGGTTTAATCTCACCGATCATATCTATGCCCCACATTGCAAACGGCCAAGGCGCAGTCAGAACATTCAAAGGAACTGGAGGAACATGCACCTTGTCTGCATAAATCTGGCACTTATGGCATGTCCTGGAATGTTGGTAGCAGTCAGCTTCCATTGTGGACCAGTAATACCCTGCCCGAAGGATCTTCTTTACCATTGTATGTCCGCTGGAATGTGTACCAAAGGTCCCTTCATGTAGCTCTTCCATGATCCTTTCTGCTTCAGTCTTATCCACACAACGCAGTAAGGTTGAATCATGGTTTCGCTTGTACAGGATGCCGTTGCTAAGGAAGAACTTTGCCGCGAACCGTCTCAGGAATTTCTTATCATTGACAGAGGCACCTTCAGGGTATTCCTGAGCTTCCAAATACCTCTTCACTTCATGGTACCAAGGCTTCTCAGTCACCAATTCAGTCTCGAGATCACAATAGTATGCCGGTTCGTCCAGTTTCCAGATGATGATCCGGGGAGCCTCATTATCCCATTTTACCTTGAACATAGAAGACATTGTAGCTAACACGTCCGCCAACTGATTCTCTTATCTTGGAAAGTGTTCAAAGGTTATCTTCGTAAAGTGGGGGATCAAGGTCAACACACATTCTCGGTAAGGGATAAGATTCGGATGTTTCGTATCCCACTCTCCTTTGATCTGATTGATCACAAGAGCGGAATCTCCGAAGACACTCAGAAACTTGATCCTTAGGTCGATCGCAGCTTGAAGACCCATGATGCACGCCTCATACTCCGCCATGTTGTTGGTACAGTTGAAACATAGCCGGGCAGTGAGCGGAGTATGAGTGCCTTGCGGTGATATGATTATGGCGCCGATACCGTTTCCCAAAGCGTTGGAGGCTCCGTCAAAGTGAATAGACCATCGGGATCCTTCCTCAGGTCCTTCATCCGGTCCGGGTACTTCACAATCAGTTACTATCATGATGCTTTCATCCGGAAACTCGAAGTTCATTGACTGATAGTCATCTACGGCCTGATGTGCCAAGTGGTCTGCCAGTACACTTCCCTGGATGGCTTTCTGGGTTGTGTATTGAATGTCGTATTCCGTCAAGATCATTTTCCATCTTGCTATTCTCCCAGACAGAGCAGGCTTTTCGAATATATACTTTATAGGATCCATCTTTGAGATCAACAAGGTAGTGTGAGTCAGCATATACTGTCTTAGCCGGTGAGCAGCCCATACCAAAGCGCAACAAGTTTTCTCAAGCAGTGAGTATCGGGTCTCACAGTTGGTAAACTTTTTGCTAAGGTAATAAATGGCATGCTCTTTTCGGCCAGACTCGTCATGCTGCCCCAGCACGCACCCCATTGAATTGTCAAGCACTGTCAGGTATAATATCAGAGGTCTCCCTTCAACCGGTGGCATAAGGATAGGTGGTTCTTGGAGATACTCTTTGATTCTGTCAAAAGCAGCCTGACATTCATCATTCCAACGTACTACCTGATCTTTCTTCAGCAGCTTGAAGATTGGTTCACAGGTAGCGGTTAGATGCGAGATGAACCGAGCAATGTAATTCAGGCGTCCTAAAAAGCCTCTGACCTCTTTCTCTGTCCTAGGAACTGGCATCTCTTGAATAGCTTTCACCTTGGCAGGGTCCACTTAAATACCCTTATCACTTACCACGAAGCCTAGCAACTTTCCAGATCTTACCCCGAAGGTGCACTTGTTCGGGTTCAACCTCAGCTTGTATAGTTTCAACCGGTCAAACAACTTCTGCAGATGATCTAGGTGTTCTTCCTCAGTCTGGGACCTTGCGATCATGTCGTCAACATACACTTCTATCTCATGATGGATCATGTCATGAAATAAAGCAACCATGGCACGTTGGTAGGTTGCCCCAGCATTATTTAGTCCAAAAGGCATGACCTTGTAGCAGAAGGTGCCCCACTGAGTAACAAAGGTAGTCTTCTCCATGTCTTCAGGTGCCATCTTGATCTGATTGTAACCTGAAAAACCATCCATGAAAGAGAACACCCTATGCTGAGCAGTATTATCCACAAGGACATCAATGTGAGGTAGAGGGAAGTCATCCTTGGGGCTGGCCCTGTTCAGATCCCTGTAGTCGACACACATTCTGACCTTACCGTCCTTCTTCGGTACCGGCACCACATTAGCAACCCACTGAGGGTAAGAAGTCACTGCAAGAAACCCGGCATCAAACTGCTTCTTAACCTCGGCTTTGATCTTCTCAGACATCTCTGGACGCATACGGCGGACCTTTTGCTTCACTGGAGGGCAGTCTTCCTTAGTAGGCAAGTGATGGACCACAATATCAGTGTCCAAACCGGGCATGTCTTCGTAGGACCAGGCAAAGATCTCCATATAATCATGTAGCATCTTAGTCAACCGTTGCTTCACGCTGAGCTCTAGGTTGGCACCAATCTTTACCTCTTTCCTGTCTGCCTCAGTACCCAAGTTTATTATTTCCACCGGCTCTTCATGTGGTTGAATTGCCCTCTCTTCCTGAAGTAACAGTCTTGCAAGCTCGCCAGGCACTTCGCAATCATCTTCACCTTCGTCTTCGGCTAAGTTGATCGGATTTTCGAAGTCATAACTGGCAGTAGCAGAGTCGTTACCAGTGAGATCCAGAGTGGATTGAAACCTGTATGAGTGAGTGTGTGTAAATACAGCTGTTTTGAAAAATATGTAAAGAAAGGAAAGACAGAAAAGGAGCATAAGATTTGTAATGCGAGAAAACGTCTAAGATTTTCATTTATGATATATGAAATGACAATTTATATGCCCTCACAAATGAAACCACGGCGCCTCGGGTAAGACGCCGGGCCATAGAGTTTATTTATTGTTTATTACAAATAACAAAACAAAGAAGTTTATTACTGCGTAACAAAAGTAACAGGAGTATGGTCTTTGACAATCCAATTGGTCAATCCGCCTTCAGTCGTCGGGTAGATCCAGCTATTGAATTCAGCTTCGTCCACTTCATTGTCCTCCCCAACAACATTCACTCCTAGATTTGTAATGAGCACAGGAGGTCTTCTGATCTTCGCCTTCCGCATAGCCTTCTGACCCTCTTTTTGAACCACAGCCCGGGCATCCTTCAGGGAAGCCATCTTCAAGGGAACATCCTCTTCGACCGCTGTTTCTGCTGCTGCTGAAATTGGAAGCACCTCCTCGAAATGCTGAAAGGGGGTTTCAATAAACTCCCCGTCCATCTCAATGTATCTGAAGGAATTCAAGTGGCTCACCATATACTCCTCCTCTCCTTGCACAGTGACGATCTTCCCACTGACGGGGTATTTCAGCTTCTGGTGCAAGGTAGAGGTCACTGCCCCAACTTTATGGATCCAAGGTCGACCCAGTAGACAAGAGTACGATGGACGGATGTCCATCACATAAAAAGTAGAGTCAAACACCTGAGAGCCCACACGAATGGGAATGTCAACCTCTCCATGAACCATCCTTTTTGAACCGTCAAAGGCCCTGACGATGATATTGCTGGGTTTTAATTCCAGGCCTTCACAATCCAGACGGTCTAAAGCCTTCTTTGGTAGAACATTCAAGGAAGAACCAGTATCCACCAACACGTGTGCCAGAGTAGTGCCCCTGCATTCGATAGAGACATGAAGAGCATCATTGTGGTCTCTTCCCTTCGCAGTCATGTCTGCGTCTGAGAAACCCAAGCCATTGTCCGCTGTCAGATTTGCTACGCAATCAGTGAACTGGACTGCAGATGTTTCCTGTGGCACATGGGCCGTCTTGAGAAATGAGATCAAGGCCTTAGCATGGGCCTCGGAGCATAGCAATAAGGAGAGCATGGAGATCTTGGAGGGCGTATGCCCCAGCTGTTCGACAACATTAAAGTCACTCTTCTTTATTATTTTCAGTATTTCCTCCATTTCTTGTTGGGAGGCCTCAGCATTTATAGGTATCGGTGCCTCCATTCGGGCAGGCTCATCTTCAACTCCTTTGCCCCGAGCATTGGATGACTCGGCAGCAGGGGAAACAACTTGGTCAGTAACAGGAACATGTACACTTGTAGGTGTTATAAGGAGGGGTCTTCGAGCAGCGGGCGGTGCAATGTCAGGCGAGAAGAGCCTGCCACTGCGGGTAACCTTGGCTGGGCCAGTGATATCGCAGATACTGGCGCCAGTGTTGAACTCTTGTTTGATCCCATTCACATATACGTCTGCCCCATAATGCCAGGGGACAGCTTTATCAGATACATAGGGGAGAGGCCCCGGAACAGTAATAACCACAGGTGCGACAGTCATGATTTGAACAGGCTTCTTCGGGAGAGCCTTGACTGGATTATTGAAGATGGTAACCACATAAACTTCTTCTACCGGAACCAACTGAACAGCAGACTTCTTAAACAGAATCTCCTTGCTATCCATTAGGCTTTGGATACCTAATTTCAGCAAGGGACAACCAGATAGGGAAACAGCACAGAACAGGCAACCCTCACTACAACCCGGAAATAAACCGGCCAGCAGCAGGTTCCTCTTGACAGTCTTCAGAGGGGTAGCTAGGTCATCCACAGAAACAACGTAAGCATCTTCATCAACAGCATTTACCCCATGTTGAGGCATAGGAGCAGTAACCACATTCGACCTCTCAGGCGCTTCGAACTGTATCTCCTTCGCGTCGATAAGGTCTTGCACCTTATTCCTTAATGCCCAACAGTCATCAGTGGAATGCCCCGGGCTATCAAAATGGTACGCACAGCGGGCATTTGGGTTGTATTTCGGAGAGGCAGTGTTTACACCTTTGGGGGCCTCTCTGACAGTCACTAGGTTGGTGGATAGTAACTGCGGCAAGATTTGGGATAGGGTCATGCTCAAACGGGTAAACTCTCTCCGGGGTCTTTCAGCCCTTTGAGGATTGGTTGGCCGAGGAGCGGCAGCAGGCTTGGCAATCATTACCGCACTGACAGATTGGCGCCGCTCATATTTCTCTTGTCTTCTGGAGCCATATACAGCACTAGCCTCCTTTTTGAAGGGTTTCTTCTCAGAACTAGACGATGCACCCTTCGGAATCTTTCCAGACTTTAACCCAGCCTCAATTCTCTCTCTAGTCAGAATCAGATCAGTGAACCCTGCAGACGAATTCCCGATAAGATGGTTGAAAAATGGCCCAGATAGGGTCCCCAAGAACATGTCTACCAACTCCCGATCAGTCAACGGAGGCTGCACCCTGCCAGCCAGATCCCTCCACTTCTGAGCGTACTCCTTAAAACCTTCACTTGAACCTAGCGACATACCCTGGAGTTGGGTACGCGTAGGGGCAAGGTCGGCATTATACTGATACTGCTTATAGAAAGCAGTAGCCAACTCCTCCCAGTTACGAACCTTGGTCCCATCTAGCTGATAGAACCATTCGAGATGAGTCCCTGAAAGACTCTCCTGGAAGAAGTGGATCCACAAATTCTTATCCGCTGAGTACGGTTGAATCTTCCGAACATAGGACCTGAGATGTAGCTTGGGACAAGACGCCCCGTCGTACTTAGTGAAAGATGGTGCTTTGAGTTTACGGGGAATGATTACACCAGTAGACAAACCCAGATCTCCAAAATCCAACCCAGGTACCTGTTGTATCTCCATAGCATTCAACCTGTCCTCCAGTTGTTTGTATCGGTCTTCTGCCGGAGGATACTGCTCTTCATCAAAATCAGTCTCGTTGTCAGAGACTACCAGACTAGGACCTTTTTCCGCTTGAGGAGTACTCTTGCCAATAGAAGAACCAGCCTCTTCATTTTGCAGAGTATTGCCAAACCTTCGGCCCGAGTTGAACAAAACAGTTCTTCTATTCTTCTTCTTTTCCTTCTTCAAGAGCAGAGCCTTCAGCTCTTCTTGGCCCTGAGCCAAACCCATGATTAATTCTTGAAATTGCGTGTTCTGCGCCTGAAGAGCCTTGATGGACATCTCAGTTGATGACGAGTCGGGATTCATGATGCTGAAATAAACAGCGAAGAACAGTAAGCGACCTGAAAAGAAGAAAACCTGCTATGCACATGATGAATGGAATGCGTATGATTTATGTTTTCAAAGACAATTGGGAATCAACTTTGTAAACAAAAAGGAACACACTTCATTAGATTCAACTTTGAAACTGAAATTATTCAACAGGTTGCCCTTAGGCGTTACATGAAAGGAAATACTGAAAAGGGAAATAAAACTGTAAAAGAACATCCGGAGCTCCTTATTGATCCCATGGTCTCTTCTTCTCAGTACGGATGTAGGCATTCAGAGCTCTCTCATTCTCCAACTGCTTTGTCAGCTTCTGGATCTTTAACTCCTGCTTGTTGAACTTTTCCCGGTAAGAATCCCGTTCTTCTCGCAGTTGCAACCAAGATCTCTTCAATGTCTCATAATCAGTAGGTATCTGAGGAGGAAGGACAGTTGGAGGAACACCATCTTTGTCAGGACACTCAAGAATGACGGGTCTGACAGCTTCATACGGCATACCTAACTTCTGAGCACGGATGCGAACCCATTTGTAGTAGGCTTCCAAAGGTAAAGAAGTCTTTGGCCCCAACTCTTGTGGGTCAGCTTTATGAACTTTGTCCCAAGCCTTGATGAACCTATGACGCAGCTCGTCACTATCCACCTGAAACTCAAAACTGATGTGAGGCACCAACATCTCATGAGGCCCTGCTCTTCTTGCTCTTCCAAACTGACGGAGCGCTAGACATGGATTGTAAGAGATCCCTCCTTGGGTACCAATCAGAGGAACATTAGGGTATTCCCCGCATCGATCAATGACAGCTATCTCATCCAAACCTCTGCAAGTCCAAATGATGTCTTTGTCGGTGAGAGACATTAACCTATGAGCCCAACCTCTTCCTTATTGGTTCTTCAGTACGAACTTGGGGAGGTGCGAAATAAACCACCTCACCAACAGAGGGATAGAACACCATAGGGTTCCTCGTCTTCGGGTAGTACGAGCATGGAGTTGTTGCAAGATGTCACCCAAGAGAGTGGGTACCGGATTCTGAGACATAAAGATCCTTATGGCAGTGACATTGATGAAGTTGTCAGGATTAGGAAACAAGACTAACCCATAGATTAAGAGAGCCAAGATGTCTTCATATGCCCTAAAGTCCAGGTCATTCCAGAAACTGTTAGCTTTACCAATCAGAAACTTGGCCAAGAAACCCTTAACTCCGCTTCTAGTTACCCAGTTGTCCATTACCTCTTGATGTGTCAAGGGAAGAGCTGCAGCAACATCCTCAAGCCTGAGGGTCTTTTCCCAACCAGTAAAGGGAGTCTGATCCAAGATAGGGATACCAAGCAAATCAAAGAACTCTTCCAGGGTAGGGACCAGCTGGAAGTCTTGAAAGGTGAAGCACTGGTACAGAGGGTCATAGAACTGGGTCAGAACACTCATCAACTGTTGATCCCGCTTTGCCGTGACTAAACTGAGAAGAGAACCATGCCTCTGGATGAAGGAAGTGGTATTTGGAATTCTGCTAACCAACTCCTCAAGCAACTCAGGTGAATGAACAAAGTTGAACCGGATAGTATTCCTTCGCACAGGCATCATGATGTCCTACAAAACAGAGCAAAGGTGAAACCCTCTTGTCTTTGAAATGGTAAGTCCTTATGCAGGATGCATGCAATGCTCATGATGTTATGATGTTATGATAAAGCACACCACAAATAGATACAAAGGCAAACATAGTAAGGCACACAAGTCACACAAGGCAAGCCCCTAAAGTTTAGGCCAGCATGAGGTCTAGGTACTACCCTCTTTCAGTTTGTTGGTTCATACCTGTCCTATCAAAGTAACCGGGTTCTTAGAGGATCCCAATATCATTGACTACCCTCAATCGGTCATAACTCCAGCATCACAATCTTTTCTTGCGGCCAGAACCATCACGAGAGTTTAGCCTCAATGGGCGTAGCATACTGCTACTGTTCTAATGGCCAAGTTGTGTCATTTAAGTTTCTAAGGTTGTTGGTGCTTAATGACTCCTCAGAAGACCCATATTCTCCTCGTTGCGACACAAGGGATATCGGTACAGACCAAGGTGCCACACCAACGTAGCCACTGTTTCACCCGTGTCGGTCTACGCCGGACAGGTCCCTCACAGCTTATGCTACCTAAACAGGGTATCCCCAGATCCGGGTTAGGATCTATGTAACTCCCATGCAACCCACAAAGTTAAAGCAGACAAGTCAATACAATTGAAAACACAGTTATGAACTAACCCTAAGGTACACCTCACTTTAAGTTTAGGATCCCCAGCAGAGTCGCCAGTTCTGTGATCGGTGGATCTGGAACTGACTGTTTAACGCTGGTTCGCGAAATGTCGCGGAAGCAAGAGTCGCCACCGTCTTTTATTTTCTCCAAATGGAAAGGACAAAAGCACAGAAAAATTCCTTAAAGAGATTGCTCTCGGTTCGGGAGGTAGATTATAGAAAGGGAAGGTGTTAGCACCCTTTCTATCCATGGTTATCCATGGGCTCTTAGATACTTGCTCATTGTGTTTTCAAAAGGTTTGCTCGCTTTTCAACTGTGGGTTTTAAAAAGTTTCTTTGAAATTTTCAGTTCGACTCTTGTATCGGTCCTCAAGAGTGTTTGAAAAATGCTTTCGAAAGCTTTTTGAAAATGTGTTGGTGTGAAAAGTATTTTTGATTTGTTTTGTTTTGAAATTAGAGCAAGTATCTACGAGAACCTACCTACCCTAAGGAATTCGTCTGTGTAAATGTCCTTTAAAGTAGTGCCATCCCACCATTGAGAGGTAGGTAGCACCACCGTTGGAGGTGTTCGGGTCAATTCGAAGGTTCGGGACATGGTGATCACCGGAGCAATGGGAAGACACCTTAGAAGCTACCCTCATGCCAGGTTCCCGGATCATGAGGACTTACTAAGACATCCTCTACTCGACGATCACCTTTCGAGGCAAGGCAACAGTGAGGCGTACCCTAGGGGTGGTGTGTGATTTGTGTGTCAGATTCGGATATTTTATCTTGTCATGTTATGAGTGAGTTACGCGTTTGTTTTTATTTAAGGCCATTCATTCTTGCATGCATTTGTTAACAGTTAAAAATTGCGAGAAAGGTAAAGTTCTAAACTATTACAAAAGGCGCGGGTCCACATCGCCAAAATTTCCAGGACCCGATTTGACAGAAAATAAAGAAATAACTAAAATAAAAGTGCGAAAGATTTAATTTACAAGGCCTTGGGAGAGGTACATAAATATTATACGAAAAAAGAAATAAATATGCGAATTGAAATGAAATTAGAAACGAGGGCGTTGGACCCTTTTTAATTAAATTAAATTAAACGATTATATTAATTGAAATTAAAAAAAGGAAATTGTTTTTGGTATTTTTTTGTATTTTATGATTTTAATGAAAAAAAGAATTAAAATAAAATACTAACCCTAATTCTCGTTGTTTTTTAGTTTATTAAGAAAGAATTAAATTTTAACCTAATATTAACCTAATTATTTACATGCAAATCTTGATTTATAAAAATAATAGGAAATATTTAATTATTATGAAAGAAAAGAAAAAAAAGATAAAAAATCAATTAAACCCTAGTTCTACCAATTTTAAATTAATTAAGAAAATATTAAGATTTACTCCTAAATTAAAACTAATTAATTAATAAAGGTTTTATTTACAAAAAATATTAATTAAATAAATATATTTTAATTTCGTCCTTTCTGATTTTTTTTCTGTGTTTTTATGTTTTTTATGAAAATAATTAAATTAAAGGAATTAATAAAGAAGAATAATAATTGAAATAAAAAAAGAATGAAAAAAAAGTATTGCAAACCTAAGGGGGGTGTTGTCCCCAGTTGTGAGGTGAAGCCCAGTAATTTAGGGTCCAATTATCCCTGGCTTGGTGGACTTTCCAGGATAGCGTGTAGCCTCTTTGACTCCAGCCCATGATGCTCCTCCAATTATAGCCTTGGGGATTGCTCTTAGCATACGCGTGGCAGGCTGGATGGTGGGCTACATGGTAAACTCCTTGTATTGAAACTGCATAGGATAATAATTGAAAGAAAAATAATATGAAAGGGTGGGGACCTGGGATCGAACCCAGGTCCTGAAGGTCATCCACACAATTGCTTGCCACTGAACCATCTAGCGCGTTTTGTACATATAATAAAAGATAAACAATATAAAATAAAAACAATGGTTAGTTGAATTCCAGTGCGAAATTTCAAATGGCCCTATCATGCTTTGACACTTCATCATCTCCTTCGCTTGGCTTTTTTTTTTTGAAACAAAACATCATTAGCAACGGTTTTGGAACTGTCCCCTTATACCCCATATTAAAAAATAGCGATTAGCTCAGGGTGGCTCATAAATTGAGCGTGACCCCATCACTGAGTTTGTATGAAGGTCCTGATTTTGATGGTCTGGGTCTTGTGCTCCAATTTTTCTGGATAAGAGAATCCCTAATTTTGCAAGTCTGAAAACCTAGGATGCTTTAATGGCGATTTCGCGTGTGAGTGATAAAAATACAATTAAATTACACAGTTAGCCTTAGAATGACATAATAAGCACAAATCCAATATTAGAATTCACAAATAATGCATGAATGATGTTTCAAGAAAACTGAAAAAAGCTTGAACCGGCCATGGTCGTGCTACCTATTCCTTGTGTTAGGGGCGATGATTTTGATCTGTATGCGTTCCTTGAACTCTCAGCAAGCCAATGGAATAAGTATTGAGGCTTGAATCGACCTGCAAGTTTGTTTTCAGTTTTGAGTTTTCAAGCAAAAAGTTCAAGTTTCTTTCTTGGTATGTGGCGCAGCTTGGAGGTTACCAGGCATTAGGTCTTGATCAAGCTTATGTATGGAATCAATTAGGGTTAAAATTTGATCCAAAAAACCTTTGCATTGATTGAATAATATTTGGTTTTCAAGGCAAAATATTTTCTAATCTTTTCATGCAAACTTAGTCCAAATCATGACCAATTATCTCCAATTCTTTCCTAATCTGACTTGCACAAAATCTTGGAGATATTATATTCACAAAAAGATTGAAAAACCTAGGTTTAACATTTTTCATGTATTTTAATTAATTTAAATGAATTATTAATAATAAAAATACAAATAAATAAATAAAAATGAAGAAAAACTTCCCTTTGGGCCAAGTGGTCGTGCACATGCCTTGGATAATGAATTGTGGAAGAAAAAGAGGCCCATTAGCAATTTTAGGTCATTTGAATCAATGTTGACTTTTCAAAATATCCAAAAATTTCCCAACTTCCACAAGGCATAACTTGCTCAATTTATAAGCTTTGCTCATGTTCTTGGACATTTTGGAAAGGTCTTTGAGTCCTCTAACCAATTTCTTTGGTCCCATGTCATTTTGCTTTACCAATCTCAAGTTATGGCCTTTGACTTAAAGTCCCTTTTTGTTGACTTTTGAAAATGACCTATAATGTTGAAATTGATAACTTTTTGTGAGAGCATTTCTTAGACTTGAAGTGTGAAGAGGAGTTGTAGGAAATGTCTTTCTCTTCAAAATGAGATTTGGATGGAATTTTTCTGATAATCCATGTGAAAGTTATGCCCTGGTCAATTTACAGTTGACTTTTTCAACTGTCCAAATAAGGAAACTTTTGCATCTTGATGATTTTTGAGCCAAGCTTTTAGAATCATGATCAAGCATTGATCAAATGATGTTTGTGGCTTCAAAATGAGATGTTGACCAAAAACTTGAACTTTTGACTGTCAAATGACCATTTTGCCCCTACAGTTGACTATAGTGCAATTAGGGTTTTGACTATGCAATTTTGTGCTGAAAGTCTTGACACTTGGTATGAGGATGCTTGACCATATTTATAGGCATGTGGGACTTGATTGGACCCTTGGAAACTTCATTTACTTTCTCATAACCAAAACCCTAATTTTGACTGTTTAGGAGGCCCTTGCACTGTGCAATCCTTGGGGAGATTTTGAAGCTTGACTTGGCAATTCCTTGAAGAATACGGGAGGGCAAATTTTGGGGTACAACACTCACCATGACATGTAAAGATAACATAACTGAAAATTGACACACTTGCACATGCCACTCTCAAGGTACGCCTCACTTGGTTGCCTCGAACGTGGTCATTGAGTATAGGATGTTTTAGGGGTCGCCCTCCTGTCTAGAGATCAAAGTTGCCTCGAAACGGTTGCCTCGGATAAAAATGATCTAAGACATTAGGGTTACCACTAAGGCGTCCTAACATTGCTTTAGTGACCACGCGTCCCTAAAATCGAATTGACCCAAAAACTCCAACGACGATGCTACCTACTCCTTCATAGTGGGATAACATTGTCTAAAGGGACATTTACACAGTTTAATTCCTTTTGAGTAGGTAGAGGTTCTTAGGTACTTGCTCTTTCAAAGCAAAACAAATTTTTCGCACTTACACTTTTCAAACAAAGTTTTCAACAATACTTCATACACTCTTGAGGACAGAAACAAGAGTTAAATCGAAGTTTTCAAACAAAACTCTTTTCAAAACCCACAAACACAAGAAAAGCAAAACTTTTTAAAAACACTTTAAGCAAGTACCTAAGAGCCCGTGGATAACCACGGATAGAAAGGGTGCTAACACCTTCCCTTTCTATAATCTACCTCCCGAACCCGAGAAACATCTCGAAAAGGAATTTTGCTGTTCTTTTTTCCTTTCCTTGTTGGATAAAATAAAAGACGGTGGCGACTCTTGCTTACCGCGACATTTTGCGAAAACAAACGCAAACACGAACCAGCATTCCAAAACAGTCAGTTCTATTCCCACCAATCACAGTGATGTTCTTCGATCCTAAACTCAGCTAACCATGCATTTAGATCCTGTTTGAGTCTTTGCTCTGATATTCCAATGATGGTTCGAATACTGACAGTTTATTTTGAACAGGCAGTCATTTTTATTGAGAGCTTGTAGGATCTCTTTCTTTTTTATTTTATTATCCCTGTCTTTTTCCTGAACTTTTTCTTTTTGTGACTACAGTCAGCGGAATGCCCCAGTTTTTCTTAAGTCTCCTTCATAGGTTTTGACTTATTGGGCTTTTATTTCGAGAGATAATGACTGTATGTCTTGACGATTATACCAAACCAACACCGTCTTTTGTTTTAGAAGGACTTCTTTGATGCCATTCATTGTGCACCTGGATCAACTGAGCAAACTACCCTGCCCCAGGTTGTGATTACGGGTTTTAATTTGTGAAAAGAAAAACTCCAACTTCTTTGGCTCAAAGGGGTTGACTAGGGATTATCTTCCTTATAACTCCACTGTTTAGGATTTGAAATAATGCTTGTACCTCGTCAGCGAGGTCTGTTCAAAAGCATATTATAGAGATTTTGATATTATTTTCGTCATCCTCCCTCTAAAGGCTTAGAATTTTTTAATCGAGAGTTGATCATCATAAAAAAATGAAAGAAATTTGAATATAGTGAAATACGAATGGATTGATTCAAAATAGACATATGCAATGCATTGATAAAGTAATAAGGTTTGACATGACTAAATGTTAGAACAATCAAAAGAAAATTACAAACTGAAAATTCTAATGAGCAAAAGTCTCTTAGTTCGAACTAGTCATTTCAGGTGGAGAACCCTCAGCGGAAGATTTTCATCTCGCCATCCGGCATGAATTCCAGCACTCTTTAGTCAATCAAGTCTTGGATCTTGTTTTTCAAAGCCCAACAGTCGTCGTTGTCATGTCCAGGACTATAGGAGTGGTATACACAAAATGCATCGGGATGATAGCCAGGAGCAGAGGTATTGGGATTTCGGAGAGGATCCTTTAAAGGAATCAGATTGACCTCCAACAAGTGTTTCAGTATTAGAGATGATGGTATATCAGTCTCATAGAAATGTCTTCCAGATGTATTTTGCTTACGTCGATTACCCCGTTGACGCTGGCGAGGTTGTTGCTGGGCTTGTGACCCTGAAGCAAGTTGGGGAGCTTTTCCCTTGTCTTCTTGTCTCAAAGGAGGTTGAATGATGACTTGATCTTCAACCCTAGATGTTTGCCCCACTTGGTCATTTTGAAGTAGTTTGTTGACGAGGACCCTGAGCTCTTCTTGTCTTTGAGCCAGGTCTTGAATGAGAGCCATATGACCCACCAGCTGTCCCATCATCTGGATCTTCATTGTTGCCAACTCAATTTGTAGCCCTTCCAACTGATCATTCCTGATGCCGCCTGGATTCCCTAGGACTAAGCCCCTTGTGAGGAGAGCTTTTATTTCTTCCTGCCCCTGGGATAGGTTCAAGAACATTTCTTGAAGTTGAGCGTTTTGAGCCTGGATATCTTCGACAGTTCTCTCTAGGGCCATCTCTACTGAAATAAACAGTAGGAGAATAAGGAAACCTGAAAGGGAAAACCTGTCATGATGTGGATGCATGTTTTCAAGAATCTCTCGGGGTAAACAAGAAACTTGTTAGAATTTGAATTTTGCAGCTTTGATTGAAGAAACTTCATGTTGTTAAGAGTCCTTGTTCAAGAGTCAAGCTCACCATATCGAGTGGGTCATAGCCCCTGACTCAAATTATCGTGTTTTGATTTCTAGACAACCTTGGCTAGAGGAAAATAAATCCCTTTGTCCCTTGCTAGACCTTTGATTTACCATAACCTGTATCACAGACCCTTGAGATCCTTGAAATGGTTAAGGAAATGTTAATGCATGATGTTATGATGTGTATGCTATGCGTTTAAGCAAAAGTGTGAGGTGATGTAAGTAAACCCTGCAATAAATCCAAATTATTGGATAAGGACTGTAAACAAAACCTGCAAGGAACTCATGTTGTCAGATAACAAGAATGTGCAAGTAGTTCAAGTTTGAAGGCACACAAGTCACACATATAGCCTTAAGTTTAGGCTGGCATGGAGCTTAGGTACTACCCTCTTTCAGTTCAGTTGGTTTAAACCTGTCCTAAAAATAGTAACTGGGTTCTAGAGGATCTCAATATCACTGACTACCCTCAATCGGTCATAATTCCAGTTTAGCAACCTTTTCTTGCAACCGGAATCATCGCGAGAGTTTAGTCTCAATGAGTGTAGCATACTGCTACTGTTCTATGGCCAAGTTGGTCAATTTAAGGTTCTAAGTTCAGTTGGTGCTTAATGACCACTTAGAAGACTCATATTATCCTCATTCCAACACAAGGGATATCGGTACAGACTAAAGTGTCACACCAATGTAGCTACTGCTTCAACCGTGTCGGTCTACGCCGGACAGTTCCCTCACAGTTTATTGCTACTTACCTAAAGGGTATCCCCAGATCTGGGTTAGGATCTATAGAACTCCGATACAAACCCAAAAATGTAAATCATACAAAGCATACAATTGAAAACACAATGATCTAATACTAAGGTACACCTCACTTATATCATTCCCCAGCGGAGTCGCCAGTTCTGTGATCGGTGGGAATAGAACTGACTGTTTTTTGGAATGTTGGTTCGCATTTGCGTTTGTTTTCGCAAAATGTCGCGGTAAGCAAGAGTCACCACCGACTTTTATTTTATCCAACAAGGAAAGGAAAAAAGCACAGAAAAATTTCTTTTTCGAGATGTTTCTCGGGTTCAGGAGGTAGATTATAGAAAGGGAAGGTGTTAACACCCTTTCTATCCGTATTTATCCACGGGATCTTAGGTACTTGCTCATTGTGTTTTCAAAAGTTTGCTTTTCTTTGTGTTTGTGGGTTTGAAAAGAGTTTTTGTTTGAAAGGAGTGTAAGTGCAAAAAGTTTTGTTTTGTTTTGAGAGAGCAAGTACTTAAGAACCATCTACCTACTCGAAAAGGAATCAATCTGTGCTAATGTCCTTTAAACAATGCTATCCCACTATTGATGAGTAGGTAGCATCGTCGTTGGAGTTTTAAGGGTCAATTTGATTAAGGGGCGTGTGGTCACTAAAGCAATGTTAGGATGCCTTAGCGGTAACCCTAATGTCTTAGATCATTTTATCCGAGGCAACCGTTTCGAGGCAACTATGATCTTAGGACAGGAGGACGACCTCTAAAACTTACTATACTCAATGACCACTTTCGAAGGCAACCAAGTGAGGTGTACCCTAAGAGTGCGCATGTGCGAGTGTGTTAGTTCGGTTATATTATCTTTGTACATGTCATGGGTGAGCTATGCTGATTTTAAGTTCATACATTGGATCTTGTCATGCATTCCCTATTATCAAACATCTAACATTGTATAGTTGCGGAAATTAAATTTGCGGAAATTAAATCTAAACTATTACAAGGCGTCGGGTATTTACATCGCCAAAAAAAACCCTTTAATTTAAATTGCGGAAAATAAAATAAAGCGATAAAAATGTCCTAATTAAAAGCTATTACAAACCGGAAGCAATTACAATATTGGAAATATGGATCGCGTGCAAGAAAATTAAATCGGCGCATTTTTTAGGGTTTTGACCCATTTTTATTAAAGAAAAGATTTTTGCTTATTTTTGAACTAAAAAAAAATTAAATCTAAGTTAATAATTAAATTAATTAATTAATGAAATTTTTTTTGGGGGTTTGAATATTTAAGGAAATAAAAGTAAAATGGTTAAAATTGTTAAAAACCTAATTCTACATTAGTTTTAATTTATTGCAAAAATATTAAATGTTTAAACCTATTTAAAACTAAGTTAATTAATTAATATTTATTTACAAAAATAAAATAATGAAATTAATAAAAATAACATTTTTTGTGTTTTTGATTTTATGAGAAAAAATTAATTGGTTAGTAATAATAATAATAATAATTAATTAAAAACAATAAAGCAAATAAATAAATATAATGAAAAGAAAATAAACCAAGGGGGTTTGGGCCCAAATCTGGGTGTTTGAATGGCAATTGTCTGGCCCATTTACGCTGGCTTGCTTTGACTTTTCCAATTCCCTATGCGCTTGCTGACTTGGACATATGATAGTCCTTCATTCCTGGCCATCAGATTTGGCCTGAAGGCCATCTGGCACATGATGAGATGAGCAGTATGGTGGACCACGCTTTGGATGTCACATGCAATTGCCTGAAGAAAAATTACACAAATGTATTGGGGGACCTGGGATTCGAACCCAGGTCCCAAGGGACTTTGCAACAACGCCTTTACCAACTGAGCTAATGCACGCTTTTTTTATAAGATTAGGAATCAAACATAATATATAAAAAGCAAATAAATGTCAGAATAAAATAAATAGAAAGCGCGAGATTTTGAAAGAGCCAGTGAAGAAGAGACACGTCTCCATCTTCTTCAACGAAACCTGGTTATTTACCTGCGGATTTTATCCGCAGCTAAATTCCCAGGTTCGTCCCAAAATGCACTACAGGCCATAAAAATGCAAATGGAGAACATCACTGTGTTCGTCTCTCTTCCCTGAACACAACCATGTCCATGGTTTGTCTTGATTTCACCTGTAATCGAAACGCCTAAAAACAAAGAACGCAAACCCTAAATTCGGATGTCACGTTACAGGCCATAAAAAACGAAATCGAATATTGCAAAAAGCTTGGAAATCATTCAAGGATTATGTATATATCAATATTTTGGCAAAAAGATGCAAGAACCCAAGGTTGTGTTTTCATGTACAGGGTCGTGTTTAGGACGACTTACAGTGAGTTTGGGGCTGTTTCAAGGCTTGATTTTGATCCCAATAGCTTCGTTGGATGTCAGGAAAGAACACCACGTTGAGTTTTGGCCTCCAATTTGCCTCTAGTGTGGATTTCAGTTTTCAATTTTTCAAGCTTTTTCTCCAATTTGGTTTGGCCGTGTTCTTTGTATGTCTAGCTTGTACCTATTAACAAAGCTTCCAAAATTGTTCCAAATCAAATATTTTGTGCATAATAAAGCTTGATACGAATTTTATTGGGTGTATCATGTTAATTGAAAGCTGTAATGATCAAAAAGATCTCATTCCATCAATTTTTAGATTTTATTTGAATTAATATTGATTTAAAATGAATTAATTCAATAAAAATTAAATAAAATAGAAAAATTAATGAATGGACATGAAACTGAAGATGGGACACGTATGTGGTGTGACAAGATCAAATAAAGTGGAAAAGAGTGGGCCCATTTGACAAAATTTGAAGTTTTGGGGATAGTTGACTTTTGACAATTTTAGAAAAATGCCCAACTTCAACAATGCATAACTTCTTTAATTTTGAAATTTTGGAGGTTTTATTGGACTTTTTAGAAACCTTGAGATGTCCTATAACCAACCCTTTTTGTCTCATCTCATTTTGATATTCCATGCTCAAGTTATAAGCTTTGGAAAAAAAGGTGTTTTTGTTGACTTTCAAAAATAACCTATAATGTCCAAATTTGTAACTTCTTGTGAGTGCATTTCTTGATATTGGGGGTGTGAAGATGGATTGTAGGAAATTGCATCCTCTTAAAAATGAGCTTTGGATGGGTCATTTATCATAAAGTATGAGAAAGTTATGCTTGGTCAAAGTTGAGTTGACTTTTCCTGCAAAACCCTAATTTAGCAACTTTTGAATCTTGATAAATCTTGAGCAATCCTTGATGAATCATGATCAACCCTTGATAAAATGATGAATTATCCTTAAAAATTAGAATGTTAACAAAAAACCTTGAGGTTTGACTATCCATAGGTCACAGTTGACTTTTGCCCTAGCACAATCGATTTTTGGACCTCTTGAGCAATTGACTGACCAAACTTTCTCTGCAAGGCTTGAAATTTGACATGGATGATCTTGAGAATCTATTAGGACATTGTGGAGCACTTGAGGTCATTTGTATGCAAGGACCTTGATGCAACTCAAAACCCTAATTTGAGATTGACTGCCTTAGGAGATGATTTGATTGTCCAACTCTTGAGCAATCTTGAGCAACTTGGAAGTTATTCTTGAAATGTCTTGGGAAATATGGGAGGGAAAATTTTGGGGTACAACAATATACGTTTCTTTTCTCCCTTTTTACTATTTTATTTTCAAAAAACGTCCAATATTTTGATAAGCATGTGCATATAAACTTCGTGGGCCTTACACGGAAATGGTAATCTAAGTCATGGTTGGTTGATCGCTTGAAATACGGATAACAAACACAACTACTAATGTGCAAGGGGCGTGTTTGGTTCTCTGATTGATAGGATTTTCATTCACTTTACTGGAGGATGCCTTGCCATTTGTTTCACAACTCCGTGTTGTTGGTAAAGGTCATGGGTCAGGGTAATATCAAGATTATGGCAGGTCGGCGAGATCGGCGAACCTAGTTGGAGATATTTCTTGCCCATAATGGTTTTTATTACGTTTCTTTGTCGCACTTTCATGTGTTATCTTGATTGATTGTTTTAGCATTGTCTGCATATAGGATTTTGTTTATAGCCGAATGTCAGTCTTGATGCGTTGAATATTTTTGCCTTGAAGAAATTGTTTCATTTTTACTTAATCCATCCAGTATCACTCTGTAGTCGATTTTTCGGGCATTTTGATACCAACTGTGCCAATTCTTTTGCTTATCCAAGAGTTTGGAGGAAGGAGTTTAGCTAAAAAAGATGACAATAATGGTATGCTTTTGAGTAGAACCTCGTTGACAATGTACAAGCATTGTTTCAATCCCCAAACACCGGAGATATAAGGGAGTTAGACCCTCGTTAACCCCTCTGAGCCTTCGAAGTAGGAGTTTCTTTTCCGTTAAAAAAAACCTTATTTTTTTAACCAGGGGCAGGGTAGATGTTCATTTAATGTTACCAAGCATTCAAATCTCAGAAGGAATGTCCCATCTGAGGATCACCACATTTTATCTTTCGCATCATGAGATCAGAAAAAATGTATAAACCACGATGTTCATTTCCTCACAAAATCCTGAGGTCGAGATCGAATCGATACAATAATGGCTATCCCTCGCCGACCAAGGAATGAGGCATTTTTTCTTCAAAAAAAAGAGAAAGAAAGAAAAAGTTCAAAGACCTAAAGTCATATTGACTTGTTCGGAGTGGAAAGTATGAATAAGAAAGAAACAAAAAGCCCCGCTAAGTCGAAACTTGAAAACAAGTCGCTTTGGCAAAAGTTAGGGCATCCCGCTGGACTCCCAAAATTGAAATTCAAAAGATTTTGTTCAGGCAAAAGTTAGGGAAAAGAGAGCCAAAAGGCCGGGAAAAAAAAGATTATTCAATAAAATTTTCATCAAAACAAGAGGAACAATAATATCAAAAACAAAAGCAGCAAAAGTTAAGTGACAATCATGTTGGAAAATTTGTCGTGATCACTCAACCATTACAAATTCTTTTGAAAGATGAATGCTTGTGATGAGTCAAGTGAACTTAAGACAGGAGAATATCACGAAGGGGGTGGGCACCAAATAACTTGAGCTTTGAAAAAAAAATTCTAAAAAAACCCTCGAACCAGGCCACGTTACAACCTCTAAAAGTCATAGCTGAAACAAGGGTTTAACTCGAAAGTATACTACGACAAGATAGCTTTTCCTAAACTCCCAAATATGTGTTGCATATCCATGTTGGTATCTTATCACCTGCATCTTGACTCGTTTTTTTGAAAAAAGAAGGGGAAGAAAAGTTTTGAAATTTTTGCACTCTAGCCAGTGATTCATTCACAATAGAGATGCGACACTTTGTTAAGGTTTTCAACTTCAAGGCTTAAATAATCGCCGCATCAGGTCTGTCATTCCCAAAATAAACATCTTTCTGCATGCAAAACATTTGTTTGACATCAAAAAAGAGTTTACACGTTGAACACCTGTAAAGAGCTTAATTATTTCCAGGAAGGGAATATTTGGCTTTCTTCTGTTAGACAAAGCCCATGTATGAATAGGACTTTACCTATCCCTAGTGACGTTTTATTTCGGCAGTGAAGTTTTGTTGCCCCAGGAATCTTCTTTTAAAGGCTTCATTCCGAGACCCCGGATTTGAGGATGTCGTATATCCCCAACAGAGGTGCCAACAGAGATCCCTCGTCATGACCTCTCATTTCTCAGCCGATTTGCTGACTGGGGCATCCTTATGTTAAGATCTTTCCTTATCCCCAGTGAGGTCGATACTGTGTGACTATCTGCATGATTCCATCCAATGGTTGCATTCCAAAATCTCTCTCCAACAAAAATCTTCAACAGAGTTCTGTATCCCCGGTGAAGTCCTGTTTCCTCAGCAGAGCTTTGTTCCCCCAGCAAAGGTTTTCACCCCTCACGTTAGGTTTATTGTCTTTGTGTCATCCTCAACACGGCCACGCGTGGTATTTTTTAGAGATTACAGACCTACCCTGATCTTCTCCCTCAATGTCTAATCTTCTCCAGAAGCTACAGTGTCGATCTGATCTTCCCTAAGAGTTTTTAATTTATCTTTGCAGCTCCTCTCATGCTTGTGGCCCGTGTCTACTGGTTGCTCGGTTGTTATTCCCCGCGAAGCTTCATCTCTTAGAGGTTCCCCATATTTTCTCCTCTCCTTTGGATTTTGCAATTTATTTTTGCAAGTCAGTGTCAGATTCTGACTTCTTGGTTATTGGCTTCTCAATTGGCCATTCCCCAGTGAAACTTTTAAACATGCATCATTACATTGCATCTACCAAAACGCGTAGCATTTCCATTATATGGAGCATTGCGCTATATAAAAAGAATTCAAACATGCATCGGAACATAAGCCATTATTGTTTTTGTTGTCCCCAGTGAATTTGTTAATACTTCAGATTAAATCCCCAGCGAGGTCTTCGTCCTCATTATCTTAGTTTTCCCCCCATACCAATATCCTTTTGATGTCAATCATTTGTTTGTTTGAGTGTCTACTCTTGACTATAGTTCAGTTTCGCCCTGGCGCGGTCTTCTCGGGTTTAGTCTTCACTACCCTCTCTGGTTAATTCCAATGTCTATTGATGCACCTTTCGAATACCAGTTTCGTCCTGATATTCGCTTTCAGAAGGTTTTTAGGTGTACGCCCTAATCTCCTTGCTTTGGGTTGAGCTTAGAGTTTCGTCTCCTCACCTCGCGCATGAAATCCAGTTTCATCCTGGTACTCATCTAGTTTAGTTTCACCTAACTAGTTATTGAGTCGAGTTTCGTCTCGTTTTTGCTTTCATACCTTGGACCCTTTGACAATGTTTGTTTACCAAGTGTAGTGCTCGTACTGTGTCCTTGGTTTGAGACTAGTCTCTTTTGTTCCTTGGATTCTTTTATCAATTTTTGTCACTGTTTATCCATTGATCTGAGACCAGCAGGTGCTCTGAGAAACATGCGCTCTCATCACTCTCGCTTTGGGTCGAGTTTCGCCTCGTCGCCTGTGCATGAAATCCAGTTTCGTCCTGGTACTCATCTAGTTTAGTTTCTCCTTACTAGTTATTGAGTCGAGTTTCATCTCGTTTTTGCTTTCATACCTTGGACCCTTTGACGGTGTTCGTTTACTGAGTGCAGTGTTCGTACTGCGTCCCTGGTTTGAAATTAGTCTCTTTTGTTCCTTGGATTATTCTATCAGTTGTCGTCACTATTTATCCTTTGATATGAGACCAGTAGGTGCTTTGAGAAACATGCACTCTCATCACCTTGCTTTGGGTCGAGTTTCACCTCGTTACCCGTGCGTGAAATCCAGTTTCATCCTGGTACTCATCTAGTTTAGTTGCGTCTAACTGGTTATTGAGTCGAGTTTCGTCTCGCTTTTGTTCCTCATTTCTGGGATTCTTTCAGTTCCTTCATACTGTCTATCTTAGTTGAGATTAGCAAGTGCTCCTAGAATCACGCACTCTAGCCACTTTTCTTTGGGTCGAGCTCAGAGTTTCGTCTCCTCACCCGCGTACGTTTTCTTTTCCAGGGCTTAGTTTCGCCTGTACTCTTTGGTTTGAGTTTTATCTCACCTTTTTTGAAGCCCAGTTTCGCCCTGGCACATTTGTCCGGAAGTTTAGTTCCGTCTACTCTTCTTTGTATTCGTTCTGTTTCAGCCTGCGTTACAACTTCATTCTAACGCATGTCTTTGGGGTTTTATGCTTTTGTTTCTTTCTTCTTCAAGAGTGTAAATTTTAGGGTTCTTTTATATTCAATCATCTTCAACTCTGAATGCTCGAAAGTTGTCACTTTTCTCACTTATCATGTTGAAGATATTTGAATAGGGGCAGCTGTTGCACCCCAAAATTTACCCTCTTGATTTAGGCTTATGTTTCATCATGAATATCATATTGCATTGCATTCATATATTATGATGGGATCAAAGTACTTTGGTTATCAAGTCTTCCTCAAGCCTTGGAGGTTGATTGCATTGATAGGTTGCTCAAGTAGAACCTTGTCATCTAAACCTATAGATCTTTCAAGCTCAAGTTATTGCATATCTCAAGATATTTTATCCATCTCTTTGGATCATCAGAGGATTGAAGTTTGAGATTGATTATAAGAGGAATCACTCTCTTGATTCACCAGTCAAATTAGGGTTTTGTTTGATCAAGGCTATTGATGCATGTTCAAGTATTGATTTGGAAGCTACAACATCTCACTGGTATTTAGAAAGTCTTTATACAAGAAATTGGCCAAGATGCCCAGAGGATTTGAAATTTTGGAGATGATTCATCAGTCTCCTGAGGTGTTAACCAAAACTAGGGTTTGGGTTTTTATTAGGATTTCTTGAGAATTTTGAAGTGAAACTTTTTACTTGGCCTCTATATATTTGGAAGATCATATGTTTAAAGTTTTGATCATCAATTTTGAAGGGAAGTGGATTAATTGATTCAAAGGGGTGAAATGGTCATTTTGGTCAAAATCAGTCAAAGTCAAGGTAGACCAAGGGAATTTTTGGTCAACCATCAATTCAAGGGTGTAATTTTCAAATTTCAAGTCCATTTTGATCATTGGATCAAAGAGATTGAGGTTTGGGTTGAAACTTGTTCATGAAGAAACCCTAAAAGTTTCTAATTTTGGAATATAAGGACTTAATTTCAAAAATTCATATTTTATTCACCTTTGATCAAAAAAATGCAAATGAAACATGCTTGGAAAGATAAGAGGATGATATTTTATCTCCTTTTGGTTTCATGTCCAAATTGGCAAAGAGTCAAGAGTTATAAAGCTTGGATGTCATAAAATTATAGGTCATTTTCCAAATTTAGTGAATTTCATGTCAAATTTTGAGGACCTAAATGGATTCAATTGCAAAAACCCTAAACTAAGGGGTTGTATATATTTTCAATACCTTTCTAAATTGTACTCATTTGTATCCAAATTCAAAAATATGAGCAAGTTATGGACTTTGGAATTTTGAGGCATTTTATTGAATTTTGACAAATATGCAAAATGGCCATTTCTTGAGAACTTCATTTTCAGCTATTCTCTTCACTTCTAATCAAGCCCATGAACAATTTGAGACATGCTGAGGCCCATCACACTCACCATTTCGTGCCAATGTTCTTCTTGAACTTGCTTGAATAAAAAAATACAAAACTTGCCTGATTTTTCAAATTCACCAACACTTCTTCATTTCAAACAATCATGAGCTGGCATTTTGAGAATGTATTTCTGACTTCATTTGGCTCACAAAACGCACAAAAGGCAAGCAAATGCACGAGTGAAACACAGGCTCCATGTGCATCCTCATTTTTGGCCAAAACTACCAAACTTGCCCTCCAGCAGTTTTGAGTGCCAAATACCACTTCTATCCTCTTACTCTCGTGCTATATAGCAAGAATCAAGGCTCAGTTGTGAAGGAGGAGGCTCATAATCGCTACATTGCAAATCTGAAAATTTCCAAGCATCTCTACAAATTGCTTCAAATCTGTCTTCTCCTTGGATCATTCTTCAAAATTCTTGGTGATTCAGCTTCAGTGAAGTAAGGAGATCAAGCCTGCACCATTGGATTGCTTCTGGAGTGAAGGAATCGTGTTTCCAGTTTTCACATCCATGTGAGTTTCTTGAACTTTGATTTATGTGTTTCAGCTTGAATTGATGATGTAAATCATGTTCATTGAGTTGCTAGCTGGCCAATCACTAGGATTGATGTATATTTGAGCTTTGATTCAAGCAGAATTGTTGAAATCGTGTTCACGACTTTGATGTTTGCAGTGAGTTTTTTCAGTTTTTGAGAATTTATTTCTTGATCCATGCTTGATCTTTGAGATTGATTCAAATTGCATAATGTAGTATGATATGCTAGTTTTAATTTGCATTTGAATTCATGGATTTTAGTTGAGAAACGAGCATGATTGATGGATTTGAACATAGGCTCATGACCTGTTGCGTTGCACGTGTTTTGCCCTATGCTGGAGGTTGAAGATGAAGTGAGGTGGCACGTTGTGATTGGCTTGATTTAAATTTTAATGCATTTTATATTATTTGATTTTAATTGATTTTCTGATTTTTATTTCTTGATCAAAACAATTTAAAAAATTCTAAAAACATTATCACAAGTCCAAAATAATGTGTACTATCTTGTGTAATTTTATTGGAATTTTTAAAAAATGTTTTGATTGGTTTAAAAATTCATAAGTTTAAATAATTGTTTGTTTAAAGATTATTTTTATTTTAATAGTTCTTTTGATTTAAAAATTCCAAAAAAAAATGTTTTGAACTCTTAAAATTATTTAGAATTTGATTCTGAAATTTTTTTGGTATTTTTTTTCCTATTTTTGATTAGAAGATTAATTTGGGAGTTTTATTTGATTTTTCGTTTCACAATTTTATTTTAATATTTTCCTTTAATTTAAAAATCCTCAAAAAAAATCACATAAGCTAGTTTTTAATCATAGAGTCTGGATATAATTTTATTTTGACCCTTTTATGAATTTTGGCTAGGGTTTGCATTTTTGTCATTTAATAAAAGTTTAATTGTTTAATGGTTTGTTTGATTTTGTTTTGATATTTTCTTTAATTCAAAAATTCCACAAAAAATCAGGGATGTGTGTTTTTAATTCTAATATTTGAATATAATTTTGGTTGGATATTTTTCTGATTTTTTATTAGAATTTTATTTTGAGATGTGATTATTTGTTTAATTGATTAATTGTTTGAATTTGATTTTATTTTTGACTTTTCTTTAATTCAAAAAATGTGAAAAATAGGTATTCTGACAATTAGGGTTTCCTTGTGGTTTGCATGATCTTGGTTTGAATTGTTTGAATTTTGATCTTACCTAATTCACATTTAAGATTAAAATTCAAACAATTAGGGTTTTGTAGCTTACATTGCAAGTTTCATTTTCAAAACCATTATTCCCTGGATTTTCACTGAAATTTAGTTCTTGATTATGGTTCATGAATGTATTGAGGATCTGAAAACCATTTTTCTTGAATTACTTGACTTGGTTTGATATTTTTCCATGAATTATTTTGAAAACTTGTCTAGTTTGGTTGTTTTGCCAACTAGTTGTGATCTTTGGGCCTCATTTGATCTCCTCCTCAATCATTCATGAACTTAAGACTTGCCTTCTAACTTCCACACACTTCATAAATGCTAATAAATTTTTGGTTTGAATTATTGAAATCCTTTTCTATTTTTGATGTATTTTTAAAGTGAAGGTACCCAATTAATGTTGCATATCTTGTTGCAATTTGCTTGATGGCCAATGAACTTGAGTGAGGTATAGGATTGGGCACTTAATGATCATGTTGGTTCTGGTTTATCCATATAAACTCAATTCATTTCACTTAATGCCTCATGTTTGAATGATTGAACCTTTTGATGCATTGTATGGGATTCCTCTTCTATTATGCTTGTGAGCTGTGATGAATTAATTGTGCATGATTAAATTGTGTTTGCTACTGACCTTCATGGTATTTGATTGTATTCTTCTCAAGATCCTATGATCCTTGATTGATACTCAATTGTCAACTCAACATGGTGATAGAAAGGAGCAACATTCCTCTAACTTTGGACCAAATTGTGCATATGCCTGTTTCTTTTTGTCTATAATGCCTAATGTGTTGATAGTTTCTATCATGTTTTCTCATTTCATTATAGTGTCATCATCCATCCCTTATGTGAATCATCATTCTATTTATGGGAATACTAACTTGGCTGTTGAATGTGCGAGGTACTTTGAGAAAAGTTTTCCATTTTTGACTTAAGGCTACTATGTTTCACTTTATTTGTGGAACACAACTTATTATGTTGGCACTACTCTTGTGCTTGGCATATTTGATAGTCTATGCAGGATATATATATATATATATATATATATATATATATATATATATATATATATATATATATATATATATATATATATATATATATATATATGTGTGTGTGTGTGTGTGTGTGTGTGTGTGTGTGTGTGTGTGTGTGTGTGTGTGTGTGTGTGTGTGTGTGTGTGTGATTATGAATGCTATACATTTCCCATAGGATCTGTTCATATCTGAAAATCTCAATACTTACATCCTAATGGCGTAATTTCTGACTTGATTTGTCTGCTGATGCCAGCTTGCTTGAGGTTCTCTGGGTTTCTTTTATTCTTGCTTAGTTGCTATGGATAGTTATCCGTTTGGTATTACACTATTTCCTTTCTTCTCTTTTCATAGTTCTATGTTGCATGATGGGACCTCTGTTACTGATATATGTCAGGAGGCCCTCTGTTTTTGTTTGATACATTTGTTGTGTTTGTTTCTTCATTTGTTGATCGATGAGTCACTCAATTTAGAAATTGAGATCACGACTTCTCTCTCAGTGCATGTTCCCTATAGGATGTTGTTGTACCCCAAAATTTGCCCTCCTCTTTTTCACAAGAAATCACAGCTTCGGGCTTTTCCTGATTTTTCAGATTGGCCTAAGAATCAGTCAAACGGACTTTTTCTTATCAGTCTACCCAAATTAGGGTTTTCATGGCTCTGGAACAGTTCAAGCAAATTATTAGGGTTTGTTTGAGTTTGGCTCAAGGTTTGATCAGACAGGCGTTTCTTTGGTGTTAAGTCAAGAATTAGGGTTTTGCGCGTGCAATTTCAGAAGAGTTTGAATCCACAGTGTTTTAATTGGTTGTTACACTGTTTTGACATTTGTTCAAAATCTTTGTCTAAACATCTGGGATAAAAGCTAAGGCATTTGATTTGAGATGGGATAAAAGCTGAGGTATTTGAATTGAGAGTTTGCAGTGTTTGATTTAATCAGTGAAAAAAAGGACATGTGGGCGTTTGTTGTTTAGCTGTGCAATGCTTTGATTATTCGGAACGCCGGACGTTTATTGATTATTTATCATTTCTGAGTTAGAATAGTTGGGATTTAATTCTAGTTATTATAATTTAAGAAATATGAATAATTAAATAAACAATTGAAGAAGAATTAAAAGGAATATCAATAAAAAAGACTTTTATTTATTTTTAATTATTTGTACAAGTGTTATTTAAATACAGTAATTATTTACAAGTATTTATAATAATATTTGTTACAATGATTAAAAGTGAAATAAAATTACATCCTAAGTTTCCTAAATCTTCATCCCCTATTGCTGCTCCCTATTGCCCAATTGATTTTCATCTGCAAAAAACAAAGAAAGGGAAAAAGTCAAATGCAGATGAGTTAATAAAAAAGGCAGACAGTTAATTTAAAGTTCATCATTAAAAGTAACTGGCCGGAATCAGTTATTCACCCTCTCTGCAAATCACAAGAAAATTCTCGGTTCACAGAGAAGGATAGAAAATGTTGCAAGCATGTAAAAATATACAAGGCAGCATATAATTCAAAATATCAAACAAGCTGCATAATTCCAAAATTGTCAACCAAAGAGGCAAACTGGACAACTACTGAATATGCCAACAAACAAATTGCACAGTTCAAAGTTTCAAAACCAATGCACAAAGTCCAAACTGAACTGATTGCAAACTGAAGAAACTTACCAAACTGTCAAAGATATAAAGATATCAAAAAGTACCCAAATGCAGAAAATCTGAAGAAAGAAGATATGCAGAGCAGAACAAACAATGCAAGAAAACTTTTCAAATATAGATCATCATTTTCTAGCCAGCACTTTTTCAGAGCATAGTACAGTAAGCAATATAAAAATGCTTTTAATCTGTAGGGAGAGAGAAAGAGGAAAAGAAGTATAGGCTTACAGTACAACAGGCTTAAGAAAAAGATATAAAGAAGATATACCAGAACACAGTAGAGGAGGCAGAAAAGACCAAGAAGCAACACAAACTGTATCAAACATTCAAACACCTCAGAACTGTGCCTTAACATTAAAACCACCTCAAAGCCTGTTACATAACATAAGCAAGCAAACAACCTGCCTCCAACCACAAGCGCCAAGCCCTTTCAAACCTGCATAAGTTATAAACACAAGCCAAAACCTGCTAATACATCAAACCAGAAGCCATCCAAACCTGTCATAAACTCCAAACAAA
This sequence comes from Vicia faba, assembly GCA_948472305.1. Classification (NCBI taxonomy): domain Eukaryota; kingdom Viridiplantae; phylum Streptophyta; class Magnoliopsida; order Fabales; family Fabaceae; genus Vicia; species Vicia faba. The sequence goes on from OX451738.1 coordinate 262,930,324, forward strand.
AATCACCAGCCAGCATATCACAACAAATCCTACACAAGCCTCATCCTGCTAAACTACCTGAAGCTTGTACAAACTACACAAGCCTCATCCTGCTAAACTACCTAGAAACCAAAGCCTAAAAGCCAAGCCTGTCTCAAGCCTTTCAGAGCCAAAGACACCCTCAGAGCAACCTCATCATAGGGCCAATAACCATCTAAACATACTCAGAAACTATCATTATTGATAAGAAGGAAGAGGAAAAATTCAATAGCAACTCATAAATCTCAGGGCCAATATCATCTTTGACAGAAGCTCAATCAAACTCATAAGAGTCAAGCAAATAAAAATATTCAAACCAACTAGACCCTCAGAACGATTTCATCACAGGGTTAGTACCTAAGGCAACTCAGCAATCAACATCATTAATATACAGAGGCAAGCATATAAAGAATATCAGGCATCTCAGAGTCAAACAAAGTCCCAAGCTCTCAGAACTGAGTTCATCATTGAGCAAGCAAGCATACAGAAGCAAAGGGCAACCAGTCAGAAGAGGAAAAGAAGCAACAAGCAGGGTTTTCAGTTATCATCATAAAACCACAAAGGAGAACAAGATACTGAATACTAGATTTCCACAGAGCAAGCATATCATCACGTATTCCTCCGCCTTTGGCCGCCTGAGACGCCACCCTATCCATTTCTCCTCCTCCATTTCCAAAGGCCAGCAAAGGTTAATTTCTTCTTCCCTTTTTTCCTTTTTAAACACCTCACAAGAAATAACAATAATCAAAGATCAGAATACATAGAACTAATAATATATAAAACTTGAAACCCTAAAATTACAAGAGCAGAAATCGCTACCTTTGTGCCATCAATGCTTGAGTAACCTTGGAGAGAGGGGGATGGAGGCAGCGCCTAGCAGCTTGAGGCGAGGAGGCAAGTGTTCAGTGGCTCCATTTTGAGAAAGTGAAGAGGACAAAGAGGGAAGGTGGAAACGGCGCCACTCTGTAACTCAACAAACCCTAAATGAAACAAAACGTTGAAAACCCTTACAAACTTTGTTCCAAACTGTCTGGGTCTTGCCCCACAAATGCCTAAGCCCATCATGCTTCCGGCGTGCATACCCCCTCCTTTTTCCTAAACCTGCCTATTTTTGTTTGGGCCAGAATGAAACCCCCTAAAGCCCATTCCATTCTTTTTTTAACTAATACTTCTTTTTTTATCACATCATATCTTTTTTGTTAAATAAATTAACATACTAATTTTTTTACATTAAATTTTATTAACAATACTCTTTTATTTTCTTTTTATAACATAATTGAATTTTGTAAAAAAAAAAAATAATACTTTAATCTTTTTATATATACATACAAAATTTTCTAGATTGTTTTATATTTTATTTTAGAACAATTAAAAAAAAAACATAAAACTTAGGTTTATTAAGTTTAGCATTTTTGCTTAATTTAAACTTTGTATATAGAACATTAACAAAATATTTTTTTAAGTTAAATACTTTTCTTCAACTAAAACATTTGTTTGTACACATTAACAAAAAAACATAAAAAGAATAAAATACTTAACTATTTGCATTAAGTTAACATCTTTCTCACTTGTAAATAATCATATACACTTACACAAATACTTTTGATACATTATTCTTATACATTGATACATGATATGGAGAATGCGATTTGATTTGGTTGTAAATATATTTGGACACTACTCTCCTAATAAGTCTCATCCCCATTTGTAAATATTTGTACCCCATTCCCGGATACTTATTTGTAATAGCTTAGACTTTAAATTCCCGCAATTTATCGCTTTCTATATACTGTATAGTAATTAGGGTTTGTATGCGAAGATTCGAAATCAACCGCTAGATAACCTAATACAAGACAAATGCATGACAATCAATACACAATTCACACTTGCACCCCTAGGGTAATCCCGCTTGTTGCCTTCCAAAATGGGCCATGCTTGCATGTTGAGTTCTTTGGAAAAACAAAACAAAGAAAATCAAATGATCATAGTCCCTCGATGACGCTTTCGAAAATTGCCTAAAAAATGATCAAGTCCCTTCAAGCAACATTGCCAAAGACACTTGGCACCATTGCATTCATGGTCCATACGATGACCCGCGCCCGTCCCGTTAACATCCTAACCCAAGATTGTCCACCAAATACAATGGTGGAACAAAACTGTTAAAAGGGTTAAAACATGAGAAAAATCTTTGTGTAAATTTAGGGGTAGACAACTTTTAGTTACTTGATCAACTTGCAAAACACACTTGCCTACTTTTCAAAACCCACTCCACAACACAACTTTCAAAACATTGAAACATCTTTTCGAAAAGACACACACCTTTGTAAAACATTCGAGTAAAGAATTCTTACAATGGTTGCCTAGACAAGGCATCTTTTTCAAAATATTTTCAAACACACACGCACACCATTTCAAGCAATTGAAAATCAAAGGCAAGTGATCTAAAACAAGTAACTAAGAGCCCATGGATAACCATGGATGAAAAGGGTGCTAATACCTTCCCTTTTCATAATCTACCCCCCGAACCCACGAAACATCTCAAAAGGTTTTTCCTGTGCTTTTTAACCTTTCCTTAGGATAAAATAAAAAGTCGGTGGCGACTCTTGCTAAGACCAAACAAGTGCGAGTACAAACGCAAAACCTCAAGTCAGTTCTCCCACCGTATCACAGAACTGGCGACTCTGCTGGGGACTAACTTAAAAGTGGGGTTACCTTAGGGTTCAGATCACCTTTACATTCTTGCTTTGTTTGCCTTGATTGCTTTACTTTTTTGGGTCCTTGTTTGGGTTTGTTGTAAATCCTACACCCGGATTTGGGGGCACCTTTTTAGGTAAATAGCAATAAAACTGTGAGGGAACTGTGCGGGGTATACCGACATGGTTGAAGCAGTAAGCTATGTTAGTGCGACATATTTGTGAGTACCGGTAACCCTTGAGTTCAATCAAGGACAGTACGGGGCCACTGAGTGATGTCATGAAGCACTAACGAACTCTTAGAACCTTAATTGGCCATCTTAGCCTTTTTAGGGGTAGTGAGATGACCGACTTTGGTGCAGTCCGAAGTTGGTAGATACTCGATACTACACTCATTGAGGGTTGTTTTCTTGGAATATTTTGGTCGCCAGTTAAGTGGCTAAACCAAGACAATGAACATAGAAAACAATCCAGTGATATTGAGCTCCTTAGAAACCGGTTTCTATTTTAGAACAGGATGAGCCAACTAACTTCAAGAGGGTACTTACCTACAAACCCCATGCAAGCCTAAACCTAAGGACTTGTTTGCTTTGTGTGAATATGATTACCTGTATATACACTCACTTGCTTTTGCATACATGTACATAACATCATGACATCATACCATAGCATTTTCAATAACCATTTCAAGGATCTCGAGGGTTCTTTTGATGCAGGGTCACGTTGAACCAGACGTCTACCAAGGGGAAAGAGGTTTCTCCTCTAAACAAATGCCATCAAAGATCAAGTGCAACAACTTGAATCAGGGGCTATGACCCACTTGACACGGTGAGCTTGATTCTCGTGGAAAGACATCCACCGGTGCAAATTTCTCCAATCAAAGATCGAAGTTCAACCTCTAACATTCTCTTGTGTTTACCCCAAGAGATCCTTGAAAGCATGCATCCACATATCATGCATTGCATCATGACAATTCTTTCCTTTTCAGGTTTCCTTACTCTCCTACTGTTTATTTCAGTAAGAGATGGCTCTAGAGAGGACTGTTAAGGACATCCAGGACCAAAATGCTCAGCTTCAAGAAATGTTCTTGAACCTGTCCCTGGGGCAAGAAGAAGTGAAAGCTCTCCTCACAAGGGGCTTGGTCCAGGAGACTTCAAACAATGCCAGGAGTGATCAGCTGGGGGAACTGCAGTTTGATTTGGCAACATTGAGGATCCAAGTGATGGGACAACTAGTGGGCCAGATGGCTCTCATCCAGGACTTGTCTCAAAGACAAGAGGAACTCAGAGTTCTCATCAACCAACTAATTCGGGAAAACCAAGTGGGGCAAACATCTGAGGTTGAAGAGCAAGTCACCACTTAACCCCCCTCCAGACAAGAAGACAAAGGGAAGGCTCCCCTACTTGCTTCAGGGTCACAACCCCCATCAATAACCTCGTCAGCATCAACAGGGTAATCAGCGTAAGCAAAATACGTCGGGAAGACAGTTCACTGAGACCGACATACCGTCATCTCTAATACTGGAACACTTGTTGGAGGTCAATCTGACTGCTTTGAGGGATCCTATCCGGAAGCCCAATACCTCCTCTCCTAACTATCATCCCGACACATTTTGTGTATACCACTCCTATAGCCTGGGACACGACACCGACGACTGTTGGGCCTTGAAGAATAAGATTCAAGATCTAATCGACATTGGAGTGCTGAGGTTCATGCCAGATGGCGAGATGAAAATCTTCCGTTAAGGAGTTCTCCACCTGAATTGACAAGGCTCAAACTGAGAGGCTTTTGTTTCATTTGAATTTCCAAGTTGTAATCTCTTTGTTATTCAAACAATTATCTATTAATGTCAAACATTGTTTCATTAATGCATTGCATATGTTTGTCTTGAATTCATCCATTCATTTTCACTACTCTTATGCTTTCTTTATGATATTTAACTCTTGATAAAAAGCTGCAAGCCTTTAGAGGGAGGATGACGAAACAATACCATAATCTCATACAGTATGCTTTTGAACAGACCGTGCTGATGATGTACAAGCATTTCTTTCAATTCCCAAACACTGGAGTTATAAGGAAGATAATCCCTAGTCAACCCCTTCGAGCCAAAGAAGTAGGAATTTTCTGTTCTAAACAAATTGAAACCTTTGATTTAAACCTGGGGCAGGGTAGTCTCTCAGTTAATCCAAAAAAGGTGCGCATTAAAGTCACAAACTCTCAGTTCGTAATACAACGAACGACATCAAAAGAAAAAGAGAAAAGCATTCCTCTGGAATCAAAAGACAGTGATGGTTCCTTATCTCATAGGCAGTCATTATCTCTCAAAAAAGAAAAAGCCCACTGATCCAAAACCTACAAAGGAGGCTTAAGAAAGCTGGGGCATCCCGCTGACTGTAATCTCGAAAACAGGAACAGTCAGGCAAAAGTTAGGGATAACAAATCAAAAGAAAGAGGTCATTATAAATCCTCAACAACATGAAAAATGTTGCAAAAGAAAAAGGAGATGATGATTGTCTCCCAAAATTCAACTGGGGAACCATCACCCAAAAGTCGTTCCAAATTCGAATAGAGGGCGACACACAATTAACTGAGCTTAGGATTGAAGAACATCACGAAGAGCGGGTGGGTACAAATATACTTTGAGCCTTTATCCTTTGTTTCTTAAACCGTGAACCGAGCCACGTTACAACCCTTCAAAAGTCCTAATTGAAGCATGAGTTAGTTCGAAAGCATACTGTTACAAAAGGTATCCTGACTCCTGTAAGGCCTTGCTCTAAATCTTGTGTTGAATTTGTCTTATAAAAAGTTTTCTGCTAAAAAATGCATTTTTCAAAACTTCGAGACAAGCATAAACTTTTCATTATTTGAATATCATTGTTTGCACATGGTTATTTGTTTGACAGCGAAGAAATTCATACAGCGAATGTTCGGAGGAACGAAAACTCTCTCAGTGAACAAAATCACTTCAAAAAGGATGACACTTCCATTGACAGATCTCCTATCAACAAGGGGCATGATATGTCACCATCCAATTAACCTGGGGCAGTCCAGTCAAGGTTTCAACAGATCTTTCAAAGTTCAATTAACCTGGGGCAGTCCAGTCAAGGTTTCAACAGATCTTTCAAAGTTCAGTTAACCTGGGGTAGTCCAGTCAAGATTTCAACAAATTTCTCAAAAGTTCGGTGAACTTAGGACAAGTCCCCTTCATCGTCACTTGGGGCATTCGAATGTCAAAAGTGTTCAACAATCCCTTCGTCACCTGTTGGAAGATACAGTTTCAGATACGCTCCAGACACGGTAGCCATTTTGTCACTCATTCAGATCCTAGTTACAGTTTCAGATACACTCTAGACAAGGAAGTCATTCTGCTACTCATACAGATCTCACCTCCAAGATACAATTTTAGATACGCTCCAGACACGGTAGCCATTCTGTCACTCATTCAGATCCTAGTTACAGTTTCAGATACACTCCAGACACGGAAGTCATTCTGCTACTCATACAGATCTCAACTCCAAGATACAGTTTCAGATACACTTCAGACACGGTAGTCATTCTGTCACTCATTCAGATCCTAGTTACGGTTTTAGATACACTCCAGACAAGGAAGTCATTCTGATACTCATACAGATCTCACCTCCAAGATACAGTTTCAGATACGCTCCAGACACGGTAGCCATTCTGTCACTCATTCACAATATCAGACCACCGCGAAGCTTGGATTACAACCAGATAGCAGTTAACGATTAACAGCATGAAGAGACTCCTTCATCATCACTTGGGGCATTCGAATGTAAAAAGTGTCCAACAATTCTTTCATCACTTGCTGGAAGTTACAACCACCAACAGAATAACGGACAATTGAGGCTCCTAAAAATCTGTTTCTCTCAAGAATGAAGATTCTCATCCTTAAAACCTCAGAAGATTGGTATACTCCCAGTTTCTGACCGTTAACAGCATGAAGATTCTCAAAACCCCAGAAGATTGGTATACTCCCAATTTCTGACACTCAAGAGTGAAGACTCTCATCCTTAAAACCTCAGAAGATTGGTATACTCCCAGTTTCTGACCGTTAACAGCATGAAGATTCTCATCAACTCAGAAGATTGGTATACTCCCAATTTCTGACTCCCAACAGAATGAAGATTCTCATTCTCAAAGTGGCGTATTTCTTAAGTTCCAGATTAATACCTGTAGCAAGCCAAGAAAATATCTGTGGACGACTGATTATAGATCAACACCTGAAACAAGCCAGGAAATCATCTACATGAAGAGATTGAAGATCAATACCTGTAACAAGCCAGGAAAACTATCTTTCTTTCTCAGGTCAGAGATCAATACCTGAAACCAACCAGGACAACTATCTCATCTACCAACCTTTTCAAGATCCCAGATCAATACCTGCAGCGATCAAAAGATTCTTGCAATCCCCAACGAAGCTAAAACTTCCAATTATCAATCCCCAAGCAGAATGAAGACTCTCATTCTCAGTTCCTCACAGAATATTCGAATATTCTCCAGTGAAGATCTCCTCAAGACAGGAATCCCCAGTATATTGGCATACAACCCAAGCTCCTGATTCCCCAACAGTGGTCCCAGGACTTCTCATTTTCAAATGATCAAAGGATTTTCAATCCCCTGCAGAAGTCAAGGAATTACTTTCCCTGGCAGCAGTCAAAGATTTCATTATCCAGGATTCATCTATCCTCAGCAGGACAGCTCATCAGCTTACATGCACATTCATCACATTCATATCATAGACATTGATATAACATACATCATGACATTGCATACAACTAACTCTTTACCTTTTTCAGGAAAGATCAGTCAACAAACAAAGATCATCATCTTCCGAGATTCTTTCTAGAAATAGTTCAGATGTGACCCAGACATGGCGACATTCTGATATTTATTCCAGATTCATTCAGATGTAGTTTTACACAGACTCATCATCAGGAAACCCTACACCGGTTCCTTCTCCACTTCTCAACTTTTGAAAACAGTTTACAGACGCCTCCCAACAACGGAGGCTGCTCTATTGCTTATTTAACCTCAAGACTTCTGAAAATAGTTCACGGGTTCTCCAGTAACGGGTGTTAACCTATCGCTTGTTCAGATTCTTCAAATTTCTGAAAACAGTTTACGGATGCTTCCAGATACGGATGTCAATCTATTGCTTATTCAGACCCCCAGTTCAGAGACGTTCCAAAACATGGATACCTTTCTGATACTCGTCCACTCACCAATGACATACAATTCAACAAACATTTCTAGATGGCATCTTTAAGCCCATCCTCCTACCAGCAATTTCCAGATGGCATCTCTAAGCCCATCCCCCTGTCACATCTCCAGATGGCATCTTTAAGCCCATCACCAAATGGCATCTTTAAGCCCATTCCCTCTACCATCACATCACCGAGTGCAAATTTTTTGGGCACTCTAGTGTCCAATCTCCTTTTACCCTCGAGTCGCGAAAGGCAAACTTGCCGATCTAACTCTTCAGGATTCAAGAAGATTGAACAGGGGCAACTGTTGTAACCCAAAATTTGCCCTCCTCTTTTTCACAAGAAATCACAGCTTCGGGCTTTTCCTGATTTTTCAGATTGGCCTAAGAATCAGTCAAACGGACTTTTTCTTATCAGTCTACCCAAATTAGGGTTTTCATGGCTCTGGAACAGTTCAAGCAAATTATTAGGGTTTGTTTGAGTTTGGCTCAAGGTTTGATCAGACAGGCGTTTCTTTGGTGTTAAGTCAAGAATAAGGGTTTTGCGCGTGCAGTTTCGGAAGAGTTTGAATCCACAGTGTTTTAATTGGTTGTTACACTGTTTTGACATTTGTTCAAAATCTCTGTCTAAACATCTGGGATAAAGGCTAAGGCATTTGATTTGAGATGGGATAAAAGTTGAGGTATTTGAATTGAGAGTTTGCAGTGTTTGATTTAATCAGTGAAAAAAAGGACATGTGGGCGTTTGTTGTTTAGCTGTGCAATGCTTTGATTATTCGGAACGCCGGACGTTTATTGATTATTTATCATTTCTGAGTTAGAATAGTTGGGATTTAATTCCAGTTATTATAATTTAAGAAATATGAATAATTAAATAAACAATTGAAGAATAATTAAAAGGAATATCAATAAAAAAGACTTTTATTTATTTTTAATTATTTGTACAAGTGTTATTTAAATACAGTAATTATTTACAAGTATTTATAATAATATTTGTTACAATGATTAAAAGTGAAATAAAATTGCATCCTAAGTTTCCTAAATCTTCATCCCCTATTGCCGCTCCCCATTGCCCAATTGATTTTCATCTGCAAAAAACAAAGAAAGGGAAAAAGTCAAATGCAGATGAGTTAATAAAAAAGGCAGACAGTTAATTTAAAGTTCATCATTAAAAGTAACTGGCCGGAATCAGTTATTCACTCTCTCTGCAAATCACAAGAAAATTCTCGGTTCACAGAGAAGGATAGAAAATGTTGCAAGCATGTAAAAATATACAAGGCAGCATATAATTCAAAATATCAAACAAGCTGCATAATTCCAAAATTGTCAACCAAAGAGGCAAACTGGACAGCTACTGAATATGCCAACAAACAAATTGCACAGTTCAAAGTTTCAAAACCAATGCACAAAGTCCAAACTGAACTGATTGCAAACTGAAGAAACTAACCAAACTGTCAAAGATATAAAGATATCAAAAAGTACACAAATGCAGAAAATCTGAAGAAAAAAGATATGCAGAGCAGAACCAACAATGCAAGCAAACATTTCAAATATATATCATCATTTTCTAGCCAGCACTTTTTCAGAGCATAGTACAGTAAGCAATATAAAAATGCTTTTAATCTGTAGGGAGAGAGAAAGAGGAAAAGAAGTATAGGCTTACAGTACAGCAGGCTTGAGAAAAAGATATAAAGAAGATATACCAGAACACAGTAGAGGAGGCAGAAAAGACCAAGAAGCAACACAAACTGTGTCAAACATTTAAACACCTCAGAACTGTGCCTTAACATTAAAACCACCTCAAAGCCTGTTACATAACATAAGCAAGCAAACAACCTGCCTCTAACCACAAGCGCCAAGCCCTTTCAAACCTGCATAAGTTATAAACACAAGCCAAAACCTGCTAATACATCAAACCAGAAGCCATCCAAACCTGTCATAAACTCCAAACAAAAATCACCAGCCAGCATATCACAACAAATCCTACACAAGCCTCATCCTGCTAAACTACCTGAAGCTTGTACAAACTACACAAGCCTCATCCTGCTAAACTACCTAGAAACCAAAGCCTAAAAGCCAAGCCTGTCTCAAGCCTTTCAGAGCCAAAGACACCCTCAGAGCAACCTCATCATAGGGCCAATAACCATCTAAACATACTCAGAAACTATCATTATTGATAAGAAGGAAGAGGAAAAAGTCAATAGCAACTCATAAATCTCAGGGCCAATATCATCTTTGACAGAAGCTCAATCAAACTCATAAGAGTCAAGCAAATCAAAATATTCAAACCAACTAGACCCTCAGAACGATTTCATCACAGGGTTAGTACCTAAGGCAACTCAGCAATCAACATCATTAATATACAGAGGCAAGCATATCAAGAATATCAGGCATCTCAGAGTCAAACAAAGTCCCAAGCTCTCAGAACTGAGTTCATCATTGAGCAAGCAAGCATACAGAAGCAAAGGGCAACCAGTCAGAAGAGGAAAAGAAGCAACAAGCAGGGTTTTCAGTTATCATCATAAAACCACAAAGGAGAACAAGATACTGAATACCAGATTTCCACAGAGCAAGCATAGCATCACGTATTCCTCCGCCCTTGGCCGCCTGAGACACCACCTATCCATTTCTCCTCCTCCATTTCCAAAGGCCAACAAAGGTTAATTTCTTCTTCCCTTTTTTCCTTTTTAAACACCTCACAGGAAATAACAATAATCAAAGATCAGAATACATAGAACTAATAATATATAAAACTTGAAACCCTAAAATTACAAGAGCAGAAATTGCTACCTTTGTGCCATCAATGCTTGAGTAACCTTGGAGAGAGGGAGATGGAGGCAGCGCCTAGCAGCTTGAGGCGAGGAGGCGAGTGTTCAGTGGCTCCATTTTAAGAAAGTGAAGAGGACGAAGAGGGAAGGTGGAAACGGCGCCGCTCTGTAACTCAACAAACCCTAAATGAAACAAAACATTGAAAACCCTTACAAACTTTGTTCCAAACTGTCTGGGCCTTGCCCCACAAATGCCTAAGCCCATCATGCTTCCAGCGTGCATACCCCCTCCTTTTTCCTAAACCTGCCTATTTTTGTTTGGGCCAGAATGAAACCCCCTAAAGCCCATTCCTTTCTTTTTTTAACTAATACTTCTTTTTTTATCACATCATATCTTTTTTGTTAAATAAATTAACATACTAATTTTTTTACATTAAATTTTATTAACAATACTCTTTTATTTTCTTTTTATAACATAATTGAATTTTGTAAATAAAAATAATAATACTTTAATCTTTTTATATATACATACAAAATTTTCTAGATTGTTTTATATTTTATTTTAGAACAATTAAAAAAAACATAAAACTTAGGTTTATTAAGTTTAGCATTTTTGCTTAATTTAAACTTTGTATATAGAACATTAACAAAATATTTTTTTAAGTTAAATACTTTTCTTCAACTAAAACATTTGTTTGTACACATTAACAAAAAAACATAAAAAGAATAAAATACTTAACTATTTGCATTAAGTTAACATCTTTCTCACTTGTAAATAATCATATACACTTACACAAATACTTTTGATACATTATTCTTATACATTGATACATGATATGTAGAATGCGATTCGATTTGATTGTAAATATATTTGGACACTACTCTCCTAATAAGTCTCATCCCCATTTGTAAATATTTGTACCCCATTCCCAGATACTTATTTGTAATAGCTTAGACTTTAAATTCCCGCAATTTATCGCTTTCTATATACTGTATAGTAATTAGGGTTTGTATGCGAAGATTCGAAATCAACCGCTAGATAACCTAATACAAGACAAATGCATGACAATCAATACACAATTCACACTTGCACCCCTAGGGTAATCCCGCTTGTTGCCTTCCAAAATGGGCCATGCTTGCATGTTGAGTTCTTTGGCAAAACAAAACAAAGCAAATCAAATGATCATAGTCCCTCGATGACGCTTTCGAAAGTTGCCTAAAAAATGATCAAGTCCCTTCAAGCAACATTGCCAAAGACACTTGGCACCATTGCATTCATGGTCCATACGATGACCCGCGCCCGTCCCGTTAACATCCTAACACAAGATTGTCCACCAAATACAATGGTGGAACAAAACTGTTAAAAGGGTTAAAACATGAGAAAAATCTTTGAGTAAATTTAGGGGTAGACAACTTTTAGTTACTTGATCAACTTGCAAAACACACTTGCCTACTTTTCAAAACCCACTCCACAACACAACTTTCAAAACAACTTTCAAAACATTGAAACATCTTTTCGAAAAGACACACACCTTTGTAAAACATTCGAGTAAAGAATTGTTACAACGGTTGCCTAGACAAGGCATCTTTTTCAAAATATTTTCAAACACACACACACACACACCCTTTCAAGCAATTGAAAATCAAAGGCAAGTGATCTAAAACAAGTAACTAAGAGCCCATGGATAACCATGGATGAAAAGGGTGCTAATACCTTCCCTTTTCATAATCTACCCCCCGAACCCACGAAACATCTCAAAAGGTTTTTCCTGTGCTTTTTAACCTTTCCTTAGGATAAAATAAAAAGTCGGTGGCGACTCTTGCTAAGACCGAACAAGTGCGAGTACAAACGCAAAACCTCAAGTCAGTTCTCCCACCGTATCACAGATGTTTATTGTTTTTCTTCTTTAATTGTTGATCGATGAGTCACTCAATTTAGAAATTGAGATCACGACTTCGCTCTCAGTGCATGTTACCTATAGGATGTTTAATGTTTTTCTTCTTTAATTGTTGATCGATGAGTCACTCAATTTAGAAATTGAGATCACGACTTCACTCTCATTGCATGTTCCCTATAGGATAGTTTTGTTAAGCTTCCTTTGACATGTTGATTAAGGTAGGAATCCATGTATGCTAACATAGGATAGGATTTTCCTTTATCCTCAATCTTAGGTTCAATCATTGTATGATAACACTAGGGGTAGTACTAGGCTAGTTTCTCTTAGTTGTTTTTCCTTCCTTTGCATTTTGCATCTTAAAACAAAAATTGTTTTCTTGGCAAATCATAAAACACCTCTAATAAACTCAAACCCTTCTTCAAGGTAAAAGATACAAATCAATCTTTTGTTTGTGTGCCTCTTGGTTTTGTTTTTTAAACCTGGTTTAGCCGATGTTTCGCCATCGCACAATTGTTTGAAGCCGATGTTTCGCCATCGCACATGTTTGTTATCCTACTTTGATTCTCAATATCATTGTTAGGTGTGATGTTTTGTCCTCTGATTTATTGATGTTTTGCCATCTCTGCCATGATACTTTACTACCTTTTAGTCGATGTTTTGCCATCGCATATTTATTTGAAGCCGATGTTTCGCCATCGCACATGTTTGTTATCCTACTTTGATTCTCAATATCATTGTTAGGTGTGATGTTTTGTCATCCGTTTTGTTGATGTTTCGCCATCTTTGCCATGATACCTTGTTATCTTATAGTCGATGTTTCGCCATCGCACATTTGTTTGAAGTCGGTGTTTCGCCATCGCACATGTTTGTTATCCTACTTTGACTCTCAATGTCATTGTTAGGTGTGATGTTTTATCATTTGATGTTTCTCCATATTTGACATGTTACTATGTTATTATTTAGTCGATGTTTTATCACCTCATTTCTTTGTTATTTCATTTGATGTTTTGCCATCTTGACTATTTTTTTGTTGTCTTAACTAAAAAATACAAACCAACCAAAATATATATAAGACGAACTACGGCTGCTCTGATTCCTTAAAAGGGATACGTAGGCGTTGGGGTAGGGCCCGATCGAGCACAACTTTTATTTTCCCTACATTGTTTTCTTTTTCTTTCACATGCATTCCCGTTTTATCTTTAAGCCATAGATATAGGTTTTGACCACACCCATTAGATTAGACAACAAGAGTGGATACCATAGAGTACTACGGGCGTGTGGGGTGCTAATACCTTCCCCTCGCGTAACAGACTCCCTTACTCGATCTCCCGGTTGAAAGACCGTGATTTCTCCCTTTTCAGGTTTTCTCGATGTTTACCTTTCCCTTTCGGCGGGATAAAAGACGTTCGGTGGTGACTTCATTGATGTTTCATTACATCCAGATGACAGGTTCAGCTGAGTGGTTTCAGCTGACGACTTCAGCTGGCTACTATCTTGTGTAATTTTATTGGAATTTTAAAAAAATGTTTTGATTGGTTTAAAAATTCAGAAGTTTAAATAATTGTTTGTTTAAAGATTATTTTCATTTTAATAGTTCTTTTGATTTAAAAATTCCACAAAAAATGTTTTGAACTCTTAAAATTATTTAGAATTTGATTCTGAAATTTGTTTGGTATTGTTTCCTATTTTTTATTAGAAGATTAATTTGGGAGTTTTATTTGATTTTTTGTTTCACACTTTTATTTTAATATTTTCCTTTAATTCAAAAATCCTCAAAAAAAATCACATAAGCTTGATTTTAATCATATAGTATGAATATAATTTTATTTTGACCCTTTTATGACTTTTGGCTAGGGTTTGCATTTTTGTCATTTAATAAAAGTTTAATTGTTTAATGGTTTGTTTGATTTTATTTTGATATTTTCTTTAATTCAAAAATTCCACAAAAAATCAGGGATGTGTGTTTTTAATTCTAATATTTGAATATAATTTTGGTTGGATATTTTTCTAATTTTTTATTAGAATTTTATTTTGAGATGTGATTACTTGTTTAATTGATTAATTGTTTGAATTTGATTTTATTTTTGACTTTTCTTTAATTCAAAAAATGTGAAAAAAATAGGTATACTGACATTTAGGGTTTCCTTGTGGTTTGCATGATCTTGGTTTGAATTGTTTGAATTTTGATCTTACCTAATTCATATTTAAGATTAAAATTCAAACAATTAGGGTTTTGTAGCTTACATTGCAAGTTTCATTTTCAAAACCATCATGCCCTGGATTTTCAATGAAATTTAGTTCTTGATTATGATTCATGAATGTATTGAGGATCTGAAAACCATTTTTCTTGAATTGTTTGACTTGGTTTGATATTTTTCCATGAATCATTTTGAAAACTTGTCTAGTTTTGATAGTTTGGCAAAGTAGTTTTGAACTTTGGGCCTCATTTGATCCCCTCCTCAACCATTCATGAACTTAAGACTTGCTTTCTGACTTCTACATACTTCAAAGATACTAAGAAATTTTTTGTGTGAATTATTGAAATTCTTTTATATTTTTTATGTATTTTTGAAGTAAAGGTACCCAATTAATGTTGCATATCTTGTTGAAATTTGTTTGATGGCCAATGAACTTGAGTGAGGCCTATGATTGGGCACCTAATGATCATGTTGGATGTGTTTATCCACATAAACTCAAGTCATTTCACTTAATGCCCCATGTTTGAATGATTGAACCTTTTGATGCATTGCATGGGATTCCTCTTCTATTATGCTTGTGAGCTGTGATGAATTAATTGTGCATGATTGAATTGTGGTTGCTACTGATATTCGTGGTCTTTGATTGTATTCCTCTCAAGCTCCCATTATCCTTGGTTGATACTCAATTGTCAACTCAATATGGTGATAGAAAGGAGCAACATTCCTCTAATTTTTGACCTAATTGTGCATATGCCTGTTTCTTTTTGTATATCATACCTAATGTTTTGATAGTTGTTATCATGTTTCCTCACTTCATTATGGTGTCATCATCTATCCCTCATGTGAGTCATCATTCAATTTATGGGAATACTAACTTGGCTGTTGAATGTGCGAGGTACTTTGAGAAAAGTTTTCCATTTTGACTTGAGGCTACTGTGTTTCACTTTATTTGTGGAACACAACTTATTATATTGGCACTACTCTCGTGCTTGGTATATTTGATAGTCTATGCAGGATGTATATATGGGATTATGAATGCTATACATTGCCCATGGGATCTGTTCATATCTGAAAATCTCAATACTTACATCCTGATGGCGTAATTTCTGACTTGATTTGTTTGCTGATGCCAGCTTGCTTGAAGTTTTCTGGGTTTCTTTTATTCTTGCTCAGTTGCTACGGATAGTTATCCGTTTGGTATTGCACTATTTCCTTTCTTCTATTTGAATAGTTCTATGTTGCATGATGGGACCTCTGTTGCTGATATATGTCAGGAGGCCCTCTGTTTTTGTTTGATGCATGTGTTGTGTTTGTTTCTTTAACTTGTTGACCGATGAGTCACTCAATTTAGAAATTGAGATCACGACTTCGCTCTCAGTGCATGTTCCCTATAGGATGTTTATTGTTTTTCTTTAATTGTTGATCAATGAGTCACTCAATTTAGAAATTGAGATCACGACTTCACTCTCAGTGCATGTTCCCTATAGGATGTTTATTGTTTATTTCTTTAATTGTTGATCGATGAGTCACTCAATCTAGAAATTGAGATCACGACTTCGCTCTCAGTGCATGTTCCCTATAGGATGTTTATTGTTTGTTTCTTTAATTGTTGATCGATGAGTCACTCAATTTATAAATTGAGATCACGACTTCACTCTCATTGCATGTTCCCTATAGGATAGTTTTGTTGAACTTCCTTTAACATGTTAATTAAGGTAGGAACCCATGTATGCTAGCATAGGGTAGGATTTTCCTTTATCCTTAACCTTAGGGTCAATCATTGTATGATAACACTAGGGATAGTGCTAGGCTAGTTTCCCTTAGTTGTTTTTCCTTCCTTTGCATTTTGCATCTTAAAAAAAATTTGTTTTCTTGGCAAATCATAAAACACCTCTAATAAACTCAAACCCTTCTTCAAGGTAAAAGATACAAATCAATCTTATTTGTTTGTGCGCCTCTTGGCTTTGTTTTTAAACCTTGTAGCCAATGTTTTGCCGTCACACATTTGTTTGAGGCTGATGTTTCGCCATCGCACATGTTTGTTATCCTACTTTGATTCTCAATATCATTGTTAGGTGTGATGTTTTGCCATCCAATTTATTGATGTTTTGCCATCTCTGCCATGATACTTTACTATCTCTTAGCCGATGTTTCGCCATCGCACATTTGTTTGATGCCTATGTTTCTCCATCGCACATGTTTGTTATCCTACTTTGATTCTCAATGTCATTGTTAGGTGTGTTGTTTTATCATTTGATGTTTCGCCATCTTTGCCATGATACTTTGTTATCTTTTAACCGATGTTTCGCCATTGCACATTTTTTTGAAGCCGATGTTTCGTCATCGCACATGTTTGTTATCCTACTTTGATTCTGAATATCATTGTTAGGTGTGATGTTTTGTCATCCGTTTTATTAATGTTTCGCCATCTTTGCCATGATACTTTGTTATCTTTTAACCGATGTTTTGCCATCGCACATTTGTTTGAAGCTGATGTTTCTCCATCACACATGTTTGTTATCCTACTTTGATTCTCAATATCATTGTTAGGTGTGATGTTTTGTCATCCGTTTTATTGATGTTTCACCATCTTTGCCATGATACCTTGTTATCTTATAGCCAATGTTTCGCCATTGCACATTTGTTTGAAGTCGATGTTTCTCCATCGCATATGTTTGTTATCCTACTTTGACTCTCAATGTCATTGTTAGGTGTGATGTTTCATCATTTGATTTTTCGCCACCTTTGACATGTTACTATGTTATTATTTAGTCGTTGTTTTACCATCTCATTTGTTTGTTGTTTCATTTGATGTTTTGCCATCTTCTCTGTTTTTTTTGTTGTCTTAACTAAAAAACACAAACAAACCAAAATATATATAAGCTGAACTACAGCTGCTCTGATTCCTTAAAAGGGATACATAGGCATTGGGGTAGGGCCCAATCGAGCATAACTTTTATTTTCCCTACATTGTTTTCTTCTTTTCTTTCACATGCATTCCCTTTTCACTTTTAAGCCATAGACATAGGTTTTGACCACACCCATTAGATTAGACAACAAGAGTGGATACCGTAGAGTACTACGGGCGTGTGGGGTGCTAATACCTTCCCCTTGCGTAACAGACTCCCTTACCCGATCTCTCGGTTGAAAGACCGTAATTTCTCCCTTTTCAGGTTTTCTCGATGTTTACCTTTCCCTTTCGGTGGGATAAAAGAAGTTCGGTGGCGACTTCATTGATGTTTCATTACATCCAGATGAGAGGTTCGGCCGGGTGGTTTCACCTCCAATGGACACTGCTTCATCCTAGTGGCCATTGACTATTTTACAAAGTGGGTTGAAGCAGCCTCCTTCGCCTTTGTTACCAAGAATGTTGTTGCCTGCTTCATCAAGTAAAACCTTATTTACCGGTACGGTATCCCGGAAAGGATCATCACTGACAATGGTATAAATCTCAACAACACTATAATTACCGCATTGTGCGAGAAATTCAAGATTCAGCATCACAATTCTTCTCCCTATCGGCCAAAGATGAATGGTGTTGTCAAAGCTGCAAATAAAAACATTAAAAATATCATACAAAAGATGACAATCACATATAAAGATTGGCATGAGATGCTACCATTCGCTATCCACGGGTATCGTACCACGGCTCGCACATCAACTGGGGCAACACCCTATTCTTTGGTATACGACATGGAAGTTGTTTTGCCTATCGAGGTTCAGATCCCCTCTCTGAGGATTATGAAGGATACAGGGTTGAACAAAGACGATTGGATCCAGACTCGACTTGATCAACTAAACTTGATTGATGAGAATAGACTTACTGCTGTTTGCCATGGTCAAATGTATCAAAAATGGATGATCAAGGCTTTCAACAAGAAAGTCAGACGCCAAGTGTATCAAGTTGGGGATCTAGTGATCAAACGCCTCATCTTGCCACAAAGTGATCCCAGAGGCAAATGGACTCCTACCTATGAAGGACCATTTGTAATCAAAAACATATTCTCCGGTGGGGAAATGATCTTGACCACCATGGATGGTGACGACCTGCCACATCCCGCGAACACGGACATAGTCAAAAGATACTACGCATAAGAGACCCGCTAGGTTGACATACCTAGGCAAAACAAGGGCATCCCGACGAACCAAAAGGTTCAGGCAAAAGTTAGGGATAAAACAAAAAAAAATTTGTACACCCGGCAAGTTGAAAACCCCAAAGGGTGACCTGGGTGTTGTACCCCAAAATTTTCCCTCCCATATTTCTCAAAACATTGCAAGAAAGATCTCCAAGTTGCTCAAGGTAGTCCAAGGGTTGGCCAGACAAGTTATCTCCTAAGGCAGTCTACCCCAAATTAGGGTTTCATGTTGCGTCAAGATCCTTGAGTCCAAATGACCCCAAGTTCTCACCAATGTACTAATATGTTCTCAAGATCATCCATGTCAAGTTTCAAGCCTTGCAGAGGAAGTTTGCTCAGTCAATTGCTCAAAAGTCCAAAAATCGACTATGCTAGGGCAAAAGTCAACTGGGGCCTACATACAGTCAAACTTCAAGATTTTTGGTCAACATTCTCATTTTTAATGATATTTCATCATTTTATCAAGGGTTGATCATGATTCATCAAGGATTGCTCATAATTCATCAAGACTCAAAAGTTGCTAAATTAGGGTTTTGTAGGAAAAGTCAACCCAACTTTGACCAAGCATAACTTTCTCATACTTTATGAGAAATGACCCATCAAAAGATCATTTTGAAGAGGATGAAATTACCTACAATCCATCTTCATCTCCCAAGATCAAAATATGCACTCACAAGAAGTTATGAATTTGGACATTATAGGTCATTTTGAAAAGTCAACAAAAACACCTTTTTTGTCAAAGCTTCATACATGAGCATGGAATATCAAATTGAGATGATACCAAAAGGGTTGATTAGAGGACATCTCAAGCTTCATAAAAAGTATAAGAACACCTCCAAAGATTCAAAATTGAGGAAGTTATGCATTGTTGAAGTTGACCTTTTTTGCAAAATTGCCAAAAGTCAACTATCCCCAAAACTTCAAATTTTGCCAAATGGGCCTATTCTTTTTCACTTGTTTTGAGTTGGCATTATAGCCCACGTGCTCTAGCTTTGGCCATTTGTCCATATCATATTTTTATTAATTATTTTGATTTTGATTTGAATTATTTTGAATTAAATCAAAATAAATCAAATAAAATCCAAAGCATTGATAACAAAGGATCTTTTGGTTATTTCAGGCTTCATTATACAACTGGCACCATTCAAATTCGTGCCAAGCCTTAGAGTGCACAAAAAGATTGAGAAAGGTCAATTTTGGAAAGTTGTTCAAAGCAAATCAAATCCATATCAAAGTCATTGAAAGAAGAAGATTTGGACAGGGTATTCAAACCTAATGCATTGTACAATACATAAGGAGGCGAGGCATATCAAAAACAAGGTCAGAGATCAGGCATAAGGTGAAAGCAAAATCTGAAAAAATACCAAAAAAGTGTAAGATCGAAACAGGGCTTAGAGGCGTCCTCAAGGCTTGGTACGTGTCTCAATCTCTTCCTGGCAATCTCAGGAACCTAAAGCAAGCAAAACCACACATTTTCGAGCCCTCCAGTGCACTATAAGTCATTCACGGTACCACCCTTTTCTTGAAATCGATTAGCTTTATTCTTGCATCTATAATGTAAAATAAAGGCATATTCTTGATCAGCATATCATTTGCAAGCTTTTGTCAATAGCCAATTTCATTTATATCACCTATACCGTGAATCACCATTGTAGGGTTTTCTTGGAGTTTTTTAAGGCTTTTGTTTTCAGGTACAATTAGCATTCATAATGGCTATGGTTGTGATCAAAAGAAGATGACGAGTCTAACCATGGTCTTAGAATTTGTTTACATGGCCTGTACGAGATTTTAAGGATGCTTGGTTTGTAGTGACGGTCATCTGTCCGTGGGTATAGCCCCTTTGAGTTTTAGCCACGGTTCAAGGAAGGGGACGATGAGTTGTCATCCCACCATTCGTCCATTCAAACGTTGGGGCGTTTTTTTTGACAATTAACCATTAATATTTGTTTTCTTATATTATTATTGATTTGTATTATATTAACAAATAGAAACACATGGCATAGTGGTTACAAGTGGGACGTTCAAGGCGTTAGAGGCTGGAGGTCAGGGGTTCGATCCCTGCCTCCAGCATTTGTTATTTTTCCTAACAATTTCAGGTGATTCAGTGCACGCCTAAGCTGGAGATCTACCATGCACCTTCCTCATCAACACGCCAGATGGCCAGATGGCCAGATCAGTGGCCAGCATTGAAGGTGCATCAAAGGACCAAGTCAACGCCAGCGCATGGGATTGCAAAAGTCAATATGGACTTCACAAATGGGCCAGAATTATTGCTATTGACACCCTCCAATCAGGCCCATTTCTCTTTTTTTTATTATTTATATTTTTGTTTATTTTCATTTAATTAATTATTTATTTAATTACTAACCAAAATTAATTTTCCTTTTTATCAAAAAATCACAAAAAATGTTTTATGTCCAATTAAATTTCAGAACTTTATTTTTATTAATAAATATTGATTAATTTAATTAGGATATTAATATTAGGTAACTTTGATTTATTTTTGCAAATAATTTAAATCAATTAGAATAATTAGGTTTTAACATTTTTTAATTATTTTATTTTTTCCCCTAAAATAACAAAAACTCCAAAAATATGTCATTTAATATTTTTCATTAATTAATTTATTTAATAATTAATTTAGCATTTAATTTTAGGATTTAATTTCTTTTCTAAAAAATAAATAAAAACAACAAAAAATATTTTCTTTTAGTTAGGAGGGTCAAAACCCTATTTTCGCATCCAATCCAATTTTCTCGTGCGATTTATTTTTCTTTATTCAATTATTGTATCTGCTCCCGGATTGTAATAATTTTAATTAGGACATTTACTTTTTCTGCTTTTATTTTCAAAGGGTTGTTTTTGGCGATGTAAATACCTGACGCCTTGTAATAATTTAGTTTAAATTCCACACTTTTAATTCTGCAAATTATACAACTGCTAAATGTTTGGTAATAGGGTTTGCATGACAAGAATGAATGTTTAATCTTAAAATGGTTAGATCACCCTTAACATGTGCAAAGATAAGAATAACTGAAATCAACAAACTCGCACAAGCGCACTCCTAGGGTACACCCCACTTGGTTTCCTTCGTAAACGGTCATTGATCATAGGTTGTTTTAGAGGTCGCCCTCTTGTCTAAAAGATCATAGTCGCCTCAGAAAGGTTGCCTCGGATATCATTGCCTCAAATAAATGATCTAAGACATTAGGGTTACCGCTAAGGCGTCCTAACGTTGCTTTAGTGACTGTAAGTCCCTTTCGAATTGACCCTCAAACTCCAACGACGGTGCTACCTACTCACTAATAGTGGGATAGCATTGTCTAAAGGAAACAAACATAGAACGATTCCTTTTTCGAGTAGGTAGATTAGTTCTTAAATACTTGCTCATCCAAAACAAAACTTTTTTCACACTTACACACTTTTACAAACAAAGTTTTCAAAAACACTTCATTACACTCTTGAAGACAGACGCAAGAGTTAAATCGAAGTTAAAAACAAAAACTTTTTCAACCCAAAAACACAAAGAAAATAATTTTGAAAATGATGAGCAAGTACCTAAGAGCCCATGGAAAACCATGGATAGAAAGGGTGCTAATACCTTCCCTTTCTATAATCTACCCCCCGTACTCAGAAATATCTCAAAAAAGGAATTTTTCTGTGCTTTTTTCCTTTCCTTGTTGGATAAAATAAAAGTCGGTGGCGACTCTTGCTTACCGCGACATTTTGCAAAAACAAACGCAAAACGCAAACCAGTATTCCAAAAATAGTCAGTTCTTCCCACCGTATCACACTGACCAAAAAAGGGTTTCCCAGTGGACTAAAAACCCGAAAGCGCGGTCCAGGCAAAAGTTAGGGAATTAAGGCGTACGACTATGTCCCATCGGATCACTTTACAAACAACCTTTGACTTCCACTGACAAACTCAGAGGTTCTGATCAATTCAGTCATCTTCGAACAAGGCAACAGATAGACAAGATGCTCAGAGATACGAAGGCTATAGCAGAATGGGAACCCCATGGGATTATTACACACAGTTATCTTTCTTTGTATCAAAATTTTCTTGTTTTACGACAACATTCTCTTACTAGAATGTTTGTCCCCTTTGTACAAAAACACTTATTCAAAGTCAATACAAAGATATCCCTTTGAAAGTGCAAAAACTATTTGTCTTTTTCTTTACACTTGTGGTTTGTTTACAAGAACGTCCAATGATTCATTGTTGAGCATATGCATTTGAATATAATTACCACTTACGAATAAACAAAATGAAAATAGGCAATTACTGATAGGCTGAAAGGATAGGAAAGTATCTCTAAGCTACCCCATAAGTAGTCCCCGCAGTACGTCGTTTAATCCCCAGCGGAACAAAACTCCCAATTATCAATCCCCAGCATGTTGTTGTGAAGCCTGGAATCCTACCAGATGACAGCTAACTTTTGGTTCTCTCCAGGCAAAGATAATTCCCCAGTAGAGCATCGGACGACCGATACTCCTGAACTCTTTTTCCCAAGCAAGAATTAACATTCTCCACAGAGTTTTCAATATTCCCCAGCGGAGTTCTCCTCAACACAACGAAACAGGAATCCCCGGTGGAAACATTCTATGCAAAGTTTGAAGACATATCAACTCTTCAACAATAGTCCAGGATTTAACGACTCCCCGACATTTGTCAAGGATTTATTTTCCCAGACAAAGATACACTTCAATAAACATGTCACATTTCATACATCCTATTTACATACATGATAAGTGCATATGACACAATCTCATTTATTTTGGAGAACATCATGACATCATGCATTTCATACATCATGACGTTGCATACAACTAACGTTCTACCTTTTTCAGGAAAGGTTAATCAACAGATAACTACCATCAATCATTTTCAATAGTTCCAGATTAATACATGTAACAAGCCAGGAAAACTACCTTTCTTTCTCGGGTCAGAGATTAATACCTGTAACAAGTCATGGTAGTTATCTACACGACCGGCTGAAGCAATCCTATCCAGATTCCTTCATCATCTTTTGGAGTAGCAATCATCCCAGGTTCCTCCTATTTCCAAGATGCAGTTTTATACGGACTCATCATCAGGCAACCCTACACAGGTTCCTCATATTTCCAAGATGCAGTTTTACACGGACTCATCATCAGGCAACCCTACACAGGTTCCTCCTATTTCCAAGATGCAGTTTTACACGGACTCATCATCAGGCAACCCTACACAAGTTCCTCCTATTTCCAAGATGCAGTTTTACACAGACTCATCATCAGGAAACCCTACACAGGTTCCTCCTATTTCCAAGATGCAGTTTTACACAGACTCATCATCAGACAACCCTACACAGGTTCCTTCTATTTCCAAGATGCAGTTTTACACAGACTCATCATCAGACAACCCTACACAGGTTCCTCCTATTTCCAAGATACAGTTTTACACGGACTCATCATCAGGAAACCCTACATAGGTTCCTCCTATTTCTAAGATGCAGTTTTACACGAACTCATCATCAAACAACCCAACCTTTCGATACAGTTTAGATACACTCCAGAAACGGATGCCATTCTGATATTCATTCAGATTCAACTTCCGATACAATTCAGATACGCTCCAGACACGAATGCCATTCTGATTCTCATTCTGATTCAACTTCCGATACAGTTCAGATATGCTCCAGACACAGATGCCATTCTGATACTAATTCAGAATCAACTTTTGATACAGTTCAGATACGCTCCAAACACGGATGCCATTATGATACTCATTCAAACTCAACTTTTGATACAGTTCAGATACGCTCCAGACACGGACGCCATTCTGATACTTTTTTCTTTCAGCTTACAAATTTCAACTCAACAATCACTCTTGGATGGCATCTACAAGCCCATCTCTAACAACTTTATATTAGCTATCCAAATGGCATCTTTAAGCCTATTACTTCTACCATCACATCGCCGAGTGCAAATTTCTGGGCACTCTAGTGTCCAATCATCTTCCACCTTCAAGTCACGAATGGCAGATTTACCAATCTAACTCTCCAGGTGTAAGAAGATTGAACATGGGCAGTTGTTTTACCCCAAACATTTCCCTCTCATTTCTTAAAGGATCACCCTGGACCCCCAGGTTTTCTTCCATCCATTTCCCAGCCTTGAACTACAAATTTTTCAAGAAAGTTATTCACAAGGGTAAAATGGTCATTTGCACACTAAAAAAGTCAAACTTTGACTTTTGGATCAAAATCAAGCTTCAAGAATCATATTTCATCAAGACATGTTGGAATGTGAGATTTGTTTCGTCAAGAAATTCAAAAGTCAAATTTCTAAATACTTGGAATTTTTCTAAGTGTTTAAGAAATATGACAAGCTCAGAACTTCTAGCCAGATTTTCACCATGATGCAAGCTGATTCTGGAAGAACTTCTGATTCAATAGTTATAGATTTCAATGAGATCTAAAACATTGCAGAACAGAACTTCTCCTAGAAATGCTGGGATTTCAAGTTATAACTTCTCAAAGACACGTCCTTGAAACGGAAGCACTCAGCAAATTCTGGACACTTTCAAGACAGAGTTTGGTCAGAACTTCTAGGCCAGTTTCCATAAAGGTTTGGTCATAGTTTGCAAGGGTAATTTAAAGAAGTTTACAAAGCGTGTTACAAGATTCCGGGAAAGTCTGGGAGCTCCTTCAGAACATGCTGGAGCAAGGAGATACAAAGACCAGAAGATTGGATGCCTATTATAAGCTACGATAAAGCTGAACTTCTGATTAAGAATTAAGCAATGATGCAGAGTTTCACATGGCATGATTTATGATTTGATAAATCTCCTCATCATTTAATTCTCATTTAATGCTCACAACCACTTTTGAGTTTTTATCCAAAGGATTTCCCCCACGTGTACCCCTATTGTCTTGGGAAAGCAAGCTTTTGTGCAAAAGTGTGCTAGGCCCATGCGCTGCTTTTGCTTTTCCTTAATTCATGCTGACAAATCCATCTTAGGCGCTGATAAACCTGCTAACCATCCTACTTTTTGCCTTGAACCATGCTTGTTTAAGCTTACTTCAAGAGTAAGTCAGCGTCTAGCGTATAACGTTGGTGCCACTTGACCTCTCCAAACTACAAAACCTTTGCCTATAAATTGAACTTCATTGGCCACTGTAAAGATATGGAAAAATTTGAGAAAGAAAAGCCTTGAACCCCTACAAAAATTCCAAGAGTCCAAGAAACTATAAACACAAAAAATACAAAACCTGTTAGCTTTTGATTCTTGCATTCAAACTCCATTTTTCCTCAAGTGTTTCTTGACCAAAACCACCCATACAGTTTCTGATATACATTCAAAATCCATCCAAAATTCTGTAGTCAAACTACATTCTCCATTAACGTCCACCTCAAAACGTCAGAACTTTATCCCTTGGTTGTTCCAGAATTTTCTAATCATTTATAGCCCAAGTTAAAAGTTTCCAGCCTGCTGAACACGTGAGGAAGCTGCTCAGAATATCACAAGTGGTCAGAACCAGGTTCCAGCTCCCAGAGTATTTTCCAGCTGCAAGGTAAGCTTCTGCTGACTCTCATCATATTATTTAGGCATTGTCAGATTTGGCATATTTAACACAATGCAGATATTTTGATTCTGATGATGTACATATTCTGAGATTTCATGCATCTGCCTACCTAAATAGAGGGAATTCCAGTTCAGAGCTTCATGAAGAAATTAGGACTCAGAATTAGGATTAGCAAATTCATGTTTTTTTTCTGATTTATATTTCTGATATCTCTTGTTTCTGAAACATCATGAAACTTGTCATAACTGTTATATGCGCAACTTCTGTTCTGTTAAGAAATGACTAAGTTACAGATGTTCTAACTAGCATGGAGAAGAGAGGAAAAGTTCTTCCAGTAGCATCAGAACTTCTGAAAACTTCTGTGTTCTCAGCAGATCCAGAACTTCTGACCTTCCATATTTCTATTAACGCTTGTTTCTGTTTGTGCAGCACGTCAGAGTCAAAACTTCTGACCTCTTCTATTTCAACATTTATGCTAATTCTGTCTTTTTTCCTTTTATTATTTTTTTTCCATCACTTTTATTTTTCATTAATCAAAAAACACAAAAAATATTTTATATTCACATATTATATTTTATTTCTTTCAACATAAAAAGATCAAAAATATTTTCTTGAACCAAACTTATTTCTTTTCTTAAACGAAACAAACATTTTACATTTCCTGTACATTCTTATCCATTCAATGTGGTTGTAATAGTAACTTAGGATTTAATTTGTAATCCCCATTTGAAATTTGTACACCCCATCCCCCTAATGATTGTAGTAGCATAGAATCTTTACTTTCTGCACTTTTACTGCTTTCATATATTGTTAGTAATCAGGGTGTGTATGGCAAGACTAAAACCAATGTTTAGAAAACCCTAATTCAAGACAAAATTATGCATGCAATCAAATACACTTGCACACTAGCACCCCTAGGGTTATTCCACTTGTTGCCTTACAAAAATGACCGTGTTATGCATGTGGGATGTCTTAGCACAAACAAATCAAAAAATACAAGATCATAGTCCCTCGATGACGCTATCAAAGTTGCCTTTCGAAATGATCTTAGTCCCTAAAAGAAAAATTCTAAGTTATCTCACAACATTGCTATCATGGTTATACGATGACCCAAGCCCGTCCCTTCAGATCCAACGATGGAGCTTCTTACCAAAACAATGGTAAGATAGCAACGTCTAAAGGAGGAGGAAAAGAACACCTAAGACTTTTTTTGAGTAGGTAGAATGCTCCTAATTACTTTCTAAATTTCAAAACAAACATCCTTGCTATTTTCACAAACAAACACTTTCAATAACACTTTCAAAACACTTTCCAAACATGAAATATTTTCAAAAGCTCAACACCTTTGTATACATTCTTACGAACAAGAATCATTACAAAAGTTTGCCTAAACGATGGCGCCTTTTCAAAATACTTTCAAAAACCACACAAAGCACATTTTCAAACAAAAGAAAGTGATCTAGCAAGTAACTAAGAGCCCATGGAAAACCGTGGATGAAAAGGGTGCTAACACCTTCCCTTTTCATAATCTACCCCCCGAACTCAAGAAAACATCTCTAAAGGTCTTTCCTGTGCTTTTTCACCTTTCTTTTTGGATAAAAGAAAAGTCGGTGGCGACTCTTGCTAACTGCAACATTTGCGATCAAAGGCAAAACCTTCAAGTCAGTTCTCCCACTGTATCGCACCTAACCAACAAAAAAGGGACACCAGACGAAGATGGACCTAAGACGGAAAGACACCGGGTGAAGGTGAACTTACCAGATCGGAGAAAGAACGTCGGGCGAAGGCGAACTTGTGATTAGAAAAGAGAGACCAATTGTAGGGACTCTAAACAAGGATTGCCAACATGTGTTGGGCTTTAAGAGTTGCAAATACCTAAGAACTACGAAATCTCTCAGGCCAAAGGCATGGTGTAATTCTTCAAGAGTAGAAATTATCTGAATTACCACACACCAAGTATGGATACTCAAGTACTTGAAAATAAAGAAAGGCTATACACCGACTCTTTCTCACACTCTAACGGCAAAGGCAAACACATGTAAAGTAACCAAGGGCTTTCAAGGGCAATAGAGAACCACAACTTACTAGGGAAATGGGAAATACCAAAGACCCGATTGATGGTGAATCAAAACAAACTCCATTGGGGAAATGAAAAGGTCACCCTAAGCTTGTTGTGGAGATAATTCAAATTTGAGCCCATAACAATCTGGTTACCACAAGTAAACACAATTGGCTTATGCTTATTGTTGTACCCCAAAATTTGCCCTCTCAATTCTCAAGGCTTTTTCTTACAAGGATTTCAAGGTTCAAGCTTGAACAAGTTCATTGGGATTTTCCAATACCAAAATTAAAAGGAAACTGTCAAAAATGGAGAAAATAGATAAAAATAACATTTTGACAAATTTGGAGGAAAACATGTCTCCTTAAATTCAGCACCCTTCGACTGACTCTAAACCTCTTTCGAATGCAACTTGGGTACATCCTTCGTTTGGATTTGAAACCTCCTTCGAATCCACTTGCACCAAGGGCCTCTTGCAGACTTTGCCTCTCACAAGTTTCGTTTGAGCCAAGAGATATCTTCAGACAAGATTTGACTAAGTTCTTCTTCCCTTAAAGGAACACCCTTCGACTCAGAAGCCAGGAATTCCCCTCACGCTAAAAGGAAATGACTCCCTTTATGTTTGTTTCGATCCACATGCTTCGATTGGGCAACATGCTTCCTTCGAACACGAGCTTTCGATTGGGCGATATGTTTGCTTCAATCCAAGCTTCGACTGGGCATTAGCTTCATTAGAGTAAGCTTGTTTCGACCACAAGCTTCGACTGAGACAAAGGCTTCCTTCAAACAGATGTGCTTCAATCTCATTCTTGCATTCGACTCAAGACCAAATCTCATTTGCCAGACTATGTTGCTTCCAAATCTTTACATAATCAGAGGCTTGTACAAGGGTTTTAAACTTTGTCTTTTAGATACTACTATTCTTGGTTAAAGGCTACATACTCTTTCTTTTCATAGAGAGTACTTTTATCACAAAAGAAGCTTTCAACCTGAATTTGGTCTGAGCACAAGCAACGCCAAAAAGCATAAGTCACATCTTCTGCACCCCAACTGCCA
This sequence comes from Vicia faba, assembly GCA_948472305.1. Taxonomy (NCBI): domain Eukaryota; kingdom Viridiplantae; phylum Streptophyta; class Magnoliopsida; order Fabales; family Fabaceae; genus Vicia; species Vicia faba. The sequence continues at coordinate 262,959,939 of OX451738.1, forward strand.
AGAGGCCCCCCCACATGTACTTTCATGTTACCTATTATTTTATTATTTTGCAAGGCTGGCTTTGGACAACATGTCCATTATTTTTCTCTATAAATAGAGGAATTTTTGCAAAGCTGAGGGAGGATCTTTGGACCAGAGGAACGAATCTCCAAAATTTTCTCAAACACAACAAATCTCTCAAGTCCCTTCAACACTTGTGAGAAGAAACCCATAATCACATACTTAATTCCTTCGATTCTGAAGAACAAGTACTCTTCAGTATCCTTCGAATCCAGTTTGGAAAGAAACATAAGACTTGTTTCTTTCCTTCCTTCGAATCCAGCATTCCAAGCACAGCTGTTGGCCCCCTCTTTCAAATCCAGAACCCTGGGCCTCCACTCAAGGTCCCACACCCATTCAAATCCTCAATCAAGGTAAGTCACTCTTACCCTTGAACCTTTCGTTTCATGGCATAACATGTAAATAATCTTTTCATTCGTTTCAAGCATGTATATACCATTGTTCCTTTCGTTTCCACCCTTTTAACATGTTTTTTAGAGTTAACCCTTTCATTTTGCTTTCTGTTTACCTGAACTAGCTTTAACTATTAAACTGTTTGCAAGAAAAATACTAGTATGGCCTCAGGCCATGTTGCCATTTAATGCTTTAAATGAAAGAAACAGGAAACATGAAATAGGAAACGAAGCTTATGGCTTCTACCCTCTTTCTCCAGGTCAGACGAAAGAGACAACCAGGAGGAAAACCATGTTGACCTCTAGGCCCAGACGAAAAGCATGTCTTCACTGATTCCAGGCTCAGTCGAAAGGCATTAACTCACTTCTTTCGACCTCCAGTCGAACAAGGCAACAAGGCAGAACCAGAAGGCTTCGCCATACACTCACTTTCAGGCCAATCGAAGGCCATGACCTCACTGGTGCTAGCCCTAATCGAAGGAGGCCAACAGAATGCAAATCGAAGGGTGCTCCTGCATGAATCGAAGGAGATCTTTTTTACTTCTTTTTATCTTATTTTTGCCTTTACATTTCTATGCACTTCAATATGGTTGTAATAGTGTAGGATTTATTTTTTTTGCATTTTTTATTACTTTTGTACAAATGCTAGTAATTAGGTGTGTATGACAAGATAAAACCAACAAATAGGCCACCCTAATTAAAGACTAAATTCATGCAAATCAAACACATTATTCACACACGCACCCTTAAGTTAATTCCATTTGTTGCCTATCGGAAAAATAGTCATGTGCCTCGAACATGGACGTTTTAGCAAAAGACCCTCGATAAAAATTCGTAGTCCCTCGATGACCCTCGATGTTGCCTTCGGTAAACGATCTAGTCCCTAAAACGACATTGCTAAAACGTCCCATATGTTGCCTTCTATGACTATACAAACGTCCCAACGCCTGTCCCTTCACATCCAACGATGAGGCTCCTTACCAAATCAATGGTAAGATAGCCACATCTAAAGGAGGAGGAAAAGCATATTTAAGACCTTTCGAGTAGGTAGATTCACTCCTAGTTACTCGCTTGCTCATGACAAAAACATTTTTATACACCCACACTCTCACCATTGAACTATTTTTGAAACAAACACTTTGTATGCGTTCTTATAGAAACGAGAATCGTTACAAAGTTACATTTTCAAAATACTTTCAAAAACACATCTCACAAACACACCTTTGAACTATTTTCGAAACAAACACTTTGTAGGCGTTCTTATAGAAACGAGAACCATTACGAAGTTCCATTTTCAAAAATACTTTCAAAACACACACCACAAGCACAATTTCAAACAAAAGCAAGTGATCTAGCAAGTAACTAAGAGCCCATGGAAAACCATGGATGAAAAGGGTGCTAATACCTTCCCTTTTCATAATCTACCTCCCGAACTCAAGAAAACATCTCTAAAGGTGTTTCCTGTGCTTTTTCACCTTTCCTTTTTGGATAAAAGAAAAGTCGGTGGCGACTCTTGCTAAACCGCAACATTTGCAAACACAAACGCAAAACATCAAGTCAGTTCTCCCACCGTATTACAGAACTGGCGACTCTGTTGGGGAAATAATTAAAAGTGGGGTTACCTTAGGGCTAGATCACCTTTACTTGCTTACATTGCTTGATTTGTTTGCTTTACATTTTGGTTCCTTGTTTGGGCTTATTTTAAAATCCTACACCCGGATTTAGGGGTACCTTTTAGGTAAGTAGCAATAAACTGTGAGGGAATTGTGTGGGGTATACTGACACGGTTCGAGCAGTAGCTACATTGATGTGGCACTTTGGTTGGTACCGGTAACCCTTGAGTCAATCAAGGAGAGTACGGGGCCGCCGCATGGTGTTGTGAAGCATCAACTAACCTTCGAACCTTACTTGACCAACTTGGCAATTAGGAAGTAGCAAGATAACCGACTTTGGTGCAGTCCAAAGTTGTTTGATACTCGATGCTACACTCATTGAGACTTGACCCCTGAATTTTGTTCGGTTGCGAGTCAATTGCTTATTGAACGAAGCTTGTGGGAAAGGTCAGTGATATTGAGATCCCTTAGAACCCGGTTACTATTAACTAGGACAGGTTGAGCCAACTAAACTTCAAGAGGGTACTTACCTACAAACTCCATGCAAGCATAAACCTAAGGACTTGTCTGCTTTGTGTGAATATGACTATTTGTATATAAATTTTCTTACCTCACATATCTATACATAACATCATAACATCATACCGTAGCATTTTCAATAACCATTTCAAGGATCTCGAGGGTCTTTGATGCAGGGTCACGTTGAACCAGACGTCTACCAAAGGGCAAGAGGATTTTTTTCCTCTAAACAAACACCGTCAAAAATCAAATACAAACAACTTGAGTCAAGGGCTATGACCCACTTGACATGGTGAGCTTAATTCTCGTGGAAGGACATCCATCGATACAAAGTTCTCCAATCAAAGTTGTTGATTGAAGTTCAACTTCTAACTTTTTCTTGTGTTTACCCCGCGAGATCCTTGAAAACATGCATCCACATATCATGCATCATATCATGACATGTTTCTCCCATACAAGTCTCCTTATCTTCGTGCTGTTTATTTCAGAAGAGATGGCTCTAGAGCAGACTATCAAGGACGTCCAGGATCAAAACGCTCAACTTCAAGAGATGTTCTTGAACCTATCCAAGGGACAAGAAGAGGTCAAGGTGCTCCTCACCAGGGGCATGATCATGACAAATCCTGGGGACGACAGAGATGACCAGTTGGAAAGGCTACAAACTGAAATAGCCATAATGAGGGTCCAAATGATGGGACAGCTGGTGGGCCAGATGGCTCTTATTCAAAACCTGGCACAAGGACAAGAAGAGCTAAGGGTCCTCATCAACAAGCTTCATTGGGATGGATGTAACCAAATGGGGCAAACATCTAGGATTGGGGATCAAGTCATCATTCAGCCTCCCTTGAGACAAGAAGCCGAGAGAAGACCTCCCCAATTTGCTTCAGCGTCACAAACCCAACAACAACCTCGCCAACAACAACAGGGTAATTGGCATAGGTGGAATACATCTGAAAGACGCTTCACCGAAATTGACATGTCATTATCTCAAGCACTGCAACACCTGTTGGAAGCCAAGCTGGTTGTATTAAGGGACCCTCCTCAGAATCCCAACACAGCCTCCCCAAGGTACAATCCAAATGCAAGATGTGCGTACCACTCCAACAACCCTGGACATGACACCAATATCTGTTGGATATTGAGAAATAAAATTCAAGACCTGATCGACGAGGGAGTTTTGGAGTTCACACAAGATGGCCAGACTGAGTTCTTATGTCATCCTTCAAAGGCTCACCACCTAAAGTGACAAGTCCAGACAAAGAGGCTTATGTTCATTTGAATTTTCAGTTGTAATTTCTTTTGCTTGTTTAAACAATTATCTATTAATGTCAAACTTTGTTTCATTAATGCATTGCATATGTCTGTCTTGATTTGATTCACTCATTTTCATTACATTTAAACTATGCTTTTTACTCACTTTATGACATTCAACTCTTACTAAAAGTTACAAGCCTTTAGAGGGAGGATGACGAAAACAATGCCATAATCTCATACAGTTATAAGGAAGATAATCCCTAGTCAACCCCTTTGAGCCAAAGACGTAAAAGTTTTCTGTTTTAACACAAATTGAAACCTTTAATCAAAACCTGGGGCAGGGTAGTCTCTCAGTTGAAAAAGCGCGTTCAGATTGCAATTTCTCATTTCGTAATACAACGAATGACGTCAAGAAACATTCCTATGGAATCAAAAGACAGTGATGGTTCCCTATCACATAGGCAGTCATTATCTCTCAAAAAGAAAAGCCCACTAAGTCAAAACCTACAAAGGAGACTTAAGAAAACTGGGGCATCCCGCTGACTGTAATCTCAAAACAGGAACAGTCAGGAAAAAATTAGGGATAACAAATCAAAAGAAAGAGGTCACTACAAATCCTCAACAACATGAAAAAATGTTGCAAAAATGACTGCCTTCCAACAAACTTAACTTGTTTGAACCATCACCAAAACGTCAACCCAGACTCAATTGGAGTTCAAACGTACAATTATCTGAGCTTAAGACTGAAGAACATCACGAAGAACGGGTGGGTACAAATACATTTGAGCCTTTATCCTTTGTTTCTTAAACCGTGAACCAAGCCAGGTTACAACCCTTCAAAATTCCTAATTGAAGCATGGGTTAGTTCGAAAGCATACTGTTACAAAAGGTATCCTGACTCCTGTAAGGATTTACTCTAAATCTTGAGTTTGAATTTTTCTTACAAAACTTCTTTACTTGCTAAAAACGCATTTTTCAAAACTTCAAGACAAGCATAAACTTTTCATTACTTGAATATCATTGTTTGCATATGGCTAATAGTTTGACAGCGGAGAAATTCACACAATGAATGTCTAGTGAACGAAAGCTCTCTCAGTGAACAAAATCAATTCAAGAAGGATGACACTCCTCCTATCAACAGGGATACATGACATGTCACTATCCAGCACACATGGGGTAGCCCAGTCAAGATTCCAAGAAATCTTTCAAGAATTGCAGAGTAACCAGAGGCAAGTCTCCATCTTCGTCACTTGGGGCATTGAATGTCAATCTCAGCAAAGGGTTACGTACAATCAAACATTTTTTGGAAATACCACAAACATTCGCTACTAGGGGCAATGACAAGTCTCCCCAAAGTCCTTTTCATAGGATGATTCCCCAGCAAGAGTTTAATCTCTGAACACCTTTCCGCAGCAGAAACAACTTCAAGAATCCTCGAGGACTTACCCATTGAGTTCATCACCTCTCTAGCAGACCGATAACAAGGTTTATTTCCCCAACAAACTACAGATTCCCCAGTTTGAGTTTGCCTCTCCGACTACTACAAATAAAAGGACCACAACTCCTCTTCCCCAGTAGACTACTCTACAATCCCCAGCAAGTTACTGTGAAACCTGGACCCGACCGGATATCAGTTCAACTTTGACTCCCCCAGTAGAGCAACGGATAATCGAGACTCCTGAACTCTTTCCCCAAGTAGGAATAAACATACTCCCCACAGAGTTTTCAATATTTCCCAGTGGAGTTCTCCTCAAACAACAAAACAGGGATCCCCGGTGGAAACATTTTGAGTAAAGTCCAAGACAAAATTACACTTCAACAACATTCATAACATATGCATACAAAATACATATGACACAAATATCATTTATTTTGCGAACATCATTACACAATGCATACATCATGACATTACATACAACTAACTCTTTACCTTTTCAGGAAAGATCAATCAACAGACAAAGATCATCATCTTCTGAGGTCCCTTCTAGAGACAGTTCAGATGCGATCCAGATATGGCTGACATTCTGATACTTATTACAGATCCTTTCTAGAGACAGTTCAGATGCGATCCAGATATGGATGACATTCTGATACTTATTCCAGATTCCTTCTAGAGACAGTTCAGATGCGATCCAGATATGGCTAACATTCTGATACTTATTCCAGATTCCTTCTAGAGACAGTTCAGATGCGATCCAGATATGGCTGACATTCTGATACTTATTCCAGATTCCTTCTAGAGACAGTTCAGATGCGATCCAGATATGGCTGACATTCTGATACTTATTCCAGATTCCTTCTAGAGACAGTTCAAATGTGATCCAGATATGGCTGACATTCTGATACTTATTCCAGATTCCTTCTAGAGACAGTTCAGATGCAATCCAGATATGGATGACATTCTGATACTTATTCCATATCCCTTCTAGAGATAGTTCAGATGCGATCCAGATATGGATGACATTCTGATACTTGTTCCAGATTCCTTCTAGAGACAGTTTAGATGCGATCCAAATATGGCTGACATTCTGATACTTATTCCAGATTCCTTCTAGAGACAGTTCAGATGCGATCCAGGTATGGCTGATGTTGTACCCCAAAATTTTCCCTCCCATATTTCTCAAACATTTCAAGAAAGATCTCCAAGTTGCTCAAGGTTGCTCAAGGATTGACCAGACAAGCTATCTCCTAAGGCAGTCTATCCCAAATTAGGGTTTCACATTGCATGAAGATCCTTTAGTCCAAGTGACCCCAAGTGCTCACCAATGTCCTAATATGTTCTCAAGATCATCCATGTCAAGTTTCAAGCCTTGCAGAGGAAGTTTGCTCAGTCAATTGCTCAAAGGTCCAAAAATCGACTGTGCTAGGGAAAAGGTCAACTGTGACCTACATACAGTCAAACTTCAAGATTTTTTGTCAACATTCTCATTTTTGAAGGATATTTCATCATTTGATCAAGGTTTGATCATGATTCATCAAGGATTGCTCACAATTCATCAAGATTCAAAAGTTGCTAAATTAGGGTTTTGTAGGAAAAGTCAACTCAACTTTGACCAAGCATAACTTTCTCATACTTTATGAGAAACGACCCATAGAGAGCTCATTTTGAAGAGGATTCAATTTCCTACAATCCATCTTCATCTCCCAAGATCAAAATATGCACTCACAAGAAGTTATGAATTTGGACATTATAGGTCATTTTTGAAAGTCAACAAAAACACCTTTTTTATCAAAGCTTCTAACTTGAGCATGGAATATCAAAATGAGATGAGACCAAAAGGGTTGGTTAGAGGACATCTCAAGCTTTCTATAAAGTCCAAGAACACCTCCAAAGAGTCAAAATTGATTAATTTATGCATTGTTGAAGTTGGACTTTTTTTCAAAATTGCCAAAAGTCAACTATCCCTAAAACTTCAAATTTTGCCAAATGGGCCCATTCTTTTTTCACTTGTTTTGAGTTTGCATTATTGCCCACGTGCTATAGCCTTGGCCATGTGTCCATATTATATTTTTATTATTTAATTTGATTTTTATTTGAATTAATTCATTTTAAACCAAATAAAATCAAAAATATTGATAACCAAAGATCTTTTGATGATTTCATGTTTCAATGGACAGCTTGCACCATATCAAACTCGTATCAAAGCAATTGTACACAAAAAGATTCAAATCAAGCCAAATTTGGAAGGTTGTAAAAACAAATCAAATATCAAAGCATTGAAAGAGAGAGATTTGGACAAAGTTTTTTACCCTAATGCATTGTACATTACATAAGGGTCGTGTGCAGACTAAAATCAGGGTTGGAGATCAGTTCTTTAGGCAGAACAAAATTTACAAAAAACAAGAAAAAGTTTGAGATCGAAACAGGGCATAGAGGCATCCTCAAGGCTTGGCAAGTATCTCAATCGTTTCCTGGCAACCTCCACAAGAGAAACCAATCAAAACCACATGTTTTCAAACTTCCCAGAGCACTGTAAGTCATCCACGGATTCACTATATTCTTGATTTCTTATTTTTAAATTTAGGCATAGTTAGCATGAATTGATAGCATATTCTGAATCTACACATCATTTGCAAGCTTTTGGTATTACTTGATTTCGTTTATCTGACCTATATTGTGATCCACCATTGCTAGGGTTTCGTTCTTATTTTTGGGGTTTTTCGTTTCAGGTACATTTGGCCTTAATGATGGACATGGTTGTGATCAGAAGAAGATGACGAATCTAACCATGGTCCTAGAACTTATTTACATGGCCTGTAGCGGATTTTTGAATAAGCTTGGTTTGTAGTGACGGACATCTGTCCGTGGGTATAGATCTTGGGACTTTTAGCAACGGATGGAGGACAGGGATGATGAGTTGTCGTCCATCCATATGCCCGTTCAAATAGCGTGCGCAATTTTTAATTTTTTCTGGTCATTTATTTTGTTTTCATATATTATTATTCATTTGTATTGTAATAACAAAAACAACAACGCAACCTAGTGGAAGACACATCAGCGCATAAGGATCCCAAGGCTGGAGGTCAGGGGTTCGATCCCTGCCTCCAGCAATTTGCATTTTCTTATTTGTTTTCAGGAAATCTAGTGTGCACTCTAGCCTACAATCCATCATGGGCTCTCACTCTTCAGCGTGCCAGATGGCCAGATCTGGTGGTCAAGTATTGGAGGTACACCATAGGCAGGTCAACGCAATGCACTAAATTAGAAAAGTCCAATGGCTCAGTATATTTGGGACAAATCTATTGCTATTTACACCTCCAAAAAACAGGCCCATTTTCTCTCTTTCTCTCACATTTTATTTTGTTTAATTTAATTACTAACCAAATTAATTTCTTTTTTATCAAAAAATCACAAAAATACTTTTTTTGTCCAATTAAATTCAGAATTTTATTTTTTATTAATAAATACTAATTAATTAATTAGGATGTTAATTAGGTAACCTTAATTTATTTTTGTAAATAAATAAAATCAATTAGAATTAATTAGGTTTTAACTTTAATTTAATTATTTTAATTTCTTTCCTAAATTAACAAAAACTCCAAAAATATGTCATTTATTTTTCATTAATTAATTAATTTAATAATTAATTTAGTATTTAATTTTAGGATTAATTTCTTTTCTTAAAAATAAAAACAACAAAAAAACATTTTCTTTTAAAAGGGTCAAAACCCTATTTCGCTTTCGATTTAATTTCCCGCGCGCTTTATTTTTCTTTATCCAATTAATGTATCTGCTCCCGGTTTGTAATAAATAATTAGGACCTTTTATTCATTTTTCTGCTTTTTATTTTCCAAGGGTTGTTTTTGGCGATGTAAATACCCGACGCCTTGTAATAATTTAGTTTAATTTCTGCACCTTTAATTTCTACAAATATTCAACTGCTAGATGTTTGATAATAGGGTTTGCATGACAAGAATAAATGCCTAATTTAAAAAACAGTTAGATCACCCTTAACACGTGCAAAGATAGAAATAACTGAAATCAACACACTCGCACATGCGCACTCCTAAGATATACCCCACTTGGTTGCCTTCGTACACGGTCATTAAGTATAGGTTGTTTTAGAGGTCGCCCTCTTGTCTAAAAGATCATAGTTGCCTCAAAATGGTTGCCTCGGATATTGTTGCCTCAAACAAATGATCTAAGACATTAGGGTTACCGCTAAGGCATCCTAACATTGCTTTAGTGATCGTATGCCCCTCATTCGAATTGACCCTCAAACTCCAACGATAGTGCTACCCACTCACTAATAGTGGGATAGCATTGTCTAAAGGAAATTAGCATAGAACGATTCCTTTTTCGAGTAGGCAGATTAGTTCTTAAGTACTTGCTCATTCAAAACAAAACTTTTTTCACACTTACACTCCTTTTCAAACAATGTTTTCAAAAACACTTCATTACACTCTTGAGGACAGAAGCAAGAGTTAAATCGAAGTTTCAAACAAAAACATTTTCAAACCCACAAGCACAAAGAAAACAATTTTGAAAACAATGAGCAAGTACCTAAGAGCACGTAGATAACTACGGATAGAAAGGGTGCTAATACCTTCCCTTTCTATAATCTACCCCCCGTACTCAGAAATATCTCGAAAAAGGAATTTCCAGTGCTTTTTTCCTTTCCTTGTTGGATAAAATAAAAGTCGGTGGCGACTCTTGCTTACCGTGACATTTTGCGAAAACAAATGCAAAACGCAAACCAGCATTCCAAAAACAGTCCCAGTTTTGGCCACCGTATCACAACTAACATTCTGATACTTATTCCAGATCCCTTCTAGAGACAGTTCAGATGCGATCCAAATATTGGTGACATTCTGATACTTATTCCAGATTCCTTCTAGAGACAGTTCAGATGCGATCCAGATATGGCTGACATTCTGATACTTATTCCAGATTCCTTCTAGAGACAATTCAGATGCGATCCAGATATGGCTGACATTCTGATACTTATTCCAGATCCCTTCTAGAGACAGTTCAGATGCGATCCAGATATGACTGACATTCTGATACTTATTCCAGATTCCTTCTAGAGACAGTTCAGATGCGATCCAGATATGGCTGACATTCTGATACTTATTCCAGATTCCTTCTAGAGACAGTTCAGATGCGATCCAGATATAGCTGACATTCTGATACTTATTCCAGATTCCTTCTCGAGATAATTCAGATGCGATCCAGATATGGCTGACATTCTGATACTTATTCCAGATTCCTTCTAGAGACAGTTCAGATGCGATCCAGATACGGCTTACATTCTGATACTTATTCCAGATTCCTTCTAGAGACAGTTCAGATGCGATCCAGATATGGCTGACATTCTGATACTTATTCCAGATTCCTTCTAGAGACAGTTCAGACGCAATCCAGATATGGCTGACATTCTGATACTTATTCCATATCCCTTCTAGAGACAGTTCAGATGTGATCCAGATATGGATGACATTCTGATACTTATTCTAGATTCCTTCTAGAGACAGTTCAGATGCGATCCAAATATGGTTGACATTCTGATACTTATTCCAGATTCCTTATAGAGACAGTTCAGATGCGATCTAGATATGGCTGACATTCTGATACTTATTCCAGATTCCTTCTAGAGACAATTCAGATGCAATCCAGATATGGCTGACATTCTGATACTTATTCCAGATTCCTTCTAGAGACAGTTCAGATGCGATCCAGATATGGTTGACATTCTGATACTTATTCCAGATTCCTTCTAGAGACAGTTCAGATGCGATCCAGATATGGCTGACATTCTGATACTTATTCTAGATCCCTTCTAGAGACAAGTTCAGATGCGATCCAGATATGGCTGACAATCTGATACTTATTCCAGATCCCTTCTAGAGACAGTTCAAATGTGATCCAGATATGGCTGACATTCTGATACTTATTCTAGATCCTTTCTAGAGACGTTCAGATGCGATCCAGATATGGTTGATATTATGAAACTTATACCAGATTCATTCAAAATATAGTCCAGATACGATCCATATTCGGATGTCATTTTGTCACCCATTCAAATACATTCCAGATACGCTCCAGACATGGACGCAATTCTGATACTCATTCTTTCAACTTACAAATTATAATTCAACAAGCATTCATTGATGGCATCTACAAGCCCATCTCCAACAAGATTCTATCCCCTCTCCAATTGGCATCTTTAAGCCCATTCCTCCTATCATCGCATTGCAGAGTGCAAATTTCTGGGCACTCTAGTGTCCAATCATCTTCCACCTTCGAGTCACGAATTGCAAAACTCGCCAATCTAACTCTTCAGGTTTAAGAAGATTGAACAGGGGCAGCTGTTGTACCCCAAAATTTCCCCCCTCAATTCTCAAGGCTTTTTCTTACAAGGATTTCAAGGTTCAAGCTTGAACAAGTGCATTGGGATTTTCCAATACCAAAATTAAAAGGAAACTGTCAAAAATGGAGAAAACAGATAAAAATTACATTTTGACAAATTTAGAGGAAAACAGGTCTCCTTCAATTCAGCACCCTTCGACTGACTCTAAACCTCCTTCGAATGCAACTTGGGTACATCCTTCATTTGGATTTGAAACCTCCTTCGAATCCACTTGCACCAAGGGACTCTTGCAGACTTTGCCTCTCACAAGTTTCGTTTGAGCCAAGAGATATATTCATACAAGATTTGACTAAGTTCTTGCTTCCCTTGAAGGAACACCCTTTGACTCAGAAGCCAGGAATTCCCCTCACGCTAAAAGGAAATGACTCCCTTTATGTTTGTTTTGATCCACATGCTTCGATTGGGAAACATGCTTCCTTCGAACACGAGCTTTCGACTGGGCGATATGTTTGCTTCAATCCAAGCTTCGACTGGGCATTAGCTTCATTCGAGTAAGCTTGTTTCGACCACAAGCTTCGACTGAGACAAAGGCTTCCTTCGAACAGATGTGCTTCGATCTCATTCTTGCATTTGACTCAAGACCAAATCTCATTTACCAGGCTATGTTGCTTCCAAATCTTTACATAATCAGAGGCTTGTACAAGGGTTTTAAACTTTGTCTTTTAGATACTACTATTCTTGGTTAAAGGCTACACACTCTTTCTTTTCATAGAGAGTACTTTTATCACAAAAGCAGCTTTCAACCTGAATTTGGTCTGAGCACAAGCAACGCCAAAAAGCATAAGTCACATCTTCTGCACCCCAACTGCTAAGAGGCCCCCCCACATGTACTTTCATGTTACCTATTATTTTATTATTTTGCAAGGCTGGCTTTGGACAACATGTCCATTCTTTTTCTCTATAAATAGAGGAATTTTTGCAAAGCTGAGGGAGGATCTTTGGACCAGAGGAATGAATCTCCCAAATTTTCTCAAACACAACAAATCTCTCAAGTCCCTTTAGCACTTGTGAGAACAAACCCAAAATCACATACTTACTTCCTTCGATTATGAAGAATAAGTACTCTTTAGTATCCTTCAAATCCAGTTTGGAAAGAAACATAAGACTTGTTTCTTTCCTTCCTTCGAATCTAGCATTCCAAGCACAGCTGTTGGCACCCTCTTTCAAATCCAGAACCCTGGGCCTCCACTCAAGGTCCCACACCCATTCAAAGCCTCCATTAAGGTAAGTCGCTCTTACCCTTGAACCTTTCTTTTCATGGCATAACATGTAAATAATCTTTTCGTTCGTTTCAAGCATGTATATACCATTGTTCCTTTCGTTTCCACCCTTTTAACATGTTTTTTAGAGTTAACCCTTTCGTTTTGCTTTCTATTTACCTGAACTAGCTTTAACTATTAAACTGTTTGCAAGGTAAATACTAGCATGGCCTCAGGCCATGTTGCCATTTAATGCTTTAAATGAAAGAAACAGGAAACAGGAAATAGGAAACAAAGCTTCTGGCTTCTACCCTCTTTCTCCAGGTCAGACGAAAGAGACAACCAGGAGGAAAACCATGTTGACCTCTAGGCCCAGACGAAAAGCATGTCTTCACTGATTCCAGGCTCAGTCGAAAGGCATTCTCTCACTTCTTTCGACCTTCAGACGAACAAGGCAACAAGGCAGAACCAGAAGGCTTTGCCATACACTGACTTTCAGGCCAATCGAAGGCCATGACCTCACTGGTGCTAGCCCCAATCGAAGGAGGCCAACAGAATGCAAATCGAAGGGTGCTCCTGCATGAATCGAAGGAGCTCTTTTTTACTTCTTTTTATCTTATTTTTGCCTTTACATTTCTATGCACTTCAATATGGTTGTAATAGTGTAGGATTTATTTTTTTTTGCATTTTTTATTACTTTTGTACAAATGCTAGTAATTAGGTATGTATGGCAAGATAAAACCAACAAATAGGCCACCCTAATCAAAGACTAAATGCATGCAAATCAAACACATTATTCACACACGCACCCTTAAGGTAGTTCCACTTGTTGTCTATCGGAAAAATAGTCATGTCCCTCGAACATGGGTGTTTTAGCAAAAGACCCTCGATAAAAGATCATAGCCCCTCGATGACCCTCGATGTTGCCTTCGGTAAACGATCTAGTCCCTTAAACGACATTGCTAAAATGTCCCATATGTTGCATTCTATGATTATACAAACGTCCCAACGTCCGTCCCTTCACATCCAACGATGAGGCTCCTTACCAAATCAATGGTAAGATAGCCACATCTAAAGGAGGATAAAAATCACATTTAAGACCTTTCGAGTAGGTAGATTCGCTCCTAGTTACTCGCTTGCTCATAATAAAAACATTTTTATACACCCACACTCTCACCATTGAAATATTTTCGAAACAAACACTTTGTATGCGTTCTTATAGAAACGAGAATCGTTACAAAGTTACATTTTCAAAATACTTTCAAAAACACATCTCACAAACACACCTTTGAACTATTTTCGAAACAAACACTTTGTAGGCATTCTTATAGAAACGAGAACCATTACGAATTTCCATTTTCAAAAATACTTTCAAAACACATACCACAAGCACAATTTCAAAGAAAAGCAAGTGATCTAGCAAGTAACTACGAGCCTATGGAAAAACATGGATGAAAAGGGTGCTAATACCTTCCCTTTTCATAATCTACCCCCCGAACTCAAGAAAACATCTCTAAAGGTCTTTCCTGTGCTTTTTCACCTTTCCCTTTTGGATAAAAGAAAAGTCGGTGGCGACTCTTGCTAAACTGTAACATTTGCAAACACAAACGCAAAACATCAAGTCAGTTCTCCCACCGTATCACACTTATGCATGTTGGAATTTTTTTTAGCGCAATGCTCTATATAATGGAAATGCTACGCGTATTGGCAGATGTAATATATTGATGCATGTTTAGCAATGCAATGGGGAAAGCACATCAATAATCGGCTGCTGAGAAGACAACAAACTTCCGAATGATTATTCTTATACATCTGATCTTCTGTAGAGAAAAGGCAATCTGAACTTTAATGGGAAACTGAGATTCGAAACCGCCAACCTCTAAAGATCGATATCACTGAGGAAGTAACTTCCTGGAGAGAAATACTGCAAAAATAAATTGTAGTTCAGAGAAAATATTGAATTATGATCAAACTCACAACTTCCTGGGGAACAAATTCTTTATCTTCTGTTAGAAAGAGGAGAGCTTCGCTAGGGATGGAAGCTTTCTCGCGTAAGATTTCTTGACAAAGATAACTTCTACTGGGGAGTATAGAAATTCTTAAATAAAATAATTCTACTCAGACCACACTGGGGATGACATCGCTGGGGGGTAAAAATCTTCCCCTGGGGAAGAAACACACGTCTTGGGACAAAAACTCCACTGGGGATATATCAACAAAATCTTTTATCACCGGGGATGAAAGATTTATGACTGGAACTCCCATGTACACCACACTGGGGAGACATGACACTTGCTCCACTAGGGAAAGAAAGTTTGCTCCACTGGAGAATAATAGATCAGTTATTCTAGCAGGTCCTCAAAATTCAACTTCGATTGGGGATAAAGACTACCTCTTACACTGGGGAGCCAAAAAAATTTAGATGGTAACATCAGCAATACGCATTGCACTAGGTGTACCCATCTCTGCGAGATTTAATCCGAAAAGGATTTTTATACTAGGGAGCAGAAATCACTTCATTGGGGATGATGGTCGTCCTCATGAGGATACCAAACTAGCGTCTCCCATAGGTAAACATGAATATCTCCAAGAAACTTTGATATAGGAAACCCGCATTGGAGAAAGAGGGAGTGCATCCCTCACTAAGTAGGAGAATGCATACTTCATGGGGATAATGAGTGTGAATCTTACTGGGAAACCGTAGAATTTCGACTTCAAGGGGAGTATATCAAGAATCTCTGATTGATGAATAAAATGATTCTTCCGAGAAAACCTGGAAAGAAACAGACTGCACTGAGAAGGAGGAATACTCGGGCGAGAGTGTGCCTCCACTCGGGAAAATACTGCAAAAATAAATTGTAATTCATGGAAAATTTTGAACTCTGATGCAACTCCTAACTTCTTAGGGAAAACTCCAACATCTCTTTCCAAGGATAAAGAGAATCTTGCTGGGAACTGGGACCTTCTAATGTAAGTCCTTAATAAAAGAGATTTCGACTAGGGAATCACAGAAATTCTTGAATAAAAGAATTATACCCAAGCCACATGGGGATAGTACCGCCGAGGGTAACAATCTTCACTTTGAGGAAGAGGAGAGCATCTTTGAATCATAAGCTTGAGATTAAGAACTCCACCAAGGAAATATTTCAGCAGTACTCCATCATTGAGGATAAAAGAGCCCTAAACAACATTCGTCTATGCACACCGCTCCAAAAGGAACAAGATATTTCCTCCATCGGGGCGTAATAAGCACGTTGATCAAAACATCTCTTCAAGAAAACTTGACTTGGGCAAATATCCCATAGGGATAAAAGATACGAACTTCATGGAGACGATGAATGAAAACCTCAGTAGGGAGATAAATGCCAACCATGGAGACGCAGGGTATCGACTTCGAGAGGATATAACAAAGGTATCTAGTCCAATGAAATGATCCTTCCCAGAATCTTCGAAATAAAGTAGACTACGCTGTAGAAGAAGATTGTACAAAACATGTTAAAATGCACTTCTTCGAAGATAAGCCCTCTGGAAGGGACAAACTCTTATCAAGTGTGCTGACTTCAGTGGGGATTACGCATAGGTATACCTTCACTGGAGATAAAGAATTTTCTCTAGACGAAAGTACGCCTTTATTGAGGATACATGATTCCGTTCTGAGCAGAAGTGAGAATTCACTGGGGAAATTAGATCACGTTCTATAGAAATCTTCGTGTTGGTCACATACAGACCCTTCTTGATTCATTTGCTGGTATGCTTCTTGTCATAAAATACCAACAAAACTTGTGAAAACAGAAATTGCAGCAATATGCCCTTGCTTGGAATGGCAAAATTCACTGACGAATAAACAATTTAAATTACCAACCACTGGGTAAAATCTACGATGCAATATTACAACTCCATCATGTCAACTCTGAGGAGAAATGGCAGTAAAGAGTGGAGTTTGGAGAAGATGCTGCAAAAATAAATTGCAGTCCACTAAAACAAATCATCTTGACTTCAAATATCTTCTGAATTTCCAGGGAGAAGAACCATTTTCCTCCTGCAGAGAAATGAGGACGCCTTGTTAGGGAATAAAGATCTCGGACGAGAAACCCCTTAGCAAACAGACCTTTGTCAAGTAGTGACGAGTCTTTTACTGGGACAAGAGCCCTTTTAGGAAACAACATTTCCATCCTGAACTTCGTATGGGTGACAACCTCACATGCCCTTTGCATTGCTGCTCGTATCCTACTGAGGATGACGATTCACACTTCAATTGGAGATAATAACCTCGACTTTTGATGGAGGAACATCAACAAATGGACATAAGTCTCTGATGAGCCGAGGATAATGATCCTGACTTCTCGACATACTTTTCAAATTCCCAAATTGTTTAGCCTACGATTGGACTTAACCTGATCGACCCTTGAAGAGGAGAAAATTCCCCTGCATCTTCTTTCCCCAATCTGTAGGGCTTTAAAAACTTGCCTCGAGAGGACTTTCCGAGATTTGTACCATCAAGATAAACAGCCTCAGTATTATGAACTTTGGAGCACGGCTCCTGGCTAAACAAAGTTGTAAGCGGTTTCAACCATGCCTGAGTGAATTCTCATGCATCTTCAGATTATGAAAATATTCTCCACTAATCAATGAATTCTCAGAGAGATTTGTCAAATCTCGACATAATTGCCCCAGTTTGACTTCACTCTGAGGGATAAAATCCCGACTTAGAGGCCTTGGATTAGCTGTTCACTTACCCAATGGAATATTCAACATGCTTTCCCCTTCTCAACAGAATCTCGACAAACCTTTTCTTCGTCTCATGCTCGGATAGAAATGAGAAGTTCATGGAGTTATGAAGACAACACAACCTTTGGGTGGCTGAATTACGTCTTGAAAGTAGGTTAGTACACAACAATAGTTATCAACTTAAATCGCATCGTTCTGCAATCGGATACTTGAAGAGATACGTCCCTCGAGACCAGCTGAATGTAATGCACCGCTGCTCGACAGAGACTCTAGGCCATCAACTTTTGCAACCAATTTCAGACCATTTCTCAAACTGGTATTCTTTCACTCAGCGGAGTCAATAGAAGGTCTCCCCCAGATTAAGATCAATTTTCAAAAATGATTTACCTTTCAATAGTATCTTGAAGAAATTTGTCCCTTGAGATAATAAAACTTTCATCTGATGCTCATTATGCAAGCTTACTTGATGTTTAAGCACTTGTTCATATGCAAAGAATATTTATTCTAAGAATGATAATTCTAATGCAAAGCTCATGTTTGTCTTGAAGTTTAAAAACTTTTATCGAAAAGATTAAATATCAAAAATTTTGTACGAAAGAAATTAAAAAGGTGATGTGATACCAACTCAAAAATTTTAGCAAACCTCCTAAGAGTCAGATTACCATACTCATTACACTGCACTTTCAAATTAACCTATGCTTCAATTAGGATTTTTCAGGGATGTAACGTGGCCTGGTTCACGGTTTTTTTGAAAAAAGAATTTAAGGCTCAAAATATTTGGTGCCCACCCATTCTCTGTGATGTTCTTCATTCATATTTTCAATTAAACCAATGCGAGCACTCATCTCTCGAGAGAGTTTGGAATGGTTAAGAAGTCAAACGAGGTTTTTTTTTGGACATGGCAGTCACTCACCTCTTTCATTCTTGGTGCTTCTGGTCACGCAGCTTGGTTCCTTGCTGGGGATTTTTATTTGGTAATCCCTTTTTGCTTTTCGCGCTTTTGGCTTTCCCTAAATTTGCCTGGACAAATTCTTTTTGATTTTTACTCTGGAGTCCAGCGGGATGCCCTGGCTTTGGCCTAAGCGACTTGTTTTTTCAAGTTTCTACTTAGCGCGGATTTTTGTCTCTTTCTTTCATCATTTCCTTTTTAACAAGTCATTGATCTTCATGTCATTTTCTAATTTGTTAGAAGTGATTGGGACTGCCTGAGTCCTTGGTAGACGAGGGATAACCATTGTTGTATCGTCATCTTTGATCCTCCTTACGTGTGAGAGATACCATTAGGATATCATCATCTTTGATGCATGCTGCTGATAGATGAGGGTTAACCATTGCAATTTTGACTTTCCTCAACCTTTTAAAAGATAATTGTTACTGTATCCTTAGATACACACTCTCGATGAGTTTTGAACGCTCAATCGGATTCACTGAAATCTACCCTACCCCGAGTTAAATGTGAGGGTTTTTCTGAACAGGAAATAGACTCATACTTTAAGTCTCAAAAGAGGTTAATGATGGTTTATCTCCCTTATATGTTCGGTGTTTGGGAATTTGAAACAATGCATGTACATCGTCAGCAGGATTTTTATTTAAAAGCACACCTTTTGAAATATTTGGTATATTACTCATCATCCTCCCTCCAGAGGTATTTTACTTTATTTACAAGAGTTAAGTATCAAAAATCAAAGAAAAACATTAATGAGTGAATATGAATGGATTAATTTAAGACAAACATATTCAATGCATTATGCTTAATATTCAAAAATAAGCAATTTTTGCATACAAGAAAGTACTGAACCAAACAAGAAAGATTACAAATGAGAATTGAAAATGAAACCAGAAATTTCCATGTTGAGGAGACTAGTCTCTGTATGGACTTGTTGCTTTAGATGATGATCTGGCAGTCTTGACATTCACCGAGTCAAAGGAGACTTTAAATTTGACTAGCTGACCCGAAATTGATAGCCTTTGTGCCAAGTAGGTCTTGTACCTCTTCTTTGAAGGCCCTACAGTATTTGATGGAATGGCCTAGTTCCCCAGTGTGGTAATCACATTGCACATTAGGATCGAAATCCATAGGATAAGGAGGAATGACAGGCTTCAGTGGCATGGGTTCCACAAAGGAAAGTTTGAGCAAATGAGGGAACAACTGGTCATAAGTCATAGGAACAATGTCAAACACCCTCTTTGGCTTCATATCCCTTTGCTTACCTTGTTGCATACGTCTCTAACAATGGTTTTGCATTTGAGGAGCGTACCGAACTTGATGAACATAAGGAACATTCTGATTTTGATTAACCAACTAATTTCCATAACTTGTAAACAACTGTCCGTGAGAACTTTCTGGGAGTATAGGTTGTGGATGACGTGACTCAAATCGTGAGATTGAATTTTGAAGAGGAGAATGCGTAACCCTATTCTCCATAGCCGTTGGCATAGGATTGATTTGCACGCTCAGACCTTCGGGAGTGAAGAGAATTGTCCCTGCATCAAGCAAATCCTAGACTTGATGCTTAAAAGCTATGCAATTTTCAGTATCATGACCAGGTGCCCTAGAATGGAATTCACACCTAGCATTGTCGTCAAAGCCATGATGGAGCCTTTCGTGTGTAGTGAAGATTCGGAGTTTAACCAAATGAAATTCTAGCAAGCGAGGAAGCAATTATGCATACAACATTGGAACAAGATCAAATTATCGTTTGGGCTATTTTGGCCTCTGTTGGCGGACTTTTCCCTTTTGGTCCTCTTGGGAAACGAAAACTGGTTACGGGTGGGAAGATCCTAGAACGCAAAGCGGTGGAGGAGATACTCCATGACTTGAAAGAGTCCCCAAATTATAGGGAGGAACGGTAAATCCTATTGTAACAGGTATAGAACCATCTTCTTTCTTCAACATTGTCCCAGAAGTTTCAATAACCAACCTCAACTAAGCCTTCAACTGAGTGTTCTCCTCTCTCAGGAGTTCTTGCCTACAGACCAAATCCTGCATATCTAGGATCAAAAACCCCATATTCTCTTTCATCTCCACCAATTCCCCAAGAAGTTGTTCCATATCTTGAATGTGATCACAGAGCGGCGAGAAGTTAATATTTGCAGTTCTGAAAAGAAATATCGTGCCTGGATAAGGATTCCCTATTTTGAGTACCTGTTATGGATGCATGAAGATGCATGAGTGAATGCAATGCCATGTTAAAACATTTTATTTTGCATACAATCTTTCACAGTTCTTTTTTTGTGTAAAATAAATATGCTATGATGCAAGGTGCAATATCATAGGTTCAAAAGTTCAGCATAGCAGCTGTACAGTCCTCTAGATAACTACTGTATCAATCTGCTGAATAATACGGATATCACTGGACAAAGGTTCGGAACCACTTTAAGAGCACAATGGAACCAAGAACCATGAACTGTTGTATAATCTCTGGACAAGTTGAATATACAAGGATCAAAGGTCCAGATCATAACCACATAACCATAGTCACCAACAGAACAATACGGTCACCATCAGAATATAGTCACCACCAGAACATAGTCACCATTTTTACCTGTAATAATCAAGTTTATCCCCACTCACGGGTGAAAACTAGGTCAGGGTAAGGTCGGGTAACCTAGAATAGAGGGTACTCTTGAGAAAATATCTCCATATCACCTACGTGAAAATGATAGCCCCTCATTTGTACCTCATCTGAGCGTGGAAGACATGACGACATAGTGAAACCTAAGTCAACTAATCGTTCATGTTCCACTCAAGTAACACCCACCTCATCATGAAAACAGATCCAACACAGCAAATAACCAATATGGAAATCAATAAAATGCAATGCAAACATATGCTCAAATAAACATGTACAAAATGAACATGCTATAAAGCATAAAAATAAACACCCAAGGAAAAGAAAATAAGAGCTAGGATCGACTCCTGGATGGACCAGAAATAGGTCAATTTGTCCCTAGTGAAGTCGTCAACTGAAATAATCGGCTGAAACATCAACTGATAATGAATCAGTGAAGTCGCCATCGAACATTTTTTATCCCACGGGAATGGAAAGGTAAACATCAAGTAAACCTGAGAAGGGTGAAATCAAGGTCAAACAACCGAGAGATCGGCTAAGGGAGTCTGTTACGCGAGGGGAAGGTATTAGCACCCCACACGCCTGTAGTACTCTGCGGTATCCACTCTTGTTGTTCTAATCAAAGGGTGTGTAAGAATCTATATCTAAACTGTACAGGGAATGCATGCAAATGAAAAGAGAAAATAATGTAGGGAAAATAAAAGTTGTGCTCGTTCGGGCCCTACCCCAATGCCTACGTATCCCTTTTAAGGAATAAGAGCAGACGTAGTTCGGCTCAAAATTTTTTGTTGGTTTGTATTTTTTAATGAACTATATTAATAAAGCCTTCTGTCGCAGCTCGACCTTTGGAGACTCACGCGTCAGCACATAAGTTAATTAACATGTCCTTTTGAAAAAAGTTTGAAAGAAAAGGGGCCCGAAGGCGTAAAAAGTTTGTATTGGTTGATATCTTTGACCTTGAAAAAGGATTTGAAAATTGTTAGATGTTTTATGAATTTTCCAAGAAAAGAGTTTTAATCTTAATGCAAAGATGCGAAAGAAGGAAAGAACATATAAGGGAGACTAACCTAAATTTATCCCTAATGTTATCATACAATGGTTGATCATAAGGTGGAGGATAAAAGGGAAATATCTACCCTATGTTGACATGCTTGGATAACAATCCTAATGTCTATCTCAAATCATCACCTATAGATGAATCAAGAAATCCTAAAGGAGCATAGCAAGGGTCTATCACCTAAAACTATGTCTATCTCGAATCATCATTTATAGATGAATCAATAGCTCCTAAGGGAACATGCTGAGGGTATATCATCTCAAAACATGCACACAAAGATGAAATCAAGCAAGCAAGCCAATAAGCTTAAGAGAGCACATACAATATGTCATGAGCAACTCGGGCTAACTCAAGTCAAATGCCTAACCATGAAATTAAGGATCAAGGTAGGAACCAATCAACAATTAAAAGGCTCAAGAGAGAACACCTAGAGAGATCCTATCTAGGCTAGCATGCCAAAGAAATTCTAACAAAACTATCCTACGGGGAACACGCGATGAGAGCGAAGTCATGATCTCAATTCCTAAATTGAGTGACTCATCGATCAACAAAAAATAAAGGAAAGCGATAAAAATCTTATAAGGAGTATGCACTAGAGCAAAGTCGTGACCTCAATTCCTAAATTGAGTGACTCATCGATCAACAACTAAGGAAAGAAATAAAATCCTATACGGAGCATGCACTGAGAGCGAAGTCGTGATCTCAATTCCTAAATTGAGTGACTCATCGATCAACAACCGAGTAAACAAACATAAGCACAACACATATAGAAAATAAATTTCTGAATGCCTACTACAGGTCTTTAAACAGCGACTTCGAGCGCATGCTCTTTATTTCTTGCTTCCTACTTCACATGACCTGTAGAAAGTGATAAATGCTGAAATGAGGTAAACAGGGGAAAACATCAAACGAACAAAAATTCATAGCGTGGCAAGATAAGAAGAGAAACTCGGAAAACTTCGTGCAAGTTTTACATCAACCAAAGAGAAATAGTCAAAAAATCAGACGTAAAAGATAAGCGTCGAAGCCTCCATGTGAAAACAAATCACATACATTTGAATCATCATACGATAATCCTGCACGAATATACAAAACTATAAGATGCAAAATACTCCGCTATTGTCCCATGGTGTGAGAAATCTTATGTGGAAGCATGCACAAAAATACACCAACTAAGTTAGCAATTAACAAGGCAATATAAGTGCAACTCAAGCACCCATTCGAGGATCAGAACCTACCATTTAACCATTTATTATACCAAGGAAATTGAATTAAGGATATGGAATCGACAAGAATATTATTTAAAATGAGCCTTGGATGAGAAATTTATGATAAAGTATGAGAAAGTTATTCCTGGTCAAAGTTTGGTTGACTTTTCCTATAGGAACCCTAATTTAGAAACTTTTGAGTTTTGATGAATTAGGAGCATTCCTTGAGGAATAATGATCAACCCTTGATCAAATAATGGATATCACTTCAAAAAAATTGTGTTGACCAAAAATATTGAAGTTTGACTGTATGTGGGTCACAGTTGACTTTTGACCTAATATGGTTGATTTTCAGGCATTTGAGCAGTTGACTGAGCAAACTTCTTGTGCAAGGCATGAAACTTGGCATGGATTATCTTGAGGACATATTAGGGCAATGGAAACCACTTAGGACCCTTGAAAACTCAAACATCTTGATGAGTAGTGAAACCCTAGTTTGAGGCTCATTGTCTTAGGAGGAGGATTTGTTTGGCCAATCCTTAGTCAACTTGAGCAATTAAGGACCTCTAGGAGTTTATCTGGTGTGAAAACTGGAGAGAAAATTTTGGGGTGCAACAGCTGCCCCTGTTCAATCTTCTTAAACCTGAGGATGTAGATTGGTTGGTCTGCCTTTCGTGATCTGAAGGTGGAAGATGATTGAACACTAGAGTGCCCAGAAATTTGCACTCGCATGAAGTAATACTGATCGATAATATCGAGAATGGGCTTACAGATGCCATTTGGAAGGCGACGGAGAATCGTCGGAGATAGGCTTAAAGATGCCATCCAGAAAAGATATCGGTTGCATAAGATATTCCTTTGCGAGAATTCCTGTACCTGCCGTTGAGGAGGACTTCGCTGGGGAATGTCGATTTATGTCCTGGGAAATAGAGTATAAGAGCTTAAGTTGTCCATTATTCTACTAGGGAATTAACTCTTGATTGATGAGAAAAAGTGAGTTGTTATCTGGTCGGGTCCAGGCATCACAATGACTGGTTGAGGATGATAAGGATGACTGCTATCTAGTCATATTCCAGGCTTCATAGCGACTTACTGGGGAATATGAAATCGACCATATCTGGTCGGGTCCAGGTTTTACAGTGT
The DNA here is from genome assembly GCA_948472305.1 of Vicia faba. Taxonomy (NCBI): domain Eukaryota; kingdom Viridiplantae; phylum Streptophyta; class Magnoliopsida; order Fabales; family Fabaceae; genus Vicia; species Vicia faba. The sequence goes on from OX451738.1 coordinate 262,984,555, forward strand.
TGTAAACTGTTGCCCTGAGATAAAAGAGAAGGAACCTGTATAGGGCTTTCTCGGGATAAGTCCACGCAAAATTGCGTCAAGTAATTCATGAAAATGAGCCTGGATAGTAGGGCTATAAGAAGGAACCTGGGTGGTAGGGTTACTTCAAAATGAAAGTTTGGATAGTAGGGCTATGAGAAGGAACCTGAGTGGTAAGGTTACTTCAAAATGAAAGCCTGGATAGTAGGGCTATGAGAAGGAACTTGGATAGTAGGATTACTTCGAGATGAAAGCCTGGATAGTAGGGCTTTTGGGAAGGAACCTGGATAGTAGGGTTACTTCGAGATGAGAGCCTGGATAGTAGGGCTATGAGAAGGGACCTGGATAGTAGGGTTACTTTGAAATAAAAGCCTGGATAGTAGGGCTATGAGAAGGAACTTGGATAGTAGGGTTACTTCGAGATGAAAACCTTGATAGTAGGGCTTATGGGAAGGAACCTGGATAGTAGGGTTACTTCGAGATGAGAGCCTGGATAGTAGGACTTATGTGAAGGAACCTTGATAGTAGGGTTACTTCAAGATGAAAGCCTGGATAGTAGGGCTTATGGGAAGGAACTTGGATAGTAGGGTTACTGCAAGATGAAAGCCTGGATAGTAGGGCTTATGGGAAGGAACCTTGATAGTAGTATTACTTCAAGATGAAAGCCTGGATAGTAGGGATTATGGGAAGGAACCTAGATAGTAGGGTTACTTCAAGATGAAAGCCTGGATAGTTGGGCTTATGGGAAGGAACCTGGATAGTAGGGTTACTTCGAGATGAAAGCCTGGATAGTAGGGCTTATGGGAAGGAACCTAGGTCGTAGGGTTACTTCGCGGGGAGTTTGGGTAAAACTGCATCTGAACCGAGAAGGAACCTAGGTAAGGTTGCTTCGTGGGGATTTTGGGTAAAACTGCATCTGAACCGAGAAGGAACCTAGGTAAGGTTGCTTCGTGAGGAGTTTGGGAAAAACTGCATCTGAACCAGAGGGAACCTGGGTAAGGTTTCTTCGTGATGAGTTTGGGTAAAACTGCATCTGAACCGAGAGGGAACCTGGGTAAGGTTTCTTCGTGATGATTTTGGATAAAACTGCATATGAACTGAGAGGGAACCTGGGTAAGGTTGCTTTGTGAGGAGTTTGTGTAAAACTACATCAGGAATTTGTAAACAGGAACCTGGGTAGGGTTGCTTCAGGATAAGTCTGAGTAAAACTTCAGAAGGAACCTGGGTAAGGTTACTTTGGGATAAGTTCGTGTAAAACTTTAGAAGTAACCTAGGTGTTGTACCCCAAAATTTGCCCTCCCATATTCTTCAAGAAATTGCCAAGTCAAGCTTCAAAGTTCCCCAAGGGTTGCACAGTGCGAGGGTATCCTAAACAGTCAAAATTAGGGTTTTGGTTCTGATCAAGAAAATGAATTTTCCAAGGTTCCAATCAAGTCTCACATGCCTATAAACGTGGTCAAGCATCCTCATACAAAGTTTCAAGACTTTCAGCACAAAATTGCACAGTCAAAACCCTAATTGCACTACAGTCAACTGTAGGGGCAAAATGGTCATTTGACAGTTAAAAGTTCAAATTTTTGGTCAACATCTCATTTTGAAGCCACAAACATCATTTGATCAACGCTTGATCATGATTCTCAAAGCTAGGCTCAAAAATCATCAAGATGCAAAAGTTTCCTTATTTGGACAGCTGAAAAAGCAACTGTAAATTGACCAGGGCATAACTTTCACATGGATTATCAGAAAAATTCCATCCAAAGCTCATTTTGAAGAGAAAGACATTTCCAACAACTCCTCTTCACACTTCAAGTCCAAGAAATGCTCTCACAAAAAGTTATCAATTTCAACATTATAGGTCATTTTCAAAAGTCAACAAAAAGGGACTTTAAGTCAAAGGCCATAACTTGATATTGGTAAATGAAAATGACATGGGACAAAAGACATTGGTTAGAGGACTTCAAGACCTTTCTAAAATGTCCAAGAACATGATCAAAGCTTAAAAATTGAGCAAGATGTGCATTGGAGAAGTTGGGAAATTTTTGTGAAATGGCCAAAATCACTTATCCTTGAAATTTCATTTTTTGACAAAAGGGGCCCACTTTTTCCACTTGAATTAGCTTGGCCATGCTTTCCACGTGTCCCACCTTTTATTTCAATATTTAAAATCAATTTTTTCATTTTTATTAGATTTTATTGGATTTAATTCATTTTAAATCCTTTAAAATCAAATAAAAATCAAAAAGTTTAATTAAAAGGAATATTTGGTCTTAACTAACTTTGACTCATCATTATGCAACCTACCAATTTCGTTTCAAGGCCAAATGGAGCAATAACTCAAAAATTGGTTCAAAATGGAAAGTTGGTTAAGGGAGTTTATATCAAAATCTCAAGCTTGAATGCATGGCATTATGACCCTTAA